>CM075734.1:81777776-83122776 GCA_037974335.1 Prionace glauca | reverse complement strand
GATGCTGCCAGACCTGCTGAGATTTTCCAGCGTTTTCTCTTTTGGCCTGTGGGATGTTGCTGTGCACTAATTCAGCAAAACTGTTTTCCACATTACGATGATGACTGCACTTTAAAGATTGTCTTATTGGCTACAAACCTCCTTGCAATTACCTAGAGTTGTGAAAGGCATCACAAAATGGGTGGCACGGTGGTTGGCACTGCTGCCTCGCAGCGCCAGGGACCCAGATCCGACTCTGGTCTTAGGTCGCTGTCTGTGTGGGGTCTACACGTTCTCCCAGTGTTTGCGTAGGGTTTTCTCTGGGTGCTCTGTCTTCCTCCCACACTCCAAGTTAGGTAGATTGGCCATGTTAAATTGTCCCTTAATGTCAGGGGGGGTTAGCATGATAAATCTGATAGGGGGATAGGATTTGGGTGGGATTGTGATTGGTGCAGGCTTGATGAGCCAAAGGACCTCCTTCTGCACTGGACGGATTCTATGATTCTAAACACTCGTGCTTTCTTATTTCTTGTGGGAAATCTCAGCTGGGTGATTGAGAGAGGATTACACAATTGATGAAAGATGCCCTTGATGTTGTTATCAAGCAGCAATATCCTGCTCGTTGACCTTCAGTTTGTGTCACTCAGATCTTGATCTCATTGCAGCCTTTATCCAGATTCAGACAAAAGAGCAGAAGCAAAAACATGAGGTGAGGTGAGAGTGACTGGCCTTGACATCAAAGCAGCATTTACCCAAGTGTGGCATCAAAAAGCCTGAGCAAAACTAAAGCCAACAGGAATTGGAGAGAAATCACGTAATGGTTGGAGTCATGTCCAGCACAAATGAGAATGGTTGTTGGAGATCAATTATTTCATATTTCAGTCTCAGAACATTACTACAGGAGGTCCTTGACCTAGTGTCCTAGGCTCAACCATCTGCAGCTGATTCATCAAGGCTTTTTGCTCCAGAATAAGATCTTAAATGGGGACACTCGCTGATGATTATTGTTTAAATTCATTTATATGATGTCGGTGTCGCTAGCTAGACCAGCATCTTTACTGAATTGCCGATAGTAGTCATGATGTGGGTATGCCGGCGTTGGACTGGCGTAAACACAGTAAAAAGTCTGACAACACCAGGTTTTAGTCCAACCGATTTATTTGATAATATTCTCACAAGCTTTCGAGGGGGCTGCCTCTTTGTCAGGTGAATGGAGAGTTCTGACCTCAGACAGACAGAGCATATAAAGCACAATGTTTTATATGCTCTGTCTGTCTGAGGTCAGAACTCTCCATTCACCTGACGAAGAGGCAGTCCCCTCGAAAGCTTGTGAGAATATTATCAAATAAATCGGTTGGACTAAAACCTGGTGTTGTCAGACTTTTTACTGTGTTTACTGAATTGCTGCAGTCCCCGAGGTGCAGGTGCATTCACAGTGTTTGTAGAGAGGGAATTCCAGGATTTTAACTTTGTGACACTAAAGGAATAGTGATTTATTTCCAAGTCAGGATGGTGAGTGACTTGGAGGGGAACCTCCAGGGGGTGGTATTCCCAGTTATCTGCTGCTCTTCTAGATGGAAGTGAAAGCGGGTTTGGAAGGTGCTGTCTAAGGAACCTTGGTGAGTTCCTGCAGTGCATCTTGTAGATGGTACACACGGCTGCCACTGTTCATCAGTGGTGGAAGGATTGACACTTTATGGAATGTGTCGCAATCAAATAGGTTGTTTTGTCCTGGATGGTGTTGAGCTTCTTGAGTGTTGTTGGAGCTGCACTTTTCCAGGAAAGTGGGAGTATTCCATCATATTCTTGACTTGTGCCTTGTAGATGGTGGATAGGCTTTGGGGAGTCAGGAGATGAGTTAATCCCTGCAGGATTCTGAGACTCTAACTTGTTCTTGTAGCCGCAGTATTTATATGGCTGCGTCTAGTTCAGTTCCTGGTCAATAGTAACCCCCCAGGATGTTGAAAATGAAGGAATTCAGTGATGGTAACCCCACTGAATGTCAAAGAGTGGTAGTTAGATTCTCTCTTGTTGGAGATATTTATTAGCTGACTCTTAGGGCATTGGTGAGGCCACAGCTGGAGTACTGTGTGCAGTTTTGGGCACCGCACCTGCGCAAAGATATTTTGGCCTTGGAGGGAGTGCAGAGGAGGTTTACTAGGCTGATGCCGGAGTTGAGGGGGTTGAGCTATGAGGAGAGGCTGAATGAACTAGGCTTGAACTCGTTGGAGTTTAGAAGAATGAGGGGAGATCTCATTGAGACGTATAAGATGATGAATGGGATGGATAGGATAGAGGTGGAGAGACTCTTCCCGCTCAGAAAGGATAGTAGGACTAGGGGGCACAGCCTCAAGATAAAGGGGGGGCGGTTTAGAACAGAGTTGAGGAGGAACTTCTTCACTCAAAGGGCGGTGAATCTCTGGAATTCTCTGCCCGTTGAAGTGGTGGAGGCTGCCTCACTAAATATTTTTAAGTCGTGGGTTGATGGATTTTTGATAAGAGAGGGGATTAAGGGTTATGGGGAGAGGGCGGGAAGGTGGAACTGAGCCACGACAGATCAGCCATGATCTTATTGAACGGCGGGGTAGGCTCGAAGGGCCAGATGGCCTCCTCCTGCTCCTGTTTCTTATGTTATGTTCTTCCCACATACTGGAGCAATCCATGTCCGTTTGCAGCAAGACCTGGATAATATTCAGGCTTAGCCTGTTAACGAACAAGTAATGTATGCACCACACAAGTGCCAGGCAACAAAGATCTCCAGCTGGATAGAATCTAACCACCTCCCTTCAAAAGGCAATGGGATTATCATAGCTGAATCCACCACCATCAACATCCCAGCTGTTACTGTTGACCAGAAACTGAAGTGAAGCAGTCATATAAACACAGCAGCTACAAGAGCAGGTTAAATATTGTGAACTCTGCAGCAGGTAACTCACCTCCTGATTCCCCAAAGCCTGTCCACCATCTCCAAGGAACAGATCAGGAGTGTGATGGAATACTCCCCAGTTGCCTGGATGAGAGTGACTCCAACAACATCAAGAGGCTCAACAGTATCCAGGATAACGCAGCCCCGCTCGATTGGCACCTCATTCACAACCGCAAACATTCACTACGTCCATCAGCAGTATGTATCATCCACAAGATGTACTGCAGCAACTCACCAAACCTTCTCTGACAGTGTCTCCCAAACCTATCAAGGGCAGAAGTCTGAGTAGTGTTGAAGAGCAGAAGGATCTTGGGGTCCGGGTCCACAGGACTCTTAAATCGGCCTCGCAGGTGGAGGAGGTGGTCAAGAAGGCGTATGGTGTACTGGCCTTCATTAATCGAGGGATTGAGTTTAGGAGTCGGGAGGTAATGCTGAAACTTTATAAGACCCTTGTCAGGCCTCATTTAGAGTATTGTGCACAGTTCTGGTAGCCTCACTATAGGAAAGATGTAGAAGCTATTGAGAGGGTACAGAGGAGATTTACAAGGATGTTGCCTGGACTGGGAGGCATGTCTTATGAAGTGAGGTTGAGGAAGCTGGGACTATTTTCCCTGGAGAGGCGAAGGTTGAGAGGCGACCTGATAGAAGTTTACAAAATGTTGAGAGGAATAGATAGGGTGGACTCTCAGAGGTTATTTCCCCGGGTTGAAATGGTTACTACAAGAGGACACAGATTTAAGGTACAGGGAGGGAAGTTCAGAAGTGATGTTAGGGGTAAGTTTTTCACTCAGAGGGTGATGAGTGAATGGAATCGGCTGCCGTCAGTGGTGGTGGAGGCGAACTTGCTGGGGTCTTTTAAAAGACTTCTGGATGAGTATATGGGGTTTAATGAGATTGAGGGTTATAGATAGGTCTGTAGGTTGGTAGGTGTTGATGTGATCGGCGCAACTCGTGGGCCGAAGGGCCTGTTTGTGCTGTAGTGTTCTATGTTCTATGTTCTATAACCTCTACCACCTTGAGGGACAAAGGCAGGAGATACATGGGGAAAAACCACCACCTGCAAGTTCACCTCCATGCCACTCACCAACTTGGCTTCGAAACATGTCGCTGTTGCTTCACAATCATAGGGTCGAAACCCTGGAACCTCCTCCCGAACAGCATGGTGGGTGTACCTACACCACATGGGCTGCAGCAGATCAAGAGGAAGCCTCACCACCGCCTTCTGAAGGGATATTAGGAGAGGGCAATAAATGCTCACCCACCATCCCACGAAGGGAATAACATAATAAGTGGTGCTCAGGACATTTGACCATGAGCTGTTCAATTTCCTCTTTCATAGCAAAGATACTTGTACATTTCAAGCTGCAAGATCTCGGAGGGGAAGAAAGTTAGGGTGGCATAGAGCCTGAGGGATGAAACTACAGAATGCAAATATGTGTCACCTTGCTTCAGTGGTGAATGCTGAAATCAGTTAATTAGAATATCGCAGACATTGGGGACTGCGCTCTCTCCAAAATGGCAACAAGGAACATTCAGCTCACAATCCGTCAGAGGAACTGATCTTGTGCTGCAACAGAACCCAAGCCTCAACGTGCCAGCAAAATTTAAAATATTAACGTCTCAGCAAAGGGATACAAAAAAATATATAAAACAAAACTGAAGGTGAAATAATTTAATGGGATGAGATGTAAATCAGCTGAGGAAATATGGATATGAGAGATAAAGTTGTCGGAGTCTTTTTTTTTGAAGTAGGTTCAATATGATTAGAATATTAATTCACAAGGCAGGTCCATTTGCATGCAAATGCATTAACAAAGCCCTTGACAAAGTTAACAGTGGGACCATTTACATATGACCTCACCCACAGTGAGAGTGCAGCCCAGTTCCACACTCATTCGTAATGCATGATTCAGTTCCAGGGGCCTGAAGTGGTCCCTCATTTCATTACACTGATGCACATGCAATAGACTTGGTCCATTTGAATCTCACACTCCTCAGTGGATTGCTTCCTCTGCCGTGTGCTAATATCAGTTTGGAAACAGGAGCTTTATACTGCTGCATTTCAATGAAAGAGATGGTTCTGGACTTAGCCCTAAATCTACTCCTCTGTACATTCGTTCTGAGGAGAAGCTTGCACCCATAGATATTAAGTCCTGAGTGTGATCTGGAACCAGTAGTCGAAAGATGAGATCAAACTATGCCTTTGCACTAGATGTGGTACGATGGCACAGTGGTTTGCACTGCTGCTTCACAGCGTCGGGGACCTGGGTTCAATTCTCATTTTGGGTTACTGCCTGTGTGGAGCTTGTACATTGCCTGCTCTCTATCTCCTTACGTGGCATTTGTATAGAGCACCTTGGAATGTTTCATTACATTAAAGGCAGTATATAAATGCAAGCTTTTGTGATCTTCCCACAGTTCAGTGAATTCTGGATGAGTTCTGCTAAATCATAAACCAGGACTCCAGAACAAAGAACAAAGAACAACACAGCACGGGAAACAGGCCCCTCGGCCCAACGAGCCCGCGCCGCCGTCCCATGGTCAGTGACCTATTCATGATTTTAGTCTATGCCTAATGTGTGAGGATCAGGGAGGTCCAATATAGGGACAATTTGTTACCCAATCAATCAGCCTAAAAGCACATTTTTGGGATGTGGGAGGAAACCGGAGCACCCGGAGGAAACCCACGCAACCATGGGGAGAACGCGCAAACTCCCACGGACACAGGCCCAAATCCATGTGTCCGCACAGCAACAGAGATAGCCTCTGAGCTGTCATGATGCCCTCGAGATGGTCCAGTTTAAGCACACCAACGACATGAAGTAGTAGGCAACTCCCGAAGCAATATCCAAGAGCAGCCCATCACAACCTGCCGCCCGCATGCCCCTTGCTGGACTTAAATGCCTGTGGATAAAAAATTCATTATTAAAAAGACTCTATATCCCTGAGGCTAAAACTGAACCCCAAGCCTATGTTTAGTAAGGCCTGCTATATCCCCCTATATGTAGACCGCTCATGTGGCTGTCCAAGTGACTCTTGAACAACCCTAGCGTGCCTGCTTCCACCACCTTACTCGGCAGTGCATTCCACATCCCCACTACCCTTTGTGTGAAAAACTGCCCTCTAATATTAGTCTTATATCTAGCCCCCCTCACCCTAAGCCCGTGACCCCTCGTTCTATCCATTTCTAATAGCGGAAAAAGCTTACCACCATTTACTCTATCTGTCCCCTTCATAATCTTATAAACCTCTATTAGATCCCCCCTCAGCCGACGTCTCTCAAGGGAAAACAGCCCAAGTGCGTTCAATCTTTCCTCGTAAGACAGCCCTTCCATACCAGGCAACATCCTGGTAAATCTCCTCTGCACTCTCTCCAGGATCTCTACATCCTTCCGGTAGTACGGCGACCAGAACTGGACGCAGTACTCCAGGTGAGGCCTAACCAACGTTCTATACAACTGCAACATCAGACTCCTACTCTTATATTCTATACCCCTTCCTGTGAAGGCTAACATGCCATACGCTTTCCACATCACATCCAGGAAGTGTAAGTTTTATAATGTAGCTCACTTTCCTTGTTGAAAACTACATTCAATCATTCTCAAGGATCTGTCCATGAAAACAAAAGGAATATGTTCAAGCCTTGTGCCCATTCTCTGTGGTGATGTCTCAGCCAATCAGAGCCAACTTGCCAACCAATCAGTGCTGTTTTCCCGTATAATCTAAACTGTGCTCATCTGAAATTTGGCATTCCTGAATTAGTCTATATGAAGGCAAGATGAAAAGAACACTTGTGGGTGTGGGAGGCATTGTGCCACAATGATTAGCGCTACTGCCTCACAGTACCAGGGACCCTGTGCGAAGTTTGTACATTTTCCCTGTGTCTGTGGGTTTTTTTTCTGATGGCTCAGGTTTCCTCCCACAGCCCAAAGGTGTGTGGGTTAGGTTGATTGGCCATGCTAAATTGCCCCTTATGTCAGGGAGACTAGCTAGGGTTGATATGTGGGGTTATAGGGATAGGGCCTGGGTGGGATTGTTGTTGGGCACAGGTTCAATGGGCGGAATGGCCTCCTTCTGCACTGTTGGGATTCTATGAATTTAAGAAAACTTCTGACAGTATTCCAGATGTGGTCTCACCAGTAACTTGTACAGTTGCAGCAAGACTTCCAGTCTCTAAATCTCCAAACCCCTTGAAATAAGGGCCAACTTTCCATTAGCCTTCCTGGTTGCCTGTTGCATCTTCGCGCTAGCTCTCTGTGTTTCATGCATAAGTCTCTTTATGTTGCAGCTTTCTGCAGTTTTTTCTCCATTTAAGTAATACCCTGTCCTTTTGTTGTTCCTTCCAAAATGAACAACTTCCCATTTTCTCACATTATCTCTTTGTGAGCTGTTGGTGCCTTTCTCGCCACTGCCTTTCCACGTATTATCATGCCATCTGAAAAGGCGAAAGGTGGCTGACAAGGGAAATTAGAGATACTGTTAAATTCACAAGTGAGGCACACAAATTGACCAAGAGAAACAACAGGCCTAAGGTTTGGGAACAGTTAGAATTTGGCAAAGGAGGATCAAGGGACTGATTAAGGAGGGAAAAAAAGAATATGAGACTGTAAAATGCAGTATGTTGGGGAACACAAGGTTTAACGTGCTGGGAAGCAAGTACAGAGGAGATGTTAGGGGTACGTTTTTCACTCAGAGGGTGGTGAGTGAGTGGAATTGGCTGCCGCCGGTGGTGGTGGAGGCGAACTCGCTGGGGTCTTTTAAAAGACTTCTGGATGAGTGTATGGGATCTAATGGGATTGGAAGTTACGGATTGTTCTATGGCTTGGTAGGTATGGATGTGATCGGCACAACTTATGGGCCAAAGGGCATGTTTGTGCTGTAGTGTTCTATGTTCTATGTTAGTGAAAGGAGAAACTGAAGGAAATCAGTATTAGTAGAGAAATGGTGTTGGGAGATTGATGGGATTGAAGGTGGATAAATCTCCACCACCTGATAATTTACATCTAAGGGAGTGAGCCAAGAAATCGTGGATGATTTGACAGCCATCTTCCAAGGTTCTATAGACTCTTGAACCGTTCCTACTGATTAGAGCGTAGTTAATGTAACCACAGTATTTAAAAAGGGAAGTAGAGAGAAAACAGACTAATAAGCCTAATGTCGGCAGTGGAGAGAATTTTAGCATCATCATCAAAGATTTTAAAGCAGTTGCTGGACTGGAACCTGAGCTTTGAATCTTCTGACTGAAAGGCAATTGTGCAGCCAACTGACTTGGAAAACACTGACAGGATTGGACAGGGTCAGCATGGGTTTATGAAAGCAAAATCACGCTTGACAAATCCCCTGGGGGTTTTTCTTCGATGTACATTGTAGAGTTGATGAGGGGGAGTCAGTGGATGTGGTCTATTTGGACTTTCAGAAGGTTTTCAGCAAAGTCCCACTTAAGAGATTAGCATGTAAAATTAAAGCACATGGGATTAGGAACAGTATATTGAGGTGGATGACAAACTAGTTGGCAGACAGGAAACAAAGATTTGCAATAAACAGGTCTGTTTGCAAATGGCAGGCAGTGACTAGTGGGGTGCCAATGGAATTAGCGCTGGGGCTCCAGCTATTCACAATATACATTCATGATTCAGATTAGAATGCAGAGATGCTTCTGTATGATTTGGACAAGTTGAGTGAGTAAATAAATGTCAGGCAAATGCAGAATAATGTGGATAATTGTGAGGTTATATACTTTGATGGCAAAAGCATTATCTGAATGGTTATAAGTTGAGAGAGGAGAATGTGGAAAGGAACCTGACTGTTGATATATACCAGTTGCTGACAGTAAGCATGCAAGTGCAGCAGGCAGTAAAGAAGACAAATGGCATGAGGATTCGAGTGTGGGTGCATTGATATCTTGCTGCAATTATACAGAGCCTTGGTGAGGCCATACCTGGAATATTATGTGCAGTTTTGACCTCCTTATCTGAAGATGGTTGCTCGTGCCATGGAGGGAGTGCAGCGAAGGTTTACCAGACTGATTCCTGGGATTGCGGAACTGACCAACTATTCAGTTAGGAATGCATTCGCTGGAATTTAGAAGAATAAGGATGGGATCTCATCAAAACCTATAAACACCTGACTGGACAAGGCAAGGTAGATGCGGAAAGGACATTCCTTACAGTGAGGGTGCCCAGAACTGATGTCTTGCCGAAGGATATAGAGTAAATCATTCAGGACAGTACTGAGGAGAAATCTCTTCATCCAGAGAGGTTTGCGAGCACAGAAAGGAGCTGAGGCCAAAACATCATATGTTTTCAACAAGGAGTAGGATATCACTCTGGGGTTGAAAGGGATTAAAGGATATGAGGTGAAAGTGGGAACAGTTTACTGAGTTGGATGATCAGCCATGATCATAATGAATGGAAGACCAGGCTCCAAGAGTTGAAGGGCCTATTCTTGGTCCCATTATCTGTGTTTCTAAGTCCCACTCTCACTCACCCACTCAAAATTGCCAAATGCAGGGGTAGTTGTGTCGTGCTGCCCTCGCTCTGGTCATGTTTTTGCAGCACTGCATTCCCCTGGCACTGCTCATCAGATTCATGCACACTCACACCCCTCAGGAGATCTCAGCACACACATTACCATGAGACCACACAGCAGCTTTCCAATTGGTTGAAAATGCTCTTTGGTAACTGGTATTTTTAATGGACAGCCACTATCCATTTCTCACATGTTGTGGAGTTGAAGTCTGTAGAGTTTTTCCACACATTGTGAGGCCCTTCAGTCCATCACTTATGGGCTAGCCACCTAAGACTTATATTTTCTGATCCCACTTTTCAGCGTTTGGTCCATTGCCTTCCATGCCATGGCATTCCAAGTGCTTATCTAGCTGCCTTTTAAATTTTCCTGCTTATAATTGGAAAGTGGTTGATTGTGAGTAAATTCTATTGTAACTGCATGGCTCTGACTTCAACACCTAATTAGATGATTACAGCATCAAGTTCTACTTGTTCTTAGTATGGAATTAAAATTATTTTTCACTGAAATGAACGTGATAATGTGTGTCCTTTATGTGTTTTTGGGAATGTGCCACACCGCAGCTCTGGAAAGAATATAGCTCTTCAATGCACTGGGGGGGTGGGAAAAAATAATGTGAATTCACTGTTAAAGCCTTTGTCAAGACTTTTTTTTTTTCTCTCCCTTTTAAGAAAGGACTGGAATTTCACCTTAGAATTTCTGGTAGACGCAACCAGGGAAAGAGAAGGGTGTCACACGGGCAGTGATTGTCTCAGAATGTACTGATCCATGGGTTAGCCAGAGAGTGAGGGAGCCACTATCTTCCTTAGTCAGCTGGATTTGGAGGTTTATAAGCGGGATACCGTGGCAATGTGGCAAACACTACTTTGATAAATTAAATCAAATGGAGCCTTTTACTGTCAATGTTAATCCTAAATTACAAATTGTAAATAGCCAGGCCCGGTTCTAAATGGAAAAAAAAATGTTACACATCAGCTTAAATATTCGGGAAGCAATATTGCTGCATTAAAACATATATTGCCTTTCATTATTCTAATGCGCTCGTCAAACGTGCTAGCATGTAGATAGCACTCACACTATTTTAGCCATTTCATTCCATCTGCCCTCAGCTTCATTTTTCCCTCTCTTGTTCCGTTTTGCTTCCCATTTTTTATCTCTCCTCTGATAACTGTGACACTGCCATTTATAGCAGATGTCGCTGGCTGCCCACACACCATTTGTTTTGCTTTTGAATCTCCTTTATTCAGTTGCCCCGAGTGATTTTTTTCTATCTTTCTCCTCGCTTCAATCTATGCATCTCTTGCCTTCTCAATTTTGTTCTTGTGCTTGGTCTGGTGAAACAGATCGGCCGTGTTAAACTCGATTTAGGTAATTCATTTCGGTAGGAATAACAGATGTGTTGAGTATAGGGCTAACGGGAGGACTTTGAATAGTGTGGAGGAGCAGAGGGATCTAGGTGTATGTGTACATAGATCCCTGAAAGTTGGGAATCAAGTAGATAAGGTTGTTAAGAAGGCATACGGTGTCTTGGCGTTTATTGGTAGGGGGATTGAATTTAGGAGTCGCAGCGTCATGTTACAACTGTACACAACTCTGGTGCGGCCGCACTTGGAGTTTTGTGTGCAGTTCTGGTCCCCACATTACAGGAAGGATGTAGAGGCTTTGGAGAGGGTGCAGAGGAGGTTTACCAGGATGTTGCCTGGTATGGAGGGGAGATCCTATGAGGAGAGATTGAGAGATTTGGGGTTGTTTTCGCTGGAAAGAAGGCGGCTAAGAGGGGATCTCATTGAAACATATAAGATGATTAGAGGTTTAGACAGGGTAGTTAGTGATAGCCTTTTTCCTAGGATGGAGAAAGCTAGCACGAGGGGGCACGATTTTAAATTAAGGGGGGGTAGTTATAGGACAGATGTCAGGGGTAGGTTCTTTACCCAGAGGGTGGTGAGGGACTGGAATGCCCTGCCAGCTGCAGTTGTAAATGCACCTAGTTTGGGGGCGTTTAAGAGATCTGTGGATAGGTTTATGGACGAAAAGGGATTGGTTTAGGCTAGTGGGTCATTGTTTTGTAACTGGTCGGCGCAACATCGTGGGCCGAATGGCCTGTTCTGCGCTGTAATGTTCTATGTTCTATGATTGTTTGTGATGCGTGGCTCCCTAGGGAAAAATCTGCGGTCGACGTATCATTCGCAGATTTCCCCACAATTTGGTTCACAGGAAGTGACAGGAACGCGCGGGCCGGAATTGTGTATCCGTTCACGTCCCACAGCCGGTGCCAAGCAAGAACGGAAAATTTGGTGCCCAGCTGAATCTCCGTTCACTGCAGCGGAATCGGAAAACCCCAGTTGCGGTGAATGGCCGGGGAATCCCGCCCATAGTCTCGGCTGTAGCTCAGTGGAGTTGGAAAGTTGCCAGTTCTAATCCCCCTCCTCTGGGCTTGGCCACACTTGCTCAGCCTGCATTATATCTGGGGCAGCAGGAGTGGCACAGTGGGTTAGCACTGCTGCCTCATAGTGCCAGGGACCCAGGTTCAATTCCTGGCTTGGGTCACTGTCTGTGTGGAGTTTGCACACTCTCCCCGTGTCTGCATGGGTTTCCTCCGGGTGCTCCGGTTTCCTCCCACATCCATAGATTTACTGGTTAGTGGATTTTCCATGCTAAATTGCAGCTTAGTGTCAGGGGTAGTAGCAGAGTAAATGCATGAGGATCTGTCTAGGGCAGTGGATAGAGGAGAGCCGGTGGATGTGGTCTTTCTGGATTTTCAGAAGGCGTTTGACAAGGTACCTCACAAGAGGTTATTGCAGAAGGTCAGGGGACATGGAGTTGGGGGTAGGGTGTTAGCGTGGATAGAGGATTGGTTGTCAAATAGGAGGCAGAGAGTGGGGGTCAATGGATGCTATTCGGATTGGCGGTTGGTGACTAGTGGGGTGCCCCAGGGGTCGGTGCTGGGGCCTCAGCTATTTACCATTTTTATAGATGATCTGGAGGAGGGAACCGAGTGCAGGGTGTCGAAATTTTCTGATGACACCAAGATTGGGGGAAAGGCAAATTGTGAGGAGGGTGTGGAGAGTCTACAGAAGGATCTAGATAGGCTGGGCGAATGGGCCAGGAAATGGCAAATGGAATTTAATGTTGGCAAGTGTGAGGTGGTCCACTTTGGTAGGAGGAATGGTAGGAAGGACTATTACTTACGTGGCGAAAAACTGCAGCAGGCGACGGTGCAGAGGGACCTCGGGGTCCTTGTGCATGAGTCGCAAAAACCCAGCTTGCAGGTGCAGCAGGTGGTCAGGAAAGCGAGGGGGATTGAATATAAAAGTAGGGAGGTCTTGCTGCAGCTGTATAGGGCATTGGTGAGGCCGCAGCTGGAGTACTGTGTGCAGTTTTGGGTGCCGCACCTGCGCAAGAATATTTTGGCCCTGGAGGGAGTGCAGAGGAGGTTTACTAGGCTGATACCGGAGTTGAGGGGATTGAGCTATGAGGAGAGGCTGAATAAACTAGGCTTGTACTCGTTAGAGTTTAGAAGAATGAGGGGAGATCTCATTGAGACGTATAAGATGATAAATGGGATGGATAGGATAGAGGTGGAGAGACTCTTCCCGCTCAAAAAAGACAGTAGGACTAGGGGGCACAGCCTCAAGATAAAGGGGAGGCGGTTTAGAACAGAGTTGAGGAGGAACTTCTTCACTCAAAGGGTGGTGAATCTCTGGAATTCTCTGCCCGTTGAAGTGGTGGAGGCTGCCTCGCTAAATATTTTTAAGAAGCGGGTTGATGGGTTTTTGATAAGAGAAGGGATTAAGGGTTATGGGGAGAGGGCAGGAAGGTGGAGCTGAGTCACGACAGATCAGCCATGATCTTATTGAATGGCGGGGCAGGCTCGAAGGGCTAGATGGCCTACTCCTGCTCCTATTTCTTATGTTCTTATGTGCAACATCTGCATGACACCAAAGTGATGCACTCAGTATGCAGACAGATGTGATGCCTGTTTCTTCAGAAGTAACTCTTCAAAATGGAGCTAACAAAAATACCACAAAACTTTCTCTAACTTATAAATCAGAGAAAGGGTTTAGTAAAGAAACATCATTACTCCAAATTTAAGGCCTCGTCCTGGGCCAATCCAAGCTACCCACAATTCAACATCATTCCTTCTTTATCATGAATCAGCTGGTCAGCTCACTATTACATCACTCTGTAGTTA
Source organism: Prionace glauca (assembly GCA_037974335.1). NCBI lineage: Eukaryota > Metazoa > Chordata > Chondrichthyes > Carcharhiniformes > Carcharhinidae > Prionace > Prionace glauca. The sequence goes on along the minus strand of CM075734.1, from coordinate 83,109,154 downwards.
GTTCCTTGGTTTACTGGGTCAGCTGACCCTTATATCTTGTTTCCCATTGGTCACATTACGTCAAATACAAAGTTGTCACTGGTTACATTCTAATAACACCCCCCTCAGACACTCCTGTGTTGTTTTCCCCTGGCTATTGCCTCAAAGGAGGTTGCTCACATCCCTGCCCTCACGGTTGTGATGACCATCCTTGTCTTGGAAGGGCTTGTTGGGGTCCCTCCGGGACTTCTCTGCCTGTAGCTCTGCAGGACCAGCCCACCTCACTGAGCCCTTCTCCACAGAGGTTCCCTCTGTCAGGGGGGCAGAGGATCACAAAGGTGAGACATGTTCATCCACTTCAAAAACATTCCTCGACCTTTGGTTGGTGCTCCTGTTGCTTTGGGCTGCAGCAGACACGTCTGGCTGATCTGTGTGACTGACGTGTCCGTGCAGGCTGCAGTTTACTTCATGTATTCGATGGACATCAGGTCTCAGCTGCTGTACTCAATGATCCAGCCTAAATACCGCGACGTGAATCCTGCACAGGAGAATTCACACCCTACCACAGAAGGAGGCTGTGCTCCAATCCGTGAGACATACTCAGAGTTATCAGCTGCATGGACTCCTCCATTCACAGCCCATAACCTCACACAGCCTCAGGTAACTCTAGAACAAAGAACAGTAACGCACAGGAATAGGCCCTTCGGCCCTCCAAGCCTGTACTGACACCTGATGCCTTTCTAAACCAAAGGGCCTTTATAAGGTTCCATATCCCTCTACTCCCGGCCTAACAGACAGGAATATATCTGCTCTCCCTCTACTCCAAGGACTGACCTCCAATCTGTTGCTGCTGAGAACTCTCAGTACTGTAAACAAGGCCATCACTGAATGGCCCCTTGCAATGTAGCAAGGTTATGAATTAGAGGATCTCATCTCAGGAGTCTTAGTAGCGTTGAAGAGCAGAAGGATCTCGGGGTCCGGGTTTACAGGACTCTTAAATCGGCCTCGCAGGTGGAGGAGGTGGTCAAGAAGGCGTATGGTGTACTGGCCTTCATTAATCGAGGGATTGAGTTTAGGAGTCGGGAGGTAATGCTGCAACTTTACAGGACCCTCGTCAGGCCTCATTTGGAGTACTGTGCGCAGTTCTGGTCGCCTCACTATAGGAAAGACGTAGAAGCTATTGAAAGGGTGCAGAGGAGATTTACAAGGATGTTGCCTGGACTGGGAGGCATGCCTTATGAAGATAGGTTGAGGGAGCTGGGACTCTTTTCCCTGGAGAGGCGAAGGTTGAGAGGCGACCTGATAGAAGTTTATAAAATGTTGAGAGGAATAGATAGGGTGGACTCTCAGAGGCTATTTCCCCGGGTTGAAATGGTCGCTACGAGAGGACACAGATTTAAGGTGCGGGGAGGGAAGTACAGAGGTGATGTTAGGGGTAAGTTTTTCACTCAGAGGGTGGTGAGTGAATGGAATCGGCTGCCGTCATCGGTGGTGGAGGCGAACTCGCTGGGGTCTTTTAAAAGACTTCTGGATGAGTATATGGGGTTTAATGGGATTGAGGGTTATAGATAGGTCTATAGATTGGTGGGGTTGATGTGATCGGCGCAACTCGAGGGCCGAAGGGCCTGTTTGTGCTGTAATATTCTATGTTCTATGTTCTATTAAGCTCGCCACTCCTAGGGGATGGGGCCAAGTCCAGCATTCCCAACATGTCATTCCATCTGTTGCTTTAAAAAAAAGTTTATTTATTAGTGGCACAAGCACACTTATATTAACACTGCAATGAAGTTACTGTGAAAATCCCCTCGTTGCCACACTCGGGCACCTGTTCAGGAACACTGTGGGTGAATTTAGCATGGCCAATCAACTGAACCATCAAGTCGATTAAAACTGTGGGAGGAAACTGGGGCACCCAGAGTAAACGCATGCAGACATGGGGAGAATGCTCAGACTCCACACAGACAGTGACCCAAGCCAGGAATCGGACCCAGGTCCCTGGCGCTGTGAGGCAGCAGTGCTAACCACACTGCAACTGCGCTGACCAAAGCTTTCAGAGAGCTGCCTTTGACTACAACCTCTATGTGGCATCTTCCAGATGAACATATAGGACTACAGAGAAAGGTTCTTTTGTTCGTTTTATTCAGGGTCAGTGTGGAGAGAGTTCCATCAAAGCTGCTTGTCTGCTCAATGTCATCACTTTACTCACACCTTCGGTAACTGGATATTTTGATTTGATTTGATGTATTATTGTCACATGTATAAATATACAGTGAAAAGTATTGTTTCTTGTGCGCTATAAAGACAAAGCGTACTGTTCATGGAGAAGGAAAGGAGAGAGTGCAGAATGTAGTATTACAATCATAACTAGGATACAGAGAAAGATCAACTTAATGTAAGGTAGGTCCATTCAAAAGTCTGTCAGCAGCAGGGAAGAAGCTGTTCTTGAGTCGGTTGGTGCATCTCCTCAAAGTTTTGTATCTTTTTCCCAAGGAAGAAGGTGGAAGAGAGAATGTCCAGAGTGTGTGGGGTCCTTAACTATGCTGGCTGCTTTGCAGAGGCAGCGGGAAGTCTAGACAGAGTCAATGCAGTCTGCAGACAGACTGGGCCATGCAGATAGATTGCCTAGTTTGATTGCCTAAATGCGCCTAGTTTGGGGGCGTTTAAGAGATCTGTGGATAGGTTTATGGACGAAAAGGGATTGGTTTAGGCTAGTGGGTCATTGTTTTGTAACTGGTCGGTGCAACATCGTGGGCCGAAGGGCCTGTTCTGCGCTGTAACGTTCTGTGTTCTATGCTGGAGATCATCATTGACTGTGTTGGGAAAGAGACTTCATAGGAGCTCTGATAGAGAACTTTGGTGGCAATTCTTCATCCAACATGTGATGAACCTTTCAGCTGATTTACTGAGAAAACGCATGGAAATGAATAGTACAGATGTGTTTGAGAAATGTTTTGATAGGTTGAAGGAGTTGAGGAATTTGGCAGTAAGCTGTACAGTGGGGGAAATCAAGAGGGTAATAAATGTATTTTCTGCATTTTCAAGCAATTAGAGAGCTGCTGCATGGCCTCATGGTGATGCCTGTGCTGAGATCTGAGGGGTATGGGGCTATGTGAACCTCGTGTGCAGTGCCAGGGGAATGTGGTGCTATAGAAACATGGGATGTTGTGAGGGCAGGATGATACAACTTCCCCTGAATTTGACCATTTTTAGCGGGTGAGTGAGAGTGGGAGTTAGCAACACAGATAATGGGACCAAGAATAGGCCCTTCAACTCTTGGAGCCTGGTCTTCCATTCATTATGTTCATGGCTGATCATCCAACTCAATAACCTGTTCACACTTTCACCACTTATCCTTTGATCCCTTTCAACCTTAGAGCGATATCCAACTCCTCATTGAAAACATACAATGTTTTGGCCTCAACCCCTTTCTGTAGCAGCAAATTCTACAGACTCTGGATGATGAGGTTCTCCTCAGTACAGTAATAAATGATTTACTCTGTATCCTTAGACAAGACTTGATTCTGGCTGCCCCCATCGTCAGGAACATCCTTCCTGCATCTACCTTGTCTTGTCCTGTTAGCTTTCTATGAGATCCCATCCTTATTCTTCTAAATTCCAGCAAATATAATCCTAACTGATTGGTTGGTCAGTCCCACTATCTCAGGAATCAGCCTGGTAAACATTCGCAGCACTCCCTCTGTAGCAAGAACATCCTTCCTCTCGCTGCTCTGAAAGCTCATGATTCCAAATAAACCTGTTAGACTTTAACCTGGTGTTGTGAGACTTCTGACTGAGCCCACTCCAGTCCAACCCTGGCATCTCTGCCTCTTTTCTCAGGTTGAATGAGTAAGGAATCTGAGAAAAAGGTGGGAGAAGATTCAAAGTTTTGGACTGATTTTGTGCTCTTTTCTCTTGTGTAGAGAATTTCTCTGGAAATTCTCTTGTGTAGAGAATTTCCAGAGGGTATTATAATTTGGAGACAATGGAGAGAGGCATCAGAACTGTGTTTCTCTGTTACCCAAACGTACCTTGGAAGAACTGAAGAACAAGTGGAATAATCCAGGCATAACACTGGTGACCCAAATGGGTCAGCTTTTATCCTGCCTAGTCCCTTCCCATATCTTGGGTGGGAAAATTGCTAACAGCACCAAAATTCTGATGGGGGTTTGTCCACGAGTTGTTATTGAGCCCACCTTCAGTTTTCAGCTCCCTACGGAGAGATCCTGGCTTGAGTAACTTGTGAAGTGCTCCCACCGTGAGACTAGATTGTAGAAAAAAGCCAAGGCCATTAATTTTTCCAATATTTACAGGAGGTAGCGTGGAAACGTGGCTGGGATTTTTGAGTTTCTCTTAACTGTGCACGAGAGGTGATAGAATTATCGAATGGAAGCCACACAGAAGGTGATGTAACTAATCTAGGATGATCTAATAGAGTCATGCCATTCTCAGAGAAAAACATCTTCTGTTATTTCTCCAATTAAGGAGGATGAAATTTACATGAATCCTAAAAAGCGAAATAAATGAACTAGAATTTTAAATGATCTTTGGGCTCAACTATGTTGCGTTCTTAATGTTATTCTGAGATTCCCCTTTCAACACAGGACTGTGAGGTGCCGTGTAACCAATCCTTTACGTTTTGCAGCTCTGATTAGAAAACACTCATAAAGTTGCTTTCAAATGATTTAAAAAGTAGCTCAGAAAAAAAAATGGTTCAAACAAGAAGAGGACAAAATGGGATCTTTAATAAGCAGTTTCCACGAATATTTAATTACGCTATTACTGATTTTAAAGGATTTTGAAATATCTACAGCCAGATTCTCATCAACATTTACAGCTGCACCATAGAAAACATTCTTTCTGGTTGTATCACAGCTTGGCATGGGCTCCAGCTCTGCCCAAGGCCGCAAGCAACTACAAAGGATCGCGAATGAAGCCCAGTCCATAACGCAAACCAGCCTTCCATTCACTGTCTACGCTTCTCACTGCCTCAGCAAAGCAGCCAGCATCATCACCCAGCCTGCAGGTTCAGCAGGTGGTCAGGAAGGCGAATGGGATGCTGGCCTTCATAGCGAGGGGGATTGAATATAAAAGTAGGGAGGTCTTGCTGTGGCTGTATAGGGCATTGGTGAGGCCGCAGCTGGAGTACTGTGTGCAGTTTTGGGCGCCGCACCTGCGCAAGGATATTTTGGCCCTGGAGGGAGTGCAGAGGAGGTTTACTAGGCTGATACCGGAGTTGAGGGGGTTGAGCTATGAGGAGAGGCTGAATGAACTAGGCTTGTACTCGTTAGAAATTAGAAGATTGAGGGGAGATCTCATTGAGACGTATAAGATGATGAATGGGATGGATAGGATAGAGGTGGAGAGACTCTTCCCGCTCAAAAAAGACAGTAGGACTAGGGGGCACAGCCTCAAGGTAAAGGGGAGGCGGTTTAGAACGGAGTTGAGGAGGAACTTCTTCACTCAAAGGGTGGTGAATCTCTGGAATTCTCTGCCCGTTGAAGTGGTGGAGGCTGCCTCGCTAAATATTTTTAAGAAACGGGTTGATGGGTTTTTGATGAGAGAGGGGATTAAGGGTTATGGGGAGAGGGCGGGAAGGTGGAGCTGAGCCGCGACAGATCAGCTATGATCTTATTGAATGGCGGGGCAGGCTCGAAGGGCCAGATGGCCTACTCCTGCTCCTATTTCTTATGTTCTTATTAAGGACCCCACACTATACCCAGACATTCTCTCTTCCACTTTCTTCCGTCAGGAAAAGGATACCAAGTTTGGGCTCACGTACCAACCGACTCAAGAACAGCTTCTTCCCTGCTGCTGTTAGACTTTTGAACCTTGCATTAATCTTTCTCTACACTGTAGCTATGGCTGCAACACTACAATCTGTACTCTCTCATTTCCTTCTCTATGAGCAGTGTGCTTTGTCTGTAGAGCGTGCAAGAAACAGTATTTGCACCGTATGTTAATACACGTGACAATAATAAATCAAATCAAATCAAAATGCTGGAAAAACTCAGCAGGTCTGGCAACATCTGTGCTGAGATAAAATGGCAAGGGTCAGGAAGATTATGGTCATACTCTGCGGAGTGAGGTGAAGGTGTTGCACAAAGCTGTCACCCTGTCTGCCTTTAGTCTCCCCAGTGTAGGGGAGACAGCAGTGGGAGCAGTGAATACACTGGACCAGATTGAATCCCTGCTTAACCTGAACGGAATTCTTGTGGTCTTGAATGGTGAGGTACTTAGCATCAGACTTCAACACGGGAAAAAAAAACACCTCAGGAACTGGCAGGGAAGGAGGAACTCAGGAAGATTACAGTTGGTGAGGTGATGGCCTAGTGATTTCAGCGCTAGACTATTAACCCAGAAACTCCGCTAACGTTCTGAGGACCCCGGTTTCGAATCCCATCATGACAGATGGTGGTGTTTGAATTCAATAAAAATATCTGGATTTAAGAATCTACTGATGACCATGGAACCATTGTCAATTGTCAGAAAAATCTATCTGGCTCACTAATGTCCTATAGAAACACAGGAGCAGGAGGAGACCATTTGGCCCTTCGAGCCTCCTTCACTATTCATTATGACCATGGGTGATCATCTAACTCAATTCCCTCATCCTGCTTTTTCCCCATAAACTTTGATCCCATTCACCCCAAGTGCTATATCCAGCTGTCTCTCGAATACATTTAATAGAACATAGAACATTACAGTACAAACAGGCCCTTCGGCCCACAAGTTGCGCCGATCACATCAATACCTACCAATCCATAGACCTATCTATAACCCCCAATCCCATTAGATCCCATATACTCATTCAGAAGTCTTTTAAAAGACCCCAGCGAGTTCGCCTCCACCACCGATGACGGCAGCCGATTCCATTCACTCACCACCCTCTGAGTGAAAAACTTACCCCTAACATCACCTCTGTACTTCCCTCCCCGCACCTTAAATCTGTGTCCTCTCGTAGCGACCATTTCAACCCGGGGAAATAGCCTCTGAGAGTCCACCCTATCTATCCCTCTCAACATTTTATAAACCTCTATCAGGTCGCCTTTCAACCTTCGTCTCTCCAGAGAGAAGACACCTAGCTCCCTCAACCTATCTTCATAAGGCATGCCTCCCAGTCCAGGCAACAACCTTGTAAATCTCCTCTGTACCCTTTCAATAGCTTCTACGTCTTTCCTATAGTGAGGCGACCAGAACTGCGCACAGTACTCCAAATGGGGCCTGACAAGGGACTTATAAAGTTGCAGCATTACCTGCCGACTCCTAAACTCAATCCCAATGATGTTTTAGCATCAACTACTTCCTGTGGTAATGAACTCCACAGGTTCGCTGCTCTTTGGGTGAAGAAATGTCTCCTAATCTCCACACTAAATGGTCTACCCTGCACCATCAGACTGTGACCCCTGGTTCTGGACTCCCCCCACCTTCGTGAACATCTCCCCTGCATCTACCCTGTCTGGTCCTGTTAGAATTTTTAAGTCTCAATGAGATTCCCCCGTCATTCGTCTGAACTCCAGCGAAAGCAATCCTAACCTAGTCAGTCTCTCCTCATACATCAGTCCCGCCATCCCCAGAATCAGCCTGGTAAACCTTCGCTGCACTCCCTTGAGAGCGAGAACATCCTTCCTCAGAAAAGGAGACCAAAACTGCCCACAATCAGGAAGGAAATCTGCCATCCTTACCTGGTCTGGCCTACCTACATGTGACTCCAGAACCACAACAACGTGGTTGACTCTCAACTACCCTCAAAGGGCAACTAAGGATGGACAATAAGTGCTGGTAGCTGATGATGCCCATGTCACATGAATTAATAAAAAAAACCCAGAGAACTAGGGATCACTGTTTAAAAATAAAGGGTCACCCGCACAAAACCGAGATGAGGTGAAAGTTTTTCTCAGGGGTTTGTGAGTCTCCGGAACTCTCTTCCTGAAGAAGCTGCGGAAGTAGAGTTAGAATATTTTTAAGGCAGAGGTGGATGGATTCCTGGTAAGAAAGGTGTAATCAGAGGTAGGCGGAATGCAAGTTTGAAGTTACTACCAGAACAGGCTTGATCTTATTAAATGGCAGAGTAGGCCCAAGGGACTAAACTATCCATTCCTGTCCCTTGTTGATTTATTCCAAACAAAGCCCCTTCTCTCTCTCTCTCCCTGACCTTGTGTGAATTGTTGAGTCCACCAGAAAAAAATCAAATACTACCCGATCGACTGTAGAAGCTACCGCAGGCATTAAACCAGACCTTGAGTTTCAACCTCTTCACCTTAGAACTCAGGAATTTGGCTCACAACAATATCTGACAGAAACGGATTTGAAACGTCATTTTTACATAGATTTTTCCTTTAATTATGTTTGTATTTTAGTTAACCAGCCCTCTACGTTGATGTAGGTAACCCTGAGCAGTGGTTTTGCACTAAATTAAACTTTATCTCAATTAAAATAAACACTTGCTGGCTAGGACATAGAACATAGAACATAAAACATAGAACATAGAACATTACAGCACAAACAGGCCCTTCGGCCCACGAGTTGCACCGATCACATCAACACCTACCAACCTACAGACCTATCTATAACCCCCAATCCCATTAAACCCTACATACTCATCCAGAAGTCTTTTAAAAGACCCCAGCGAGTTCGCCTCCACCACCACTGACGGCAGCCGATTCCATTCACTCACCACCCTCTGGGTGAAAAACTTACCCCTAACATCACTTCTGTACTTTCCTCCCCGCACCTTAAATCTGTGTCCTCTCGTAGCGACCATTTCAACCCGGGGAAATAGCCTCTGAGAGTCCACCCTATCCATTCCTCTCAACATTTTATAAACCTCTATCAGGTCGCCTCTCAACCTTTGTCTCTCCAGGTAGAAGAGACCCAGCTCCCTCAACCTAACTTCATAAGGCATGCCTCCCAGTCCAGGCAACATCCTTGTAAATCTCCTCTGTACCCTCTCAATAGCTTCTACATCTTTCCTGTATCCCCGTAACCCCACATATTTAAATTGAGTGTAAAAAGTGGGCTACACACACACACATACGCACATACACACACACACACACATATACGCACATACACACACACACACACACACACACATACGCACATACACACACATATACGCACGCACACACACACACACATATACACACACACACACACACGCACATATACGCACGCACACACACACACACATATACACACACGCACATACACACACACACACATATACACATACGCACACACACACACACACACACACACATACACAAATTCTTAGCTCACTGATCACTTAGCTGTGTTTAAAAAATGAATGATTCCATTTCAAAACTGTCTGGTCTAGATTACAAATGCTGAAATTCAAACCATGACTCCCCAATAAAAAAAAGACATTTAAAATTTATTTAGTAGTCACAAGTAAGACTTACATTAACACTGCGATGGAGTTACGGTGAAATTCCCCTAGTCGCCATACTCCAGCGCCTGTTCGGGTCAACACGCCTAACCAGCACGTGGGAGGAAACCGGAGCACCCAGAGGAAACCCACACAGGCACGGGGAGAACATGCAAACTCCACACAAACCCCACCCCAGCCGGGAATCGAACCTGGGTCCCTGGCGCTGTGAGGCAGCAGTGTGAACTGTGTGACGCTTTTTCTATCAGGATAGAACTTTCTATCCTGTTGGAGTTGACCTTGGCTGGAATATTCTGGCTGTTCATGCCGCCGGGATTCTCCAGTCCTGCTGCTGGGAATGGAGGTTTAACCGAGTAGCAAATTCTTCGTTCTTGCTGAATGCAGCGACACGAGAATGACTGGAGAATTCCGGCACCTGACTCTCAAAAGAGCAAAACTGTGATAACATCTTCCCATCGACCTCAACCGTGAAAGCTGAAATTGGCACTTGTTTTTCCAGTCTGGGTATTCACACACACACACACACACACACACACACACACACACACACACACACACACACACACCCCCCACGCAGTGCATGAGAAAACGCTTCCTGATCTCACTCCAAAATTGGCCACTTCTAATTTTAAGATGGTTCATCTTTACAGCTAAATAGTTTGAATAACCCCTCAGTTTGCTGAACTTACAAGAAGGGAAAAACAATTTGATACACCAGGACTTTGTATAAGTGGGTTCATGCGCATCACTTAGCAGCAGCTGAGAGACAGAGGAAGCATTTGCTGCTGGTACAGATGTTGTCAGCTGCCAGAGAGGTACACATGCAATGCCAGAAGTTATTCAACTGAAAATGCACAATGTCTCTCTCTGCTTACACCTCCACCCTTCGAGACTGGCCAATTGCATTTCTTGAAGAGGCTTTTTCACACTTTTTTCCCTGTCTGCCAACTAACATCTAAACAAAGATGTCACCTCATTGTAACTGCTCTCACCTGCTAAGGCAATTCGATTGAGGCAAATCTGTCTACGCCTGAAAGCATTTATGAGCAGATTAGATGGGATTGTGTGTTTAAAACCTTCTCAAACTTGACCCAAGCCTGACTCTAAACGAATAAACATGCCTGTGATTCTCACAGGGGTGTCTCCCAAATGAAATTGCCTTGGACAGCTTCCTTCTGCAGTCTGGATTCCAGAGACCAAAGCTGCCCTTGAGCTTGATGCTAAGTTATATTCCTTAACCACATTCCGATCCGTCAAAAGAAAGAAGCTGATTTTTCCCTTGGAAACGGGGAGATTATGAGGTGATCCGAAAGAAGCTATTCAGGTTTAAAAATTTAATTCATAAAGTGCGTCAAAACATATTGCCCCTTACGGCAAAAATATTTCAAAGCATTATGAGCAGAAGAAGAAAGGGAAGTTTTCCATCCATAAAGCAACTTCTTAATCCTCATGTGGCACAGTGGTTAGCACTGCAGCCTCACAGCGCCAGGGACCCAGTTCAATTCCAGCCTCCAGTCACTGTCTGTGTGGGGTTTGCACATTCTCCCCGTGTCTGGGTGGGTTTCCTCCGGGTGCACTGGTTCCTCCCACAGTCCGAAGATGTGCGGGTTAGGTGGATTGGCCAGGCTAAATTGCCCCCTTACTGTCAGGGGGAGTAGCAGGGTAAATATGTGGGGTTACGGGGATACAGCCTGGGTGGGATTGTTGTTGGTGCGGACTCAATGGGCCAAATGGCCTCCTTCTGCACGGGAAATTCTATGATGCTATCTGTTTTCTTAAGATTAGGCCCTAATTTCCTCAAAAGTGCCATTTTGGGTGGGAAAACCAGGATGATTCACGCCAGCTTCCGGTGGGAATCAGATTGCAATTTTCCAAATGTTAGGCTGGGTATAAACACAACAACCAGCCCAAATTCACAGAGATCGGGCACCATTTTTAAAGGTTCCCCGAACACAATGTGAAATCGAAGACCCAGTTCCCTCCAGCGGGCACAGAGAATTTAAGGTTGGATTTAGGATGGAGGTGAGGAGACATTTAACAAAGAAAATTACAGCACAGAAACAGGTCCTTTGGCCCTCCATACCTGTACCAACCATGCTGCCCGACTGAATTAAAACCCTCAACCCTTCCGGACACCATGTCCTTCTATTTCCATGCTATTCATGTATTTGTCAAGACGCCCCTTAAAAGTCACCACCGTATCTGCTTCCACTATTTCTCCCGACAACAATTTCCAGACACTCACTACCCTCCGTGTAAAAAATCTGCCACCTACATCTTTTTAAAACCTTGCCCCTCGCCCTTTAAACCTGTGCCCCTCTAGTAATTGACTCTTCCACCCTGAGAAAAAGCTTCCGACTATCCACTCTGTCCATGCATCTGATAATCTTGTTGAATTCCGTCAGGTCTCCCCTCAACCTCTGTTGCTCCAGTGAGAACAAACCAAGTTTCTCCAACCTCTCCTCATCGCGAATGCCCTTCATACCAGGCAACACCCTGGTAAATCTTTTCTGTACCCTCTCCAAAACCGCCACTTCCTTTTGGTAGTGTGGTGACCAGAATTGAAGACGATATTCCAAGTGCGGCCTAACTAAGGTTCTATAAAGTTGCAACATGTCTTGCCAATTCTTAGACTCAGTACCCCGGCTGATGAAGGCAAGCATTGCCGTATGCCTTCTCGACTACCTTCTCCACCTGCATTGCCACTTTCAGTGACCTGTGTAGCTGTACACCCAGATCCCTTTGCCTATCAATACTCTTAAGGGTTCTGCCATTTACCGTATGTTTCCTATCTGTATTAGGAATATATATATCCCTGTTTTTATAAATGTATAAAAAGGAAGAGGCTGGCTAGGGTGAACGTTGGTCCTTTAGAGGATGAGAAAGAGGACCTAGTGGTAGGGGATGGGGATATGGCTCAGGTATTGAATAACCTTTTTGTTTCCGTCTTCGCGGAGGAGGACGTGAATAATTTGCCGGGTGTTAGCGATGGAAAGGTGGTAGGACTGGAGGGTCTTAATGACATTACTGTTACTAGAGAGGCGGTACTCGACAGACTGGAGGGGCTGATTGTGGACAAGTCCCCAGGACCGGATGGAATGCATCCGAGGGTTCTGAAAGAAATGGCGGAGGTTATAGTGGATGCATTGGTGGTTATTTTCCAGACGTCGCTGGATTCCGGGGAAGTGCCGGAAGATTGGAAAACGGTTAATGTTACGCCGTTGTTTAAGAAGGGTGCCAGGCAAAAGGCAGGGAATTATAGGCCGGTTAGTTTAACGTCTGTGGTAGGTAAAATGTTAGAATCCGTCATTAAAGAAGAAATTGCGAGGCATCTTGAAGGGAATTGCTTGATAGAGCAGACGCAGCACGGTTTCATTAAAGGGAAGTCGTGTCTGACAAATTTACTGGAGTTCTATGAGGATGTGTCTAGGGCAGTGGATAGAGGAGAGCCGGTGGATGTGGTCTTTCTGGATTTTCAGAAGGCGTTTGACAAAGTACCTCATAAGAGGTTGTTGCAGAAGGTCAGGGGACTTGGAGTTGGGGGTAGGGTGTTAGCGTGGATAGAGGATTGGTTGTCAAATAGGAGGCAGAGAGTGGGGATCAACGGGTGCTATTCGGATTGGCGGTTGGTGACTAGTGGGGTGCCCCAGGGGTCGGTGCTGGGGCCTCAGCTATTTACCATTTATATAGATGATCTGGAGGAGGGAACCGAGTGCAGGGTGTCGAAATTGGCTGATGACACCAAGATTGGGGGAAAGGCAAATTGTGCGGAGGGTGTGGAGAGTCTGCAGAAGGATCTAGATAGGCTGGGCGAATGGGCCAGGAAATGGCAAATGGAATTTAATGTTGGCAAGTGTGAGGTGGTCCACTTTGGTAGGAGGAATGGTAGGAAGGACTATTACTTACGGGGCGAAAAACTGCAGCAGGCGACGGTGCAGAGGGACCTCGGGGTCCTTGTGCATGAGTCGCAAAAATCCAGCTTGCAGGTGCAGCAGGTGGTCAGGAAGGCGAATGGGATGCTGGCCTTCATAGCGAAGGGGATTGAATATAAAAGTAGGGAGGTCTTGCTGCAGCTGTATAGGGCATTGGTGAGGCCGCAGCTGGAGTACTGTGTGCAGTTTTGGGCGCCGCACCTGCGCAAGGATGTTTTGGCCCTGGAGGGAGTGCAGAGGAGGTTTACTCGGCTGATACCGGAGTTGAGGGGATTGAGCTATGAGGAGAGGCTGAATAAACTAGGCTTGTACTCGTTAGAGTTTAGAAGAATGAGGGGAGATCTCATTGAGACGTATAAGATGATGAATGGGATGGATAGGATAGAGGTGGAGAGACTCTTCCCGCTCAAAAAAGACAGTAGGACTAGGGGGCACAGCCTCAAGATAAAGGGGGGGCGGTTTAGAACAGAGTTGAGGAGGAACTTCTTCACTCAAAGGGTGGTGAATCTCTGGAATTCTCTGCCCGTTGAAGTGGTGGAGGCTGCCTCGCTAAATATTTTTAAGAAACGGGTTGATGGGTTTTTGATAAGAGAAGGGATTAAGGGTTATGGGGAGAGGGCGGGAAGGTGGAGCTGAGTCACGACAGATCAGCCATGATCTTATTGAATGGCGGGGCAGGCTCGAAGGGCCAGATGGCCTACTCCTGCTCCTATTTCTTATGTTCTTATGTTCTTATGTACTGTGTGCAGTTTTGGGCGCCGCACCTGCGCAAAGATATTTTGGCCTTGGAGGGAGTGCAGAGGAGGTTTACTAGGCTGATACCAGAGTTGAGGGGTTGAGCTATGAGGAGAGACTGAATGAACTGCAGTTGTAAATGCACCTAGTTTGGGGGCGTTTAAGAGATCTGTGGATAGGTTTATGGATGAAAAGGGATTGGTTTAGGCTAGTGGGTCATTGTTTTGTAACTGGTCGGCGCAACATCGTGGGCCGAAGGGCCTGTTCTGCGCTGTAGTGTTCTATGTTCTATGTTCTATGAACTAGGCTTGTACTCGTTGGAGTTTAGAAGAATGAGGGGAGATCTCATTGAGACGTATAAGATGATGAATGGGATGGATAGGATAGAGGTGGAGAGACTCTTCCCGCTCAAAAAAGACAGTAGGACTAGGGGGCACAGCCTCAAGATAAAGGGGGGGCATTTTAGAACGGAGTTGAGGAGGAACTTCTTCACTCAAAGGGTGGTGAATCTCTGGAATTCTCTGCCCGTTGAAGTGGTAGAGGCTGCCTCGCTAAATATTTTTAAGACGCGGGTTGATGGGTTTTTGATAAGAGAGGGGATTAAGGGTTATGGGGAGAGGGCGGGAATGTGGAACTGAGCCACGACAGGTCAGCCTTGATCTTATTGAATGGCGGGGCAGGCTGGAAGGGCTAGATGGCCTACTCCTGTTCCTATTTCTTATGTTCTTATGTTCTTATTAGACCTTCCAAAATGCATTAACTCACATTTGCCCAGATTAACTCCACCTGCCATCTCTCCACCCAAATTTCCAACTGACCTATATCCTGCTATATCCTTTGACGGTCCTCATCGCTATTTGCAAATCTACCAACCTTTGTGTCATCTACAAACTTACTAACCAATTTAGTTACATTTTCTTCCAAATCATTTATATATATATATATATATATATATATAATACAAATAGCAAAGATCCCAGCACGGATCCCTGAGGAACACCATTTTTCACAGCCCTCCATTCAGAAATGTACCCTTCCATCGCTACCCTCTGTCTTCTTTAACCGAGCCAGTTTTGTGTTCGCCTTGCCAGCTCACCTCTGATCCCATGAGACTTCATCTTCTGCACCAGTCTGCCATGAGGGACCTTGTCAAAAGCCTTACTGAAGTCCATGTAGACAACATCCACTGCCCTACCCTCATCAATCATCTTCATCACTTCCTCAAAAAACTCAATCAAGCTCGTGAGACACTAATTCCCCTTCACAAAACCATGTTGCCGCTTACTAATATGTCCATTTATTTCCAAGTGGGAATAAAACTTGTCTCTCCAATAATTTCCTGACCATTGATGTAAGGCTCAGTGACCTGTAATTACCAGGATTATTCTTGCTTTCCTTCTTAAACAAGGGACAACACTGGCTATTCACCAATCCTCTGCGACCTTATTGTCCACAGCAAACTATCCACTCTTCAGGAGAACAGTGACCACAACACCATACAACCCTGCCACAGCAACCTCTGCAAGATATACTGGATCATTGACATGGATGCCATCATCTCATGTGAGAACACCATCCAACAGGTGCACAGTACATACTCTTGCAACTTGGCCAATGTTGCCTACCTGAAATGCCGAAGGAAAGGATGCCCTGAGGCATGATATATTGGGGAGACCATGCAGACACTACGACAATGGATGAATGAACACCACACGACAATCACCAGGCAAAAGTATTCGGTTCCTATTGGGGAACACTTTAGCGGTCACAAGCATTCGGCCTCTGATCTTTAGGTAAGCATTCTCCAAGGTCTTCACAACACATGACAATGCAGAGTCACTGAGCAGAGTCTGATAGTCATGTTCCGCACACATGAATGCGACCTCAACAGGGATCTTGGGTTCAT
This sequence comes from Prionace glauca, assembly GCA_037974335.1. NCBI lineage: Eukaryota > Metazoa > Chordata > Chondrichthyes > Carcharhiniformes > Carcharhinidae > Prionace > Prionace glauca. Next base: position 83,093,193 of record CM075734.1, on the reverse strand, counting down.
GTCACACTATCTGTAACCCCCATGACTTACCTGGGCTTGTAAAATCTCACTAACTGTCCTGTCTGGAGATGATACACATCTCGTTAACCTTTGCTTAACCCTCTCTCCACTCACATTATCTGTACCTTTAAGACGTGATTGTCTGTAAAGACTCGCAATCCAACCATTATTTTGTGAATTGAGTTTGTGTCTTTCTGTGCCCTGTTTGTGAACAGAACTCCCACTTACCTGACCAAGGGGCAGTGTTCTGAAAGCTAGTGGCTTTTGCTGCCAAATAAACCTGTTGGACTTTAACCTGGTGTTCTGAGACTTCTCACTATGTTTACCCCTTTACAAAGCCGGCATCTCCACACCAAGATCCCCCCCCCCCCCCTGTAGCCAGTGAGGGAGACAAAGCCTTGTCTCAAGGCCTCAGCAATTTCCTCCCTTGCCTCTCTCAGTATTCTGGGGTATATCCCATCAAGAGTGGTGAGCCTGTGGTGAGCCCATTACCACAGGAAGTAGTTGGTGCCAAAACATTGAATGTATTCAAGAGGCAGCCGGATGTAGCACTTGGGATGAATGGGGTCAAAGGTTATGGGGAGAAAGTAGCATTAAACTATTGAGTTGGATGATCAGCCATGATCGTGATGTGTGGTGGAGCAGGTTCAAAGGTCGGAATGGCCTCTCCTGCTCCTCTCTCCTGTACTTCTATCGTACATCAGGTTGAAAAATATTTTCTTCTGCAATTCTCAATGAGATAAAAATAAGCCTTCACAGGATAGGATTCTCTCTGCCTGTCTCTTTCTAAATTCCTGAGCAGGCCTATGGTTTAGATACCTACTGTTTGGCAGCTGCTATGGCCTGAGGCTATCTTGGATGCCTCTCCTCTCCCCCCCCCAGCCCCTAACCTTTTTAGCTGAACACAAACAGTTTAGCTGAAGCACAGCTCAATCGCTTGGAAAAGCCCAGGGTAACTGTTCTATTTCCCAATCCCCATACAATCCTCAGCCATATGCTGTTAGTAATTCCAGTCAATTTTAACTTCAGTAGCAAATTGTGCCACGGTAGGAACTTGGCACGGATGCTATTGTGTGTCAGGGATGCCAACACTTTCCCTCCAGCACATCCCATGCATACAAATGGGAAGAGACACGGATATTTCTATGTCAGGAGTCTGGAGGTTAACTCTGTGTGAAATTTCAAGAGTTTGAGCAGCAGTCCTTCTGGACAAAGAACTTTTCCCCCTGTACAATTGTGGTATCAAGCTGACTTGAACTGGATGAAGTGGGTATGCCGGCGTTGGACTGGCGTAAACACAGTAAAAAGTCTGACAACACCAGGTTTTAGTCCAACCTATTTATTTGATAATATACTCACAAGCTCTCGGGGTTAGCCCCTTCGTCAGGTGAATGGAGAGTTCTGGCCTCAGACAGAGCATATAAAGCACAGACAGTTTAGAGATTGCTGATTAGAATGCGAATCCTTACACCAAACCTGCTGTTCAAGTCTTAAAGTGGCTGATAATGTGAGTGGAAGGAGCACTGATCACAGTTTAAAGAGATGTGTATTGTCTCCAGACAGTACAGTAAGTGAGGTTTTGCAAACCCAGGCAAGTCACGGGGGTTACAGATAGTGTGACATGAACCCAAGATTCCTGTTGAGACCGTCCTCATGTGTGCGGAACTTGGCTATCAGTCTCTGTTCAGTGACTCTGCGCTGTCGTGTGTCGTGAAGGCCACCTTGGAGAATGCTTACCCGAAGGTCAGAGGCTGAATGCCCGTGACCACTGAAGTGTTTGCCAACAGGAAGGGAACAGTCTTGTCTGGTTACTGTCGAGCGATGTTCATTCATCCGTTGTCGTAGCGTCTGCATGGTCTCCCCAATGTACCATGCTTCGGGACATCCTTTCTTGCAATGTATCAGGTAGACAATGCTGGCCGAGTTGCAAGAGTATTTACCATGTACCTGGTGGATGGTAAACCTCACTTACTGTACTGTCTGGAGACAATACACATCTCTTTAAACTGTGATCAGTGCTCCTTCCACTCACATTATCAGCCACTTCAGGTCTTGAACAGCAGGTTAGGTGTAAGGATTCGCATTCTAATCAGTAATCTCTAAACTGTCTGTGCTTTATATGCTCTGTCTGAGACCAGAACTCTCCATTCACCTGACGAAGGGGCTAACCCCGAAAGCTTGTGAGTATATTATCAAATAAATAGGTTGGACTAAAACCTGGTGTTGTCAGACTTTTTACTGTGTTGAACTGGATGGACAGAATGAGTACAGGTTGGTGAGGTAACCACTCGGAACAAAGTATCTGCAGTAACTCTGATACCTTCTCCTTTCGTCCATCAGTTGTAGAACAGAGTTGAGGAGGAACTTCTTCACTCAAAGGGTATTGAACCTCTGGAATTCTCTGCCCGTTGAAGTGGTGAAGGCTACCTCACTGAATATATTTAAGTCACGGGTAGATAGGTTTCTGATAGACAAGCAAATTAAGGGTTATGGGGAGAGGGCGGGAATGTGGAACTGATCCACTTCAGATCAGCCATGATCTTATTGACTGGTGGGGCAGGCTCGAAGGGCTAGATGGTCTACTCCTGCTCCTATTTCTTATGCTCTTATGTTCTCATGTAGATGTTTGAATGCCCCAGCACTTCTTTTATAAATGGTCTAGTACAGATAGGAAATATACAGTAAATGGCAGAACCCTTAAGGGTATTGATAGGCAGAGGGATCTGAGTGTACAGGCACACAGTTCACTGAAAGTGGCAATGCAATTACAATGAAGGTTGTTAGGAAGGCATACGGTATGCTTGCCTTCATTGACCAGGGTATTGAGTTCAAAAATTAGCGGGTCATGCTGCAGTTTACAGAAACATAGTTAGGCCCCACTTGGAATATAGTGTTCAATTCTGGTTGCCACACTACCAGAAGGATGTGGAGGCTTTGGAGAGGGTACAGAAAAGATTTACCAGAATGTTGCCTGGTATGGAGGGCATTAGCTATGAGGAGAGGTTGGGAAAACTTGGTTTGTTCTCACTGGAGCAACGGAGGCTGAGAGGAGATCTGATAGAAGATTATGAGAGACATGGACAGAGTGAATAGTCAGAAGCTTTTTCCAGGATGGAAGGGACACAGGTTTAAGGTGCGAGGGGCAAGATTGAAAGGAGATGTATGAGGCAGATTTTTTTAAACAGAGAGTGGTGGGTGCCAGGAACTCATTGCCGTGGGAGGGAGTGGAAGCGGATACCATAGTGAGTTTTAAAGGGCATCTTGACAAGTACCTGAATAGGATAGAAATACAGGGATATGGTCCCTAGAAGGGTGGGTTGTTTTAGTTAAGTCGGGCAGCATTGTTGATGCAGGTTTGGAGGACCTGATGTGCCTGGTCCTGTGCTGTAATTTTCTTTGCTTTTGTTCTAAATATTCAAAGTATTTCCGCCTCTATCCACCTGCACCCTTCACTGTCCAGGAATGTCTGTGAAAATCATTGATAACCTTCTTTTCAATGATGGCCCTTGGTCTGTCCAGTCCGGTAGGTGGGTGAGACCATGTTCAATGTAGACTGAAAGCTTTGGGGGTGATTTTCCAGCCTCGCTGTACCTGCCGCAGATCACATTCTGTGAGCCTAAATTGTGTGTGGGCCGGAAAATGGGTTTTGCACTCGGCACCAAACAGTTTGCAATTGCCCCCTTTCCAACAGCACAAACCAGATTGTATCCTGAAAGAGTGTATATTTAAGCACGCTTCGCCTGTTTGGGACTGGATTCTTCTGACCTTCTGGCCCGGTGTAAGCCCAACAGGAGTCACTATTGGCAGAGACCAGGCGTGACGGTCTTGCCAGATTCTTGGAGGCTATTGAAGTTCTTGGATGGTCAGGGACATGGCTGCCTTCCTGGCACATGCGGCAACGTCAGTTGGGCGCTGCCAACTTACCAGGGGGCAATGCCAGGAAATTGGGGCCTGAGTGGCAGTCATGAAGGTGGGGCTACGGCAAGGTGGCTATACTAGGAGGGTTAGGAAGAGGGCATTTTGACAGGGGTGAGCTGTATAAGAGGGATCATGAAGGGTGGGTTGTGAAGGGGGGGCATTTTGGGATCATGAAGGAGGGGTATGTTATGGGGGGGGACCCGTTGGGATGACCCCAATTCCCTGATGCTGGTGTCCTGTGTTGGGGAATTGGTGAGGAAATGTGCCGCCAATGAAGGGGAGGGGGAGGGGGAGTGGGTGGGGGGGGGATGGCGTGGGGGGTGGGGGGGGGCGGGGGGAGGTGGTGTTGATTCCATATCCATGGAAGGGTTGGGGGGGGTGTGGGAGTCCCGATATATCGGGGGGGGGGGGGGGACAGGGTTCGGCCGGAGATCTCCGAGAAAACAGTTCAAAGATGTGCAGGTTAGGTGGGTTGGCCATGCTAAATTGCCCCTTAATGTCCCAAGCTGTGTAAGATTAGGAGGATCAGCAGGATAAATATGAAATTAAAGGATTCTGGCAGGGAGTGGACTTAGGTAAGATGCTCTGTTGGAGGGTTGGTGCAAACTCAGTGGGCTGACGGGCTGTAGAGATTCTATGCTTCTATGATTCTCCACTTTCTTATTTTCTGTATTCCATTCTCCTAGTTTGTCCACCTCTGTCCCATCTGTTCTGATGGTGCAACCTTCCATACCAAAACCCCAGATGCGTCTTCATCTTCCTGAGAGATGGATTCCCACTCTACGCCAATGGACAGGACCCTCAATGTCTAATCTACTTCACGTGCTCCTGCATGAACCCTTCCCCTCTCTCCCAGACCACTATAACGATCCCTTATCCTCAAATTCCATTCACCTATACTGACTAGATCATGTGATAAAAGAAAATACTGCAGATGCTGGAATCTGAAGCAAAGAGAGAAAATGCTGGAAAATCTCAGCAGGTCTGACAGTCTCTGTGGAGAGACAATAGAGGGAACGTTTTACTGTCAGGTCCGCTGAGATTTGCCAGCATTTTCTGTTTGTGCTTTGGTTCATATTCTGCCAATTCTGACACGATGTGGGTATGCCGGCGTTGGACTGGCGTAAACACAGTAAAAAGTCTGACAGCTTTATATGCTCTGTCTGAGGCCAGAACTCTCCATTCGCCTGACGGGGGGACTAACCCCGTAAGCTTGTGAGTCTATTATCAAATAAATTGGTTGGACTAAAACCTGGTGTTGTCAGACTTTTTACTAATTCTGACACCAACAGCATGATGCCATTACCGAATCGGTCTTTCCTTCTCCTTCCCAATCAGCATCCTGAGGACACTGTTACCTCTGCAACACCCATTGACGCAAACCTCACTTACTCTCAATGAGGCTTTTATATCCAGCCACACACCCTTTCATTTTCATTCATCCCAACATTCAAGTCCCCAAATGCTTCTTCCGGGTAAAAGGGTGATTTAGGTGTACTTTTTAGTTCAATTTAGTCTACTTGTATTTGCTGTTTGTGTGGTCTCTGTGCATCTGACAGACTGAACACAGACTGGGAGAGAGACCATCTTCAGAACAAAACAAAGCAAACAGGAGCGGGGGAGACCATTCAGCCCTTCAAACCTGCCCCACCATTCATTATGATCATGGCTGATCATCCAACTCACTAGGCTGATACCGGAGTTGAGGGGGTTGAGCTATGAGGAGAGGCTGAATAAACTAGGCTTGTACTCGTTAGAGTTTAGAAGAATGAGGGGAGATCTCATCGAGACGTATAAGATGATGAATGGGATGGATAGGATAGAGGTGGAGAGACCTCAAGATAAAGGGGAGGCGGTTTAGAACAGAGTTGAGGAGGAACTTCTTCACTCAAAGGGTGGTGAATCTCTGGAATTCTCTGCCCGTTGAAGTGGTGGAGGCTGCCTCGCTAAATATTTTTAAGAAACGGGTTGATGGGTTTTTGATAAGAGAGGGGATTAAGGGTTATGGGGAGAGGGCGGGAAGGTGGAGCTGAGCCACGACAGATCAGCCATGATCTTATTGAATGGCGGGGCAGGCTCGAAGGGCCAGATGGCCTACTCCTGCTCCTATTTCTTATGTTCTTATGTTCTTCCTGCTCAGAAAGGACAGCAGGACTGGAGGGCACAGCCTCAAGATAAAGGGGGGCGGTTTAGAACAGAGTTGAGGAGGAACTTCTTCACTCAAAGAGTGGTGAATCTCTGGAATTCTCTGCCCGTTGAAGTAGTGGAGGCTGCCTCGCTAAATATATTTAAGACACAGGTAGGTAGGTTTTTGGTAGGCAAGGGGATTAAGGGTTATGGGGAGAAAGCAGGAAAGTGGAACTGATCCACTTCAGATCAGCCATGATCTTATTGAATGGCGGGGCAGGCTCGAAGGGCTAGATGGCCGACTCCAGCTCCTATTTCTTATGTTCTTATAGCCTGATGCCGCTTCCCCCGCTATATCCCTTGATCCTCTTCACCCCAAGTGACATATCTAACTGCTTCTTAGAATCCTACAATCACAGAAGACTACAGTGCAGACGAGGCCTTCAGCCCATCGAGTCTGCACCAATACAAGAAAGGCCCTGACCTGCCCACCTAATCCGATTCACCAGCACTTGGCCAATAGCTCTGGATGTTGTGATGGGTCAAGTGCTCCTCCAGGTACTTTTCAAGGATGTGAGGCATCCCGTGTCCACCACCCTCCCACACCGCACATTCCAGACCGTCACCACCCTCTGGGTAAAAAAAAAAACATTTTTTTTTCCCTCAAATCCCCCCTCGACCTCCCACCCCCTCACTTTTAGCTTGTGTCCGAAAATTGTGGCCTCAACTATTTTTTGTGGCGATGAATTCCACAGGCTGACCAGCCTCTGGGTGAAGAAATGTCTCCTCCCCTCCGTCTTAAATGGTCTACCCTGTATCCTCAGGGTGTGACCCCTGGTTTTTGGACACCCCCACCATCGAGAACATCCTTCTTGGGTCTACCCTGCCTTGCCTTGTTAGAGGTTTCCCCTGCAAGGTAAATGTAATCCGCAGCCCAGATTGACTGTTGGGTTATCCACTATTAGTTGAGCCAGGCAAGCTCAGAATGTTGGTTACTCAAAAATCACTTTAAATGGGATATTTAAATTCTTTGCAGATTGTTGGAGTGTGTACAGTTCTAATGGACATAAAACACAGTAATAGCCCTCAATACAAAGCAAGCCACTTAGTGCTTAGTAATGTTAATTGTGCATAAGCAATTTTTAGAGCTCTCTCAAACAGGTTAACAGGAACACTTTGTGACGTTTTTTAGCCAGTTACAAGTAGGTACAAAACAGTATAATACTTGCCGTGTTACCAGAGGTCATACCTGCTTACATTTACCAGTAGGGCTAAATTGAATGGGGTACAACTGAATTTGTATAAAACTCCCCGGTAGAAATTGCGTTGAATGCTCAACCATTAAGCTTAATTAGTCAAGCTTGCTGTATCTACTCCACACGAACCCTCTCACGATTAACAATGACTTGCAATTATATGTCACCTTTAACGGGACATATCGTAGAATCCTACAGTGCAGAAACAGGCCCTTCGGCCCATCGAGTCTGCACCGAACACAATCCCACCCAGACCCTATCCCCATATCCCTACACATTTACCTGCTAATCCCTCTAACCTACACATCCCAGGACACTAAGGGGCAATTTTAGCATAGCCAATGAACCTAACCCGCACATGTTTGGACTGTGGGAGGAAACCGGAGCACCCGGAGAAAACCCACGCAGACACGAGGAGAATGTGCAATCTCCACACAGGCAGTGACCCGAGCCGGGAATCGAACCCAGGACCCTGGAGCTGTGAAGCAGCAGTGCTAACCACTGAGCTACCGTGCCGCCCAGGGTGCTTCACAGGAATGCTATCCAACAACATTTGGCACTAAATCACGTGGGTGGCACGATGGCACAGTGGTTAGCATGGGGTCGGGGGCCGGGGGTCAGGGCTCAATTCCAGCCTTGGATGATTGTCTGTGTTGGAGACTGCACATTCTCCCTGTGTCTGTGTGGGTTTTCTCTGGGTGATCATAAAATCCCTATAATGCAGAAGGTGGCCATTTGGCCCATCGAGTTTGCACTGACCACAATCCCACCCAAGTTCTTTTCTCGTAACTCCACATAGTCACCCCACCAGTGCCCCTGACACTAAGGGGCAACTTAGCATGGTCAACCCACATAACCCGCACCTCGGGGTCCTTGTGCATGAGTCGCAAAAACCCAGCTTGCAGGTGCAGCAGGTGGTCAGGAAGGCGAATGGGATGCTGGCCTTCATAGCGAGGGGGATTGAATATAAAAGTAGGGAGGTCTTGCTGCAGCTGTATAGGGCATTGGTGAGGCCGCAGCTGGAGTACTGTGTGCAGTTTTGGGCGCCGCACCTGCGCAAGGATATTTTGGCCCTGGAGGGAGTGCAGAGGAGGTTTACTAGGCTGATACCAGAGTTGAGGGGATTGAGCTATGAGGAGAGGCTGAATAAACTAGGCTTGTACTCGTTAGAGTTTAGAAGAATGAGGGGAGATCTCATTGAGACGTATAAGATGATGAATGGGATGATAGGATAGAGGTGGAGAGACTCTTCCCGCTCAAAAAAGACAGTAGGACTAGGGGGCACAGCCTCAAGATAAAGGGGAGGCGGTTTAGAACAGAGTTGAGGAGGAACTTCTTCACTCAAAGGGTGGTGAATCTCTGGAATTCTCTGCCCGTTGAAGTGGTGGAGGCTGCCTCGCTAAATATTTTTAAGAAACGGGTTGATGGGTTTTTGATAAGAGAGGGGATTAAGGGTTATGGGGAGAGGGCGGGAAGGTGGAACTGAGCTACGACAGATCAGCCATGATCTTATTGAATGGCGGGGCAGGCTCGAAGGGCTAGATGGCCTACTCCTGCTCCTATTTCTTATGTTCTTATGTTCTTATGTTCCCTTTGGACTGTGGGAGGAAACCGGTGCTCCAATTTCTTCCCACAGGTCCAAAAGACCTGCTGGGTAGGGTGCATTCGCCATGCTAAATGCTCCCTCAGTGTACCCAAACAGAGTGTGGCGTCCAGAGGATTTTCACAGTAACTTCATTGTTGTGTTAACGTAAACCTACCTGTGACACTAATAAATAAACTTTAAACTTTGATATTTTAGTTAGGATAGGGTAGAGGGGTGGCAGGTGTGTTAGTGGTGCGCAAAGTGCCATGTCAAATTCAGACCCTGGAAACATAGAAGGTGGCCATTTGGCCCACTACGTCTGGCTCTTTTAAGATAACTGTCCAATTTGTTGTGTTTTCTGTGTTTCCCCTATAGTGCTGCAGATCTTCACCCCTCAACTATTTATCCAGTGACTTTTTGAGGCTTGTTATTGAACCTGCCTCCAATACTCTGTCAGGCTGTGCATTCCACGTTGGAACAGCTCACAACATTAATATTCTTTCTGACCAAGTCACCCCAGGATTTTTATCCGTTGATGCACCAAAGGGGTTGAAACACTTCCACAGATCAGCGGGAGATGCATTTTCCCTGACAAGGAAGTGGCAATAAAATGAGAAATTGGTGGCAATGAAGGAGGAGTTGTCCCTTTTTCAAAACCTTTCCCTCCTCATCTTTCCCAATGCGGGGGACGTGGTTGAAATTCCCCCAACTATTTCCTTTGATTTCCAATTTGTTTTTAAAAAATGGGTTAAGGGGAGATGGGGAACAGGTAGGGAGGTGGGTTCAAGGTCAGAATGAGATTACATGTGATCTGAAAGTTTAACATTCAAAGAAGAACAAAGAACAACACCGCACAGGAAACAGGCCCTTCAACCCAACGAGCCCGCGCCGCCATCTTAACAATGTGTTTTTCCTCCTCCACCCTTCACCCATGTCTATACTTATGGTACCCCCATTGGAAACCAGATTAAGGGGAGAATAATTTAGAGACAATTTGTTACACCAATCAGCCTAAGAGCACATCTTTGGGAGGAAACTGGAGCACCCGGGGGAAACCCACATCAATGGGACATGGGCATCGCTGGCTGGCCAGCATTTATTGTAAAAAGTCTGACAACACCAGGTTTTAGTCCAATCTATTTATTTGATAATATCCTCACAAGCTTTCGAGGGGACTGCCTCTTCGTCAGGTGAATGGAGAGTTCTGGCCTCAGACAGAGCATATAAAGCACAGACAGTTTAGAGATTACTGATTAGAATGCGAATCCTTACACCTAATCTGCTGTTCAAGACCTGAAGTGGCTGATAATGTGAGTGGAAGGAGCACTGATCACAGGTTAAAGAGATGTGTATTGTCTCCAGACAGTACAGTAAGTGAGGTTTTGCAAACCTAGGCAAGTCACGGGGGTTACAGATAGTGCGACATGAACCCAAGATCCCTGTTGAGACCGTCCTCATGTGTGCGGAACTTGGCTATCAGTCTCTGTTCAGCGACTCTGCACTGTCGTGTGTCGTGAAGGCCGCCTTGGAGAATGCTTACCCGAAGGTCAGAGACTGAATGCCCGTGACCACTGAAGTGTTCGCCAACAGGAAGGGAACAGTCTTGCCTGGTGACTGTCGAGCGATGTTCATTCATCCGTTGTCGTAGCGTCTGCATGGTCTCCCCAATGTACCATGCTTCGGGACATCCTTTCTTGCAACGTATCAGGTAGACAATGTTGGCCGAGTTGCAAGAGTATTTACCATGTACCTGGTGGATGGTATTCTCACATGTGATGATGGTATCCATGTCGATGATCCGGCATGTCTTGCAGAGGTTGCTGTGGCAGGGTTGTGTGGTGTTGTGGTCACTGTTCTCCTGAAGGCTGGGTAGTTTGCTGCGAACAATGGTCTGTTTGAGGTTGTGTGGTTGTCTGAAAGCAAGAAGTGGGGATGTGGGGATAGCCCTAGTGAGATGTTCGTCTTCATCAATGATATGTTGAAGACTCCGGCCATCCCTATTGCCCATCCCTTGTTGCTCTTGGTGGTGGTGAGCTGCCTTCTTGAATCACTGTAGTCCATGTTCTGTGGGTTGACGTCGATTGAATGGCGGAGCAACCTCGAAGGGCTGAATTTATTTCCTTCTGCTCCAAATTCCTCTATTCCTGTTCCTATGTTATGATGTGGGTATGCCGGCGTTGGACTGGCGTAAACACAGTAAAAAGTCTGACAACACCAGGTTTTAGTCCAACCTATTTATTTGATAAATAGGTTGGACTAAAACCTGGTGTTGTCAGACTTTTTACCCTGTTCCTATGTTGACATGGGTTAGCCTGAAAATAATGTGGAGCTGAAACAATCCTGGATTGTCTTCACTCTGGAGTGAGATACAAGCCTTTAAAAGAAGTGTTTGTGTTGTGTGTCCCTGTCAATGGAATCCAACCTTTAGCTGAGCACATTCATATCAGCCGCAATATTAAACTCATAATTCTTTTTACAGAAAATTTTTTTGAAAAACCCAACTGGATAATCTAATGGACAGAATGGGAATGACAATTCCTGCATGTGTCCAACACATCCCTATGACATATAATGGTGATATTAAACTTGAGTCAAGGGAGATTGTCAGGATGATTTTGATTATCAGCAGCAGTTTTCATCTCAAGGCTTTGTGAACTTTCCCAAGAGCAGGAACACATTTTTATGATCTTTTCCTAAGCCCAAACTGTAACAGAAATGTTCTTTCAACGGCTCGGTGGATGCTGCAAAAAAAAAGCATTTAGATAGCGTCTCCACCGCAATTTAGGTTGCTCCAAAGTGCTCTGAATGGCAGTCGCTGTTGTAATCTCCGAAGCACCATGGATTATTTGGACACAGAAAGCTTCCACTAGCTGCAGTGCGTTAATGACCAGATAAACCATTTTCAGTGATGTTGGTGGAGCCAGTCTGTGATTCAATTGGCATTGCGGGTCAACCCACAGAACATGGACTGCAGCGATTCAGCAAGGCAAACTCCCCTTGTCCCACTTTGCAATAGTGTCCTGCCTGAAAGGTGGCACCGTTCCTCAGTTTAATGAGTCATCCAAAGGATGGTGTTCACATTTGCGCAGTGCACTCTCCCAGTGACACACTGGGAAAGCCAGTTTGGGTTTTTGTGTTCCGTTCTCTTGAATAAGGAATGAGAATGCTGGTCATGATTGGTATCTTCTGCTCAGAGTCTGTCCCCCAGGCGGGGAGATTCACAGCTTAGATGATGTACAGGATATGGTAATAAAGGTTTCAGTATTCATGGTTAGCTGGTGGGAGAGAGCTAAGGCAGTGAAGAGTAAGGGCAGCCTTTCATCTCTTAAAACAATGGGATTTGGTGTTAAGTGTGGGTTGGTGTGGCTCGGAATCCCCATTGCTGCAGAGAAAATCAGTGGACTCAAAATACGCGCAACGTGCTGTCCCCCATTTCTTCGAGTGCTCGTACCAGCCAGCTGAGCATTTGCTTCTGCTCATCTCTTCCAATGCCCATCCAAACACTTGGCCTACAGAACTCACAGTCATTAAAGTTTATTTATAATTTATTTATTAGTCACAACTAAGGCTGACATTCACACTGCAATGAAGTTACGGTGAAATTCCCCTAATCGCCGTACTCCGGTATCTGTTCAGGTGCACTGAACATCTTTCAGATCATGGGAGGAAACCAGAGAACTAAAGCACACCCTACCGTGCAGAAAGAGGCCATCCAGCTCATCGAGTCTGCACTAACTCTCTGTGTGATCCCTAAAGTGCAAACAGAAGACAATTGGCCCATCAGGTTTGCACTGGCTCTCTGACAGATCGTCCCACCCAGGTCCCTCCCTGCTCTAACTCCATGACCCCACGCATTTACCATGGTCAATAATGGTGTCGAAGGTTGAGCTGTAGTTGATAAATAGGAGTCTGACATAGATGCCTTTGTTATCTAGCTGTTCCAGGGTTGAGTGCAAGGCCAGGGAAATGGCGTCTGCTGCGGACCTGTTGCGGCAGTAGGTGAATTATAGTAGATCCAGGCAATCTTTTCAGAGCCTTGCCTCAAGCAGCACCACAAAGACAGAGCAAGAGGTATAGAGGCCGAGAGATTCAGGATGGAGCTGCCTGTCATAGGAGCTGAAAGATTAGGAGGAGACGATGGTCTAGTGGTATTATCACTAGACTATTAATCCAGAAACTCAGCTAATGTTCTGGGGATCCAGGTTCCAATCCCACCAACAGCAGATGGTGGAATTTGAATTCAATAAAAAAATCTGGAATTAAGAATCTACTGATGACCAATGAAACCGTTGTCAATTGTTGAAAAGCCCATCCGGTTCACTTTCCCTGAATGTCCTTCGGGAAAGGAAATCTGCTGTCCTTACCCGGCCTGGCCTACATGTGACTCCAGAGCCAAGGTTTTGCAAACCCAGGCAAGTCATAGGGGTTACAGATAGTACAACATGAAGCCAAGGTTTGTAAAACCTCACTTACTGTACGGTCTGGAGACAATACACATCTCTTTAACCTATGCCTAATGCTCTTTCCACTCACATCGTCGGCATCATTAAGACTTGGACAGCAGGTTAGGTTAACGATTTGCATTCTAATCAATAATTTGTAAACTGTCTGTGCTGTTATATGCTCTGCCTGAGGCCAGAACTCTCCATTCACCTGATGAAGGGGCAAACCTTGAAAGCTTGTGACTTCACTATCAAATAAATTGGTTGGACTTAAACCTGGTGTAGTCAGACTTCTTACTGTGTGCTGGGGCCTTGAGTTTAAAAACTGCAAATCATGTTGCAGCTTTATAGAACCTTAATGAGGCTGCACAACTTGGAATATAGTGTTCAATTCTGATCGCCACATTCCCAGAAGGATGTGGAGGCTTTGGAGAGGGCAAATTCCCAGGATGTTGCTTGGTATGGAGACCATTAGCTATGAGGAGAGGTTGGAGAAACTTGGAACGACGAAGGTTGAGGGGCAACCTGATAGAAATCTACAAGATTATGAGGGGCAGAGTGGATAGTCAGAAGTTTTCTCCCAGAGTTGAAGAGTCAGTTACTAGGGGGCATAGGTTTAAGGTGCGAGGGGCAAGGTTTAAAGGGAGTGTTTGAGGCAAGATTTTGATCCAGAGGATGGTGGGTACCTGGAACTCGCTGCCGGGGGAGGTAGTGGAAGCAATTATGATAGTGACTTTTAAGGGGCTTCTTGACAAATGCATGAAAAGGATAGGAATAGAGGGATATGTTCCCCGGAAGGGTAGGGGGTTTTAGTTCAATTGGGCAGCACGGTCATTTTAGGCTTGGAGGGCTGAAGGGCCTAATCCTGCGTTGTAAGTTTCTTTGTTCTTTATTTAAATTATGAAGAGAGGTTGGGTAGGCTTGGGTTGTTTTTATTGGGGCAGAGCAGACTGAGGGGTGACCTGATAGAGGGGTACAAGATCTTGAGAGACGTGGACAGAGTGGATAGGGAGCAGCTATTCCCCTTAGCTGAAGGGTCAGTCATGAGGGGAGATAAGTTCAAGGTGAGAGGCAGGAGGTTGAGGGGAATGTGAGGAAAATATTTTACCCAGAGGGTGGTGATGGTCTGGGGTCCACTGCCTGGGAGGGTGGGAGAAGTGGGATGCCTCACATCCTTTAAAAAGTATCTGGATGAGCACTTGGCACATCCAAACATTCAGGACAATGGGCCAAGTGCTGGCAGATGAAATTAGGTGAGAGAGTTCAGATGTTTCAAATGTGTCGGTGTGGACTTGATGGGCTGAAGGGTGTCTTCTCTACAACATGATGCGATGGTTCCATGATTCTATGAAAGTGAGTTGGCAGGCAGATTTCAATGTCCACCAGGGAATTCTGGGAGCCCTGTTAGGGTTAAGTTCCAGTTCGGCAGCCCATTGGCTGCTATCAGCGTTTCCCAGTTCCACCAGGGTCAATTTCATACAAGAACTTCCTGCTGAAGGGTGGATGTTCCTGCCCCCTGCTGGTCAATCAGGGAGTAATCACCCCAGTTGGGCATGGGGTAGCTGAGAAAGAGGAACCTCCTTTCCCACCATCAGGCTGGCCGAATTTACCAGTCACCTGCCCACATGATGTGGCTGTGGCAACACAAACCAGAGGAACGGCATCTCATCTTCCCGCTGGGCACTTCACAGCCTGCCAGTCTCAACATCAAATTCAACAACTTCAGGGGATTAGCTCTACCCCAGCTTGACCGCTTTGTTTTTACCTCTTATTTCTTTATTGTCTTTCTGTATTTTCTTCCCTCTTACTCTTTCTCCTTACCTGATCTTTTCTCTCCCCTTTGCTTCCCGTTTCTCCCTTTTTCTAAATTTCACCTCTCTCCCATCCGTTCCCCCTCCTCCCACATCTTTATCTGTCACGGTTTACTCTCTGATTTCAGCTCCTCTGTCGTTTGGCCGCTCACACCCTTTATTCTCTCTGTGGGCTGCCATTAGCAGCATTTTCCCCTCATTTTTGTGGACATGACACACTTTTCATTCCCGTCCCCTGCAGTATAAATATCTATACATCTTAGCTTTGACAAAGGGCCATTGGGACTCGAAACATCAGCCCTTTTTCTCTCCTTACAGATGCTGCCAGACCAGCTGAGATTTTCCAGCATTTTCTCCGTTAGTCACATGACGTGGCCCCTGTCCACTGCTGGTAGAAAGCAGTGGTGGTGGGATGAGATCAGTAAGGGGCGACTTAAGGTCTCAATTGGACTCCAGGCCGGAAGGTTGTCCACGACCCTTCTTGTGCTGGATTTAATTGGGTGGAGTGAGGAAGGCGTCAGGGTCCCCACCTCTCATCTTTACACCCTCGCTGGCTCCCTCTGGGCAAACAGTAAAACCCGTCCAATGGTTTAGGTCAGTTCTGACAAAATTTTCACGCTTGGTGAGATTTTCCGGCCACATGTGTCCAAAGACTGAAATCCCTGCACATGACACGACCCGACAAATTTCCTATTCTGCCCGCTATGATTCCCGTTTATTTGGGCAGGGGAACTCGGGCTTCTGCTTCTGTCTGCGTTAATACACCAGACCCGCTGAGTAACCTTTGTAACAATGTACCCTGACCGGGCTCAGAACCTCAGACCCAATGGCAAGAAATATATAGAATGGAGCTCAGCAATAATTCCAGAATTCATAAGAACATAAGAAATAGGAGCAGGAGTAGGCCATCTGGCCCTTCAAGCCTGCCCCGCCATTCAATAAGATCATGGCTGATCTGTCGTGGCTCAGTTCCACCTTCCCGCCCTCTCCCCATGACCCTTAATCCCCTCTCTTATCAAAAACCCATCAACCCGCTTCTTAAAAATATTTAGCGAGGTAGCCTCCACCACTTCAACGGGCACAGAATTCCAGAGATTCACCACCCTTTGAATGAAGAAGTTCCTCCTCAACTCCGTTCTAAACCGCCTCCCCTTTATCTTGAGGCTGTGCCCCCTAGTCCTACTGTCTTTTTTGAGCGGGAAGAGTCTCTCCACCTCTATTCTATCCATCCCATTCATCATCTTATACGTCTCAATGAGATCTCCCCTCATTCTTCTAAACTCTAACGAGTACAAGCCTAGTTTATTCAGCCTCTCCTCATAGCTCAATCCCCTCACCTCCGGTATCAGCCTAGTAAACCTCCTCTGCACTCCCTCCAAGGCCAAAATATCCTTGCGCAGGTGCGGCGCCCAAAACTGCACACAGTACTCCAGCTGCGGCCGCACCAATGCCCTATACAGCTGCAGCAAGACCTCTCTACTTTTATATTCAATCCCCTCGCTATGAAGGCCAGCATCCCATTCGCCTTCCTGACCACCTGCTGCACCTGCAAGCTGGGTTTTTGCAACTCATGCACAAGGACCCCGAGGTCCCTCTGCACCGTCGCCTGCTGCAGTTTTTCGCCACGTAAGTAATAGTCCTTCCTACCATTCTTCCTACCAAAGTGGACCACCTCACACTTGCCAACATTAAATTCCATTTGCCATTTCCTGGCCCATTCGCCCAGCCTATCTAGGTCCTTCTGCAGACTCTCCACACCCTCCGCACAATTTGCCGTTCCCCCAATCTTGGTGTCATCAGCAAATTTCGACACCCTACACTCAGTTCCCTCCTCCAGATCATCTATGTAAATGGTAAATTCTCTTGAAGACGGTAAATCACGTGTTAGATATTTGCCATTTGATATTGAAATCTTTATAATCAAATATTATAATGTCTAATTATTCAGTTCCTGCTTTATCATTAATTCTCTGACTGAATAACTGTATAGTAACTGTTCATTTTTAACTGCAGCAATTTCTCTTCCTCTGACAATTACTTTTAGTTTTTATGTGTTTCAAACCTATATTTTAGAAAATTAATAATTGGATGGGAGAATCTGACTGGATTTAGAGAGACAATTCATGGAATCATAGCATCCCTACAGTGTAGAAGGAGACCATTCATCCCATCAAGCACGCACCTACAACAATCCCACCCATGTCCTATCTCCGCACAACTACCTTGCTAATCCCCCTGATGCTAAGGGGCAACTTAGCATCATCAATCAACCTAACCAACCTAACCTAACCAGTCCACAGAGAGAATAAAGGGTGTGAGCGGCCAAACGGCAGAGAAGCTGAAATCAGAGGGTAAACCGTGACAGATGATCTTTGGGCAGTGGGAGGAAACCGGAGCACCCGGGGGAAACCTACGCAGGCATGGGGAGAATGTGTAAATTCCCCACAGACAGTGGTCCAAGTCGGGAATTGAACCCGGATCTTTGGAGCTGTGAGGCTGCTGTGGTAACCATTGTGCCACCGCGCTGCCAATATTTAATAACAGCCTGAGTTGCACAGGAACAAAGAGCATTCTGAAATCACAGCTTCACGAGCCATCTCCCGACAACTTATCACTGTGTAAGATAACTCGGAGCGCTGTGATCTTATGTGACTTTAAGAAAATAAGAACATAAGAAATAGGAGCAGGAGTAGGCCATCTAGCCCTTCGAGCCTGCCCCGCCATTCAATAAGATCATGGCTGATCTGTCGTGGCTCAGTTCCACATTCCCGTCCTCTCCCCATAACCCTTAATCCCTTCTCTTATCAAAAACCCATCAACCCGCTTCTTAAAAATATTTAGCGAGGCAGCCTCCACCACTTCAACGGGCAGAGAATTCCAGAGATTCACCACCCTTTGAGTGAAGAAATTCCCCCTCAACTCCGTTCTAAACCACCCCCCCCCCTTTATCTTGAGGCTGTGCCCCCTAGTCCTACTGTCCTTTCTGAGTGGGAAGAGTCTCTCCACCTCTATCCTATCCATCTCATTCATCATCTTATATGTCTCAATGAGATCTCCCCTCATTCTTCTAAACTCTAACGAGTACAAGCCTAGTTTATTCAGCCTCTCCTCATAGCTCAACCCCCTCAACTCCGGCATCAGCCTAGTAAACCTCCTCTGCACTCCCTCCAAGGCCAAAATATCCTTGCATAAGTGCGGCGACCAAAACTGCACACAGTACTCCAGCTGCGGCCTCACCAATGCCCTATACAGCTGCAGCAAGACCTCCCTACTTTTATATTCAATCCCCCTCGCTATGAAGGCCAGCATCCCATTCGCCTTCCTGACCACCTGCTGCACCTGCAGGCTGGGTTTTTGCGACTTTGCCCACTATTTTAGATCAGGAAATTGTCTCTTTAAAAATTCTCATCTATTACATTGAAATCAAACTCACAGTATTATTTCTCTTCTTTCCTGCGGTTTTGAAACTGGAATTTCTGATCTCCCGTCTTCACCAATAGCTGCTTCAGGCTGAAATACGGGGCAGCTTTAACAGGAGAGGAAATGAATCAGGAAAACTAGAGAAGAGTTTGTGTAATGTCCGTTGTGGGACTAAATCAGGGTACAGTTTGTGATGTTACTATTCAAGGAGAAACAATGGCGTTCTCCCCATTTTCCAGTCAATTTCTTTCAACAACGTCAAATCAGTTTGAATGACCATTTTCTTATTTACTGTCGGTGGGACTTGATTGGCTGCTGTTGACAATCAGCTTATATAATTAGGCGAGAAATTGCTTTGAAGTTTTGTTAGGACATGAAATTTGTTGTTGAACTGTCAGCTTGATGTGGAGATGCCAGTGTTGGATGGGGCAGGCACAGTAAGAAGTCTCGCACATCAGAATAAACCAACAGGTTTATTTCGTAGCATGAGCTTTCGGAGTACCACCCCTTCACCAGGTGAGTGAAGAGTTGGGTTCACAAACCAGGGCATATATAGACACAGACTCAATTACAAGACAATAGTTGGAATGAGATCTTTATAGATAATCAAGTCTTTACAGATGCAGACGATATGAGTGGAGGGAGGGTTAAGCACAGGTTATAGAGGTGTGAATTGTCTCCAGCCAGGACAGCTAGTGAGGTTTTGCAATCCCAGGCAATTGTGAGGGTTACACACAGTGAGACATGAACCCAAGATCCCAGTTGAGGCCGTCCTCATATGTGCGGAACTTGGCTATCAGTTTCTGCCCAGCAATTTTGCGTTGTCATGTGTCTTGAAGGCTGCCTTGGAGAATGCTCACCTGAAGATCTGAGGCTGAACACCCTTCACTGCTAAAATGTTTCCTGACACAAAGGGAACACTCCTGCCTGGTGATTGTCAAGCTGTGTCCATTCATCCATTGTCAGAGCGTCTGCATGGTCTCCCCAGTGTACCATGCCTCGGGACATCCTTTCCTGCAGCATATCAGGTAAACAACGTTGGCCGAGTTGCAAGAGTATGTACAGTGTACCTGGTGGATGGTGTTCTCACGTGTGATGCTGGCATCTTTGTCGATGATCCGGCATGTCTTGCAGAGGTTGCTGTGGCAGGGTTGTGTGGAGTCATGGTCACTGTTCCCCTGAAGGCTGGGTAGTTTGCTGTGTACAATGGTCTGTTTGAGGTTGTGCAGTAACATTCTCTTCCTTTGGACTCATGATGAACAATCACTGAAACAACTATTTAATGACATTAACAAGTTCCACCCCACCATCAGAACATAAGAACATAAGAAATAGGAGCAGGAGTAGGCCATCTAGCCCTTCGAGCCTGCCCCGCCATTCAATAAGATCATGGCTGATCTGTTGTGTCTCTGTTCCACATTCCCGCCCTCTCCCCATAACCCTTAATCCCCTTGCCTATCAAAAACCTATCAACCCACGTCTTAAAAATATTTAGCGAGGCAGCCTCCATTACTTCAACGGGCAGAGAATTCCAGAGATTCACCACCCTTTGAGTGAAGAAGTTCCTCCTCAACTCCTTTCTAAACCGCCCCCCCTTTATCTTGAGGCTGTGTCCCCTAGTCCTACTGTCCTTTCTGAGTGGGAAGAGTCTCTCCACCTCTTTCCTATCCATCCCATTCATCATCTTATATGTCTCAATGAGACCTCCCCTCATTCTTCTAAACTCTAACAAGTACAAACCTAGTTTATTCAGTCTCTCCTCATAGCTCAACCCCCTCAACTCCAGCAGACTCAGACTCACTATGGACTACTCTCCAGAATCGGTTTCATTCTTGGACACTCGCGTCTCCATCAAGGATGGTCACCTCAGCACTTCACTGTACTGCAAGCTTACAGATAACCTCACAATGCTCCACTTCTCCAGCTTCCACCCTAAACATGTTAAAGAAGCCATTTCCTACGGACAAGTCCTCCGCATACACAGGGTTTGCTCAGATGGGAAGGATCATAACAGACACCTGCAGATGCTGAAAGATACCTCGTAAGAACAGTTTATGATGCTCGACTCATCAATTGACAATTCCGAAGCGCCACAGTGAAAAACCGCACCGACCTCCTCAGGAGACAAACACGGGACATGGCAGACAGAGGACCCTTCATCATCCAGTACTTCCCTGGAGCTACGACATCTTCTCCGGAGACTTCAACACTCGGGATGGTCATTGCCTGGCACTTATGTAGAGTGAATGTTGTTTGCCACTTATCACTACAACTCTGAATATTGTTCAGGTCTTGTTACGGATGGAAATGGACTGCTTCAGCATGTGAGGAGTCACAAATGGTGATGAACATTGTATCATCATCAGCGAACATCCCCACTTCTGAACTTGTGATGCAGCAGCTGAGGATGGGTTGGGCCTAGGACACTACCTTTGTTCTTAATCAGACAGTGAACCTGCCTGCTCTGATCTTAATCTTTACCCCAGGGAACTCCTCCTGCTATGTCCCAGGTGTGAGTTGATTGTACTCTCCAACAATCACAACCATCTTATTTTGTGCCAGCTTTGATTTCAGCCAGTGAAGGGCTTTCCCCCTGTTTCCCGGTGACTCCAGTTTTATGTAGAACATAGAACATAGAACATTACAGCGCAGAACAGGCCCTTCAGCCCACGATGTTGCGCCAACCAGTTACAAAACAATGACCCACTAACCTAAACCAATCCCTTTTCTTCCATAAACCTATCCACGGATCTCTTAAACGCCCCCAAATTAGGCACATTTACAACTGCAGCAGGCAGGGCATTCCAATCCCTCACCACCCTCTGGGTAAAGAACCTACCCCTGACATCCATCCTATAACTACCCCCCCTTAATTTAAAGCCATGCCCCCTCGTGCTAGATTTCTCCGTCAGAGGAAAAAGGCTATCACTATCCATCCTATCTAAACCTCTAATCATCTTATATGTTTCAATAAGATCCCCTCTTAGCCGCCTTTTTTCCAGTGAAAACAACCCCAAATCCCTCAGCCTCTCCTCATAGGACCTCCCCTCCATACCAGGCAACATCCTGATAAACCTCCTCTGCACCCTCTCCAAAGCCTCCACATCCTTCCTGTAATGTGGGGATCAGAACTGCACACAGTACTCCAAGTGCGGCCGCACCAGAGTTGTGTACAGTTGCAACATAACGCTGCGACTCCTAAATTCAATCCCCCTACCAATAAACGCCAAGACTCCGTATGCCTTCTTAACAACCTTATCTACTTGATTCCCAACTTTCAGGGATCTATGTACACATACACCTAGATCCCTCTGCTCCTCCACACTATTCAAAGTCCTCCCATTAGCCCTATACTCAACACACCTGTTATTCTTACCGAAATGAATTACCTCACACTTCTCCACATTAAACTCCATCCGCCACCTCTCGGCCTAGCTCTGCAACCTGTCTAAGTCATCCTGCAAACTATGACACCCTTCATCACTATCTACCACACCTCCGACTTTGGTGTCATCAGCAAATTTACTAATCCACCCAACTATACCCTCATCCAGATCATTAATAAAAATTACAAACAGCAGTGGCCCCAAAACAGATCCCTGAGGCATACCACTCGTAACCGAACTCCATGATGAATATTTACCATCAACCACCACCCTCTGTCTCCTATCTGCTAGCCAATTCCTGATCCAATTCCCTAGATCACCCCCAATCCCATACATCTGCATTTTCTGCAGAAGCCTACCATGGTGAACCTTATCAAACGCCTTACTAAAATCCATATACACCACATCCACTGCCTTAGCCCCATTCACCTCTTTGGTCACTTTCTCAAAAAACTCAATAAGGTTAGTAAGGCACGACCTACCCGTCACAAAACCATGCTGACTATCTCCAATCAATTCATTACTCTCTAAATAACTATAAATCCTATCCCTAATAATTTTTTCTAAAACCTTGCCCACAACAGAAGTGAGACTCACCGGTCTATAATTCCCGGGGAAGTCTCTGTTCCCCTTCTTAACAATGGGACAACATTCGCTAACCTCCAATCTTCCGGTACTATACCAGAGACCAACGACGACCTGAAGATCAGAGCCAGAGGCTCTGCAATCACTTCTCTTGCCTCCCAGAGAATCCTGGGGTAAATCCCATCCAGACCAGGGGACTTATCTATTTTCAGACCCTCCAGAATATCCAGTACATCCTCCTTATCAACTGTAACATTGTCAATTCTACTCCCCTGCCATCTAGTGTCCTCCTCAGCTATATCCATGTCCCCTATATCCATGTGGGCTCCTTTTGGCTACACTCAGTCAAATGTTGCTTCAATGTCACAGGCAGTTACTCTCAACTCACTTCCTAAGTTCCACTCTTTTGTCCATATTGAGATCAAGGTTGTAATGAGGTCAAGAGCTGAGTGACCCTGGCAGGACCCAAACTGAGCATCTATGAGCAAGTTAATACTGACAGGGCACTACATGAAAGTATATTGATGATCCTTTTTGTTATTTTCCATGGAATCCATAAAATCCCTTCAGTGCCAAAGAAGGCCATTCAGCCCATCAAGTCTGCACCAATTCTCGGAAAGAGCATCTTACCCAGGCCCTCTCCCTAGCCCTATACCCATGACCCCACATATTTACATGACCAATGCACACAATCCACTCATCTTTGGACATTAAGAGGCAGTTTAGCATGGCCAATCCACCTAACCTGCACATTATTGGAGTGTGGGAGGAAACTTCCCACACCCCAGTGTGGGAGAAATAGGATTAGATAAACTAGAAAAGTGTTTAATTGAAGTAAGAGGAATTATGAGGCTATCAGGCAGGAAATTGGAGGCTTAAATTGGAAAAAGGTTTTCTCAGGGAAATGTATGGAAGAAATGTGGCAAATTTTCAGGGAATATTTGTCTGGAGTTCTGCATAGCAATGTTCCAATGAGACAGGGAAGTTATGGTAGGTTACAGGAACTGCGATGTACAAAGGCTGAAATAAATCTCGTCAAAAACAAAAGAAAAGCTTGGAAAAGGTTCAGAGAACTCGGTAATGTTAGAGATCTAGAGGAGTATACAGCTAATAGGAAGGATCTTAAGAAGGAAATTAGGAAAGCCAGAAGGGGTCATGAGAAGGCCTTGGCAGGCAAGATTAAGGAAAACCCCAAGGCATTCTCCAAGTATGTGAAGAGCAAGAGGATAAGACATGAAAGAATAGGACCTATCAAGTGTGACAGTGGAAGAAATAGCAGAGGTACTGAATGAATACATTACTTCAGTATTCACTATGGAAAAGGATCTTTGTAGTTGGGGTGCAGACTTGCAGTGGACTGGAAAGCTTGAGCATATTGATATTAAGAAAGAGGATGTGTTGGAGCTTTTGAAAAGCATCAAGTAGATAAGTCACTGAGACCGGATGGGATGTACCCCAGGCTACTGTGGGAGGTGAGGGAGGAGATTGTTGAACTTCTGGTGATGATCTTTGCATTATCAATAGAGATGGGAGAGGCTCCAGAGGATTGGAGGATTGGGGGTGTTGTTCTTTTATTCAAGAAAGGGAGTAGAGACAGCCCTGGAAATTATAGACCAGTGAGTCTAACCTCAGTGGTTGGTAAGTTGGTGGTGAAGATCCTAAGAGGCAAGATTTATGAACATTTGGAGAGGTACAACATGATTAAGAATTGTCAGCACGGCTTTGTCAAAGGCAGTTCATGCCTTACAAGCCTGGTTGAATTTTTTGAAGATGTGACTAAACACATTGATGAAGGAAGAGCAGTAGATGTAGTATATATGGACTTCAGCAAAGCATTTGACAAGGTGCCCCATGCAAGGCTTCTTGACAAAGTGATGGGGCATGGATTCCAAGGGGACATTGTGTTGAGGATCCAAAACTGGCTTGCCCACAGAAGGTAAAGAATGGTTATAGATGTATCATATTCTGCATGGATGTTGGTCACCAGTGGACTACCCCAGGGATCTGTTCTGGGTCCCATACTCTTTGTGATTTTTATAAATGACCTGGATGAGGAAGTGGAGGGATGGGTTGGTAAGTTTGCTGATGACACAAAGGTTGGAGGAGTTGTGGATAGTGTGGAGGGATGTCAGAAGTTGCAGCGAGACATTGATAGGATGCAAGGCTGGGTGGAGAAGTGGCAGATGGAGTTCAAGCCAGGTAAGTGTGTGGCGATTCATTTTGGCAGGTCAAATAGGATGACGGAATATAATATTAAGGGTAAGACTCTTGGCGGTGTGGAAGATCAGAAGAATCTTGTGGTCTGAGTTCATAGGACGCTCAAAGAAGCTGCTCAGGTTGAAGCTTGGTTAAGAAGGTGTAGGGCGGACTGGCCTTCATCAATTGAGGAATTGAGTTTAGGAGTCGAGAGATAATATTGAAGCTAGGTGGACCCTGATCAGACCTGTACTGTGCTCAGTTCTGGTCGCCTCATTACGGGAAGGATGTGAAAGTCATAGAAAGGATGCAGAGGAGATTTACAAGGATATTGCCTGGATTGGGGAGCATGCCTTTTGGGGATAGGTTGAGGGAGCTCGGCCTTTCCTCCTTGGAAAGACGAAGGATGAGGGGTGACCTGATGGAGGTGTGTAAGATGTTGAGAGGTATTGATCGAGTGGATTCTCAGAGACTTTTTCCTGGGGTGAAATGGGTGCCACAAGAAGACACAAGTTTTAGGTGCTGGGGAGTAGATACAGAGGGGGTAAGTTTTTCATCAGAGAGTGGTGGGTGAGTGGAATCGGCTGCTGGCAACAGTGGTGGAGGTGGATTCGATAGGGTCATGTAAGAGGCTTTTAGATAAGTACATGGAACTTAGTAAGACAGAGGGTTGTAGATAAGCCTAGTAATCCCTAAGGTAGGGACATGTTTGGCATAACTTTATGAGCCAAAGGGCCTGTATTGTGCTGTAGTTTTTCTATGTTTCTAAACCGGAGTATTCAGAGGAAACCCATGCCGACACGGAGAGAACACGCAAACTCCACACAGACAGTGACCTGAGGCCAGAATCGAACACAGGGCCCTGGTGCCGTGAGGCAGCTGTGCTAACCACTATGCCACTGTGCCATTCCTAGCTATTACATGCAGGGTATTATAAAATGCACCCACGGTAGTCAAAACCTGCTGAACACGAACTCACCTGGTCCTTGCACAGATGGTTAATCGATACAAGGTAAATTTGTTCAAGACACAGAGCAATTTAAGGTGAGAACAGACTGGAAATCCATATTTGACTGGATTAGAAGTCTGTGTGAGTCTGTAATGCAGCGTTAAAGAGGTGGTTTGTTGACTGATTTCCTTCAGTTGCAGTCTTTACAAGCATGTGCCCCGATCACTTTGCATACATATCAGGAGAAGAAGGTTCTCGGCCTGATGGCTAAGACCAAGCAGCAAATTTGACCTTTCTGCCTGCCACAGGAATGGGGGCCTGGTGAGGAGCGACACACGGAAAGGTCTGCTGACCTCAGGTAGGATTCTGTGATTTCGAGGAGAGTACGGCGGGAATGCCCCACACCAAATGTCAGCTTTAGCCCAAGATGGGGGTGCAATGTTTCATCTTGTCAGCTTGGATCGTGTTTATCTGCCTCGCGGGGACGCTGAATTTGCTTCAAAAGATGCTTGAATTTGTTTTTTTTGGAGCAAGCAGTGAATGGATTCAAGTTTTCCCGGTAAATGCTGAACACTGGCTTTGTAATCTTAAGAATGCAGTTGATAAAGAGATTGCTGGAATAATGCTGGAACGATTGTAAGGATTCGGTTTTGCTGTCTCTTTAATTTTGGGAATAAACATCACTGTCTCATCCCATATGCACCCTGGAACTTCTTTATCGAGTGAAACGGGGAACAAAGCAAATGTGGTTGTTGTCAATGGAAACTAGCAATAATCCCTCCCACTCAGATTGCTTCAAAGGCACAAAGCTAACATTTATCTCCTCA
This sequence comes from Prionace glauca, assembly GCA_037974335.1. NCBI lineage: Eukaryota > Metazoa > Chordata > Chondrichthyes > Carcharhiniformes > Carcharhinidae > Prionace > Prionace glauca. The sequence goes on along the minus strand of CM075734.1, from coordinate 83,066,691 downwards.
AGGTTGACATGCGGTGGAGTATGAGTAAACATTCAGTGTAAACACACGAAGAGATGACAACCCTTCCAACACTGAAAGGATGTGAAAGGCTTGAGACAGACTTGGTGACCTGCTGGGTGAAGGCTTCGGATTCCAGACAGCACAGATTGAAGGAAAGGGATTTAAGGCGAAGAAGTTGTTGCTGGGGAAGTTTTCTTTTGCACTTGTTGAATGTGTTATCAGAGAAAGCGACGCCAACAAATCCAAATCATTACTGGCTCATTCTTGAAATGAGGAGAAAAGTCCAACAACTATGCTTTGACTCATATTTATTCAGTGATGTTTACCAGCTCACTATTGGCGAAGAGCGTTTGACAAGTAATCCATTGCCGTAGTCCATGGAGCAAGGCAGCCATTTTTGGGACAGCAAGTTGCCAACAAGCAGATAAAAGATAAAGTCATCATGACCACAGGTTATTCTCCCATCTAAACCCAAGATTTACCACATCTCAGGTGATGGGCAAGGTGAGACCTTCACTGTTATGGATTATGGGGGATTAAGGGACACAAAGAATGGATTATGGGACATAAAGAACCATGAGGAATGCTTCAATATTGTTTGTTGAAGGTGTGTACTCATTCACAGTCAAGTCCACAAATAGTCAATGAGATTCTAAGCTCTGAATCTGATGCAGGATCGCACTGTTCTGATTGGCGGACAGTTCCTGCTAGATCCACCCACTACTTCATCTCAAAATGGGAAAATTCCACCCAATGTTCCCAGTTCAATATGACTCTTCATAACAAGGAGTGACACAGTGGACTTGAAATGTTGGCTGGAATTCTCTGACCTTGCTCGTGGCAGGGATTTTCCAGTCCCGCTGCAGTGAATGAAGCTTAGGCTGAGCGCCAAATTCTTCATTTTCACTGGCAGCGATGACAGGGTGAGCGAGGTCAGAGAACCCTGGCTGTTTCTTTCCCAAGAAATGCCCTGAACCTGCTGAGCTTTTCCGGCACTTTCTGTTTTTATTTCAGATTTCCAGCATCCGCAGTGTTTTCAATCACAGAATCACATGGGGACCATTTAGGTCCATCATTTCTGCACCAGCTTTCCAAACGAGCATCATTCCTTAGTGCCATTCTTTAACCCCTGTACCCCTGGCACATTGTTTCTATACAAATCATCCTCTGGGATTTGAACTCCTGTCCCCCACAGCGTCTGCTTGGATTTCTGCCTCTTGCCCACAGGCAGTTACCAGGGCACCATCATCAAGCACTTCTTAAAATTCCACCAGCTTGGGGGGGGAGGCAATGGCCTCGTGATATTATCGCTAACTATTAATCCAGAAAGTCAGATAATGTTCTGGGGACCTGCGTTCGAATCCTGCCCTGGCAGGTGGGGAAATTTGAATTAAAAAAAAAATCTGAAATCAAGAATCGACTGATAACCATGAAATCATGGCTGATTGCCGGAAAAAACCATCTGGTTCACTAATGTCCTTTAGGGACGGAAATCTGCCATCCTTACCCGGTCTGGCCTCCAGTCATGTGACTCCAGGCCCACAGTAATGTGGCTGATTCCCAATTGCCATCCAAGAGCAACCAGGGAGGAGCAATGACTGCCGGCCAGCCAGCGATGGCTATGTTCCATGAATGAATAAAAAAAGATGTGATTTGAACTTGGGTGGCACAATGGTTAGCACAGGTGTCTCACAGTGCCAAGGACCCGAGGTTCGATTCCTGCCTTGGGTCACTGTCTGTGTGAAGTTTGCATGTTCTCCCCGTGTCTGACTTGGTTTTCTCTGGGAGCTCCAGTTTCCTCCCACAATATGAAAGATGCGCTGATTAGGGTGCATTGACCCAAACAGGCACTGGAGTGTGGAGGCTACGGGAATTTCACAGTAATTTCATTGCAGTGTTAATGTAAACCTTACTTGTGACTGATGAATAAACTTAGCTTTTTTACCCAGAGATCCGTGCTCTGGGTAACTAGTCTAGTAATATTCCCACTACCCCCTTGTCTCACTCACTTACGGTGTTACTTTAAAATGATTCAGGATTCACTGTAATGCACATGTCAAGTAAATTCTGGTGCCATCTGATTCACATTTCCAGTTTCCATTCTGCCTTTGCCCTTATAATATGACTTTGAGAAATTATCGCTAATTGTGCTGATGGTGTCTTTTGTAGATAAATCTTAGTCGAATATATTTCTAAATGGAGACAGCGTCAATGTCACATTCCAATCCAGATTTGCTTATCGTTTTGCAATGCTGCTGTCTTTCCTTCCCCATGTTAATTGCTGACTGAAGTCTCTGATGACTTGGGAACAATTACGGTCTTTATCTACTTTTATCAAAGGACGATTCTCTTCAGACACTTCTCGCTCACAGTCTCTTGGACCGCCAGATCCAAAAATATAACAATTATAATTAGGGAAAATGTAACTTATCTGTCCATATGTCAGGTTACATAAAAGTAACCAGAGATTATTGATGACAAAGTCCCTCTCTGATGTCCTTTAAACCATAAATAAAATCTGTTGCTACTGGAGACAGATGTCACCCAATTCAGCTTATCGGGTTTAAAGCTGCCACATGGTTAAACAGTCCAATGAGATAATGGAATATTTGACATTCAATACTTGAAAAATATTCAATTCATGGTGAGGGTAGAAATATCAGCAAGTTGAGAAAAGGGAGAGGGAAGAACAACCAAAGAGAGAGAAAGGACTGCGGTAAGAATTATTACTCACATCCAGCTCTGAAGCATTGCTTGTGGGTTAATGCTGGGGAATGTATTCACAGGCATCTGTTCCTCTCCTGTTGAGACTCTCATTCATACCTCTAAACATGACCATTCCAACAAACCCTTGGCTGTTCTCCCACATCCTACCCTTCATTAACTTGAGGTCATCCAAAATTTCTGCAGCCCAGGTCTCAGCTCACAGCAAGTCCCATTCCCCTCTCACTCCCTATGTTCACCGACCTACACTGGCTCCCAGTCAGGAGGCATCTTGATTTTAAAAAGTTCTTCAGCCTTGTTTAGAAATCCTTCCATGACCTGGCTGTTTCTGCCACCCAGTCCAGACTCACTCTTCTCCGAGATCTCTGCCCTCATTTTCTTCTGCTGGGCAGGTTTTAATAGGTTTGCCATTGGAGGTCGTGCTTCCAATTGCTGAGCATCTAAACCCCGGAATTTGCTATCTGAACCTCTTTGCCTTTCTACCTTGTTTCAAAGGTAGAAAGGCACCTTGTGCCTTTGAGCACAAGTTGCTCATTCAGAAGTCTCACAAACGTCGGGGGGGGGGGGGGGGTAAAGGTTACAATCTTCTGATTGTTGGACACTGTGTTGAATCTGAAGGGCTCCAAAGTCCTGAGTGGGAAGATAGTATTTTGTTGATCTTCGTACTGGGCCGGCTGAATTACAGCATCTTCCACTTCACCTCCAACACTGGTGTGTATCAATGGAGCATCAGCCACTGTCATCTCCAGGGCCCGTCTCTTTAGTGAGTAATGAAGAACATTGTCAACAGCCCTTATGAATGATGATTATTGTTTGAAGTATGGGCACTGTGTACTCACAATTCCTTTTCTACGAATCTCAAATTTTATCATAAGATTGAAATGCAGGCTAAGCTTTTTTTCCAACAAACAAAATATTGGCCACTGGCCATTTCTCTCCTTCGTACCACAAAGGACATTCCTGCCTATTGTAGAATTGTACTGCCATGTGACGGTGGTGTCATGGTTACGTTGTTGGAACAGTAACCCGGCCAACTCATAATCTAATAGAGAATGAGTTCAAAACCTGCCATTCATACCACCAAACCTGAATTCAATTTGAAAATAGTATTGATTGTGAAGGTGTGAAAACCCTATGGTTCACTAAAGTCCTTTGGAAATACCTGGCCCAGCCTAGCCCCACCACAATGTGGCTACCTTAAGCCACCTCTAACAAGCCAATATGGTTCTATCAAAAAGAGGGTGTCATTTGTCTTTGGTTGCCATCTTCATGATCAAAAGACTAGACGAAACGTGTTGGCGTTTCCAGCCATACTCACATCACAGCATGGTGGCACAGTGATTTTTGCTGCTGCCCCACAGTGCCAGGGAGCAGGGTTCAATTCTAGCTTTAGGTGACTGTTCTGCGTGCAGTTTGTAAATTCCCCCAGGTCCGCTTGGCTTTCCTCCCATAGTTTCCTCCTCCAGTTTTCGACCACAGTCCAAAGATATGCCGGTTAGAAGGATTGACCATGTGTCGATAGGTGGATTAGCCATGGTAAATGGTTACAAAGGTGGGACAGGAGAAACTGTTGGTGGTTGTGGGCAACATGCTCTTTCAGAAAGTTGGTGCAGCTTCGGTGAATGGCCTTGCTCTGCACTGTAGGAATTCTATGGATTCACAGTGATACTTGTTAACTTTGGATTGAACTTGAGACCATGCTAGTTGCTTGTTATATTTGCTATCTGGGGAGTACGATTGCTCTGTGTTGCTAGATTCATGTGTAAGCTATTTGACCACAGATACATGACCGCTATCTTCAGCATTCATAAACACAAACTGTCCAATGAAGTCAATGGATGGAAGGTGGGATCTCATGACTGATTTTAATAAGAACATAAGAAATAGGAGCAGGAGTAGGCCATCTAGCCCCTCGAGCCTGCCCCGCCATTCAATAAGATCATGGCTGATCTGTCGTGGCTCAGTTCCACCTTCCCGCCCTCTCCCCATAACCCTTAATCCCCTCTCTTATCAAAAACCCATCAACCCGCTTCTTAAAAATATTTAGCGAGGCAGCCTCCACCACTTCAACGGGCAGAGAATTCCAGAGATTCAGTGAATCTCTGGAATCTTTGAGTGAAGAAGTTCCTCCTCAACTCTGTTCTAAACCGCCTCCCCTTTATCTTGAGGCTGTGCCCCCTAGTCCTACTGTCTTTTTTGAGCGGGAAGAGTCTCTCCACCTCTATCCTATCCATCCCATTCATCTCAATGAAATCTTCCCTCATTCTTCTAAACTCTAACATAGAACAGTGCAGCACAGTACAGGCCCTTTGGCCCTTGATGCTGTGCCGAGCTTTGTCCGAAGATCAAGCTATTCTACTCCCTATCATTCTGGTGTGCTCCATGTGCCTATCCAATAACTACTTGAAAGTTCCTAAAGTGTCTGACTCCACTATCACAGCAGGCAGTGCATTCCACACCCCAACCACTCTCTGAGTAAAGAACCTACCTCGGACATCCCCCCTATATCTCCCACCATGAACCTTATCGTTATGTTAAATTTTCTCCTTCCTTTCTCTTGTCAGTGATCAATGGGTATCGGGGGTGGGGAAGGGGGGATCAAGATATTGAATTTGATGATCAGCTATGATCATAATGAATGGCAGATTAAGCTCAAAGGGCCTAGTGACCCACTCCTGCTTCTATTTTCTACATTTCTATCCAAAGCCAACTCCAGCAATCCTTGGCTGAAATCGATTGCGAGTTATTGGAGCGTAGTTCAGGATCTTTTCTGCCAATGAGCTGTGTCACACTGGGCAGAAAAAAGCTTTTAATGAATAAAACTGTTATGCAAGGGTCTGTCATATCCAATCAGTTATAAAAGGTCTCATCCCTAATCAGAAAAGAAGCTTCCCTCTTGTTGCGCCTATTCACTTCACTTTTCTGCGCTCAATTCCACTTGGTTGTCAACTTACAGAATCATAGATACATGCAACTGCCAAAGAGGCCATTCAGCCCGTTAATCTGTGCTAGCTCTTTGAAAGAGCTATTTATTTAGTTGCATTCTTTCCTCGAAAACAGCAAGTTATTTTATTTTTATTTTGGGATGTGGGAGTCTCAAATTTCCCTAACCACCTTTGAACTGAATGGCTTGCTTTGCTGTTTCGGGGAGTAGCTCAGAGTCAATCACATTGATGTGAGCCTGGAGTCACATGTAGGTTAGATAAGGTAAGAATGGCAGATTTCTTTCCCTAAAGGAAACTTGTGAACAATTGATAATAGTTACCATGGTCACCATTGCTGAGACTAACTTTCTAATCCTGACCTTTTTTTTTAAATTTTAGATGAACCACTGTGCTGGGATGAGACCCCTGTCTATCCTTTGTAATGAGTCCAAATGAACCTGTTCCTACCACGCTTACAGGCGAAGCTTTTCAGAACAGAATAATCCACTGCGTAAAAGAAATCTCATCTCCCCAGTGCTTCTTTCGCCAATTAAATCTGCGTCCGCTGCTATTGAGTGGAAAGAGGCATTGGTTTATTAATGAAGGTGGGCCTTTAATGAGTGCGGAACCCATCGTTACTGAAAGGTCAATTGCGATAATGCAGAATGTGATTTAAAATTAATTTGTGACTCATTTATTGGTAGGCTAGAGCCCAAAATATTCTAATTGGGACCAAGACGCAGAGCCTATAACTTGACGTTTGTTTGTTCTTTCACAGTAAAGGTGTACTTTAATTACACGAATGCTTTTGACTATCATTCTAGGCAATGAACTCATGACTCAAATAAAACCGTAATGAGTCCCTCATACATCAGACTATCTGATCATTATCACATTCTTACTTGTGGATTTTGCCATTGCATGTTGTTATCAGCGGGGGTGATTCTGTCAACCCAGAACATTACATCTTTAGTGCAGCGGGCTAGGAGAATCTCCCGTCAGCCGATTTGCGGGGTTCCTGTCAGTGTTTGCGTCGTGCTCGTGTTTCCCCGGCCTGCGTTTCTTGCAGCTTCTGTGCAACGCTGGAAATCAGCTGGGAGGCGGGGCTCACAATGAAATAGTGTTTAACACACTTTTAAAATGTTACTTGCGCGCCTGGAACCGAGTTCTCCAGGCCTGCCAGCATCTCCCACCCCACTAGGAATATTTCACTCCAGCGGGGTTCAGAATCGCCCCCCACTTTCGAGGAAATAGCGGGATGACCTTGCTGGAGTGAAGGGGAGGGGCAGTAATTGAAACCCTCCCAAGGGTGTCGGGCAGTGGGAGAGTGGTGCCTCTTGGGCATGACCACCCTAGCAGTGCCAGCTGGTACCCCCTGGCACAGCCCAAGGGGCAAAGTGCCCATGCCCAGAGGCACCTTAGCAATGCCGATTAGGTATGGGGCAGTGCTAAGGGGGTGAGTCCTGCTGAGGGTGGGGCATAGTAGGGGGCAGGACCAAGGGGGTGAGTGGCGAGAGTGGGGTTCCCGCTACCACTTTGCATTGTGATCTGGTTGGGGCAGGAAGGAGGGATCTGGTTGGGGCAGGAAGGAGGGATCTGGTTGGGGCAGGAAGGAGGGATCTGGTTGGGGCAGGAAGGAGGGATCTGGTTGGGGCAGGAAGGAGGGGTCTGGTTGGGGCAGGAAGGAGGGATCTGGTTGGGGCAGGAAGGAGGGATCTGGTTGGGGCAGGAAGGAGGGATCTGGTTGGGGCAGGAAGGAGGGATCTGGTTGGGGCAGGAAGGAGGGATCTGGTTGAGGCAGGCTTATGGAGGACATGGTCAGCTGGGGGGGGTCTGTCAGCATGTATAGGTGCTACTCAGGGGATGGGGGGATTTGGAGGGATCGTCAATGCTGGAGGAGAGGGGACTGGATACTGGGCATTCTGGAATGGGGGGGGGGGAGGATCAGGACTGGCCTGCGAATAGCTAGGGGGAGCGCAATTGGGCTGTGGGGGGTTTGGGAGGCAGAACTGTGGAGCAGTGATCGAGCTGGTCAGTAAAGAGGGAGTTCAGGGCCACTGCATATCCACAGAGATCCGCTGGTTTCGGTCTCCTGGACGAGAATAGGCACCACCCCCTGAAAGCTAATGAGAATCTCGCTGCTGGCCTCTGCACTGCACAGAATGTAGGAAGTTCTAGTGTGAATTATCACTGGGGAAAACCAACATGATTTACTCCAGTTTTACTGTAAATTCGACACTTAGAACTTTTTTGGGAGAATCATGGTCCACATTTCCTATATTGTAACAAGGACCAGACTCCCGAAAGGGTAAAACACATTGAAGTTGTGAAACATGCAATGTAAGTTCTTTCCTTTTATCATTTTGACCCATACTATCCTGAGATCCAAATCTGATTTAACATTTACTTTCCTGTGAGACCTCTGGACACTGAAATTGTACAATTTGCCACAGTGTCTCTGAGAGAATCTTCACTTCCAATTACCATCCAGTGATTCCAGCTTTCTGTGCAGCAGTAGATGAGGGCAGGGCCTGGTGAAACCACTCACAGAGATTCCGAGTGCCTTTGGTGCTTACACTCAAGATAGTTTAGCTCTTTGGATAGGTTGGAAAGACCACATTTATTGCCCTGAGAAATTGGATGTGGATCTTCCTTTTGAACTGAGGCCTCCCCTTCCACGCTCACCTCAGGGAGCTGATGAACCTTCAGTTTATTATTACGTTTGAAAGATAATGCTTTCAATCATACAGCAGGCTGTGCACTCCTGGAATTCATGCTCGATCTCCAGAAGAGGGTTTGGACCCATGATTTCTGTGGGTGATGGAGGGGAGGGGGTTCCAAAGGCCACATCACCGATGAGGACCCTATAGATTGCACCAGCAGGAAGTTGAGCCAATCAGCAACAAGACGTAGACTATTGGTTGAGGAGAGATTCATGGCTGGAGCCCAGGAGTCCAGAGGAGAAGCTTCCTGTACTCTCATCTTACCTTGTTGCTATGTATATAAATGCACTGTTGGCAATAACGTCTTTATAGCTAAAGTTGCATTGAGTCATCCTCGATCTATTGTACATTTGAGTGAAGAAGTTTCGCAAGGATATTTTGGCCTTGGAGGGAGTGCAGAGGAGGTTCACTAGACTGACACTGGAGATGAGGGGGTTGGACTATGAAGAGAGACTAAATAGACTGGATCTGTACTCGTTGGAGTTTAGAAGGATGAGGGGGTATGTTATAGAGACGTATAAGATAATGAAAGGGATGGATAGGGTAGAGGTAGAGAGATTCTTCCCGCTCAGAAAGGACAACAGGACTAGAGGGCACAGCCTCAAGATAAGGGGGGGCAGTTTAGGACGGAGTTGAAGAGGAACTTCTTCACTCAAAGGGAGGTGAATCTCTGGAATTCTCTGTCCATTGAAGTGGTGGAGGCTACCTCACTAAATATATTTAAGTTACAGGTAGATAGGTTTTTGACAGACAAGGGAATTAAGGGTCATGGGGAGAAAGTGGGAAAGTGGAACTGAGCCACTTCAGATCAGCCATGATCTTATTGAATGGCGGGGCAGGCTCGAAGGGCTAGATGGCCTACTCCTGCTCCTATTTCTTATGTTTTTATGTTTCTTGTCATCTCAGTCCCCTTGTCCTTAGATTATGTCCATGTATTCTAGATGCCCCAGTCAGGAGAAGCAGCCTTCCAGTTTTTACCCCATCAACACTGTCAGAGTCTTGTATATTTCATTGAGATCACCTCTCGTTCTTCGACACACCAGAGAATATAAATCCAATTTACTTAACCTCTTATCATTAGACAATCTTCTTAGCTTAAAGATGGCACGGTGGCACAGTGGCTAGCACTGCTGCCTCACAGTGCCAGCGACCTGGGTTCAAGTCCGGCCTTGAGTGACTGTGTGGAGTTTGCATGTTCTCCCTGTATTTACATGGGTCTCCTCCAGGTGCTCCAGTTTCCTTCCACACTCCAAAGATGTGCAGGTTAAGCAGATTGGCCATGATGAATTGGCCCTTAATACCAGGGGAGATTAGCAGGGCAAATATGTGGGGTTACGGGGATAGGGCCTGGGTGGGATTGTGTTTGATGCAAACTTGATGGGCTGAATGGCCCCCTTCTGCATTGTAGAGATTTTAATTTATTGAACCTGTACTACCTGTGATGCAAGTACATCCTTAAATATGGTGCCCAAAACTGTATCCACTTTATGGCCTCACAAAGCCCCATACAACTTATTTATTCTTATACTCCAATCCTCTTGTAACAAAGACCAACATGCCCTTTGCCTCATTACTTACTGTTCCTCCAGGCTAACCTACCACGTTTTTTGAAAGAACACAACCAATTTTCTCCCAACATCAACATTTACAAGTTTCACACCTTTTAAAAAAAAAATTTGTTTTTCTATTTTACAAGTGAATGTTTTCACACTTTGCCACATTATACTCCAATTGCCACTTTATTCTCCATTCACACAACCTGTCTAACTCTCACTGCTGTTTCCTTATGTCTTCCTTGCAATTTCCATTCCTCCCTAACTTTGTGTCATTCACAAACTTAGACTAATTATTCTCAGTCTCTGTGTCTAACTCATTAATATAGATTGTAACTCGCTAAGCTCCCAGCACTGGTTCTTGCAGAATGCCACTAATTACAGCCTGCCAATTTCAAAGTACCCTACTTTTTGAGTTCCATCTGTTAATTAATCTGTTTTGCCTCAACAGCGTGTGCTCTTTTCTTAGCTGTTAGCCTTGTCAGATGCATTTGGAAAGTTAGGTATGGTACATCTACTGGTTCCCTTTTATCTATCCACCAGTTACATCCTCAAAAATGTCTAATAACTTTCTCAAACATAATTGCCCTTTCATAAACGCAAGATGATTTTGTCTGGTCATTCAATGATTTTATCAATGCATTGTTAAAAATTCCTTAAGAACAGATTTCATCATTTTCCCCACAACTCATGTCAGACTAACCTGCCTGTGGTTCACTATCTTCTCTCTCCCTCCTTCTCGAAGAGCAGTGTTACATTTGCTAATCATTGGGACCATTCTAGAATCCAGAACCTTCTGGAGAATGATAACTGTGTCTTCCATCTGTGTAGCGACCTCCTTTAGAAACCTATATTGTATGTTAAAAGGTGCTAAGGATTTGTTGCCTTTGAGTCCCTTGAGATACAAAAGGGTCCAGAGGGATAATTTTTCACACACAGGGAATGAGTTGCCCAAGACAGTACTAGTGGCAGGGACAAATTTGTCTTTTAAAAAGCATTCAGACAGTTGTGACAGTGGGGGAGATGGGTATAGCGGGACATGGGCCACGGGGTTTAGTTTTGGGGTTAAGAAAAGTGGTGGCATGGACAAGTTGGACCGAATGCCATGTTTCCATGCTGTAAACCTCTATGATTCTATGACTTTGTGACATGCTTGCCTTCATCAGCTGGGGCATTCAATGCAAAAGTTGAGAAATCATGTTGCAGCTGTATTAAACCTTGGTTAGGCTGCATTTGGAGTACTGTGTGCAGTTCTGGTCACCACACTATCAGAAGGATGTGTAGACTTTGGAGAGTATTCAAAAAAAGTTCCACCAGGATGTTGCAGGAAGGGTCATGGGTACTGACAATATTAAAATGGCGGCATGGACTTGTTGGGCCGAAGGGCCTGTTTCCCGGGTTGTTTTTGTTCTTTGTTCTTCTTTGTTCTTTGCTTGGTCTCGAGGGTGTTGGCTGTGCAGAGAGGTTGAATAAACTAGGATTGCTTCCACTAGAAAGGTGAAGGCTGAGGGGAGACCTGATAGAGGTCTACAAAATTATGAGGCACAGAGAAGTTGGACAGTCAGAGGTAGAAAGGTCAACCACAAGGGTGCACGTGTTTGAAGTGAAAGGGGGAAAGTTTAAGGGAGATGTTTGGGGGAAGTTTTTCATGCAGAGAGTGGTGGGTGTCTAGAACATACCACCAAGTGGAGGTGGTAGAAGTCCACACATGAGCAACATTTGAGAGGCATCTGGATGGGTACATGAATAGGGAGGGAATCGAGGGATATTGTCCCGGGAAGAGTCAGGGGTTTCAGTTCATTCGGGCAGCACGGTCAGTACAGATTTGGAGGGCCAAAGGGCCTGTTCCTGTGCTATGATTCTTTTTGCTCGTTGTTCTTTGTTTGGGAGGCCATTGTTCTCTGTATGGTTGTAGGCGAACCTCAGGCACCTTTTGTTGGTGTTAACTGCAACCTCTGGTGTCTTTGTTTTAGTTTGGACATTATCATTTTAACCGGAGTTGACACAGTGTTCTGAGGTTAATTCAGTGTTGAAGTTTTCTCAACTGAAGCACTGTCTTCCCAATTGGTTCGTACCATGTCAACTTCTCAGGAAGGTCCACATCTTGGCGCAGCTTGATGTGAATTCTCTGTTGACCCTGTCCCTGGCAGATTGGTTCCTGTCACCAAAGCTTGATCCACATGTCTCTTTCATACGACATTGTCTCGTGTTTGTCTGGTGGAGGGGGCTGTATCGGACAGCATGTCCCTTCTGCTCTTCCCACCAGGCAACACACAGTTCAAACCTAATCAGCTCATGTTTACAATACTCAAAATGCTGCTTCCAACATTAGACATGATTTTGTGATTGGAAACATTCGGCAAACAATCCTGTGTCTGCTATGAATTACACTGACAACAAATTTAAGATTATCGTCAGACTTGCAATATGGTACATTTGCATTTACTTAAAGCTATATGTATTATCCGAAAGGACCCTGTTCTTTGAAGACAGGAAGGACAAGTACACACATTGTGCCTGTTTCAGCTAGATCAAAGAAATGATTGTCATTTGCTACTTCGTTCCTCAGACCACTGCCTTGACCAATCACAGTCAAGCCGCCTTGTTTAAATTTCAAACAATGCTTGGCAGTTAACTGTCAGTGGTCATTCTCCTTGGCAACACCTCTAGCAATCTGAGTTGCCAACCAATCAGCACTCTCTTCTCATACAGTAGGAAGCTGTTGTTTCCCTTGACATTGGTATTCTTGTGATTGTCCTGATGAGTGCAAGATGCAAAGCTTTGACAAAATCTATCTTTTTAACCAATATTAAATTAATTACCTTAATTTTCTCATGTTTAGCTCCTTGGTTATCCTCTGTCTCTGGTATATAATTTGTATCTTCTACGATGAAGACAGATGTCAAATATTTGTTCTGCGTCTTTTCCATTTTCTCACTCACCATGATCATTTCTCCAATCTTTGTCTCTAAGTGACAACATTTATGCCAGTTACCTGTAAAATTCTTACAGTCTATCTTTATAGTCCTGGCTTGTTTATTCTCATTGTTTACTAATCAACTTTTGGTGAAGGAGTTTCAGACACTCTCAATCCTCAGGATTACTGTTATTCTTTGTGTGAAAAGCATTTTCTTTGATTCTAACACTGATTTGATTTGATTTATTATTATCGCATGAGTTGGAAGACAATGAAAAGTATTGTTTCTTGAGCAGGATACAGACAAAGCATGCCATTCATAGAGTACATAGGGGAGAAGAAAGGGAGAGAGTGCAGAATGTAGTGCTACAGTCATAGGTGGGATGTAGAGAAAGATCAACTTAATGCGAGGTAGGTCCATTCAAAAGTCTGATGGCAGCAGGGAAGAAGTTGTTTTTGAGTCAGTTGGTATTTGATCTCAGACTTTTGTATCTTTTTCCTGATGGAAGAAGATAGAAGATAATATGCATGGGGTCCTTGATTATGCTGGCTGCTTTTCTGAGGCAGTGGGAAATGTCAATGGTTGGGAGGCTGGTTCGCATGATGTTAAACTCCTCAGTGAGTTACAAATAGATATTTCTTGTCTTTCAATGGACTGCATTTTTGTTAAATATTTTAAATTGTTCCTTTCAATATATCCCACAATTTACTTACCAACATTCCTTATAGTCTATTTACCCATTCAACCTGAAACTTTTCTCCCCTCTTACCGATGTAAATAGATTTGCTAAAGTTACAACGTGTTGCTTGGGAATGAAATGTGTTGCTTTCAAAGTTAATTTGGGATTTAATTGTATCCTAATCACTATTTTCCCAGAGAGTAATTCACTATAAGATTACTAATTAAATTTGCTTCATTGCAAAATACAAGATCGATATTCGTTTTACCTCTATTTGCTTCCAGAATGTGTTTTTCCAGGAAAATGTCGCAAAAGCGTTCTATAAGTTCATCTTGCGGACAATTTGATTTGTCCAGTTTGCAAAGATCAAAGAAAATTACAGAACAGGAACAGGCCCTTCGACCCTCCAAGCCTGAACTGACCGAGCTGTCCACGTGCACTAGAATCCTCACACACGCTGATTCTGTTTCATGATCTTTGGAGCTAAGCTTCTCCTCCACTAATGCCCCTGTGCCATCCTTGACTACCTGGGGGTTACTCCGCCCCCCCCCTCCCTTTCTGTTCTGCCGTCTCTTCAAGATGTTGGAGCGATTCTCAGGCCTCGCCACGCCATTAGCAGATCACGCCGGTCCCCCAGCAGAATAGACATGTAGACCCAAAAATCGGTTTCGTACTCGGCACCAACAGTTTGCCATGCTCTCAGTCTCGCCCGAATGGCAAGAACCAGATTAGCACATTCAAAGTAGCATTTAAGTATGCGGGGCGCGTTAAAATCCCTGTGCAGGGGATTCTTTAGGCGTGGCACAATAAGAACATAAGAACATAGATTTTTACATAGAACCTGGTCGCCTCACTATAGGAAAGACGTAGAAGCTATTGAAAGGGTGCAGAGGAGATTTACAAGGATGTTGCCTGGACTGGGAGGCATGCCTTATGAAGATAGGTTGAGGGAGCTGGGACTCTTTTCCCTGGAGAGGCGAAGGTTGAGAGGCGACCTGATAGAAGTTTATAAAATGTTGAGAGGAATAGATAGGGTGGACTCTCAGAGGCTATTTCCCCAGGTTGAAATGGTCGCTACGAGAGGACACAGATTTAAGGTGCGGGGAGGGAAGTACAGAGGTGATGTTAGGGGTAAGTTTTTCACTCAGAGGGTGGTGAGTGAATGGAATCGGCTGCCGTCGTCGGTGGTGGAGGCGAACTCGCTGGGGTCTTTTAAAAGACTTCTGGATGAGTATATGGGGTTTAATGGGATTGGGGGTTATAGATAGGTCTATAGATTGGTGGGGTTGATGTGATCGGCGCAACTCGAGGGCCGAAGGGCCTGTTTGTGCTGTAATGTTCTATGTTCTAACCCTACAGTGCAGAAACAGGCCCTTCGGCCCATCGAGTCTGCACTGAACACAATCCCACCCAGACCCTATCCCCATATCCCTACACATTTACCTGCTAATCCCTCTAACCTACACATCCCAGGACACTAAGGGGCAATTTTTAGCATAGCCAATGAACCTAACCCGCACATCTTTGGACTGTGGGAGGAAACCGGAGCACCCGGAGAAAACCCACGCAGACACGAGGAGAATGTGCAAACTCCACAGAGTGCCCATTGTGCAGTGCTCTCCTGGCAGGGTCACTGGGTACACCAGTGGAACCCAGCAGCGGCCACCAGATAACCTGGCAATGCCAGATGGGCACCACCAGTGTGCCAGCGGTACTGAGGGGGGGGGGGGGGGGTTGGGGGGCCAGAATGGGGGCCATGACAGGAGTCCATGTGGATGGTGGGGGGGGGATTGGCCTGACAGAGGAGGTCATGCAGGGGTAGTCCCATGATGACAGTCTTGATGGGGGGGGATGTTGGGGTCCAGGCAGAGGGACGTGTCGGGAAGGCCCCAATATCAGCGACCCATGTCGGGGAAGGGGGTGGGGGAACATGCCGCTGGTGAGGATCGAGGTCCCAATGTCTGTGGGGGGGGGAAGGTGAAGGTCCCCTAGTGCTGGGCTCAGTGGTGTATTAAACTCCAATCCCTGCCTCTGCCGTGCCAATCAAATAAAGGAACATTCTTAGGAGCTGACTCGCATTTTAAACAAATTTCTTGCGGGTAATGTGTCTTCACAGTCGCTGTTTGTTTTAGCCAGCTGGGAAGAATCGGAGATGGGGGGATGTTTTGATCTGTAAACAGTGAAATGCTTTTATTAATATCACTGACGCAGTGATTTCATGGAACGCTGAGGAATGATCTGAATTGTTCCAGGGTGATCCAGAGTGATGTCACCTGTCAGGGTAACATTTGTCTGGAGAAAAGAGCAGCTTTTATAGAAAGCTCCCAACATTCTGCCTCAGCTTACAAAGCGGATTCAAAGACACTTCAGAGGTTTGTGAGACCCTACGCTCTTTAGAGTGGATATGGAATATAATCTTTCTCCTCTGCCTTATTAATCAGCTCGACTCAACTGCACCTGAAATCCCACAGAGCAGCATGAAGCCATTGGCTGTCAGAGGACAAGCAGAATAATAAATACAAGACTGTCTCCCCCTCCATGCAGTCATTCATTTCTCACTCAACTCCATTCGGAAGTATTTACCTTTACACAGTGGCTTGCCACACCGCTGAGAAGACTGACTGTGTGGACATTGCACCTTCTCCCTGTGTCTGCGTGGGTTTCCTCTGGGTGTTCGGGTTCCTCCCACAGTCCAAAGACGTGAGGGTTAAGTTGATTGGCCATGCTAAAATTGTCCCTTACCGTGGAATTAACAGGCTAAATACGTGGGGCTGCTGGGATAGGGCCTGAGTGGGGTTGTTGTAGGGCAAAAAGGGTTCATGAAATGTTCTTGGCAGACAGAGTTAAGAGAATCCTAAGGCATTTTAGGATTCTGTTAGGAACAAGAGTTGTCAGGGAAAAAAATCGGACCTCTCAGGGACAAAGGAGGTGAAATATGCTGAGAACTCAAGGGAGTAGGGGAGATCCTAAATGAATACTTTGCATCAGTATTCACAAAGGAGAGGGACGTGTTGACTGGGAGTGTCTCAGAGGGAAGTGTTGACCTGTTAGAGAAAATCTCCATTACAAGGGAGGAAGTGTTAGGTTTTTTAGGGAACATTAAAACTGACAAATCCCCAGGACCTAATGGCATCTATCCTAGACTGCTCAGGGAGACAAGAGATGAAATTGCTGGGCCTCTGACAGAAATCTTTGTCTCTTCATTAGACACAGGTGAGGTCCCAGAGGATTGGAGGATAGCGAATATGGTACCGTTATTTAAGAAGGGCAGCAGGGATAACCCGGGTAATTATAGGCTGGTGAGCTTGACGTCCGTGGTAGGGAAGTTGTTGGAGAGGATTCTTAGAGATAGGATGTATGCACATTTAGAATGTAATAATCTAATTAGTAACAGACAGCATGGTTTTGTAAGAGGGAGGTCATGCCTCACAAATTTGGTGGAGTTTTTTTGAGGAGGTGACAAAAACAGTTGACGAGGGAAGGGTCGTGGACGTCGTGTATATGGATTTTAGTGAGGCGTTTGACAAGGCCCCTGGTGGCAGGTTGGTGTAAAAGGTTAAATCTCATGGGATACAAGGAGAGGTAGCTCGATGGGTAGAGAACTGGCTTGGCCACAGGAGACAGAGGGTAGCAGTCAAAGGGTCTTTTTTCCACAGGGCTCTGTACTGGGACCTCTGCTATTTGTGATATATATAAATGATTTGGAAGAAGGTGTACAACTGGAGTGATCAGTAAGTTTGCGGACACAAAGATGGCTGGACTTGCTGATAGCAATGAACACTGTTGGACAATACAGCAGGATATTGATAGGCTGGAAAATTGGGCGGAGAAATGGCAGATGGAATTTAATCCAGATAAATGCAAAGTGATGCATTTTGGTGTAACTAATGTAGGGGGGGAGATATACAATAAATGGAAAAACCATCAAGAGTATAGACACACAAAGGGACCTGGGTGGGCAAATTCACAGACCCTTGAAGGTGGCAGCACAGGTGGAGAAGGTGGTGAAGAAGGCCTATGGCATGCTTGCCTTTATAGGACAGGGAATAGAGTATAAAAACTGGAGTCTGATGTTATAGCTGTATAGAACGTTGGTTAGGCCACAGTTGGAGTACTGTGTCCAGTTCTGGTCGCCACATCACCAGAAGGACATGGAGGCTTTGGAGTGAGTGCAGAGGAGGCTTACCAGGATGTTGCCTGGTATAGAGGGTCTAAGCTATGAGCAGAGATTGGGTAAACTGAGGTTTGTTCTCCCTGGAAAGATGGAGAATGAGGGGAGACCTAATAGAGGTGTATAAAATTATGAAGGGCGTAGATAGGGTGAACAGTGGGAAGCTTTTTCCCAGGTCGGAGGTGACAAGCACAAGGGTTCACGGGATCCAGGTGAGGGGGGCCAGGTTCAACTCCGATATCAGAGGGCGGTGGAGGCCTGGAATGCACTGCCAAGCAGGGTGGTGGAGGCAAACACGCTGGGATCGTTTAAGACTTATCTGGATAGTCACATGAACAGACTGGGAATAGAGGGATACAAACAAATGGTCCAGAAGGACCAATGAGCGGCGCAGGCTTGGAGGGCCGAAGGGCCTGTTTCCTGTGCTGTACTGTTCTTTGTTTGCTGTTTGTCCTTTGTTCTATGTTGTCATCAGTGCAGGCGTGATGGGCTGAATGGCCTCCTTCTCCACTGAGAGGATTCTATGATTATAAGCATCACAAACGTGATTCTCAGGCAACAACTTACTCATGAAATGCGATGACTATTGTCACCTGTCACAGGGTCAACGGGCTTAGTAGCCAGAGTTGGCCATTCAGCCCTTCGAACCTGCTGTGCTGTTCTGGCTGATCTGGTTGTAGCATGGGATTTTCCAGCCAGGCATGCCCCAAAACCGGAAAATCCCACCTGGCATCAGCAGAACTTTGCATGGTCCGTCCCTTCTGCCCACTATGACTGCTGTGGCGGGTGGGATGGGAAGACTCCCCCATGATCTCAACAACGCTTTTCCATTGGTCACCCAAAACACTTGACTTCAGTGTCTATCAAAAAGAAATCTGTCATAGAACATAGAACATAGAACATTACAGCACAAACAGGCCCTTCGGCCCTCGAGTTGCGCCGATCACATCAACCCCACCAATCTATAGACCTATCTATAACCCCCAATCCCATTAAACCCCATATACTCATCCAGAAGTCTTTTAAAAGACCCCAGTGAGTTCGCCTCCACCACCGATGACGGCAGCCGATTCCATTCACTCACCACCCTCTGAGTGAAAAACTTACATAAGAACATAAGAACATAAGAAATAGGAGCAGGAGTAGGCCATCTGGCCCTTCGAGCCTGCCCCGCCATTCAATAAGATCATGGCTGATCTGTCGTGGCTCAGTTCCACATTCCCGCCCTCTCCCCATAACCCTTAATCCCTTCTCTTATCAAAAACCTATCAACCCGTTTCTTAAAAATATTTAGCGAGGCAGCCTCCACCACTTCAACGGGTAGAGAATTCCAGAGGTTCACCACCCTTTGAGTGAAGAAGTTCCTCCTCAACTCCGTTCTAAACTGCCTCCCCTTTACCTTGAGGCTGTGCCCCCTAGTCCTACTGTCTTTTTTGAGCGGGAAGAGTCTCTCCACCTCTATCCTATCCATCCCAATCATCATCTTATACGTCTCAATGAGATCTCCCCTCATTCTTCTAAACTCTAACGAGTACAAGCCTAGTTTATTCAGCCTCTCCTCATAGCTCAATCCCCTCAACTCCGGTATCAGCCTAGTAAACCTCCTCTCCACTCCCTCCAGGGCCAAAATATCCTTGCGCCTCTATACTTCCCTCCCCGCACTTTAAATCTGCGTCCTCTCGTAGCGACCATTTCAACCCGGGGAAATAGCCTCTGAGAGTCCACCCTATCTATTCCTCTCAACATTTTATAAACTTCTATCAGGTCGCCTCTCAACCTTCACCTCTCCAGGGAAAAGAGTCCCAGCTCCCTCAACGTAACTTCATAAGGCATGCCTCCCATCCAGGCAACATCCTTGTAAATCTCCTCTGCACCCTTTCAATAGCTTCTACGTCTTTCCTATAGTGAGGCGACCAGAACTGCGCACAGTCCCTCCCTGCCTTGACTGAATTCAGTGACCCAGCCTCCACCACTTCCGGTGATTTACACTCAATGACAAGGTCGGGGTGGGGGGGGGCACAGGTTTAAGGTGAGAGGGGGGAAAGTTTAAGGGAGATGTCGCGGGGGAGGTTTTTCACACAGAGAGTGGCGGGTGCCTGGAACGTGGTGCCAGAGGAGGCGATGGAAGCAGGCACATTAGCAACATTTAAGAGACGCCTGGGTGTGTACGTGAACAGGGAGAGAATAGAGGGATACAGACCGAGAAAGGGCAGAAGTTATTTTTTTTTGTTTAGTTAGGGCATCATGATCTTGGAGGGCCGAGGGACCTGTTCCTGTGCTGTACTTTTCATTGTTCTTTAAGAGGCGTTGATCCATCTCTGGGGTTGGTTGAGAGCTTGCTGTGGGTCAGGGAAACTCTTTTGCTGTTTCTTCTGATGAATGAAGTGGTTGACAGTGCCCGGTTGAGTGGTTTACTGAAGAACGGCTCCTCCAATCATTCATTCTGACCTCAGTGTCAGTTGGCTTCTACCATTCACTCTTTGCCAGAACCTCGAATGAAATAGAATTCTTTGACCTTTGACCTTCCTTCTCGTTCCTCCCAGATTCGACAGGGTTGTTCAAACTGTCTGAAAACCTTCCCATCGCTATCACTGATTCAATTCTCCTCCTCCTTTCACTGGTGGCGGTGTCTGATATTACAAACGTCAAAAGGGAAGGGAAGGAAGGAACAGAATTAGGGGGGGAAAAAAACATTTTATTTGTCAGCTCTCGCGAGCCGATGACATCCAACACTCTGGTATAGTGCCGGAAGATTGGAGGACAGCGAATGTTGTCCCATTGTTTAAGAAGGGGAACAGAGACCTACCCGGGAATTATAGACCGGTGAGTCTTACTTCTGTTGTGGGCAAAGTTTTAGAAAAAATTATTAGGGATAGGGTTTATAGTTATTTGGAGAGTAATGAATTGATTGGAGACAGTCAGCATGGTTTTGTGGAGGGTAGGTCGTGCCTTACTAACCTTACTGAGTTTTTTGAGAAAGTGACCAAAGAGGTGGATAGGGGTAAGGCAGTTGACGTGGTATATATGGATTTTAGTAAGGCGTTTGATAAGGTTCACCATGGAAGGCTTCTGCAGAAAATGCAGATGTATGGGATTGGGGGAAATCCAGGTAATTGGATCAGGAATTGGCTAGCAGATAGGAGACAGAGGGTGGTGGTTGATGGTAAGTATTCATCATGGAGTTCAGTTACAAGTGGTGTGCCTCAGGAATCTGTTTTGGGGCCACTGCTATTTGTAATTTTTATTAATGATCTGGATGAGGGTATAGTTGGGTGGATTAGTAAATTTGCTGATGACACCAAAGTCGGAGGTGTGGTAGATAGTGAGGAAGGGTGTCATAGTTTACAGGGAGACTTAGACAAGTTGCAGAGCTGAGCCGAGAGGTGGCGGATGGAGTTTAATGCGGAGAAGTATGAGGTAATTCACTTTGGTAGGAATAACAGATGTGTCGAGTATAGGGCTAACGGGAGGACTCTGAATAGTGTGGATGAACAGAGGGATCTAGCTGTATGTGTACATAGATCCCTGAAAGTTGGGAATCAAGTAGATAAGGTTGTTAGGAAGGCATATGGTGTCTTGGTGTTTATTGGTAGGGGGATTGAATTTAGGAGTCACAGCGTCATGTTGCAACTGTACAAAACTCTGGTGCGGCCGCACTTGGAGTATTGTGTGCACTTCTGGTCCCCACGTTATAGGAAGGATGTGGAGGCTTTGGAGAGGGTGCAGAGGAGGTTTACCAGGATGTTGCCTGGTGTGGAGGGGAGGTCCTATGAGGAGAGACTGAGGGATTTGAGGTTGTTTTCGTTAGAAAGAAGGCGGCTAAGAGGGGATCTTATTGAAACATATAAGATGATTAGAGGTTTAGATAGGGTGGACAGTGATAGCCTTTTTCCTCGGATGGAGAAAGCTAGCATGAGGGGGCATGGCTTTAAATTAAGGGGGGGTAGTTATAGGACGGATGTCAGGGGTAGGTTCTTTACCCAGAGGGTGGTGAGGGATTGGAATGCCCTGCCTGCTGCAGTTGTAAATGCGCCCAGTTTGGGGGCGTTTAAGAGATCTGTGGATAGGTTTATGGATGGAAAGGGATTGGTTTAGGTCAGAGGGTCATTGTTTTTTAACTGGTCAGCGCAACATCATGGGCCGAAGGGCCTGTTCTGTGCTGTAATGTTCTATGTTCTAACACCAGCTGTGCAGCCAATGAAGATGTTATCACTGTTGTAATGTGGAAGCCAATTAGGGCACAGAAAACTCCCATAATCAGCAAGACAACAACCGGGGTTATTTTCTATTATGCTAATGGTCAGATTTAACTTAAAGTTAATGGAAGCTATTGGTTACTGCATGTTATTTCTACACAAATCAGACAGAGGCTTCAGGAGAGTGCTGACCAATGATTACATGGGAAAATTCAGACATTGCTACCAAAGATGTGACACATCTTTTGATTTGATTTAATTTGATTTATTATTGTCACGTGTATTAACAAACAGTGAAAAAAATATTGTTTCTTCCGCACTATACAGAAAGAGCTTACCGTTCATAGAGAAGGAAACAAGAGAGTGTGCAGAGTGGAGTATGACACTCATAGTTGGGGCGGAGAGAAAGATCAACTTAGTGCGAGGTAGGTCCATTCAAAGTCTGGTGGCAGCAGGGAAGAAGCTGTTCTTGAGTCGGGTGGGTCCACATCCCCAGAATTTTGTATACTTTCCCCAACGGAAGAAGGTGGAAGAAAGAACGTCTGGGGTGTGTGGGGTCCTTAATAACGTTGGCTGCTTTGCCGAGGCAGCGGGAAGTGTAGACAGAGTCAATGGCTGGGAGGTTGGTTTGCGTGATGGACTGGTGAGGGATTACATCTTCGAAAAATGCAAGAAAATGGCATCTTGCCACCTGGTGCCCCAATCAAATGTTCTGAGCGATGAGAGGTTTCTGCCCTATTGCAATTTAGGATTAAAAGCACTACCTAAATTAATTGCTTTTCATTTCAGTCTAAGGGCCATTTCTGCCCATGTGGAAATCAGAGGGCAACATCTTCCCCTCTCTTGATAGGCTCTGTGTGGAACAAAACAGCTGGACTGACTCTGCCATGGGTTAGGGTGGGTTTTTACAAACAATCATACACTCACCATCATTACGGATGAATTCTGGGAGGATTTTAATGTAAATATTAAAGCCCATAATTTTTAAATGTATTCAGTCACACTTGGGAAATTTCTCCCTGATCCTTCATATTATTTCGTACTGTATCATGTTCAAAGGTGCCTCACAGTGTCAGGTTCAATTCCGGCCTTGATCCAGGTTCAATTCCAGCCTCGAGTGACTGTGCGGAATCTGCGTGTTTCCTCCCATTTCTGTGTGAGCTTCCTTCAGGTGCTCCGCTTTCCCCCAACTCCGAAGGTTTGATGGATCGGTCATGCTAAATTGCCCCTCAGTGTCAAGGGTAGCAGCAGGGTAAATATGTGGGGACAGGGCAGGGGTGGGATTGATCTTTCTGCGCTGCAGGGATTCTAAGATTGTAAGGACATTTGGGCAGGTAAACAAAATTGTGAAAGAAGCATTTGTGAACTGTGGGATTTTACTGTCTCGTTCAACGACACCTAACAACAGATTATTTACTAATGTCACATTGCTGTTTGTGGGATCGTGCTGTGTGTAAATTAATAGCCCATGTTTCTCTCATTACAGCGCACAGTATGATTCAAGGCTGTTCACTGACATTAACGATCCAACGTAATGAAAGGTGCTATATGAATGCAGACCTTTGTTCTGTAGTTTAAAGATTTGTCCTTTTAAGCTGCATCAACCGTCATGTTTGTACTTTATAGATCTAAAATTCCATAACTATAAACAAAAAGAATACCTTTTATCAGTAAATACACATTCCATTATAATGAATCTTATCTTAAATAACTTTTATCAATGGATAGCGGTGTTTAATTTTCATTTGGTCTGTCTAAGATCCCCCGTGACTATTGTTAGGGTTAATTGTAGGCCAATTTTAGAAATTACAAATAGATTGGTAGTTTCAGAGATATTTTGCATGTAATCATCTTGCAGGCTTTTAGTCTGAAGTAGCGCAATTATAGAAGTGCTGGGTAATTTGAGAAGGAATTGTCTCTGTGGGAAAATTGTGCTGTTGGGCCACTTTTGTTCTTGTGTTTGGTGTCTGGATATCCTGCTAATTAGATCGTTAGGGAATCATTGATACAACCAGGATGTCAGGCCTGGTGTCGGGCAAAAACACTGCATTTTGACCCGTGTTTATGGGAGATACACTTGCGGCATCTGCAGCGCTGTCACTTTCTCATGAATCATGTAGAATTTCTCAACATGGATTTTAACTTCTGGGCTTGATGTATTCTGCTGCAATTTACACAGTGAACAGTGCAAGGGAGTATATATTTTATAATTTAATTGGTACGTTTTTAAGAACATAAGAAATAGGAGCAGGAGTAGGCCATCTGGCCCCTCGAGCCTGCCCCGCCATTCAATAAGATCATGGCTGATCTGTCGTGACTCAGCTCCACCTTCCCGCCCTCTCCCCATAACCCTTAATCCCCTTGCCTATCAAAAACTATCAACCCACATCTTAAAAATATTTAGCGAGGCAGCCTCCACCACCTCAACGGGCAGAGAATTCCAGAGATTCACCACCCTTTGAGTGAAGAAGTTCCTCCTCAACTCCGTTCTAAACCGCCCCCCCTTTATCTTGAGGCTGTGCCCCCTAATCCTACTGTCCTTTCTGAGCGGGAAGAGTCTCTCCACCTCTATCCTATCCATCCCATTCATCATCTTATACGTCTCAATGAGATCTCCCCTCATTCTTCTAAACTCTAACGAGTACAAGCCCAGTTTATTCAGCCTCTCCTCATAGCTCAACCCCCTCAACTCCGGCATCAGCCTAGTAAACCTCCTCTGCACGCCCTCCAAGGCCAAAATATCTTTGCGCAGGTGTGGCGCCCAAAACTGCACAAGTACTCCAGCTGCGGCCTCACCAATGCCCTATACAGCTGCAGCAAGACCTCCCTACTTTTATATTCAATCCCCTTCGCTATGAAGGCCAGCATCCCATTCACCTTCCTGACCACCTGCTGCACCTGCAAGCTGGGTTTTTGTGACTCACGCACAAGGACCCCAAGGTCCCTCTGCACCATCGCCTGCTGCAGTTTTTCACCCCGTAAGTAATACCATTCCTACCAGACCTTCCTACCATTATTCCTACCAAAGTGGACCACCTCGCACTTGCCAACATTAAATTCCATTTGCCATTTCCTGGCCCATTCGCCCAGCCTATCTAAATCCTTCTGCAGACTCTCCACACCCTCCGCGCAATTTGCCGTTCCACCAATCTTGGTGTCATCAGCAAATTTCGACACCCTACACTCGGTTCCCTCCTTCAGATCATCTATATAAATGGTAAATAGCTGAGGCCCCAGCACCGACCCAGCACTCCACCAGTCACCATCCGCCAATCCGAATAGGACCCATTGACCCCCACTCTCTGCCTCCTATTTGACAACCAATCCTCTATCCACGCTAACACCCTACCCCCAACTCCATGTCCCCTGACCTTCTGCAATAACCTCTTGTGAGGTACTTTATCAAACGCCTTCTGAAAATCAAGAAAGACCACATCCACCGGCTCTCCTCTATCCACCGCCCTAGACACATCCTCATAGAACTCCAGTAAATTTGTCAGACACGACTTCCCCTTAACGAAACCAAACTGCGTTTGCTCTATCAAGCAATTCCCCTCAAGATGCCTCGCAATTTCCTCTTTAATGACGGATTCTAACATTTTACCTATCACAGACGTTAAACTAACCGGCCTATAATTCCCTGCCTTTTGCCTGGCACCCTTCTTAAACAACGGCGTAACATTAGCCATTTTCTAATTTTCCGGCACTTCCCCGGAATCCAGCGACGTCTGGAAAATAACCACCAATGCATCCACTATAACCTCTTCCATTTCTTTCAGAACCCTCGGATGCATTCCATCCGGTCCTGGGGACTTGTCCACAATCAGCCCCTCCAGTCTGTCGAGCACCGCCTCTCTAGTAACAGTAATGTCATTAAGACCCTCCAGTCTTACCACCTTTCCATCGCTAACACCCGGCAAATTATTCACGTCCTCCTCCGTGAAGACAGAAACAAAAAAGTTATTCAAGACCTTAGCCATATCCCCATCCCCTACCACTAGGTCACCTTTCTCATCCTCTAAAGGACCAATGTTCACCCTAGCCAGCCTCTTCCTTTTTATATATTTATAAAAATTCTTGCTATCCTTTTGTATATTAAGCGCTAGCCCAGCTTCATAGTTTCTCCTACCCTTCTTTATCAACTTCTTTGTCAATCTTTGTTGACATTTAAACCTCTCCCAATCCTCTTCTCGCCCACTACTCTTAGCTACTCTAAATGCCTCCGCTTTTAATTTAACACTTTCCTTCACCTCCTTCGTTATCCGCGGCTTATTACCTCTCCTCCTACAGTCCTTTTTGACTATCGGAATAAATTTCTGCTGAGCACCAAGAAAGATGTCCTTAAAGATCCTCCACTGCTCCTCAGCAGACCTACCTTCCAACGCGCTCCCCTAGTCCACATTCGCCAATTCTTCTCTCATCCTACCGTACTCCCCTCTGTTCAAACAAAGGATGCCTGTCCGGGAACCCACTTTCTCCTCCTCCATCTGCACCAGAAACTCCACCATACAATGATCACTCTCCCCAAGAGGATCCTTCACCACAAGGTCCCTAATTCTACCCGCCTCATTACACAGCACCAGATCCAAGATAGCTCGCTCCCTCGTCGGCTCCAACACACACTGTTCAAGGAAACTATCCCGGCAGCATTCCAAGAACTCCTCCTCGAGCTCTCCGCGTCCAACATGGGTCGACCAATCAATATGCAGATTGAAATCCCCCATAATTACGGCCGTCCCATTCCTGCACACCGCACTTATTTGCACGTTAACAGCCTGCCCCACCTCCAGATCATTATTCGGGGGCCTATAGACGACACCCACCAGCGTCTTCCTCCCTTTGCTGTTCCTAATCTCTACCCACAACGATTCCACTTTCTGCCTTTTGGCTCCAATATCATCCCTTGCTACCACCCTGATGCTATCCTTAATCAGCAGATTTTTCCCCCCGCCTATCCTTCCTAAACACTTGATACCCCTGGACATTCAGCTCCCAGTCCCTGTCACCTTGCAGCCACGTCTCTGTAATGGCCACCAGATCATATCCATTTGTGCTGATCTGCGCCACCAGCTCATCCACTTTATTCCGAATGCTTCGTGCATTCAGATAAAGTGCCTTCACCTGGACCCTATTTACCGGAACGCCACCAACCATACTCACGCCCCCTACTCCCTTTATTATTGGGACATCCTCGGCCTCTACCCTTACCTGTACCCTTTCCTTAACTCCTTAACCGGCCTCGTAATGTCACCTACCCTCGCACCCTCCCCCCCCCCAATTAGTTTAAAGCCCTGTCTACAGTCCTCTTTACATGATTCGCCAGCACTCTGGTCCCAGCACGGTTCAGACCAACCCCATCCCACCTGAACAGGTCCCACCTACCCCAATACTGGTGCCAATGCCCCATAAATTCAAACGCATTCCTCCCACACCAATCCCTGAGCCACCCATTCATTTCCTTTATCCTGTCAACCCTACGCCCGTCTGCACACGGTTCAGGCAGTAGCCCAGAGATAACCACCTTGTCGGTTCTACTTTTTAATTCCATTCCCAGCTTTTCATACTCCCTCCCCAGATCCTCAGTCCACATTTTGCCTACGTTGTTGGCACCCACATGTACCACAACGACCGGATTCTCACCCTCCCACTCCAGGTTCCTCTGCAGCCCAGCTGCGACATCCCGTATCCGAGCACCAGGCAGACAACACACCCTTCTGTGCACTTTGTCATTGTGACAAAGGACAGTGTCAATACCCTTCACCCCACTATCCCCAAAAACTACTACGTTCCTTTTCCCCTTCTCCTTGCCTATGTCCTGCTGCATCACTGTACCGTGTGCAGTTTGCTCTCCGATCTCACCTCCCTCGTTCTCGTCCACACTGGAAGCAAGAATCTCAAACCTGTTATGCAGATTGAGAGGCTGAGGCCTCCACTCCCCACCCCCCTTCCTCCTCTCCCAACCCCCCTTCCTTGATACAGAACCCACCCCAAAACAGAAACTGAACTGAGAATGAAATTGAAAGGGAAACGGGTTTTCAGAATTCTAAAACCGTAGGCCATTTGGCCCATCATGTCTGCACCAAACCTTTGAATGAGCAAATCACTTAGCATCCATTCTTCTGCCTTTGATCTGTAATCTTGCACGTTCTTCCTTTTAAGGTAACATTTTAAGGTAATGTCCTTCAAGGAAGGAAATCTTTACCGTCTTTACCCAGCCTGGCCCATGACTCCAGACCCACAGCAAGGTAGTTGGCTTTTATATTCCCTCAGGCACTGGCAATAAAGCTGGTGATGCCCCACATCCCACAAATGAATCTAGAAAAAAATATTTTTGAACACTTTGATTCGGTGGCACAGTGGCACAGTGATTAGCACTGCTGTCTCACAGCTCCGGGGACCCAGGTTTAATTCTGGCCTCGGGTGACTGTCAGTGTGGAGTTTGCACATTCTCCCTGTGTCTGCATGGGTTTCCTCCAGGTCTGGGGTTTCCTCTCACACTCACAAGGTGTGCAGGTCAGGTGGATTGGCCATGATAAATTGCCCCTTAGTGTCCCAAAATGTGTGGAGTAGGGGGATTGGCAGGTTAAATGTGTGGGTTACAGGGATAGGGCGGGACTGGGTCAGAGAGTCACTGCAGACTCAATGGGCCAAATAGCTTCCTTCTGCGATGGAAGGATTCTATGATTCAATGACAATTCTTGTTCCATCTTGTTCCAAAGACCCAGTCTATCAATGCCTCCTTTCTAGTTGGACAGCAAACATTCTGCTGAGTGTACCCTCGGAACTCTTTCCTCTCTCTGTAGCTTACACCACTGTTGTTCCAGCCTGTTAATTGAGTTAATTGAAGCCAGCTTCTAACTATATGGTTTTTTGCACCACTGTCTAATTTCCTTGTAAATGTATTCCTCTATATCCTTCTCACTAGTTTTTGGTCTATAGACTTTGTTCCTAACTTTAGCCAAATACTCTTCCCTCGATCCCTCTGAAGTTTCTTTTGTCCCTAGCTCTGCAATGTTCTCCTTAACCAATATCACCAGCCCTCCCCTTTTCACTTCCTCTCTATCTGAACACCTTGTACCCAGGAATATTTAGCACTCGGTCCTGTCCTTCCTTGAGCTAAGTCTTTGTTACGGCTGCAACATCAGTTTTCCACATGCAATCTGTACCTGTAACTCACTAACGTTACTATATCTGCATTGTAACCTTGATTCAGACTTTATGATTTCTCCCTTACTCTAACCCCACCTACTTATTGGCTATTCACTACTGTAGTGCAATTTTTCTTTCCCAGTATAGTGAGCATCTCAAGGTGTTCCTCTCTGATATCATCTCCTGGTGCCCAAACACCTGCTAACTTAGTTTAAAGTTCTTCCCAGTTATATAGCTGGCTCTATATAAGTACCTGATGAAGGAGCAGCACTCTGAAAGCTCATGATTCCAAATAAACCTGTTGTACTTTAACCTGGTGTTGTGAGACTTCTCATATGACAGACCTGCCATCCCAGGAATCAGCCTGGTAAATCTTCGTTGGACTCCCTCTATACCATGGACATCCTTCCTCAGATAAGGACACCAAAACTGCACACAATACCCCAGGTAATCTCCAATGGCCTCACCAATACCCTACACAATTGCAGCAAAATAGCCCTATTCCTCTACCCAAATCCTCTCGCTATTAATGGCAACATATCGCTTGCCTTCTTTACTGTCTGCTGCACCTGCGTGCTTACTTTCAGTGACTGATGCACAAGGACTCCAAGGTCTCGTTGATTATCCACCTCTCTCAATTTACAGCTGTGCACCATGTCTGCTGCCCACTTACCTACCATCAGTCAGGGTGCTGTGCAGGACCAGGTGCCAGGGAGGCAACTCACCAGTCTGGATTCACATCTGTGGCCACACAAACACCTGTTTATTCCCCTAACTATTGAACCACTTATCCCTATGGATCTTTGTGTATCATAAGAACATAAGAACATAAGAAATAGGAGCAGGAGTAGGCCATCTAGCCCTTCGAGCCTGCCCCGCCATTCAATAAGATCATGGCTGATCTGTCGTGGCTCAGCTCCACCTTCCTGCCCTCTCCCCATAACCCTTAATCCCTTCTCTTATCAAAAACAATCCCTTCTCTTATCAAAAACTCTTGTATCTCTTGTGTCCTGCTCCCTCCCCTATAAAACATTGCACACCTGATGCATGGAGTTGGCATGGCGCCATGGACACGGCTCTGGAACTATTCCCCAGGTGAGCCATCAGACATGTCAGCATTCTGAACTGAATACTGGTTGGAGATGGGATGCACCTTGGTGATTCCTGCACTGCCTGCTCGTTCCTTTTCCACTCTCTCCTGGTCACCTCGATCCCTATGGACTCTTAACCCATGTTAATTTTGGATGTTAGAGTATTGGATAGCTAGTTTGTAGTGTTTGCTTTGATGACTCTTGTATAGCAAAAAATTCTAATGCTTTCACAATGGAATCGTATGGCATCATTGTCTTCACAAATATTACTGATCTCTAGTGAAATTGGTGATCTCACCAATGGCGGCCTCTACTATGAGGTCAAAGAAAGTTCTATTCTGGAGATGGACATGTGAGGTTTTAATTCACTCATAATCCATTAACTTCTACAGAGTTCAAAACAAGTCCAAAACATCCAATCCATTGTCCAATTGTAGACATTGCTGACACATGTAGTATGCTGGAAACATTCAGGTGGGGCAGTAAGGATTCACTCTGTTACTGGATTGAATACGAGCATCAGTTTAGAACCAATCTAGCTGGCACGAGTTAGAAATTCAGCAGCAACCTATATAAAACATAATTTCAGCATTCAACATCATAGAATCATCAAACACATAAAGAGGCCATTCAGCCTATTAAATTCTTGGTTGGAACCAGAATTATCAGATTGCTGCTGTTGCTGTTTCTCTCCCCGCACCTAGTGATGCACAAGATAGACTTTCATCTTTTCTTATTGCAAAGTTTTTCCTGTCCCTAGCCTGTTGCCAGAGGTTTATATCCTGACGGAGGCCCACTCCCCATCAAGCACGGCTGACCAGGAGTCTCTCCTGCTCTTACTACCTGCCGTTGCCGTGTTGGAAGGATTTCAAGGGTTGATACTCATCCTATTTGACTGACTTATGGATTCATCTTCCTTGGTCATTAAATTTGGGGTGGAACCTGAATGGAAGCTTTTGTTTTCAAGGCAGGGATGCTACCAACTGCGCCATAAGACCACTTAGTAGCATCAGGTATTGGGTGAGAATTCCAAGGCCTGTACTAGTAACCCAGAGAATCAAAATTCAAATCCCACACTGATTAAATAAAATGGAAACTAGAAAGTTCCAGTCAGTGATACTGAGCTTAAAACCATGGGCCTGTCATTCAAAGAAAGACCTGGTTCATTAACACCTTTATAGGGAAGGAGATCTGCTGTCCTTACCCAGTCGGGCCTATATTTAACTCCAGGCCACAACATTCAAATTGACTCTTTCTGAAATGGGATTGCATTATGCTGAGGAAGGCTTCTCAAGGGTAGTTGGAGATGGGCAATAAACATTGGCTTTGCCAGAGATGCTCCCATCCTGTGAAAGAATTAAGCAACTGCTGACTCTCTGAAAGACTATCCAATTAGTCTGATTCCCCTGGCCTTTCGCTACAACTCTGCAACTCTTTCCTTTTCATGCATATTGCATATTCTAAATGACGATACTGCAAATTGGTTGTAAAGCACTTTGGAATGCCCTGGTGCGGTAGAGGGCGTTATATAAATGTAAATGTTTCATTTTAGTTTTTTTTAAGTGGACAATTTATTCTTGAATGTTGTTATTTTGTCGATTTCCATCATTCTTTCAGACGGTGAATTGCAGATCAGGCTGACTCAATGAGCAACGCTGTATCTAATCATCTTAATTCTGGACTTTTGGTTACCAAGCCTACTGCCTGTGGAATCAATTTCTTCCAATCTATTTGATCAACACCCTTCATAATCATAAACAATTCTATCAATCATCACAGCCAGATTTCTGACTTAAAAGTTAATGTACTTTCTGAGCATTATGCTCAAACTTTGGCAACACATCTTTTTCAGATATACAAACAAACAAAGAACAAAAATCAGCCCGGGAAACAGGCCCTTTGGCCCAACGAGCCCGCGCCACCATCTCAACACCACCAGTCCCCCTCTCCCCCCATGACCCCTGTCTAATGTTTTATGGCCATCCAGATTGAGGGAAACTGATTTAGGGACAATTTATTCCTGCCAATCAGCCTAATAGCACATCTTTGGGGTGTGGGAGGAAACCAGAGCACCCGGAGAAAACCCACGCAAGCACGGGGAGAATGCGCAAACTCCCACAGATACCGGCCCAAATCCATGTGTCTGCACAGCAATCAGCGATAGTCACTGAGCTGTCGTCTTTTCCAGTATCTTGTCCAGTTTAGGCACACATGAAGCACTAGGCCAATCTCGAACATCCAAGAGCAGCCCCAGTACGACCCATCGCATGTATGCCCCTCGTTGGACACGAGGTGGACCGACTTAAAACCTGTGAATGAAAAGAGAATAACATTATTATCATACTATACCCATTTACATTACCAGGGACGCCCCAATGCTAATGACCCTTATTTAAAACAATCTCCTATATCCACCCATCTCCAACCCAGTCATGTGCCTGTCTAAGTTACTCTTAAATGACTCTAGCGTGTTTGCCTCCACCACCTTACTTGGCAGAGCATTCCATACCCCCACTACCCTCTGTGTGAAAAACCTCCCTCTAATATCTGTGTTGTACCTCTCCCCCCTCACCTTAAGTCCATGGCCCCTTGTCCTACATGTCTCTATCATAGGAAATAGCTTACCTCTGTTTACTCTATCTATACCCTTCATAATCTTATATACCTCTATTAGATCCCCCCTCAGTCGACGTCTTTCAAGGGAAAAGAGCCCCAATTTCTTCAATCTTTCCTCATACCCCACTCCTTCCATACCAGGCAACATCCTGGTAAACCTCCTCTGCACTCTCTCCAGAGTCTCGACGTCCTTCCGGTAGTAAGGCGACCAGAACGGGATGCAGTACTCCAAATGCAGCCTAACCAACGTTCTGTACAACTGCAACATTAGACTCCAGCTCTTATAAGAACATAAGAACATAAGAAATAGGAGCAGGAGTAGGCCATCCGGCCCCTCGAGCCCGCCCCGACATTCAATAAGATCATGGCTGATCTGTCATGACTCAGCTCCACCTTCCCGCCCTCTCCCCATAACCCTTAATCCCTTCTCTTATCAAAAACCCATCAACCCGTTTCTTAAAAATATTTAGCGAGGCAGCCTCCACCACTTCAATGGGCAGAGAATTCCAGAGATTCACCACCCTTTGAGTGAAGAAGTTCCTCCTCAACGGGATGAACGAGTACACTATTAAGGGCAGGGGTCTTAGTAGCGTTGAAGAGCAGAAGGATCTCGGGGTCCGGGTTCACAGGACTCTGAAATCGGCCTCGCAGGTGGAGGAGGTGGTCAAGAAGGCGTATGGTGTACTGGCCTTCATTAATCGAGGGATTGAGTTTAGGAGTTGGGAGGTAATGCTGCAACTTTACAGGACCCTCGTCAGGCCTCATTTGGAGTACTGTGCGCAGTTCTGGTCGCCTCACTATAAGAAAGACGTAGAAGCTATTGAAAGGGTGCAGAGGAGATTTACAAGGATGTTGCCTGGACTGGGAGGCATGCCTTATGAAGATAGGTTGAGGGAGCTGGGACTCTTTTCCCTGGAGAGGCGAAGGTTGAGAGGCGACCTGATAGAAGTTTATAAAATGTTGAGAGGAATAGATAGGGTGGACTCTCAGAGGCTATTTCCCCGGGTTGAAATGGTCGCTACGAGAGGACACAGATTTAAGGTGCGGGGAGGGAAGCACAGAGGTGATGTTAGGGGTAAGTTTTTCACTCAGAGGGTGGTGAGTGAATGGAATCGGCTGCCGTCGTCGGTGGTGGAGGCGAACTCGCTGGGGTCTTTTAAAAGACTTCTGGATGAGTATATGGGGTTTAATGGGATTGGGGGTTATAGATAGGTCTATAGATTGGTGGGGTTGATGCGATCGGCGCAACTCGAGGGCCGAAGGGCCTGTTTGTGCTGTAATGTTCTATGTTCTATGTTCTAACTCTGTTCTAAACTGCCCCCCCTTTATATTGAGGCTGTGCCCCCTAGTCCTACTGTCTTTTTTGAGCGGGAACAGTCTGTCCACCTCTATCCTATCCATCCCATTCATCATCTTATACGTCTCAATGAGATCTCCCCTCATTCTTCTAAACTCTAACGAGTACAAGCCTAGTTAATTCAGCCTCTCCTCATAGCTCAATCCCCTCAACTCCGGTATCAGCCGAGTAAACCTCCTCTGCACTCCCTCCAGGGCCAAAATATCCTTGCGCAGGTGCGGCGCCCAAAACTGCACACAGTACTCCAGCTGCGGCCTCACCAATGCCCTATACAGCTGCAGCAAGACCTCCCTACTTTTATATTCAATCCCCCTCGCTATGAAGGCCAGCATCCCATTCGCCTTCCTGACCACCTGCTGCACCTGCAAGCTGGGTTTTTGCGACTCATGCACAAGGGCCCCGAGGTCCCTCTGCACCGTCGCCTGCTGCAGTTTTTCGCCCCGTAAGTAATAGTCCTTCCTACCATTCCTCCTACCAAAGTGGACCACCTCACACTTGCCAACATTAAATTCCATTTGCCATTTCCTGGCCCATTCGCCCAGCCTATCTAGATCCTTCTGCAGACTCTCCACACCCTCCGCACAATTTGCCTTTCCCCCAATCTTGGTGTCATCAGCAAATTTCGACACCATACACTCGGTTCCCTCCTCCAGATCATCTATATAAATGGTAAATAGCTGAGGCCCCAGCACCGACCCCTGGGGCACCCCACTAGTCACCAACCGCCAATCCGACTAGCACCCATTGACCCCCACTCTCTGCCTCCTATTTGACAACCAATCCTCTATCCACGCTAACACCCTACCCCCAACTCCATGTCCCCTGACCTTATATTCTATACCCCTTCCTCTTAAGGCTAACATACCATAGGCTTTCTTCACCACACTCTCCACTTGTACTGCTGAAGGCCACTCTCATTATTTCACAGAAAGGTGTTACACAGATTGAGACCACTTGGCCTATAGGGCTTCTGCTGGTTATTTGCAAGAGCTATCCAGACTGTTCCATTCCTCTGCTCTTATCCCATAATCAATGTTTTCCCTTCAAGTGTTCATCAAATTTCCTTTTGAAAGTTGGGATTGAACCTGCTTGTCCGTGTTGTTTTGCCTTTTCCTTTCCCATATTGCACAGGTCACCAGAATGTTGCTCATTCCTTCCTTCACCTTAACCAGCATTTGGAATTGGCATGCACTTTTACACCTCAACACTCTTCATTTCGCCAACACTTTCCATTCATCCAAGCTGCGGACTGACACTGATACACACTAGGAACAGGGTCTAATACACACTGGGAATTAGATCTGATACACACTGGGAACTGGGACTGATACACACTGGGAACTGGGACTGATACACACTGGAGACTTGCATTGATAGATTCACTAGGCTGATACCGGAGATAAGAACATAAGAACATAAGAAATAGGAGCAGGAGTAGGCCATCTACCCTTCGAGCCTGCCCCGCCATTCAATAAGATCATGGCTGATCTGTCGTGGCTCAGCTCCACCTTCCCGCCCTCTCCCCATAACCCTTAATCCCCTCTCTTATCAAAAACCCATCAACCCGTTTCTTAAAAATATTTAGCGAGGCAGCCTCCACCACTTCAACAGGCAGAGAATTCCAGAGATTCACCACCCTTTGAGTGAAGAAGTTCCTCCTCAACTCTGTTCTAAACCGCCTCCTCTTTATCTTGAGGCTGTGCCCCCTAGTCCTACTGTCTTTTTTGAGCGGGAAGAGTCTCTCCACCTCTATCCTATCCATCCCATTCATCATCTTATACGTCTCAATGAGATCTCCCCTCATTCTTCTAAACTCTAACGAGTACAAGCCTAGTTTATTCAGCCTCTCCTCATAGCTCAATCCCCTCAACTCCGGTATCAGCCTAGTAAACCTCCTCTGCACTCCCTCCAGGGCCAAGATATCCTTGCTGAGGGGGTTGGACTATGAAGGGAGACTAAATAGACTGGGTCTGTACTCGTTGGTGTTTAGAAGGATGAGGGGGGATCTCATCGATACGTGTAAGATAATGAAGGGGATGGATAGGGTAGAGGTAGAGAGATTCTTCCCGCTCAGAAAGGACAACAGGACTAGAGGGCACAGCCTCAAGATAAGGGGGCGGGGGGTGCAGTTTAGTACAGAGTTGAGGAGGAACTTCTTCACTCAAAGGGTGGTGAAGCTCTGGAATTCTCTGTCCGTTGAAGTGGTGGAGGCTGCCTCGCTAAATATATTTAAGACGCGGGTAGATAGGTTTTTGGTAGGCAAGGGAATTAAGGGTTATGGAGAGAAAGCGGGAAAGTGGAACTGATCCACTTCAGATCAGCCATGATCTCATTGAATGGCGGGGCAGGCTCGAGGGGCTAGATGGCCGACTTCTGCTCCTATTTCTTATGTTCTTATGTTCTTAAATGTTTGCTAGACCTGGGTAGGATGCTCTGTCAGAGAGATGCTGCAGACCCAATGGGTTGAATGGCCTTCTTCTACACTGTAGGGATTTTATGATTATTCAATGACTTTGCACTGATGGGGAGGTGATGTCCTTGTGGTATTATTGCTAGACTATTCATCCAGAAACTCAGCTAATATTTTGAGGACCCAGGTTTGAATTCCGTAATGGCAGATGCTGGAATTTGAAATTCAATTGAAAAAAATCAGGAATTAAGAATCTACTGATGATCATGAAACCATTGCTGATTGCGGAATAAATCCATCTGGGACACTAATGTTCTTTCGGGGAGGAAATTTGTTGTCTTGCCTGGTCTGACCTAAATGTGACTCCAGAACAAAAGCAATGTGGTTGACTCTCAATTCTCCTCCGGTGAATTTAATGAATGAATTTTTAAAAAGTTATGGCCTGCTAACAGGCCAATCCCCATCACCCCACAGCCATCCCCACTCCTGATCTCCTGAAGTCAAAGCTTATAGCAGAACATGCCCTTGTCTACATCAATGGGATGAAGTAGGAAGGATTAAGAACTTCAGGTTTTTAGGTGTCAGATCACCAACAACCTGTCCTGGTCCCCCCCATGCTGACACTATAGTTAAGAAAGCCCACCAACGCTTCTACTTTTTCAGAAGACCAAGGAAATTTGGCATGCCAGCTACGGCTCTCACCAACTTTTACGGATGCACCATATAAAGTATTCCTTCTGGTTGTATTACAGCTTGGTATGGGCTCCTGCTCTGTCCAAGACTCCGAGGATCTACAAAAGGTTGTGAATGTAGCCCAATCCATCACACAAACCAGCCTCCCATCCATTGACTCTGTCTACACCTCCCACTATCTCGACAAAGCAGCCAGCATAATTAAGTACCCCCCCCCGCACCCTGGACATTCTCTCTTCCACCTTCTTCCTTTGGGAAAAATATACAAAAGCCTAAGGTTCCGCACCAACCAACTCAAGAACAGCTTCCTTTTGATTTGATCTGATTTATTATTGTCACATGTATTAACATATTGTGAAAAGTATTATTTCTTGTGTGCTATACAGACAAAGCATACCGTTCATGGAGAAGGAAAGGAAAGAGTGCAGAACGTAATGTTACAGTTATAAGCTCAGGTGTAGAGAAAGATCAACTTAATGCAAAGTAGGTTCATTCAAAAGTCTGACAGCAGCAGAAAAGAAGCTGTTTTTGAGTCGGTTGGCACATGACCTCAGAATGTTGTATCTCTTTCCTGAAGGAAGAGGGTGGAAGAGAGAATGGATGTGTGGGGTCCTTAATTATGCTGGCTGCTTTGCCAAGGCAGCGGGAAGTGTAGACAGAGTCAACGGATGGGAGGCTGGTTTGCGTGATGAATTGAACTTTTGAATGGACCTCCTTTGCTTTTTTCTCTACACTCCAGCTATGACTATAACACTACATTCTGCACTTGCTCTTTTCCTTTTCTATGGACGGTATGCTTTGTCTATATAGTGAGCAGGAAACAATGCTTTTCACTGTATATTAAGACATGTGATGATAATAAATCAAATCAAATCAAAATCCATTCCCAAATTAGATAGATCATTGCTTCCCAATAAAGTTTAAGAGAAAGTAATCCTCACCCAATAAATATTCCCCTTTAAATGATTATTTTCATTAATGGTGTATCCATTGGCTGGCATGTCCTGCAGTATTAATGGACTCATTCTAACACTACCTCCCCACTGATACATCTGTAACTGTGGACACTCACTGGGTGGGAGTAAACAGAAAAACATCCAAGAGTTGCTTCTTTTGAAATTTGCTTGTGGAGCAAGTGACTGATTACTCAAAAAAATTAATTCCATCTCCAGCTCTGTGAACTGAGTGGAAGGAGACATAACATTCGATTAAACTGAGCGTGGCACATCAATTTCGATTCATCACCAGAAATGAATTACTTTAACTCAATTTTTTCTCTCTCTCTCTGGCACAAGACAGCACAATTAAGAATTTTTGAATCACGCATTGAATATTCTTTGGGCTAATTACAGTTCTTGATGCTGTGTACAAGGTTGCTGTAACACCAAGCCACTTATCTTGTTAAAATTATTGACAAGAGTGGTGGCTGGGATGCAAAAACTCTGCCCAATGAGTCAAAAAATGTGAAACTGGCATGTGCTGTGCCCATTTTTCTGCCTTTAATGGGTGACAGGTGCACCAGTTCCTGGGTACCAGGCCCAGCCTCATTGGCAAGAACTTTGCCACATTGTTCCTTACCATGTTTAGCCCTCCCTACTGTGTGAAGCCGTGTAGGAATTCTCTGCCCGTTGAAGTGGTGGAGGCTGCCTCGCTAAATATTTTTAAGAAACGGGTTGATGGGTTTTTGATAAGAGAAGGGATTAAGGGTTATGGGGAGAGGGCGGGAAGGTGGAGCTGAGTCACGACAGATCAGCCATGATCTTATTGAATGGCGGGGCAGGCTCGAAGGGCCAGGTGGCCTACTCCTGCTCCTATTTCTTATGTTCTTATGTTCTTAAATATCAAAGTACTGATCCATGCAAACTCTAGCCACTTATTCCAAGTCTATTGTGGCCGAATTAGAACATAAGAACATAAGAAATAGGAGCAGGAGTAGGCCATCTAGCCCTTCGAGCCTGCCCCGCCATTCAATAAGATCATGGCTGATCTGTCGTGGCTCAGTTCCACCTTCCCGCCCTTTTGAATAATATTTTGTTATTTACCTTTCCATGACTCTGACAGAGTTAACCTTGGGTGTGAAGGCCACACGTTGCTTCTGAGACATTAGCAATTGAACACTTAGGAAAGAATAAGCCCATCTCAGAGACGGCGAGGAGTAAACTGTCTTCTGAAGAAGTCCAAGTTAAGTCACAAAGACTTTCTTCCCACCTAATCTATGACACAGCTGGAGTTAAATTGATCCAAATTCCCGACACTTGCTGGCGTTAATGAGTTTAGCAATCTGGTCACAGCAGCTGACAGAAACTGCCTTACTTTCCATCCGGGCAGTCTATTGATTCAAAATGAAGTGTCCTTGACTCCTGATAACTGTACAGTGAGAGAAATTGTCCCCAACACTGCAATAACAGTGCTCTAAATACTTAATCAACAATCTCCATTGTGGAACCACCTCAATGGCAAGTACATGCTGATTTCTTTTTTTTTTGAATCAATACTAGCAATCACTAGTAGGCGTTTCCGTTGGGTTTGTTTTGAACAGTTTGCTTTGTGGTGATGCCTTGCTCTTGAACAATACTGACATTCCGTTTATTTGCCAGATTGTGTGCGTCTCATTCCCCGTCTGCACTTGGTGCTGGAGTACCCATCGAATGTTGTTGATGAGCTGAAACATTTCTTTTGAACAGCCATAAATAGGCGAGGAGGGGGTTAGGGGGGTGGGGGGGTGGGGGTGTGGGGGGGGGGGTGTGGTGAGGGGAGGGGGTGGTGGATGGGGACTGGGAAGAGGGGATGGTGGAATCAATGCTGGCAATCTGAAATCAGAAGTTGTAAATGTTTCAACAACTGCAGTAGAAGTTTCCTTTCATTCGAATGCAGGTTTATCCCACTGAGTGAACTTCTAATGGCCCGGATTTTGCGCTTGTGATGATGGCAGTCATTCATTATGTGAAACTGACAACAGCTGCCAAAGGTCACAGATATGCGGTTCTGTGTAAATCCAGATGTCAGTGATTCCATGTCTCTCCACATGGTGAACTGTCGAAGTCCTCGCAGATGGAAATCATTTAGAAATCACTGATTTGATGTGAATTCACAGTCCTTATTTGATTTGATTGGATTTATTATTGTCACAAGTGTTAACATAGAGTGAAAGGTATTGTTTCTCGCGCACTGTTCAGGCAAAGCATGCCGTACAAGGAAAGGAGAGAGTGCAGAATGTAGTGTTACAGTCAAAGCTAGGGGGTAGGGAAAGATCAACTTAATGAGAGGTGGGTCCATTCAAAAGTCTGGCAGCAGCAGGGAAAAAACTGTTCTTAAGTCAATTGGTACGTGACCTCAGCTGCTACGTGACCAAATGCCATGAGTTTCACTGCAAATCTCTTGAAAATGTGTTACTGTGTTGGATGAGCTGTAATTAAGTTCTTAACAGCAACATTCGCAATGATTAATAAATAACCTCTCCGGTCCTGAAAACTTTCTATTCACAGATTTTCACATTTCTATTTTCCATGATAAAAAGAAACTTTCAGCAATAGCTAACCTATTTGTTTGCCTTATTTATGGCATTTCAGCTGCTAGCTTAATTTTGTGTTGCTGTCCCAATCCTTAGCTATTCTGCTAGAAAACTGAACAAAAATGCTAAAACCTGCTTGGTACTTCCTGCTTTAGTGTCTGTGAGAAGTCTTCAATATGATTGGCTGCTTAGGTGAAATCATTCTTGTTCTGTTGTTGATCACTTAATCCAGATACGTCTGTTTCCATTTCACTTCTGAACTTTATTTGATTTGTGTTTGGCTTTGGAATTCACTGCCAAAACCAAAATATTACTGATGTTGGAAATCATAAACACAGATGGAACATGCTGGAAATACTCAGCAGATCTGGCAGCATCTGTGCAGAGAGAAATAGAGTTAACATTCAAGACTGATGGTTTTTCCATTATTGCAGAGATTCTAATTCAACACTCACCAGTGTTGTTCTGGTTCAGGTTAGAAACTCCAAAGTGTTTTATAGCGACCACCTAAATCATAAGTTTGGCATCTTGAATTTGGTTAGTTTAAGCATGGTATGTTTCACTTCAGGTATGGTTCAAA
The DNA here is from genome assembly GCA_037974335.1 of Prionace glauca. NCBI lineage: Eukaryota > Metazoa > Chordata > Chondrichthyes > Carcharhiniformes > Carcharhinidae > Prionace > Prionace glauca. Next base: position 83,025,396 of record CM075734.1, on the reverse strand, counting down.
CGCCTTACTGAAAAGGCATTGGGGTGTCCCTAGAAATGTAAATGGGTATAGTATGATAATAATGTTTTTTCTCTTTTCATGCAGAGGTTTTAAGTCGGTCCACCTCATGTCCAACGGGGGGCATACACGCGATGGGTCGTACTGGGGCTGCTCTTGGTTGTTCGAGATTGGCCTAGTGCTTCATGTCGTTAGTGTGTGCCTAAACTGGACAAGATACTGGGAAAGACGACAGCTCAGTGACTATCACTGATTGCTGTGCAGACACATGGATTTGGGCCGGTGTCTGTGGGAGTTTGCGCATTCTCCCCGTGCTTGCGTGGGTTTTCTCCGGGTGCTCCGGTTTCCTCCCACACCCCAAAGATGTGCCGTTAGGCTGATTGGCAGGAATAAATTGTCCCTAAATCAGTTTCTCTCAATCTGGGTGGCCATAAAACATTAGACAGGGGTCGTGGGTGGAGAGGGGGACTGGTGGTTTTGAGATGGCGGCGCGGGCTCGTTGGGCCGAAGGGCCTGTTTCCCGGGCTGATTTTGTTTTGTCCTTTTGTTTTTGTTCAAATGACCCACTAGGGAGCTTTTATCAAACAAAAATAATTAAAAAATATAGTTAACATGTTCGGGAAAAAAATAATTGTAAGAACTTTTAACAATTACAAACAAGAAACAAAACAACCACTATAATGTATAACCCTAAATGAATATTTCCAATTTGTTCCAATTAAAACCAAAACCCATAGACAACAAAAAGCCCTTTTCACAGGTTTAACACAGCACAGACTAACGCTCACTTGATACTGGGATCATTGTCATTAGTTGAATTCCGTGATCAATGCTTTTGAGAGTCAGGACAGTTTGAAGACAAGGCAGCTTCCCAAAACGCCAGAGAGACTCTGGTCCAGCCCCCCAACAACAGCAGGTTTTCACCCTTCAGGAAACCAACAGGACTTTCAAGACAGAGAGAGGGAAAACAGTTTTTTTTTAGCTTGCTCTCCCTTCTAAAACTCAACTTAAACCTGTAGCTCCAATCTGAAACTGAAAACAATCCCTGTCACCTGAGTTGTCCACAGGTTTTTTTCCAACAATGACATCACCTCAGGCTGTGAGCATGAATTAAAAAAAAACTCTTAAATGTGCACTAACATCACAGTGTTTACAAATGAAGAGGACATTACCAAAGTTATGGCAACACAGAAGGGTGAGGGAGTACTGCACTGTCAACGGTGAATGATGAAATGCTTAACCAAGGCCCTGTCTTGCTCTTAGATAGATGTAGAAGGCGCTGTAACACAACAGCAAAGAGTAGAATAGTTTCCCTTGATGTCCTGACTGATATTAATCCCTCCGTCAATATCACTAAAGCAGATTACCTGATTGTTATCACATTGCTCTTTGTGGGAGCTGGCAGGACAGAAATTGACTATCTACACTGGAAGAATAACACCATTTCTAAAGTACTTCTGTGGTTGTAAAGTACTTTGGAATGCACTGAGGTCATGGAAGGCACTATATCGTCACTGGACTAGCAATCCAGAGACCCAGGGTAACATGACCCTGGCAACATGTATTCGAATCCCATCACGTCAAATGATGAAATTTGAATTCAATAAAATGTCTGAAACTAAAAACCTAATAATAAAGTAATGTTTATTTATTAGTCATAAGTAAGGCTTATATCAACAGTGCCATGAAATTCCCCTAGTTGCCACAGTCCAGTGTCTGTTTGGGTCAATGCACCTAACCAGCACGACTTTCAGAATGTGGGAGGAAACCAGAGAACTAGGAGGAAACCCACGCAGACACAGGGAGAACGTGCAAACTCCGCACAGACAGTGACACAAGCTGGGAATTGAACCAAGGGCACAGCACCAGGGTCAAGAGAATGGCACTGTGCCATCGTGCCATAACCTTGACCACGAAACCATTGTCAAATGCCGTAAAAACCCATTTGGTTCACTCATGTCCCTTTAGGGAAGGTTACAAGTGGTGTGCCTCAGGGATCTGTTTTGGGGCCACTGCTGTTTGTAATTTTTATTAATGATCTGGATGAGGGTATAGTTGGGTGGATTAGTAAGTTTGCTGATGACACCAAAGTCGGAGGTGTGGTAGATTGTGAGGAAGGGTGTCATAGTTTGCAGGATGACTTAGAAAGGTTGCAGAGCTGGGCTGAGAGGTGGCGGGTGGAGTTTAATGTGGAGAAGTGTGAGGTAATTCATTTCGGTAGGAATAACAGATGTGTTGAATATAGGGCTAACGGGAGGACTTTGAATAGTGTGGAGGAGCAGAGGGATCTAGGTGTATGTGTACATAGATCCCTGAAAGTTGGGAATCAAGTAGATAAGGTTGTTAAGAAGGCATACGGAGTCTTGGCGTTTATTGGTAGGGGGATTGAATTTAGGAGTCGCAGCGTCATGATGCAACTGTACACAACTCTGGTGCGGCCACACTTGGAGTTTTGTGTGCAGTTCTGGTCCCCGCATTACAGGAAGGATGTAGAGGCTTTGGAGAGGGTGCAGAGGAGGTTTACCAGGATGTTGCCTGGTATGGAGGGGAGATCCTATGAGGAGAGACTGAGAGATTTGGGGTTGTTTTCGCTGGAAAGAAGGCGGCTAAGAGGGGATCTCATTGAAACATATAAGATGATTAGAGGTTTAGACAGGGTAGATAGTGATAGCCTTTTTCCTAGGATGGAGAAAGCTAGCACGAGGGGGCACGATTTTAAATTAAGGGGGGGTAGTTATAGGACAGATGTCAGGGGTAGGTTCTTTACCCAGAGGGTGGTGAGGGACTGGAATGCCCTGCCAGCTGCAGTTGTAAATGCACCTAGTTTAGGGGCGTTTAAGAGATCTGTGGATAGGTTTATGGATGAAAAGGGATTGTTTTAGGCTAGTGGGTCATTGTTTTGTAACTGGTCGGCGCAACATCGTGGGCCAAAGGGCCTGTTCTGCGCTGTAATGTTCTATGTTCTATGTTCTATTAGTGGATCAGATGGGTTCACTCACAGGGTTGTGAATTTTTGGAATTTTTCCTGAAAAGGTGATGGAAGCAGAGTCTTTCAATATTTTTAAGACAGAATGAGATAGATCCTTGGTAAACAAGGGGGTGAAAGGTTATTGGAGGGTGGATGGAATGTAGGTTTGAGGTTACTATCAGATCAGCCATGATCTTATTAATTATTATTGACGTAGGTGAGACAAAAGGGGGCTAGAACATAGAACATAGAACATTACAGCGCAGAACAGGCCCTTCGGCCCATGATGTTCTGCGCTGTAATGTTCTATGTTCTATGTTCTATGTAACCTCCAATCTTCCGGTACTATACCAGAGGCCAACGATGACCTGAAGATCAGAACCAGAGGCTCTACAATCACTTCTCTTGCCTCCCAGAGAATCCTGGGGTAAATCCCATCCGGCTGGTGATGGAGTGGTAAAGTCACTGGTCTAGCAAACCAGGTGCCTAGGCGAATGCTCTGGAGATAGATGTTCAAATCCTACCACGGCAGCTGGTGGAATTTAAACTAAATTAATTAAAAATCTGGGACTGGAAGCTGCTCACAGTCATAGTGACCATCAAACTCCACCGAGTGTTTGTAAAAACCCAACGGGTTCTCTAATCTCCTTTAGGGAAGGAAATCTGCCAGCCTTACCTGGTCTGGTCGACATATGATTCCAGACCCACAGCAATCTGGTTCACTCTTAAATGCCCTCAGGGATGGGCAGTAATTCCAGCCAGCAATGCCCACATCCCATGAACAAATAAAAAATATAAATCTTTCTTCACGTCTTAAGTTGGAGTTCGGAGCTCCAGCTTCTCTTTTGCATGGGCAGAAAGGTATGTTTCACTCTGTGGATTTTGAATTTCAATCCACAGGGAATGTGTAACTGAATTATATTCTCATGGTAAGCCTCATGATGGCCCAACGTTAACAGTGAAAGATATCACAGAAGGAGAAAATCCAAGGTAAATTAAGTTGTGCACAGTGGCACAGTGGTTTGCACTGCTGTCTCACAGCACCAGAGACAGGGGTTGAATTCTGGTCACTGTCTGTGTGGAGTTTGCATGTTCTCCCCATGTGGGTTTCCAATGGGTGTTCCAGTTTCCTCCCACATTCCAAAGATATAGTGAGAAATCTCACAGCACCAGGTTAAAATCCCACAGGTTTATTTGGAATCATGAGTTTTTGGAGGACTACTTCTTCATCAGATGAGTCAAGAATTAGTGCTCCAAAAGCTCATGCTTCCAAATAAACCTGTTGGACTTTAACTTGGTGTTGAGGCTTCTTACTGTGCCCACCCCTGTCCAGCACTGACATCTCCACCTCATGCATTCCAAAGATATGCAGGCTAGGTGGAGTGACCACCCTGAATTGCTCTTAGGTGTCCCAAAGTATGTAAGTTAGGGGGGAATTAGCCATAGTAATTGGTCACAGCAATAGAGGGGTAGGAACCTGGCCATTTTTTTTGAGAGTCGTGCAGACACGATGGGCAGAATGGCCTCTTGGTGTGCTGTGGTGATTCTGTGGTACTATGGAATGGTCATCAACTGGAAACATTAATTCTTTTTATCTCTGCAGATTCTGCCCGAGTGTTTTTCTGTCTTTTCTTTCAGGTTTCCAGCATCTGCAGCGTTTTATTTCTGTGCCGCGATATTGGTTCAGGAATGTAGACAGACGATAGAAGGTGGGATTCCTCTGCTATTCGTTAAATCCTTGGCGGTTGCTATTTCTTTCTTCCGTTCCTCCTCCTGGATTTTCTGGGCCTTTTTAAAATTTCAGTCAGTCGGTCAATGCTGCTGGGAGGGATTATCTTGTCACACCTATTAATAAGGTTTGCACAGATCCTCTATTTCACTGCTTAGACATGGCTGGTGGCAAATGGGTCAGGAAGAAATAGCACTTGGGAAGTTAACTGCATGTTGTAATCTGGGCTTGCACCATTGCCAGATGCATTATCTGGATGCAGGTAAAGTAAAATAAACTTTATTTATTGGTCACAAGCAAGGCTTGCATTAACACTGCAATGAAGTTACTGTGAAATTCTCCTAGTCACCGCACTCTGGCGCTCGTTCGGGTAAATGCGCCCTAACCAGCACGTCTTTCAGAATGTGGGAGGAAACTGGAACACCTGGAAGAAACCCACACGGACACGGGGAGAATGTGCAAAATCCACACAGTGACCCAAACCAGGAATCGAACCCAGGTCCCTGGCGCTGTGAAGCGACAGTGCTAACCACTGTGCCACCCCATAGGGAGCTGATGAGTTTGTGGACAGACGTAAGGGAGAGACTGTATTAATGACAGCCAGCTCATTGTCACAAAAATCCTAAAGAGAAACAATGGAATATTATTCAAAATCGCCAATGGGGGAAGGTGGGACTGACTGAGCCAGGCCTGAGGATCCACATGTTCTCCTGGATGCTGTCTCACTTCTCCCTTCTGTAAACCTGAGGTCATCCAAAACTTTGTTCCCCGTGTTTAAACTCGCAGTAAATCCCATCCTCCTATCATCCATGTGCTTGCTGACTCACATTAGTCCCCCATCAATAATGTCAAGTCTTGACTTTAAAATTCCCAACTTTGTTTACAACATCCCTCCCCATATCTGCATCCTCCTCCAACCCCCACAATCCTTCTGAGATCTCCAAACTCCTCTAACTCCATCTACTGGGGCATTCCAACATTAATTTCTCCACCATCAGTGTCCGTGCCTTCAGTTACCTCAGAGCCAAACTCTGGAGTTATCGTTCTCCACCTGTCCATCTCTCAATCTCACTTTTGTCCTCTAGTCACTCTTAAAACATTTCTCTTGACAAAGCTTTTGGAAACATAGAAACGTAGAAGATAGGAGCGGGAGGAAGCCATTTGACCCTTCAAGCCTGTTCCACCATTCATTACTATCATGGCTAATCATCCAACTCAATAGCCTAATCCTGCTTTCTCCCCATAACCTTTGATCCCATTTAGCCCAAGTGCTATATCCAGCGCCTACATTCAACATTTTGGCATCAACTACTTCCTGTGGTAATGAATTCCACAGGCTCACCACTTTTGGGTGAAGAAATGTCTCCTCATCTCTCTCTTAAATGGTCTAGCCTGAATCCACAGAGTGAGACCCCTGGTTCTGGACTCCCCTACCGTTGGAAACTCCTCCCTGCATCTAGCCTGTCGAGTCCTGATAGAATTTTATAAGTCTCTATAAGATTCCCCCCTCATTTGCCTGAACTCCAGCGAAAACAATCTTAACCTAGTCAATCTCTCCTCATACATCAGTCCCACCAATCCTGGATTTAGCCTGATAAACCTTTGCTGCAATCCCTCAAGAGCAAGAATGTCCTTCCTTAGAAAAGGAGACCAAAACTGCACACAATACCCCAGATGTTTTGGTCATTTGACCTCATAAAAGAAGTGGCCAGTAAGATATTTGATGAATTGCTTTTAATTTTTTAAAACTCCCTAGGCTTGGGGATCAACCTGTTGGATTGGAAGAAAGGAAATGTAGGACCATTATTTAAGAGGGAAGGGAGACTGAAAACAGAAATCTACTGGTTTGTTGGCTTGTGAAAGAAGATATAGCAGGGCACTCAGATAAGCTCAAGGTAAGCAGGCAGAGTCAACATCACATTGTGAAAGGAAAATCATCTTTAATAAACTTATTGGTGCTCTTTGAGGAAGTAACCTGTTGATAAAGGGGAACCAGTGGATGTACTATACTGAGATTTCCAAAAGGTATTTTATAAGATGCCACTTCAAAGGCTATTGTGGAAAATGAAAGCTCATGGTCTAGCAAGTTAATGTATTAGCATGGATTGAATGTTGGGTGACTATTAGGAAGCAGACAGGAGATGTAAATTAATTTTTTACACGTTGGCAAGGATGGAACGAGTGCTGAGCCACAGGGATCATTACTGGGATTTTAACTGTTTACATATGAAATAAATTACTTGGATGAAGGGATGGATAGGAAAGTTGACAAAGTCGCAATGACACCAAAATAGGTAGGAAAGTAAATTGTGAAAGGGACGTAAGGAGGCCACCAAAAGGTGTAATTAGATTGTGAGGGAGCAAAAACCTGACAAATAAGGGATATTGTGGGAAGACAAATTGTCCATTTTGAGGGGAAGAATAAAAGAGAAATTTATTATCTAAATGGTGAGAAATTGAAGATGCAGGGGATCTGTAAAAGGTTAGTATGCAAATTAAAAAAAAAACATTCTTGGAACGTAAGCGCCACTGGCTGGCTAGCATTTGTTGCCTATTCCTAGTTGTCCTTGAGAAGGTGGTGGTGAGCTGCCTTCTTGAATTGCTGCAGCCCATGTGCTGTGGGTTGGCCCACAATGCGGTTAGGGAGGAAATTCCAGGATTTTGACCCAACAACTGTGAAGGAACGGCGATATATTTCCAAGTCACGATGATGTAGAGTTGCCAGTGTTGGACTGGGGTGGGCACAGTAAGTAGTCTCACAACACCAGGTTAAAATCCAACAGGTTTATTTGGTAGCACTAGGCACTCATCTGATGAAGGGGCGGCACTATGAAAGTTTGTGTTGCCAAGGAAACCTGTTGGATTTTAACCTGGTGTTGTGAGGCTACTTGCCAAGTCAGGATGGTGAGTAGCTTGGAGGGGGAACTTGCTGGTGGTGGTGTTCCCATATATCTGTTGTCCTTGTCCTTCTAGATGGAAGTGGCCATGACTTTGGAAGGTGCTGTCTAAGGATATTTGGTGAATTGTTGCAGTGCATCTTGTAGATAGTACACACTGCTTCCACTGGGCATTGGTGGTGGAGCATTGAATGTTTGTAGGTCTGGTGGCAATCCAGCGGGGCTGCTTTGTCCTGGATGGTGTCAAGCTTCTTGAGTGTTGTTGGAGCTGCACCCAACCAGGCAAGTGGGAGGTATTTAGGGGGGAAGCTGGAGAGGTGGAGAATCGTGAGGTTATCCCTGGACTTGGAGTACAGTGAAGTGCTGAGGTGGCCGCGGAGCAACACCATCTTCTCTGGAGCCTTCAACACTGAGGAAGACGATCATCCTGCCAAGGTCTTCCCCACACCTCTACTTCTTGCCTTCAAACAAATGCACAACCTCAAACAGTTCATCTATCGACAGTTTTGACGCGCCACGGTGAAAAACCGCACCAACCTCCTCAGAAGACAAACACGGGACACAACGGACAGAGTACCCTTCGTCATCCAGTACTTCCCCAGAACGGCAAAGCTATGACATCATCTCCAGTTACATATGCCTCAGTTATACAGGGCACTGGTGATGTGACATCTCAACTACTAAATTGGCATCCTTATTTAAGGAAGGGTGTAAATGCATTAGAAGCTGTTCAGAGAAGGTTTACCACACTAATCGAGGAATGGGTGGGTTGCCCTATGATGAAAGATTGGACAGACATGAATCCACTGGATTCTAGAAGAGTAAGAGGCAACTTGATTGAAACATCTAAGATCCTGAAGGACTTTGAGAAGGGGGGATCTGGAGAAGATCTTTTCCTCATGAGAGAATCTTGAAATAGATGGCATTGTCCCATTTAAAACAGAGATGGGTAATTTTTTTCACTCAGAGGATTGTGAATTTTTGAAACTAGAACCATAGAAAATTACAGCTCAGAAACAGGCCTTTTGGTTCTTCTTGTCTGTGCCGAACCATTATTTGCCTAGTCCCACTGACCTTCACCTGGACCATATCCCTCCACACCCCTCTCATCCATGAACCCTCCAAGTTTTCTTAAGTGTTAAAAGTGACCCCACATTTACCACTTTATCCGGCAGCTCATTCCACACTCCCACCACTCTCTGCATGAAGAAGCCCCCCCCCTAATATTCCCTTTAAACTTTTCTCCTTTCTCCCTTAACCTATGCCCTCAGTTTTTTTTTCTCCCCTAACCTCAGTGGAAAAAAGCCTGCTTGCATTCACTCCATCTATACCCATCAAAATTTTATACACCTCTATCAAATCTCCCCTCATTCTTCTACGCTCCAGGGAATAAAGTCCTAACCTATTCAATCTCTCTCTCTGTAACTCAGCTTCTCAAGTCCTGGCAATATCCTCGTGAACCTTCTCTACACTCTTCCCAAAAAAGCGATGGAAGCTGAATCTTTGAATATTTTTAAGGAAGAATTAGATAGATTCTTGATAAACAAGGGGGTGAAAATTATCAGAATGTAGATTTGAGATTACTATCAGATCAGTCATGATCTCATTAATTGCTGTTGATGTAGTGAGACAAAAGGTTGGGGGGGGGGGGGGGGGGGTTGGGGGGGGGGGGTGGTGTGTGGGGGTGCTGGTGATGGGGTGGGAAAGTCACTGGACTAGTAAACCAGGCGCCCAGGCTGATGTTCTGAAGACAGGCGTTCAGACCCTGGCTCGATTCTCAGCTTGAGTGACTGGCTGTATGGAATCTGCACATTCTCCCTGTGTCTGTGCGGGTTTCCTCTGGGTGCTCCAGTTTCCTCCCACAGTCCGAAAGGCGTGCTGTTTAGGTGGATCGGCCATGCTAAATTCTCCCTCAGTGTATCTGAACAGATGCTGGAGTGTGGCAGCATCTCGGGGATTTTCACAGTAACTTCATTGCAGTATTAATCTAAGCCTGGTTGTAACAATAATAAATACATTTTAATTTTAATTTTTAAGTCCTACCGTGGCAGCTGGTGGAATTTAAATTCAAATAATTAAAAATCTGGGACTGAAAGCCTGTCACAGTAATAGTGACCATCAAACTCCACTGAGTGTTTGCAAAAACCGACCAGGTTCACCCATGTCCTTCAGGGAAGGAAATCTGCTGTCCTTACCCGGTCTGGCCTACACTTGACTCCAGACCCACAGCAATGTGGCTGACTCTTAGCTTTCTCCTGAAATGGCCGAGCGAGGCATTCAGTGGAACGGGCAATAAGTGCTGGCCTCTGACATCACATGAAAGAATAATATTAAAAAGTACGGTTGCATTTCAAGGGAAGTTAGTCAAGCACATGATACGTTGGGAGGAGGTTTGTATAGAACATCATCGGCTGGCTGAGTTGAATAGATTGTTCTAGTGCTGTACATTCTATTTAAGTAAATGCATAATTTAACACTTTTCAATATTGCTTTTAAGACTATCCTGCTGGGACCATTGTTAAAAATTCAGTTCTTTAAACGTTTTCACCAAATATACTGGCTCCGGTCCAAAGCAGCCAATAGCGTGTTGACAGATTTAGCAGTCAACTTTAGTATTGCATCTGGCACGTCAATGAATATGCGGAGAGATTCTTTCTTTCAGATCCATCTAGGCATGGATAAGAACATCTTAAAATATATTACCCTTCTCAGAGACATCTTCCTCCGACTTAATAGAAAACTTTAAATAATTAAACCATTTTCGCTTAAAGTTGTGCTTTATTTTTCGCAAACTTGAAGGTTGTCTCAGTTTTTAAACAAACGCCAAGAGCTTTCAGTAATTATTAATAATTCAATTTGTCTCAGAATGTCTTCCTTTGAGTAAGTTGGTTCGGAGAGCGCCTGGAAGAGTTAGCAATAATGTGGAGAGATTCGGCAAGCTGGCATTGTTCGCATTGGAAGCAGGGGAGCTTTAATCGATGTGGTCAAAATCGTGAGGGCTTTTGTGTGTCAGGAGGAAATGATCTCCACTAACAGAAATCAAGACCATGTGAGATAGCTAATGTTCATCATTAAGATTTAATGTCTTGGTGAAAAAGCAGAGACTGTCTCGGAACGGATCCTAGATACAATTTTTTTATTAAAATGCACACCTTAATTTAGTTCCAATTATGCAATGATGATAGGTGTTGGAGCAGAAGGAACCAGATCCCAAGAAGGCAGCAAATAAATTCAAGAGTAAAGTGACAGAAAAGTATTGTATCAAGCAGAGAAAGTTGCTGGAGCAGAGTTATTTCATCACAGCACCCCCCACCGCGCCCTGCGCCTACCCCCATAACGTCAGCCTCTGCTCCAAGACCATGAGGATCATGGATCCTGTATAAACAACAACGAATGCCACTCATCACTTGTCAGTCCAAGCCAGCCCTCCCAGACCCGAGTAGTGGCAACAAGCACAATGTTGTCTGGATCTCCCAGGAGTAAATGGGATGTTGTAATGCGTTGAGCAGAGGAGGTCGCTTGCTATCACCGTTTGCTGTGCAGATACATGTTTTTGGGCCGGTGTCTGTGGGAGTTTGTGCATTCTCCCCGTGCTTGCGTGGGTTTTCTCCGGGTGCTCCGGTTTCCTCCCACACCCCAAAGATGTGCTCTTAGGCTGATTGGTGTAACAAATTGTCCCTAAATTAGTCTCCCCTCAATCTGGTTTCCAATGTGGAGTGCCATAAACATAGACAAGGGTCATGGGTGGAGAGGGGACTCACAATGTTGAAATGGCGGTGCGGGCTCGTTGGGCCGAAGGGCCTGTTTCCCGTGCTGTGTTGTTCTTTGTTCTTTGTAATAACCATCTCCAACAAGAAAGGATCTAACAATCTCCCCTTAACATTTAATGGCATTGCCTTTGCTGAATCTCCCTGTTAACATTGACCAGAAACTGAACTGGGCAAGCCATGAAAAAACTGTGGCTACAATAGCATGTCAGAGGCTGGGAATCCTGTGGAGAGTAACCCCTGTGGAGAGACTCCCCAGAGCCTACAAACCAACTACAAGGCACAAGTCTACAGTGTAATGGAATACTCTCTACTTGCCTGGATGAGTGCTCAAGAAGCTCAACACCATTCAGGACAAAACAGCCTGGCTTGATTGGCATCCCATCCGCAAACATCCACTCCCATCATCACCAAAGCCGTGGTGAGAATGTACAAGAATCACTGCAGCAATTCACCAAGGTTCCTTCACCAGCACCTTCCAAACACAGTCACCTTAGAGAACAAGGACAGCCAAAACATAGGAACACCACCACCTGCTCATTCCCCATCAAGTCGCTCACTGTCCTGACTTGGAAATGTACCACCGTATCTTCACTGTCGCTGAGTCAAAATCCTGGAACACCCTCCCTAACAGCACTGTGGCTGTACCTACACCACATATTCTGCAGCAAGTTCAAGAATGAGGCTCCTCACCATATTCCCAAGGGCAATTTTAAAGTTAAAGTTTACTTATTAGCCACGAGTAAGGCTTACATTAACACCACAATGAAGTTACTGTGGAATTTCCCCTCGTCGCCACACTCCAGCGCCTGTTCAAGTCAATGCACCTAATCAGCACATCTTTCGGACTGTGGGAGGAAACCGGACTATCCACAGGGAACCCACACAGACACAGGGAGAATGTGAAGACTCCGCACAGACATTGACGCAGGCCAAGAATCGAACCCGGATCCCTGGCGCTGCGAGGCAACAGTGCTAACCTAATGGGCAATAAATGCTGGCCTAGCCAATGACATCCACACCCTGAGAAAGAACAGGGAATACGGGAAGTGTGGGTGGGGCCCATCAAATACGTGCCAACTCAAGTTATCAACAGGTACACCAGCTCCAAGTCATAGCCCGCAATATACTGGGAAAATATCCATTGAGGGGAAGGTATGTGAATCTTTGGAGTTGGACAGATGATGAGTCAAAGAAATAGTCAGGAAAACAAATAATTACATAAAAGCCAGATGAGGCTTTTATGCTTCTCTGCTAAAGAGCGAGTGGGAGAGAAAGATAGAGAGAATAAAACCTAATTATAATGACATTTCTCCCAGTTGACTTAATTGAGCTGCCACAAGCTTTAGGAAACAGTAAACAACAAGTTACTAATTGCAACCATTGGATCAAATTAGAAACTCTCTTCAAATACAACCACATCTTTTTCAGTTTATCATACAATCGCACAATCCCCAGAGTAGAGAAGGAGGCCGTTCAGCCCACTGAGCCTGCACTAACAACAATCCCACTTGATTCCCATATTTTTGCCCTGCTAATTCCCTGAAACTAGGGTCAATTTAGCATGGCCTGTCAACCTAACCCGCACATCTTTGGATTGTGGAAGGAAAAGCGGAGCACCCTGGAGGAAACCCGTGCAGACACAGGGAGAATGTGCAAGCGCCACACAGACAGTGACCCGAGCCGGGAATCAAACCCATGTCCCTGGCGCTGTGAGGCAGTAGCGCCAATCACTGTGCCACTTGAGGGGAACAGGGGAGTATTGTGATGAAACAGTTATTTTTTGTAACCAACACGATGAGGAACATTAATTTAGGGACTTTAAAAATTTCATTTGAATTTGAGATTGAATTTAAGAGTCGCAGCGACTGTACACAACTCTGGTGCGGCCGCACTTGGAGTACTGTGTGCAGTTCTGGTCCCCCACATTACAGGAAGGACGTGGAGGCTTTGGAGAGGGTGCAGAGGAGGTTTACCAGGATGTTGCCTGGTATGGAGGGGAGGTCCTATGAGGAGAGACTGAGGGATTTGGGGTTGTTTTCGCTGGAAAGAAGGCGGCTAAGAGGGGATCTTATTGAAACATATAAGATGATTAGAGGTTTAGACAGGGTGGACAGTGATAGCCTTTTTCCTCGGATGGAGAAAGCTAGCACGGGGGGGCACGACTTTAAATTAAGGGGGGGTAGTTATAGGACTGATGTCAGGGGTAGGTTCTTTACCCAGCGGGTGGTAAGGGATTGGAATGCCCTGCCTGCTGCAGTTGTAAATGCTCCTAGTTTGGGGGTGTTTAAGAGATCCGTGGATAGGTTTATGGACAAAAAGGGATTGGTTTAGGCTAGTGGGTCATTGTTTTTGTAACTGGTCGGCGCAACATCGTGGGCCGAAGGGCCTGTTCTGCGCTGTAATGTTCTATGTTCTATTTCAAGGGACCTCAAATGGCTTCTGTTCCTGCACCCAGATGGTTACCTTTGGCTTCCCCGAGGATTATTCCTTGGCCCCTTCCTATTCCTTACCCGCATGCTGCCCCATGGCAACATGAGCCGAAGGTGAGTTTTCACATGAGAACCCCCAGCTCTAACTCATCATCTCTTCTCTCAACTTCTCCAATGTGGCTAAATTATCAGACTGCTTCCCTGCAGTGAATGGCTAGAAATATCCTCCAACATTGGCTCCCACTCCAATCTCTGTTTGCTAGCTATTAGCTGTATCCCTCCTCCGGGCAGCAATCTGAGATGAGGCCAGTCTGGTGGCAATGTTGGTTCCAAAACAATCAGTGCCATCAAGAAGACCATCTATTCTTGTGTCAATAATGTCACATGACTTCACCCTGCCTCGGTTCATTGGCTGCTGAAAACCATATTCACACAATCAGAGCCTCCAGATTTGCAAATACAATCCACTCTCGGCTGATCTACACTCTGCGCTTAGTAAACATGGAGTCATCCAAAACTGTGCCAGCAATGCAATTCATAAGAACGTAAGAACATAAGAAACAGGAGCAGGAGTAGGCCATCTAGCCCTTCGAGCCTGCCCCGCCATTCAGTAAGATCATGGCTGATCTGAAGTGGATCAGTTCCACTTTCCCACTTTCTCCCCATAACCCTTAATTCCCCAGTCTATCAGAAACCTATCTACCCGTGACTTAAATATATTTAGCGAGGCAGCCTCCACCACTTCAACAGGCAGAGAATTCCAGAGATTCACCACCCTTTGAGTGAAGAAGTTCCTTCTCAATTCCGATCTAAACTGCGCCTCCCCCCCCTTATCTTGAGGCTGTGCCCCCTAGTCCTGCTGTCCTTTCTGAGCGGGAAGAATCTCTCCACCTCTATCCTATCCATCCCCTTCATTATCTTATACGTCTCTATAAGATCCCCCCTCAGCCTTCTAAACTCCAACAAGTACAGAACTAGTCTATTCACACCAAGTTCCCTTCACCCACCATGCCTGAACTCTTTGACATGTATTAGCTCCCAGTCAAACAATGCCTTGATATCACAAATCTCATTCTTGTTTACAGATCCCCTCTTGGATATGCCCTTCTTCCCCTCTAATTTCCTCCCTGTACCCTACCTGTAATCTAATACTTTGCTTTTGAGCATCCCCGCTTCTATTTGCTCCATCATTGGTGGACATGCCTTGGTCAAGCTTGGCCTTAAATTGTGAAATTCTCTCTCTCCAACGCTCAGTGTCTCACCTTCCTCCTTCCTCCTGAGATAATAAGCCGTGGATAACGAAGGAGGTGAAGGAAAGTGTTAAATTAAAAGCGGATGCATTTAGAGTAGCTAAGAGTAGTGGGCGAAAAGAGGATTGGGAGAGGTTTAAATGTCAACAAACATTGACAAAGAAGTTGATAAAGGAGGGTAGGATAAACTATGAAGCTGGGCTAGCGCTTAATATAAAAAAGGATAGCAAGAGTTTTTATAAGTATATAAAAAGGAAGAGGCTGGCTAGGGTGAACGTTGGTCCCTTAGAGGATGAGAGGGGGGACTTAGTGGTAGGGGATGGGGAAATGGCTGAGGCCCTGAGTAACTTTTTTGTTTCGGTCTTCACGGAGGAGGACGTGAATAATTTGCCGGGTGTTAGCGATGGAAAGATGGTAGGAATGGAGGGTCTTAATGACATTACTGTTACTAGAGAGGCGGTGCTCGACAGACTTCAGGGACTGATTGTGGACAAGTCCCCAGGATCAGATGGAATGCATCCGAGGGATCTGAAAGAAATGGCGGAGGTGATAGTAGATGCTTTGGTGATTATTTTCCAAACGTCGCTGGATTCCGGGGAAGTGCCATAAGATTGGAAAACGGCTAATGTTACGCCGTTGTTTAAGAAGGGTGCCAGGCAAAAGGCGGGGAATTATAGGCCGGTTAGTTTAACGTCTGTGGTAGGTAAAATGTTAGAATCGTCATCAAGGAGAAAATAGCGAGGCATCTTGAGGAGAATTGTTTGATAGAGCAGACGCAGCACGGTTTTGTTAAGGGGAAGTCGTGTCTGATGAATTTATTGGAGTTTTATGAGGATGTGTCTAGGGCAGTGGATAGAGGAGAGCCGGTGGATGTGGTGTTTCTTGATTTTCAGAAGGCGTTTGACAAAGTACCTCATAAGAGGTTATTGCAGAAGGTCAGGGGCATGGAGTTGGGGGTAGGGTGTTAGCATGGATAGAGGATTGGCTGTCAAATAGGAGGCAGAGAGTGGGGGGTCAATGGGTGCTATTCGGATTGGCAGTTGGTGACTAGTGGAGTGCCCCAGGAGTTGGTGCTGGGGCCTCAGCTATTCACCATTTATATAGATGATCTGGAGGAGGGAACCAAGTGTATGGTGTCGAAATTTGCTGATGACACCAAGATTGGTGGAACGGCAAATTGTGTGGAGGGTGTGGAGAGTCTGCAGAAGGATCTAGATAGGCTGGGTGAATGGGCCAGGAAATGGCAAATGGAATTTAATGTTGGCAAGTGTGAGGTGGTCCACTTTGGTAGGAAGAATGGTAGGAAGGACTATTACTTACGTGGCGAAAAACTGCAGCAGCGACGGTGCAGAGGGACCTCGGGGTCCTTGTGCATGAGTCGCAAAAACCCAGCTTGCAGGTGCAGCAAGTGGTCAGGAAGGCGAATGGGATGCTGGCCTTCATAGCGAGGGGGATTGAATATAAAAGTAGGGAGGTCTTGCTGCAGCTGTATAGGGCATTGGTGAGGCCGCAGCTGGAGTACTGTGTGCAGTTTTGGTCGCTGCACTTACGCTAGGCTATTTTGGCCTTGGAGAGAGTGCAGAGGAGGTTTACTAGGCTGATTCCGGAGTTGAGGGGGTTGAGCTATGAGGAGAGGCTGAATAAACTAGGCTTGTACTCGTTAGAGTTTAGAAGGATGAGGGGAGATCTCATTGAGACGTATAAGATGATGAATGGGATGGATAGGATAGAGGTGGAGAGACTCTTCCCGCTCAGAAAGGACAGTAGGACTAGGGGGCACAGCCTCAAGATAAAGGGATGGGTGGTTTAGAACAGAGTTGAGGAGGAACTTCTTCACTCAAAGGGTGGTGAATCTCTGGAATTCTCTGCCAGTTGAAGTGGTGGAGGCTACCTCGCTAAATATTTTTAAGACGCGGGTTGATGGGTTTTTGATAAGAGAGGGGATTAAGGGTTATGGGGAGAGGGCGGGAATGTGGAACTGAGCCACGACAGATCAGCCATGATCTTATTGAATGGCGGGGCAGGCTCGTAGGGCCAGATGGCCTACTCCTGCTCCTATTTCTTATGTTCTTCTGTTTCAGCAGTTCTTTAAAAATGACTTTTTGACCAAATGTCTCTCCATCTTTTCTAAAATCATCTTCAGTGACACGGTGTCAAATTTTGTTTAATAATGCGAATCTCCTTGGGATGTTTTATCACATGAATGTTGCTAATCCAGTACAAGTGGATGTTATTATACTGTAGACAAAATTCAGCAACTACCATCGTCCCATCATTGAACGCTCAGGGCAGCCACAACCACTCGAGGTCAGTCTTAAACTTAACTCTTGGGACCAGCAGCTTTCCATCTAGGAATTGTATCAGCCTGACTCAATCAATTTTAACTATTATTCACCTCATTGTGTTTTTTATTTATTCTTGGGCTCTGGGTGTTGCTGACAGTGCCAGCATTTATTGTCCATCTACAACTGCTCGAGAGGAGATGGGGGTGAACCACCTCCATGAACTGAACATAAGAACATAAGAAATAGGAGCAGGAGTAGGCCATCTAGCCCTTCGAGCCTGCCCCGCCATTCAATAAGATCATGGCTGATCTGTCGTGGCTCAGTTCCACATTTCGGCCCTCTCCCCATAACCCTTAATCCCCTCTCTTATCAAAAACCCATCAACCCGCTTCTTGAAAATATTTAGCGAGGCAGCCTCCACCACTTCAACGGGTAGAGAATTCCAG
The DNA here is from genome assembly GCA_037974335.1 of Prionace glauca. Lineage (NCBI taxonomy): Eukaryota > Metazoa > Chordata > Chondrichthyes > Carcharhiniformes > Carcharhinidae > Prionace > Prionace glauca. The sequence goes on along the minus strand of CM075734.1, from coordinate 83,007,625 downwards.
AGATTCACCACCCTTTGAGTGAAGAAGTTCCTCCTCAACTCCGTTCTAAAACGCCCCCCCTTTATCTTGAGGCAATGCCCCTTAGTCCTACTGTCTTTTTTGAGCGGGAAGAGTCTCTCCACCTCTATCCTATCCATCCCATTCATCATCTTATACGTCTCAATGAGATCTCCCCTCATTCTTCTAAACTCTAACGAGTACAAGCCTAGTTCATTCAGCCTCTCATAAGAACATAAGAACATAAGAACATAAGAAATAGGAGCAGGAGTAGGCCATCTGGCCCCTCGAGCCTGCCCCGCCATTCAATAAGATCATGGCTGATCTGTCGTGACTCAGCTCCACCTTCCCGCCCTCTCCCCATAACCCTTAATCCCCTCTCTTATCAAAAACCCATCAACCCGTTTCTTAAAAATATTTAGCGAGGCAGCCTCCACCACTTCAACGGGCAGAGAATTCCAGAGAGTCACCACCCTTTGAGTGAAGAAGTTCCTCCTCAACTCTGTTCTAAACCGCCCCCCCTTTATCTTGAGGCTGTGCCCCCTAGTCCTACTGTCTTTTTTGAGCGGGAACAGTCTCTCCACCTCTATCCCATCCATCCCATTCATCATTTTATACGTCTCAATGAGATCTCCCCTCATTCTTCTAAACTCTAACGAGTACAAGCCTAGTTTATTCAGCCTCTCCTCATAGCTCAATCCCCTCAACTCCGGTATCAGCCGAGTAAACCTCCTCTGCACTCCCTCCAGGGCCAAAATATCCTTGTGCAGGTGCGGCGCCCAAAACTGCACACAGTACTCCAGCTGCGGCCTCACCAATGCCCTATACAGCTGCAACAAGACCTCCCTACTTTTATATTCAATCCCCCTCGCTATGAAGGCCAGCATCCCATTCGCCTTCCTGACCACCTGCTGCACCTGCAAGCTGGGTTTTTGCGACTCATGCACAAGGACCCCGAGGTCCCTCTGCACCGTCGCCTGCTGCAGTTTTTCGCCCCGTAAGTAATAGTCCTTCCTATCATTCTCTCCTCATAGCTCAACCCCCTCAACTCCGGTATCAGCCTAGCAAACCTCCTCTGCACTCCCTCCAAGGCCAAAATATCTTTGCGCAGGTGCGGCGCCCAAAACTGTACACAGTACTCCAGCTGCGGCCTCACCAATGCCCTATACAGCTGCAGCAAGACCTCCCTACTCTTATATTCAATCCCCCTCGCTATGAAGGCCAGCATCCCATTCGCCTTCCTGACCACCTGCTGCACCTGCAAGCTGGGTTTTTGCGACTCATGCACAAGGACCCCGAGGTCCCTCTGCACCATCGCCTGCTGCAAATTTTCGCCACATAAGTAATAGTCCTTCCTACCATTCTTCCTTCCAAAGTGGACCACCTCACACTTGCCAACATTAAATTCCATTTGCCATTTCCTGGCCCATTCGCCCGGCCTATCTAGATCCTTCTGCAGACTCTCCACACCTGGGTCTTAAATTTGGGGAGCAGTAACTTTCGGAATGGTGGAACAGTGGTTAGCTTAACTGCCTCTCAATGCCAGGGTCCTGGGTTCAGTTCCTGGCTTGGGTCAGTGTCTGTGTGGAGTTTGCACACTTTCCCTGTGGGTTTCCTTTGGGTGCTCCGGTTTCCTTTCACAGTCCAAGGATATGCGGCTTAGGTGGATTGGCCATGCTAAATTGCCCCTTAGTGTCAGGGGGACTAGTTAGGGTAAATACATGGGGTTATGGGGATAGGGACTGGGTGGAATCTAAGTACTTGTAGATACTGTCTCTTTAATAGCTCACCCACTGGCTTGTAATTCCCATAGGAATTGGGACATCTTGTTGAAGTTGTACAAGACATTGGTAAGGCTGCACTTGGAATACTGCGTGCAATTCTGGTCACCCTATTATAGAAAGGATATTATTAAACTGGAAAGCATGTAGAAGAGATTTACTAGGATGCTACCTGGACTTGATGGTTTGAGTTGTAAGGAGAGGCTGGATAGACTGGGACTTTCTTCTCTGGATGTGGATATGCCGGCGTTGGACTGGGGTAAACACAGGACACTCACTAACTTTCGGGGTTAGTCTAAGATTGGAGATAGTCAGCATGGTTTTGTAGTGGGTAGGTCGTGCCTTACTAACCTTATTGAGTTTTTTGAGAAAGTGACCAAAGAGGTGGATGGGGGTAAGGCAGTTGACGTGGTGTATTTGGACTTTAGTAAGGCGTTTGATAAGGCTCACCATGATAGGCTTCTGCAGAAAATGCAGATGTATGGGATTGAGGGTAATCTAGGAAATTGGATCAGGAATTGGCTAGCAGATAGGAGACAGAGGGTGGTGGTTGATGGTAAATATTCGTCATGGAGTTCGGTTACAAGTGGTGTGCCTCAGGGATCTGTTTTGGGGCCACTGCTGTTTGTAATTTTTATTAATGATCTGTGTGATGGTATAGTTGGGTGGATTAGTAAATTTGTTGATGACACCAAAGTCGGAGGTGTGGTAGATTGTGAGGAAGGGTGTCATAGTTTGCAGGATGACTTAGAAAGGTTGCAGAGCTGGGCTGAGAGGTGGCGGATGGAGTTTAATGTGGAGAAGTGTGAGGGAATTCATTTCGGTAGGAATAACAGATGTGTCGAGTATAGGGCTAACGGGAGGACTTTGAATAGTGTGGAGGAGCAGAAGGATCTAGGTGTATGTGTACATAGATCCCTGAAAGTTGGGAATCAAGTAGATAAGGTTGTTAAGAAGGCATACGGTGTCTTGGCGTTTATTGGTAGGGGGATTGAATTTAGGAGTCGCAGCGTCATGTTGCAACTGTACACAACTCTGGTGCGGCCGCACTTGGAGTACTGTGTGCAGTTCTGATCCCCACATTACAGGAAGGATGTGGAGGCTTTGGAGAGGGTGCAGAGGAGGTTTACCAGGATGTTGCCTGGTATGGAGGGAAGGTCCTATGAGGAGAGACTGAGGGATTTGGGATTGTTTTCGCTGGAAAGAAGGTGGCTAAGAGGGGATCTTATTGAAACATATAAGATGATTAGAGGTTTAGATAGGGTGGACAGTGATAGCCTTTTTCCTCGGATGGAGAAATCTAGCACGTGGGGGCATGGCTTTAAATTAAGGGGGGGTAGTTATAGGACGGATGTCAGGGGTAGGTTCTTTACCCAGAGGGTGGTGAGGGATTGGAATGCCCTGCCTGCTGCAGTTGTAAATGCGCCTAGTTTGGGGGTGTTTAAGAGATCTGTGGATAGGTTTATGGACGAAAAGGGACTGGTTTAGGCTAGTGGGTCATTGTTTTTTTTTACTGGTCGGCGCAACATCGTGGGCCGAAGGGCCTGTTCTGCGCTGTAATGTTCTATGTTCTATGTTCTATGTGTTATCAAATAAATCGGTTGGACTTAAACCTGGTGTTGTCAGACTTTTTACTTTCTTCTCTGGAGCACAGAAGGCTGAGAGGTGGTCTTAAAGAGGTCTATAAAATAATGAGAGACACAAATCAGCTAGATAGTCAAAATCTTTTTCCAAAGGTAGGGGAGTCTAAAACTAGAGGGCATGGGTTTAAGGTGAGAGGTGGAGAGGGGCAATTTTTTCACACAGAGGGTGGTGAGTGCCTTCAACGAGCTGCCAGAGGTAGTAATAGAGGCGGGTACAATGTTTGTCTTTTAAAAAGCATTTAGAGAGTTACGTGGGGAAGATTGGTATAGAGCGATATGGGGCAAATGTGGGCAACTGGGACTGGCTTAGGCATTTTTTAAAAAAAGGGCAGCATGGACAAGATGGGTTAAAGGACCTGTTTCCGTGCTGTAAACATCTATGACTCTAATTTTGCAGCTGAAGTAGTGATTTGATTGAAGTTTTCAATTTGGTAATTGGGACCAATGAGGTGTGTGTGTGTGTGTGGGGGAGAGGATGGTGGTGGAGAGTAACTATTTCTACTGGCATGCACACTTGACTTTGAAGAAAGCTGTTCTGGAAGATGGAGTGATCTCCGGGGCAGGATTTTCCCCTTTCCCAATGGCAGTTTAAATCCGGCACAAACGTACAAACAATCGAATCCAAGTCCTCACATGCAGCAAACTAGCAAATTCAGGGAACTTAAACCTCTTTGCTATTCGTTTATATTTTCAGATGTTGAAAAAAAGAGGCTGCATAAAATAGAAGCCAAAATAAGAAAGAATAAGCTGAGTTATAAAAAATAAACGTTTTTTTTTTCATTTCAAAAATAGTGTAGAATTTTTAAATCACAATGGAGACATTTAAAAGAATAAATGTAAGCACTGGGCCAGTGAGGAGTTTAGCAGCAATAATGAAATTAGACCATCATTAGAAACCCAGTTACACCTCATTCACCAAGATCCTCCTTTTCCCAGGGCACTTACAGGGAGACTAACGGTGGAAGCCCTCATTAATTCAGGATCACACAGGAGATTACAGTCTTTGGGAATCTCATCAGCTGACTTGCTAAAGGTGTGTAGACTCATTGGTAACAACCCCTGGGTTTCAGTGTTATTCGGAAATGCGGGAACTCCCAAAGTCGCTGTCAATTCTACTGGAGTAATGATGGGCAGACACTGACAAGTTCATCAACATTGGCACAATGAAACCTGGGCCATTAAAACAAAAGCTCTTTGCTTTTTCAAATGGAACTAAGTGATTCCAACACACTAGTCAAAGATCAGCAGGGGAAGGTTCTCTGCAGTGTCCTGACTATCATTTATGCCTCCACTAGCAATGCCAAAACAGATTAATTGGCCATTTATCTGATTTACTGCTTGCGGGAGTTGCTGTGCTGAAATTGGCTGTGGCATTTGCCAAGATAAGGTTAGCAGAAACATCCTTCAAAGAACAGGTAATGACCATGAAATGCTCAGGGTTGAGCTCAAAGTGGAAGATGCTGCACAAACAGGAGACTTTGCTTCTTTTAATGGATGAATTCCTGGGAATGAAAGCACTGTGACAAATTTGGAAATGTTATGGGTACTATTTCGAGTTCAGTGGTGCCAGTTATTCCCATAAATGATCTGAAAATCTCACTGTAATGAAACCTGCCACACACGAGGACCTACATTTCAGGACAGGATAACACAAGGATGTGACAATAACATCTCTCTGTCATCTGAACTGGATGATCCCGTTTTTTGCATGAATGTTTCTTCAATTTCTCTGATGTTGGTGGAAACAAATACTTCACTGAAACAAAGACAGATACCCAATGTCAAGCCTCGCTGATTCGTTCAATGGTGAAGAAATATCTTGGCAATTCTGACCATGAAACTTTTAAAAAATGTGCATTTATAGAACATAGAACATAGAACATAGAACATTACAGCGCAGAACAGGCCCTTCGGCCCACGATGTTGCGCCGACCAGTTACAAAACAATGACCCACTAGCCTAAACCAATCCCTTTTCATCCATAAACCTATCCACAGATCTTTTAAACGCCCCCAAACTAGGTGCGTTTACAACTGCAGCTGGCAGGGCATTCCAGTCCCTCACCACCCTCTGGGTAAAGAACCTACCCCTGACATCTGTCCTATAACTACCCCCCCTTAATTTAAAATCGTGCCCCCTCGTGTTAGCTTTCTCCATCCTAGGAAAAAGGCTATCACTATCTACCCTGTCTAAACCTCTAATCATCTTATATGTTTCAATGAGATCCCCTCTTAGCCGCCTTCTTTCCAGCGAAAACAACCCCAAATCACTCAATCTCTCCTCATAGGATCTCCCCTCCATACCAGGCAACATCCTGGTAAACCTCCTCTGCACCCTCTCCAAAGCCTCTACATCCTTCTTGTAATGTGGGGACCAGAACTGCACACAAAACTCCAAGTGCGGCCGCACCAGAGATGTGTACAGTTGCATCATGACGCTACGACTCCTAAATTCAATCCCCCTACCAATAAATGCCAAAACTCCGTATGCCTTCTTAACAACTTTATCTACTTGATTCCCAACTTTCAGGGATCTATGTACACATACACCTAGATCCCTCTGCTCCTCCACACTATTCAAAGTCCTCCCGTTAGCCCTATACTCAACACATCTGTTATTCCTACCGAAATGAATTACCTCACACTTCTCCACATTAAACTCCATTCGCCACCTCTCAGCCCAGCTCTGCAACCTTTCTAAGTCATCCTGCAAACTATGACACCCTTCCTCACAATCTACCACACCTCCGACTTTGGTGTCATCAGCAAACACATTTAACAACATAAATTGTTTACAAGGTGTCTCAAAGGAGCATCGGTGGAATTAGAATCATAGCATCATTACAACATGGAGGGAGGACATTCAGCCCATTGAATCGCTGCTGACTCTCTGCAAAAGGAAATCAACTAATTCCAAACCCGTCCCTTCCCCCATCACCCAACTAGCTTTTTTCTCTTCAGATACTTATCCAATTCCCTTTCAAAATCCACTTTTCAAACTGCATCATTTGATTTGGTTTGGTTTGATTTATTATTGTCACATGTATTATTATATACTGATAGGTATTATTTCTTGCGTGCCAAACAGACAAAGCATACCGTTCATAGAGTAGGAAAGGAGAGAGTGCAGAACGTGGTGTTACAGTCATAGCTAGGGTGTAGAAAAATATCAGCTTAATGAAAGGTAAGTTCATTCAAAATTCTGATGGCAACAGGGAAGAAACTGTTTTTGAATCAGTTGGTGCATGTCCAGATTTTTGTCTCTTTTTCCCAATAGAACAAGCTGGAAGAGAGAATGCCCAGGATGCCTGGGGATCTTAATTAGACTGGCTGCTTTGCTGAGGTTGTGGGAAGTTTAGACAATGCCAATGGATGGGAGGCTGGTTTGAGTGATGGACTGGGCTTCGTTCATAACCTTTTGTAGTTTCTTGCAGTCTTGGGAGGAGTAGGAGCCATACCAAGCTGTGATACAACCAGAAAGAATGCTTTCTATGGTGCAACTGTCGATGTTGGTGAGAATTGTAATGGACATGCCAAACTTCCTTACTCTCCTGAGGAAGCAGAGGCAATTGTGGGTTTTCTTAAGTAGAATGTCGGTGTAGGGGGTCCAGGACAGGGTTGTTGGTGATCTGGACACCTAAAAACCTGAAGCTCTCAACCATTTCTACTTCACTCCTGTTGATATAGACAGGGTCATGCCCTCTATTACGTTTCCTGAAATCGATGACTGTCTCCTTTGTTTTGTTGACATTGAGCGAGAGATTATTGCCATTGCACCAGTTCACCAGATTCTCTATTTTTTTTCCTGTACTCTGTCTCGTCATTATTTGAGATCTGATCCATCATTGTGGTGTCATCAGCAAACTTGAAAATCGAGTTAGAGGGGAATTTGGCCACCTAGTCATAGGTGTAAAAGGAGTAAAGTAGAGGTCTGAGAACACAGCCTGGTGGAGGAGGTGTTGCTGCCTGTCTTTACTGACTGTGGTCTGTGGGTTAGGAAGTTCAGGATCCTTTCGCAGAGGATGGAGCCGAGCCCCGGGCCACGGAGTTTGGAGATGGGTCTCGTAGGTATAATAGTGTCAAAGGCTGAAATGCTGTTAATAAATAGGAGTCTGACATAGGTGTCCTCATTATCTAGGTGTTCCAGGGTTAAGTGCAGGGCCACGGAGATGGCATTTGCTGTGGACCTGTTGTGGTGATAGGCGAACTGTAGTGGCAATCCAGGAGGCTGGAATTGATTCGTGCCATGACTAGCCTTTTGAAGCACTTCATAATGATGGATGTTTGAGCCACCGGACAATAGTCATTAACATAAGAACATAAGAACATAAGAAATAGGAGCAGGAGTAGGCCATCTGGCCCTTCGAGCCTGCCCCGCCATTCAATAAGATCATGGCTGATCTGTCGTGGCTCAGCTCCACCTTCCCGCCCTCTCCCCATAACCCTTAATCCCCTCTCTTATCAAAAACCCATCAACCCGTTTCTTAAAAATATTTAGCAAGGCAGCCTCCACCACTTCAACGGGTAGAGAATTCCAGAGATTCACCACCCTTTGAGTGAAGAAGTTCCTCCTCAACTCTGTTCTAAACCGCCTCCCCTTTACCTTGAAGCTGTGCCCCCTAGTCCTACTGTCTTTTTTGAGCGGGAAGAGTCTCTCCACCTCTATCCTATCTATCCCATTCATCATCTTATACGTCTCAGTGAGATCTCCCCTCATTCTTCTAAACTCTAACGAGTACAAGTCTAGTTTATTCAGCCTCTCCTCATAGCTCAATCCCCTCAACTCCGGTATCAGCCTAGTAAACCTCCTCTGCACTCCCTCCAGGGCCAAAATATCCTTGCGCAGGTGCGGCGCCCAAAACTGCACACAGTACTCCAGCTGCGGCCTCACCAATGCCCTATACAGCTGCAGCAAGACCTCCCTACTTTTATATTCAATCCCCTTCGCTATGAAGGGCAGCATCCCATTCGCCTTCCTGACCACCTGCTGCACCTGCAAGCTGGGTTTTTGCGACTCATGCACAAGGACCCCGAGGTCCATCTGCACCGTTGCCTGCTGCAGTTTTTCGCCACGTAAGTAATAGTCCTTCCTACCATAGGCACGCTGCCTGGGTTTTCTTCGGTAACCGAATGATGATCATCTTCTTGAAGCAGACAGGGACCTCAGATTGCTGTAAAGAGAGGTTGAAGATGTTTATGAATATAATACTCACATGCCAAGAGGGAATAAAATTTTAATAAACCTTTGGTGACCAAAAGTCCAGCAATCTCAGTTTGTAAATTAACCGTAGACCATCGAATGCCAATTGCGGAGTATTTTGTTGCTGGATTTAATTCTTCAGTCTCCTGTCTGATGAAAAATGTCACACTGAGAAATTCCTATCCACTATCCTAAACACAATTAAGAAAGGTTTCAGGAACCCGTATATGTTTTATTATCATAACTAGTTAGTAACCTATCCTGAGTAGCAAGATATGGCTAATTGTCTTTTGATCTGATTGCTGTTTGTAGAGACTTGCCAACTGCAAATTGGCTGCAGTGTTCACTCAGAGAACAAAGCGAAGGAAAGAACTTGGATTTCTCGAGAATATCTTACAGCCTCTCAAAACACTTTATAGACAATGAAATACTTTGAAAGTCTAAAGATTGTTGGAACTTAGGAAACCTAAAGAGACAGTTGAGTAAACACAACACGGTGGCACAATAGTTAGCACTGTTGCTAACTAGATCATGGAGATTGCCATAGTTATCATGAGAGCAATGGAGAATGTGACTCAGGCTAAAAAAAAATTGAACCCAGGGACCTGGGTTCAATTTCAGCCTCGGGTTACTGTGTGAAGTTTGTACATTCTCCCCATGTCTGTGTGGGTTTCCCCCGGGTGTTCTGGTTTCCTCTCACAGTTCAAACACATGTGGGTTAGGTTGTTTTGTTATGATAAATTGTCCCTTAGCGTCAGAGGGATTAGGATTGTAAGCATGTGGGGTTATGGGGATGGGACCTGATTGGGATTGTTGTTGGTGCAGACTTGATGGGCCAAATAGCCTCCTTCTGTACTGTAAATTCCGTGATTCTATGATGATACTAAAGTTGTACCATTTCGCAAGGAGTAACCAAAAAGACAGATAATGGGCTTAATGATTAGTTGGTTTATTACTGAGCGTTCAGATAATAGAACTGGACGACGCAAATGCAGAAACACATACATTGTCTGGGACTCTCCAATCTCATTCGCCCAGCCACCATGGCCAGTGAAACTGGAGAATCCCAGCCATGCACGAGGTCGGAGGATCCCGACAAGTGTGAGGTGGTCCACTTTGGTAGGAAGAATGGTAGGAAGGACTATTACTTACGGGGCGAAAAACTGCAGCAGGCGATGGTGCAGAGGGACCTCGGGGTCCTGGTGCATGAGTCGCAAAAACCCAGCTTGCAGGTGCAGCAGGTGGTCAGGAAGGCGAATGGGATGCTGGCCTTCATAGCGAGGGGGATTGAATATAAAAGTAGGGAGGTCTTGCTGCAGCTGTATAGGGCATTGGTGAGGCCGCAGCTGGAGTACTGTGTGCAGTTTTGGGCGCCGCACCTGCGCAAGGATATTTTGGCCCAGGAGGGAGTGCAGAGGAGGTTTACTCGGCTGATACCAGAGTTGAGGGGATTGAGCTATGAGGAGAGGCTGAATAAACTAGGCTTGTACTCGTTAGAGTTTAGAAGAATGAGGGGAAATCTCATTGAGACATATAAGATGATGAATGGGATGGATAGGATAGAGGTGGAGAGAATCTTCCCGCTCAAAAAAGACAGTAGGACTAGGGGGCACAGCCTCAAGGTAAAGGGGAGGCGGTTTAGAACAGAGTTGAGGAGGAACTTCTTCACTTAAAGGGTGGTGAATCTCTGGAATTCTCTGCCCGTTGAAGTGGTGGAGGCTGCCTCGCTAAATATTTTTAAGAAACGGGTTGATGGGTTTTTGATAAGAGAAGGGATTAAGGGTTATGGGGAGAGGGCGGGAAGGTGGAGCTGAGCCACGACAGATCAGCCATGATCTTATTGAATGGCGGGGCAGGCTCGAAGGGCTAGATGGCCTACTCCTGCTCCTATTTCTTATGTTCTTATGTTCTTATGATCCCAGCCAGTGTCAGGACATTTTAGTTCACGGCTCAATTCCATCACCAATTCCAAACGGTTGTAAATAATTGACATTTATGTCGGAAAACATGAGGAAGACTTTTCAATTTAACTCCACCTGGATAGCTACAACTAACTGGGGGTGCAGGCACCAGAATGGAAAAAATAACTTTCAAAGTCCGTCAAAGGGAAAAACTTTCTCAGGAGAAGTTTCTTAGAACAAAGCCTAGAGCAAAGGAATCTCACATTAGGGAAATACTTCAGCCAACCATTACTAATGACACTTCAATAATATCCTGAGATATAACAAAATAGCCACAACAGAAATGTGGAGTGTGGTACTCGAAGAGAATCAACAGGAACAAATGATGCATCTACTGTGGGATTGCAATAACATTATCTGAGATGGGTTTCAAAGGATAGCTAAGCAGCTTAATGGGCAGAGAAGCTGTTGGAGATCATGGAGGTTGCCATAGTTATCATGAGAGCAATGGAGAATGTGACTCAGGCTAAAAAAAAATTAACTCAAGGCAATGCAAGCTCTGAAACAAATTATGTCAGGCACAACACAAACCGCGTCGAACACAGTCGAACCCATACTGAGTGCAGTGTCATTCTGCAAAAACATTACTTCCTAAGTAGCTGCTCTCTCCTGAAGCTTCCTCTCTGAGATACCGAGCTTTGGTTGAATGAGAGAACAGCAGTGTCAAAATTATTGTTATTTTAACACTTATCTCATACGAGTGAAATTTCTTTGTCTTCTATCTTATTGCTACCATCAACATCGGAATATAGGCAACTACAATTCAAAGCAAACCCTTGATTCTTCTGGTCAACTGCAAAAACTATTAGACTTTAATCACCCACACCTTCAGATATCCATCCAATTCTCCCTTAATAGTTATGGATATAGTGTTGGACGAGGGAGGCACATTAAGAAGCCTCAAAAACACCAAGTTAAAATCCAGCAGGTTTAAGTAAAAGTAAGATTTATTTATTAGTCACAAGTAAGTCTTACATTAACGCTGCAATGAAGTTACTGTGAAATTCCCCTAGCCGCCACACTCCGGCGCCTATTCGGGTCACTGCACCCTAACCAGCACATCTTCTAGACTGTGAGAGAAAACCAGAGCACCCAGAGGAAACCCACACAGAGAACATACAAACAGCACCCAGACAGTGACCTAAGCTGGGGTCCCTGGTGCTGTGAGGCAGCAGTGCCAACCACTGTGCCACCGTGCCGCCTGTTGGTTCATTTTGAATCACGAGCTTTCGGAGCAGCGCTGGTGTCGTGAGACTTCTAAACTGTGCCCTTAAATAATGCCACAATGTAAAAAAAAAAGTTACAGAGGAACTTTAAAGATGTGAACAGTTTAAAGATGGGTACAGTTTCATGAAAGGCGGTTCAGAGGAGATTCACAAGGTTGATTCCTGCAATAAGGGTGCTGTCTTGAGTAGAAAGCTTGAGAGGAGTTAGCCTAGACTCATTGATGTTTAGAAGAACAAGAGGCGATCTTGTTGAGAGATATAATATTCTATGCGGGCTAGACTGGAAAGATGCTAAGGAGATCTTTCCCCTTGATAAGTGAATCTATAATTAGCAGGCATTGTTTCAGAATTAGATATTTAGTATGGAGATCAGGAGGAAGGAATTATTTCTCTCAGAGGGATCTTTGGAATTCTCTATCCTAATAATCAGTGGGGGTTGGGTCATTGAATCACAGAATCATAGAATCCCTACGGAGGCAAAAGGAGGCCATTCAGTCCATTGAGTCTGCATCAACAACAATCCCACCCAGGCCCTATCCCTCTAACTCCACTTATTTACCCCACTAGTCCCTCATACCCACACATCCCAGCACACAATGGGCAATCTAGCATGGCCAATCAACCTAACCCGCACATCTTTGGACTGTGGGAGGAAATCAGAGCACTCGGAGGAAACCCATGCAGACACAGGGAGACAGAGATAGTGGCCCAGTCCGGGAATTGAACTCAGGTCCCTGGGGCATTCAAGGACATTTGATAGATTTTTAAACTACAGGGCAATACAGGGTCATGGGCAACGGTAGTTGAGGCCAATATCAGATCAACCATAATCTTATTGCATGGTGGAGCAGGGTCAAGGAGCTGAATGGTCTAACTTCGCTCTTATACTTTTAATTTCCTTAAGCGGAGAGGAGTTAAGTGATCTAAGTTGGCAGGATTGGGGTATGTGACTCAGAAATGCCAGGGATTTGGGAGGGGGCAGAACTGGTGCTTGGTGCCAAGGTGGCGGCGAAGGTGGGCAAAGGACTCCTGTTCCACCAGATCCATTCTGCAGCATGTTGCAGCAGTGCCAGTCTCCAGTAAAGTGCTCCAATTGGTTCGCTGTCACTAGACGAGAGAGGGAGAGTGATATTCTCCTCCAGCTTACAATCAATTAACCTTCATGAAAAAGTGTTTGCAATGAATTGGAACAAGATTGAGTGCAAGTTAATTATATTAATATTAAGGTTAAGGATAACGAGGAGGAATTAGTAATTGATTCTTGAGCACAGAGGAAGAGAGAGCTTCATTTGTGGCTGGACACCATGTGGCATAAGAAATAGGAGCAGGAGTAGGCCATCTGGCCCTTCGAGCCTGCCCCGCCATTCAATAAGATCATGGCTGATCTGTCGTGGCTCAGCTCCACCTTCCCGCCCTCTCCCCATAACCCTTAATCCCTTCTCTTATCAAAAACCCATCAACCCGTTTCTTAAAAATATTTAGCGAGGCAGCCTCCACCACTTCAACGGGGGTTTCAGGCCTAACCTGGCCAGTAGGAAGCACAGAGGCTGGGGTCCATCATCACCCCCGCAATGATATTTTGGTTGTGTTAGTCCATTTCCTTTGACGTTCTGTTTCAGTTCCAGTGCCCCACCAGGGGCTGTCACCCTTGTCAATGTATAATTAATTTATCAATGCTTTTAAGAGTACGGTAGCACGGTAGCACAGTGGTTAGCACTGCTGCTTCACAGCTCCTGGGACCTGGGTTCAATTCCTGGCTCGGGTCACCGTCTGTGTGGAGTTTGCACATTCTCCTGGTGTCTGCGTGGGTTTCCTCCGGGTGCTCCGGTTTCCTCCCACAGTCCAAAGATGTGCGGGTTAGGTTGATTGGCCATGCTAAAACTGCCCCTTAGTATTCTAAGATGTGTAGATTAGAGAGATTAGAGGGTAAAATATGTAGGGATATGGGAGTAGGGCCTGGGTGGGATTGTGGTCAGTGCAGACTCGATGGGCTGAAGAGCCTCTTTCTGCACTGTAAGGTTCTATGGTTGTATAATAAGTGATTGCTGAGAGAGATACTGACTGGGTGAATAGGGTGGAAAGCAGATATATGTAATACTGTGCTCTGTTGATGCATTAAGAAAAGGATTTGTGTCTTGTTTAGTGCTTTCCCATCATTTATCAGCATTTACTGGCTGGGTTTATAGGGCGGAATGAGCAGTTCCATGGTTTGAAATCATGGCTGGAGGAGCTGTGGTCATTTCCTGCAGTGTCCAGTGACTCTCTGATAAAGTATCTTACCAAGACCCTTTCCCCAACCCTATCCCCAAAACGCCACACATCTACCATGGCTAATCCCCCTAACCTGAACATCTTGAGACACCAACGGGCAGCTTAGCATGGCCAATCCACCTAACCGGCGCATCTTTGCACTGTGGGAGGAAACCGGCGCACTCGGACGAAACCCACACAGACATGGGGAGAATGTGCAAACTCCACATACCCAGCCACCCAAGGCCGGAATTGAATTTGAGTTCCTGTCGCTGTGAGGAACATGGAAATTGGGAGAAGTTGGGAATTTCGGCCCTTCCAGCCTGCTCCAGCATTCAATCAGATCATGGCTGATCTCTCCCTGGTCTCACCCACCTCCTCACCTGTTCCTCCTATCCCCCTCTCTCTTTTTTCATTAGCAGTAAGGCTGCAATGCTAACCACCGTGCCACCAGTAGGTGAGGGCCTGTGAGAGGAGCACAGCGAAGGGGAGGTAAAACAACGAGGAGGCTCTTTAATGCGTGAACAATGCTGGTTTGAATTGAAACACAAACTAAGAGGAGTTTTGATAGATTAGCTGGGGAAAAACTGTCTCCACTGGCAGGTGGATTGGAAACCAGGAGGTACAGATTTAAGCTACATCACAATAAAATCAAGGGAAGATAAGAATGTTTTGTTCACACTGTGAGTTTGTGCACCTTGGAACACATTACCCACAAAGCTAGTGGGAGCAGATTCAATAGTAACTTTGTAAATGGAACTGAATAAATATTTGAAAGGTTTGGAGCTATGGGGAGGGAACAGGGGTGTTAGACTAATTGGGTAGCTCTTTAAATGAGCTGGCAGAAGGCACAATGGGCTGATTGGCCTCCTGCTGTGCTGTACAATGTTGCAGCTTGCCTTCGCGTATCTGGAAGCGGAGACTGCGGTGAGTCTGATAACTCTGGGTAGCACTGACTGTGTGAGTTTCTGTGTGTGTGTGTGTTCCCCAGAGATTAATTTCCTTAAAAAACTCGCTCAGGTCCCATGGTGCTGCTTAGCAAGAAGATAATGACAGCAGAATGGTGGTTCTGACAGGCCTCACAATGCAGGCTCAGCGTAATGAATTTACCTGTCAAGGTGCACATTCTCTCTTTGCTTTTCCTTTCCCCAGTTGGACCCACAGTTAAAGCAGAGGCAGCCGTCACAAAACACTGCGATAGTGTAAGCTGACTTAAGCTTGCAGGCTAATTGAAGCCAAGCTGCTTGCGTTGCGGGGAGTTGCAATTAATTTTGCGCTGCAATTAATTTAACTGAGGCAAGGTATTGTTTATAAAAATAAACACATGGACAATGTCTCTTCAGAAACTCATTACAATTGGACACGATTAACTAATACAGAAAAGGGATTAAAAAGGAATTTGCATAGTATGACTGCACGCGCCTCGTGTCTCAGACTTTCAAACAATCGTACATTGAAACATACATAGAAAATAGAATCAGGATAAGTCCGCTCTGCTGTTAATTATGACTGTGGCTGATATCAAATTCAATATTCTGGATCTCATGCTCTTCCCCATACTGCTTGGTCCTTTAGCCCCAAGAATTATATCTAATTTCTACTTGAAATCAGAAAACATTTTGACCTCAACTACTTTCTGTGGGAGTGAATTCCACTTATTCAACACTCTCTGGGTGAAGAAATTTCTGCTCATCTCAGTTCTAAAAGGTTTACCCGTTGTCCTCAAACTATGATCCCTAGTTCTCACACGGCCTTCGAAACTGCAAAGAATATAATCCTAACCGACTTCGTCTCTCCTCATATGACAGTCTTACCTGCCCAGGAAACAGTCTGGTAAACCTTCGCCGTACTCCCTCTATAGCAAGAACATCTTTCTGCAGGTAAGGACATCAAAACTGCACACAATGCTTCGGACGTGGCCCTGTACAATTGCAGTTTCTTATACTCAAACCCTCTCGCTATGAAGGCCAACAAACCATTTGCCTTTGTTACTGCTTGCTGTACCTGTGCACTTACTTTCAGTGAATGTTATGCACGAGGACACCAAGGTTTCGTTGAGTATCCACCTCTCTCAATATACATCTATTCAAACAATATTCTGCCCTCCGAGTTCTTCATTGGAGTGTGCTGGCTGTTGCTGGAAATAGCTAACTTAATACAAAATCAATACCTCACTAGCATTATAATAAGAACATAATAAGAAATAGGAGCAGGAGTAGGCCAACTAGCCCTTCGAGCCTGCCCTGCCATTCAATAAGATCATGGCTGATCTGTCGTGGTTCAGTTCCACATTCCCGCCCTCTCCCCATAACCCTTAATCCCTTCTCTTATCAAAAACCCATCAACCCGTTTCTTAAAAATATTTAGCGAGGTAGCCTCCATCACTTCAACGGGCAGAGAATTCCAGAGATTCACCACCATTTAACATACACCTATGATACTGTTCTGATTTATTTTTCAATGGAGCCCATTTTGGGATGGGTAATTCTGCCTATGCCCTGTGAATCAGTAAGAAAATAAACCTAACACATTTGTTTTTAAATAAATTAATACCTTTGAGAAAATGGCTGTCAAAGTACTGTTGCACCAATATCTCAGAAAGAAGTCTCATAACACCACGTTAAAGTCCAACTGGTTCATTTGGAATCATGAGCTTTCAGCGCAGCACGCTGAAAGATTGTAGAACATAGAACATAGAACATTACAGCACAGAACAGGCCCTTCGGCCCACAATGTTGCACCAACCGGTTACAAAACAATGACCCTCTAACCTAAACCAAATCCTTTCCATCCATAAACCTATCCACGGATCTCTTAAATGTGCCCAAACTAGGCGCAGCAGGCAGGGCATTCCAATCCCTTACCACCCTCTGGGTAAAGAACCTACCCCTCACATCCGTCCTATAACTACCACCCCTTAATTTAAAGCTATGCCCCCTCGTGCTAGCTTTCTCCATCCGAGGAAAAAGGCTATCACTGTCCACCCTATCCAAACCTCTAATCATCTTATATGTTTCGATAAGATCCCCTCGCAGCAGCCTTCTTTCTAATGAAAACAACCTCAAATCCCTCAGTCTCTCCTCATAGGACCTCCCCTCCATACCAGGCAACATCCTGGTAAACCTCCTCTGCACCCTCTCCAAAGCCTTCACATCCTTCCTGTAATGTGGGGACCAGAACTGCACACAGTACTCCAAGTGTGGCCGCACCAGAGTTGTGTACAGTTGCAACATGACGCTGCGACTCCTAAATTCAATCCCTCTACCAATAAACGCCAAGACACCGTATGCCTTCCTAACAACCCTATCTACTTGATTCCCAACTTTCAGGGATCTATGTACACATACACCTAGATCCCTCTGTTCATCCACACTATTCAGAGTCCTAACGTTAGCCCTATACTCGACACATCTGTTATTCCATCTGAAATGAATTACCTCACACTTCTCCGCATTAAACTCCATCCGCCACCTCTCGGCCCAGCTCTGCAACTTGACCAAGTCTCCCTGTAGACTAAGACACCCTTCCTCACTATCTACCACTCCTCCGACTTAGGTGTCATCAGCAAATTTACTAATCCACCCAGCTATACCCTCATCCAGATCATTTATAAAAATTACAAACAGCAGTGGCCCCGAAACAGATCCTTGAGACACACCGCTCGTAACTGAACTCCATGACAAATATTTACCATCAAGCACCACCCTCTGTCTCCTATCCGCCAGCCAATTCCTATTCCAATTTCCTAAATCACCCTCAATCCCATACATCTGCAATTTCTGCAGAAGCCTTCCATGGTGAACCTTATCAAACGCCTTACTAAAGTCCAAATACACCACGTCCACTGCCTTACCCCCATCCACCTCTTTGGTCACTTTCTCAAAAAACTCAATAAGGTTAGTAAGGCACGATCTACCCTCCACAAAACTATGCTGACTATCTCTAATCATTTCATTACTCTCCAAATAACTATAAATCCTATCCCTAATAATTTTTTCTAAAACCTTACCCACAACAGAAGTGAGACTCACCGGTCTTGTGATTGTGATTGCGATTGTGATTCCAAACCTGTTGGACTTTAAGCTGGTATTGTGAGGCTTCCTATTGTACCCACCCAAGTCCAATGCTGTCATCTCCACACAATAGTGGAATTTTACTGGCACGCCTGCCCTGAGGCTCTGAGAACGGTATTCCCTGATGGCCTTGGGTGGGATCGTACGAATCTTGGACGGACGTGCCGGTAAAATGCTGCCCAATGTCTCAGCGTTTAGGAAGCTAATATGGCATGCTAGGCAATACAATTGTTAGTTGAGGTTGTTAAGGCACAGTAAAAAATCTCAAAACACCAGATTGAAGTCCAACAGTTTATTTGGTAGCATGAGCTTCGGGAGAGGTGCCCCTTCCTCAGGTTGAGTCTGTAAGCTTCTGCTACCAAATAAACCTTTTGGACCTCAATCTGGTGTTGTGAGACTTCTTACTGTGCCCACCCCAGTCCAACGCCGACATCTCCACATCGAGGAAATTAGGGACAGAGAACAAAAAGGGAGACGGAGTTGATCATCCATGATCGAAATCTATGAGGAAAACAGGCTCGAGAGGGTTGAATTTGCTGCCCCTTTTCCTATTCCCCATCAGGCAGCATCATGAGTAATCTATCAGGAAGAATTTACATCCTAGTGAATGACTCTTTTGGGTTGTAGCTGAGTGAAGTGCAGGGCAGAAGCATGAGCTTTGCAGCCAAACATATCCAGTCACAAAATGAAATATGCCAACATTAATTTGCTTCTTATCACAGTGTTTGCCGTGTCCTGGCTGTTTCTTCTCCTGATCTCTGTAATCGAGATTTATTTCAATGTAATATAAATTGTTTGTAGGATCTAATTAGCATTACTTCCCAGGCAGCTGCTTCTTGTGCGTGCAATCCTTGGAGTGATTCACCATCAAACTGCTTCAATCAATAGCAACCATAGCAGAAACAGAGCGATGTTCAGGCTCAGCAGTAGCCACACACTGAAAGGAATTGAAGATTAATTTGACAGTGTCATTCTGCAAGAAACTCAGTGAACCCTGGAGGGTGAACCCTGGAGGAATCAGCTTCACCATTGGGGAGCCTTGGAAATTAGATTCCACCCTGAAAAGCCTTTGAATTATTATGGTGCCTTTTGCAACCTTGGAACATCCCAAAGTTCTTCACAACTAGTTGATTACCATTCTGGTTTGTAGTCACTGCAGGAAGTAGAGAAAGCAACTGGTACAAAGCAAGCTCTTAAAAACCAGCAATAAAATGATGACCAAATCATGCATTTCATTGAAGCAATGGGCGGCATGGTAGCACAGTGGTTAGCACTGCTGTGAAGCTCCAGGGACCTGGGTTCGATTCCCGGCTTGGGTCACTGTCCGTGTAGAGTTTGCACATTCTCCTCATATCAGCGTGGGTTTCCTTTGGGTGCTCCGGTTCCCTCCTACAGTCCAAAGATGTGCAGGTTAGGTTGATTGGCCATGCTAAAATTGCCCCTTAGTGTCCTGGGATGCGGAGGTTAGCAGGTAAATACGTAGGGATATGGGGGTAGGGGCTGATTGGGATTGTGGTCAGTGCAGACTCGATGGGCCAAATGGCCTCTTTCAGTACTGTACGTTTTTTATGATTCTATGAAACAAAAGCGAAATGCTGGAAATCTGAAGTAAAAACAAACCATAGCTGGAAATGCTCACCCCCACATGCCCGCAGTGACTCTGGCAGCTCAGGGGCAGCTAGGGATGGGCTATAAATGCTGTGCCAGTCAATGACATCCACACCGTGTGAAGCAAGGACGAAACAGCTCCTGTTTCAGGTCCAAACAGCTTTTCGTCAGATTTCAATTATGAATATCAGGCAGGACAGGACGTGGGTGACACGGTGTCACAGTGGTTAGCACTGCTGCCTTACAGTGCCCGGAACACAAGTTCAATCCAGCCTCGGATCACTGCCTGTCTGGAGTCCGCACATTCGTCCTGTGTCTGCGTGGGTTTTCTCCAGGTGTTCCAGTTTCCTCCCACAGCCCAAAGATGTGCCAGTTAGGTGGATTGGCCATACAGAATTGTCCCTCAATCTCCCAAGATGTGTAAATTTGGGGGATTAGCGGAATAAACATGTGGTGTTATGGAGATAGGGCAGGGGCTGAGTTTGGATAAAGGTGCTCTGTCCGAGAGATTCAGTGCAGACTCGATTCCTTCTGCGCTGTAGGAAATCTACGATTCTGTGATACCAGGGAGCGCTCCCCTTTCAATTCTGTCAAACAAGGCCATGAGATCTTTTGCCTGTGATACGTCTTCAGTGCTATGCTGGAGTGTTAGCCTGAATACTTTATCCTAGCCTCTGAAGAACCCATGTCCGACTGATTCAGAGACAGGAGCACTGCCGACTGAGCAAAAGCTGACACCAAACAGGAGATACAAAGAGCCAAATGTGTGAAATATTTTCAGACAATGAGAAGCAGATTCCTCTAATCACTCACTTGGGATTGAGACTGCCAGATGTAGCACTGGGTTAAATAGATCTGGAAAATTCTTACCTTTCCGGTCCATTAACCTTTAAACTTTGATTGTTTTGTGTTGCAATAATGTTCTGTGGGCCTTGGTGACAGGGTCGGGGGGGTGGGGGGGGAGGGGGGTGCGCAGCGGGAAGGTGGGGGGCGGGGAGGGGAGAGAAGTCAAATTAGTTTTCAGGCCTGTTTATGCACATGGTTTTCAGCTGGGCAGTACGCGGAGATAAGGATCAGGCACTGAGAACCTAGTGTCAGTAACCAGCATAATTAATCACCATGTTGTTTAACTATTGAATGGACAATTGCATAGGCTTTATCCTGCATGTGCACCTTTCCCCGACCAGCATATTCCTTTCTACATGCTTCTGTTAACGTTCCACTCATCCAGTACAGATCTGGCTTTATTTGCCAGGTTACATGAAACCAGGAAGATTTTTATAAATTTAGAACGTCTTTAAAATTAAATAAGATTTCGATGGCGCAGATACATAGGGCAGATTTTTCCCATTCTGCCCGCCCCGGGAGTCATAGCAAGAGGGACAGGACCATGCAAAGATCTGTTGACCTCAGGTAGGATTTTCCAGTCTTGGGGCGAGCGCGGCAGGACGCATTTTACACAGAGGGTGGTGGAATGCACTACCAAGCAACGTGGTTGAGGCAGACACGCTGGGATCGTTTAAGACTTATCTAATTAGCCACATGAACAGACTGGGAATAGAGGGATACAAACGGATTGTCTAGTTAGCAACACATGATCAGTGCAGGTTTGGAGGGCCAAAGGGCCTGTTGCTGTGCTGTGTTGTCCTTTGTTCTTTGCTGTGGGATTTGCTTTTGGTGAAAGTAGTTAACGCAGAAACAGCAGCATTCAGAAACATTCCAAGTTGGATTGGATAGGGTAGATGAAGGATTAAAGGGATTACTGCAACATGGTGAATAAATTTAAGTAAATTGTGTGCTTGTGTGGAGGATGAATGCAGACAGGAATGCATTGGGCTAAATAGCCTAGGTCTGTATATTTTTACATGGAATTTATACTCTAATCTCATATGGAAATCCCGTCATTGTAAATTCTTTCAACCTAACAATTACTTATTTCCAACCTTGTTGCACTGACTGTGAAGTTGGGTTTTATTTCTAAGATATTTTGGGTGGTATTGTGTAAAAAAACTGTCTATCTGTATGTGTTTGTGTTTCCATGATTATTTAAACTGGGAGAAGGGTAATTATAGAATCCCCACAGTGCAGAAGGAGGTCATTCAGCTCATCGAGTCTGCATTGACAACAATCCCACCCAGGCTCTATCCCGTAACCACACGTATTTATCCTGCTAATTCACCTGATGCTAAGGAGCAATTTAACATGGCCAATTAACCTAACTTGCCCTGCACATTTTTGGTGTGAGTTTAAGGAGAGGCTGAATAGACTGGGGCTTTTTTCTCTGGAGCGTAGAAGACTGAGGGGTGACCTTAAAGAGGTCTATAAAATAATGTGGGGCATCGACAAGATAGTCAATATCTTTTCCCAAAGGTAGGAGAACCTAAAACTACAGGTTTAAGTTGAGCGGGAAGAGATATAAAAGAGTCCAGAGGAGCAATTCTTTTCACACAGTGGATGGTGAGTGTCTGGAACAAGCTGCCAGATGTAGTAGCAGAGGCAGGTAAAATTTTATCTTTTAAAAAGCATTTAAGAACATAAGAACATAACATAAGAAATAGAAGCAGGACTAGGCCATCTGGCCCTTCGAGCCTGCCCCGCCATTCAATAAGATCATGGCTGATCTGTCGTAGCTCAGTTCCACCTTCCCGCCCTCTCCCCATAACCCTTAATCCCCTCTCTTATCAAGAACCCATCAACCCGCTTCTTAAAAACATTTAGCGAGGCAGCCTCCACCACTTCAACGGGCAGAGAATTCCAGAGATTCACCACCCTTTGAGTGAAGAAGTTCCTCCTCAACTCCGTTCTAAACCGCCTCCCCTTTATCTTGAGGCTGTGCCCCCTAGTCCTACTGTCTTTTTTGAGCAGGAAGAGTCTCTTCACCTCTATCCTATCCATCCCATTCATCATCTTATACGTCTCAATGAGATCTCCCCTCATTCTTCTAAACTCTAACGAGTACAAGCCTAGTTTATTCAGCCTCTCCTCATAGCTCAATCCCCTCAATTCCGGTATCAGCCTAGTAAACCTCCTCTGCACTCCCTCCAAGGCCAAAATATCCTTGCGCAGGTGCGGCGCCCAAAACTGCACACAGTACTCCAGCTGCGGCCTCACCAATGCCCTATACAGCTGCAGCAAGACTTCCCTACTTTTATATTCAATCCCCCTTGCTATGAAGGCCAGCATCCCATTCGCATTCCTGACCACCTGCTGAACCTGCAAGCTGGATTTTTGCGACTCATGCACAAGGACCCCGAGGTCCCTCTGCACCGTCGCCTGCTGCAGTTTTTCGTCCCGTAAGTAATATTCCTTCCTACCATTATTCCACCAAAGTGGACCACCTCACACTTGCCAACATTAAATTCCATTTGCCATTTCCTGGCCCATTCGCCCAGCCTATCCATATCCTTCTGCAGACTCTCCACACCCTCCGCACAATTTGCCTTTCCCCCAATCTTGGTGTCATCAGCAAATTTCGACAACCTATACGACATGGGTTTGATGAGTGTAGAGGGATATGGGCTAAATGCGGGCAATTGGGATTAGCTTAGAGGTTGTTAAAAAAAAAGTGCAGCATGGACAAGTTGGGTTGAAGGGCCTGTTTCCATGCTGTACACCTCTATGACTCTATAACGCTGTAACAAAATATATATATAGCTAGGATCTATCAAGCCTATTAATGCGTCCACATAGGATCTAATTGTTCTGTAGTAACATCAGTTGGGATCGTAACAGAGAATATGGAGCTGTGGTTTCTTGGTTCATGTCTGTATGAACCAGACAAACAAGCCATTAAAAATTTGCCTAGCAATTAGGATGGGATTGAAGGTCTGAACACATCACGATTAACAGAAGAGTTAAATATCTCTAAAAGGTATGGACTATATTGGTAAAACAGTTCAGAATCTCGTTAACCACCCCACCCCACCCCCCCAGTACTGGCCAACAGAATCCTGGACCGCTTTGTCAGCAGCGACAGTGAAAGGGGTGTATACTGTGACAGAGTTAACAGGTAGAGTTGTTGATGGCGCCCATTCCAATGGAAGCATTCCAGAAAAATCTGCTTGACAAGCCCAAAATATACAGCATTAGAGAACTTTTCATGGATGGACGTAAATATGAAGCAACACATGCAGGTTAACGAAGCTTGCAATTCCTAAATACAACCCCAATTGTTGAAAGCCCCATTCACTGAAAGAAACCTCCAGGCAATGCTACCATCACAAGGTCTTGCCAGGAAGTTACTCCTACACTTCAGTGACTTAAAGATTCCTCAGCGTACACTTATGTAACGGTAAATAACCACAAACAGGTGTCATATAAACAGTTATACTTCT
Source organism: Prionace glauca (assembly GCA_037974335.1). Taxonomy (NCBI): domain Eukaryota; kingdom Metazoa; phylum Chordata; class Chondrichthyes; order Carcharhiniformes; family Carcharhinidae; genus Prionace; species Prionace glauca. The sequence goes on along the minus strand of CM075734.1, from coordinate 82,983,553 downwards.
TTGGCAGGTAGAATGTGGACTGGGGGAGTGCGTTGGAAGGTAGGTCTGCTGAGGAGCAGTGGAGGATCTTTAAGGAGATCTTTCTTGGTGCTCAGCAGAAATTTATTCCGATGGTCAAAAAGGATAGTAGGAGGAGAGGTAATAAGCCGTGGATAACGAAGGAGGTGAAGGAAAGTGTTAAATTAAAAGCGGAGGAATTTAGAGTAGCTAAGAGTAGTGGGCGAAAAGAGGATTGGGAGAGGTTTAATTGTCAACAAAGATTGACAAAGAAGTTGATAAAGAAGGGTAGGAGAAACTATGAGGCTGGGCTAGCGCTTAATATAAAAAAGAATAGTAAGAGTTTTTATAAATATATAAAAAGGAAGAGGCTGGCTAGGGTAAACGTTGGTGCTTGAGAGGATGAGAAAGGGGAGCTAGTGGTAGGGGATGGGGGTATGGCTAAGGTCTTGAATAACTTTTGTTTCTGTCTTCACAGAGGAGGACGTGAATAATTTGCCGGGTGTTAGCGATGGAAAGGTGGTAGGAATGGAGGGTCTTAATGACATTACTGTTACTAGAGAGGTGGTGCTCGACAGACTGGAGGGGCTGATTGTGGACAAGTCCCCAGGACCGGATGGAATGCATCCGAGGGTTCTGAAAGTAATGGCGGAGGTGAAAGTGGATGCCTTGGTGGTTATTTTCCAGACGTCGCTGGATTCCGGGGAAGTGCCGGAAGATTGGAAAACGGCTAATGTTACGCCGTTGTTTAAGAAGGGTGCCAGGCAAAAGGCGGGGAATTATAGAACATAAGAACATAAGAACATAAGAAATAGGAGCAGGAGTAGGCCATCTGGCCCTTCGAGCCTGCCCCGCCATTCAATAAGATCATGGCTGATCTGTCGTGACTCAGCTCCACCTTCCCGCCCTCTCCCCATAACCCTTAATCCCTTCTCTTATCAAAAACCCATCAACCCGTTTCTTAAAAATATTTAGCGAGGCAGCCTCCACCACTTCAACGGGCAGAGAATTCCAGAGATTCACCACCCTTTGAGTGAAGAAGTTCCTCCTCAACTCTGTTCTAAACCGCCCCCCCTTTATCTTGAGGCTGTGCCCCCTAGTCCTACTGTCTTTTTTGAGCGGGAAGAGTCTCTCCACCTCTATCCTATCCATCCCATTCATCATCTTATACGTCTCAATGAGATCTCCCCTCATTCTTCTAAACTCTAACGAGTACAAGCCTAGTTTATTCAGCCTCTCCTCATAGCTCAATCCCCTCAACTCCGGTATCAGCCGAGTAAACCTCCTCTGCACTCCCTCCAGGGCCAAAACATCCTTGCGCAGGTGCGGCGCCCAAAACTGCACACAGTACTCCAGCTGCGGCCTCACCAATGCCCTATACAGCTGCAGCAAGACCTCCCTACTTTTATATTCAATCCCCTTCGCTATGAAGGCCAGCATCCCATTCGCCTTCCTGACCACCTGCTGCACCTGCAAGCTGGGTTTTTGCGACTCATGCACAAGGACCCCGAGGTCCCTCTGCACCGTCGCCTGCTGCAGTTTTTCGCCCCGTAAGTAATAGTCCTTCCTACCATTCCTCCTACCAAAGTGGACCACCTCACACTTGCCAACATTGAATTCCATTTGCCATTTCCTGGCCCATTCGCCCAGCCTATCTAGATCCTTCTGCAGACTCTCCACACCCTCCGCACAATTTGCCTTTCCCCCAATCTTGGTGTCATCAGCAAATTTCGACACCCTGCACTCGGTTCCCTCCTCCAGATCATCTATATAAATGGTAAATAGCTGAGGCCCCAGCACCGACCCCTGGGGCACCCCACTAGTCACCAACCGCCAATCCGAATAGCATCCATTGACCCCCACTCTCTGCCTCCTATTTGACAACCAATCCTCTATCCACGCTAACACCCTACCCCCAACTCCATGTCCCCTGACCTTCTGCAATAACCTCTTGTGAGGTACCTTGTCAAACGCCTTCTGAAAATCCAGAAAGACCACATCCACCGGCTCTCCTCCATCCACTGCCCTAGACACATCCTCATAGAACTCCGGTTAGTTTAACGTCTGTGGTAGGTAAAATGTTAGAATCTGTCATTAAGGAGGAAATTGCGAGGCCACTTGAAGGGAATTGCTTGATAGAGCAGACACAGCACGGTTTCATTAAAGGGAAGTCGTGTCTGACAAATTTACTGGAGTTCTATGAGGATGTGTCTAGGGCAGTGGATAGAGGAGAGCCGGTGGATGTGGTCTTTCTGGATTTTCAGAAGGCGTTTGACAAGGTACCTCACAAGAGGTTATTGCAGAAGGTCAGGGGACATGGAGTTGGGGGTAGGGTGTTAGCGTGGATAGAGGATTGGTTGTCAAATAGGAGGCAGAGAGTGGGGGTCAATGGGTGCTATTCGGATTGGCGGTTGGTGACTAGTGGGGTGCCCCAGGGGTCGGTGCTGGGGCCTCAGCTATTTACCATTTATATAGATGATCTTGGAGGAGGGAACCGAGTGCAGGGTGTCGAAATTTGCTGATGACACCAAGATTGGGGGAAAGGCAAATTGTGCGGAGGGTGTGGAGAGTCTGCAGAAGGATCTAGATAGGCTGGGCGAATGGGCCAGGAAATGGCAAATGGAATTTAATGTTGGCAAGTGTGAGGTGGTCCACTTTGGTAGGAAGAATGGTAGGAAGGACTATTACTTACGTGGCGAAAAACTGCAGCAGGCGACGGTGCAGAGGGACCTCGGGGTCCTTGTGCATGAGTCGCAAAAACCCAGCTTGCAGGTGCAGCAGGTGGTCAGGAAGGCAAATGGGATGCTGGCCTTCATAGCGAGGGGATTGAATATAAAAGTAGGGAGGTCTTGCTGCAGCTGTATAGGGCATTGGTGAGGCCGCAGCTGGAGTACTGTCTGCAGTTTTGGGCGCCGCACCTGCGCAAGGATATTTTGGCCCTGGAGGGAGTGCAGAGGAGGTTTACTAGGCTGATACTGGAGTTGAGGGGATTGAGCTATGAGGAGAGGCTGAATAAACTAGGCTTGTACTCGTTAGAGTTTAGAAGAATGAGGGGAGATCTCATTGAGACGTATAAGATGATGAATGGGATGGATAGGATAGAAGTGGAGAGACTCTTCCCGCTCAAAAAAGACAGTAGGACTAGGGGCACAGCCTCAAGGTAAAGGGGAGGCGGTTTAGAACAGAGTTGAGGAGGAACTTCTTCATTCAAAGGGTGGTGAATCTCTGGAATTCTCTGCCCGTTGAAGTGGTGGAGGTTGCCTCGCTAAATATTTTTAAGACGCGGGTTGATGGGTTTTTGATAAGAGAAGGGATTAAGGGTTATGGGGAGAGGGCGGGAATGTGGAACTGAGCCACGACAGATCAGCCATGATCTTATTGAATGGCGGGGCAGGCTCGAAGGGCCAGATGGCCTACTCCTGCTCCTATTTCTTATGTTCTTATGTTCTTATGAAATATTCTTGAAAAGAATGGAAGATATTGTAGAATTCCGTTAGCGGTGTCAGCATGACAGCACTGGAAGGGATTTGTGACAGTCTTAGTTTCACCCTTGAGCAGAGCACACACACACACACCTCTTCTGATGATGTCTCTTCGGTGTTCACGCAAGGGGACAGGAATGTAGCTGAGGAGGACACTGGGGTGCAGGGGTGTGAAATAGATAGTATTGCAGTTGATACGGGGGATGTGCTGGATATTTTAGAGGGATTGAAAATAGATAAGTCCCCTGGTCCAGATGGGATTTACCCTAGGATTCTTTGGGAGGCAAGAGGGGTGATTGCGGAGCCTCTGGCTCTGATCTTCAGGTCGTCGTTAGTCTCTGGTATAGTACCAGAAGATTGGAGGACAGCAAATGTTGTCCCATTGTTTAAGAAGGGGAGAAGGGACTTCCCTGGGAATTATAGACCGGTGAGTCTTACTTCTGTGGTGGGTAAGGTTTTGGAAAGGATTATTAGAGACAGGATTTATAGTTATTTGGAAAGTAATGAGTTGATTAGAGACAGTCAGCATGATTTTGTAGCGGGTAGGTCATGCCTTACTAACCTTATCGAGTTCTTTGAGAAAGTGACCAAAGAGGTGGATAGGGGTAAGGCAGTTGATGTGGTGTATATGGATTTTAGCAAGGCGTTTGATAAGGTTCACCATGGTAGGCTTCTGCAGAAAATGCAGATGTATGGGATTGGGGGTGATCTAGGTAATTGGATCAGGAATTGGCTAGCAGATAGGAGACAGAGAGTGGTGGGTGGTGGGAAATATTCGTCATGGAGTTCGGTTACAAGTGGTGTGCCTCAGGGATCTGTTTTGGGGCCACTGCTGTTTGTAATTTTTATTAATGATCTGGATGAGGGTATAGTTGGGTGGATTAGTAAGTTTGCTGATGACACCAAAGTCGGAGGTGTGGTAGATTGTGAGGAAGGGTGTCATAGTTTGCAGGATGACTTAGAAAGGTTGCAGAGCTGGGCTGAGAGGTGGCGGATGGAGTTTAATGTGGAGAAGTGTGAGGTAATTCATTTCGGTAGGAATAACAGATGTGTTGAGTATAGTGCTAACGGGAGGACTTTGAATAGTGTGGAGGAGCAGAGGGATCTAGGTGTATGTGTACATAGATCCCTGAAAGTTGTGAATCAAGTAGATAAGGTTGTTAAGAAGGCATATGGAGTTTTGGCGTTTATTGGTAGGGGGATTGAATTTAGGAGTCGCAGCGTCATGATGCAACTGTACACATCTCTGGTGCGGCCACACTTGGAGTTTTGTGTGCAGTTCTGATCCCCACATTACAGGAAGGATGTAGAGGCTTTGGAGAGGGTGCAGAGGAGGTTTACCAGGATGTTGCCTGGTATGGAGGGGAGATCCTATGAGGAGAGAGTGAGAGATTTGGGGTTGTTTTCGCTGGAAAGAAGGCGGCTAAGAGGGGATCTCATTGAAACATATAAGACGATTAGAGGTTTAGACAGGGTAGATAGTGATAGCCTTTTTCCTAGGATGGAGAAAGCTAGTACGAGGGGGCACGATTTTAAATTAAGGGGGGGTAGTTATAGGACAGATGTCAGGGGTAGGTTCTTTACCCAGAGGGTGGTGAGGGACTGGAATGCCCTGCCAGCTGCAGTTGTAAATGCACCTAGTTTGGGGGCGTTTAAAAGATCTGTGGATAGGCTTATGGATGAAAAGGGATTGGTTTAGGCTAGTGGGTCATTGTTTTGTAACTGGTCGGCGCAACATCGTGGGCCGAAGGGCCTGTTCTACGCTGTAATGTTCTATGTTCTATGTTCTATGTCTTTCTGCATTTGTATAAATCTTCCCATGTTCCTTGTCTAAACAAGTGAACCTGTAATTTGCCTTGAAAATCCTTTATTAGTGACTGGGGCTTATATCATTATAACAACACAACATTGGGCAGAGTTTAAACTGCACTTAGAAGCAAACCTGGTCATAAATTGTGGGTAATGTCACTTTCTGTGTCACATTCTGACTTTAAAAGAAAGTTGGGTGTGCAAATGAATGTGTATTTTTAATTGAAAAATGTGTTAATGAAAGAACAAGGCAATTGTGTTTAGCTGCTGAAACAGAATTCTATTAGTATATATTCGATTGGGTAAAGAGAAATTAACGGGTTCATTTTAATCAATCAAAGATCTACACCCAGAATATAAACCTGCACTTTTTAAATTGCCATCAAGTGATGTGGGTGAGCGTGTTGCATGTTTCCAGTACTTTGCATTTTGTGATAACTTTCCACCTTTTTAGAGGAGTTCTTTTTTTTACTTTTTATGTAGGTTTCGTCACTTACTGAGAGACTGCGATAGTTGCCCCAGAGCCCTTATGCAGGCCAGCACAGAATGGGGGAGATAATGAGACAGACTGTGAAGTATCGTATTGGTAACGTTGAACTTTAATCTTGGGTTGTGGTTCGTGAAAGACGCAGCAAGTTATGGTGATCTAGAATGTGCTGACTGACAGGGTGGAATCGGACTGAGGGGGAGAAAGAAAACTGCAAGGCTGTGTGACAAACGGAGGATAAGGACGGGTTAGTCAGAATTCCCTGGAAATGGCCAAATCTGCTGGTTCTGTGCTCTGTGCCGCTACCTAAAAGGATGGTGCGTGAGTGGAGTATTTGACCACCTGAGTTTAATTCCTAAGATCCGCTTCTTCTGCACAAAACTCAGCTGCTAAGTCATAACATCTTCCCGGCACAGTTCTCCTTCAGAGATTGATATTTCTCAGAATGGTTTCATTCGCTACCTGCAGGCTGATAATGTGAAAAACTGTTCCTCTTATTGCGTAATATTCACAAAGCGATGGATTATTCTTCATGTATGAGTGGTAATTTCATGGCCAGCAGGGATTTTCTTTTGAATTAAAAACATTATTGAATTTTAATAATGAAGAAATATATAGTCTGTTTCAACACTTAGAGCCATCTTCTAAACACAAGAAGTGATGATCCCCATGGAAATAAAGATCGCCATCAATTGTTATCAATATAATTATTTTTTTCTCTTTAATTAAATCCAGTGGAACTAATCTCGCTCAAATCTACCCCCACAGTAATTTGACATGCTGCTCAAGCAAAGAATTTCAGAGCGCACTGCTGTGTGCAGCATTGAAGTGAGTCCAATCGCTGTCCATCAACTCCTCCCAGCCTATCAGGCATGGCTCAGTGGGGAACTCACACACATCACAGCCAGACACTAAGGAGTCCCACTGCAGACAAATCTGGGCTGGCATAGACAGCGAGTGCTGCACTCTTGAGGGGTGCCACCTTTCAAAAGAGATGGTAAACCAAGCATAAACCAAGATATCTCAAATAGATATCATCCAACGGACAATTGAAGTTGAAAGCCAAGCATAATGTTTGAAGGCAAGCTGATGACACCAAGATTGGGGGAACGGCAAATTGTGCGGAGGGTGTGGAGAGTCTGCAGAAGGATCTAGATAGGCTGGGCGAATGGGCCAGGAAATGGCAAATGGAATTTAATGTTGGCAAGTGTGAGGTGGTCCACTTTGGTAGGAGGAATGGTAGGAAGGACTATTACTTACGTGGCGAAAAACTGCAGCAGGCGACGGTGCAGAGGGACCTCGGGGTCCTTGTGCATGAGTCGCAAAAACCCAGCTTGCAGGTGCAGCAGGTGGTCAGGAAGGTGAATGGGATGCTGGCCTTCATAGCGAGGGGGATTGAATATAAAAGTAGGGAAGTCTTGCTGCAGCTGTATAGGGCATTGGTGAGGCCGCAGCTGGAGTACTGTGTGCAGTTTTGGGCGCCGCACCTGCGCAAGGATATTTTGGCCTTGGAGGGAGTGCAGAGGAGGTTTATTAGGCTGATACCGGAGTTGAGGGGATTGAGCTATGAGGAGAGGCTGAATAAACTAGGCTTGTACTCGTTAAGAGTTTAGAAGAATGAGGGGAGATCTCATTGAGACGTATAAGATGATGAATGGGATGGATAGGATAGAGTTGGAGAGACTCTTCCCGCTCAAAAAAGACAGTAGGACTAGGGGGCACAGCCTCAAGATAAAAGGGGGGTGGTTTAGAACGGAGTTGAAGAGGAACTTCTTCACTCAAAGGATGGTGAATCTCTGGAATTCTCTGCCCGTTGAAGTGGTGGAGGCTGCCTCGCTAAATATTTTTAAGACGCGGGTTGATGGGTTTTTGATGAGAGGGGATTAAGGGTTTTGGGGAGAGGGCGGGAATGTGGAACTGAGCCATGACAGATCAGCCATGATCTTATTGAATGGCGGGGCAGGCTCGAAGGGTTAGATGGCCTACGCCTGCTCCTATTTCTTATGTTCTTATGAGGGGGGATCACTGTTGGCGGGACTGGAGCATCCTATAGCAGGAACGATTGGCAAATTTCATAGAATCCATTGAATCCCCACTGTGCCCATTGAGTCTGCATCATTGAATCTGCATCAACCACAATCCCATCCAGACCCTATTCCCTTAACCCCTCACATTTACCCTGCTAATCGCCCTGACACTAAGGGGCAATTTAGCATGGCCAATCAACCTCACCGGAACATCATTGGACTGTGGTAGGAAACCGGAGCATCTGGAGGAAACTCACACAGACACGGGGAGAATGTGCAAACTCTACACAGACAGTGACCAAAGGCTAGGATTGAACCCAGGCCCCTGGTGCTGTGAGGCAGCTGTGCTAACCAATGTGCTGCCGTGCCACCCATTTTTGCCATTACATTGTGGGAGCTTGCTCTGCTCATATTGGTTCCACCCTAAAGTCATTAAAGGTACAAAAATATGTTCGTCTTTTCAGGGTGGGGTCTAATTTTTAACCTAAAGTCCTGGAAGGGGGCTCAGGTTTGTTGCTGAGCTGCACTGGGATGGATCACACATTACAAACGCGTTCACTGACAGATCATAATCCATTTCAAATGGCATTAATGTGCAATGACATCAGTTTAACACATTTGGGTCAGATTATTCTTTATAATTTATCAAATTGCAAGTGTGACTAAGGTAGATCATTCTCTCTCATCTACCAGTAATGGATGTTATTTGACAAAGCCACGGTGAAGATCTGTCAACAGCATAGTTATACAATCACTACAGGACGAAATGAGGCCATTCGGCCCATCGAGCCTGCACTGACAACAATCCCACCCAGCCCCTATCCTGGTAACCTCACATATTTACTCTGCTAATTCCCCCAAAAGGTAGGGTCAATTTAGCACGGCCAATCAACCTAGCCTGCACGTCTTTGGACAATGGGAGCAAACCAGAACAAACCCAGGCTGACACGGGGAAAATGTGCAAACTCCACACAGACGGTGACCCAAGCTGGGAACCGAACCTGGTCCCTGGTGCAGTGAGGCCACACTGCTAACCACTGTACCACCATGCCATACTATCATAGCTTACAAATTTCAGACCTTCAATCATATTAGCTGCAGTTTTCAGCGCCTTATTCTAAATTTTCTTACTTTAAACCACTTAAACCCTAATCAACATCTATACCCCTAATCTTCTCTCATCCAATGTTCAACATTGCTTCTGCATGAAGCATCTTGAACAGACTCAACAACATTGCAGGTCATAAGCTTTCATTTGATTTGAGAGCCACTCCATCCATTGCTCCCTGCTGAAGAATGGATATATTTATTGTCATGATCTGGAGATTGTCTGTGTTCTAGGTTGACCTGAGTGGGTTTGTGATCTGTAGTCCTGTTGGTATCTTGTTTGCTTTCTTGCATCTTTGTAAAAACTTGATGTCTGTGTCAATACGTACAATCTTCTTGGAGATCCTCTCCACTTGGATCTGGCAGTTTGCAGTGTCGATGATAGTCATGATGTGGAGAACAATGTTTCTGAAAGCTTGTGCGTTTACGATCAAATAAATTGGTTGGACTTTACCCTGGTGTTGTGAGACTTTTTTAATATATTTATTGTGACATTTCTCTCCTCCTTATTTAGAATTTTCTCCCAGTAACACTTTCCCAGGAGTCAGCTACTTTCTGATGGAATGCAGCTGTGCAATTTAGGAAACTCAATGAACTCTGTTTTCTGGATTGATAATGTTCTACTTGAATTGGTGAAATGAATATAAAAGGTTCCCATTTAGGTCGGAATCTTCCCATCCATCATCTAACCTGAGATTCATTCACCTATCCATTTCTCATTATTTAAGGCAAGGGGTCCAACAGTCAGATGAGACCTCAGTCTGACACTCAGCGTGTGGGTAACCCAGGTCAATTTCTGCTTGTATTTACTATTCACCACCCTTAACCAATTGGAAATCTCTGAGCTTGCAACTTTAGGCCGAGTTACTGAATAGAATCCCTGCAGTGCAAATTGAGTCCGTACCAACTCTTGCAAAGAGCGTTTTACCCAGGCCCATCCTGCACCACCACCCCATTCCCTGAATCCACCTAACTTGCACTTATTTGATCTGTGGGTGAGAACCAGAGCACCCGGAGCAAACCCATGCAGACACACTGAGAAATAGGCGGCACTGTGGCACAGTGGTTCGCACTGTTGTCTCATAGCAGCAGGGGCTCGGGTTCAATTCCCAGCTTGGGTCACTGTCCGTGAGGAGGCTGCACGTTCTTCCCGTATCTGAGTGGGTTTCCTCAAGATGCTCTGGTTTCCTCCCACAGTCCAAAAAATGTGCTGGTTAAGTGCATTGGTCGTGCTAAATTCTCCTTTAGTGTATCCAAACAGGTGCTGGAGTGTAGCAACTAAGGGATTTTCACCGTAATTTCATTGCAGTGTTAATGTAAGCCTACATGCGACTAATAAATAAATAATCTTAAATTATAAAATGTGTAAACTCTACACAGTCGCCCAAGGGCAGAACTGTAAAGGGTCCCTGGTGCTGTGACGCAGTAGCGCTAACCACTGTGGCACCCAAACTGCCCCACTGTGCTCCTGTTTGTAGCACTGTAGCCCATTGGCAGATACATTCAACATAATGCCAATAAGATCTGTTAATATCCATTGCGTGATGTGTATGCAAATCAATTGAATTGGTAATTTGATATGTATGCGCAGTCCCAGTTCATGTTATATATCAGTGCCACCCACAAACATAAAAGCTTTGAATGCTCATCTGAGAGGAATTTAATTTAATCCAAATTTGTTTTATTGCTGAATGAAACCCAGGCATTAATTGAATTCAAAATGTCAAAATTGTACTCTGTATGATTTGGAGACAATTCCCTTATTGTATTAGAGGAAATGGCCAGTTTCATTTCTCAATGTGGAAAAGGTTGCTTAAATAAATCTCTGCTGATATCGACTCTTCCTCCAGTAACTTACACTGGATAACAACTTCCAAAAAGTAGGATTGCAACGATAGGTTTGAATGTTAAACACCTTAAAGTTCACATACTTCCAGGAACTTTCTAATGTCCACCTGATTAACAGCAACTTGCATTTCTACAGCATTTTTCATATAACTAAATGCCCCAAAAGTGTTTCACAAGATACAAAATGCAACACCAAACCATGTAAAATACTCTGCGGACAGGTAACCAAAAGCCTGGTCAAGGAGGTCAGGTTTAAGGAGTGTCTTAAAGGTTAAGACAAAAGTGGAGATCCTGAGGAGTTCATGGAGAGAGTTCTGGAATTTGCACCACTGGTGGGACAGAGGAAAATGGTGATGCGCAACAGGCGAAAGTTGGATAAGCACAGTGATCCTCAGGGCTGTCAAGGATGGACACAGAAAGAAGCGTGACCATGAGGGATTTGAACGCATAGATGAGAATTTTAAAATCAAGATGTTGCAAGACTGAGATTCAATGCAGGGCAAATATGACAGGAATGCTGGGTGATATGACCGGGTACAAATTGGAAAAGTGAGAGGTGGGACATGGACCATGATGCAGTGGAACTGTCAAGGCTAATGTTAGGGAATTGAGGGTCAATGTAGATTTATGGGAGTAATGGGTGAGTGGGAGTCCAAACAGGATACAGGTTTTGGATAAAGTTGAAGACAGGAGGTGAGTGGAGAGTATGTGAAGAATTGAGTCTCCAGAAGATAAGGGGAGAAATGAATGATGCTGCAGAGTGAGGTGTAGACAGGATGTAGGCTCAGAGATGAATGCAGAGTTGAACAAGATGCCAAATTTGTGATCAGCTTTGTTCATCCTTAGACCATGGTTGGATCGGAATGTGGAATTGGTCACAAGGACACCACTGAGTTTCTGATGTAGAGGTGAGAATCTACAACTGGGTTCACTAAATAAACACCAGCAAACTGACAGTTACACTTCACGCCATCTAACAGGTCAAGTTTGTGACTGATTTCTGCCTTAATTCCACCCGCTCACCCCGAATCGATATCTCTTGATTCCCTGAGTATCCTCTGACTTGATTACATTCAGAGCCTGGGCATACTGAGCTCTCTGGAACAGAAAGCCCCAAAGACTCACAGACCCAGCAGCACCTGTGAAGAGAGAAAGAGAATTAACATTTCAGACCACTAACATTGCATCAGGATGGATTTCCTGTTTCTGTTTCCTGTTTTTGCACCCCTTTATTGTGGAGTGAACGAGATATAGACAAAAGTCATAAGTAGCGGTGTGGGCTTGTAGGACCGAAGGGCTTGTTTCCTGTGCTGTGTTGTTCTTGGTTCTTTGTTTCCATCATTCGCTGTATTTTTCTTTTGTCCAATGGTTCAAAGCCCTTTGAATGAAGAAATTCCTCCTCGTTGCAGTCCAAATTGGCAAACCCTTTTCACTGAGGCTGTGACCCCATGTTCAGAATCCCTGTTCTGGGGGGGGGAAGTGCACAGAGTGTGGAGATTCAGGTGAGAAGTTGAACTGTCAAAACAGTTGTGATCTAGAACAGTTTTCCCACCAATTCAGTGCTTTTGAGAGAAACATGGCCATGGAATCCAATTTGTACACATTGAAGCACCACAAAGAAAATATGTGATAGGCTTAGGATATTCATTTTGTGGCATTAGTTGAAGGATCAATGTCAAGGAACAGATCAGGAAAACATCCCTGAATTTTCGAACAGCCGGCAAAATTTTGTTTTGACATCATTGTGATGAAATTGGCTGCCAGCTTTCCACATTGCCCTTCTAAATTGGTCATAAAGCACTTTGGGATGTGCCGCAGTTTGCAAAGTGTTTATATAAATGCAAGTCTTCATTTTGTTCTTTACATCTGGCCAAATTATTTTTTCTTGTCGTGACTGACATCACTAAACTTGTGTTCCTCTTGGATTTCAGACCCCCCCGGTCTCCAAACCCCTCCTCCCATATGAAAATTGATACTGGTTTAAAAAAAAGCAGGGTACAAATTTCATGAGTAATATTGCAAACACATCAGAGGTGTTGCGACTGTTTAAGCCCAGCCTATATACACATTGCTGCCCAGAGTATGTAGTCTCCTGGGGAAAGGTTGTGAAAATTATATTTTCCCCTGTCTCACCTAAGATAAATCAAGCAAAGCTCGAGAAAAGCTGTCAAACTTTGCATCCTAAATTATTTATCCTCAGCCGGTTGGCTTCATTGGCATGACATTCCCATGGTCCTGGTAGTTTAGGCAGAGTGATTGATCTTTCCTCAGTACTTATGAGGGAGGATTATTATCTTGTCCTCATTTATCTTATAGTCACTGCTGCTTGGATGAGAAGAACTGATTTACCAATGTCACAAAAAGCGAATACCAACCGTGTAGAGGCATTGCTGATTGATTGGCCCTGCAATAACGGGTCATGGGCATGTCTGCTTGCTTTGACATCAGCAAAGTAGCAGAAGGAATTGCATAGGATTATATATCAAAATGAATTCTTCAGCATGGCGACAGGACGTCTGTCCCAAATAGTCCTTCGTTTAAGAGATTTGGATGAAAAGGGATTGGTTTAGGCTAGTGGGTCATTGTTTTTGTAACTGGTCGGCGCAACATCGTGGGCCGAAGGGCCTGTTCTGCGCTGTAATGTTCTATGTTCTATGTTGTTCTATGTTCCTGATGTTTATCCTCCACAAGAACTCCCACCCCTCTTCACCTCACCCAACCAACATTTCCTTCCATATCCTGGTACGTTTATCGGGCACTCTCCATGACTGTTCCTTTGTTATCTGCCTCAATTGTTACGTGTGGGATCAAGTTCCACATTCTTATTCATCCTTTGGATAGTGTGGATTCTTCTGTACCTTGGACATAAAATCCCCTAGTAATCCCATCCTTCCCAAGCTTTCTAATCCCCTCCAGCCTGATAACCCTCTGAGATTTCTGCGCTCCTCTAAATCTGCTCTTTTGCACATTCCCAATTATAATTGCTCCACTGTTGGTGCCACACCTTCAGCTGCTGTGATAATCCCAGGATTTGCATGGGGAATCACTGACTGACCTCCCTGTCTGACTCATTGAATACAAACTCCCTGCTGATGGGTAATTACCTAAACTGGTGGAGCTGGTCTACCAAGCCCTGTATAAAGCAAGCCCCTGAGTGGATCCATTGTTGTGTTGTCTCAGTCGGGACTTGTTTGTGTTCACTACAAGTGTGTGTCTTTTTAAAATTTTATTTTGTGCAATGAAGCATTGTTTCTTTACAGCCAGCTCCTGGAATTATTATAGTTGCCATGGTCACAAACTCTGGAATTCCTTCCTTACACCTCTCCCTTTCTCTCCTCCTTTAAAATTACTTCTCAGAATATCACGCTTTGACCAAGCATTTGGTCATCTGACTTCATGTCCTGGTGCCATAGTGGTTAAGTTTAATGTTTATTTATTAGTCACAAGTAGGCTTACTGTGGAAATCTCCTAGTTGCCACACTCTAGCACCTGTTTGGGTACACAGAGGGGGAATTTAGCATGGCCAATGCACCTAACTAGCACATCTTTCAGGCTATAGGACGAAACCGAAGCACCCCGAGGAAACCCACACAGACATAGGGAGAACGTGAAAACTCCACATAGACGTTGGCCCAAGCTGGGAATCGAATTCGGGTCCCAGGCACTGTGAGACAGCAATGCTAACCACTGCGCCACCCATTAGCACTGCTGACTCACAGCGCCAGGGACCTGAGTTCAATTCCGGCCTCAGGGTGACCCTCTGTGAGAGTTTGCACATTTTCCCCATGTCTGCGTGGGTTTCCTTCGGGTGCTCCATATTCCTCCCACACTCCAAAGATGTGCAGGTTTGGTGGATTGGCCATGTTAAATTGCCCCTTTGTGTCCAAAGATATGTGGGTTGAGTGGATTGGGCAAGAAAGTAGGCTTGGGTAAGATGCTCTGTTGGAGAGTTGGTGCAGATTCAATGGGCTAAAGGCCCCCCTTCTGCACTACAGGGATTCTATGATTGTATATCTCTTCACGGTTCTCGATGTGATACTTTAATTGATAAGGTACATTGGGATGTTTCATTGCATTAAATGTTGTACATGAAAGCAAGCTGGTGTTGTTGCTGTTGAATTCCCATTGGATTTATTGGATTTCTTTTTAAGGAACAAAGCTCAATCTTTAATTTCAAAAGGAGAATAAAATTCCATATGTGCAGGGTGTGACACAAGGAGATAAAATTGAGCTTGAAGCCAAATCCCTCTGGCGCACAACGACTTAACCCTATCCAATCCTCTCACTGCATTCAGGCTGACCAACTGATGAAGAGGATCTTACTTATCAAGTCCAGGAAGTTCGAAAGGATTTCATCATAAACCGTTCTTTTACCAAGGCGGATCATTCCGGCACCAAGAATGAGAAAGAATGCAATCTGCAGAGAAATTTTCAATGTGTTTCTGAAACATCCCCCCATTGAGTGAATTACCTCAAACTCCAGTTATTATGATTTCACAAGTTTAAACATTGCTAAAAAAAAAGAGGTGTTGCTGAAACTTTTCATTAGTACAAACATCTAATTTTAAATGATCATATTGTTATATAAGCAAGGATGGTAACCGTGTTGCAATACTGAGAGGGTGTTAGGAGAGCTGTGAGCATCACTGGCTGGCCAGCATTTATCATCCATCCCTAGCTGCTTAAGGGCATTTCAGAGTCAACCACGTTGTTAAGGATCTGGAGTCACGTGTAGGCCAGACCAGGTAAGGACAGCAGATTTCCTTCCTCAGTGAACCAAGTGAGTTTTTCCAAAACTCGACAGTGAATTCATAGTCATCAATAGATTCTTAATTCCAGCTATTTTTTATTCAATTCAATTCCATCATCTGCTGTGGACTCAGGTCCCAGATCTTACTCTGGCTCTCAGTGACAGTATCAGTAGGCCACTGTCTCCCCAGGTAAGGTGCGTGTTGTGGGGATGGCGGGGTGGGGGTGGGGGGGGATATCAGAGGAGAGGAATAAGCAATTGAAGGGGAGGTGGTAGCAAGGGAGATGGAGAGAGTAAATTAGAGGGTTGGAGCCATTTGGAAAGGGAAGAAGGTAGTCAGCAAGATGATGTACTATGGACCAGGGTTGAGGAGGTACATTGGCATACAGAGGGGTCGTCTTCCTTCAGGGAGTCAGAAAAACCTCCAGACTGATAGTGAGAAAGCAGTTGGAGCATGTAGCTATTGTAGGATTTGCCAGCAGCCTTTCCTGGGGGCAAGGATCCAGCGTTACAAGACATTGAATGACCTTACGTGAGTTTTCAAGTTCAATAAAAAGCATGTCATGTTACATTTTATCAGTTGCACTACGAGCCTCACGCACTGCTCTATTCACTCAACTAATCTCCATCAACTGTAACTCACACTTATGCTCTCACCTCAGCCTCACACACTTAGCACTGCCGTAGCCCTCACACCCACACGCTTTGGAGGAACAGGAGGAAGAAGAGGCAGAGGATTCTTCCTGGCTGTAAGCATACAGCATGGACAGTTTGTAATGTCGGTCCATGAGCAATGCTGATAAGGTGCCATCACTGCCACTTTCAACCTCACCTCTCCAGCTAGCACCATCCCTTAAACGCACACACAGCAGCATGAATGGTCATCCAGCAACACCGGTCCGAGGGATTACTGAATGTTTGGGTTAGGTGGAGATGGAACAAGTGTCCCTGGAAGAGCAGAGGTGGGTAGAACCTCTTGGAGAGCTCCTTTCCCTGTCCTCGTTGCTTGTCCCTGTGCAAAGTTTGGCCACTTTGCTACCCGAGGTGTGGGGGGTGGGCGGAGGGTGGGAGTGGGGGTGTGGGGGAGTGTTGAGATGTGCCTGGTTGGGAGTTTACTCGGATAACTGCTGTGACTGGAAGCAAAAAGGCCTCAGAGTCACTTCAAATTTCTTCTCATCCAATCATCAACAGCTCGGTGACTAGTACTGCTGGCTGTGCAGATACATGGATTTGGGCCTGTGTCTGTGGGAGTTTGCGCATTCTCCCTGTGGTTGCGTGGGTTTCCTCCGGGCGCTCCGGTTTCCTCCCACACCCCAAAGATGTGCTCTCAGGCTAATCGGTTTTTACCAAATTGACACTATTTCTTCCCTGAATCTGACTGAGTAGGGTTCCATTCATAGATATGCAGGGTAGAATAGGTGTAGGGTGATGTGGCAGCACGGGCTCGTTGGGCCGAAGGGCCTGTTTCCCGTGCTGGGTTGTTCTTTGTTCTTTGTTCTTTGTTCTTTGTTCCAACCCACTGCCCTATCCTGCAAACTTCACCAACTGTCTTCTTTCAAAACAGCGCTTCCCCATACAGAGAATAAATAACAAATTTATGCTGTAATTTTCAGCTTTGTGTGATCAAAAGTGGGAGATAGCTAGAATGCCCAAGACTAAAGTGGCAGGATAGCATCAAATCAGCATTCCAAACTGACTGCACACCCCTGGTGTGTAATCATCATGCCTGGAGCAATGCTGCTGAAATTTGCTCCAGTACAGGTGTTACTCAGCTATGTTCTCGGAGGAGATGGCCTCCCTAACCCTGGACATGTGACAGCATTAATTAATGTCCTTTGGTGAAGAAAATCTGCTGCCTTACTTGGTCTGGCCTACTTTAGAGTCACATCAACGTGGTTGACTCTCAACTGCCTCCCATGGGCAATCAGTGCTGAGCAGCTAGCAATGTCCATATCCCACCACCCAATTAAAAAAAAAATCAGCTATCTCACAGCAGTGTGATCTGATGGTCAAGGCATGCCCTTCAATGTCTCATGGCAGAGAACTCTATGGAAACTCTCAGGGCAGAGTTAAGCAAAGGTAGTTGTGTGGCCACTGCTGAACCGACTCACCAACTAAAACAATGCATGACTGGAATCCTTCTTCCAAACACAGTATTAATAAGAGTAATCAACAGTCTTGTTCTTAACTTTTTTGCTGTTTCCTTCTCAGATATTAATTGTCACTTTTATCTGAGTTTCAGATTTTGAAACCCCAGCATGCGTTCCATTGGTAAGTATAGAATGGAAATGAAAACCCATACATTCAATTGAATTATCTCTTGGTGAAGAACAAAATCACTTGCCCATATATAAGTACATTCATTGTTAAGGGTATTTTTATTTGTGTTTAGTTTAGCACAATTTGTAAAAGCTTCCACTGTGTCCCTGATAGGCAGGGGAATTAAGGGTTATGGGGAGAAAGTGGGAAAGTGGAACTGATCCACTTCAGATCAGCCATGATCTTATTGAATGGCGGGGCAGGCTCGAGGGGCGAGACAACCTACTCCTACTCCTATCTCTTACGTTCTTACGTTTGGTCTGAGGGGTTATGTAGTCATGTGCTGGGTGAAGTCCATGTTAACTAATCCACCTTTCGAATGCTTCACCATTCTTTACCCCCATGACTCAACCAGGAGATCCTTTACAATGTGGATCACTCTTGTATGAAGACATTCTTCCTTGACATTCCCTTTGTGCTAATTCTGATCTCCTCCGCTTGGAAATAGGAGCAACTTCATTTATCCTTGCGAGTATCAAGATCGTTTTAGAAGCAAAAGCAATCTGAAAATAAGTCTTTCTTTCTCTCTCGCTCTCTCCCCCCTCTATGTTTGGAAATTCTGCTGGTTATCTGAAAACAAGTCTTGTCTTTCTGGAGGGGAGGATCTGCCGTTGGTGGTTTGACCAGAGTTTCTCCCTATTGTTCTGACTTCAAACTGTTCTGAGTGTGTGGAGACCCACAGCATTCATCCAAAGGACTCAAGTCCAATATTGTGTGAGCATTAGTCTGTGCAGTGTTAAACCTGTGGAATGGGTCTTTTGTCTGTGGGACTGGATTGATTGGAATACATTAGATATTTGTGAAAGGTTATACATTATGGAGGTTGTTTTGTTTCTCATTTGTAATTGATAAAAGTTATTGCTAATTTTCTTACTAAACATATTAACTATATTCTTAAATAAACTTGGTTTGACAAAAGCTCCCTCGTGGGCCATTTGAATCATATCTGAAGTGAAACATTTCATGTCTATTCCAGCCAAATTCAAGATGTAAAAACTTGTGATCCAGACAGCCTCTGTAAAATACTTTGGAGCTTCTAACCTGAACCATTACAATATCCTCCAGTTATAACTTTGCTTGTTGTTTTAAACCAATGTTAACATTCTACACTATCTTCTCAGTTCCTTGCTGCTTCATTCTTGTGACGTAGAAGCTATTGAAAGGGTGCAGAGGAGATTTACAAGGATGTTGCCTGGACTGGGGGGCATGCCTTATGAAGATAGGTTGAGGGAGCTGGGACTCTTTTCCCTGGAGAGGCGAAGGTTGAGAGGCGACCTGATAGAAGTTTATAAAATGTTGAGAGGAATAGATAGGGTGGACTCTCAGAGGCTATTTCCCCGGGTTGAAATGGTCGCTACGAGAGGACACAGATTTAAGGTGCGGGGAGGGAAGTACAGAGGTGATGTTAGGGGTAAGTTTTTCACTCAGAGGGTAGTGAGTGATTGGAATCGGCTGCCGTCGTCGGTGGTGGAGGCGAACTCGCTGGGGTCTTTTAAAAGACTTCTGGATGAGTATATGGGGTTTAATGGGATTGGGGGTTATAGATAGGTCTATAGATTGGTGGGGTTGATGCGAAGGGTGCAACCTTTGTGCTGTAATGTTCTATGTTCTATGTTCTATGTTTGCCCAGTTAGTCTCTAACTACAAAAATTCTTGCAAGTTGCCCCAGTGGCACAGTTCAGCTGCTGCACCCCTCATTCTAACTCAGACACTCTCAACCATAACAACTGCCTTGCAACACTCCACCCTGAGAGGGTGCTCAAAACTAAGCTCCCCCTGGCCTACCCCAGGCCAATCTCCTCCTCCACCTCCTTACTCCCATCTCTCCCTCCCCACCTCCTCCAACCATCCAGAGGCACTACACTGAAGCCACAAACTCTCCCACAACACATGTGTCCTTGTAACATTGATGTGGGTATGCCGGCATTGGACTGGCGTAAACACAGTAAAAAGTCTGACAACACCAGGTTTTAGTCCAACCTATTTATTTGATAATATTCTCACAAGCTTTCGAGGGGACTGCCCCTTCGTCAGATGAATGAAGAGTTCTGGCCTCAGACAGAGCATATAAAGCACAGACAGTTTAGAAATTACTGATTAGAATGCAAATCCTTACACCTAACCTGCTGTTCAAGACCTGAAGTGGCTGATAATGTGAGTGGAAGGAGCACTGATCACAGTTTAAAGAGATGTGTATTGTCTCCAGACAGTACAGTAAGTGAGGTTTTGCAAACCCAGGCAAGTCACGGGGGTTACAGATAGTGCGACATGAACCCAAGATCCCTGTTGAGACCGTCCTCATGTGTGCGGAACTTGGCTATCAGTCTCTGTTCAGCGACTCTGCGCTGTCGTGTGTCGTGAAGGCCGCCTTGGAGAATGCTTACCCGAAGGTCAGAGGCTGAATGCCCGTGACCACTGAAGTGTTCGCCAACAGGAAGGGAACAGTCTTGCCTGGTGACTGTTGAGCGATGTTCATTCATCCGTTGTGGTAGCGTCTGCATGGTCTCCCCAATGTACCATGCTTCGGGACATCCTTTCTTGCAACGTATCAGGTAGACAATGTTGGCCGAGTTGCAAGAGTATTTACCATGTACCTGGTGGATGGTATTCTCACGTGTGATGATGGTTTCCATGTCAATGATCCGGCATGTTTTGCAGAGGTTGCTGTGGCAGGGTTGTGTGGTATTGTGGTCACTGTTCTCCTGAAGGCTGGGTAGTTTGCTGTGAACAATGGTCTGTTTGAGGTTGTGTGGTTGTCTGAAAGCAAGAAGTGAGGGTGTGGGGATAGCCCTGGCGAGATGTTCGTCTTCATCAATGATATGTTGAAGACTCCGGAGAAGATGTCGTAGCTTCTCCGCTCCGGGGAAGTACTGGACGACGAAGGGTACTCTGTCCACTGTGTCCTGTGTTTGCCTTCTGAGGATATCAGTGCGGTTTTTCGCTGTGGCTCATCGGAACTGCCGATCTATGAGTCGAGCACCATATCCTGTTCTTATGAGGGCATCTTTCAGGGTCTGGAGGTGTCTGTCACGATCCTCCTCATCTGAGCAAATCCTGTGTATACGGAGGGGTTGTCCATAGGGAATGGCTTCTTTAACATGTTTAGGGTGGAAACTGGAGAAGTGGAGCATTGTGAGATTGTCTGTGGGCTTGCGGTACAGTGAGGTGCTGAGGTGACCGTCCTTAATGGAGATGCGTGTGTCCAAGAATGCAACTGATTCTGGGGAATAGTCCATGGTGAGTCTGATGGTGGGGTGGAATTTGTTGATATCATCATATAGTTGTTTCAGTGATTGTTCACCATGAGGCCAAAGGAAGAAAATGTCATCGATGTATCTAGTGTATAGCATCGGTTGAAGATTCTGTGCAGTGAAGAAGTCTTGTTCGAACCTGTGCATGAAGATGCTGGCATTTTGAGGTGCAAATTTGGTCCCCATGGCTGTTCCATGTGTCTGGATGAAAAACTGGTTGTTGAAGGTGAAGACATTATGGTCCAGGATAAAGCGGATGAGTTGTAAAATTGCATCTGGAAACTGGCAGTTGTCAGCATTGAGTACTGAGGCAGTCGCAGCAATGCCATCGTTGTGGGGGATGTTGGTGTAGAGCGCTGAGACATCCATTGTGACGAGGAGTGTCCCTGGTTCAACTGCTCCGTGTGTGCTGAGTTTTAGTAGGAAGTCCGTAGTGTCGCGACAAAAGCTGGGGGTTCTTTGTACAATGGGTTTCAGGATGCCCTCGACGTAGTAACATTGGCAGGCCTGGATATGGTGTGCCACTATCGCACTCATTGTGCAATGATTAGGAAACCAAACCTTTGCCAGCCAAACCATTCCCTTCCCTATCACCATCCCCTTAGGATCTTAACAGCCCAGGAACTACATGACAAGGAAAGGTATCACACACACACACACACACACACACATTCTCTCTCTCACACAAGCACGCATGCAAACACACACACACTCCCTCACACACAAACCCTTTCTCACACGCACCCTCTCCCTCACAATTACACACATGCACATACACACACAGTCTCCCTCACACACACAGTCTCTCTCTTGCACACACCTTCTCTCACACACATACTCTCTCTCTCACACACACACACACACACACACTCTCTCTCACACATGCATGCATGCAAACACACACACACTCTCCCTCACATATACACCCTCTTTCACACACACTCTCCCTCACACATGCACTTGTGCACATACACACACATTCCCCCTCACACACACTCTCCATCTCACAAACACCTTCTCTCTCTCACACACACACACACACACACACATCCTCACATACACTTTCAGACATGGATGCACATGCACACATATGCACACATACACACTCACATGCATCACATATACACACTCTCGCAGACACACACACTCCAGTGTCTCCTATTCACCTTATCCCAGGATGGCTGCTGCTCAGATGTGCCGGGAAGGGGTAGCTCCATGGCTCCCCGAGCACAGCCTGAAGGACCCCCTGTACCAGGTCAAGGTTCACAACAATGTCCTGCTTCTCCCCAAGGACCCAAGCAGCCTTCCAGTCCCACCAGAGATGCCTGGGTCAGCCTCGGGCCCGCACCAGAGAATCTGGACACAATGCCTAAAGCTCTTTACTGACCTTTTGCCCTCAGGTAAAGTGAGTGGACCTGAAATGTGCCTCGAGAAGCAGATGGAAACTCGACCCAAAGACTGCGCATTTGTCTGACACCTCATGTTTCTTTGCTCACTGCTTTAATAAGGCCAATTGCCTTCAGTAACATAAGAGAGATATTATATGGAAGTGTCGGAGCATTTGTTACAGATATTGGGGAATTTAATTTTGCCACATCTCTGTTCCTTTTTAATCAAACTGTCCATTTCTGATTGAGTGCAGAAATACCATTCCTTAGCATGTTGCTCGCTGTATTAATATCACCAAACACAGACAAAACTCTGTGGCAGGAGGATGAGAGCAAACGTAACAAGGGAAAGAGCGTAATTATTCAGCAATTATTTGAAGGAACATTTGATCAGGAGCTTGCTATCTGTTGATGGTCAGTGGGTGATGAGATTTTGTAGACATTCCAGGGCTGAGATAAAGGATAATGGTTTTTGACTGTACTCTTTTGAAAATATCAAGACTATTGGTAAAAGTAATTGGTCTCATTAAAGGCTGAATCCGATGAATTTTAATCTGTCCTTCGTACTAAGTATACTGCCACTGGCATTGACACTGAATACGGCAATTAGACAACATCACCTCACAATTATGTGATAAAATGCATCACTTTTCACAGATGCTGCACATTCAAATGTATAATACAGTAAACAATTTACTGAGACAATTTGAATCCTTTTTAAAACACTCGAGCTGCAGTAGATTGTTCAAAGGAGACATCGTTCCTACCCTCTGGGACTTGGGATGGAACAGACCTGTAATATTGTGAACCAGGGAGAAGGAGAGGGATTCAGCCCAGCATTACACTGATTGCATTATCTCACATCATCAAAAAAAAATGGCACGTGGTGCGTGAGGGGGGCTCCCAGTTTCTGTAGGTTCCACTGAAGGCAGCGTTTAAATTAAAATCCGGCAGATTGCACGTAACTGGAGACCTCGCTTTCTTCCTATCAGTGTTATCCCTCACACGAGCCACCAGAGATTTGGCACGTTCTAATACACACCATAGTGCCACCTGGTGTTTATCCACGCTAGCATGAGCATCTGAATTTCAGCAGACCATATTCCAATTGTTCATCTCTGATCCTGTCTCAGTCGCTCATTCCTCAGGCAATAAACAGCCTCTATTGTTCTCTCATCCGTTTAGCAACATGAATGGTTCAAACTGCTGGACTGTGAAGAGTGTCACCGCTGACCTTGCTTATAAAACCACTCAAGCGTGTTTACCAGGAGATGTCAGCGGGCAGGATACAGGACCAGCAATCCTGAATTGCAAACAAAAGGGGGGAAAAAAATACCTGCCGGAAATACTGGGCAGGTCAGGCAGCATCGCTGGAGAAAAGCAGAGGCCAGAGTTCTCCGATGTCGTTCGCCCTCCCCAACCCGCCGCCAGCGAGAATGGAGAATTTGGCACTCGGCCAAATCTCCATTCACTGCAGCGGGACTGGAGAATCGCAGCCAAGGGTGAGAAGTTGGAGAATTCTGGCCAGAATCACAGGTCAAGTTGACTGATCATCAAAGCAGTGATCACGGCTAATCCTCCCCCTGTTTCTTGAACTTTGAATCCCTACAGTGCAGAAGGAGGCCATTCTGCCCATCAGGTCCGCACCATTCACAATCCCTCCCTGCCCCTATCCCCATGCATTTGTCTGAGCTAGTCCTCCGACTGTAAGGGGCAATTCAGCACGGCCAATCCACCTAACCTGCGCATCTTTAGAGTGTGGGAGGAAACCGGAGTACCTGGGGGAAACTCATACAGACACGGGGAGAATAGGTATGGGGGAGAATTTATACTGCCCTGGCCACCAATACGCACCCCCCCCCCACTCCCCTGCCTCATCCCCTCAGTCACCTCCCCTCCATCCCCCGGCCACCATCCCACCACCTCCTCCTCCCGCCTGTGCCGGAAGATCTTCCAGTCCTGCCAAAGCCAATGGGCTTTTGAAAGGCTCGAGGCGTTGTCCAGCCCTGCCCCCATGATGACGTGGTTGCAAAACTCTTGCCGATGAAGTTTGCCACAGGTTAGCCATGATGGCAATGGATGGGGAACCAGGCTCAAGAGGTCAAACTGTCTCTTGCTGTTCCTGTGTTTGTGATCATTCTGTGCCTTCAAGAAATATATTCATCTTTCTTGTAAGGGTCATGTTTAAAACTCAGCTTTGTTTTATAGCATCATGATTCATCTCAGAAAACCATGAAATGAGAGCTGGGAAACAAGATAAGGATTCATTTCAGACACAGAGGGGGGCAATTTTCCCAAAATGACGCTATAAGACTCCGATACCAAGATTGGTGGTGTAGTGGACAGTGATGAAAGTTGTCTTCGATTGCAACAGGATCTTGAGCAATTGAGCCAGTGGGCTGACGAATGGCAGATGGAGTTTAATTTAAATAAATGCATTTTGGTAGATTGAACCGGGGCAGGACTTGCTTAGGTTGATTGGCCATGATCAATTGCCCCTTAGTATCAGGGAGACTAGCCGGGTAAATGACTGGGATTATGGAGATAGGGTGTGGGTGGAGCTTGATGGACTGAATGGCCTTTTTTCAGTGCTGCTGGTACTCTATGATTCTATGACTTGACAGAGTAGAGATGATGTGTTGGCTATTTCAAACAGGGAGGAGGCATTTCCTTACTCTTTCTTCAGTGAGGGAGGTGGTGTCATGGTATTGCCACAGGACTAGTAACCCAGAATGATTGAATCCCGCCAGGGCAGATGGTGAAACTTGAACTCAGTAAAAATCTGGAATTAAAAGTCTAATGAAATTGATTGCTGTGGAAACCCTTCAGGGCAGGAAATCTGCTATTCTTACTGATCTAATCTACACATGACTCCAAACTTACAGAAATACGGTTGACTCTTGAAATGGTCTAGTGAGTCACTCAGTTCAAGGGCAATTTGAGATGGGTATTAAACGCAATGCCCAAAAGTTTAAAAAACTCAAAGGATTGTTAGTCTTTGGAATTTAGAGTCATTGTATGGGCTTTTCTGGCCACACTAGCCCCAAAACTGGAAAATCCCACCCGAGATTAACAGGTCTTTCCATTGTCCACCCCTTGCTCGCTCTGATCCCCTTTGTGGGCAGAATGGGAAAGTTCTCCCCATTGAGTATATTCAAGACTGATTGATGTTTTGGTCTCTGGGAGAATTAAGGGGGGTCTGACAACACCAGGTTTTAGTCCAACCGATTTATTTGATAATATTCTCACAAGCAAGCAAGCCGGCATACCCACATCAGAATTAAGGGGTACAGGAATTCAACAGGAAAGTGGAGCTGAGTTAGAAGACCAGTCAGAGTTGTGTTGAATGACAGAGCTGGCTCCAGAAGCTGAAAGGTCGATTTCCACCTTCTGCTTCCTGTGTTGTTACCCTTTCAAGTCCTGACCAGTTGTAATTAAAATGAGAATATTTTCATTAGAACTTGAAGTTAAGCGGTGATCTAAGAGAATTGTTCAAAATTACAAGAAGGCTTTGATAAGGTAAATTAAAAATGTTTCCATTTTCACTGAATCGGTAATTAAAAACATAAATTTAAGACCATTACAAACAAGACAAAAGCAGTGATTCAGAGAATTTTTTTATGCAGCGGATTGTTTGACTATAGAATGTCAATCAATATTCAAATCTATTGTCACCTTTTTTGTAAGCAAAGTGGACACGTATTTGAAAAAGAAAATGGATATTGGGAAAGGAACAGGTTTTTCAGGTGGAGACAGGAGTTAGAATTGGAATAAGTTATCTTTACATTTTGAAGTTTTGTAAAGTCACTGAGTTGTCCATTGTCACTGAAGGGCTGATAAAGAATTGTCATCCTTCTCCGTCTGGGTTCTTGAACTTGGGCTGAGAATGATGAATATTGGCTTTACTTCATTTGTGAACCGCAGTGACCTCCTTCTGATGTCAGCTTAGCTCAGTGACCACACTCTCCGAATTGCGTCAAAAAAACTCGGGGTTCTAAATTGCTTTCCAGAATTTGAGCAGGTAACCTCGGCAGAACTTTGTTTTGGAAGAGACTCTGAGTCTGCCTGGCTTGATGTAATAGATCCCACAGCTCAGATTGAAGAAGGTGAAGCAGAGAGGGGCCATTTTTCTGGTATCCCATCACCACTCATCCTTTAAGCAATGCTACTGAGAACACGACATAGACCATAAGAAATAGGAGCAGGAGTAGGCTGTTTGGCCCCTCGAGCCTGCTTCACCATTCCATAGGATCATGGCAGTTCCTACATTCGTCCCAATCTGCTTTCCTGCACTTTCATTGATTCCCGAACTGATCAAAAATGTATCTATCTCAGCTTTAAAAACTCACAAGAACACTTTCCCCTCAGCTCCCTGTGGCAAGGAGTTCCAAGGCACTCAGCCTTCTGAGACTCACCTGAAGAAGGAGCAGTGTTCCGAAAGCTCGTGCTACCAAATAAACATGTTGGAGTTTAACCTGGCGTTGTGAGGCTTCTTACTGTGTCCACCCCAGTCCAACACTGATATCTCTCCATCTTCTGAGAGAAGAAATCCCTCCTCAGCTCAGTCTTGAATTGGTACCCTTTCATTCTGAGACGATATCCTCTGGTCCTAGACTCTCCCATAAGGAGGAACATCCTTTCAGCATTTGCCCTCTCAAACCCCTTAAGTATCTATTTGCTCAATGCTATTTGTGGGAGCTTTTTTTTCTTCATTCTTGGGACATGGGCATCGCTGACTTGCCAACATTCCCTAATGGTCCTGGAGTCACATGTAAGCTCAATCAGATAGGGGCGGATTTCCTTCCCGAAAGGACATTAGTCAACCAGATGAGTTTTCCAACAATCAGCAGTGGCTTTATGGTCATCAGTAGATTCATAATTTGAGATTTTTTTTTCATTGAATTGAATTTCCACCATCTGCCTTGGTGGGACTCAAACCCAAGTCCCCAGAACATTAGCTGAGTTACAGGATTAATAGTCTAGCATTAATAACACTAGACCATTGCCTGCCCCTTGCTGTGCATAAATCATCCCCTGTTGTTTCCTACTGTTAAATATTATTTCAGTGGAACAGGTTTCCATGTTCCCTGAACGTGCAAGGTGCTATGTAAATGTAATTTTTTTTCCGTTAACCCTTGTATTTTCTGAATGATTTTTGACAATGTGCAGCTCAGATAGCTGGCTTGCTTTACACAATACTTCTGAAGTTAATTTTCCAAACTCTGCTGTATCCCGATTGGCAAAGTAATTTTTTAAATTTGTTAATTTCCCTTCCAGCGGTGCTCAGTTTTTTACAGTTGGAATGAGTAACATTGCTGACAGAGAGGCGAAGAGAGAATGAGAGCCAGCAGAGAAACTGGCCAGATGCAATTTTGTCAATAAATTATCTTCTGTTAGCCTGCTGACTCCGCACAATGGCAATACCAAGGATACCAGATTGGAAGAATATTTAGCAATCAATTTTATTGTTCCCAGAAAGACCCTCATTTGTTCAGACTTGGAGGAAACTTAGTAGGGGGGAGACGGTAGTGGAGTGGCATCATCACTGGATGAGTAATCCAGTAGACCCTGGATAATGCTCTGGGGACACAGGTTCAAATCCCACAGATAGTAAAATTTGAATTAGAAGTCTAGAACTAAAAGTCTAATGATGACACTTTCCCCTGCTGAAGAGCCTAAACGTACGTGTTATAATTTTTGGATAAATTGTTGGCCATTTCACTCAGAGAAGAGACATTTCTTCACTCTTTCTTCTGTGGGGAGGCAGTGGTGTAGTGATTTGCTGTTGGCCCAGAAACCCAAGTTCAAACCCCACCATCTCAGATGGTGAAATTTGAATTCAATAAAAATCTTATTTAAAACTCTAATGATGGCCATTGTTAATTGTTGTAAAAGACTCATCCAGTTCACTAATGTCCTGTAGGAAACTTTGTGGAGCTGTGTTGGGCTGGGGTGGGCCCAGTAAGAAGTCTCACAACACCAGGTTAAAGTCCAACAGGTTTATCTGGTATCACCAGCTGTCAGAGCGCTGCTCCTTCATCAAGTGAGCCTCACCTGATGGAGGAGTAACGCTCTGAAACCTTGTAGTTTCAGCCTCGTTCTCAATTGTCATTCATTCCTGATATCTGTCACAAGATACTTCTTTCTTAATCTTAATTTCTATCCGTAATGTGGAGTTGCCGGTGTTGGACTGGGGATAGGCACAGTAAGAAGTCTCACAACACTAGGTTCAAGTCCAACGGGTTTATTTGGTATCACAAGCTTCCAGAGCGCTGCTCCTTCATCAGAGATTCAATCCAACCAAAGTCTATATTTAACTCATGAAATCAACTCTGCTTTAAACACCACCCTAATATCCAAATACGGTTACTGAAATCAAAACAGAACATTCTGGAAAGATTCAACAGGTCTGATAACATCTGTGAAGAGAGAGAAACAGAGGAACATTCAAATCATAAAATTTTCTCATCACAAACAATCAGAATTCTAGTCAGAATCTGTCATGTTAACTGAGATCAACTGCTGTTTGACCTGCCGAGTATTTCCAGCATTTCCTTTGACTATTTTCTTCCGGGGATATCTGACGGAACATTTAAACCTCTGTCCTTTGTTTCGTCACTGAGATGACAGCGTTTGTTTTGACTCTGCTCGTTAATATAAATGGGGCAAAAGCGAATCAATCGCCAGTAATAAATCTCTTCCAGTTTCCGTTTCAATCATTGTCAGTGGAAACAAAGATCGAGAGAGGTGTAATGGGAGAATGGATCACTCTATCTCACAAAGTCTAATCACCGACTATCAGCCTCAGCTCATTATTGGGCGGAGGCCAGAAATTTAAATAGAAGCTGAGAGCTATTTGATTGAAATACCTAACAGGGATTAGAATCCCCTTCTGTGCTGTCCCAGAGCACATGTAACACTGTAATGAAAAAATTCTTCCCTGCTGCCATCAGACTTTTGAATGCTGCTATCTTATATTAAGCTGATCGGCACGGGGGTGGGGGTGGAGTGAGGGGGGGGGGGGGGGGGGGAGGTGGGGGGGGGGGGGGCAGCATGATGGCACAGTAGTTAGCACTACTGCCTCAAAGTGCCAGTGACCCAGGTCCAATTCCCAGCTTGGGTCACCGTCTGTGTAGAGTTTGCATATTCTCCCCGTGTCTGCGTGGGTTCTCCTCCAGGTGCTCTGGTTTCCTCCCAAGATGCGCAGACTAGATAGATTGGTCATGGTAAATTGCCCCTTAGTGTTATGGGGACTAGCTAGGGTAAATGCATAGGGTTAAGGGTTATGGGGAGAAGGGATTAAGGGTTATGCAGAAGGGATTGAGGGTTATGGGGAGAGGGCGGGAAGGTGGAACTGAGCCACGACAGATCAGCCATGATCTTATTGAATGGCAGGGCAGGCTCGAAGGGCTAGATGGCCTACTCCTGCTCCTATTTCTTATGTTCTTATGTTCTTATGGAGATAGGGCCTGGGGAGGGATTGTGATTGATGCAGACTTGATGGGCCGAATGGTCTCCTTCTGCACTGTAGGATTCTATGATCTTTCGCTACACCCTAGCTATAACTGTAACACTACATTCTGCACCCTCTCATTTCCTTCTCCCCTATGTACTCTATGAACAGTATGCTGTCTGTATAGAGCGTAAGAAACATCACTGGGACCTCTTTAGGGGCAGGTGTGACCTGTACAAAAAGGGTGGGCTGCACTCGAATCCCAGGGGGACCAATATCCTGGCGGGAAGGTTTGCTAAAGTGCTGGGGAGACTTTAAACTCGAATGGTTGGGGGGAGGGAATCAAAGTGAAGTGACTGGGAGAGAGGGGGGTTAGCTCGCAAATAGAGAGAGATTGTCGACAGTGTGAGAGGGAGGATAGGCGGGTGATGGAGAAGGGGGGCGCTCAGGCCAAAGGTTTGAGATGTGTCTATTTTAACACGAGGGGTGCTGTTAACAACGTGGATGAGCTTGGAGTGTGGATCACTACTTGGAAATGTGATGTGGTGGCCATTACAGAGACTTGGATGACTCAGGGATAGGACTGGCTACTTCAAGTGTCAGGTTTCAGATGTTTCAGGAGGGCCAGGGGAGGGAGGCAAAAGAGGTGGCGGAGTGGCATTGTTGATCAGAGATCGTGTCACACTGATGTAGAAAAGATGGAGGGATTGTCACTGTGGGTGGAGGTTATCAGCTGAAAGTGCCAAATGGAGGATTCATCTCAGCCTCCACCCGAGGTCCCCAATCTTCAGCCAATTCGATTCTCCCATGTGATATCAATGAACGGCTGCAGGTGATGGATACAGCAAAGGCAATGGATCCTGATAACATTCCAGTAATAGTAGTGAAGGCTTACGCTCCATAACTTACCATGCCCCGAATCAAGTTGTTCCAGTACAGCTACAACACTGGCATCTACCTAACAATGTGAAAAAAAGGCATGTCCTATCTACAAAAACCAGGACAAATCCAACCCAGCCAATCAGCCTATTCAATGTTCTGACCAATGAAATGAAGCATGCCAAATGCCATCTTCACCACTCTGTCCACCTGTTACTCCACTTTCAAGGAGCTATGAATCTGTACCTCTAAATCTCTTTGTTCTGCAATTCTCCCAAACACCTACCATTAACTGAGTATGTCCTGCCCTGATTCAATCTACCAAAATGCATCACCGCACATTTATCTAAATTCAATTCCATCTGCCATTCGTCAGCCCACAGGCCCAATTGATCAAGATTCTGTTGCAATTCGAGATAATTTTCTTCTTTGTCCATGTCCACTATGTCACCAATCTTGGTGTCATCTACAAACTTACTAACAATGCCTTCTATATTCTCATCCACATCATCCATATTAATAACAAATAAGCCTGGACCCAGCACTGATCTCTGAGGCACACGACTGATCACAGATCTCCAGTTTGAAAAAACAACTCTCTACAACCACCCTCTGTCTTCTGTTGTCAAACCAATTTTGTATCTATTTAGCCACCTCACCTTGGATCCCGTGAGATTTAACCTTATGCATGTGCAGGTTAGGCGGATTTATGAATCTAAATTGCCCCTTCGTGTCCAAAAGATGTGTAGGTTTGGGGAATTACTGGGTGCGGTTCTGGGGATAGGGTAGTGAGTGGGCAAGGGTAAGATCTTTTGCTGATGAGTTGGTGCAAACTCGATGGGCTGAATGGCTTCCTTCTGCAACGGAGGGATTCTACGGGACTTTCCGTTGCATGCACCTCTGCCTCCCCCCACCAGCGGAAAGTCCCGTCAGCAGGAACAGTGGGAAAATTTTAGCAGTGAAGTATTTGATTAAGTGTGGCATCAGGAACCTGAGCAAAGTTGGAGGCAGCGGGAATTGGGGTGGAGGGGGAACCCTCTGCAGGTTGGAATCACACCTGGCGCAATGGAAGATCAGTGTGGTTGTTTTTTTGAGGCCAGTGTTGGATTGCTGAGTTACTAATTGGAATAAAAAATGCTCAAATGATTAAAAACTAACATCTAACGTAACTGGCAAAGTGTCTCAATAATATCGTAAAGTGAGAAAACGATGTCAAGCTGTGAAAAGCTTACTCGTAGGAAAAAGCTGGGACCTTGAGGCTGTCTTTGAGAAATTGCGAGTGTGAGAATGGAATGTAGATATCTCGCTCTGCAAGATAAGAGACTACAGGATGTGAAAGCACTGAGATCTAGAAATACATAGAAAAGACATTAATTACCTAAATATGTAAAGTTAGTGACATAACAGATTCCAGTTGGTCAATGATGTCATGCTGAAAGGTAACTGAAGAAAGGGACAGGTTAATGAAATAACAACCAGGATAAGAGATGCCCAGAATTGTTTCTGCGCAGCAGAGAGAAACCATTCCAGATAAGAACAAGGAAGATGTGCGTGTGTGTGAGAGAGAGAGAGAGAGAGAGCACGCTAGAGAGAGAGAGAGAGAGAGAGAGCGTGAGAGAAGAACCTGAAGACCAGAAGCAGCAAAAGGAGAAACCACTGTGTGTTCCCTGTCCAGTGTTAATATGAGAATTGTTTAGGCGTATCTGCATAAGGAATAAATTAATACCAAATGCACAAAAAGCAGGACAAATCCAACCAAGCCAATTACCGCCCAGTTTACTCTCGATCATCAGTAAAGTGATGGAAGGGGTCATCGACAGTGCCATCAAGCAGCACCTGCTCAGCAATAACATGCTCAGTGATGCCCAGTTTGGGTCTCACCAGGGTCACACAGACCCTGACATCATTACAACCTTGATTCAAACATGGACAAAAGAGTTCAGGTTCAGAGGTGAGGTGAGATTGATAGCCCTTCAAACAAAGGCTGCATTTGACCGAGTGTGGCATCAAGGAACCCGAGTGAAACTGGAATCAATGGGTGTCGGGGGCAAACTCTCCATTGGTTGGAGTCAGACCTGGCACGTAGGAAGATGGGTGTGGTTCTGGAGGGTCAGTTATCTCAGTTCCAAGACATCTCTGCAGGAGTCTCTCAGGATAGTGTCTTAGGCCCAACAATCTTCAGCTGCTTCATCAACGATCTTCTCCCCATTGTAAGGTTAGAAGTGGAGATGTTCGTTGATGATTGCACAATGTTCAGCACCATTGGTGATTTCTCAGATACTGAAGCAGTCCACGTTCAAATGTAACAAGATTTGGACAATATCCAGATTCGGGCTGACAAGTGGCTGGTTACATTCATGCCAACAAATACCAGGCAATGGTCATTATCAAGAAAAGACACTCTGAGACCACCGCCCCTTGACATTCAGTGGTGTAACCATCACTGAATCCCTCATTGTCAACGTTCTTTGGGCTACCACTGACCAGAAATTCAACTGGACTCACCACATAAACATTGTGGCAACAAGGACAAGTCAGAGGCTAGGAATACTGCAGCGAGTAACTCACTTTCTAATTCCTCAAAGCCTGACCACGATCTACAAGGCACAGGTCAGGAGTGTGATGGAATACTCTCCACTTGCCTGGATGGGAGCAGCTCCAACAACACTCAAGAAACTTGACACCAACCAGGACAAATCAGCCCCGCTTGATTGACATCACATTCACAAACATTCAATCCCTCCATCACTGATGCTCAGTAGCAGCAGTGTGTACCATCTACAAGATGCACAACAGCAATTCACCAAAGATCCTTAGACATCACCTTCCAGACACATGACCACTTTCATCTAGAAGGACAAGGACAGCAGATACATGGAAACACCACCACTTGCAAGTCCCCCTCCAAGTCACTCACCACCATGACTTGGAAATATATTGGCCTTTTCTTCGCAGTTGCTGGTCAATATTCTGGAATTCCCTCCCTAACTGCGATGTGGGTCAACCCACATCACATGGACTGCAGCGACTCAAGAACGCAGCTCACCACCACCTTGTCAAGGGGAACTGGA
This sequence comes from Prionace glauca, assembly GCA_037974335.1. Lineage (NCBI taxonomy): Eukaryota > Metazoa > Chordata > Chondrichthyes > Carcharhiniformes > Carcharhinidae > Prionace > Prionace glauca. The sequence continues at coordinate 82,949,685 of CM075734.1, read as the reverse complement.
GATGGGCAATAAATGCTGGCCAACCAGCGCTGCCCATGTCCCATGGATGAATTTTAAAAAATTAGAGTCTAGAGAGTCAGAGTTTTACAGCAACGAAAGTGGACCTTTGGCCCATCATGGCTGCACCGGCCATCAAGAACCAATCTATTCTATCCCATTTTCCAGCATTTGGTCCAGAACCTCAGATGTTGTAACATTTCAAACACTCATTTAAATGCTCCTGAAATGGATTCTCAGAATTCCCTGGGTTCCCTGGGTCTCTGAATTACTGTGTAGGATGGATGTTACCTGTATTTGCACACCTCTATTGTGGAGTCCAAGAGGCCTAGACAAAGATCATAGGTAGAAGAAGGATTGGAATGAGGCACTGACTGAATGTTAAAATGGCGGCACAGGCTCGTTGGGCGAAGGGCCTGTTTCCTGTGCTGTGTTGTTCTTTGTTCTTTGTGTCTGCTGCCCTTGCCCTAGGTGTTGGAGATCACAGGTTTGAACAAAGAACAAAGAACAACACAGCACGGGAAACAGGCCCTTCGGCCCAACGAGCCCGCGCCGCCGTCCCATTGTCTCAGTGACCTATTCATGATTTTAGTCTATGCCTAATGTGCGAGGATCAGGGAGGTCCAATATAGGGACAAATTGTTACCCAATCAATCAGCCTAAAAGCACATCTTTGGGATGTGGGAGGAAACCGGAACACCCGGAGGAAACCCACGCAACCACGGGGAGAACGCGCAAACTCCCACAGACACAGGCCCAAATCCATGTGTCCGCACAGTTTGGAAAGTGTTGTCAAAGGATCTCTGTTGCAGTGCACCTTATAGATGTACATACTGCTGCCACTGTGAACTGGAGGGAATGAATGGGGCGTCAATCAAATAGGTTATTTTGCCCTGGATGGCATTTGAGCTTTTTGAGGGTTGTCGGAGCTACACCAACCTAGTTATATGGGGAGTGTTCCTTCATAATCCTGAGTTATGCCTTTGTAAAGGCTGGACAGAATTTGGGAATCAGGAGGTGAGTTACTTGCTGCAGGATTCCCAGCCTCTGACCTGCTCTTGTAGCCATTGTATTTCTGTGGCTAATCCAGTTCATGAGAGTAGGTCTTCGGGTAAGGGGTGGCAAATTTAAAACAGAGTTGAGGAGAAATTTGCTACCCCAAAGTGTGCTGAATGCTGGGACAGTGAGTCAATTTAAGGAGGAGTTAGACAGGTTTTTAATTGGTAATGGGTTGAAGGGTTAAAAGGGTAAGGTAGGAAAATGGGGATGAGGACATATCAGCCATGATCGAATGGCAGAGAGGACTTGATGGACCGAATGGCCTAATTCTGCTCCTATAACTTGTGAACTTATGAATTAAGTTGAGTTTCTGGTCAATAGATGTTAAGCCTCTCAGTTGCAGTCCAGTAATAAAAGAGTCTACCTTCTTCACAAACCCCACTTTATTCTCTTTTACAACTTCACATTTACACCCAACACCCAGTACCAGCTGTAACCCCTTTATATATCCCGGTGAGTACTATTAACCAATTAACATACAAATTTGGTCTAAAGTGGAAAGCTGCATTTAACCCATTTCTAATGATGCAGAATGTTAATAGTTTCCCTCTGGTTACTGACCTTTCTGCCATGAGGAACTGTTTCTCCTTGTGTGCTCTATTAAAGCTATTCACGATTGTGAACTCCTCGATCAAACCTCTTTGTAACCTGAGAAACATGTTGTTGTAATGTGGGAAACATGGCCCCTCATTTGCCCACAGCAAGTTCCCCTGAACAGCAATGTGAAAATATCCAGATAATCAGGTTCTAATGATGTTAGTTTTTGGATAAATATTGGCCAATGAAGGCACTTGAGATAACTCCCATGGTCTTGTGCAAGGTGATTCAAGTACACCCTCCTGAGAGAACGGACAAGGCTTCAGATTAATATCTCATCTAAAAGACAGGATTAGCAGCAGTGCAGTATTCCCTCAAAAAACAAAGAAAATTCCAGCATAGGAACAGGCCCTTCAGCCCTCCAAACATGCTGCCCAACAGAACTAAAACCTCCTACCCTTCTGGGGACTATACCTCTCTATTCCCATCCAATTCACATATTTGTTGGGATGCCCCTTAAAAGTCACTATTATATCTGCTTCCACAATCTCCCCAGCAGCGAGTTCCAGGCACCCACCACCCTCTGTGTAAAAAACTTGCCTCGTACATCTCCTTTAAACCTTGCCTCTCGCATCTTAAGCCTGTGCCCCCCTAGTAATTGACTCTTCTACCCTGGGGAGAAAGCTTCTGACTGTCCGCTCTGTCCATGCCTCACTGCAGCCCTTCTGATGATACAGCATTGGAGTGATAACATAAGAACATAAGAAATAGGAGCAGGAGTGGGCCATCTAGCCCTTCGAGCCTGCCCCACCATTCAATAAGATCATGGCTGATCTGAAGTGGATCAGTTCCACTTTTCCTCTTTCTCCCCAAAACCCTTAATTCCCCTGTCTATCAGAAACCTATCTACCTGTGACTTAAATATATTTAGCGAGGCAGCCTCCACCACTTCAACGGGCAGAGAATTCCAGAGATTCACCCCCCTTGAGTGAAGAAGTTCCTCCTCAACTCCGTTCTAAACTGCACCACCCCCCCCCTCTTTATTTTGAGGGTGTGCCCCCTAGTTCTGGTTTCCTTTGATAGCCATGAGTTTTCTGCTAAGTTCTCACCATGTGGCCTGAAGCTACAGTCTGAACTCTCCAGCTATTCACATCCTGCTGCAGCTGCCAGAGAGCACAGAGAATTTGGCGCTCAGCCAAGTCTCTGTCCACTGCAGCGGGACTGGAGAATCCCAGCTGTGGGCAAGGTCAGAGAATCCGGTCCATAATCTGTGACTCAATATTAAGAGTGTAAATAATTGAGCCCGCAAGCAATACACCACCTGAAGGACTGTGGATATCTTGCATCTATACGAGGGGAAAATTAATGTAGCAATAAAACTAATTGGAATGTTGAAACTATTCAAAGGTGCCCCACTTGCGATTGATTCTCAGCTATCACACCCTTAAGAGTTAAAGAGTTTCCATTAGAATGCACCTGACATTTGCTGGCTCGCTACTCAGTCGCACCACTGCTTTCTAGAAGAGAGTAAACATGTAAATATCAAATTCCAATTATGCTCGAAAGCAGAATGCAAATTTTGTTTGGAAATCTTTTCTGTGAAGCACAAAAGAAATTGGATTTGAGAGTCAAACCTGCAGCAAATTGGAACTTTATTTTAGATTTGTTTATTGGAAGTCTTGGGCAGGGATCTGCTGATAGCATTCTTGGTTTGCATAAGCTATAGTTTAAAAAAAAAACACTTGTCATCTCAATGACCTCCAAGCTTTACCTTTCCATCACAACCCTGCCTTCCTTTCAAATCCTGCTCGGGATCATCGCTCCTGCAATATTTCGAAAGAGAGACTTGCGTTTATGTAGCGCCTCTCAGGATCCCGGGATGTTCCAAGCAGATTTACAGTACTTCCAAATTGGGGTTGCTGCCGCAATGTTGGAAATGAGTCAGTGAAATGCAAGCAATTGAGACAAGTTTAGTGGTTAAAAAAAAAAGGAAGGGATAGACAAGATGGGCCGAAGGGCAAGTTTCCAAAGCTGTAAACCTCTATGAATCTGTGAATTTGTGCTCAAGCAGCTTCAACGAGTGAAATGTGGTCATGGCCAGATTAATATTTTAGACATTGGCTGAGTGATGATACATTGGTCAGTACACCAGGAAGAACTTTTCCTCAGAATAATCCACCTGGGAGGGTGGGGCGGGGGGGCGGGGGGGGGGGCTTTATTTATCATCCTACTCAAGAAAGCAGCAACACCGCATCAAAAAAACAAAGAACAAAGAACAAAAACAGCCCGGGAAACAGGCCCTTCGGCCCAATGAGCCCTCGCCGCCATTTTAACATTACCAGTCCCCCCCTCCACCCATGACCCTTATCTATGTTTATGGCACTCCACATTGAGGGGAAACTAATTTAGGGACAATTTATTACCTCCAATCAGCCTAACAGCACATCTTTGGGGTGTGGGAGGAAACCGGAGCACCCGGAGAAAACCCACGCAAGCACGGGGAGAATGCGCAAACTCCCACAGACACTGGCCCAAATCCATGTGTCTGCACAGCAAACAGTGATAGTCACTGAGCTGTCGTGTTGCCCAGCATCTGGTCCAGTTTAAGCGCACACTAACGACATGAAGCACTAAGCTATTCTTGAACATCCAAGAGCAGCCCAAGTATGACCCATCGTGTGTATGCCCCTCGTTGGACAACAAGGCGGACCGACTTAAATCCTGTGTATGAAAAGAGAAAAACATTAGTAACATTCCACATCCTTATACATTACCAGGGACGTCCCAATGCTAATGACCCTTATTTAAAACAATCTCCTATATCCTTCCATCTCCAACCCACTCATGTGCCTGTCTAAGTTACTCTTAAACAACTCCAGCGTACCTGCCTCCACCACCTTGCTTGCCAGAGCATTCCATACCCCCACTACCCTCTGTGTGAAAAAACTCCCTCTAATATCCGTGTTATACCTCTCCCCCCTCACCTAAGCCCGTGGCCCCTCGTACTGTGTGTCTCAAACATAGGAAATAGCTTACCTGTGTTTACTCTATCTGTACCCTTCATAATCTTATATACCTCTATTAGATCCACCCTCAGCCGTCGTCTTTCAAGGGAAAACAGCCCTCATTTGCTCAATCTTTCCTCATACCCCAGTCCTTCCATACCAGGCAGCATCCTCGTAAACCTCCTCTGCACTCTCTCCAGAGTCTCCAGGTCCTTCCGGTAGTAAGGCGACCAGAACTGGACTCAGTACTCCAAATGCGGTCTAACCAACGTTCTGTACAACTGCAACATTAGACTCCAGCTCTTATACTCTATACCCCTTCCTACAAAGGCTAACATACCAAAAGCCAGTCAACATTTTACACTGCAGTCTCTGTCCTGGATCTGGAGCACAAATAGCTTCCTTATGTCATTTTCATTCATATATGGGATATGGGCATTGTCAGCTGGCTGGAACTTATTGCCCAACCCGGGCAGCGCGGTGGCACAGTGGTTAGCACTGCTTCCCAATGGTGCTGGGGACTCAGGTTCAACTCCCAGCTTGGGTCACTGTCTGTGAGGAGTTTGCACGTTCTCCCTGTGTCTGCGTGGGTTTCCTCCGGGTTCTCCATTTTTTTCCCACAACCTGAAAGATGTGCTGGTTCGGTGCATGCTAATTTCTCCCTCAGTGTATCCAAACAAGCACTGGAGTGCGGCGACTAAGGCATTTTCACAGTAACTTCATTGCAGAGTTAATGTAAGCCTACTTGTGACAATAATAAATAAATAAATCCATTTGTTTCTGTCTCTTTCTGTATATCTTTGGTTCTCTAATTGGGAAAAGTGATGGAGTTGTAAGGGTAAAGTCATGTGTGAGAGAATGTGCGAACTGAACCAGCATAAGCACAGTTATTAAAAAATGAGTTATTGAAAAGATAAGAACTCGGCATTTTGATCTATGATTCATCTTTCAAAGGAAAGGTCTAAAAGATTGTCTTACAGGATTATATGAGATAGTTAAGGATATGCAAATATTAAATCTATAAACTCACATTGAAGCTTATTCTGTCAGGATGAGACATTCAAATTCATGAAGTACTTCCTCCAAGGAAGGGTGAATACTTGGAAAGAAATTCCTTACAGAGCAATTGGGATGAAAATCTGGGATCACTTAGTGGAAGAAAAATATATTTTAAATTGTAAAGAATTTACAGCAGGATATTTCACACTGGCCTCGTCCTGTCCAACTTACATAAGAACATGTGAACAAGGAGCAGGATTTAGCCATTCCTGTGCAATGAGAATAATTATGATCTGACAGTTGGGGGATCCTCTTGGAAGAAGCGATCACAGTATGCTTTAATTTAAAATATAGATGGAACGTGGGAAAGTAAAATCTAATACCAGTAACTTGGGCTTAAACAAAGGACGCGATAAAGTGATGAGGGAGGAGTTGGCTAAGGTAGACTGGGAGCAAAAACTTTATGGTGGGACAAAAGAGGATGAGAAGGGGGACTTAGTGGTAGGGGATGGGGATATGGCTGAGGCCCTGAATAACTTTTTTGTTTCTGTCTTCACGGAGGAGGGTGTGAATAATTTGCCGGGAGTTAGAGATGGAAAGGTGATAGGACTGGAGGGTCTTAAGAACATAAGAACATAGGAAATAGGAGCAGGAGTAGGCCATCTAGCCCTTCGAGCCTGCCCCGCCATTCAATAAGATCATGGCTGATCTGTCGTGGCTCAGCTCCACCTTCCCGCCCTCTCCCCATAACCCTTAATCCCCTCTCTTATCAAAAACCCATCAACCCGTTTCTTAAAAATATTTAGTGAGGCAGCCTCCACCACTTCAACGGGCAGAGAATTCCAGAGATTCACCACCCTTTGAGTGAAGAAGTTCCTCCTCAACTCTGTTCTAAACGGCCTCCCCTTTATCTTGAGGCTGTGCCCCCTAGTCCTACTGTCTTTTTTGAGCGGGAAGAGTCTCTCCACCTCTATCCTATCCATCCCATTCATCATCTTATAATGACATTACTGTTACGAGAGAGGTGGTGCTCGACAGGCTGGAGGGGCTGATTGTGGACAAGTCGCCAGGACCGGATGGAATGCATCCGAGGATTCTGAAAGAAATGGCGGAGGTGATAGTGGATGCCTTGGTGGTTATTTTCCAGACGTCGCTGGATTCCGGGGAAGTGCCGGAAGATTGGAAAGCGGCTAATGTTACACCGTTGTTTGAGAAGGGTGCCAGGCAAAAGGCAGGGAATTATAGGCCGGTTAGTTTAACGTCTGTGGTAGGTAAAATGTTAGAATCCATCATCAAGGAGGAAATAGCAAAGCATCTTGAGGGGAATTGCTTGATAGAGCAGACGCAGCACGATTTCGTTAAAGGGAAGTCGTGTCTGACAAATTTACTGGAGTTCTATCAGGATGTGTCCAGGGAGGTGGATAGAAGAGAGCCGGTGGATGTGGTGTTTCTTGATTTTCAGAAGGCGTTTGATAAAGTACCTCACAAGAGGTTATTGCAGAAGGTCAGGAGACATGGAGTTGTGGGTAGGGTGTTAGCGTGGATAAAGGATTGGTTGTCAAATAAGAGGCAGAGAGTGGGGGTCAATGGGTGCTATTCGGATTGGCGGATGGTGACTAGTGGAGTACCCCAGGGATTGTGCTGGGGCCTCAGCTATTTACCATTTATATAGATGATCTGGAGGAGGGAACCGAGTGTCGAAATTTGCTGATGACACCAAGATTGGTGGAACGGGAAATTGTGCGGAGGGTGTGGAGAGTCTGCAAAAGGATCTAGATAGGCTGGGCGAATGGGCCAGGAAATGGCAAATGGAATTTAATGTTGGCAAGTGTGAGGTGGTCCACTTTGGTAGGAAGAATGGTAGGAAGGACTATTACTTACGGGGCGAAAAACTGCAGCAGGCGACGGTGCAGAGGGACCTCGGGGTCCTTGTGCATGAGTCGCAAAAACCCAGCTTGCAGGTGCAGCAGGTGGTCAGGAAGGCGAATGGGATGCTGGCCTTCATAGCGAGGGGAATTGAATATTAAAGTAGGGAGGTCTTGCTGCAGCTGTATAGGGCATTGGTGAGGCCGCAGCTGGAGTACTGTGTGCAGTTTTGGGCGCCGCACCTGCGCAAAGATATTTTGGCCTTGGAGGGAGTGCAGAGGAGGTTTACTAGGCTGATACCGGAGTTGAGGGGGTTGAGCTATGAACAGAGGCTGAATAAACTAGGCTTGTACTCGTTAGAGTTTAGAAGAATGAGGGGAGATCTCATTGAGACGTATAAGATGATGAATGGGATGGATAGGATAGAGGTGGAGAGACTCTTCCCACTCAGAAAGGATAGTAGGACTAGGGGGCACAGCCTCAAGATAAAGGGGGGCGGTTTAGAACAGAGTTGAGGAGGAACTTCTTCACTCAAAGGGTGGTGAATCTCTGGAATTCTCTGCCCGTTGAAGTGGTGGAGGCTGCCTCGCTAAATATTTTTAAGGCGCGGGTTGATGGGTTTTTGATAAGAGAGGGTATTAAGGGTTATGGGGAGAGGGCGGGAATGCGGAACTGAGCCACGACAGATCAGCCATGATCTTATTGAATGGCGGGGCAGGCTCGAAGGGCTAGATGGCCTACTCCTGCTCCTATTTCTTATGTTCTTATGTTCTAATTGAGGAACATTGGAGGACCATCAAAGCGACCTTTCACAGTGCTCAGCAAAAGTATATACCAGTGATAAGAAAGGACTGCAGAGAAAAAGATAACCAACCATGGATATCTTAGGAAAGAAAGGGAGTATCAAATTGAAAGGAAATGCAAAGATTAGTGGGAACCTAGAGGATTGGGAAATCTTTAAAGGTCAGCAAAAAAAAAACACGAAAAAAGCCATAAGGAAAGGTAAGGTGGATTATGAGTAAACTAGTTTAGAATATAAAAACAGATAGCAATTTTTTTTAACAAAAAACGAAAAAGGATGGCGAAAGTAGACATTAGTCCTTTAGAGGACCAGAAGGAGGATGTAATAACTGGAAATGAGAAAATGGCTGAGGCATTGAACAGGTATTTTGTGTCGGTCTTCACAGTGGAAGACATAAATAACATGCCAAAAATTGATGACAGAAAGGCTATGGCAAGTGAGAATCGAGGAACTATCATTATCACGAAAGAAGTAATTCTGGGCAAGTAAATGGGGCTAAAGTTAGACACTGGAATTCCCTGTGAAGCAGTTGAGGCTATCTCATTGAATGTTTTTTAAGGCAAGGATAGATAAATTTTTGAACAGTGAAGGAATTAACGGTTATGGTGAGCAGGTGGGTATGTGGAGCTGAGTCCACAAAAACGTCAGCCATGATCTTACTGAATGGTGGAGCAGACTCGAGGGGACGGATGGCCTACTCCTGCTCCTAGTTCTTATGTTCTTATTCAGCCCCTCGAGCCTGCTCCACCATTCAATTCAAACATGGCTGATCTAATCTTAGCCTCAACACTACCTTCCTGCCTGCTCTCCATATCCCGTCATCCCACAACTAATTACAAACCTATCTATCTCCTCCTTAAATTTACTCAATGTCCCGACTTCCACTGCACTCTGGGGTAGATAGTTCCACAGATTTATGCCCCTATGAGTGTAGTAATTCCTCCTCATTTCTGTTTTAAATCTGCTACCCCTTAACCAAGAGCTGTGGCCTATTGTTCTAGAATGTCCATCAAGGGGAACATCTGTTCTATGTGTATCCTGTCAATCCCTTTGGCATTTTACACACTTCAATTAGGTCTTCTCTCATCCTTCTAAACTCCAGCAAGCACGGGCCTAAATTGTTCAAACTCCTTCAGAAGGAGGCCATTCGGTCCATTGCGTCTGTACATTACCACAGTCCCAGCCAGGCCCTCTCCCATAACCCCCATGCATTTACCCTAGATACTCCCCCAGTAATAAGGAACTATTTAGCTTTACCAATCCACCTAACCCGCACATCTTTGGACTCAGTGCGGGGGGGGGGGGGGGGGGGTGGAAACTGGAGGACATGGAAGGAACCTATGCAGTTACGGGGAGGATGTGCGAACTCCACACAGTCAGCGATGCAAGCCAGGAATTGAACCCGGGTCCCTGGTGATGTGAGGCAGCAGCACTAACCAGTGTGCCACCCTTCATCCCTGGAATCTAATGAACATTCTCTGAATTGCCTCTAATGCATTTACATTCTTCCTCAAATAAGGAGACTGTGCGCAGGTGTGGTCCCACTAACATTCTCTACTGTTGCAGAATCATTTCCCTTGTCTTATAATGGAGTTTAAAAGTAGGAAAGTGTTGCTTTACCCAGGTTATCTGTTTCATTTCTGCTTATTTGTTAACGTATCTGCTGATTATTCTAACTCCCTCACATGTTTATCTCACTTCCTATAAATACATTTCTGCAAATAGGCCATGTGGTAATGAATTCCACATCCTCAACACTCTCTGGATAAATAAATTTCTCCTAATTTCCCTACAGGATATATTAGTGACTATCTGATAAATATGTTACAAAATATGTTACACTAAGAGTAGTGGGCGAGAAGAGAATTGGGAGAGGTTTAAATGTCAACAAACATTGACAAAGAAGTTGATAAAGGAGGGCAGGAGAAGCTATGAAGCTGGACTAGCGCTTAATATAAAAAAGGATAGCAAGAGTTTTTATAAATATATAAAAAGGAAGAGGCTGGCTAGGGTGAACGTTGGTCCTTTAGAGGATGAGAAAGGTGACCTAGTGGTAGGGGATGAGGATATGGCTCAGGTATTGAATAACTTTTTTGTTTCCGTCTTCACGGAGGAGGACGTGAATAATTTGCTGGATGTTAGCGATGGAAAGGTGGTAGGACTGGAGGGTCTTAATGACATTACTGTTACAAGAGAGGCGGTGCTCGACAGACTGGAGGGGCTGATTGTGGACAAGTCGCCAGGACCGGATGGAATGCATCCGAGGGTTCTGAAAGAAATGGCGGAGGTGATAGTGGATGCCTTGGTGGTTATTTTCCAGAAGTCGCTGGATTTCGGGGAAATGCCTGATGATTGGAAAACGGCTAATGTTACGTCGTTGTTTAAGAAGGGTGCCAGGCAAAAGGCGGGGAATTATAGGCCGGTTAGTTTAACGTCTGTGGTAGGTAAAATGTTAGAATTCGTCATCAAGGAGGAAATAGCGAGGCACCTTGAGAGGAATTGCTTGATAGAGCAGACGCAGCACGGTTTCATTAAAGGGAAGTCGTGTCTGACAAATTTACTGGAGTTCTATGAGGATGTGTCCAGGGCGGTGGATAGAGGAGAGCCGGTGGATGTGGTCTTTCTTGATTTTCAGAAGGCGTTTGACAAAGTACCTCACAAGAGGTTATTGCAGAAATTCAGGGGACATGGATTTGGGGGTAGGGTGTTAGCGTGGATAAAGGATTGGTTGTCAAATAGGAGGCAGAGAGTGGGGGTCAATGGGTGCTATTCGGATTGGCGGATGGTGACTAGTGGAGTGCCCCAGGGGTCGGTGCTGGGGCCTCAGCTATTTACCATTTATATAGATGATCTGGAGGAGGGAACCGAGTGTAGGGTGTCGAAATTTGCTGATGACACCAAGATTGGTGGAACGGCAAATTGTGCGGAGGGTGTGGAGAGTCTACAGAAGGATCTAGATAGGCTGGGCAAATGGGCCAGGAAATGGCAAATGGAATTTAATGTTGGCAAGTGTGAGGTGGTCCACTTTGGTAGGAATAATGGTAGGAAGGATTAGTACTTACGTGGCGAAAAACTGCAGCAAGCGACGGTGCAGAGGGACCTCGGGGTCCTTGTGCATGAGTCGCAAAAACCCAGCTTGCAGGTGCAGCAGGTGGTCAGGAAGGTGAATGGGATGCTGGCCTTCATAGCGAGGGGGATTGAATATAAAAGTAGGGAGGTCTTGCTGCGGCTTTATAGGGCATTGGTGAGGCCGCAGCTGGAGTACTGTGTGCAGTTTTGGGCGCCGTACTTACGCAAGGATATTTTGGCCTTGGAGGGAGTGCAGAGGAGTTTTACTAGGTTGATACCGGAGTTGAGGGGGTTGAGCTATGAGGAGAGGCTGAATAAACTAGGCTTGTACTCGTTAGAGTTTAGAAGAATGAGGGGAGATCTCATTGAGACGTATAAGATGATGAATGGGATGGATAGGATAGAGGTGGAGAGACTCTTCCCGCTCAGAAAGGATAGTAAGACTAGGGGGCACAGCCTCAAGATAAAGGGGGGGCTGTTTAGAACGGAGTTGAGGAGGAACTTCTTCACTCAAAGGGTGGTGAACCTCTGGAATTCTCTGCCTGTTGAAGTGGTGGAGGCTGCCTCGCTAAATATTTTTAAGAAACGGGTTGATGGGTTTTTGATAAGAGAGGGGATTAAGGGTTATGGGGAGAGGGCGAGAATGTGGAACTGAGCCACGACAGATCAGCCATGATCTTATTGAATGGCGGGGCAGGCTCGAAGGGCTAGATGGCCTACTCCTGCTCCTATTTCTTATGTTCTTAAATACAGGGGCTGGAATTTTTCGGCTGTTCACACCAGTGGGATTCTCCAGTCACACTGCAGTGACGTTGAAGCTGGAAAATTTGAGCCAAGATCTTATCTTTTAATCTTTCCCCCAGAAGTTGGAGACATTCGACAGGATTTTGTGCCCTCCCCAGGGTGACATTGATGGTGGGTGGGGCATTTAATCTGGCGGGAAATTCGAAGAATCACAGTATCCCCACAGTGCAAATGGAGGCCATTCGGCCCATTGAGTCTGCACTGACCACAATCCCAACCAGGCCCTATTCTCATACCTGCACATATTTAATCTGCTAAACCCCCTGACACTTGGGTCAATTTAACATGGGCAATCAACCCAACCCACACGTTTGGACTGGCAGGTAGGGATTCCATCTCACCGTGTATCTGTCCTGATTAAGTTCAGCTCCTCAAGTGGGAATGAATGCCCACTGAACAATGTCATCCCTCTTTCAGATATTCATCACTGTCATAATGCCAGTGCGGTGTTGAGTGTTCTTGCTGTGAGATTGAAATAAACATCAAGCCAAATTTTCACTCTGCAGTGAGAGGCACAAAGTTAGTAAAATTCCTGACTTTACAATCCAGGTTCATAGCTCTTTAAAAGTGGAGTCACAGATGGACAGAGTGGTGAAGGAGGCATTCAGCATGCTTGGTTTGATTGGTCAGGACAGGAATTGGGACATCTTTTTGAAGTTGTACAAGACATTGGTAAGGCCATACTTGGAATAATGTTTACAGTGCTGGATACCCTATTATAGAAAGGATATTATTAAACTAGAAATAGAGTGCAGAAAATATTTACTAGGGTGCTACAGGGACTTGATGGTTTGAGTTATAAGGAGAGCTTGGATAGACTGGGATTTCTTTCTCTGGAGCACAGAGGCTGAGGATGATCTCATAAAGGTTATAAAATAATGAGGGGTATAGATCAGCTAGATAGCCAATATCTTTTCTCAAAGGTAGGGGAGTCTAAAAGTAGAGGGCAGTTTAAGGCGAGAGGGGAGAGGTACGAAAGTTTCCAGAAGGGCATTTTTTTCACACAGAGAGTGGTGAGTGTCTGGAACAAGCTGCCAGAGGCAGTGGTGGAGGAAGATACAATTCTGTCTTTTAAAGAAGCTTTTAGACAGTTACATGGGTAAGATGTGTACAGAGGGATATGGGCCAAATGCGAGCAATTGGGACTAGTCTAGGTGTTTTAAAAAAAGGCAGCAGAGACAAATTAGGCCAAAGGGCTTGTTTCCATGCTGTAAACATCTATGACTCTAATCCCAATTCAGGATCAGGAGAAAGTACTCCAGGCAGTCAATTTTTCATTCCGTGGGAAAGGAGGGTGTTGCAGCTGATGACTGGGATCAGGCCTATCTCCTGGGGAATGAACCCAACACTCTTTACCTCCACACTCCTCATGCTAACAGACACAGCATCACAGTGGCTTGAGTTCAGCTTTCATGCTGAAACTAAATAAAAGACATTTCATAAGAACATAAGAACATAAGAAATAGGAGCAGGAGTAGGCCATCTGGCCCTTCGAGCCTGCCCCGCCATTCAATAAGATCATGGCTGATCTGTCGCGACTCAGCTCCACCTTCCCGCCTTCTCCCCATAACCCTTAATCCCTTCTCTTATCAAAAACCCATCAACCCGTTTCTTAAAAATATTTAGCGAGGCAGCCTCCACCACTTCAACGGGCAGAGAATTCCAGAGATTCACCACCCTTTGAGTGAAGAAGTTCCTCCTCAACTCTGTTCTAAACCGCCCCCCCTTTATCTTGAGGCTGTGCCCCCTAGTCCTACTGTCTTTTTTGAGCGGGAACAGTCTCTCCACCTCTATCCTATCCATCCCATTCATCATCTTATACGTCTCAATGAGATCTCCCCTCATTCTTCTAAACTCTAACGAGTACAAGCCTAGTTTATTCAGCCTCTCCTCATAGCTCAATCCCCTCAACTCTAAATGTCCATTGTTGATTTCACTGTTTAAAACAAAACTTTCACTCATTAAATCACATTCAATAAATTTAAATCCTTCAACTGCTTAATTCCTGAGGGAAACAACCATCTTATGTAAGTATCTAATCCGTTAGAAAAACAATCACAATGTTTATAGCCCTAAAACTTTCTAGACATTTGGAACTCTCTATCAATCTGTCAGCACACAGGCCCACTATGAGAGTGAAAGATTGTAGAATCAGTCATGTAGCACTAATCCTATAATGATAACCCTCAGGCTTATGTCAACAGACAGATTGAAACTGTGAGCATCAACAGCGGGTTTTGTTTATTTACAGGGCTTGGGTATTTAAATGCCTTGCCAGCTGAAGTGTTCCAATGAGTTTGCTCACTCTTTATCTTTAACTGCCTGAAGTGGCACCTCATCTCTTCCAAAAGAATATAATTTCCCCTTCAAATGAATCCAGTACCTCTCCAAAATGGTACTCTAATTCTCCAAAGGCCTCCAGCAGCTTAGAAACCTTTGCTCAAATGTCACAAGAAAAATCTTACTCATCCCATTGCAAGAGTTATATTTGTTTGAAGGCAGCTGCATCTTTACATGTGTGACTGCCGCGGTGAACCACAGAGGTACAAACTATGACTTGTCCTCTAACACCTTCCCAGGCAAAAATTGTGGGTGCTGGGTTTGGGAGCAAGACTTCCATAATTGAAGCTTCAATGCCATTTTCGAGCATCCTTCTGCCTCCCTCCCCCACCCTGAACATTCAGGTTGAAGATAATAGTACCGCAAAACATGAATATAATGAGTATGTGGAATGATGGGGAATCACACCACAGAACCAGGTCATTCAGCACATGAATGTTCTATTCTATTGTTAATACTCCACACCAGCCTCCTGCTATCCAACTTCAATTAATCTTATTATGATATCCTTCTATCCTTCCATCTAGCAAGTGTTATTCTCGTTTCCTCTCAATTACGCAACTTAAATCCTGAAGTATTTCATTTAATATCTAAGTTAAAAGCTAACTGATATATCAGCCAATAGGAGTGGCACAGTGGCACAGTAGTTCGCACTATTGCCGCACAGCACCAGGGACCTGGGTTCGATTCCCGGCGTGGGTCACTGTCTGCGTGGAGTCTGCACTTTCTCCCCGTGTCTGCCTGGGTTTCCGCCGGATGCTCAGGTTTCCTCCCACAGTCCAAAAGAAGTATAGGCTAGGTGCATTGGCTAAACTCTCTTCAATGGACCCAAACTGGCACTGGAGCATGGCGACCAGGGAACTTCCACTGTAATTTCATTGCAGTGTTAATGTGAACCATCTTGTGACACTGCTAAATAAGCTTTAAACACTTAAAAAAAACTGGTTTTGATCACCAACTGGATCACATTCACCTCAGGCACATGGAGAGTTAAAAGAAGGTTTGGGTCATGATGTGTTTCTTTTCAATATTCTCTCACTTGAGTAATGAGAACTTGACAATTTCATTAAAGTATAGCACACTTTTTCCTGAATGCTGGAGTGAGTGTATGTTCTGATGATTCAAATTTGTATGTGTATCAATATTAGCACAAAAGTTATAACCTATAACCATCACAGCAGCAGGAGGGAGGCTTATTAGGCAATTATTAATGAAGCTGTTGAAACATTACTGCTTCTGACATCACAAACTGCTTTAACATCAAGGTCCTCTGTCGTTCAGATATTTTGCTTTTATACACAAGTGAACATTAAGACCGGAGGAATATTATTGTGTCAAATTAAGAAGACAGCATCACATGGTTAGAAGGGAAACGTGTGAAAGCACATGGTCCTTCAGGGGAGTTTTGCTGTTTCCACTTTTTCAATTAGAATTTCGAAAAAAAAGCTTCATAAACCAAATCAAAGTCTCCATCGGCTACATGGGCCCCTGAACTCTAATATCTCCCCACTACTGCCATCACATCAATGGCCACCACACATACAGAGGCACATATGCATATGCGCGTGCGTGCACACACACACACACGCACGCACACATACACACACACACACGCACGCACGCACACACATACACACACACACACACACACACACGCACGCACACACACACACACGCACACACACACACACACACACACACACATACACACACAAACACAGGGGAGGTGATGGCCGAGGGTACTACCACTACACTATTCATTCAGAAACTCCGCTACTCCCTCTAACCTACACATCTCGGGACACTAAAGGGCAATTTACCATGCAGACATGGGGGGAACGTGCAAACTCCACTCAGACAGTCACCCAAGCCATGATCGGTCCCAGATCTGTCTCCCCGTGTGTGTGTGTGTGTGTGTGTGTGTGTCTGTGTGTGTGTGTTTC
Source organism: Prionace glauca (assembly GCA_037974335.1). Taxonomy (NCBI): domain Eukaryota; kingdom Metazoa; phylum Chordata; class Chondrichthyes; order Carcharhiniformes; family Carcharhinidae; genus Prionace; species Prionace glauca. The sequence continues at coordinate 82,933,264 of CM075734.1, read as the reverse complement.
CTTCACATACCTCGGTTTCCTCCCACAATCCAAAGATGAGCGGGTTAGGTCAATTGGCCATGTTAAATTGCTCCTTAGTGCCCCGGCATTGCCGTGCTAGAGAGATTAGCAGGGTAAATATCTGGAGTTTCAGGGGTAGGGCCTGGGTGGGATTGTTGCCAGTGTAGATGCGATGGGCTGAATGGCCTCCTTCTGCACTGTAGGGATAGATTTTGGTGACTCACAGGTGTGAAACACAACATAGATCTTGTTGTAATAATCCTGAACTTTGCGTTATCCTTTTGAGAGGTTGACTACCCTAGTAAAAGATGGGATACTCCTTTGGCGTAGGTCAGTTGCATTGTGGAAGGGGATATCAGGCACCGTTGGGAGAAGTGTGGTGTCCCTTGAGATTGCAAAGCTAAACTAATTGGAACTGGTAAAAGAAATTGTCTAAGACAAATGTCAAGCTGTCAAGGTCTTTAAATCTTTGAAAAAACCTGGGTGGAGTGATTTTAAAAAAAATCATTGTTTGATATTTATTCTGTCTGTTGACGTGCATCCGAGGGCTACCATTACGTGATTTCTGCTGCATGACAGATTTCATACCCTTCCATTGTCGCAACCGGTTGTCCTTTTATTTCACAATTTAAGAACCGTAGATCTCTACAGTGGAGAAACAGGCCCTTCGGCCCATCGAGTCTGCACCACCTACAATCCCACCCAGGCCCCTACATATTTTATCTGATAATCCGTCTACACATCACAGGACACTAAGGGGCAATTTTAGCATGGCCGCACAACTTAACCCGCACATCTTTGGACTGTGGGAAGAAACCGGAGCATCCAGAAGAAACCCATGCAGACATGAGGAGAATGTGCAAACTCCACACAGGCAGTGACCCGAGCCGGGAATCGAACCCAGGACCTGGAGCTGTGAAGCAGCAGTGCTAACCCACTGTGCTACCGTGCCGTCCACATCTTGATTGAAACCTTCATGTGATATGGCAGTTTGAGATAGGCCAATGAATTTGAATGTTTCTCTTTATAAGGAACGAAGAACTTGAATGAAATGTTTATTTATATAATGATGTAGGTTGAAGGAATGTAAATATATTGAATTGATCTTAAAAATGGCAATGGTTTCTTTAAAACTCTGCAACAGATATTTGGAACTTTATTTTAGTTAATCTCAGCATAGGTTCTAAAACTTGTGCATGTGGATTCTGGGCATGTTGGCATATTCGGAATAAGGGCAAGAGCTGGTGAGTGGCAGTCACGGATTGGCATGCAATGGGAGCAAGTTGCCATGGAGGTTATGAAGGGTCACAAGCATGAGTTAATATGTATAGGCTGTTATCAAGGCCACAATGAGCAAATGGAGTGGGTAGAAGGGTATAGCTGGCATGCAGGGATTAGGGGGCCATGGGAAGTGACTAGAGGTCATCAAATGGCCTGGGTTGGTTTGGAAAGGGCATGGAGAATGTGTGGGGGTATGGAAGGATTTGAGAGATAAGGGCTGAGGAGCTTTTTAGATTTTATTCTTTATTTAAATCTAGGACGTAGTGCTGGTTGTGAGGGGCAGCTTTCCATTCAGCCAACCCCTGCACCCAGAGTAATTGCCCCAGATGGGTCCATCTGCCAGAGAATCTCACCACCCAGAATGGCTTATGGGGGACTTAGTCCTGGGTCAGGTTAGCATGCAGTGAAATGTCCCAGATCATTACCCTAGGCCCAGGAACAAACAATCGGTCCTAGATGTTCCATCTGCACAGATAGCAGTGATTCAAGAGGTGGCACAATTTCTGAAGGGCAATGGAGAATGAGTTACTCAGTGCTGGCCTCGCCTTTGACACACTCATTCCACCAGTGAACAAACTAAAGCATTGGTGATCTTTCATCAGACTGAAGATTAATAAATCAATGATTGAATTCACATACCAAACCCAATTTCATCCTGGTCACATTGTCTGCCACTGTCCAGCAGGGTATAGCCCAAAGAAAGGCCACATTTCTCTCCTTCCTTCCCTACGTCCTGGTTATTGAAAGCAACAGTAGCTTCCTCACTTCCTATCCTAGGAATGTAATTAATTCAAGAACGGTAAGTGTCAATCCTAGTCCCCAATCCATCTGGATGTGGTTTGTCCGAGAGGAATTACCGAACCTGACAAGAGGACCTTTATGCCCTTGCCCATCAAGAACAGAGTGTCGACTGAAAACATTGTGCTGAAATACGTGAAGCATTCTCGGAACGCTTCCAAATTACTTCTGAGTCTGTTTGTGCTGGCATTATTTGTGGTATTGCTGTTAAATTTCCAATTTGTTGGTGCATTTGTCATCAAGCAGAGATCATCAGCATAACCTGCAGCCCTTATAAACTTGTGCATTTTTTGCTCCAGGGAGATTTTTGCATCATTTATATTGATGGCAGTATAATGCCGGAGCAGGTGGTGTATACCATCGTGTTTTACACCTGCCCTACCTGCAATCATTCCATTAGTTATTCATCTTGACATTGAAATCTGTCGGCTCACAGATTTACTGATTATATTGACAATGTTGCCTGGCAGCGAGGTATTATTTTATGGGATCGTTCAGCAATCACTGTCAGAGACTTCTTCAAAGCGCACAAAATTGATCCTCACTTGAGCCTTCCAAAATTCACTTGTTGGTTAATTTAAGAAATTCCATTAACTTCAAATAATGAATAATACCAGATGTGTAAATCACTCCTCTGTGTTTTTACGGCGGTATTTTGATTTAAACAAACTGCACCACCTTGTGTGAATCCAGCTGTGTGTTCAGACCCTTATCATCTTGTTTCATTGCTGCATCAGACCAACGGTGAAGATGGTGAAAATGAATCAATGTGTTGATCTGCTCCTGAAAGGGAAAAGCAGGTTGGCACGATGATCACAGTAACTGGTGATTGCTGGGAGGCAGGAGACAGAGATTTGGCTACAAATTGAGCGAGGGGATGTGCGCAGTGGGATCTGGGTGTCTTTGTGCACTAGTCACTGAAGGTAAGCATGCAGGTGGTAAAGAAGGCAAATGATATGTTGGCCTTGATTGTGAGATGTTTTGAGTACAGGAACAGGGATGGATTGTTGCAATTATACAGGACCTTTTTGAGGCCACACCTGGAGTATTGTGTGCAGTTTTGATCTCCTTTTCTGAGGAAGGATGTTCTTGCTCTTGAGGGAGTGCAGTGAAGGTTTACCAGGCTGACTCCGGGGATGGAAGGACCGATAAGGAGAGATTGACTAGGTTAGGATTATTTTCTCTGGAGTTCAGATGAGTGAGAGGGGATTTCATAGATAATTATAAAGTCCTATCAGGATTTGACTGGATAGATAAGAGAGGATATTCCCAATGGTGGGGGAGTCCAGGACCAGGGTCACAACCTGAAGGTTCAGGATAGACAATTTGGGATGGAGGTGAGGAGACATTTCTTCACCCGAAGAGTGATGAGCCTGTGGAATTCATTAACACAGGAAGTAGTTGATGCCAGAACATTGAATGTATTCAAGGGGTGGCTTGGGTGAATGGGATCAAAGGTTGTGGGGAGAAAGCAGGGTTAGGCTATTGAATTGAATGATCAGCCATGTTCCTGATGAATGGTGGAGCAGGCTCGAAGGGCCAAATGGCCTCCTCCACCTGCTAGCTTCAATGTTTCTAAGTTTCTATTTTGGAATAAAGAGGTTATTCTTGGTCTGAGGGGGCTATGAAAAGTGATGTTTATTTAAGATTGATCTTATTAGTGTCACAAGTAGGCTTACATTAACATTGCAATTAAGTTACTGTGAAAGTCCTCCAATCGCCACACTCTGGCACCTGTTCGGGTACACTAAAGGAGAATTTAGCATGGCCAAGGCTTGTTTCCCTGGGAAGTTAGATCTCAGTTTCTTATGATAAGTACAATAGTTGCATATTACAGCTATAGGTCTAATCATCCACTGTCCTGGACTAATAATAAAAGCATAACGTAGAACATAGAATCCCTACAGTGTAGAAGGAGGCCATTCAGCCCATCAATTCTGCTCCTACAATCCCACCTAGGCCCTATCCCCATAACCCCATGCATTTACCCTAGTTAGTCCCTGAAACTAAGGGGCAATTTAACATGGCCAATCCACCTAACCCGCACATCTTTCTGAAATTTTCCCCTTAGGTCTGACACAGCAATCAAACAAGATGATCAGCATCTAAACACATAGCTGGATCCACACACTGATGTCGTTTCTTGAAACTAAAATACAGCCATAAAAATACAGAGGAATGATTTATATGTCGGGAATTATTCATTATTTGAATTTAATGGAACTTCTCAAATTCTCCATCAAATGAATTTTGGAAAGCTCAAATCAGGTTCAATTTTGTGGGAGAAAACTGGAGCACCTGGAGGAAACCCACGCAGACACGGGGAAAATGTGCAGACTCCACACAGACAGCCACCCAAGCCCAGAATCGACACTAGGTCCCTGGCGCTGTGAGGCAGTAGTGCTAACACAGTGCCACTGTTTTGCTGAGTTAAGTAAGCCATTTGGCCCTTTGAGCCTGCTCCACTATCCAGTAAGATCACAGCTCATCTTCTAGCTCAACCCCAACTTCCCATACTATCCACATATTCCTTAATTTCTTCAGTGCTGAAAGATCGATTGATGTCTGTCTTGAATATTCTCAACAAGTGAGCATTCACAGCTCTCTGCAGTCAAGGATTCCAAAAATTCACAAGCCTTTAAATGAAGAAACTCCTCCACAACTCAGTGCTGACCCCTTAGTTTGAGATTGAGGATCCATGTCCACCTATGTCAGGAATTATGGGTTTTAAACAAAGAGGAAAAGACGTGATTTCACATGGAGATTCAAACTAACAGCAACAGGTTTATTGAGGAGCTCTAAGAGTAGAAATTAAACAGGAGCCTGTGTAACACATTAATGATGTAGAGATGCTGGCATTGGACTGGGTGAACACAGTAAAAATTCTCACAACACTAGGTTAAAGTCCAGCAGATTTATTTGGTAGCAAACATCACTAGCTTTCAGAAGTGAGTAAACCTGACAAAGGAGCAATTCTCCAAAAGCTAGTGGTGTTTGCTACCAAATAAACTGGTTGGACTTTAACCTGGTGTTGTGAGACTTCTTACTGTGTTTAACACATCAATGACATTGCCATAAACCATGTGACCAGCTCTTAAAGCAATCATGCAACCACTTAAATATATGATAGTTTCCCAGCCAGGAAATTGATTTTCTCAGCATGTGTCCGGGCATGTTCCTTAGTGTTTTTGTAAGCTTCAATGACAGCACATCTCATTCTTCTAAACCCCAGTGAACATAAAGCTAGTTGACTTGAGATCCCTTCATCCCCTGATCTCATGGACCGAAAACTTGTGGGTTTACTATCAAATAAACTGGTACTTTAATCTGGTGCTGTGAGACTTCTTACCCATGGATCGGAACCAGGTTTGCCCTCTCTTTAAGGCAAATATGTCCTTCCTTAATCTTTATTGAACGAGATCAAATTTCATAACGTTAGCTGTGAAAAAATGAATATGTGAATGTGAAATTGGAGCAGTGACTCAGTGATCTAATTGAAAGATTAGTGCTGAACGGCCTTCTATTCTTAAAATAATTACTGTTATTTGCTAACAAAATAGCAGTCTTTACAATCCAAATAAATAATTCAAGATATATTTTCAAGGCAATGTGTTCTTGTTCCTCCATGCTGACACTATAGTTTAGAAAGCCCACCAATTCCTCTACTTTCTCAGAAGACTAAGCAAATTTGGCACGCCAGCTACAACTCTCACCAACGTTTACAGATGCACAATAGAAAGCATTCTTTCTGGTTGTATCACAGCTTGGTATGCCTCCTGCTTTGCCGAACATTGCAAGGAATGGCAAAAGGTCATGAATGTAGCCCAATGCTTCATGCAAAACAGCCTCCCATCCATTGACTCTGTCTATGCTTCCTACTGCCTTGACAAAGCAGCCAGCATATTTAAGGACCCCACACACCCCAGACCTTCTCTCTTCCACCTTCTTCCATCAGGAAAAAGATACAAAAGCCTGAGGCCACACACCAACCGACTCAAGAACAGCTTCTTCCCTGCTGCTGTCAGACTTTTGAAGGGACCTACTTTCGATAAGTTGATCTTTCTCTATATCCTAGCTATGACTTTAACACTACATTCTGCACTCTCTCGTTTCCTTCACTATGAATGATATGTTTTTTAAGGCAAGGATAGATACAGTTTTGAACAGTAAAGGAATTAAGGGTTATGGTGAACGGGCGGGTAAGTGGAGCTGATCCATGAAAACATCAGCCATGATCTTATTGAATGGCGGGGCAGGTTCAAGGGGTCTAGTTCTTATGTTCTTATATTTTGTTCGCATAGCGTGCAAGAAACAATACTTTTCACTGTATACTGATAACTGCGACAATAATAAATCAAATCAAATCAAAGCAAATGTGTTTAGACAAAATATGTAAATGAATGCAAGGATTGTTTGTTGAATGTCCAAATTGATATATTTTACTTTTGACTGCTATGCTTTTTTGTAATTCAGTAATTAATAAGGAACAATGAATTGTGATATACTGTCAGATATAATCATCAAATTAATTACAGAATGGCCTGAATTATACAGTGTGCCTCGGGATCCCAGTGTCGGAGAGAAAAATGGCTCCTGAATCTGCTATTGGCCACAGCGGGACTGCAGACTTGATTTGATTTGATTTATTATTGTCAATTTATTAACATTCAGTGAAAAGTGTTGTTTCCTGCATGCTATACAGACAAAGCATACCATTCATAGAGAGGGAAAAGACAGAGTGCAGAATGTACTGTTGCAGTCATAGCTAGGGTGCATAGAAAGATCAACTTAATTAAGGTAGATACATTCAAATGTCTGACAGCAACAGGGAAGAAGCTGTTCTTGAGTCGTTGACCTCAGACTTTTGTATTTTTCTCCCAATGGAAGAAGATGGAAGAGAGAATGTCCAGAGTGTGCGGGGTCCTTAATTATGCTGGTTTCTTTGCCGAGGCAGCGGGAAGTATGGACAGAGTCAATGAATGGGAGGTTGGCTTGCGTGATGGATTGGATTACATTCACACCCTCCTGTAATTTCTTGCAGTCTTGGACAGTGCAGGAGCCCACACCAAGCTGTAATACAATCAGAATGAATGCTTTCTATGGTGCATCTGTAAAAGTTGGTGAGAGTCATAGCTGACATGCCAAACTTCCATAGGAACCCATTCACATATGAGATGATGGGTAGGTTCATGAAGCTGCCAATACAACTAAATAATACAAACCCAATGGCTTTGAACCCTCACAGCCCCGAGACAGAAAGGTGTTCAAAGCTGAAACAAGCCAGTGCCCTTGAACTTCATACAGGTAACTCAGAAAACAAGGGCTGAGTGTCAGAAGGAGAACTGCTTTGGAATCGTGGCATTCCTACACTGCAGAAGAGGCTATTCAGCCCATTGTATCTGCACCAACTCTCTGACAGGCCCCCTCTCCTCCACCCTATCCTTATAACCCCACACATTTCCCATGGCCAATCCATCTAACCAACACATCTGGAGCACGCGGAGGAAACCCACGCAACACGGGGAGAATGTGCAAGCGCCATACAGATAGTGACCCGAGGTGAGGAATTGAACCCGGGCCCCTGGCGTTGTCAGGCAGCAGTGTTAACCACTGTGCCACCGTGCTGCTGTAAATGGTGGCTTATGTTCATATAGGCCTTTGAAGGTGGCAGGACTCTTTGAGAAGGTGTATTTCTGACTTAATAAATAGAGACAATTACTAAGGCTGTCAGCCTTTGACTGGAGTGCTACTGAGAGACACGGGCTGCCTCCTCAGGGAAGGTTTGTTCGATTGAAGAGGGTGGTTGGCTCACCGGTGAGATTTCCACGTATTCCAGACTCCGGGGCAGAAACTCCCATCCAATGAGAGCTACCAGCTGATGAGAGGACAGCAACTCCTTTGCTCAGCAGCGCCACTGGGGAGGGAGTGGTTTCTGCTGGAACAACACCCACCAGAGTCTCAGAATCACAGAGTTACCCTGGTCTGTGGTGGTGGGACGCAGGATGGGGTCTGAAAGGTGAGGGATTGGATGAATCTGCAGCTTCAGTGTTCACCCTCTTCCTAGTGTGGGCCATCCAAAGGTACTCAGTTACCGAGTACCTTTGGATGAGGAGCAGAGCATAAAATATTTCCCAATGTGTACAAAAATTGGGAAACCATGCTGAATCTTCATAAAGCTCTGGCTGGGCCCCAACTGGAGTATTGGATCCAGTTCTGATCATTGGTCGCTACGAGAGGACACAGATTTAAGGTGCGGGGAGGGAAGTACAGAGGTGATGTTAGGGGTAAGTTTTTCACTCAGAGGGTGGTGAGTGAATGGAATCGGCTGCCGTCGTCGGTGGTGGAGGCGAACTCGCTGGGGTCTTTTAAAAGACTTCTGGATGAGTATATGGGGTTTAATGGGATTGGGGGTTATAGATAGGTCTATAGATTGGTGGGGTTGATGCGATCAGCGCAACTCGAGGGCCGAAGGGCCTGTTTGTGCTGTAATGTTCTATGTTCTACACTTTAGGGAGGATGTGATGATCTTTGAGAGGGTGCAGAAGGGATTTACCAGAATTGTCCAGGGATGGGATGTTTTAATTACAAGGTTTAGGTCTGAAAAGCTGGGGTTGTTTTCCCTGGAAAGCAAGAGGGTTGAAGTGATCTGATAGAGATGCACAATATTATGATAGGTTTGGAAAAGTAGACAAGGGAAAACTGTTCTTATTGGATTAACTGACTGCATGAGGAGTCGGAGAAACATAGATTTAAGATTTAGGGATAGGAATGCAGGAGGAATGTGAGGAAGATGATTTTTCCGCAGCGAATAGTAGTTTGGTTTCATGCCCATGAAGTTGGCACAAGTGGAAATAATTGACAAGGATTTCAAAAGGAAATTGGATGAACACCAGAATCAAATAAACATACAGGGCTAAGGAGACTGAGGGAGGAGAGTGAGGCTGAGTGGATTGCTCTGAGGAGAGCTGAGATAGGCTTGATGGGCTGAATAGTCCCCTACTGTGCCATAGGAAAATGACTTAGTGTCTGGAAGAAGAAATTATTGAAGCAGAAATAGAAAGAATAAGGCAAGTGACCAACTGGATTGTCCTGTGAAAGAGCCAGTGGAGACAGTTTGAGTTTTTTTGTATTATTTATTGGTGTCATAAGGACACTGCAATGAGGTTACTCTGAAAATCCCCTCGCCACCACACTCTGGAGCCTGTCCGGGTACACTGAGTAAGAATTTAGCATGATCAATTCATCTAACCAGCACATCTTACAGACTGTGGGAGGGAACTGGAACACCCAGAGGAAACCCACGCAGACAATGGGGGAGAACATGCAGATTCCACACACACAGTGAACCACGCCGGGAATCAAATCTCAGTCCCTGGTGCTTTGAGGCAGCAGCACTAACTACTGTGCCATCGTGCTGACTAGACCTCCAGCTGTACATAAGACACAGGAGCAGAATTAGGCCAGTTGGCTGATCGAGTTTGGTCCACTGTTCAATCATGGCTGTTTTTTCTCATCCCCATTCATCTGCCTTTTCCCCATTATCCCTGATCTCCTTATTGATCAAGAACCTATCTATCTCTGACTTAAAGACACCCAATGACCCGGCCTCCACAGCCTTCTGCGGCAAAGAGTTCCCCACTCTCCGGCTGAAGAAAATCCTCCTCATCTCTGTTTTAAAGGATCATCCCTTTAAGCCTGAGGTTGTGCCTCTGGTTCTAGTTTTTCCTACTAATGAAAGCATCCTCTTCACGTCCACTCTATCCAGGCCTCGACTAACCTGTAAATTTCAATAAGATTCCCCCCCCCCCCCATCCTTCTAAACTCCAGTGAGTACAGACCCAGAGTCCTCAACTATTCATAGAACATAGAACATTACAGCGCAGAACAGGCCCTTCGGCCCACAATGTTGCGCCGACCAGTTACAAAACAATGACCCACTAACCTAAACCAATCCCTTTTTGTCCATAAACCTATCCACGGATCTCTTAGATGCCCCCAAACTAGGCACATTTACAACTGCAGCAGGCAGGGCATTCCAATCCCTCACCACCCTCTGGGTAAAGAACCTACCCCTGACATCCGTCCTATAACTACCACCCCTTAATTTAAAGCCATAAGACAAGCTCTTCATTCCAAAGACCATTTTGGTGAACCTCCTCTGGACCCTTTCCAAGGCAAGTACATCCTCGTGCCGTCACGGATTAACTCCATTGGTTGAAATTAATTGTGTTGGGTGAGATAACCTGAAAGAGGAGACCAGGACTACAATTCTTCAACCTTGCCCCATGGCTGGGATTCTCCGACCTCGTCAATGGCTTTGATTCTCCGACCTCGCTTGTGGCTTCGATTTTCCAACTTCGCCCGCAGCTGAGATTCTCCGGACCCGTTGCAGTTAATGGAAATTCAGCTGAGCATCAAATTTTCCCTTCCCACTTGCAGCGACGATGGGATGAACAGGAGAATCCCAGACCAGATAGTTTAAATAAGACTTTCTAATGCCTCATTTTTGTCCATTCTTTTCCATTCCATCGACTGTCTGGCAAATTCCAATGTGTTGACGCTGAGGAAGATCTCCGCGATGATGGAACTATCAACGACGCACAGAATCATTACTTCCTGCCACAGCTCACTCTCCTGTTTTGAATTATCTCACAAACATTTGTTACCTGATGCATCAAAATGTAACTGATATGTTGCTTTGGAGACATAAAACTCTCTGGAACTTTGACTGCTCATTGCAATTTAAACATAAGCAAAATATACTTTTCTGCCTTGTAGTGTATAAATAATGAGGAAATTCATCATCCTGTTTTTATTATGTCACAGGAAGATGATGGAACCTAAACATTATTTTTGCCACTATCAGTGGATGAGTGTTTAATGCATTTGTATGATATTTCTTTGTCTGTAATTTACTGAATGTATTAGACAACATTTTTATTAATGACCACCATCTGCTGAGATAGGAGGGATTTCATATGAGTTCTACTGGAAGCTGTTTGCAACCTTAATGTTCTATTTAACCCTGATCTGAATTTACAGCCCAATATCCATTGCCAGAGAAATTCATTGACCATTTTAACAAACACCCCTCTCTCATCTGCTGCCGATGCATTCATTTATGTTTTTGTTCTCTCCAGATTAGTCCAATCCAATGCTGTATTGATAGGCCTCCCATATATCCAACTTTCATAAATCTGAGCTGATCTAATAATCTCCTGCCCGCATTCTAACTTGCACCAAAGGTCGTAGGCCCAGGGTCTTCGTCTCACTGACCTGAATTAGCTCTCTGCCTCTCAAGAGCTCAATATTAAAATTCTGAGGTTTGTGTTCAAATCTCTCCACAACCTCGCCCTCCCCCAAGCGCCTCCCCCCCCCCCCCCCCCACTGCTTCGTATCTCTGTCAACTCCTTCAGCCATACAACTTTCCAGCATCTCCTCGTTCTTCCAATTCTGGCCTTTTGTGCATCCCCAGCCTCATTCGCTCCCCCACTGAGTTGTCGACCCTTTAAACCTCTACACATCTTGACCTCTCTCCCTCTCTCTTCCTTTAGGCTACTCTTTATACCTTGGTCAGCAATCAAGCCTTTGGCCACCTGTCTTAAGATCGGCTTCTGTGGTTTGGTGTCCACTTTGGTCTGTGAAATCCTACTGGGATTTTTTTTGCATTGAAAGCACAACATTGTTGTTGGAACTCCAAAGTATGAAAATTTAACCAAGGGTCCTGAACTAGCCTGCCACCTTGAGCTAAGCAGGTCTTTCAAAGATTCTTAAAACAAAGCACGTATCATTTCCGTGTACTTTTCTGAGGTCAAGTCAAAGTTACTGTAGCAGTTGTGACAGACTGGAAATCAAGTGACCTTTTTCTTCAATGCTTTGGTTCCTGGGGACTTTTGACAGAAGTTACTTTTGAACAAGAGAGAAATCTATTTGTGTAATGTTCTAACTATGTTGGGGGTTGTAGGTGTTAAACAAAAAGGAAAGATGTGGTTTGCACAGATTCAAACTAGCCATAACAGATCTATTTTAGGAACCCTTACCTGTACAGAGGATATACTGAAGGTGGTGCCTGTGCAGCACCCTAACGACATCATCACCAACCAATCACATCATCAACCCTTGAAGCAATCATGCAACCATTGTAATATATAACACTGTGGAATTACCTGGTGTAAACCGAAACACCTCTCAGGCACACCTCAGATGAAAGGTTGCCAATTAGGCCTGATGGAGAGAGGAAGCAAAGGGGTAAGGAAAAAAAACAGGAAGAATACCTAAAAGTAAAAATAAAAATAAGGAATGGTCACACACTCCCCAAGTGGCTCATAAGTGAAGCCTAAGGGAAAACACTTTACCAAGCAATCCAGGAAAATAAAAGCGTAACTAAGCAACGATGAATGAGACAAATTATGCACAATTTTGCACAGGAAGGTTACTCATTAGGAAGAAGGCAAAGCGGTTACCTTTGAACAGTCTACACCATTTCACAGCTGTTAAAAATAGACAAGTACTCGACACAAGTCAAGTTCTATATCCTAATCAGACACAATGACAGAGGCCATGGCAGGACTGTTGGGAAAATTTTTGTGTTGTGGCACCAACCAACCTGAAGTGGGAATTGTTAAAATATTGTACTTAGGAAGCCAATGCAAGACGTCTTGTGTATATAATTAAGAAGGTGTTAGGGAGAACCAGCTGTATCATTTGTAAATCTCACAATTCACATGAGACTCAGTCCATGGGGAGTTTTTCATTCAGAAAGCTGGTGGTTCTACATAGAGAATGGTTACTAGTGGAAATTGGTGTTCAGACTAAGGATCTTTACAATCTGGAACAACATTAACCCATTCCCAGGATATAGTGGAGGTTTCAAACAGCTACTTGGCTTCAGTATTCACTCCTGTAGACTTCACTCAACACTTTTTTCCCATTGCTTCTAGAAATAAAGGATTCCGATGGTAAGGTTAGCCACTCACACTCAAGGCCACTCACATTTGCCTCTGAGAAGGCAGTGGCAAACTTTTTTTGTGAATTTGTGCGGTCATTGTGGCGACAGTACTCCCAAAGTGGTGTTGGGACACAGCTTTAGAGGTGATATCAAGGGGACTTGGTGCTGCATAGAACCCAACAGATAATACACCTTGCAGAATCTTATCACCATTCACACTGACGGGATTTTTCCATCCATCCCGCTGCAGGGAACAAAGATTTGTCTGGCTGCCAAATTCTGTGACCTCACTGCAGCAGGAGTGAGATGTGAACGGCGGGTAAAATCACACACAGGTTGGCAAAAAGAGTGAAAAGGTGATGAACAGGCGGTCAAGTGATCAAAGTGAGTTGCGATGTCCCGAAAGCTGTCCAGATTCTTGAATGTTGTTTGAATCAACAAGTGGGAGTAATCCATCACACTCCTGATTGGTAACACACAGGCAATGGAGAGTTTTGTGAGTCAGGATGTGAGTACATAAAAATGTAAGGTAGGAGCAGGTGCAGATCAGAGAGTCCCTCAAACCTGCTCCACCATTCAGCATCATCATGGTTATTCTTTTTTAAAATTTTTAACATTACAGCACAAACAGGCCCTTCGGCCCTCGAGTTGCGCCGATCACATCAACCCCACCAATCTACAGACCTATCTATAACCCCCAATCCCGTTAAACCCCATATACTCATCCAGAAGTCTTTTAAAAGACCCCAGCGAGTTCGCCTCCACCATCGATGACGGCAGCCGATTCCATTCACTCACCACCCTCTGAGTGAAAAACTTACCCTTAACATCACCTCTGTACTTCCCTCCCCGCACCTTAAATCTGTGTCCTCTCGTAGCGACCATTTCAACCCGGGGAAATAGCCTCTGAGAGTCCACCCTATCTATTCCTCTCAACATTTTATAAACTTCTATCAGGTCGCCTCTCAACCTTCGCCTCTCTAGGGAAAAGAGTCTCAGCTCTCTCAACCTATCTTCATAAGGCATGCCTCCCAGTCCAGGCAACGTCCTTGTAAATCTCCTCTGCACCCTTTCAATAGCTTCTACGTCTTTCCTATAGTGAGGCGACCAGAACTGCGCACAGTACTCCAAATGAGGCCTGACAAGGGTCCTGTAAAGTTGCAGCATTACCTCCCGACTCCTAAACTCAATCCCTCGATTAATGAAGGCCAGTACAACATACGCCTTCTTGACCACCTCCTCCACCTGCGAGGCCGATTTAAGAGTCCTGTGGACCCGGACCCTGAGATCCTTCTGCTCTTCAACGCAACTCTTCTTCTGCCTCAACTCCAGTCTCTTCACCAATGACGATCTTTAGGGACTAATAATCCAGTCAGCCAGCTCTCCATTCTGCACTCAAGGTTACAGTGAGTCTTGAACTGTCTGTCAGAAATGTGATTGTTGCCAATTAAGCCAAGCTGGGACATTGTTCAAAAAGAATCATCTCCTAACTCATACGAGAGTCTGTCCTGATCCACTCTGATAGCATCCTGAATGAATGCACCTCATTCTATGATTTTATTTAATGTTTGCTATCTTAGATTAAAAGACATAGGAGAACTTCTTCCTGAAGCTCAGCTTATCCATTTGTCAAGTTGGATGTTCCAACATTTGGAACAATTGGATTTGAACATGCCATTTGTTAGAATTGCAACAATTGTCATTCAGTAACACTGAATTTAAATACCAGGAATGTGTTGGTGATTTGCAATTCATTTATTCACTTAAATCTATGGGTTCAACCACCCTCCAGGGATTGAACAAGGTTAGTACTTCAGAATGAGCACTGATTGAATGCTGGAAGTGTGGTCAGACCAAGGATCTATCTGCTAAGGTGGGTACAGAAGATCACACGGCCACTATTTGGAGAAGTTCAGACCAGTGTCCTGATTAATATTTATCCCTCAACCATCAATAAAGAAAATTATCTCTTCATTGTCTTGTTGCTGTTTATGGGAGCTTGCTGTGCACAAGTTGCTGTCACGATTCCCACAATACAACAGTGACCACACATCAAATAAAGCTTTTCATTCAGTATAAAGCACATTGGTCTAACCCAAAGTAGCAAAAAGTACTATTTAAAAACAAATCATTCTTTTTATGTGTGTAGACTGTCCCTACGAGAGGACAAGAAGAAGCATATACACTTTTATATATATATATGTATACATATTTATATATAGAAGTTGCAGCGTGACATAAATAGGATACAAGACTGGGTGGAGAAGTGGCAGATGGACTTCAACGCGGATAAATGTGTAGTGGTCCATTTTGGCAGGACCAAGGGGATGAAGGAGTGCAGTATCAAGGGCAGGAGTTCTTAACAGTGTTGAGGAGCAGAAGGATCTTGGGGTCCGGGTCCATAGGACTCTTAAATCGGCCTCACAGGTGGAGGATGTGGTCAAGAAGGCATATGGTGTACTGGCCTTCATTAATCGAGGGATTGACTTTAGTCAGGAGGTAATGCTGCAACTTTATAAGACCCTTGCCAGACCCCACTTGGAGTACTGTGCGCAGTTCTGGTTGCCTCACTACAGGAAGGATGTGGAAGCTATTGAGAGGGTGCAGAGGAGATTTACAAGGATGTTGCCTGGATTGGGAGGCATGCCCTATGAAGATAGGTTGAGGGAGCTAGGTCTCTTCTCCCTGGAGAGACGAAGGTTGAGAGGCGACCTGATAGAGGTTTATAAAATGTTGAGAGGAATAGATAGGGTGGATTCTCGGAGGCTATTTCCCAGGGCTGAAATGGTCGCTACGAGAGGACACAGGTTTAAGGTGCTGGGAAGCAAGTACAGAGGAAATGCCAGGGGTAAGTTTTTCACTCAGAGGGTGGTGAGTGAGTGGAATCGGCTGCCGTCGGTGGTGGTAGAGGCGAGCTTGCTGGGGTCTTTTAAAAGACTTCTGGATGAGTATATGGGATTTAATGGGATTGGGAGTTAAAGATAGTTCTATGGCCTGGTAGGTATAGATGTGATCAATGCAACTTGTGGGCCGAAGGGCCTGTTTGTGCTGTTGTGTTCTATGTACTATATGATGTGGAGATGCTGGCGTTGGACTGCGGTGGGCACAGTAAGAAGTCTCAAACACCAGGTTAAAACCCAACAGGTTTATTTGGTATCACAAGCTTTTGGAGCTCTACTCCTTCACCAGGTGAGTGGAGAGTTGGATAAAGAGTGTGAGTCTTCACAGGTAATCAAGTCCTTACAGGCCACCTGTAAAGAATTGCATTCCTATTATTATGTTGCAATTAATTCTTTGTCTATATATGCTGTATTTGTGAACCCAACTCTCCACTCACCTGATGAAGGAGCAACATTCCAAAAGCTCATGATACCAAATAAATCTATTGGACTTTAACCTGGTGTTGTGAGACTTCTTACTTTTATATATAGACAGAGCTCCTTCAGCCTGACTACATGATAAAAATATTCATTTCTGTTTTTCAAAATGGACAATTGTTGGGCTGATAATTGTTGGCTCCAGCTGATCATATCCTGACTTCTGGAAGTTTCTAAACAGTTTGAAAATGAACAAAGGTGAACACCTTACATCCCCTTGAATGGAACACTCCTTGCAATGTGTAAAGATTCCACTCAGCTCACCCAAAGGTGTTCACCCCCACTAGCAATGGACAAAGGTAGCTGTTTGGGACTCCCAATTTCCAATGTGGTGCCAACCCTGACCACCCACCTATGCCAGACATCATTATCATCTGCCCTCACTTGTATCTCGCACTCTCTTCTTTTGCCCTCATGGAGGACAAGTTAACACATAATAAGGAAAGGTCCCAGATCAGGGTGTGGATTTCCTCAGAGTAAGGTTTCCTTTCTAGCTGAGGGAGCAGAAGAAAATCTAACTAATACCTTTCATGAGATATCCCACTTCAACACGATCAAGTCAATATGATTTTCTCTACATCCTAGCTACTGTAACACTACATTCTGCACCCTCTCCTTTCCTTCTCTATGAACGGTATCCTTTTTCTGTACAGCGTGCAAGAAACAATACTTTTCACTGTATGTTAATGCATGTGACAATAATAAATCAAATCAATAAGGTATCAACAGAGGGCCTGAATTCTATTCAGTAATTGCCCCCAGTTTTCAGCTCAGATTTTTAATTTGACACCAACACATAAAACAAGGATTGCCAAATAAAATGTTGTCTTGGACAAGTATTTTAAGAAGTTGGCCAATGAAAAAGTATTTTGCTAATTTCTGATAGTTTAGTGTCATGCCGGGGAAATGCACATTCTCCTACCAGTGTCTGGGAACACAAATCATTTTATATAATATGTATTCATATTTGAGAAATAGGGTGTAAGTTCAAGGAAGTTTAATTTTGTATTTCTGTAAAAGAAAGGGTTAAAATTTCAGTTAGCTCATGTTCAATGAAGCACCTGAGTTTTTTTAGCTTAATTTCAAACTGTGCTTATATTGTACTCACACAATATAAAAGTAAACAGGGTTAAATAAAGGCTAGGTTGCTGCTTAGCAAGCAGGGGCCACCTTAGGTAGAAAAGAACGGCTGGACAGGATCTGGGGACTGAAAATCAGAATCCCCAAAAAGGACTCGAGAATGACCAGGAGCCGGGGGAGGTAGGATAAAAAAGAACATCTCAGGAAGACACTTGAATTAAGGGAACAACAAACAACAAGTTGAACAAGCCGTATGAGGCAAAGTTAAAGTAAAAAGCAGAGGAAGGGCTCTGAGTTAAAGAGATAGCTGCAATAGACAGATTTAAAATGGGGAACCAGGCATCAGAAATAAATCAAAAGTTTGATGACATCTTAATACAGCCTGCGAAGCAATGGTGTTCTGTTGGCATGGTGGGGTACCTGAGGGTTTTTATGGAAGTTGGAATTTACATGGCAATCTGGAGCAGAGGAATACTGAAAGGAGAGATCAAAATCCTGGAAATGGATCCTTGGTGAAGGCATCCGAGAGGAAAGATTGTTTGGGAGAAGATTCTAAGCCACATTTCTTTGAGAATGGATTTTGGAAACACTTACGTAGAAATTAAAGTTTCAGTGAGACCTATTGGCTCACAGTGTGCTAACATCTTTGATGAGAAATCCACAGAAGTTGTTTTGGGTGACATCTGTCATTTGGTTTCAGAGTGTGGGGTGTCTGGTCACATTTAGCCTGCTGATTTACATGGACTGTGTACTCACAGAGGACAATGCAATATAATACAATAGAATAGATTGCTATGTATAATACAGAAGGTCAGGTGAATTAACCATTGTAAATGCATGGGTTTATGGTGATAGGGTAGGGAGAATGGGTTCTTTCGGAGAATCGGCACAGATTTGATGGGCGCAATAGCCCCCTTCTGCACTGTGGGGCTTCTTTGGTTCTGATATGCATTTTGTAACTTGTGTTATCCTTAAAAATCTGCGTATGTCTGTGATTGTTTATCTGGGGTGAAGGAGTAATGTATTATAGTCAACCATTTCCTTCAGTCATTCAGTCTAATATACTTGTTGGTGTTAATGCTTCATACAATCTCTCCCACCTGTCTTCATCCAACCCTATCAACATTTATTTCTATTGGTGACTAGTGGAGTGCCGCAGGGATCGGTGCTGGGGCCTCAGCTATTTACCATTTATATAGACGATCTGGAGGAGGGGGCTGAGTGTAGGGTGATGAAATTTGCTGATGACACGAAGATGAGTGGAAAAGCAAATTACGTGGAGGGTGTGGAAAGTCTGCAGAGGGATCTAGATAGGCTGAACGAGTGGGCGAGGACCTGGCAGATGGAGTACAATGTTAGCAAGTGTGAGGTTATCCACTTTGGCAGAAATAATAGTAGGAGGGATTATTATTTCAAAGGCGAAAAGCTGCATCATGCTACGGTGCAGAGGGACCTGGGGGTCCTTGTGCAGAAGTCACAAAAACCCAGTCTGCAGGTGCAGCAGGTGATCAAGAAGGCAAATGGAATGTTGGCCTTTATAGCGAGGGGGATAGAATATAAAAGCAGGGAAGTCTTGCTGCAACTGTATAGGGCATTAGTGAGGCTGCAGCTGGAGTACTGGGTGCAGTTTTGGTCGCCGCACTTGTGTAAGGATATTTTGGTCTTGGAGGGATTGCAGAGGAGGTTCACTAGGCTGATACCAGAGATGAGGGGTTGGACTATGAAGAGAGACTAAATAGACTGGGTCTGTACTTGTTGGAGTTTAGAAGGATGAGGGGGGATCTTATAGAGATATATAAGATAATGAAGGGGATGGAGAGGGTCGTGGTCGAGAGATTCTTCCCGCTTAGAAAGGATAGCAGAACTAGAGGGCACAGCCTCAAAATAAGGGGGGGTGCAGTTTAGATCAGAGTTGAGGAGGAACTTCTTCACTCAAAGGGTGGTGAATCTCTGGAATTCTCTGCCCGTTGAAGTGGTGGAGGCTACCTCGCTGAATATATTTAAGTCACGGGTAAATAGGTTTCTGATAGACAAGCGGATTAAGGGTTATGGGGAGAGGGCGGGAATGTGGAACTGATCCACTTCAGATCAGCCATGATCTTACTGAATGGCGGGACAGGCTCGAGGGGCTAGATGGCCTACTCCTGCTCCTATTTCTTATGTTCTTATGTATTCCTTCCCCCCCCCCCCAAAGTGTATTCCCCATAAATAGATGGATGACCTCAATGATGCCACGTGCAAGTTTCACACTCTCTGTGTCAATAAAACTCCCCTGAATTTCTCGTTGGGTTTTTTTTAGTGGCCATCCAATATTCATGGCCCCTGTTTGATTTTGGTGCAAGTGGAATCTGTTTCCCTACATTTATCCCATCAAACCCCCTCAATAGTTCCAAAGCTCTCTCTCAGATCGCTGGCCCCCTGCAGATTCAGTCTTTCTTGGCAGTTCAACTTTCTTGATGCTGATATCATCCTTGTGAGTAGTTTCTGCGCCTTCTCCGTGCCGTGCCTGTTCTTCCCTTTGTATGGACTGTTCTGAATATAAATGAGCAGTTTCTCCAATCTGGTACACAAGCTGCAATGTGGCAAGGTCAGCCCGATGATTCCGATAATAGCTTTCTGGATGTGTGTTTGCAAAGGGTCATCTGGCCAATTACTCCTGGGGGTGTAACCCTACAGATTGTAACAAAGCACCAAATACATTTTCTAATGCTTTTTAACAATTAACAGAGGTGTTTGTCTCTTGATAATTCAAAGATAAGCTGTTGCAATAATAGATTTCTGCCACTTCTAACATAGTTACCCCTGTGAATCATCTATCCAACATGCTTTTGTTTGTCATGTTTGCTATCAGAAAACAACATTTCTCGATGCAGTAAACCTTTGCCTTTTGTCTCTCAAGCTCACACAGCTATTGTCAGAATGCAGTCACTGTATATCCCCACTGTTATACATTTGTTTTTGTCATTTATTTTTGTTGTGGGTGTTCTTCAGTTATATAATGAGGCAGGAGAAACTAGGGAGCTCTGGGGGAGTACCGTTTCTCTCGTGTTGTCAGCTTGGTTTATTGGTAGCATGCTCACTTCTGCATTAGAAGGTTATTGATTCAAACCCCAATCCCACGCTGAAGTATCTGAACTAGATCAGCTTTATAGTGCAGTGGAGAAGTACATTGCTTGAAGTGCTGCCTTTTGGATGAGCTGTTCTATCAAGGCCCCTATTTATCTGTCCAAGTAGATGTAAGAGAAAGAAGAAAGTCTTATTCGTATTGCACCTTGCATGCCCTCTGTGGCCGCAACTCTTCAACCTCGCCTGTCACGGAATCAGAGCAGGCGGGGGTCCGTGGGGGCGGCACGGTAGCACAGTGGTTAGCACTGCTGCTTCACAGCTCCAGGGTCCTGGGTTCGATTCCCGGCTCGGGTCACTGCCTGTGTGGAGTTTGCACATTCTCCTCGTGTCTGCGTGGGTTTTCTCCGGGTGCTCCGGTTTCCTCCCACAGTCCAAAGATGTGCGGGTTAGGTTCATTGGCTATGCTAAAATTGCCCCTTAGTGTCCTGGGATGTGTAGGTTAGAGGGATTAGCAGGTAAATGTGTAGGGATATGGGGATAGGGTCTGGGTGGGATTGTGTTCGGTGCAGACTCGATGGGCCGAAGGGCCTGTTTCTGCACTGTAGGGTTCTATGCTGGTTCTATAATGGAAATCTCCATTGACTTCGGGCAGAAATTTCCAATCTCACCTGAGCAAGGTTACAAAATTCCACCTAGTCTGTTTGAAAGTGCTTTATCGTCAATAAGGTACTTATGAAATGTAGGCACTGTTTTCCAGTAAGGAATGTGACAGTCAGTCTACGTATAGCAACTCCCACCATCAGCACAGTGATAATGACCAGTTAAACTTCATTGTTTGAAGAAGTTCAGAGTTTTCCTGGTTTCTCAGCCAATGTTCCTGCCTTAACCAAAGATGTCCTTGAAGTATTTTCTCTGCCCTCCTTGTGTTGTGTCAAAGTTCTGAGTAGAATGTCTGTGTTGGGGACCTCATGGCATTGGAAGCTGTAGCCAACCCAATGGATCTGATTGAGCTTTGATGCCGGGGATCCTGGTCTGAACGTGTCCTTGACTTCATTATAAGACCCTCACAAGTAGTTGGGAACATCATTTTTTTGATCCATGGTAGCCTTTGCCATAAAGAAAGGGTTTGTTTGTCCCCCTCCTCCTTCCATCCCCTGCTCGGCCTTGGATAGGAAGTCAGGGAAACCTCCTGCGCTACACGGATCTCACCTGGACTGAATCGGAGAGCCAGTGAGACGAGAGTGATTGGGTTTTAATGTAACTATGAGCAGGGTGACAATCTGAGTCAATTATCATTTCAGTGGCAGTAACAGATTAATAAAGCCTTGTTTGGCCCTGTGTCTAATTTTGCTTTGTGATATTCCAATGAGGTTCTTTTTGGTATTTCATGACATTGAAGGTGCTAGAGAAATGTAACTTGCTGCTGCTGTTATGATGTGTTCACACACAGATCGTGAAGCAGGTAAAGTGCTGCTGGTGTCCGGACAATAGGAGATGTGGACCCCACTATCATTGGCACAGTAGTGACAAACTCCTCACTGTCTGTGTGGAGTTTGCACATTCTCCACATGTCGGCGTGGGTTTTCTCCGGCTTCCTCCCACAGTCCAAAGATGTGCGGGCTAGGTTGATTGGCCATGCTAAGAAATTGCCCCTTAGTGTCCAGGGATGTGTAGGTTAGAGGGATTAGTGGTTATAATATGTAGGGATATGGGGGTAAGGCCTGGGTGGGATTGTGTTTGGTGCAGATTCGATGGGCTGAAGGGCCTCTTTCTGCACTGTATGATTCTGTGATTCTATGTGCAGGTTAGGTTGATTGGCCATGTTAAATCAACCCTACTGTCAGGGGATCAGCAGTGTAAATATGGGGGGGGTGTGGGAAATAGAGCCCGGGTGGGATTGTGGTTGGTACAGACCCAATGGGCCAAATGGCCTCCTTCTGCATTAGGGATTCTATGATTCTATAAGAAGTGGAGTTTCTTTTTGACAAATATTTTTCAGTTCATCGAGAGAAACATGAGAAGAGGCATTGAATTTGGAAACTGCAAGCAGTAGCCACGATGTTCTCTTTGCTAGCCTACGTTGTTTTTTTGCGGGAGGTCGGGAGAGGAAGCAGAAATAATTTCAAAGATGTTATTTTTATAATTCCCTGTCAAGAGAAATGTATGAGTTTGTTCAGCGCTCCCGGAACACCTCAACATTGTGTCTGCACATCACAGAAAAGGACCTCATCATTTGTGGCCCTTAACGTGGAAACTGAACACACATTTTGAAATGTGCGTCTGCCGAATATAATTACACTGGCTATTACTGAGATATAATCTAGAAAGCGGAAATATTTCATGATAATTAATGTAATAATACTTTTCACTAACTGCCTTCATTATTAAGGTTTAATTAGTATTTTGCAAATCTTTTAATGTTCACTCTACCAAAATATTTTGAACCCAAGAGTTCCAAAACACTTGTGTGCTTCCTACACTATAGCAGGAACTCATCAGCCTTGAGATTGCGAAAGGTGTTAAATAAATGTAAGTTTTTTTCTGTTTCCAAAAGAAAATGTTCTGTAGTTTCCAAAAAAAAAACGTAAGTTTCTTTTGGAAACTAATCTTTTTATTGAGGACAGAAAAACATAATGTTTAAGAGCAGGTGAAGACTATGTGGCCTGTTATGCTATCCAATAAGTTCATGGTTAATCCTTCTAGCTCAACTTTAGCTTTGCACAATGTCCCCATTGATGATCCAAGCATTTATTGATCTGTATCCTGAATATACATAATTGCAGAACATCCACAGCTCTCTTGGCTAGGTCATTCCAAAGATTCATAACCCTGTGAGTAAAGAAATGTCACCTCATCTCAGTTCTAAATCACCAACCCTTATTTTGGAACTCAACTTCATTTACCCACCGTGACTTCACATTCCTCGATAGCTTTAATTCATAAAAATCTAGCTGTCTCGGTCTTGAAAATTTCAGTTGCTTCTCCAGCATCCATAAATCTTTTTGAGTGGAAATTTTCGAGTGGCCTTCATAGCGAGGGGGATTGAATATAAAAGTAGGGAGGTCTTGCTGCAGCTGTATAGGGCATTGGTGAGGCCGCAGCTGGAGTACTGTGTGCAGTTTTGGGCGCCGCACCTACGCAAGGATGTTTTGGCCCTGGAGGGAGTGCAGAGGAGGTTTACTAGGCTGATACCGGAGTTGAGGGGATTGAGCTATGAGGAGAGGCTGAATAAACTAGGCTTGTACTCGTTAGAGTTTAGAAGAATGAGGGGAGATCTCATTGAGACGTATAAGATGATGAATGGGATGGATAGGATAGAGGTGGAGAGACTCTTCCCGCTCAAAAAAGACAGTAGGACTAGGGGGCACAGCCTCAAGGTAAAGGGGAGGCGGTTTAGAACAGAGTTGAGGAGGAACTTCTTCACTCAAAGGGTGGTGAATCTCTGGAATTCTCTGCCCGTTGAAGTGGCGAAGGCTGCCTCGCTATATATTTTTAAGAAGTGGGTTGATGGGTTCTTGATAAGAGAGGGGATTAAGGGTTATGGGGAGAGGGCGGGAATGTGGAACTGAGCCACAACAGATCAGCCATGATCTTATTGAATGGCGGGGCAGGCTCGAAGGGCTAGATGGCCTACTCCTGCTCCTATTTCTTATGTTCTTATGTTCTTATAAATCTTTCACGCTCCTTTTATCTTGTCTAGAATAAGCAATATTTTCTGATTTTCCTTCAAACTGGTCTAACTCTAAATTTAAGATCCTTCATTAGCTTCTATACTCAAGGGAATGCAATCGACCGGCTGTATATTATGGGTCAGGGGACAGGCAGAGGTTTGATTTATTATTGTCACATGTATTAACAAGCAGTGAAAAGTATTGTTTCTTGCACAGTATGTAGATAAAACATACCATTCATAGAGAAGGAAATGAGAGAGTGCAGAATACAGTGTTACAGTCAGAGCTAGGGTGTAGAGAAAGATCAACTTAATGCAAGGTGGCTCCACTCAAAAGGTTGACAGCAGCAGGGAAGAAGCTGTTCTTGAGTCTGTTCGTACGTGACCTCAAACTTTTGTATCTTTCTCCCAATGGAAGAAAGTAGAAAAAAGAGTGTCTGGGGTGCATGGGGTCCTGACTTATGCTAGCTACTTTGCCGAGGCAGAGGGAAGTGTAGACAGAGTCAATAGATGGAAGGCTGGTTTGCGTGATGGATTGGGCGACATTCATGAGCTTTTGTAGTTTCTTGTGGTCTTGGGCAGATCTGGAGCCCATTCCAAGCTGTGATACAACCAGAAAGAATGCTTTCTATGGTGCATCTATAAAAGCTGGTGAGAGTTGTAGCTGACATGGCAAATTTCCGTAGTCTTTTGAGAAAGTAGAGGCGTTGGAGGGCTTTCTTAATTACAGTGTTGATATGCCCCAGTCCACCCGTTTCCCCCCGAAACCTCCAAAGCTGAAAGCCGACCCAGACCATGATGTAGACAGAATGCATTGCGAACAAGCTAAATTGGCTCACAATGGCACTTCTGACCCCTCATTGGGGTGGAAGACCTAACTTTGTGAGCTGACCCCAATCCGATTGGTTGGCAGCTCCAGCACTCCCAGAAAGGCAAAGATCTGATTCGCCGACACTGAACAAAGAACAAAGATCAGTACAGCACAGGAAACAGGCCCTTCGGCCCTCCAAGCCTGCACCGCCCATTGGCCCAACTAGACCATTCGTTTGTTTCCCTCCATTCCCAGTCTGCTCATGTGACTATCCAGGCAAGTCTTAAACGATGCCAGTGTGTCCGCCTCCTTGGCAGCGCATTCCAGGTCCCCACCACCCCCTGCATAAAAAACGTCCCTCTGAAATCTGAGTTATACCTCGCCCCTCTCACCTTGAGCCCGTGACCCCTCGTGATTGTTGCCAGGGACAACAGCCAGTCCCGAGACACCCCATGGTACCCATCCCTAATTACCCTTGAACTGAGCAGTTTACTAGGTCTCTTCAGTGGAAAGCTAAGAATTAACCTCAATGCTGCGAGTCTGGAATCACATGTAGGCTGACTGGTTAAGGACAGCAGATTTCCTCCCTTATACAACATCAGTGAATCAGTTAGGTTTTTACAACAACCAATGATTGAGGTGAGCTACAAATTCTATTTAATTGAAGTTAAATTCCAGCAGCTGCCTTGCGGGATATTTGAGCCTTTGTCCCATTTGCCTTGAACCTCTGGATTACTAGTCCAGTGACATTATCACTTCCCTGTCATCTGCCTCAAATTCAATCGTAACATTTAAAGAGAAGTGGGCCAATGGTTGGAGGGAAACGTTTGTGGGGCTCTGGGGAACGAGCATCTGTGAGTGGGGGCAAATTAAATAGGTCTGCAGGCAGCCCTACACAAACCCACTTAACTTAAAAGTAAATCACACTAAAGGGTTAAGCTACTGTAACGTAAAGGCAGTTTTGTAAATTAACCAATTATAAGAAATTGAACAAGCTTCATAAGCCAGCATGCCTCGCGGAACCAATCAGACTTTTAAATGTACTCTTAAAACAAGCTGTGAGCTAAACGGACCTTATTCATACAATCGACTGACTCTGTGAATATGCTAACCAAGGAAGTAGTTAGAGTATCAGACCCACAAAATGATATGAGTTTGTTGAAATTTAGCTGACTGTCCTTACTGACCTCCTGTGGTCAGGTTATTAACAAAACTTACAGATTAACACATGAGGCGATAATCACTCTCCCAGAACTGCCTCATCCTTTGGACATGTTGAGATCACAATTATTTCTGGAATAAAACCCATTCGTCTATCTCCCAGATTGCTGAAAAACCGGGGAGCCTGCTGCTTCAGAAAGCCTGTGAGTGATAATGGTTTTATCATTAGACAGAATGAGGTCCTTTCCTGGTGATCCAATGAAGGCAAGGGGGAGGTGGGTTGACACCAGTTGTCATGGGGAAGATGTTGACATCATGAGAAAGCTTCTTCCCTGCTGCCATTAGATTTTTGAATGGACTTACCTCAAATTAAGCTGATCTTTCTCTGCACCCTAGCTATGACTATATTAACACTAATGCTAGGTTCTCCACTCTCTGCTTTCCTTCTCTAGGTACGGTTTGCTTTATCTGTATAGCTTGCAAGAAACAATACTTTTCACTGTATGCTAATACATGTGACAGTAATAAATCAAATCAAATCAAATAAGGGGTTATGTGACCCAATGGTTAATAACCCCTACTTCTGGGCTGCTAACTATGATCAAGTCAAGATTTGAAGGCTATGGAAACCATTGCCACACTTTGCCAAGCATGATCATGACTGAAGTCTATGGTTACTAATGCCCTGGAGGAGGAGGAAGGCTATTTAGAGACAAGCCAGTAAAAGCATTACTGGAAAAATGCTATTGGACAAATCAATGGGACTGAAAGCCAATAAATCCCCAGGGCCTGAGAATTGACATCCCAAGGTACTAAAGGGAGTGGCCGTGGAAATAGTGGATGTGTTGGTTGTCGCCTTCTAAGGTTCTGTAAATTCTGGTAAAAGTTTATTTATTAGTCACAAGTAAGGCTTGCATTAACACTGCAATGAATTTACTGTGTCTGTTCGGGTCAATGCACCTAACTAGCACGTCTTTCAGAATGTGGGACGAAACCGGAGCACTCGGAGGAAACCCATGCAGACACACGGAGAACATGCAAACTTCAACAGTGACCCAAGCCAGGAATCAAACCCAGGTCCCTGGCACTGCGATACAGCAGTGCTAACCACTGTGCTGCCATGCTGCTCCTGGTAGATTGGAGAGCAAAAAACCTGGAGGAAGAAACCAGGGAATTATAGATCCTTTGATAAAGGATGATCTGGACTTGAAACGTCAGATCTTTTCTTTCCTTACAGATGCTGCCAGAGCTACTGAGATTTTCCAGTGTTTTCTCTTTTAGAATTATAGACTGATGAGCCTAATATTGGTAGTAGGTAAAATGCTAGAATCTATTGTAAAGGATGTGACAACAAGGCACTTAGAAAATGTCAGAAAATGCTGGAAAATCTCAGCTGGTCTGACAGCATCTGTGAAGAGAGAATCGAGCCAAAGTTTTGAGTCCAGATGACTCTTTGTTAGAGTTGTCAGAAAATGTCAACAGGATGAGACAAAGACTGGAATTGTCTGCCCTTAACCAGAGCCTGGATTCTCTGGCCCCGCTGCATTGGATAGAGATTTGGCTAAATGCAGTGGTAGTGGGGGGGTGCGAGACCAGAGAATCCTGGCCAAATTCAATGGGTAGGATTTTCTGGCTGCGCTCACCCCAAAACTGGAAAATCCTGCCTCAGGTCAACCTTCCATGGTCCGCCTCCCGTCTGCTGTGATTCCCATGGGATGTGGAATGAGAAAATCCTCCCCCCTCAACACGGATTTATGAAAGGGAAATCAAACTTACTGGAGTTTTTGAGGATATGAATAGTAGAATAGATAAAGGTGAACTAGTGGATGTGATGTATTTGGATTTTTCGAAAGCTTTTAATAAAGTCTCACATAAGAAGTTTTTGTGCAAAATTAAAGTGTCAGATTGGGGGTAATATATTGGCATGGGTTGAGAATTAGTTAGCAGACAGGAAACAGAGAATAGAAGTGAAGGGTCTTTTTCAACTAGCAGGTGGTGACTAGTGGGGTTCCACAGTTACTCACAGCAGACATCAATGATTTGGTATATTCCCAAGTTTGCTAATAAGTCAAATTTGGTGGGAATGTGAGTTGTGATGGGTGTTAAAAGGCTCAAAGTGATTTAGAGAAGTTGGGTGCATGGGCAGATATGTGGCAGATGCGACATAATGGAATAAATGTAAAGTTATTTTTTAAAGTAAAGTTTATTTATTAGTGTCACAAATAGGCTGCATTAACACTGCAATGAAGATGCTGTGAAAATCCCCTAGTTGCCACACTCTGGCACTTGTTTGGGTTCACTGAGGGGGAATTTAGCATGATCAATCCACCTGACCAGCATATTTTTCAAAATGTGGGAGAAAACCGGAGCAGCCGGAGGAAGCCCGTGCAGGCACGAGGAGAACATGCAAACTCCTCACAGACAGTGACCCAAACCGGGAATCAAACCTGCATCCCTGGCGCTGTGAGGCAGCAGTGCTAACCACTGTGCCACCATGTTGCCCACTTATCCATTTCAGGCAGAGAAACAGAATGGCAGAGTATTATTTAAATGGTGATGGATTGGGAAATGTTGACGTACTAAGCGATCTGGGAGTCCTGGTACACCAGTCACTGATAGCAAGCATGTAGGTACAGCAAGCAGATAAGTATATTTGCCTTCACTGCAAGAGGGCTCGAGTACATGACAATGACAGGCAGAAAGAGTGGGAGGGTTTCTTTGTCAGAAGCTTTTTTGGGAAGAAAGTTGAAGCCTTTACCATCACTATCCACAGCTCCAGACCACAACATGCATTCTTAGTCAATTCATGGGCAATTCACCAAAGATCTTTAGGGAGCATCTCCCAAACCCGCAACCACTTCCATCTCAAAGGACAAGGGCAGCAGATAAATGGGAACACCACCATCAGTTAGAGGGGTATGCTCGGATATTTGAAGTTCACTCCGGGAGGGAGTCTGAGTTACTATGGCAGCATTCATTCATTCATTCATTCATTCATTCATTCATTCATTCATTCATTCATTCTTGGGACATGGGCATCACTGGCTGGCCAGCATTTATTGCCCATCCCCAGTTGCCCTTGAGAAGGTGGTGGTGAGCTGCCTTCTTGAATCACTGCAGTCCGTATTCTGTAGATTGGCCCACAATGACGTTAGAGCAGGAATTCGAGGATTTTGACCTAGCGAAGGAACAGCGATGTATTTTCAAGTCAGGATGGTGAGTGGCTTGGAGGGGAACTTGCGGGTTGTGCGGTTCATTTGTGTCTGTTGCCCTTGTCCTTCTAGAAGGGAGAGGCTGTGAGTCTGGTTGAGATGTAAGGTCATTGAACATTCGGAAGCAATGACCACCATCTCTTTAAGTATCAACTTAGATTTTTCCTCCTGGAATAATGCAGCGCATTGTCATTCAAGCTGTTCATACAATTAAGCCATGCCCAACAGTAATTTATCTTTCCGTAGAAGAGATTGTATAAAGCATCAAGTGAGATCTCTTCCACTGGAATCTAAATGAGTTTGAGCTGAAATTATCTTTGAAATGAAGAACAAAAGCTCCCAGAGCTAGTTAAGCACGAAGCAAGATTTCTCAAATAAGAGATATCAATGTGACCAAGATTTCATTTATTGCTTTCTCGATAGGCCAGTCAGACAGTAATAGATGGAGATGCTGAATGGTTATCACAAATTGAATAATGCAATAAAGCACATGATCAGCATGTATAATAACTTTTGGCTTTAACACATGAAAGGTTCGGCATGCTTTACTTCTTTGACAAATGTAGTGATTAAGAAAATAAAATAACTTTCTTTCTCGGTTTATTCTGAGTTCGCACAGGGAGCACGGCGACAATGATAGGGAATCACACTTCATTTTTTAAGCATTGATCTGCCTCTCACTTTAGCCAGTCGATCAGTGAGCACACTCACAGAGCCCCTCATATTTAACCAGCATTAACTTAGCACAGCTAAAGATTTTAAGTTTTACCACTTGCACGGTGGGGTCAATCTTACTCGGGTCTTAACCATACAATTTTCAACCTGGATTAGCTGACCAATGTGAGTTTCACAAAGGATATTCTGCTGCTTTGTTCTTTTGAAAAATATTTCTTCCTCAAACACCACCACCGCCGCCATCTCCCCCCCCCCCCCACCCCACCCACCCACCACCCCGCCCCCCCAACTCCCTGATTCCACTTCTCCTAAAAATCCTGATGTTTTGCGACACGCTTCCATGGCATTGACCTCTTTCTGCTCTCTCACCAAACCACTGTTCCTTTACAGCATAGGAACATGGGAACATTGCAGTGTTGGAGTCATAACCCAGAAACGTAGACTTTTGATCTGGAGATATGAGTTCAGAACCCAACATGCCAGCTGGGGACAATTTAAACTAAATTATCAAATTATAAACTGGAAAATGTATCAAGGTGAAGACCATGAAACTACTGGATGATCATAAAATCCTATTAATGCCCATCGTATTGGGAAGGAAATCTGCCATCCTCACCCTGTCTGGTCTATGTGTGACTCCAGCCACACAATCATATGATTGGCTCTTAACTACCACCTGAAATGCTGTAGTAAGCCACACGGTTGTCTCCTCGATGATTGCTC
The DNA here is from genome assembly GCA_037974335.1 of Prionace glauca. Taxonomy (NCBI): domain Eukaryota; kingdom Metazoa; phylum Chordata; class Chondrichthyes; order Carcharhiniformes; family Carcharhinidae; genus Prionace; species Prionace glauca. Next base: position 82,902,462 of record CM075734.1, on the reverse strand, counting down.
ACATAGAAACAATGAAGATAGGAGCAGGAAGAGGCCATTTGACCCTTCAAGCCTGCTCATGACGACTGTGGCTGATCATCCAACTCAATAGCCTCATCCTGCTTTCTCCCCAAGTGCTATAGACAGCTGCCTCTTGAATACATTCAATGTTTTGGCATCAGCTACTTCCTGGGATAATGAATTTGACAATGATCTGGAGGAGGGAACCGAGCGTAGGGTGTCAACATTTGATGATGACACAAAGATTGGTGGAACGGCAAATTGTGCGGAGGGTGTGGAAAGTCTGCAGAGGGATCTAGATAGGCTGGGCGAATGGGCGAGGAACTGGCAAATGGAATTTAATGTTGGCAAGTGTGAGGTTGTCCACTTTAGTAGGAAAAATGGTAGGAAGGACTATTACTTACGTGGCGAGAAACTGCAGCAGGCGACGGTGCAGAGGGACCTCAGGGTCCTTGTGCATGAGTCGCAAAAACCCAGCCTGCAGATGCAACAGATGGTCAGGAAGGCGAATGGGATGCTGGCCTTCATAGCGAGGGGGATTGAATATAAAAGTAGGGAGGTCTTGCTGCAGCTGTATAGGGCATTGGTGAGGCCGCAGCTGGAGTACTATGTGCAGTTTTGGTCGCCGCACTTACGCAAGGATATTTTGGCCTTGGAGGGAGTGCAGAGGAGGTTTACTAGGCTGATACCGGAATTGAGGGGGTTGAGTTATGAGGAGAGGTTGAATAAACTAGGCTTGTACTCGTTAGAGTTTAGAAGGATGAGGGGAGATCTCATTGGACGTACAAGATGATGAATGGGATGGATAGGATAGGGGTGGAGAGGCTCTTCCCGCTCAGAAAGGACAGTAGGACTAGAGGGCACAGCCTCAAGATAAGAGGGGGGGGGGGGGGCGGTTTAGAACGGAGTTGAGGAGGAACTTTTTCACTCAAAGGGTGGTGAACCTCTGGAATTCTCTGCCCGTTGAAGTGGTGGAGGCTGCCTCGCTAAATATTTTTAAGACGCAGGTTGATGGGTTTTTGATAAGAGAGGGGATTAAGGGTTATGGGGAGAGGGCCGGAATGTGGAACTGAGCCACTTCAGATCAGCCATGATCTTATTGAATGGCGGGGCAGGCTCGAGGGGCTAGATGGCCTACTCCTGCTCCTATTTCTTATATTCTTATGTTCTAATGACAGGTTCACCATTCTTTGGGTGAAGAAATGTCTCCTCATCTCCGTCCTAAATGGTCTACCCTGTATCGTCTCACCACCACCTTCTCAAGGGAAATCAGTAGTGGGGAATGAATGCCAGCCATACAACACTCAAAAATATTTGCAAGTCTTAAAAATGAACAACGATAAGCAATTCTTCTGCAGGGTGTTCATCAAGTTGAGCTGATCCTGTCTTTGCTCAACATCCTCATTACTTTTTTCACTGTGAGTCACTGAGAATGTGGGTGGGTAAATGTTTCAGGGTGTGTGACATTTCATCAGGACAGGCAGGAAGGGAAGGGTGATGGGGTAGCTTTGTTAGTACAAAATGGAATAGGTATGGTAGCAAGAAATTATCTTGGGTTGAAAATTGTAGAATCCATTTGAGTGGAGGTGAGAAAACACAAAGGGAAGAAGACTGGAGGCAATTATTTTAGATTTCTCCTATTTTAGACAGGATACAGACAATGACAGAGCAACAGTAGAAAGAGGAATTAAACCTGTGTCCATAGCACTGTGAGGAAGCAGTACTAACCACTGTGCCACGATGCCTTAATGCCACGGTTATGGTTAAAATTGAGATGAAAGCACCCCCTCTCTTTCTACCTCTCTCTCTCTCTCTCTTGTCCCTGCAACAACAAGCTGATGCTCCTTCCGTTCTGGAAAACATATTATTGGCCTGCCAACATCTGCCAACATTGAGAGCCAACGAAGGACAGCAAATATGTCCTCTGGCCATTAATTGGCCAGTCAAGGCAAATCATTGTCGACTAACATTGATGCTTTCACCTTCCAGAAAACACAAAAGCCTGCCATTGACTTAACCAGCCTTTTGAACCAGAGACAACCGAGACCTGACTGACACCATGAATATATTTAAATCTACCTACCTGATGTTCCAGTGCACAACTGGAGAAGTGCTACATTCCCAGAGGTGCAATTCTTCCATTAGACTAAGCAGAATAATTCAAGTGGACAATAACAGTTCAAATTTATATAACACAGTTAATATAACAAAACACCCCAAAATGTTTCACAGGAGCATTATCAAATGAAATATGACCCTCAATCATGTAACGCAAGATTAGGTCAGACGACCAAAAGTTTGGCCAAAGAGGTAATCTAAGGAGCATCGTTCAAGATGAAAGCATGCTAGAGGATTGGGGAGGTTCAGGGAGGGAACTTCAGAGCATTGGACTTTGGCAGCTGAAGGTACAGCCACCAATGGTTGAGCAATTAATATTGGAACACTCAGGAGGCCAGAATTGGATAAGTCAGATATTGTGTGGCTAGAGGAGGTTACAGAGCAGGCAGGGCCATGGAGAGATTTGGAAAAAGGATGAGCATTCCAAAGTTAAGGATGACTGAGAGCTATCTTCAATCTCCCCTCATCGTACAGTACCATCATTCCAGGACCACTCTGGTAAGCATCCAGTATAGCAAATATATTTTCCTTAGGTAAGGAGAGCAAAACTGCATACAATACTCCAAGTGTGATCTAATCAGGGTTCCACACACTCGAACCACGATATCTTTACTCCAGTATGCAATGATAAAGGCCAACATACCATTTGCCTTATGAATGGTTTGCTGCATGTCAGCCTTCAGTGACTCAATAAACAAGAACATCAATGTTTCTTGGAACATCAACACTTTCCAATCTCTCACCATCTATAAAATATTCTGAAACTCTGTTCTTCCCACTGAAGTAGATAATCTCCTATTAATCCAAATTGTGTCCCATCCACAATGTCCTCTCCCACTCACTAAGCCTGCACAAATCTCCTTGAAGTATCTTTGGGGAAGGAAATTCATGTTAGCTGGGACACAGGGAGTACGGTGGGTGAATGTGGGAGAGAGACAGCAGTGCATTTGAAGCATCGAGTCCAGACGAAGCAATGGCACCTCGAGGTCTCAGCAGCTGATTAGCAGTGACAGGGGTGGGGCTGAGGGGGGGGGGTGGTGGGAATAGGTGGCCTTGGTGCTGACAGAACTATGGTCAGGAGTTCATCTCGGGATTGGTTGCAGCGCTAAGCTTGCAAACAGATTGGATTAATCTCAGCCTGTCGCCAGACCGAGGCAGGGAGTCGGTCACTGTGGAATGGAGTCCAGAGCAGGAGACTAAAATTAATGCTTCATTTTCCTACCGACACTGTCAGCTTATCCAGGGCTGAACGACAGAGACAATCAGGACATTAACGAGCCTTTGGTTGGAGTTTCTCCGGGCAGCCCGGCCTTTACTCAACCTTCACACTTCACCAACCAAACAATTGGATTAACAAATCATTCATCATGTTTGTGGGACCTTGCTGTGTGAAAAATTGCTTCTGCATATGCTACAAAGCAACAGTACTTTAAGTTAATTAAATACTTGTGAAGCATTTTGTGATGTCTTGAGGGACATGATAAGTCACTACATAAATGTAAAGTTCTTTCTTACTTACTCGTCTCGACAGACATTGTCTTTCTTCCTCAACGGGTCTGTTGGGATCCATGCACTTATACACAAAAACCAGCTCAGAAATGGAAAATTGCTTTATTAAATCTGAACCAAATCTCTTCACTGTCTAAAAATTGCTTATTTGTGTTTTAGTAATTAACTGGAGAAGTGAATGCTGCAGTTTCCTTGCTCAGTGATGATGCCTTCAGACTCACGATCAATCATCTTCCCCACTGGCAGATGGTGGTTTCTCTATATCCAATCTACAGATTGCACTGCGGTGACTTATCAAAGACTGGAACACAGAATTGTTACGCTGCAAAAAGTGGCCATTTGGCCCTTTGTTTCTGTACTGGCTCTCAGAATGAGCACTTCACTCAGTGTCATTCTCCCACCTTCTCCTCGTATCCCTGCACGTTCTTCCTTTTAAGATAACAGCCTAATTCCTGTTGGGATGTTTTGATTGTAGCAGCCTCCACCGTGCGCTCAGGCAAGTGCATTCCAGATGGGGCGGCACGGTAGCACAGTGGTTAGCACTGCTGCTTCACAGCTCCAGGGTCCTGGGTTCGATTCCCGGCTCGGGTCACTGCCTGTGTGGAGTTTGCACATTCTCCTCGTGTCTGCGTGGGTTTTCTCCGGGTGCTCCGGTTTCCTCCCACAGTCCAAAGATGTGCGGGTTAGGTTCATTGGCTATGCTAAAATTGCCCCTTAGTGTCCTGGGATGTGTAGGTTAGAGGGATTAGCAGGTAAATGTGTAGGGATATGGGGATAGGGTCTGGGTGGGATTGTGTTCGGTGCAGACTCGATGGGCCGAAGGGCCTGTTTCTGCACTGTAGGGTTCTATGAAAAAAAAAGATCTTAGCCACCTGCTGAGTGAAAATGTTTCTCTCCATGTTGCTTCTGTTTCTTCTCCCAATTATTTTGTCTCCATTCGCATTGTCTGTACCTGTAGAGACTTGATTACCTCTAAAGACTCGCATTCCAATCACTTTCCTGGCACAGCAGCACAGTGGTTAGCACTGCTGCCTCACAGTGCCAGGAACTTGGGTTCGATTCCCGGCTTGGGTCACCAACTGTGTGGAATTTGCATGTTCTCCCCATATCTGTGTGGGTTTCTTCCAGGTGCTCCTGTTTCCTCCCACAGCCTGAAAGATGTGCTGGTTAGGTGCATTGACCAGAACAGGCGCCCGAATGTGGTGACTCGGGGGATTTCACAGTAACTTCATTGCATTGTTTAAGTAAGCCTTACTTATGATTAATGAATGAAATTTACTTTATTATCTTACAATTGAGTCTCTGTCTATATATGCCATGTTTGTGAACACAATCTCCATTCGCCTGAATGGCGGTCATCTGTCAAAGGGGCAGCTGACGAAGGGGCAAACCCCAAAAGCGAGTGGGTTCACTATCAAATAAACCTGTTGGACTTTAACCTGGTGTTGTGAGACTTCTTACTGTGTTTACCCCAGTCCAACGCCGGCATCTCCACATTAAGATGGATGAGCCATTGGAAAAGTGTGAGGTTATGAGGATAGTGTGGAGGAGAGGGCCTGCGTAAAATACGCTGTCAAGAGTCAGAGCAGACTCAATGGGCCGAATGGCCTCTTCTGCACTGAAGGGATTCTTTGAGAATGTTCTATTAAGAGGAAGAGTATAACCAGGGAAAGAGTAAAGCCCATTAGGTTCCCAAGGGGGCAATCTGTGTGTGGAGCCAGAGGATATTGTTAGGTTGATAAACGAGTAACTTCACATCTCTCTTCACTCAGGAGAAGATGAATGCAGTGAGTGTGAATGCATGGGAACTACATGTATGTATCTAGGGACTACATGTCTGTACATGTGTGTGGGAGCAGGAACCTTACTTTGGAGCTGTACAAAACTTTGGTGAGGCCACAGCTGGAAATATTGTGTGCAGTTCAGGCCACCTCGTTATAGGAAGGATGCGATTTCACTGGAGAAGGTGCAAAGGGGATTCACCAGGATGTTGGATTCACCATGATGGAGCATTTGAGCTATGAAGAGAGGCTGGATAGGTTTGGATTGTTTTCTTTAGATCACAAAAGGCTGAGGGGGACCTGTTTGAGCTGTATTAAATTACGGGAGGCATGGACACATTGCATAGGATGCAGTTGTTCCCCTTAGTTGAAAGGTCAATAATGAGGAGGGCATCATTTTAAGGTGAGGGGCAGGAGGTTTAGAAGGGATCTGGGGAAAACAATTTTCACCCAGAGGGAGGAGGAGTCTGGAATGCACTGCCTGGGAGGGCAGTAGAGGCAGGAAACCTCACAACCTTTACGTGGATGAGCACTTGAAGTCTCAAAACATTCAAGACTATGGAACAAGTGCTGAAAATTGGAATTAATGCAGATATTATTTTGTCAGTACAGATTTGATGGGCTGAAGGGCCTCTTCTGTACTGTATGACTCCATTACTCCACCTGTCTGTAGGTGACTCTGTATGTGCGGATGACATGTGTGTGACTGCCAACTGATGAATCCCAAACCATGTTAGAAACAGGATTCGACGGATTTAATTCTTCTTCTTAAAATGGTTGGCTTCGTTTGTTTTTCCATCTATTTGTCACCAGGAAATGGCCAAAAGCAAAATGTCATCACTGTTGTATATTTGGTTCATGTTCTTGATAACCCCTCGCTGTTGATGTAATTTACATTGAGTTTTTACAAAAATGCATTTTACTGAATATATATATATAGAGAGAGAGAGTATGATGCAATAACAAGCTGTGGTCAGAGACATCGAGACTGATGATCAGAATCTCATTAGTTTACTGCTGTGCTTGAGTGAAACACAACATTAACCATATACATTTAACACAGAGATAAAACACAGAGCATAATATATACTTCAGGGGTGTAGCTGTCAGCAGAAGAAATCAAATAGTGAAACCTGGAAGAAACTTGACTCACGAGAGTGTCATAGAATCATAGAGGTTTACAGCGTGAAAGCAGGCCCGTTGACCCAACTTGTCCCTGCCACCCAGTTTTTACCACTAGTCCCAGTTGCCCGCATTTGGCCCACATCCCTCTGTACCCATCTTACCCATGTAACTGTCTAAATGCTTCTTAAAAGATAAAATTGTACCCACCTCTACTACTGCCTCTGGCAGCTTGTTCCAGACACACACCACCCTCTGTGTGAAAAAATTACCCCTCTGGATCCTTTTGTATCTCAGTCTGTGGTTAGAATTTGCTGCCATGGGGAGTGGTTGGGGCAACTAATATAGATGCAATTCAGGGGAAGCTAGATAAATAGAATGGAGGGTTTACTTGAGGATTGAATGAGACAGGATGCAGGGAAGCTGAATTGGAGGATAAGCATTGTAAGGTTGCGTTGAATCGCCAGCACAGTGCATGTAAATGTGTCTCTTTATGATGAAACTTGGTTGAGAATCTGAAGAACATGCAACTGGCTGAGAGGAAGGGTGAATACTGTAAAGAAATTAGATAAGAGTTTGAATTCCTTTACCGTCTTTCACATCCTAGAATGCTTTTCAAGTAATGGCATACTGTTTTGAAGTACAGTCATTGTTGTGATGTCGGAAGTTAATGTTCACACAAGCAGCTCCCACAAAATGCAAATAAGCAAATTATTTTAGATTTTTGTTGAGAGATAATTATTGGCTAGGGCACCCAGTAGAACTCCCAATGTTCTTGACCTTCCCTTCAGCCTATTGTGATTTTTTTTTTCTGATTGCACTGTTGCAAAGCACCTTGAAATGTTCCATTAAAGCTGCTATTTAAATGCAAGATGTTGTTGTACGATGACAAAGCAGTTCAGATTATTTATGAGATAATGTGGTCTGTCCTTTCATTTGGATACTTTGGATACTGGAGTGTGGCAATTTAGTTTTGCTTGAAGGCTGAGATACAAATGCTTTTCGATTGGTGTTGGAATGTTCAGACCAGTTTCTATCTGAGGATAGGGTAACACTGATTGAATAACTTTTCCAAAGAGCCAGCAAAGATACAACAGACTGAGCCAACTCCTTCTGTGCTGCCTGATTCGTTGATATCCATTGATTGTTCAAGAGAATGAATGTAAATATGAGTGGGAATCCAATTTAATAGATCTGTTGACATTTACCCCATTGAGCTTTGGTAAAAAGCAAAAATGTTTTTGTACCAGTGCCTTTAGGATCTCAGACTCGAAGCCCAAAGTTATGTTATGCACCCAGGCTCAACCCCAATAACATATCTAATTTGGCACAGACATGAGGAAAGGATACTTCCTTCCAGAAATGATTCCACTAAGAAATTACAGATATTTTATAGGGAAACAAACTTCATTTAACTATAAGTCTAATAAATGAAGTAGCTTAATTATTAACATTTAAACAATATCTAAAAATGAAAAGGAAACAACTTCAACTTGCAATTTATTACTGTTTCAGTTCCAAATAAGCAACATTATTCTTGCAGACTGAATGACCACTTCAAATGTAGTTAGCAACCATAAATACACTTGCAAATGAGTATATACAGTCTTGAAGCTTTCAGAGAGGGATAGCGCTCCAGAAGCCTGTAAAATCCTTCTAACTTCAACCAGGCTTCAGGTGAAAACTAGCCTGCTTTCTTCAAAAGCTTTTTCTTTCTGCTACAGATCCACGACTGCTCAAAAACATCATTATCACATGGCCCTGTCAATCACTCAATTCAGAAATCCTAGTGGAACTTAAGTAAACGAAAGTCCATTAATTCTACTTAAAATAACCAACTGCAAGGTTGAAATGAGTAATTATCCTGCTCTCTAATTATCCTGCTCTCCAGAAATCTGAGCTACATTCCCACCAGACATACCAACCACCTGTGGCATAAAGCTGATTTTTTAAACACTTCCCTCAAACACAAAATAACCTTTATTCATATCAATTGCACGACTGACATCACTGCTAAATTGACCTTTTTGATTTGATTTGATTTGATTTATTATTGTCACATGTATTAACATACAATGAAAAATATAGTTTCTTGCGCACTATACAGTGCTAAGGTGTAGAGAAAGATTAACTTAATGCAAGGTATGTCCATAGAACATAGAACATAGAACATAGAACATCGAACATTACAGCGCAGAACAGGCCCTTCGGCCCACGATGTTGCGCCGACCAGTTACAAAACAATGACCCACTAGCCTAAACCAATCCCTTTTCATCCATAAACCTATCCACAGATCTTTTAAACGCCCCCAAACTAGGTGCATTTACAACTGCAGCTGGCAGGGCATTCCAGTCCATTCAAAGGTTTGACAGCAGCAGGGAAGAATCTATTCTTGAGTCGGTTGCTACTTGGCCTCAGACTTTTGTATCTTTTTCCTGAAGGAAAAGTCTGCAGGAGGATCTAGATAGGCTGGGCGAATGGGCCAGGAAATCGCAAATGGAATTTAATGTTGGCAAGTGTGAGGTGGTCCACTTTGGTAGGAAGAATGGTAGGAAGGACTATTACTTACGTGGCGAAAAACTGCAGCAGGCGACGGTGCAGAGGGACCTCGGGGTCCTTGTGCATGAGTCGCAAAAACCCAGCCTGCAGGTGCAGCAGGTGGTCAGGAAGGCGAATGGGATGCTGGCCTTCATAGCGAGGGGGATTGAATATAAAAGTAGGGAGGTCTTGCTGCAGCTGTATAGGGCATTGGTGAGGCCGCAGCTGGAGTACTGTGTGCAGTTTTGGGCGCCGCACTTATGCGAGGGTATTTTGGCCTTGGAGGGAGTGCAGAGGAGGTTTACTAGGCTGATACCGGAGTTGAGGGGATTGAGCTATGAGGAGAGGCTGAATAAACTAGGCTTGTACTCGTTAGAGTTTAAAAGAATGAGGGGAGATCTCATTGAGACATATAAGATGATGAATGGGATGGATAGGATAGAGGTGGAGAGACTCTTCCCGCTCAAAAAAGACAGTAGGACTAGGGGGCACAGCCTCAAGATAAAGGGGAGGCGGTTTAGAACGGAGTTGAGGAGGAACTTCTTCACTCAAAGGGTGGTGAATCTCTGGAATTCTCTGCCCGTTGAAGTGGTGGAGGCTGCCTCGCTAAATATTTTTAAGAAGCGGGTTGATGGGTTCTTGATAAGAGAGGGGATTAAGGGTTATGGGGAGAGGGCGGGAAGGTGGAACTGAGCCACGACAGATCAGCCATGATCTTATTGAATGGCGGGGCAGGCTCGAAGGGCTAGATGGCCTACTCCTGCTCCTATTTCTTATGTTCTTATGAAAAAGGTGGAAGAGAGAATGTCCAGGGTGCCTGGGGTCCTTAATTATGCTGGCTGCTTTGCTGAGGCAACAGGAAGTATAGACACAGTCAATGGATGGGAGGCTGCTTTGTATGACTGGGCTACATTCACAACCTTTTGTAATTCCCTACAATCTTGGGCAGAGCAGGAATCATACAAAGCTATGATACAACCAGGGAGAATGCTTTCTATGGTGTATCTGTAAAAGTTGGTGAGAGTCGTAACTGACATGCCAAATTTCCTTCATCTTCTGAGAAAGTAAAGGCATTGGTGGGCTTTCTTAACTTGCCTTGAGCTAGGGTGAAGGGCACGGTGATAGGAACATAGGGGCTTTGATTTTACCAGCATAACTGCCCCGATTTTGGGGAGGGTGAGGCTCGCAGAACGGCATTCCCCATTGGCCTCAGGCGCAAACTTAAGAGCCTTTGGCAGCCATAATGGCAAAATCAGGGCCTGGGAGTAACAACTGAGGAGTCAATGGCACAGTGGGATTTTCACTGGACTAGTAATCCAGAAATCTCAGTAATGCTTTGCTTCGATACCAACCACGGCAGATATCGAATTCAGTTAAAAATTGGAATCATGAGTCCACTGATGACCATGAATCCATCATCAATTGTCTTAAAAACCCATCTCTTTCACTAATGCCCTTCAGAGAATGGAATCTGCTGTCCTTACCTGGTCTGGCCTACTTGTGACTCCATGTAATGTGTTGCCCTCTGAAATGGCCCAGCAAGCTACTCAGGGCAATCAGGGGTGGGCAACTGATGTTGGCCCAGCCATTAATACATCCCAAGAATGAATACAGTAAAACAATGTGGCCAAAGCAATTACAGATGAGGTGTTGAAGTCCTTCAGCATCATTGCTCTCCCTCAGCATCAGTAAAATGCCAATCTCAATAGATTCTGAGCTGCAAATCTCAGACCCTATGCACACACTTTCTTCATTCGCTGGACACCTGAAGAATAGACAGAAGGATCCCATGATGGGTTCCCCTTCTTACACCCAGAGTAAGGGACAGGGCCAGTGTCTAGGCTTTGGACCCCAACACTGATATGGCTGACAAGGCTTCCATGCTCATTTTCCAGTTTGCTTCTCAGTGTCTATAATGCGAGGGGAAAAGTAGGTTCAGCTAGACTTGGAAATACGGTCCAATGTGACTTCACTGAGGACAGCAGCTACCAATGCCTAAAAACTATAACAATGGTTCAATCTCCCCTCCAGGTTGGGACGAGGATTGTTTATCCACCATGGCCAAAACCGCAACCCTCTGACCGTTCATGTCCATCATCGCTGCCAACGAGAATGGAGAATTTGGTGCTCACTGCCGTGCCTCTGGGGAATCCCAGCCATGGACAGGTTTGAAGAACTCCACACACATCGGCAATGGGCAGGATTCCAGGGAAGGACATTCCTGGAAGGAGGGTTCCATTGTGGTGAGAAATGATGTTTGAAACTCTACGGCTATTCTTCAGTAATTATCTCTGTAACTGTTAAAGGCAACTTATTAACTCATTAACAACTTGAGAAACTAACTCTCAGATACAACAATTTTCCAAATAAACTCGATTTCTGTTGTCTGACAACCACTTAAAAGAGTTACTTCCACACAATAAAAATAGGTTGAGGAAAAGGGTGAGGGGGGAGAGATACAGAAGGTTCCAGAGAGGCATTTTTTTTTCCGCACAGAGGGTGGTGAGTGTCTAGAACAAACTGTCAGAGGCTGTAGTAGAGGTGGGTACAATTTTGTCTTTTAAGAAGTGTTTGGACAGTTACATGGACAAGATGGGTATAGAGAGGTATGGGCTAAATGTGGGCAATTGGGACTAGCTTGGTGGTGGAAAACAGGGGCAGCATAGACAAGTTGGGCCAAAGGGCCTGTTTCCATGCTGTAAACATCTATGACTCTGAAATGGCTTAATTCTATTACAGTCTTGAGATTTAAACAAAGACCATTTGGATCTTGCTCATTTTCACTAACAAATGTTGTCAACTGCTCCAAACAGTATTTTCTCCAAACAGTTTAACCCCTTTTAACTGGTGGGTGGGACTAACAGTTTTATTAAATAAATAATTTTCTTTTATGATGTCTGCAAACATCCCACTGTCGATAAAGTGTCTTTTGAAATGTAGTCACTGCTTTAAAGTAAGGAACACAACACCCATTGGTGCACAGCAAACGATCACAAACAGCAATGAGACAATATCTAGATCATTTACTTTTAGTGATATCGAGTGAGGAATAGACATTCGCCAAGGCATCAGATGTTCCTCTGTTCTTTGAAATAGTGGCTTGGAATACCTCTGTAACCATACCAAGCCATTAAAAATAATTGCTTTGGAAAGGTGGAGTGCAGATTTTCCGAAATGGTAATGTTTGGTGCAGAAGGGAAGAGATGATAGGAATGGTCCCTTTACTTTCACCTCTTGATTAACTGAAGACAGTGTGATGTTAGTGTCCCTTTAAGAACATTTTTAAAATCATGCTCAGAGCCTTAGGTGGAAGTAGAAAAAAGGCTGTGTGCCTGTCAGGTGACAGGGGTTGTTTTGAGTTTTGTTTTTGGCTGCAGTGTTAGGTGTGTAAGTCTCTTTCTCTGTTTTTACTTTGAAAATTTTACCAGTTAGCCGAAAGCACAGCTTGTTTACCATCCTACATTAAAGAATCTGTGTTTTGGGGAGCTGATGAAGCTGTTCTGTCGCCTCACTATAGGAAAGATGTAGAAACTATTGAGAGGGTACAGAGGAGATTTACAAGGATGTTGCCTGGACTGGGAGGCATGCCTTATGAAGTTAGGTTGAGGGAGCTGGGACTCTTCTCCCTGGAGAGACGAAGGTTGAGAGGCGACCTGATAGAGGTTTATAAAATGTTGAGAGGAATAGATAGGGTGGACTCTCAGAGGCTATTTCCCCGGGTTGAAATGGTCGCTACGAGAGGACACAGATTTAAGGTACAGGGAGGGAAGTTCAGAAGTGACGTTAGGGGTAAGTTTTTCACTCAGAGGGTGGTGAGTGAATGGAATCGGCTGCCGTCAGTGGTTGTGGAGGCAAACTCGCTGGGGTCTTTTAAAAGACTTCTGGATGAGTATATGGGGTTTAATGAGATTGAGAGTTATAGATAGGTCTATAGATTGGTGGGGTTGATGTGATCGGCGCAACTCGTGGGCCGAAGGGCCTGTTTGTGCTGTAGTGTTCTATGTTCTATGTTTTGAATTTTCAAGACCATTAGAAATCAGCATTCAACCCAGGGAACTGGATTCCAGTACCATGTGAACATTATCCCATGCTCTGATAAATCTGTTTAAAGGGTTTCATTTATCGGAAATTTGGTTTTGATCCGGTATATATATTGGTTCAGGATTATACCTTATAGTGGTTTTTTGTTTCTTGTTTGTAATTGATAAAAGTTCTCGCTAATTTTCTTACTTGAGATAAAGCTCCCTCGTGGATCACTTGAATCATACCTGAGGTGAAACATTGCATGCTAACCCCAGCCAAATTCATAGTGCAAAACTTATGATCCAGGCAGGCTTCATAAAACACTTTGCAGTTTCTAACCTGAACCATAACAATAACAAGTTTAAGAGAATGTTTTTACCTCCTGAATGTTGGAACTGTCAGAACAGACAAAAGACGTGTTTTCTTGTAAATTACAAAGGATGAATGTTTTTTGTTCAACGTATGAATCTATGCACACACACACACTCATTGAGATGCACACGCAGTCAGATACACACACACACACACACACACACACACAGTCACAGATGTACACATACCTACAGATACACAAACTCCCTGATACCTACACACTTACAGATAAGCATACGCTCACAGGAATATACATATTCATACATGTATGCACAGAATCATACATATACAAACACACACACAGATCTGAGATACATACACACTCAAACAGTTGCCTCCAGATTGTGAGAGAGAGAGAGATCCCTTACTGCTTTCAGAACATAGCAACTTGTCCAGCCCCTGCAAGTTAACTCCTCCCCTTAAGTACATGGCTCTGTCTCCTGTAAATAAGCCTGATCAAAACCCTATTCTGACACCCCAGGGGAAAAAAAAAACAAAAAATAAAAATGCATTAAAACAGATTAAAGCAAACACTCCACTAGCTAAAATCAATCATTAGCCTGCATTTTCAGCATGGAAACTGACCAGCGCAGACAAATTGGCACGTGTAAAACAGAGCTGAATTTTAAACATACCCTCCACAAGAAACATGATTTGGATACATTCAAGTACTTACTTATCAAGGTTTTCAAGCAATTCCTGAACATCCCCAATTTTAACCATTTACCATGATTGTAGTTGTGCTTTCAGGCACCTGGACCTCAAATATTCGAATTCCTTCCTTATACTTCTCTGTCTTTCTCCCTCTTCCCTTCCTTAATGCACTCCTTGAAATTTTTTAACAAAGCTTTGGGTCACATGTCCTACAATCTCCCCTGTGGCTTGGAATCAATCTTTGGTTTCAATCCCTGCTGTGAAAGAGCTTGGGGCTTTTTTATTATTTTGGGGTGTTGTATCAATACAAGCTGGTGTTATCCTCTTTCTCATCACCCTTCCAACTTCTTCCTCCGCTTGAAGTCCTGTATTATTTGGAGTATTATTGCCTCTCTCAGGGCTGTTTCAGGAAATTTCCTACACTCCAAAGAGCTATTGAAAGGCAGCTGATTGTTGTTAATATAGATGTTTACATTGATGAAGTACAACAACAAACAAACTCCACTATTTGAAAAAGGTTCACACTTGACTGAGCCAGCATTTATTGCACATCTGAAGATGCCCTTGAGAAGATGGTGGTAAGCCATCTCCCTGGGACATTGTAGACCGTGAGGGTGGCACGGTGACACTGTGGTTAGCACTGTTGCCTCACAGCGTCAGGGACTCAGGTTCTATTCTGGCCTTTGGAGTCTCTGTGGAGTTTATCCATTCTCCCTGTGCTTGCGTGGATAGTTTTCCGGGTGCTCCCACAGTCCAAAGATATGAGTGTTAGGTGGATTTGCAATGGTAAATTGTCCTGTAGCATCCAAAGATGGTGGGTGAAGGGAATTAGCCTGGTAATTGTGTGGGATTACAGAGATAGGGCAGGAACATAAGAACATAAGAACATAAGAAATAGGAGCAGGAGTAGGCCATCTGGCCCTTCGAGCCTGCCCCGCCATTCAATAAGATCATGGCTGATCTGTCGTGACTCAGCTCCACCTTCCCGCCCTCTCCCCATAACCCTTAATCCCTTCTCTTATCAAAAACCCATCAACCCGTTTCTTAAAAATATTTAGCGAGGCAGCCTCCACCACTTCAACGGGCAGAGAATTCCAGAGATTCACCACCCTTTGAGTGAAGAAGTTCCTCCTCAACTCTGTTCTAAACCGCCCCCCCTTTATCTTGAGGCTGTGCCCCCTAGTCCTACTGTCTTTTTTGAGCGGGAACAGTCTCTCCACCTCTATCCTATCCATCCCATTCATCATCTTATACGTCTCAATGAGATCTCCCCTCATTCTTCTAAACTCCAACGTGTACAAGCCCAGTTTATTCAGCCTCTCCTCATAGCTCAATCCCCTCAACTCCGGTATCAGCCGAGTAAACCTCCTCTGCACTCCCTCCAGGGCCAAAACATCCTTGCGCAGGTGCGGTGCCCAAAACTGCACACAGTACTCCAGCTGCGGCCTCACCAGTGCCCTATACAGCTGCAGCAAGACCTCCCTACTTTTATATTCAATCCCCTTCGCTATGAAGGCCAGCATCCCATTCGCCTTCCTGACCACCTGCTGCACCTGCAAGCTGGGTTTTTGCGACTCATGCACAAGGACCCCGAGGTCCCTCTGCACCGTCGCCTGCTGCAGTTTTTCGCCCCGTAAGTAATAGTCCTTCCTACCATTCCTCCTACCAAAGTGGACCACCTCACACTTGCCAACATTAAATTCCATTTAATAATCAAAAGAGAGGTGGGCATGGGTAAGATAGTCCATCAGAGAGTTGGTGCAGACTCGATGGGCCTAATGGCCTCCTTCTGTAGGGATAAGGATAGGGATTCTATGGTAAAGATACTCCTAATGTGCTGTTAAGGAGGGCAAGTGGGGTTTGAACTAAAAACAGAAAAGGAAAAGAAAACAGTCTGAATCCAGAGTGCCAGAAGAACTGACACTCCTACATACAGGTGCTGCTCTCTGATTGGGTAGGCAATTATGATCTCAAGGAAGTAAGTTTGATTATTAGTCACAAGTAGGCTTACATTAACACTGAATTACTGTGACTATCCCTTTGTTATCACACTCCTGCGCCTGTTCGTTTACATAGAATTTAGCATGGCCAATGCACTGAACCAGGATATCTTTCAGACTGTGGGAGGAAATTAGAGCACCCGGGGGAAACCCACGCAGACACGGGGAGGACATGGAAACTCCACGCAGACAGGGAAAAGGAAACATGCCAGAACTACCATTTGACCACAAAAAATATGGAAAGGTACAAACTTAGATCCATATCTGTCTGTCTTTAGGATTAGGTTATGAATATTGATTTCTAATATCTGAGGCCCCAGCACTAATCCTTGCAGCGTTCACTATTAACTGCCTGCTCACTTGAAAAAGCCCCGTTTATTCCCTCTCTGTTATAAATCTGTTAACCAATTCTCTATCCATGCTAATGTATCATTCATAACTCAGGGGGCCCTTGTCTTGCCTGGAAGCCTTTTTATGAGACAACATATTAAGTACCTTTTACAAATCCAGATATATTACATCTACTGGTTTCCCTTTATCTGCAGTACTGGTTACATCCCCAAAAAATGCTAATAGATTTGTCAAAGAAATTCCCTTTTGTAAAAGCCATGTTAACTTTGAGCATACCGTACTTTTCGAAGTGCATTGTTAAGACCTCCTTAATAACGGACTCCGGCACTCTCCTGAAGACTGATGTTAATGTACAGTGACCGTGTGGTTCCTTGCTTTCTCTCTTCCATCCTTTACTGAACGAGTATCATATTTGCGTGCTTCCAATCTACCTTTCCAGAAACTAGGAATTATTAAAAATCATAAACAGTGCAACCACTGTCTCTGCAGCTCCTTTTTTTAAATCCTAAGATCTAGGCCATACAAGCTCTGACTGTTCTTCAGACCTTAATGTTTCTCCAATACTTTTTCTTCACTGATATCAATTACTTTAATTTCCTCACTCTTTTAAACATCTACGTTACTTTCTATTTCTCGTATGCAACAAGCTGAAGATATTTGTTCAAAGTCTCTCATTTCTTCATTTCCCATAATAATTTCTCCCTGTTTTAGCTTCATGGGGCCAAAGTTCAGTTTGACTACTCTCTGTTCTTCATATAATCATAAAACTCTTTTTTATATATATATATTCCTAGTTAGCTTGCTCTCATATTCTATTTTATTTCCCCTTTCTGGTGACCCTTTGCTGGTTGTAATCTTCAGATTTGATTCTACTCTTTGGAACCACCTTCTTTCTACTTAATTCAACCCATGACCTTCTTAGGAAACCACAGATGGATTATTGCCACTGTACTTTTGTTTTTCAACGATATGTGTTTCCTTTTGAGTATTTTGAATTGTTTCTTTTGCCGAAACCTAGTTGTCATTTACGCCTGCCAGATCTTACAGTTTCGCCCACGGCGCACCCCCACCGTGGGTTTCCCGGTAGCGAGCGGTGCGCTCGACAGGAAAGCCTATTGACAATGGCAGGGCCATAAGATCCCAGCAGTGAATGGTGCGCTGCCTCCTGCTGCCCCAAAAGCGCCAAGGAAGGGGGGAGGAAAATCCCGCCCTTTAAATGTTTCTCTCTATTTCTTTACCGCCGTATCTATGTTTTCCATACCGCCATATGGATAACATTGGAATAGTATAGGTTAGAGGGTCATTAGTTTGGTTCCACTGGTCGGCGCAACATCGAGGGCCGAAGGGCCTGTACTGCGCTGGAATGTTCTATGTTCTATATATCTAATATTTATTTACCAATCAAAGTTTAGCCATTTCATTTAGCCATTTCAGAGTTGAGGAGGAACTTCTTCACTCAAAGGGTGGTGAATCTCTGGAATTCTCTGCCCGTTGAAGTGGTGGGGGCTGCCTCACTGAATATATTTAAGTCGCGGGTAGATAGGTTTCTGATAGGCAAGGGAATTAAGGGTTATGGGGAGAAAGCGGAAAAGTGGAACTGAGCCACGACAGATCAGCCATGATCTTATTGAATGGCGGGGCAGGCTCGAAGGGCCAGGTGGCCTACTCCTGCTCCTATTTCTTATGTTCTTATGTTCATTTCAATCTACTCTTAATCCAATTAGTTGAACAATCTGGATCCACATTTTTTCTTCTTCCCAATTCTCCCCTTGTACCTACAGTAATTGGCAAATAAGCAGTGTGGGTCAGTGAGAGTGGAGGGGCATTAAAGGGTCTGAGCAACACATTTCCTTTGGATTTAACGTCATGGTGAGAGAAGTAGCTAAATAAGGGTTAAAAGCCAGCGATATATCTGTCTTACACGTGACAATCTCTGCAAGGTTTGACCCAGATTGGATGTGGTAAAGCTAAGAATGAGTGATGAATGATAATAACACACTTCAGCTTTGGAATTCTATTTAAATTGCTGATCGCTTTGTGTTGTCTCTCTGTTAATGTGCCTGTGAAAGGGAAAAAGAAGAAATGTGGATCCAGCCCGTTCGACTAATTGGACTAAGGGTACAATGAAACGTGAGGCTGTTGTGTGATCACATCTGATTAAAGATATGCAATATGGTGTGTGCAATTTATCATTTCAAATGATTCATATGCGGTTATTTTAATTTGAGTGATTTAATGTAACTTACCAACCTACTCACTTACCACCTGCACTCAATATTCTGGATGAATATAGAAAATGCCAGTCTCACACAGAGCACATTCCCTCACCGGCAAAAAACACAATAAACGTTTTGTGTTTGCTTCATCTTTAATGTGGCTCACTGAGAAATGGTTAGTGCTGGGGAAGAAGAACATGTTTCAGTTCTGATCAAAATAAAACACCAGGGAGGCTGGAAATCTGAAATAAAACAAACACAGAATGCAGGAGTGCACTCAATCAGGCAGGCAGCAACTGTGGAGAGAAAGAAAAGAATCACCTTTTCGGGTTGGTGGGTTTTACTGGAACTGGAAATGGTTACAAGCAAACTCAAGGACAAATAGATATATAAGTTAGGACCAGGACTAGGCCATTTGGCCCCTCAAGCCCAGCCCATCATTCAACAGCGCAATGGCTAATCTGATTGTGACCTCAGCCTCACATTCCACCTACATCCAAATAACCTTTGCCTCGCTCATTAGGCAATAATATCTCTGCCTTAAAAATATTCACTAACTCCAACATCCTCTGGGAACAGAGTTCCAAAGATTCACAACTTTATGTTAGGGTGCCAGATCAGAAAGCCCAAGGTACATTATGAAGCCAGACCAGAGACCAACAATTTTCTATTTTGTCAATAGTGTGAGGATAAAATGTTAACTCCAGCTGTGATTCTTCTGACAAACCAGGGAGCTTTTATCAAAACAAATTTTATTTAAAACACAGTTTAACTATAACGTTTAGATTAGCTTCACTTTTAAAAATTGAACAATACTTAAACATGACAAGATACAAATCTTAACTGCTAACCTATCACTATGAATTCCAATTAAGTAGTATTCAGCTTATAGACTTAAACACTTCTTTAAAATTAGTTAGCAAAACACAGGCTAACTTGCTTTGACTTAGACAGTAAGGCTTAGAGCTTTCAGAAAACTTTTAGAGAGGGAGAAGGAGGCTACTTTTTCTGGCAGGTCCAGGCAGCAACTGCTTATATTTTAAAATGAAAATGAAACTGTTTTATTCCAACATGCTTCACTCTACTCATTAATTACATGGCTGTTTTTGTCAATCAACCTAATCAAAAGCTGACATTATTCTGCATACCTAAATCTAAAATCCCAGTGAAGTTAAATAAACAAACATCCATTCAGACTACAAAATAATGCACTCCCACGTAAAACCAGTTATTAGTCTGCATTGTCAACATCTGCCGCAAGTTTCCCAGAAAAATTGTTTCTTGTAGCAAAACTCTTCCTCTTAAAACAATCCCACATTAAACACAAAATAAATCAAAATAACACAGTATCATTGCACCTCTCTGAGAGAAAGAAATTCTCCTCATTTCATCAGCGTGGCACAATGGTACAGTGGTTAGCACTGCTGCCTCACACCACGAGGGACCAAAGTTCAATTCCGGCTTCGGGTGACTGTCCATGTGGAATTTGTACATTCGCTCCATGTCTGTGTGTGTTTCTTCTGGTGCTCCGGTTTCCACTCACAGTCCAAATCTGTACAGGCTAGGTTGATTGGCCATGTCAAATTGCCCCTTAGTGTCAGGGGGACTTGTAGGGTTACGGGGATAGGTCCTGGATGGGATTGTTGTCAATGCAGGTTCAATGGGCCAAATGGCCTTCTTCTGCACTGTAAGGATTCAATGATTCTCTGTCTTTGATGGGAGGCCACTGAATTTTAAACTGTGCTCCCTTGTTCTAGGCTCTCTAATAAGGAGAAACATCATCAGCACCTGCCCTGTCAAGTCTCCTTGGGTTCTTAAATGTTTTAATAAGATTATCTCAATTATCTTTTAAGATGATCTCAATGTTATGATTTCCAATGGATAAAAGGGATATGGGGATAGTGGAGAATATGGTGCCAGTGTGAGATGATGGACCATGATCTGTTTGAATGGTGGAGCAGGCTCAATGGGCCAGTCTTGCTCCTATTTCCTATTTTCCAGCCTCTTTAACCTTTCCTGTTAAGATAATCCCCCCCATCCCAGTTACGTGAACCTTCTCCATATTGCTTGGAGATCAATTATGCCTTTTTTTAAATAAGGAGACGAAAACTGCACATCGTAGTCCAGATGTGGCTTCACCAATGTCCTCTACAACTGTGACAAAACATCCCGACTTTTATGTTTCATTTCGCTTATGATAAAAAAACCATAATTCCATTTGTCTTCTTAGTCCCTTGCTGTATCTGTATATAGAGATACAATAGGTTTTAAGCCAGAGCAAAGGGGAGTGAAGTGGAAGAGAGAATTTTTTTCTTTTATTCATTTGTAGGACAGAGGCATCATTGGCTGGACGAGCATTTATAGCCCATGCCCCAGTTCTTCTTAAACCGAGAGGTTTGCTCAGGCATTTCAGAGGGCAGTTGTGAGTCAACCACATTACTTGTGGCTCTGGAGTCACATGTAGGCCAGACCAGATAAGGACGGCAGATTTCCTTCCCTAAAGCACATTAGTGAATCAGACGGGTTTTTCCGACAATCGGTACACATTTCCATGGTCATCAGCAGACTCTTAATTCCAGATTTTATTAATTGATTTCAAATTCCACCACCTGCCATGAGAGGATTTGAAACCGGGCCCCGAGAACATTCACTGGGTTTCCACATCAATAGTCTAGCAATCATACTGCTCGGCTATCGCCTCCCCATAAATAATAAAGCAAACATCCCTGAAAGGATGGGGAGGGGATGTGATTAAATGACAAAAGAATGATGATGTGAAGCAGTAGAAGGTGGCAATGGACAAGTAAAGAAATGCAATGTAAAGGCGCTCATTCTTCAATTTAGCAAAAACACAACTTATTTAAGGTTTTAAGTTTATTTATTAGTGTCACAAGCAGGCTTACATTAACACTGCAATGAAGTTACTGTGAAAGTCCCCTGGTCACCACACTCTGGCACCTGTTCGGGTACACTGAGAGAGAATTTAGCATGGACAGTGCACAGAACCAACACGTCTTGCAGACTGTGGGAGGAAACCGGAGCACCTGGAGGAAACCCACGCAGACACGGGGAGAATGTGCAGACTCCACACAGACAGCAACACAAGCCAGGAACTGAAGTCAGGCCCCTGGTGCTGTGAGGCAGCAGTGCTAACCACTGTGCCACCGTGCTGTCATTATTTACAGGTTAAAATTATATAGTGGTTGGCAACCTGACGGCTGCAATCAGCTCCTGAGATGACTCTGAGTACGGAAGCCCATGCTTACAATGATAATCCCCCATCCTGCTCCTCGATTAGATCCCTGGGTCGTGTGACCCTTATTCTGCAGGTTGATCTTTAAAGGGACCATTGCCTCATCTGCCTCTCTCTCTGTCCTTTCACCAAGATGCCAATACTCAATGCACTCAATGTAATCATTTGGATTTTGTTCACTTGATGTTGAAATATTTTGTTCATAGTTTTCTGTGGAAAGGCATTGATTGCAACATTATATATTCAGGATTTCTTATATACTTTGAACAATTAAATACCCTGTGAGACAAGGCATAAAGAGGTATGTTGTCTGCTTGGCCAATCAGTGTTGACTTTCTGTCATATTAATTGTCGTGAAATTTGATGTTCTTGTGTTTGTCCTGATGAGTGAAAGACTAAACACTTCAGTGGCATGTATCTTTTCAGCAAGACTCAAGAAATTTCTTCATTGTTACATTTATACAGCGGTTAAGTGGTTTTACTTTACAAGCTTTGAGAATTGCATCAGTTATTTAAGGAGGTGAGGTCGGGGGCAGGGGGGATGGGCTAACTCGAGCTAAAACATGGCCAAAGCTGCTTATGATTCATTTGTCTTCAAAGTATCTCGGTGTCTGGTGGTGGATTTAGAATTGGAGGGGGCCCTGTACACAGCTTTAACCCCCCACCCCCCACACTCCCGGACCCCCGCCAACCTCCTCCCCTGTATCTTCCCCCCAAACCCCCTCACCATGGGACCTGGCCACGTAACAGAAGATTTTCTCATGTCCCCTCACCACAATCAGCAATGTTTCTTCAATTACAACACACATCAATGAATGTTTGCTTACGGTCAGGGAATAATTTGTCAACGTATCACTGGACTGCCTTGGCAGATTCTGAGAAAAATCTACCAAATTCTTCCTTCTGAAGATCCATTTTTCTCTTCCTCCTCAGGAACTGGGACTCACAAAGGTTTCTCCCAATTGCTTTTATCCTCCAACCTCACAGTCTTTCCTCAAATTTTCCACATGGCCTACCTTTTCTCAGTTTTTTTGTTCTGTCACTTCCAACGAAACTGATTTCGGCCGCAATGCAATTTCCTCAGGGTGGACTTCCTCCCTTCTTTCGATGGAATCGCCAACGTTTTGTCATTCCACTGCCACTTGTTCAACTTTTGCAGTCATTTTGCCATCCCCACAACTAGCTGAGCAATCAGATCGTTCACGCATTTCCTCGCCTGTGCTAATTGAGGAATTTCCACCAGTCATTACTTCAAGCTTTCTAAAATAGGGTGAAAAAATGTCTTTGTGATTAGCTTCTCTCTCTCTTACCTTTGCCTCCATTTTGCTGTGTCTTTCACCGCCAGACTCATAGGACCCGACTTTAATATCAAGTTGCACCCATTTTCACAAAAATTTGGTAAAGTCGGGCATGAGGCAAGTAACACAATCCACGGCTGCCTCCACAGCCATTCCCCCTTTACTAAGTGCCTAAAATGGCCATGACCTGGGCTGTGCCTGTAGCAGGCACGACCACATTTTAAATGCATTTGCATGCATTCAAATCGGCTTAATAGGCTGCACGCCCAAACTCACCGGCACTTCTCCTTTAAGAACATAAGAAATAGGAGCAGGAGTAGGCCATCTGGCCCTTCGAGCCTGCCCCGCCATTCAATAAGATCATGGCTGATCTGTCGTGGCTCAGTTCCATCTTCCCACCCTCTCCCCATAACCCTTAATCCCCTCTCTTATCAAAAACCCATCAACCCGTTTCTTGAAAATATTTAGCGAGGCAGCCTCCACCACTTCAACGGGCAGAGAATTCCAGAGATTCACCACCCTTTGAGTGAAGAAGTTCCTCCTCAACTCTGTTCTAAAATGCCCCCCCTTTTATCTAGAGGCTGTGCCCCCTAGTCCTACTGTCTTTTTTGAGCGGGAAGAGCCTCTCCACCTCTATCCTATCCATCCCATTCATCATCTTATACGTCTCAATGAGATCTCCCCTCATTCTTCTAAACTCTAACGAGTACAAGCCCAGTTTATTCAGCCTCTCCTCATAGCTCAATCCCCTCAACTCCAGTATCAGCCTAGTAAACCTCCTCTGCACTCCCTCCAGGGCCAAAATATCTTTGCGCAGGTGCGGCGCCCAAAACTGCACACAGTACTCCAGCTGCGGCCTCACCAATGCCCTATACAGCTGCAGCAAGACCTCCCTACTTTTATATTCAATCCCCCTCGCTATGAAGGCCAGCATCCCATTCGCCTTCCTGACCACCTTTACCACCACATTCGCCCGTCCAGATCTGGCGCCAAACAGATATACCCAGCAAAGGTCTGATTCGGGTGCTCCAGACTCTGAGGAGGTATGTTCAGATCTTCCAGCGACTCTCTGTCTCAGATCTATGGTGGTGGGTGGGGCGGGGCGGGGGTGGGGGCAGGGGAGAAGGAGGCAAGTGAGGTGGCTCTCTGCTGGGGATGGAGGAGGGAGATGGGTCAGATGGTTCTGTGGTGGGGAGAGGACGGAGGTGGGTCAGATGGTTCTCTGTTGCGGGGAGGACGGAGGTGGGTCAGATGGTTCTCTGTTGCGGGGAGGACGGAGGTGGGTCAGATGGTTCTCTGTTGCGGGGAGGAGGGAGGTGGGTCAGATGGCTCTTGCTGGGGGCCACATTTAGCAACCAACACTCTGATAATGATCAAATAATCAGATTTAGATGTTGGTCGAAAGATAAACATGAGCCAGGACTCCAGGGAGAACTCCCCTACTCTCTTCCAGTAACTTGGGAACTTGTTCAGCTTCTATCATTAATTGAGTTAAATATCTCTTCTATTTACCAACATTATTGTAACTGGTACTGTCTGTTCCTCATGTATTGAAACGTGATTTAATCGCAGAGACAGTTGGAGCTGCTTCATTGATATCAGATTCCTGAATCCAAAATTAAACAGCTAAGAAAAAAAAGTTTAATTTTCCCTGTTTGTCCTCAGTGGCAGGATGATTGTTGGCGTGTTGGCTTGCAACCAGCTCATAGCAATATTGGCAGCAAACCAGAGTGTAAACAGGCTTTGAAATCCATCTGAACACTGAAACTCTCACCTGTGCATTTATTATTTCCAGAATAGACTATTCTGCAGCACGGTGGTAGAGTGGTTAGCACTGCTACCTCATGGCCCAAGAGACCCAGGTTCGATTCCAACTATGGGTCACTGCCTGTGTGGAGTTTGCACCTTCTCCCCATGTCTGAGTGGGTTTCCTCCAGGTGCTCTGGTTTCCTCCCACAGTCCAAAGATGCGCGGGTTAGGTGGATTGGCCATGCTAAATTGCCCCTTAGTGTCAGGGGGATTAGCAGGGTAAATATGTACAGTTACAGGGGTAGGAACTGGGTGAGACTGTTGACCGTGCAGGCTCGATGAGTCAAATGACCTTTCTCTGCACTGTAGGAATTCTATATCGGTTGGATTCCCACCATGCATGATCCATAAATTTGAGCTCGTCCACAGCTCAGCTGCTCACTCCATAACTCACACAAAGCCCCTTTCCCTTTTACCCCTTGCACTGTGACACACTGGTTACCACTGCTGCTGCACAGTGCCAGGGACCAGGATTGGATTCCAGCCTCGGGTTAATGAAACACGGTTTCATTAAAGGGAAGTCGTGTCTGACAAATTTACTGGAGTTCTATGAGGATGTGTCTAGGGCAGTGGATGGAGGAGAGCCGGTGGATGTGGTCTTTCTGGATTTTCAGAAGGCGTTTGACAAGGTACCTCACAAGAGGTTATTGCAGAAGGTCAGGGGACATGGAGTTGGGGGTAGGGTGTTAGCGTGGATAGAGGATTGGTTGTCAAATAGGAGGCAGAGAGTGGGGGTCAATGGATGCTATTCGGATTGGCGGTTGGTGACTAGTGGGGTGCCCCAGGGGTCGGTGCTGGGGCCTCAGCTATTTACCATTTATATAGATGATCTGGAGGAGGGAACCGAGTGCAGGGTGTCGAAATTTGCTGATGACACCAAGATTGGGGGAAAGGCAAATTGTGCGGAGGGTGTGGAGAGTCTGCAGAAGGATCTAGATAGGCTGGGCGAATGGGCCAGGAAATGGCAAATGGAATTTAATGTTGGCAAGTGTGAGGTGGTCCACTTTGGTAGGAGGAATGGTAGGAAGGACTATTACTTACGGGGCGAAAAACTGCAGCAGGCGACGGTGCAGAGGGACCTCGGGGTCCTTGTGCATGAGACGCAAAAACCCAGCTTGCAGGTGCAGCAGGTGGTCAGGAAGGCGAATGGGATGCTGGCCTTCATAGCGAAGGGGATTGAATATAAAAGTAGGGAGGTCTTGCTGCAGCTGTATAGGGCATTGGTGAGGCCGCAGCTGGAGTACTGTGTGCAGTTTTGGGCGCCGCACCTGCGCAAGGATGTTTTGGCCCTGGAGGGAGTGCAGAGGAGGTTTACTCGGCTGATACCGGAGTTGAGGGGATTGAGCTATGAGGAGAGGCTGAATAAACTAGGCTTGTACTCGTTAGAGTTTAGAAGAATGAGGGGAGATCTCATTGAGACGTATAAGATGATGAATGGGATGGATAGGATAGAGGTGGAGAGACTGTTCCCGCTCAAAAAAGACAGTAGGACTAGGGGGCACAGCCTCAAGATAAAGGGGGGGGCGGTTTAGAACAGAGTTGAGGAGGAACTTCTTCACTCAAAGGGTGGTGAATCTCTGGAATTCTCTGCCCGTTGAAGTGGTGGAGGCTGCCTCGCTAAATATTTTTAAGAAACGGGTTGATGGGTTTTTGATAAGAGAAGGGATTAAGGGTTATGGGGAGAGGGCGGGAAGGTGGAGCTGAGTCACGACAGATCAGCCATGATCTTATTGAATGGCGGGGCAGGCTCGAGGGGCCAGATGGCCTACTCCTGCTCCTATTTCTTATGTTCTTATGTTCTTATGTTCTTATGTTCTTATGTTCTTATGTCACCATCTGTGTGGAGCCTGCACATTCTCCCCGTATCTGCGTGGGTTTCCTCGGGGTATTCTGGATTCCTTCCGCAGTCCAAAGACGTGCTGGTTAGGTGAATTGGCCATGTTAAATTCTCCCTCAGTGTACCCGAACAGGCGCCGGAGTGTGGCAACTAGGGGATTATCACAGTATTAATGTAAGCTTACTTGTGATGAATAAATAAACTTTAAACCTTCCCTTCCCTTTCATCCCTGAGCTTGCTGACCTACATTTGCTTTTCGATTTGGCAATCTCTCAATCTTAAGATTTTCACTGTAGTATTCAACTCTCGCTGTGACCTCATCCTGCCCTTATTGCTGTATTAAATGGTATAATTGATGAGTGTTTGATTATATTGGTCTATTGACTGATCTATGTTCACTTATTTGATCATTTGAACTTTGGAGTCACTCTGCCTGGTTTAATTCTGCAGCTTTGGGATCAAATATGCAACTTTCTGCCTGTTCTGAGGAGCTCAGAGGAGGAGACATTGAGGTAGAAATTAAATCAAACTGTTGTGTAAGAACCAACAGTATCAAATATTCTGTGTGTTACATTCTCTGCCTGCCCCAGTGTTACGCTAACTTTAATGTGATTGAATATTGTTGAAAATGTGTAGTTCATGTTTTACATGTTTTAGTGCATAATGTTTCGTTTTAGAAATTAAAGTTTAACTGCAGAAAGTGGGTTAACTGTGATCAAAGCAGACTTAAAGCCTATTACATTAAGATATTGGAGCCATATTGATCTAACAGTTTAATTGCTAAACAGTAAGATTACAAAACAGCAAGATGCTTTAAGAAAGGCTAAATATCTGGATGCATGGTGACTTCAAAGCTTGCAGGAGGAACAGCCCAAAGAGATTTTTTATGTTTTAGGGTGTAAAGCTAAATTACTTTAAAATAATTCATTGAACTCTGAGAGGCTGCAAAACCCATCTACTTCATCGGATCAAAGAAATTAGGCATTTTTAAAATTCATTCATAGGATATGTCTGTTGCTGCTAGGCCAATATTCATCACCCTAATTACCTTTGAGAAGGTGGTGATGAGCTGCATTCCTGAACTGCTGCAGTGTGGAGTAGGTACACAGTGGTGTAAAAGTCAGTTTGAGGACATCCCAGACCCAGTTGCATTGTCATGGAGATGCACGGGCCAGAAGGATGTTTTCTGGTTTTGATTTACCTGGAGGCTTACTGAGAGCATTAGTGGCAGTGAGGACCTCATATGTTTTTCTGCTGTCTGAGGTAAGGGAACCAAAGTAAATAACAGTCAGTGGAGCAAAACATTAACTTTATCGTTGACCATGTGGAATGTGGATGAGGATTAATCTCAGTTTGAATTTTGTAAGGGAACAAGAGCTATAAGATTGCCCAGATTGAAACAATTGAAATGATCGATAGTGGTCCCTATAGAGTATTGCACCAAGAAAAGCAACACGCAGATGAGTTTGGAAGTATTGAAAAGGAATGACAATAGGGAACTGACGCATCCAGATAGCCAGGAGTGTAAATGAAAGTTTTACCTTTGACAGCAGCTAGCTGGGACTCTCCGATCTTGCCCAAGCTGGGATTCTCCGATCCCGCCCACAGCTGGGACTCTCCGATCTTGCCCAAGATGGGATTCTCCAATCCCGCCCACAGCTGGGACTCTCCGATCTTGCCCAAGGTGGGATTCTCCCGCCCACAGCTGGGACTCTCCAATCTTGCCCAAGATGGGATTCTCCAATCCCGCCCACAGCTGGGACTCTCCGACCTTGCCCAAGATGGGATTCTCCGATCCCGCCCACAGCTGGGACTCTCCGATCTTGCCCAAGGTGGGATTCTCCAATCCCGCCCACAGCTGGGACTCTCCGATCTTGCCCAAGCTGGGATTCTCCGATCCCGCCCACAGCTGGGACTCTCCGATCTTGCCCAAGATGGGATTCTCCAATCCCGCCCACAGCTGGGACTCTCCGATCTTGCCCAAGGTGGGATTCTCCCGCCCATAGCTGGGACTCTCCAATCTTGCCCAAGATGGGATTCTCCGATCCCGCCCACAGCTGGGACTCTCCGACCTTGCCCAAGATGGGATTCTCCGATCCCGCCCACAGCTGGGACTCTCCGATCTTGCCCAAGGTGGGATTCTCCAATCCCGCCCACAGCTGGGACTCTCCGATCTTGCCCAAAATGGGATTCTCCGATCCCACCCACAGCTGGAACTATCTGATCTCTCCCATGGCTGGGATTCTTCAGTCCTGTTGCAGTGAAAGGAGATTTGACTGAGCACCAAATTCTTGCTGTCAGTGGTGGCTGGGTGGATGAGAATTCTTGCTGTAATAGCCACAGTCTTTTTTTACCGAAAAGATTCTGAATGCAAGGCTGAAAAAAATTATTCCACTTTTATTTCTTTCATCAAACAACATTCAGAAGATCTTTTATTTTCCTTTTGCATTTGAGAATGATATCCATTCTTCACTGATGTCCATATCTCTTTCCCTTTCTGCACTTTACAGAAAAGGTTTTTTGAGAACACCTGGGGTCATGGATATGTAACCACTGGGAGGCAGGTCTCAGAACATCAGAAGGCTGTGTTCTCAGTCCCATACTCTACTCCTTATACACCTATGACTGTGTGGCCAAATTCCCTTCCAGTTCGATTTTCAAGTTTGCTGATGACACCAACATAGTGGGTCTGACCTCAAACAAGGACAAGACAGAGTATAGGAATGAGATGGAGAATCTGGTGAACTTGTGCGGCAACAATAATCTCTCCCTCAATGTCAACAAAATGAAGGAGACAGTCATCGACATCAGGAAGCATAAAGGAAAACATGTCCCTGTCAACATCAAAAGGGACAAAGTAGAAAGAGTCAAGAGCTTCAAGTTTTTAGGTGTCCAGATCACCAACAGCTTGTCCTGGTTCCCCCCCCCCCCCCCCACCATGCCAACACTATAGTTACGAAAGCCCACCAACACCCCTATTTTCTCAGAAGACTAAGGAAATTTGGCATGCCACCTTTGACTCTCACCAACTTTTACACATGTAAAAGACTTCTGGATGAGTATATGGGGTTTAATGAGATTGAGGGTTATAGATAGGTCTGTAGGTTGGTAGGTGTTGATGTGATCGGCGCAACTCGTGGGCCGAAGGGCCTGTTTGTGCTGTAGTGCTCTATGTTCTATGTTCTATGTACCACCGAAAGCATTCTTTCTGGTTGTATCACAGCTTGGTATGGGCTCCTGCTCTGCCCAAGACCGCAAGGAAATACAAAAGGTCATGAATGTAGCCCCAACCATCATGCAAACCAACCTCCAATCCATTACTGCCTTGGCAAAGCAGCCAGCATAATTAAGGACCTCATGCACCCTGGACGTTCTCTCTTTCACCTTCTTCCATTGGGAAATAGATACAACAGTGTGAGGTCACATACCAACTGACTCAAGAACAGCTTCTTCCCTGCTGCTGTCAGACCTTGCATTAAATTGAACTTTTGCTCTACACCCTAGCTTTGACTGTAACACCACATAATGCACTCTTGTTTCCTTCTCTATGAACAGTATGCTTTGTCTGTGAGCACGCAAGAAAGAATGCTTTTCACTGTATGTTAATACATGTAACAATAATAAATCACATTAATCTATATTGCTATAAGCTTTTTTTATTGTTCATTCTTGTTGCTGGCCGGTCAGCATTTGTTGCCCATCCCTAGTTGCCCCTGAAGAATAATTAAGAGTCCACCACATTTCTGTGGATCTGGAGTCACATTTAGGCCAGACCGGATAAAGACAGCAGATTTCCTTCCCTAAAGGTCATTAGTGAACCAGATGTTCTTTTTCCGACAATTAATAATTGTTTCATGGTCATCAGTAGATTCTTAATTCCAGATATCTTTAATTGAATTCAAATTCCACCATCTGCCTTGGTGGGATTCAAATCCGGGTCCTCAGAATGTTAACGGAGTTTCTGGATTAATAGTCTAGCGATAATACCGCTAGACCATCAGCTCTTCCTCACCTTTTTCTCACAGGTTGAATGGTACAGTAGTTCATAAGAGACCAGCAGCAACTTTGCCAGTACAGTGCATGCAGGAGAGGGTGAAGAATGAGATTTAGCAGTCGGACTCATACTCCTTCATCCAATCCTCAAATTGGACCATGAATTACAGTGGGGTCAAAGCAGCAGGAGGACACCCCAGCCCATTGTTACCCCAGCAAGAGGTGACTTCAACCACACGCATTAAATAATTGAAACTGCAACCTTCTCTTCTAACCTCATCTTTCCCAGTATGTTAGAACCGTGCAGCCTTCAGTCCCTCCCATAGTCTTCATTTGCTATTCACCTTCCCCGTCAGGCTTTACTTCCTCCTTCACTATTCACACCTTCCCTCAGGTACCCAGTCTAGAACCCTACCCTAGAACCCTACAGTGCAGAAACAGGCCCTTCGGCCCTTCGAGTCTGCACCGAACACAATCCCACCCAGACCCTATCCTCATATCCCTACACATTTACCTGCTAATCCCTCTAACCTACACATCCCAGGACACTAAGGGGCAATTTTAGCATAGCCAATGAACCTAACCCGCACATCTTTGGACTGTGGGAGGAAACTGGAGCACCCGGAGAAAACCCACGCAGACACGAGGAGAATGTGCAAACTCCACACAGGCAGTGACCTGAGCCGGGAATCAAACCCAGGACCCTGGAGCTGTGAAGCAGCAGTGCTAACCACTGTGCTACCGTGTCGCCCACGGTCTGTTTCCTGGTTTTCAGTCCCTCTCTCAATCTTCAGTTCCTTCCCTGAGTCTATGCAAATTAATACAGGATAAAACTGTGGATGCTGGAATCTGAAACCAAAAGGGGGAAATGCTGGAAAATCTCAGCAAGTCTGGCAGCATCTGTAAGGAGAGAAAAGAGCTGACGTTTTGAATCCAGATGTCCTCTTGTCAAAGCTGACAAACCTTTGGCAAAGACTAATTTGGACTTGAAACATCAGCTCTTTTTTCTCTTTGTAGACACTGCCAGACTTGCTGAGATTTTCCAGCATTTTATCTTCTATACAATTAATATCCTGCCCCAATCAACTGCAATTTATTGGGCTCCCTATCTCTCAGGAGACGTTGGGTGTGCCAATGGACCGTGCCCAGGTGGGATATGTAGGTGTCCTAAGTTGCCCGTGCGCCAGAATCCCCCTCTCGACCTTGCAGGTGGAATCTGAAGATGTGGGGAGGGCAATGTTTGGTGCCAGTCTGGCTGCTGGAACATGCTCCATTCAACTTTCAGAATTCACCTTTAAACATTTAGTCCTGTTGAGATCAGAGATGTTTGTAACTCTCTGCCTTTCTCTTCCCATACACTGGTCGTGAATTTCATCATTCCATTCTCACCGTTATCATCCAAAAGGCATGCTGATTAGGTGCATTGGCCATGCTAAATTCTCCCTCTGTGTACCTGAACAGATGTGGCGACTGGAGAATTTTCACTGTAACTTCATTGCAGTGTTAATGTAAGCCTACTTGTTTATTGGTGTTAAAATAAATAAAATTAGAATTTAAACTTAAAAAAATTAAAACTGGAAAAACCTAATTCCAAAAAATGATAGTTTCTGATTGCCATAACTGCTTCACCCAACCCAGATGAATTTAGCACATCTCGTTGTGAAGGAATGATTTAATAAATTATTTTACTTTAAGATAATGTGGCGAGTGCTCATTTTAATTCTGTTGAATGAAAATTGCTGCAATAATGCTGACATTTGTGTAAATATGCCAGGGGTATGGGTTCAGTTCCTGGTTTGGGTCTGTGTAGGGTCTGCATGTTCTCCCAGTGTCTGTGTAGGTTTCCTCCAGGTCCTCCCACACTCCAAAAGACATGCTGGATAGGTGCATTGGCCGTGCTAAATTCTCCCGCAGTGTAACCAGAACAGGCGCCGGAGTGTGGCGACCGGGGGATTTTCACTGTAACTTCATTGCAGTTTTAATATACGTCTACTTGTGACACTAATAAATAAACTTAAAAATGTGATTTTGTTTCAAATGTATGAATGGACTGCTCTCGGAGGAGGAGAGTTTAATCTGAATTTTTTATTTTAATAATTTTCGAGATGAAGATGTCTGTATTTTTGCAGATATTTATTAAGAACATAAGAACATAAGAACATAAGAAATAGGAGCAGGAGTAGGCCATCTGGCCCTTCGAGCCTGCCCCGCCATTCAATAAGATCATGGCTGATCTGTTGTGACTCAGCTCCACCTTCCCGCCCTCTCCCCATAACCCTTAATCCCCTCTCTTATCAAAAACCCATCAACCCGTTTCTTAAAAATATTTAGCGAGGCAGCCTCCACCACTTCAATGGGCAGAGAATTCCAGAGATTCACCACCCTTTGAGTGAAGAAGTTCCTCCTCAACTCTGTTCTAAACCGCCCCCCCTTTATCTTGAGGCTGTGCCCCCTAGTCCTACTGTCTTTTTTGAGCGGGAACAGTCTCTCCACCTCTATCCTATCCATCCCATTCATCATCTTATACGTCTCAATGAGATCTCCCCTCATTCTTCTAAACTCTAACGAGTACAAGCCTAGTTTATTCAGCCTCTCCTCATAGCTCAATCCCCTCAACTCCGGTATCAGCCGAGTAAACCTCCTCTGCACTCCCTCCAGGGCCAAAACATCCTTGCGCAGGTGCGGCGCCCAAAACTGCACACAGTACTCCAGCTGCGGCCTCACCAATGCCCTATACAGCTGCAGCAAGACCTCCCTACTTTTATATTCAATCCCCTTCGCTATGAAGGCCAGCATCCCATTCGCCTTCCTGACCACCTGCTGCACCTGCAAGCTGGGTTTTTGCGACTCATGCACAAGGACCCCGAGGTCCCTCTGCACCGTCGCCTGCTGCAGTTTTTCGCCCCGTAAGTAATAGTCCTTCCTACCATTCCTCCTACCAAAGTGGACCACCTCACACTTGCCAACATTGAATTCCATTTGCCATTTCCTGGCCCATTCGCCCAGCCTATCTAGATCCTTCTGCAGACTCTCCACACCCTCCGCACAATTTGCCTTTCCCCCAATCTTGGTGTCATCAGCAAATTTCGACACCCTGCACTCGGTTCCCTCCTCCAGATCATCTATATAAATGGTAAATAGCTGAGGCCCCAGCACCGACCCCTGGGGCACCCCACTAGTCACCAACCGCCAATCCGAATAGCATCCATTGACCCCCACTCTCTGCCTCCTATTTGACAACCAATCCTCTATCCACGCTAACACCCTACCCCCAACTCCATGTCCCCTGACCTTCTGCAATAACCTCTTGTGAGGTACCTTGTCAAACGCCTTCTGAAAATCCAGAAAGACCACATCCACCGGCTCTCCTCCATCCACTGCCCTAGACACATCCTCATAGAACTCCAGTAAATTTGTCAGACACGACTTCCCTTTAATGAAACCGTGTTGCGTCCGCCCTATCAAGCAATTCCCCTCAAGATGCCTCGCTATTTCCTCCTTAATGACGGTTTCTAACATTTTACCTACCACAGACGTTAAACTAACCGGCCTATAATTCCCCGCCTTTTGCCTGGCACCCTTCTTAAACAACGGCGTAACATTAGCCGTTTTCCAATTGCCCAAGCGTCATTGTCCATGTGAATGTGGTGAGTACTTACATTGAACTTTTGTGTTGAAATTGGTGTTGATAGGCAGAGAGTTTCAAGATTTTGACCCATGAACAATGGTGAGTCCATGCTTTAGATCCATGTTGGGATGGTGTGCGTGTGACTTGGAAGCTAGTTTGGGATAGCTGTACTTCTACCCTTATCCTAAGGAGTAGAGGTCATGAGTTTGGAAAATGCTGTCTTTTGATTTGATTTGAGTTATTATTACCACATCTATTGGGATACAGTGAAAAGTATTGTTTCTTCTGCTATACATACAGAAATACATTCATAGAGTACATGGGGAGAAGGAAAGGAGAGGGTGCAGAATGTATGTTAAAGTTATAAGTAGGATGTAAAAATGGTCAACTTAGATCATTCAAAAGTCTGATGGCAACAGGAAGAAGCTGTTCTTGAATGGTTGGTACGTGACCTCAGGCTTTTGTATCTTTTCCCCACTGGAAGAAGGGTGTGAGGGTCTTTAATTATGCTGGCTGTTTTTCTGAGGCTGGAGGAAGCTGAGGCAGAGTCAATGACTGAGAGGCTGGTTTCTGTGAAGGACTGGGGTTCATTCACAATCCTTTCTTGATCTTGCTTGAAGGAGGTTTAGTGATTTGCTACAATGCATTTTGTAGATGGTCCACATAGTATACAAGGCTGCCATGCTGGTGGAATGATTGTGAGTAGGAGTGCAATTAAATGGAACGCTTTGCCTTGGACGCTGTTTTGTTCCTTGAATGATGTTGGAGCTGTCTGTGGTATAAGGATTAAAATCCAGTTTCTAGCTTATTTATTATTGTCACAAGTAGGTTGACACTGCAATGAAGTTACTGTGAAAATCTCCCAGTCACCACACTCTGGCACCTGTTTGGGTAACACTGAGGGAGAATTTGGCCAATGCACCTAATCAGCACGTCTTTTGGATTGTGGGAGGAAACCGGAGCACCCGGAGGAAACCCATGCGGGCACGGGGAGAATGTGCAAACTCCGCACAGGCAGTGACCCATGTCGAGAATCGAACCCGGTCCCTAATGCTGTGCCCTCTCACCACGCTGCCCTAAATCACAGCTCCAGGCTCCATCCCAGATAAGTAGGTTAGGCTGCAGCATCATACAAACTAAAGGTCAGTTGTCAATTTATTGCTGATCTCAGCTGCTCTTTTTTAAAACCATCTTGCTGATATAAGCAAAAAGCTATCCTGCAATCCATCCGTGGATGAATTTGCTTACAGGCAGAATCTGACAGATCCCTGACTGTCTGCTCATTATCAGCACTGAGGTAATTCATGTACATTGAAAGTGTTTTGTAACAATAGCTGTCCAATTTTTAATGAGGAATGTGTCTTTGAAAATATTTGGAAAAATTGCGACGTTTGATTAGAAAACCCAGGCTTATGGAAGACTCTATCAAGCTGAGCCTTATTGGCCTGGATCTGACCATTCAGCCTTGTCCCTCCTCAAGATTACTTCAATATAAAAAGGGAGAAAGAACTTGCATTTATAATGCTCCCTTCATAACCTCAGGGCATCTGGAAATGATTCATCGCAAATGAATTGTGTTTGAAATGGAATTACCGTTCAGTGTTGGAAATGTGACGGCCAATTTACAGACAGCAAGCTCCCCAAAAACAATAAAAAAAATAATGACGAGATGATTCAGTGAATTCGAGGAATAAATCTTCTCTCAGTCCCAGCGCTCCCTCAGTTAGTTCGTCCATCTGTCTGGTGTGTGTAGTTGAGAAATATTGAAATTGTGGTTCCAGGCTCAAGATTCTAATAATTTCCGTGGACTATTCATTGACATTTGCACATTTTTTTAAAACTTATTCTCTCATAGGATGTGCTTATTTGTAGATAAAGGCTAGCATTCATCACCCATCTTGAAACGAATGGCTGGTAGTTAAAAGTCAACCACATTCTGCCCATGTCCCGTGTGGGCAAAACCAGGATGATAGAATTACTTTTCCTGAAGGATCCTAGTGAATCAGATGCTTTACAATAATCCAGGAGCTCCATAGTCACCATCACTTTACCTTTCAATTCCAGATTTTATTAATTGAATTTAGTTTTCACCAGTTGCCGTGGTGTGATTTGAATCCATGCCCCCAGGGAATGAGCACGGGCCTCTGGATTATTAGTCCAGTGACTTTGCGACTATACCAGCATCCCCCCACACCCCCAGGGTTGGGGGGGCAAAATGGGAATAAGAACTCAGGTCACGCATCATCTGACTAAATACTGGAACA
Organism: Prionace glauca; assembly: GCA_037974335.1. NCBI lineage: Eukaryota > Metazoa > Chordata > Chondrichthyes > Carcharhiniformes > Carcharhinidae > Prionace > Prionace glauca. Next base: position 82,865,695 of record CM075734.1, on the reverse strand, counting down.
TTCTCAAAGGGTAGAATGGCCTTCTCTGGTTCCTATCCTAACTAAACAATGAATTGTTCTCATGGTGACGGCTAGTGTACACAAGGTCTTACCCATACTCCCCATGACAAATTATGCGCCTCCTCCCATGGCCCCTCATAGCATTTTGGCCAAGGCATGGCACTTTGATGCCCATTCACCCACTATACACTCTGTATAGAACAAATAAACCCTGCAGGATGACTAAATATGTTTTTTTTATTGATTCATTCATAAAACATTGCTTTTACTATAAGCCCACAAAAAGTCTCAATCATGCAGACAGTGCAATGTATCAAAAGCAGAGATTACAAGCACTTGAAATCTCTATCATGTATAAATATGCATTTTTGACTCAAGAATATCATCTTCCCTGCTGTCATCAGACTTTTGAATGGACCTATCTTATGTTGATCTTTCTCTTCACCCTAGCTATGACTGTAACATCACATTCGGCACCCTCTGTGTTTGTTTCTCCCCTACGTACTCTATGAAAAGTATGCTTTATAGCACACAAGAAACATTACTTTTCGCTGTATACCAATAAACGTGACAATAATAAATCAAATCAAATCAAATTGTGAAAGTGACAGAAAAGATCAGTTAGCCAGAGCTTCATTCAAGCAGTGTTTTCCCTGGGATGCAGCTGTGTCAGCAGTCCAGTGGATGTCTGGGCCCTTAACCAAAGCCTCATTATGCATTCTTAGCTGCCATTATCATAACTGGGATAAAGTCCCAGGGCACCGAAGCTTTTAAAAAGCCCTCCTGCACAATTGACTGCCCCCTTTGGCTGCCTCTGAAATCTTCCAGAATGAGAGTGCCACTTTTGCCGGCATCTTCTCCCAGTAGCAGCACACTGAGCTAGTAGATTTCCCAACTCCTGCTCAACTCTTCAACGGTGAAAATCCGGCCGGTGGAGAGGCTGAATGAGCTGGGATTTTTCCTCTTAGCGAAGGGAAGGTTAAGGGGAGGTTGAGTATCAAAACTACAGGGAATGTGGAGGTAGGCAGGATGGCGGAAAATATGTCTATTGGATTGGTGACCTGCAAGCATAGATTTTTAAAATGTATTTATTAATGTCATAAGGAGGCTTAAATAAACACTACAATAAAGTTACTGTGAAACTCTCCTAGTCACCACACTGTTGGGGTCACTGAGGGAAAGTTTAGCATGGCCAATGCAGCTATCCAGCACGTCTTTTGGACTGTGGGAGGAAACCCGCGCAGACACGGGGAGAGTGTGCAGAATCAGCGCAGACAGATTTAAGATAATTGGCAAGAAAGCTAGCAGGCAGATGAGTACATTTGCTTTTTTTTCGGCTCAGTGAGTTGTTGTGATCTGGAATGCACCTCCTGAAGGGGCAAATTAGAGAGTAAAAGTAAAAGATTTGCAGGAGTATTGGGGCAGGGGGAGGGAGGGTGCGGGAGAGGGGGGGTGGGGGGGGGGGGGTGTGGAATGAGCGGGAGGGAGTGGGACTAATTGTACAGGTTGTTCAAAGAGCCAGTGCAGGTGCAATGGGTCAACTGGCCTCCTTCTGTTCTGTTCTGTTCTGTGGATTTATAAAGGATGCTGACTCAAGGCTGATTCTAATTTATTTACAGCCATTGAGTTGATCTGAAGAAAATTTAGCTCATTTCGTATCTGTAAGCAATTTTAAAATGTTCGATTTGTTCTTGGGTTAGTCTGCAGTGCAAAATATGTTGGCTGCTCAGTGACCCAAACAGTAATCCATAAAATGTGTCTGCATGCTTTGTTTTTTATGTGTATTTTATGTTTGGAGAGCGTAAATTGAACTGTCCAGGTATATTGCCACTGCTTCAGATGAAAGTGGTGCAGCCATTGATTTTGATGAACAGCTCCTGTGTCCAATTTCCTTTCAATTTCTATCTCCTCACGATGCATTAACACTGGCTGGGGCCTCATTCACTCGCTCTGAGTGACCTTCCAGTGTTGTTTTTCATGTGTGGTTTCAGACAGCCTTTGTCAGCAGGTTACTGGCCCATCCCGTATCACGGTGGGGTCTGTCCCTTCTCCCCCTCCACGTTAACCAGTGCAATTTCCAGTCAGAGACAGCCAGACTCACAGGCTGGGATTCTCAAACCTTACCCGACCCTGGCATTCTCCAGTCCTGCTGCTGTCAATGGGGATTTGGGTGAGTGCCAGATTCTCCGTTCTCACAAACAGTGCTGAGAATGGAAAATTCCAATCATGGTGGCCACATTTATTTGCTCTACTTTCCCTCTCTCGATCTGCAAGACTGAAAGAAACTACAAAGGGTCGTGAATGAAGCCCAGTCCATCATGCAAACCAGCCTCCCATCTATTGACTCTGTCTACACTTCCTGCTGTCTCAGAAAAGCAACCAACATAATCCACGCACTCTGGTCATTCTCTCTTCCACTGCCTTCCATCAGGAGAAAGATACAAAACTGTACCAAACAACTCAAGAACAGCTTCTCCCCTGCTGCCATCAGGACTTACCTTGCATTAAGTTGATCTTTCTCTACACCCTACCTATGACTGCAACACTACATTCTACACTCTCTCATTTCCTTCTCTGTGAACGGTATGCTTTGTCTGTATAGCGTGCATGAAACAGTACTTTTCACTGTATACCAATAACGTGGCAGTAATAAATCAAATCAAATCAAATCAAACCAACTGCAAATGGAGGGTGCAGCTGACATTTTACACTTTCCGTACCCTCACAGCTTCTTGATTCACTTTTCAGCTCCTTAATCACTTTTTGAATAGTTGCAAGAGGATACGTGATGTCCAACATGCAATCAGCAAGATCCCACAAACAGCAATCTGATAAGTGATCACATGTTCTCACATGATTTGCACTGATGATTGGCCAAGGTGATGTATTCAATGGCCAGAACCTTCAGGTGAATCTCCCTGGCATCTCATCAAAACCACCCCATGAGGTGTTGTACATCGGCCTGAAGAGGCAGGCAGGGTCTCGATTTTATTTCTCATCCAATAGGTGTCACCATACTATTTGCCCCATTCTCTGCCCACTGTACTTGTGCACTTACTTCCAGTGACTGATGCACGAGAACTCCAAGGTCTCGCTGAGTATCCACCTCTCTCAATTTGCACCCATTCGAGTAATAATCTGTCTTCCTATTATTGCTACCAAAGTGGATAACCTCACATTTATCCACATTATGCTGCATCTGCCATGCAGATGACCACACACTCAGCCTGTCCAAATCACACTGAAACATCCCTGCATCCTCCTCACAGCTCACCCTCCCACCCAAATCATGTGGGAACATGTGGTCACTTATCAGATTGCTGTTTGTGGGATCTTGCTGATTGCATGTTGTATCATCTGCAGATTTGGAGATAATACATTCAGTTCCCTCTTCCAAATCATTAATATATAATGTGAACAGTTGGGGTCCCAGCACAGATCCCTGCAGAACCCCACTCATCACTAACTGTCAATCATAAAAAGACCCATTTATGCCAATTCTTTGCTTCCTATCTGCTAACCAGCTTTCTATCCATCTCAAGACATTACCTGCAGTCCCATGTGCTTTAACTTTACATAGTAGTATGTTACGTGAGACCTTATCAAAAGCCTACTGAACGTTTACATAAGCCACATCCACTGATACTTCTCGGTCAACTCTACCAGTTACATCCTCAAAAAATTCCAATAGATTCATCAAGCATGATTTCTCTTTTGTAAATCCATCCTGACTTTGATTATAATACTGCCTTCCAAATGCCGAGTTATGAAATCCTTGATAATAGATTCTAGCAACTTCCAGTGCTAATGTTAGGTTCACTCGTCTATAGTTCCCTTTATTCCCGCTACATCCCTTTTTCAATAACAGGCTTACATACATATGGCTCTGTAGGAACTATTCCAGAGACCATAAAATTTTGGAAAATAACCACCAATGGATCTACCATTTCCAGGCCACTTCCTTCGTTTCTAGAGATTTATCCACCTTCAATCCCATCAATTTCCCTAAAACCATTTGTCTACTAATGCTGATTTCCTTCAACTCCTCACTAAAACATGTTACTCTCAGCACTTCATCCTTTGTGAAAACTGAAGCAAAGTACAAATTTAATTCCTTAGCCATTTCTTTATTCCCCATTATGAATTCTGACTGTAAAGAGCCTATATTTGTTTTGGTCAAGGTTTTTCTCTTTACAGAAAAAATAAACTTTTTTGAGAAACTTTTCAGTTCTCAAAACTGAAACTTTTACAGTCAGTTCCCCACAATATTACTTTCATACTCTATTTTCCCCTACTTAAGCAATTGCTTGAATTTTAAACTGCTCCCAATCCTCAGGTCCATTGCTTTTTCTTGCCAATGTGTATGCTTCTTCTTTGAATCTAACAGTGTCTCTAATTTCCCCTGTAAGCCACGGTTTGGCCATAATTCTCTTGCCATTCTTGTGCCAATCAGAGGTAAACAACTTCTGGAGCTCACCTATTTGTTCTTTAAATGGTGGTGGTGAGCTGCCTTCTTGAACCACTGTGGTCCATGGAATAGCCCAAACCCTTCCTTTCTCGCTCTTTTATTAATCTAGCCTCCAATTAAAATAGATTCTCCTCAACTACACACTGTGGTGTTGAGTTCCACATTCTCACCAGCCTCTGGGTAAAGGCATTTCTCCAAAATTAGAATCATAGAATTCCTTCAGTGCAGAGGGAGACCATTTGGCCCATTGAGTCTGAACTGACTCTCTGATAGAGTATCTTACCCTGGCTCCCCTATTGCCATAACCCTACATATTTATCTCACTTACCCCATAAGCTACACATCTTGGGATACTAAGAGTCAATTTAGCCTGGCCAACCCCACTAACCTGCGCATCTTTAGACTGTGGGAGAAAACTGGGGCTCCCGGAGGAAACCCACACAGACAGGGGGGACGTGCAAACGCCGCACAGACAGTGACCCGAGACCAGAATTGAACACAGGTCCCTGGCATTGAGGCAGCAGTGCTAACCACTGTGCCACTGTGCTGCCTCTATTGGATTTATCAGTCTTGACCTTATATTTATTGCTCCGAATACTGGGCCATCCCACAGGGGAAATCATCTTCTCTATTCCCAGCACTTCATAATTTTAATGAACTTTATTAGCTTTATTTCAGGGAAAAGAACTCAAATCTTTCCAGATGTTTTATCTTCTATATTATGATATCATTCTTGCAAATCATTTGTTTTCATCTTTACCAGAGTCTCTACATACTTTTTGCAACTGGAAAGTCAACACTGTACACCGTTTTCCAAATGTGGTCCAATAAATTGTGACATTCCGGGGATGAAAGGATTGACGTATGAGGAGAAATTAAACAGTGTATTTGCTGGAGTTTAGAAGGACAAGAGGGAATCTGATCGAGGTACATAACATTTTAAAAGATTTGATAGAATAAACGTGGACCAAATGTTTCCTCTTATGGAGAAATCTAGAACAAGAGGTCACAGGTATAGGTTGAGAGGCGGTAGATTTGAAACGGAGATGCGGAGGAACTACTGGAGGGTGGTGAATTGATGGAACTCGCTGCCCCGGAGCGCAGTGGAGTCTGAATCATTGAATGGGGTTTCAAGAAGGAATAGATATAATTTCTGATAAAGGAAGGGGAAAGAGGGATACGGGAACAGGAGGGGAGATGGATTTGAGACCAGGAAGAGATCAGCCATGATCTGATTGAATGGCAGAACAGACTCGAGGGGCTGAATTTGCCTAATTCTGCTCCTCATTCTGATATCCCTGTGACATAACCACTTTGTTTTTTATTTTTAGCCCTCTCTAAATGAATCCCAATACTTTGTGTGCTCAATGAACTTGCATTGCTACATTTAATGATTTGTGAATCGATACAGATATTTTCTTCTCTATTCCATTTAGACTTTTGTTTTCCAAGGAGTGGAGGCCGTCTCATTCCTCCTCCTGAAATTCAACAGCATGCACGCACTTACAATGAAAATAATTTGTCATTTGAAGACCATTGAACGTAGAACATAGAACACTACAGCACAAACAGGCCCTTCGGCCCACAAGTCGCGCCGATCATATCCATAGCTACCAGGCCTATCTATAACACTCAATCCCATTAAGAAGAAGAAGTCGTCTTCCAACTGAGAGAAATCCTTAGTAAGGTGAAAAAAAAGCCTGAGGTTTACAGAGAACAAAGAGAATTACAACATAGGAACAGGACCTTCAACCCTCCAAGCCTGAACCCACCATATGCCCAACTGAACTAAAGCACCCTACCCTTTCGGAGGCCATATCCTTCTATTCCCATCCTATTCATATATTTGTCTAGTTGGCCCTTAAAGGTTTTATATCTGCTTCCATTATCTCCTCTGGCAGCAAGTTCCAGACACCCACCACTCACTGTGTCAATCAAAATCTTGTAGACGTCCATCAGGTTGCCTCTCAACCTCCATTGTTCCAATGAGAACAAACCAAGTTTCTCCAACCTCTGCTCGTGGCTAAAATGACACATCTGGAGAATATGTGACTCCAATCTCACAACAACATGACGACCCCGCACTATCCTGGGAAGAGCACCCAACTGCTTCAAAGGATGCTGAGTGGGTGCATCTTCACCACTCCAAGTGCGATTGTGGTTGTGACCCATGACCACATTCTAAGGGCAACAAGAGATGGGCAATAAATGTCAGCCATACCAGCCACTCTCATATCCTGAGAAAGAGTAACATTATTGCAAAAGGAAATTAGGATATTATATTCAGCCAGCCACAAGCTGCAGATGATAAATATTTGGAATAGTTTAGCAACTGTGGTTTGTGACCTTGATCAATATTTAAGGTGTGTACAGAGAAGTGTGAGATTAATAAAATATTTCCAATTAAAATCAATGACAAGTTTAATTTATAAATTGCCGGTTGGAGATTGTTCGAGTGGAAATAGTTGACAATTATTCATGCAAGGCTGAAGGATAAATATTTCTATAAATAGTAAAGGTGATTACACTGGTTGTAAACAATTTGATTAATGCATTGATAACTGTTACAGAGTTACCAACGCAATAGGAGTAAACATATTGCAAGGTAAGGATCACTTTCTATTAACTACATCTTGTACATGGTACAGAAACATAGAAAATAGGAGCAGGAGGAGACCATTTGGCCCTTCCAGCCTGCTCCACCATTCATTATGATCATGGCTGATAGTCCAACTCCATAACCTGATCGCACCTTCCCCCATATCCTTGGATCCCCTTCACCCAAAAGGCTATACCTAACTCCTTCTTGAAAACATTTTTGTCTCAATTGATTTCTGTGGTTACAAATTGCATGGAGTGACCACTCCCTGGGTGAAGAAATTTCTCCTCATCTCATTCTTAAAAGATTTACCCTATATCCTTAGACTATGACCCCTGGTTCTGGACTTCCCCACCATCAGGAACATCAATACTGCATCTACCCTGTCTCGTCCTGTTTAAAGTTTATAGATTTCTATGAGACCCTCCCCTCCTCATTCTTTTAAACTCCACTGAATATAATCCTAACCAACTCAATCTCTCCTCATACGTCAGTCCCTTCATCCCAAGAATCAACCTTCTCTGGTAAACCTTCACCTGTTGTGAATGTTGGAGCAGAAAGGCTGCTGCCTTTCTGCTCCAACATCTGTGGTAGACCATCCATCCATCACAATGCTCTTCCCCCAAACCCCTTCACTCAGAATCTTAGACTACTCCTCACACACAAGGTGGTAAAAATCTGGTACTTTCTCCCGTCAAAGGTTTACAATTCTGGAAACCAACTAAACCTTTTAAGATTGAGATCAATAGCCTTTTGCTAGGTAAAGTGCATTAAGGGTTGCGGTCCAAAAGCATCTAAATTTATTTCAGGTGGAAATTTGCCATGATCTAAGTAGAACAGGTTCAATGAGCCAAATGGACTACCCCTCTTCCATTTCTCTTTTATATAGGTGCACCAGTGTTTCTCTATTTGGAAGATGGCTTCACTCTTCACTTGTTTGAGTCAAAAGGCTAAAGGTTCCAATCTCAGGAATGAACGTGGTCTTCAGAGACCATGTAGAACTTCAACCAAAATGGCTTTATTCAACACACGTGAGGGAGGACAGTTCTCGGAGCTGTAATTCCAGCTTGCTCTGAGCTACTCTGCTAATCATAGGTTCTTATGTATTCTTACATCTTTTCATGTTACGAATTGCTACATTTTGATTAGGTCATTAGGTTGTTACTTTAACTTTGCTAAAGTTCTGTTTCAATCACGTTATGCTGATCCATTATCCAATGTACTTTAACTTTAATCATTTTATGGACACATCCTGTCTACCTGTTTACAATATTAAAGTGTTGCGTCTGTCAAACTGATTCAGTTTTGTCCCATCTCTCCAAAGCCTGATTAGTTTTTCAGAGGCACAATGGCTCCTCTCAACTTTGTGGAGTCTTGATCAGATATGAATTCTTTTATTGTTGCTGTGATCTCAGAAGGATCTCACCTCGGATGTGATTCTGTTAGTGCTGTCTGGGATATGCGAACTTGTAATTTGTCCTGTCTGCCTGCAGTGAGTATGGATACCACAGTGCCGTCTGTTTAACCCTTTCCATTCATTTCTTTCCTGCAGCAGCCCACATCACTTGCTTTGCCATAACACACTGACACTTCGAAGTAACACGGAATCGTCAGTAATGCTGCTGGGTTGAGAGATCAACTCAGGTGGATGTGATTGAAGTGAGATTTTCTGGAACCTGGGCCAACATTCCTCCTAAATCAATATACAATATAAAGCATTAACTCATTTACTCTTTGGGAGATTTTGACTTAAAAGCAAAGCACCTAATGGTTAATGTGGTTCCACAATTGGACAGCACTTGCCAAACAATGAATTTCAGGTGAGTTTGCACCAAAAAAAAAATGACTGAGCTAAATCTAAGCAGAATTATAATATCTGGAGGCTCATATATCATAATGATAATGTCATTGAAATGTAGGAAGAAGGGTAGGCTCTCCAGTCACTGAAACCTGTTCCATCTTTCAACCAGATCATAGACCATCTACCTCAATTGCATTGGATCCAGCTGCTGTGCTTACATTGTAAAAATGTGCCTATCTCAGGGGTGAAGGCTCCAATTATCCCCAAGGACATGGTACTCCTACTTCCTGAGTCCTTTGTGAGTTTCCCAATTTTACCTCCAAATAACACATCTCCAATCTTAAGTGTACAGCCTATCATTCTAGAATCCTCTTACAGAGTTTTTTTTCTGTATCTGTCCTGTCGAGATCTTTATTTAAACACCTTGGTTCCCAGGCCTTCTGTCACCGTTCCTTTGGTAAAACAAGATCATTCTTCATGGTACAGAAAGGGAACCATGGAATAAGAAAGCCTGTGAGCGGAATTTTCCAGCTGCCCTCACCCCAAAGCCAGAAAATCCCACTTGAGGTCCACAGACCTTTCCATGATCCGCCACTTGCCCCGTACGATTTCCATGGTGGACAGGATAGCAAGGTTGACCCTTGGGGGCCCAGAGGGGAACGACTATTATCTTTACCTTGTGCCCTCCCCCTCAAAACCAAGAAGGGGATTGGTCAGAGCTGTCGCGTAAATGGATGTGTCATGGGAAAAGTGTTGGTCATCAAATAGGGAAAATGCAATTCTGCCCATAGATTTCTACCTCATTCCTGGACAAAATGAAGTGGTGACTTGAGTTGAATCTGGTCAGTTTGTGCAGGACTGCAAAGCAGAGCGAAATCAGAAACAGATTGAAATGAAACTCACAGTGGGAACGGATTGTTACAGAAAGAAACTTCCCTCATGAAATTTTCAAGGTTGCAAATCTCTCTGTAGTGCAAGAATTGAAATTGGATGTCAGTCCAGCTCTGAACGGGGCAGGCATTTCTGTTAAGAGTAGTGTGAAAAAAACAGGGAGATAATCAAGTGCGGAGATTGCCAGGAAAATTGGTTCATTTTCATGTAATTTTACCACAATGCAATGGCACTTGTAATAAAAAAAATACTTAGGGGAAATAATAGGAAAGCTGGCTTAATTTCCAATTCATAGTATGAGGCCAAACAATAGAACCTATTGGGAATGGCGGCTTGCACTAGCTTATTAATTTTGTTATTCGCGTGGTTAGAATCAGAGCAGAAGGATGAATTTATGATTGTTAAAGAGCATTAGAAAGTGTATTCCCTGTTGCTTCTGAGTTATATTAGATCCCTGATTCTTTGAAACAACAATTCTTCACTCTATAAAACCCAAAGAGCTGCGAAAACTGAACACTGGTCCCACATCTGAAGAGATTCTTCCAATGTTCGACTCATTCCCCCAGACACCAGATTGTAATCATGTCTTTACTCTCATTGCTTTTCGAGTATCAGCTCCACCTACCCATCTTTTCTCCTGCTTTGGCAGAGGATAAGCATTTCAGGATATTTTAATTAAAATTTATTCTTGCTGGCATGGGATTGTCTGTTCTAAATGCTCTGAGGTGGTCGTGATTGGTCTTCTCTTTGAGTTGCTGCAGTCCTGGTCATGATGATATTCCAACAATGATATTGAATTGATAATTCCAGATTTTGGAGCAGACATTGGGCAAAATCCTCCCAAGGTCCTGCCAGCTTGTCCAATGGTGAGTTGGGGGGAGTAGGGCGACATCGTGGGGAGGCCCAGAAATCAGTTTTCATTCTTTCGTGATGTTACAGCGGGATCTTCTGCTGTTGCCTGTGCTGATAGGTTGGGAAACATGTTAGAGGTTGGCATCAACCTTATCCCTTTAATGGGACTAAGATGAAGCCTCCCTTCCCCCCACCTCACCTCATCACCCCACCCTCACCACCCTTCATCCTCACCACTCACACATCAGATTCTCTGCAATACCAGCTTGAAAAATGCCCCTCCTGCATGAAACACATTCAGAATAAGGTGCCACACAGATGTCAGGACCTGTCTGAACAATGACTGGGACTGCATCCAGAGCTTAGGAGGGGGGGGCACCCACAGACCTGGAGCCTGGAACACCACAGCTGTGCATCTGCAGGTGTAAAAAACTGTAAAGGGCAGAGGGCAGGCAGAGATTTTGAAGTCTATTGAAAGGAATTTACCAGAGCAGTAGACTTCCAATCCAGGAGGAAGGCGATTACTCTGGATCTGGCTCTTGGGAAGGCAATAGGCCAAGTGGATCAAGTGTCACAGGAGAACATTTTGGGTGCAGTGATCATTGCATCATAAAATTTAGGGTTATATAAGAACATAAGAAATAGGAGCAGGAGTAGGCCATCTAGCCCTTCGAGCCTGCCCCGCCATTCAATAAGATCATGGCTGATCTGTCGTCGCTCAGTTCCACATTCCCGCCTCTCCCCATAACCCTTAACCCCCCTGCCTATCAAAAACCTATCAACCCGCGTCTTAAAAATATTTAGTGAGGCAGCCTCCACCACTTCAACGGGCAGAGAATTCCAGAGATTCACCACCCTTTGAGTGAAGAAGTTTCTCCTCAACTCCGTTCTAAACCGCCCCCCCCCCCCCTTTATCTTGAGGCTGTGCCCCCTAGTCCTACTGTCTTTTCTGAGCGGGAAGAGTCTCTCCACCTCTATCCTATCCATCCCATTCATCATCTTATATGTCTAGGTTTGCCATGACAACACACTAACAGCAATCCTGAATAAAAATAATTAATTACAGATGGACCAATCTCAATGGAATGAGGTCGATATAACCCAGTAAATTGGATTCAACATTTGGCAGGCAAAATTGTAATAGAACATAGAAACATAGAAATATAGACAGCAGAAGCATGAGAAGGCCATTCAGCCCTTCAAACTCCTCCACCATTCATCTTGATCATGGCTGATCATCGAGTTCAATCTCCAGATCTTCTCTTCCCCCTTGATCCCTCTAGTCCCAAGAGCTATATCTAATTTCTTCTTTTGACCTCAACTGCTTCCTGTGGTAGTGAATTTAATAGGAAGCCTTTAGTGAGTTGGGTGCAGGTGAGGCTCATTCCCAGGAAGGGGGAGAAGGTAAGCCAAATAAAAGTTGAAGATCCTTAGATAACCAAAGAGATAGGGAGTAAGATGGGGCAGTAAAAGTGTGTTAATGCTTGGTGCCAGGATGAGAAGAAAAGTGAGAAGCAGGCTGAGTTTAGAAAGTTAAGAGGGGGAAATGAAAAAAGGAATTAAGAGAAGCAAAGAGAGAGCATGAGAAGAGGTAGGCAGCTAAAATAAATGGATATCTAAAAATTCTTAATAGGCAAAGTGTAATAAAAGCAGGAGTGGGAGTGATGAGAGACCAAAGAGGATTTATACAGAGGGCATCACTGAGGTTTCAAATTAACATCTGCATCTGTTTTTTTTTTAACCAGAAAAGAAGCTGTTGCCACGATCAGTGAAGTTGAGACACTTGTTGGGTTAAAGATTGATAAAGGCCGGGGGTGGGGGACGAATTCAGGAACCCGCTGTACTGAAGGGACTGGATAAGGTGCATCTAAGGATATTAAAGGGTTAAGGATGGAAATTGTGCACACACTCGTCATACTCCTCCAATCCTCCAGGTGTGGTGCTCTTGGGCTGGAGATTTGCAAATGTTACACCGTTTTCAAATAAGGTTAAACACAACAACTACAGGCCTTTTTGCGTCAATCACATTACAATGAGTCTGGAGTTACATGTATGGCAAATCTCCTTTCCTGAAGGGTATTAATGAACCACATGGAATTTTGCATCTATTAATTACCACCATTAATTGTTACCATTACTGAGACTAGCTCTCAATGCCAGATTTATTCATTGAATTTAAATTCCACCAGTCGTGGAAATTGAACCCAAATTATCAGCTTGGACCACTGGATCATCACTCCAGTTACATTACCACTGGGCCACCACTTTCCCCCAGTGGAAAAGCTCGAAGCAATAATAGCCCGAACAAAATTAAATGACATTTGGAACAATGTGGATTGATTTGGGAAAGTCAGCATGGATTTGTTCAAGATTAATTGTGTTTAACTACCTTTCTTGTGTTTTTGATGAGATAAGAGGAAGGGTTGATGAGGTCGATGGACAATATAGGGTTAAGGGTAACGTGATTGATGTGATTTACATGAACTTCCGAAAGGATTTTGATAAGATGTCACATGACAGATTCCCCAGAAGTGTTCGAGACTTGGAATGAAAGGGGCTGGGGCAGTAGGGGAATGAAGTCAGCCGAGTGACAGGAAACAGAGAATGGTGGCGTTTTAGACTGGAGGAAGGTAAACACTGAGATTCTCCAGCAGCCAGTGTAAGAGCCACTACTTTCCTTGATCTATATTAATGGCCTCAACGTGGACATAATTTCAAAATGTTCAGATGACACAAAAAGCTAGAACTGTGAGGATAATGTTAGAATTCAAGTGGATACATTGACAGGCTAGTGGAACAGCCATGAAATGAAATTTAATGAAAAAAATGTGAAGAGATACATTTTTAAGAATAATGAGAAGAAACAACATAAAATAAAGCATATAATTCTAAAGGAGATGTAGGAGCAGACCCAGCCAGGGGAATATATACACACAAACCATTAGCAGTGGTAGGGTAGGTTGATAAAGTGATTTATAAAGCAAATGGGTTCCTTAAATAGAGAGACATGGAGTACAAAAGCAAGGAACTGATGGTGAATCTTTACAAAACACTTCTCCAACTTCAACCGAGGTACTTTGTCATTCCTGGGGTGGCATGGTGGCACTGTGGTTAACACTGCTGTCTCACAACACCAGGGAACAGAGTTTGTTTCCTGGTTTGGATCACTGTCTGTGTGGAATTGGCACATTCGTCCCATATCTGCGTGGGTTTCTTCAGGGTGTGCCGGTTTCCTCCCACAGTCCGGAAGGTGCACTGGTTAAGAGCATTGGCCATGCTAAATTCGCCTTCAGTAAACCCGAACGGGCACCAGCATGTGGCAACTAGGGGATTTTCACTGTAACTTCATTACAGTGTTGCTGGAAGCCTACTTGTGACACTAATAAATAACCTTAACTTCAAGAAGGAAGAAAGTGAAGGGATTGGAGAGAGTGCGGAAAAGATTTGAATGTTTCCAGGAATGAGGATCTTCAGTTGTGAGGCAAGTGTGGAGAAGCTGATGTTGTTCTTCTTGAGATCTGATGGAGACGTTCAAAACCTTCAAGCATTTGGATGGAATAGGTTGGGAGAAACAGTTCCACTTCTAAAACCAGAGAAGTTTGATTTGAAATGAATAGTAAAATAACCAAAAGCAACATAAGAGGAACTCACTTTTAGGCAGTGAGTAGTCAGGATGTGGAATGCACTGCCTGTAATTGTGGTGGAGGCTGGTTCAGTGATATTCCTGTTTAGTGGGAATTTGATAAGCACCTGAAGAGAAAAGAAAATTCAGGGAACAGTGGAAGAATGGGAATAGAGCTGTTACAGAGAAATAGATTTGAGATGAGGGGCTGAATAGACTCTTCTGGATGCTCCGGTTTCCTCCTACAGTCCAAAGGTGTGTGGGTTAGGTGCATTGGCCATCCTTAATGTTGTGAGATATGTAGGTTTGAGGGATTAGCGGGGTACATTTGTGGGGTAACGGGGATAGAACCTAGATGGGATTATTGTTGGAGCAGAATCAATGGGCTGAATGGCCTCCTTCTGTATTGTAGGGATTCTATGATTCAATGTTCGGTAACCATTCTGGCATTCCATGATTGGATGAGAGCGTAGAGAAGCTTTGAGAAGATAAACCCCAACTATTCCCAATGAAACTCAAAAGCCATTTTATTGAAATTATTGTTCACATATCTGATCCTCTTGGATAGAAGATGCAAACCAGCAGAGTTTTCCCGCTGATTCCCACTGATTCCAGTGTTGCTCAGGTTGCTTGATACCACACTCAGGCAGATACTGCCTTGATGTCAAGATCTGCCACTCTTAAGTCAAAGAGGAAGTCAAAAAGAATGACCTTGAAGATAGGGATCTATGGGATATAATCTCAAACCCAGGGGCCTCCAGGCAATTCTGCACCCTGGAGTGGCTTTTCAATAAATTTAAGGGAATGGGAACTGCTTCTGGTTCTTGCCCTAACTATGCAACAACTTTACACTGGGGTGGGGCAAAGCCTCAGGGGGGAAACCCACCCTTGCTCCAATTGAGGCGGCACGGTAGCACAGTGGTTAGCACTGCTGCTTCACAGCTCCAGGGTCCTGGGTTCGATTCCGGCTCGGGTCACTGCCTGTGTGGAGTTTGCACATTCTCCTCGTGTCTGCGTGGGTTTTCTCCGGGTGCTCCGGTTTCCTCCCACAGTCCAAAGATGTGCGGGTTAGGTTCATTGGCTATGCTAAAATTGCCCCTTGGTGTCCTGGGATGTGTAGGTTAGAGGGATTGGCAGGTGGATGTGTGGGGATATGGGGATAGGGTCTGGGTGGGATTGTGTTCGGTGCAGACTCGATGGGCCGAAGGGCCTGTTTCTGCACTGTAGGGTTCAATGGTTCTATGGTTCTAAGTAGTCAATTAAGGGCCGTTTCCTGTCAATTTTAAGGCTGATGGGGAGATTTGTGGGGGTGAGGGGGGAAACCTGAAAAAGATGGTGGTGGGAAGTGAGGTTGGGGGGGGTGTCTCCTTCAGAAGCCCCCTTCTGACTGCAGACATTGCCCCCTTAAGTTCCAGTGTTCGCTGGGCCTACCTCCTCCCTGCCTTTCCCTCAACGCCCCAGTCTAAGGCCTTTCCCACCATCCAAGCCCTGGGAACCTTTTAAACTTACCTTGTCCTCTGCTCTTGTCCCATTGAGACACTTTCCTCCTCTGTCCAAGGCAGCTCCTGCCGCTGCAAGGGTAAGAGAGTTTCCAGCCACTCTGATTGACCAGCAGCACCTCTAAGGTAGGATGGCCTCCTGAGCGAGGGGCAGAGGTCCCCCTGCAATCACTCAACACTCATTTGCAGGGCACGCGGACTTGAGGGGAATGTGTTACCTGGTGATCCTTCAGTTTACAGAAGTGGGGAGCCCACCACCCAAAAAATTCAGGCCACAGAAAACTTGTGGAATTGTTAAGCACAACATCAAGCCAACCCGGCAGAGGAACCGTTTGCCTTTGCTCCCTGGAAATACAGATAAACAATCCCGAGAGATGTCGAGGTCACACGGTACAGGTTTCCGTGTTGACATTCCGAAGACAATCTAATGATTAGAAACAAGTTACTGCAGTTGCTGGAATCTGAAACCAAAAGAGAAAATGCTGGAAAATCTCAGTGGATCTGGCAGCATCTGTAGGAGAGAAAAGAGCTGATGTTATCTGGATTTGAAACATCAGCTCTTTTCTCTCCGTACAGATGCTACCAGACCTGCTGAGTTTTGCCAGTATTTTCTCTTTTAGAATCTGAAGCTGGTGTCTTGTATTCTCTAATATGTACAATCTATACAAAGTTACCATAGTCCAGATGACTTTTGAGGGGGGAGAACTGATTGGTGGTGATCGATTCTGAGGATCACCACACCCCAGGTGAGGGTTAAAGTTGCAGAGGCTTCATGAATAACCTCAGCTGATACGGGAACTGAACCCACGCTATTGGCATCGCTCCACATCACTAACCAGCCCTACAACCAATTGAATTAACTAACTCTCTTAAATGTTCATTAAGGGCTAGAGAATGGTCCTCAATGTGAGTTAAGGCAAAAAGTGACATTGAGGTAGAATGGTGAATAGTGGGGAGGTGACCACCCTAACACATTGGGTACCTGTTGTGTATTCATTGGTTACGAAGGTGCAGATTAGTCAAAGATTATCAACTAATACTAAGATGGTAATCTATCCTTTGGCATTTTATTTCAACTGGATGGAAAACAAGCGCAAAGTTTAATTTTAGATACACCCTTTCCATTATCCTTAATTAATCAGGTTCATAGTACATAGAACATAGAACATAGAACATTACAGCGCAGAACAGGCCCTTCGGCCCACGATGTTGCGCCGACCAGTTACAAAACAATGACCCACTAGCCTAAACCAATCCCTTTTCATCCATAAACCTATCCACAGATCTCTTAAACGCCCCCAAACTATGTGCATTTACATCTGCAGCTGGCAGGGCATTCCAGTCCCTCACCACCCTCTGGGTAAAGAACCTACCCCTGACATCAGTCCTATAACTACCCCCCCTTAATTTAAAGTCGTGCCCCCTCGTGCTAGCTTTCTCCATCCTAGGAAAAAGGCTATCACTATCTACCCTGTCTAAACCTCTAATCATCTTATATGTTTCAATGAGATCCCCTCTTAGCCGCCTTCTTTCCAGCGAAAACAACCCCAAATCTCTCAATCTCTCCTCATAGGATCTCCCCTCCATACCAGGCAACATCCTGGTAAACCTCCTCTGCACCTTCTCCAAAGCCTCCACATCCTTCCTGTAATGTGGGGACCAGAACTGCACACAGTACTCCAAGTGCGGCCGCACCAGAGTTGTGTACAGTTGCAACATGACGCTGCGACTCCTAAATTCAATCCCCCTACCAATAAACATAGAACATTACAACACAGTACAGGCCTTTGGCCCTCCTTGTTGCGCCGACCAGTGGAACCAATCTAATGACCCCCTAACCTAAACTATTCCAATGTTATCCACTGACCATTTGAACGCCCTTAAAGTTGGCACAACTGCTGCAGGCAGGGCATTCCCACCCCCTTACTACCCTCAAAATGTTCAGGGCTCAAAATGATATTGTTCCATCAAATATACAAATTAAGTTGAGAGCTGCAAAAAAAAATTTAGGTGATTTATGCATAAAGAAAATGTACACTAATGAGAGCATAAAAAGACTTTTTTTCAGTCTATTTAGTAATGTATCATATTGATACTGTTACTTCTGCATTCATTTAGTAAACTTCCTTAAAAATCTCTGATGGAGTTTTGACCACCTCCCTTAGGTAATGTGTGATTCTCAAACTGAACATG
This sequence comes from Prionace glauca, assembly GCA_037974335.1. NCBI lineage: Eukaryota > Metazoa > Chordata > Chondrichthyes > Carcharhiniformes > Carcharhinidae > Prionace > Prionace glauca. The sequence continues at coordinate 82,847,770 of CM075734.1, read as the reverse complement.
CTATAACTGGTGGCTGAGGTTTCCCTGCCTTGAAATTTGATAAGCAACAGTCTTAGTCTGCAGATAAATGTGTGTGGAGTAGCTATCAACTGAGGTCAGAGGCCATGGTGTCATTGGTACATCCTAAGGAATGACTGACAGAGAGTCTGGAGCGAGAGATATCCTGGGAGCTATAGACGAGTCTGGAGGTAGATTACGCGAGTATTCTTGATAAGCTTTCTTAAGAGCTTAAGAAAGATTAAGTTAAAGACAGTGCAGGGTAAGTTGGCCTACAGTGCACCTGTGTGCCTTACACACACATTAAAAATACATAGCAGTAAGGGAGTAAATAGGTTAGTTGCTAACGGAGTGTAATGGCTGATAAGACATCATTGCGGCTCTGAACAATCAGCAGCAAAGTCTGCAGCACATGGCAGAGTGTGTTACATAAAGAGCCAAACACTGGTGCAGAATATTTACTCACAGACTGCAATCGGCAGACTATACGGAGAGTTAGAGGAGGGACTTTGAGGGAGGTAATTTCTGCAAATTATTGCGTCCTCTGAGGCAGACTGCTCCCCGTGTTTAGCTGAAATTAAGCAGCCTCGGGCACAAACTAGCCATCACTCATGACTCTCCCCAAAAACCATGGTGCACTGTGACCTTTCGCTGCAAAAATATGGTTGAAAGAATTCCCTCCCACCCCTCTGGCAAAAAAAAGGGAATTCCAGTCTGCGTGGTGACAGGGACAAGTTAAAACTGAGATAACCGGGGTGGGGGGGGGGGGGGGGGGGGTGGGGGTGTGAGGAACGGTGAAGAACCACTGGGGTTAGGGTGGGGGTGGCGACATCGCACGAGCTCCTTTCCCCCAGTGAGGTGAGGGTTCTGAAAGAAGAGTTGGTTTTGACAGTGGATTTGAATACTCCATCCCCTCCTTCCCTTTCATGGGAAACGGGAAATTAAGATCTCACACCCAGAGTTAGAGAAAGGTGAATTTAAACAGGTTCTCCCTCGAGTCAGACTATGAACAAAAGCTCGTGCAGGATGATCGCGACCTTTAAAAGGCCCTCATGGAAGGGTGCACTGATGTTCACAAACTCCTTGTTTGGGTTTAATCAGTCAGGCATCCACTGAAAATCCCAGTTTGTTTGTGGAGGCGCTCTGTGACAATTACCAGTGTGTGTGTGTGTGTGTGTGTGGGGGGGGGGGGGGGGGGGTAGAGGTCACGCTGGGTGTTTCAAACCCAGAGACAGTGGTCTGTGTTGAGTTGATCCAGCATTCCAGTACAATTTGGAAATGGTTAAAGTTAACTTCCTCCAATCACCAGCAAAGGTGAAGGTGGTGGTTGATGCACAGTCCGGAATTCTGGACCATCCAGCAACTTGTTACTGATGAGGAATGATCCAGTGCGTTGTTTTAATTGCAGCCAGCTTGGATACCATGCTGGTGAGAACCACACTCCGTGCATAGGGTGGCACGGTAGCACAGTGGTTAGCACTGCTGCTTCACAGCTCCAGGGTCCTGGGTTCGATTCCCGGCTCGGGTCACTGCCTGTGTGGAGTTTGCACATTCTCCTCGTGTCCGCGTGGGTTTTCTCCGGGTGCTCCGGTTTCCTCCCACAGTCCAAAGATGTGCGGGTTAGGTTCATTGGCTATGCTAAAATTGCCCCTTAGTGTCCTGGGATGTGTAGGTTAGAGGGATTAGCAGGTAAAATGTGTAGGGATATGGGGATAGGGTCTGGGTGGGATTGTGTTCGGTGCAGACTCGATGGGCCGAAGGGCCTGTTTCTGCACTGTAGGGTTCTATAACTCTATTGTGAAGACTACAGTAACACGGAGCCCTACTCTCCCCCTCCCTCTGTACGGTTCAGCCCCAACCCTGTTGAGCAATGCTTCGAGAGATTGGAGGTAGTGAGAGAGGCACGTGGATTAATGACAGAGTTTGTCCTGTTGTATCTGTTACCCGGTGACTCCTGAATCTAAATACTCCTGCCAGGCCTCCTACAGAGAACTTAGAATCATAGAATCCTTACAGTGCAAAAGGAGTTCTCTCAACCTATCGAGTCTGCATCAACTCTTTACCGGAATATTTTAGCCAGGCTCTCTCCTTGTGCCCCCACATGGCACTGCCCTGGCATGTCACTGACCACTGGGGGGGGGGGGGGGGGGTGTTACACTGGCCTCCAAGCCCCCAGCATGATCATCACATCGGGTCTCTATTTGTAGAAAGCAGTGGTAATTACAAACGGTGTTACTTTAAGCACGCAGATGGGAATATACAACATTCCTGGAACCCTGACTCCCCAAAGCCTATCCATCATCTACAAGGCATAAATCAGTACAAAGAACAAAGAATAACACAGCACGGGAAACAGGCCCTTCGGCCCAACGAGCCCTCGCCGCCGTCCCATGGTCAGTGACCTATTCATGATTTTAGTCTATGCCTAATGTGCGAGGATCAGGGAGGTCCAATATAGGGACAATTTGTTACCCAATCAATCAGCCTAAAAGCACATTTTTGGGATGTGGGAGGAAACCGGAGCACCCGGAGGAAACCCACGCAACCACGGGGAGAACGCGCAAACTCCCACGGACACAGGCCCAAATCCATGTATCCGCACAGCAACAGAGATAGCCTCTGAGCTGTCATGATGCCGTGTGATGGAATACTCCCCATTTTCCTGGATGTGTGCAGATCCAAAAGCACTCAAGAAGCTCGACACCATCCAGGGCAAAGCAGCCCACTGGATTAGCATCACACTTACAAACGTTCACTCCCTCCACCACCGACACTCAGTAGCAGCAGTGTGTACTATCTACAAGATGCACTGCAGCAATTCACCAAAGATCCTTAAACAGCACCTTCCAAACCCACAACCACTTCCATCCAGAAGGACAAGGGCAGCAGATACATGGGAGCACCACCACCTGCAAGTTCCCCGTCAAGCCACTCACTATCCTGACTCAGAAATATATCACCGTTCCTTCACAGTCACTGGGTCAAAATCCTGGAATTCCCTCTTTAATGTTATTGTGGATCAACCCACCGCACGAGGACTGCGGGGTTTCAAGAAGGCAGCTCACCGCCACCTTCTCAAGGGCAACTGGGGATGGGCAATAAATGCTGGCCAGCCAGCGACACCCATGTCCCACAGATGAATACAAACAAAGAATAAAAAATTCAATGTTAAGCCCGTTTTGAATATATAATTACATTTAATTGAGTGGCAATCAGATCCATACACTCACTGGATCTGAATCTGACCATGGTCTGCGGGGATGGCTCGGGAACATTGTGTAATGGCAGTCGTGTCCTCCATCTACAAAATGCACTGCAGCAACCGATCAAAGCTCCTTCAACAGGACTTTCCAAATCTGTGACCTTTATCACCTCACAGGACAAGGGCAGCAGGCAAGTGTGAACACAACACTTGCAAGTTCCTCTCTGTGCAGCATGCTACCCTGACCTGGAAACATGGGCGGAATGTTCCGTGCCCCCTGTAGCATATTACATAGCGATGGTCAGTGATGGGACCTTCTGATCCCATTGCTGTCAATGAGGTTTCCTGTTTTTAGCACTTCCTGCCAGTGGGAAATCTGCAACAGTTGTTCATTGCTGGTAGAAAATCCCACTGTTGGGAGTGGCCAGAAAATTCCAGCCTATTTCACCGTTCCTTCGATATCACCACTTAGAAATCCTAGAACTCTCTCCCTAACAGCATTGTGGGTGTACCTGCACCACATGGACTGCAGCAGTTCAAGAATATCTCCTCAAGGGCAAATACGGATGTAAAATAAATGCTGGTTTAACTAGCGACACCCACATCCCATAAAAAGAATATATTATAAAAATTGATGAAATGGTGGAACAGATTTAAGGAGCTGAATGGCCTCCTTCTCAGACCCCAGGAAAGGTAGATTATATTTGTGATTATCAGGGATAATGACAGCTGAATGTCTGTCTCATTGGGTCTTGGCTACTCACAGGCATACTTTGCTTTCATTCTGTTTCCTGCAGCTTTCTTACTTTTTTTTTTACTTGCCACCTTTCTCCGCTCCTGAATCTTCACTACTGGCCTCTGAAGTAATAATGTTCTGCTGGTATGCCTGGGTGCACTTGAAAGATTGTATGGAAGGTGAAGCTTCAATGTATGTGGTGATCCAGAGCAGAAGTGCATCAGTAGGAAAGTCTAAAACCCTGGAGGAGGATCCTTGGTGAAGATATCCAAAGGAATGTGTCAAAGAACAAAGAAAATTACAGCACAGGAACAGCTCCATCGGCCTTCTGTACTGTTGGGTTTCCATGATTTCTATGATCCCTTTGCCTATCAATACTCTTAAGAGTTCTGTCATTTACTGTATATTTGCTATCTATCATAGACCTTGCAAAATGCATTACCTCACATTTGTCTGGATTAAACTCCATCTGCCATCTCTTCACCTAACTGATCTATGTCCTGCTGTATCCTCTGATGATCCTCATTGTTGCCTGCAAATCCACCAACATTTGTGTCGTCTGCAAACTTACTAATCAATCCAGTTACATATTCCTCCAAATCACTTATATATATTATAAACAGCAAAGGTCCCAGCATTGACTCCTAAGGAATGCCATTTGTCACAGCCGCCCATTCAGAAATGCATCCGTCCACTGCTACCCTCTGTCTTCTTTGACAAAGCCAGTTTTCTATCCACCTTGCCAGCTCATCTCTGGTTCCATGCAACTTCACCTTCTGCACCAGTCTGCCATGAGGACCATTGTCAAAAGCCTTAACTGGAGTCCATGTAGACAACATCCACTGCCCTATCCTCATCAAACACCCTCGTCTCTTCCTCAGAAAAGTCGATCAAGTTCGTGAGACACAAACTCCCCTTCACAGAGCCAAGTTACTCTCACTAATACATCCACTTATTTCCAAATAGGAATAAATCCTGACTGGAAGAATCCTCTCCAATAATTTCCCTATCACTGATGTAAGGCTCACTGGTCTGTAATTGCCTGGATTATTCTTGCCACCCTACTTAAATAAAGAACCAACATTGGCTATTCTCCAATCCTCTAAGACATCCCTGTAGCCAGTGAGGATACAAAGATTTCTCTTAAGGCCCCAGCCATTTCCTCTCTTGCCTCTCTCAGTATTCTGGGGTATGTCCCATAAGACCTTGGGGACTTGTCATCCTTAATGTTTCTCAAGAACCCCAATACCTCCTCTTTTTTGATCTCAACATGACTCAAACTGTCTACACATCCTTTCCCAGACTCATCATCCACTAAGTCCGCCTCTTTGGTGAATACTGACGCAAAGTATTCATTTAATACCTCGCTCATTTCTTCTGGCTGCACGCATAGATTCTCTCTTTTGTCCCTGAGTGGGTCAACCTTTTCCCTGGCTACTCTCTTGCTCTTTATATATATATATAAAAAGCCTTCAGATTTTCCTTAATCATGCTGCCCATTGCTTTTTTGTGACCTCTTTTAGCCCTACATACCCCTTGCTGTCATTTGGAAAATTATTCCAAAGCATGTCCTTTCAAAACAGAAATTGAAAAATTCATTTTTTGAAACGGTGTTCCTGTGAGACCAACTTCTGGGAGGGAATCCCTCGAAGTTTGTTATGAAACCCCAGTGATTTTATGAGCATGAGTGTTACGACCTGAAACAGCTGTTTCATATAGTGCATTTTTTAAAGATATAAGTAAGAAACTTTTACGGAAACAATGGAAACTCAGACTTCCCTTTTGTTAAAGAAGCAAATAAAAACATTTATTAAGTAGAAGAAGGATGATAAAACACTGTAAGGACATCATTTATACCTTAGGCAAATTAACAGTAAGCACTTAATCCCTCAAGGTCTGAAAATTCTAAAGTATCTATTTCCGCCATTATCCTAAGCTCTGCTGAGACCCTGTTTCCCAAGCAACAACCATAAAACTATTGGTCAAATCTAGTCAGTGATTACCATACTGTACAGATTAAATGATCGGGGTTTGGAAATGGTCTTTGGTTCAACGTTGAAAACAGTCTTTTGTACAAACTGGCTTAACTTTAGCACTTCATCTCTAGCTGAGTTGTTTCCTGAAGATGTCTCTCCCCCCTCTCTTTCTTGCTGCTGCTTCTGCAATACCTCTACTGTATTTGAAACATATAAGATGATTAGAGGTTTAGACAGGGTAGATAGTGATAGCCTTTTTCCTAGGATGGAGAAAGCTAGCACGAGGGGGCACGACTTTAAATTAAGGGGGGGGTAGTTATAGGACAGATGTCAGGGGTAGGTTCTTTACCCAGAGGGTGGTGAGGGACTGGAATGCCCTGCCAGCTGCAGTTGTAAATGCACCTAGTTTGGGGGCGTTTAAAAGATCTGTGGATAGGTTTATGGATGAAAAGGGATTGGTTTAGGCTAGTGGGTCATTGTTTTGTAACTGGTCGGCGCAACATCATGGGCCGAAGGGCCTGTTCTGCGCTGTAATGTTCTATGTTCTATGTATTTAACCTTCTCCCTGGCTCACAGTCCTCTGGTTACCAATTGGTATCAATTGTGAAGAATACCGTGTTCCCTTTTATTTATTCTCTCTTGGGCGCTGCCCAGACACAGTTGACAAAATACACACCAGTTTGATATTGCTTGTGTAAAAAGCGTACATTAATTTTAATATCACCCTATCGTTTTATGACAAGTTTTGGGCGGCATCAGTTACTGGTTTAAGAGTGTGGTTTGCCTGATCACCAGATGCTTTTTGGTTTCCAAGGACTATGTACCTACTGTGAACATTTAGAGTATAAGATAGATTTTGGAGCTTGTGTTATCCTTATACTTCTGTTCAGATATCTGTAAAGGTATCGTTCGGGTGAAGGAGCAGTTTAATATAATCCATCCTTCCTTGTTTAATAAATGTTTTATTCTTTTTCTAGAAGTTGATCAGATGATCCCTGTGACTCTGCTCAGTGGCTACCCTCCCTATTTCGAAAAGTGTTGAATTTGCGGGAACACTGGAGTAATGCATCTGTTTTTTGTTTCAAGTGGCAGCACAGACCAGAACCTTCCACTGGATAAAAGGAAGCTTTGACAAAGGGTCATCTGGACCCGAAACGTCAGCTCTTTCCTCTCCTGACAGAAGCTGCCAGACCTGCTGAGATTTTCCAGCATTTTCTCTTCTGGTTCTGGAATCTCCCACTGTCTGCATTGCAGAGAGCACCAGCATAAATCTCATTACATTTTAGGGCAGGGTCCATTTCCACCCAAGAGGCTGGAATCAGTCGGTCACTAGGCTTACACCTCCCATTTGCTGACCAGCTCAATTGCTGGCCAGCCCAGGACCCCCCGCAGTGCTGCCCCCTCCAAACCCACATGGCCCAATCACAGCACCCTCTGACCATTCCCCCCCCCCCACTGCCCGCCCCATTCGCTGCCCCCCCCCCACCCCCCTCAATCCCAATGCAGCATGGCAGCAGGACACCACCCTCACCAATTCCCCCTTCCCTGTTCTCCTTGGGCATTGGCACTTAGTCCTTTGGACTGTGCCAGGGGGCACAGGCTGGTCCCAGCCCACCACCACCTGATCCCCCTGAGGGGATTCAATTGTGCCCCCTTCACTCCAGCAGGGCCAGACTACCAGCTCCCAAAAGTGGGGACCTACTGTAACCCCCACTAGAACATAGAACATAGAACATTACAGCACAAACAGGCCCTTCGGCCCTCGAGTTGCGCCGATCACATCAACCCACCAATCTACAGACCTATCTATAACCCCCAATCCCATTAAACCCCATATACTCATCCAGAAGTCTTTTAAAAGACCCCAGCGAGTTCGCCTCCACCACCGATGACGGCAGCCGATTCCATTCACTCACCACCTTCTGAGTGAAAAACTTACCCCTAACATCACCTCTGTACTTCCCTCCCCGCACCTTAAATCTGTGTCCTCTCGTAGCGACCATTTCAACCCGGGGAAATAGCCTCTGAGAGTCCCACCCTATCTATTCCTCTCAACATTTTATAAACTTCTATTCAGGTCGCCTCTCAACCTTCGCCTCTCTAGGGAAAAGAGTCCCAGCTCCCTCAACCTATCTTCATAAGGCATGCCTCCCAGTCCAGGCAACATCCTTGTCAATCTCCTCTGTACCCTTTCAATAGCTTCTACGTCTTTCCTATAGTGAGGCGACCAGAACTGCGCACAGTACTCCAAATGAGGCCTGACAAGGGTCCTGTAAAGGACTAGTGTGAAACAGTGTGACTAGTGTGAAACACTTTGTTGGGGATGGTGGGGAAAGACTAGTGGGCTCGTTGAGTTCAATTATAGGTTGGCTGATGACATTCATAGAATCATAGAACCCTGCAGTGCAGAAAGAGGCCCTTCAGCCCATCGAGTCTGCAACAAACACAATCCCACCCAGGCTCTACCTTACATATTATACCCACTAATCCATCTAACCTATACATCCCTGGACACTAAGGGGCAATTTCTTAGCATGGCCAATCAACCTAACCCGCACATCTTTGGACTGTGGGAGGAAACCAGAGTACCCAGAGGAAACCTATGCGGACACGAGGAGAATGTATAAACTCCACACAGACAGTGACCCGAGCCAGGAATCAAACCCAGGACCCTGGAGCTGTAAAGCAACAGTGCTAACCCACTGTGCTACCGTGCCGCCCTCCAAATTCAATTCAATTAAATTCCATTTAAATTACTTGCCTGTCCTTTCCATCGGTTTCCAGCTGAGAGTTCCGGAAATCCGGTGCTGAGAGATGTAATCCCGCACATCCCTGGCCACGAGATTCTCCCAACCCGCTGCACCAGAAAATTAGCGCAATGGGATGGGAGAAGCCTCTCTAAAAGTCAGGATCGATCAAGCCCTATTCCTCCTGGGATCTGGCTTGTCCTGTGCTGGGACCCGCAACAGTATTCCTATGCTCATCTCATTGATCATCTAGACATTCTGCTGCTCATTTCAGAACACTTCTAATTGGAATACATTTCGTGCTGATGGGAGTCCCATCACTCAACCACCGGCAGTTGGTGCCAGCCCATACTTCTAGAAATGAGGCCCGTTGTGCAAACCATGATTGGCAGGCACACTGATGAGGTAACTACTTTAATTGTTCAGCCTGAGCAGGAGACAGGTTCGAGAGAATGTGTTATTTATACTGTGAAAGAGGGGCCCCTGGGAACTCCGCAGAGAAGCAGAAGCTGAAACTACTTTCCAAATAGCTGTGCCAGAGCGAGCACTTGAGTCTATCTGACATTGTCCAATTCATCATTCATCAACCCATGTCTAGCAATCATGTTGTCTCGCTGTGAATAAAGCAGAGTTTGGTAAATTCTCGCAAAGCCTTACTCCAAATAAATTTAGCAACTTAAAGTGATTCAGCTCCATGACCCTCACTGCAAATAATTTATTTCTGGATAATTCCTGTTCCTGTGCTGTAATTACTGTTTTAATTAGTGACAAGTGTTCAGAGTTGTGATATGTTCTGGCAGGATCTCTGGAGTGTGTCATCTAATTGTATGGGGAGAGAATAACAAAAAAAAAAGTGTATTCCGCGAAAGACTATGTTTGGACTTATCTTATTGAATAACAGAATGAAGGAGCACACATACACACACTGAATCCTTAAAACAAGTGAAATAATAAAAAATATTTCCCGAAGTTCTCTAGCCTAGGCTTCCATTAGCTTTTTGATTTATTTTGTGGACATGGATGTCGCTGGTTTGTTAGTATTTATTGTCCATCTCCCTAGTTACCTGAGGACCATTGAGAGTTAACCAGATTGCTGTGGCTCTGGGGTCACATGTACAAAGAACAAAGAACAATCCAGCACGGGAAACAGGCCCTTCGGCCCAACGAGCCCCGTGCCGCCACATCACCTTACACCTATTCTACCCTGCATATCTATGAATGGAACCCTACTCAGTCAGATTCAGGGAAGAAATAGTGTCAATTTGGTAAAAACCGATTAGCCTGAGAGCACATCTTTGGGGTGTGGGAGGAAACCGGAGCGCCCGGAGGAAACCCACGCAACCACAGGGAGAATGCGCAAACTCCCACAGACACAGGCCCAAATCCATGTGCCTGCACAGCCAGCAGTGCTAGTCACTGAGCTGTTGCGGTGCCCGTCTACCGGTCCAGGATCAAGCACACACACCGACATGAAGTACTAGGCCACTCCTGGAACTTCCAAGAGCAGCCCAGGCACGACCCGCCGTGTGAATGCCCCTCGTTTGACACGAGGTGGATCTCCACCTGTGGAATAAAGACAAAAATATTAATCTTACAGCCTGCCTTTCCGGTGTCTCCTGAGGTTTAACCCTATTTAATAGTCCCTACCATATCCCTCCATTCTCGTTTCACACATGTGCCTATCTAACTGCATCTTAAACGAGTCCAACGTTCCTGCCTCCACCACCCTACTCGGTAGCGCGTTCCCCCACAACTCTCTGCGTAAAGAACCTTCTTCTCACCTCCAAATTATACCTCTCCCCCCTCACCCTTAAATGATGACCTCTCGTGTTCGTACCCAGTCTAGGGAGCAGTCTCTCACTATTAACTCTATCTATTCCCTTCGTTATCTTATATACTTCTATCATGTCCCCTCTCACTCTCCGTCTTTCCAAGGAAAATAGTCCCAGTTTCTTCAACCTCTCCTCGTAACCCAGTCCCCCCATGCCAGGCAACATCCTGGTAAACCTCCTCTGCACCCTTTCCAGAGACTCCACGTCCTTCCGGTAGTAAGGTGACCAGAACTGACGCAGTAGGTCAGACCGGGTAAGGACGGCAGATTTCCTTCCCTACAGGACATTAGTGAACCAGATGGGTTTTTATGACAATCGACAGTGGTTTCATGGTCATCAGCAGATTCTTAATTCCAGATATTTATTGAATTCAAATTCCACCATCTGCCTTGGGCAGGATTTGAACCCTGGGTCTCCAGAACATTAGTTGAATTTCTGGATTAATGGTGTAGCGATAATACCACTGGGCATCGCCTTCCCTAATAGCTGAAGGAACAGAATCTGAGGAAGAGCAGCCATGACACCTTTGCATCTAGCAGTCATGATTTCAATCAGACCATTGGGGTTGGCCCATTGGAATGTGAACTCCTGATTAAGGTGTCAATGGATGGGCCAATCAGGGAGTCTTTGCCTTGCACTTAACTGGGAGCGTCCCTTCCTCTGACACCCCCCTGGAGGTAGACTGCTGATTGATAGCACTCTGTGCACTGCTGTTAGAGTTGTAAATAAAGGGATTTTGGTGAAGGGACTTCAGCCTCTGCAGATTTATTACACTAGATTTGCCCCTTGTGTTAGAAGTTGCGTAAGGAGCACAGCGGAAGTACTGCTGTCTCACAGCGTCAGGGAACTGGGTTTGATTCTGGCCTCAGGTGACTGTCTGTGTGGAGTTTACGGTGCAGAGGGAACTCGGGGTCCTTGTGCATGAGTCGCAAAAACCCAGCTTGCAGGTGCAGCAGGTGGTCAGGAAGGCGAATGGATGCTGGCCTTCATAGCGAGGGGGATTGAATATAAAAGTAGGGAGGTCTTGCTGCAGCTGTATAGGGCACTGGTGAGGCCGCAGCTGGAGTACTGTGTGCAGTTTTGGGCGCCGCACCTGCGCAAGGATATTTGGCCTTGGAGGGAGTGCAGAGGAGGTTTACTAGGCTGATACTGGAGTTGAGGGGGTTGAGCTATGAGGAGAGGCTGAATAAACTGGGTTTGTACTCGTTAGAGTTTAGCAGAATGAGGGGAGATCTCATTGAGACGTATAAGATGATGAATGGGATGGATAGGATAGGGTGGAGAGACTCTTCCCACTCAAAAAGACAGTAGGACTAGGGGGCACAGCCTCAAGATCAAGGGGGGGCGGTTTAGAACGGAGTTGAGGAGGAACTTCTTCACTCAAATGATGGTGAATCTCTGGAATTCTCTGCCCGTTGAAGTAGTGGAGGCTGCCTCGCTAATATTTTTAAGACGCGGGTTGATGGGTTTTTGATAAGAGAGGGGATTAAGGGTTATGGGGAGAAAGCGGGAAAGTGGAACTGAGCAGCGACAGATCAGCCATGATCTTATTGAATGGTGGGGCAGGCTTGAAGGGCTAGATGCCTACTCCTGCTCCTATTTCTTATGTTCTTATACACATTCTCCCTGTGTCTGGTAGGTTTCCCCTGAGTGCTGAGGTTCCTTCCAGAGTTATATAGATGTGTGGGTTAGGTTGATTGGCCCCTAGCATCAGGGGAATTTAGCAGGTTCAGTAAGTAAAGTTATGGGGATTGGGCTTGGATGGGATTGATGTCAATGCTAGATCAATGGGCTGAATGGTCTCCATCTGCATTGTAGAGATTGCCTAAGGGAAAATGCAGCGTTGCACATGAAGTGAAACAGCAACCTGGCTGATTGCAACAGAAAATGATGCCATTTACCTCAATGTTTGTGCTCCATGGGTCTTACTCCCACTTGCCTCGTCTGTCTATACTGCCCTGCAAATATCTTCCCAACAACAAATTCATAGAATATTTATTTTGGAAGGAGGGCATTTGGCCCATCAAGCCTGTACTAGCTCCCTGAAAGAGAAATCGACCCAGTCTCACTCCCTAGCCTTATCCCCACAACGTTCCACATTCTCCCTTTTCACATCACAATCCAATTCTCTTTCAAGCCTGAATCCACCGCCCTCTCAGAAAGTTCATTCCAGACTCCAACCACTCTCCGGATGAACATTTTTTTCCTCACATCAGTTCTACTCCTCCTGCCATTCTCAGATGGATGGGTTTGGTAGTGATGTACAGCACCGATAGCTCCTTGGGCCCAGTTATACCCAGTCAATACAAATTTTTCAGATTGCCACCAAATGTTTTATTTTCAAGTTTGCTTATTATTCAACATTAGCTGGGAATGTGGATTGTGAGGAGGTGCAAAATGCTTGAAGGGAATTTTGGCAGGCTTTGTGAACATGACATATGGAATGAAATGTGGGAAATTGTGAAGTTATCCACTTTGATTTGATTTATTATTGTCGCACGTATTAGTATACAGTGAAAAGTATTGTTTCTTGCATGCTATACAGACAAGGCATACTGTTGATAGAGTACAAAGGGGAAAAGGAAAAGAGAGAGTGCACGTGGGGAACGGGGCCTTGGGGCAATGAGTGGGGGTAGGGGGTCCCACTGCCACTTTGCATTGGGATTGTTGGGGACAGGAGGGAGGCTAGTGATTGGTGGGGGGGGGGGGTCAGGGAGGGGTCTGCACTGCCTGGAGTGGGGGTTGGGGGGGGTGAAGGGGGGAGGGGGGGGGGAGGCGGTGGGAGGGTTGGTACTGCAAGGGTGGAATGGTGCTGGAGATCAGGACAGCCCAGGATGGGATGGGGGTCCAGGATTGGTCGGGGGGTCTGCGATTGTGCTACAAGGATGCAGCACTGCAGGGGTCCTGGAATGGGCAGCGATCGTCTGGACAGCAAACTGCAAGCTGACGGATCGGGGCCACTGCAGATAAATTTATTTATTGGTCACAAGCAAGGCTTGCACTAACACTGCAATGAAGTTACCATGAAATTCCCCTAGTTGCCACACTCCGGCACCTGTTCAGGTCAGTGCATCTAATCAGCAAGTCTTTCAGCCTGTAGAGGAAACTGGAGCACCCGAAGGAAACCCACGCAGACAATGTGCAAGCTCCGTACAGACATTGACCCAAGTCGGAATCGAACCCGGGTCCCTGACGCTGTGAGGCAGCAGTGCTAACCACTGCGCTACTGTGCCAACCATGTGCACAGAGGCCCACCGGTTTCAGTGTCCTGCACGGAATAGCCCCACCCACTGAAAGTTAATAATATTTGCGCTGCTGGTCTCTGCAGTGCACAGAATGTGGGGAATACTTGTCTGAACTCTCACTGAAAAAGCAGCATGAACGCCTCCAGCTTTCCCGTGAATTCGACACTGAGTATTCTTCTGGAGAATCTCGGCCGGTGTTTCACTGGCTTCAGAAACAGGATGTGTAGACGCCGGGTGTTGAAAACGGTGTAAACACAGTAAGAAGTCTCACAACATCAGGTTAAAGTCCAACAGGTTTATTTGGTAGCAAATGACACTAGCTTTCAGAGCTCTGCTCCTTCATCAGGTGAGTGGGGGAGTTCTGATCACAAACAGGGCATATAAAGACACACACTCAGTTTACAGAATACTGAATAGAATGTGAGTCTTTACAGCTAATCAAGTCTTAAAGGTGCAGACAATGTGAGTGGAGATAGCATTAAGCACAGGTTAAAGGAATGTGTATTGTCTCCAGACTGCCCTGTGACCACTGAAGTGTTCACCAACAGGAAGAGAACAGTCTTGCCTGGTGATTATCAGGTGGTGTTTCATTCATCATAGTGTCTGCATGGTCTCCCCAATGTACATGCCTCGGGACGTCCTTTCCTGCAGGGTATCAGGTAGGCAATGTTGGCCAAGTTGCAAGAGTATATATCGTGTACCTGGTGGATGGTGTTCTCATGTGAAATGATGGCATCTTTGTTGATGATCCATCATGTCTTGCAGAGGTTGCTGTGGCAGGGTTGTGTGGTGTTGTGGTCACTGTTCTCCTGAAGGCTGGGTAGTTTGCTGCGGACAATGGTCTGTTTGAGGTTGTGCGGTTGTTTGATGGCAAGAAATGGGGGTGTGGGGATGGCCTTGGCAAGATGTTCATCTTCATCAATGACATGTTGAAGGCTCCAGGGAAGATGTTGTAGCTTCTCCGCTCCGGGGAAGTACTGGATGACGAAAGGGTACTCCGTCCATCGTGTCCCGTGTTTGTCTTTTGAGGAGGTTGGTGCGGTTTTTCGCTGTGGCGTGTCGGAACTGTTGATCGATGAGTCGAGCATCATATCCTGTTCTTATGAGGGCATCTTTCAGCATCTGGAGGTGTCTGTTGTGATCAGCGGTCACGGTCTTTCGGCCTCTGATCTTCTCCAAGGCGGATATTTTTAAGAAACGGGTTGATGGGTTTTTGATAAGAGAAGGGATTAGGGTTATGGGGAGAGGGTGGAAGGTGGAACTGAGCCACGACAGATCAGCCATGATCTTATTGAATGGCGGGGCAGGCTCGAAGGGCTAGATGGCCTACTCCTGCTCCTATTTCTTATGTTCTTATGTTCTTATGTACACGACACACGACAGCGCAGAGTCACTGTGCAGAAACTGATAGCCAAGTTCCGCACACATGAGGACGGCCTCAGCCGGGATCTTGGGTTCATGTCACACAATCTGTAACCCCCGTGACTTGCCTGGGCTTGCAACATCTCACTTACTATCCTGTCTGGGGACAATACACATCTCTTTAACTTGCGCTCAATGCTCTCTCCACTCACATTGTCTGTACCTTTGAGACTTGATTAGTTGTAAAGACTCGCATTCTAATCAGTATTCTGAGAAATGAGTGTGTGTCTTTCTGTGCCCTGTTTGTGATCAGAACTCCCCACTCACAGGACGAAGGGGCAGAGCCCTGAAAGCTAGTGGTGTTTGCTACCAAATAAACCTGTTGGACTTTAACCTGGCCTTGCGAGAACACAGTGAGCACGTGTCAGCTTGGCTGCTTTTAAAAGGTTCCTGCCACTCTGTACTCCCTCGCTTGTTCAAAACAGATTCACACCTGAGAAAACATAAAGCCAAAAATAATTCCCGGGGGGGCGGGGGGGGGGGGGGGGGGGCGGGGGGGTGGGGGGGGGGAGGGGGGGTGGGGTGGGGGGGGAGGTGCTGGTGGTATGGTGGTGGTGAATGCCGAATACCGATTGTAATTTATTCTAAATAAAATAACCTTTTCTGCATCCAAAGTCACAATAGAAAGAGAGGAAGTAAACAGAAACTGTGAGTCTGACACCGAGTTTAGGGCGATGGTAGGGTTCTTGCAACTGTGCACACAAACACTGTCAGCAATCGCAGCCCTCAGTAAAACAGAAACAGGTAATTAACCGATTAGCATGAACACAGCTGGTGACACAGCGCGACAGGATTCATGTAACTGGACTTCATTTAGCTGCACCCACCCCTCCCACTCCCCTGCACCGTCCCCCCCCCCCACCCGTGCATGCTGCCTCGCAAGGTTAAATCAAACAAGATAACAGGAGTCAGCAAGTGCTATAATTATTAAAGACAGTAGCAAAGGAACACAAGGCTTGCCGTTCAGCCCTTGAATTGTTCCACTTATCTTAATACTAACCTTCTGCCTTGATCTGTAGTCCTTGGTACATTTCCTAACAAAATGTTATTACTTTTAATTTCGAATTTACAATTTGCTGCCAACCTCAGTAGTTTTCAAGAGGAGCAGTTCCCAATGTGCCATTTAATCTTTTTGTGGATAAATGCTTCCTGACATTTGATTGGTTTATCTCGAGGTCATCAGCCCTGCAGGGGGCACAGTTAGCACAGCTGCCGTCACAGCACCAGGGACCCGGGTTCAATTCCAGGCCTGGGTCACTGTCTGTGTGGAGTCTGTAAGTTCTCCCTGTGTCTGCGTGGGTTTCCTCCGGGTGCTCCGGTTTCTTCCCACAGTCTGGAAGGCGTGCTGGCTTGGGTGCATTGGCAGTGCTAAATTCTCCCTCGGTGTACCCGAACAGGTGCCAGAGCGTGGCAACTAGGGAATTTTCACAGTAACTTCATCGCAGTGTTAATGTAAGCATTACTCACGACACTGATAAACAAACTTGACTTTGCTTCCTCTCTCACTATGCTCAGAGTGAATGCCATATCTGCTAAAGAGTAAGGTAATTAAGTTACAACAGGCACAGCAATCTGCGGCAACTTACAAACTCTCACCTGATACTTTGGAATAATTCAGGGTAAGATGCCCAACCTTGGCACAGGTTGGCATTCCCAGTTTGGCACCATCCCTGGGTGGGGTCTGGGGAGGTCTTATCAAGGCACATTTTAAACATGGTGTTCCTATCTCAGTGTAGCCAAGCTTTGCCAGTATGTCAAGGCCCTGCCGGATAGTCGGTGTTGACCTGATGGGCTGCCTTCTGCGCTGTAGAGATTCTATGGTTCTATAATTATTGCACGTACACAGGTTCAATATCATCAGTGACCTCCACATCTAACCCAGAGGGTGCATGGAACTCGCTGCTGGGGGAGGTAGTGGAAGCAAGTACGGTAGTTTTTTTTAAGGGACATCTTGATATATACATGAATAGGATGAGAATAAAGGGATATGTTCCCTGGAAGGGTAGGCGGTTTTAGTTCCGTTGGGCAGCATAGTCAGTGCGCGTTTGAAGGGCCTGTTCCTGTGCTGTAATTTAGTTTGTTTTTTGACACTCCAGTAAATGATGGTGCCTGATACTCAAATTCCAAATTTTGTTTGATTAATTGAAGTTTTGAATTTCCCCGGTGTCATGGGTGGATTTGGACCCACATTTGGGCCTCTGTTCCACTCAGATTCCCTTCCCCCAATGAAAGGAGGCGAAAGCTGCTGTAGTCACAATTTAGCTTCTAACTAGTCGCTCAAGACTTCAATCGACAAAACGTCTTGGAGAAAGCAGGGTCAAATCACTTAACTCCTACCACCGGAGGGACAAGTGAGGTACCAGGCGACACCGGAGCTAAAAAATGGCAGAGTGTTGGTTCCAGCGAGAAAAATGGCGTGCTTTTCTCCAGATCTTATCAGGCGCCATCACAGACCCCAGGTCGGTGTGCTTCACGCCATCATGTAGGAGGACGGTGCCTCAACACACTGGCAAAGCGTGGCTGCACTGAGATTGGAGCACCGTGCTTAACGTGTGCCCTAAAAAGACCAAAAAGTAACCTCCTGACACCCCATTATGGAAGTCTCAGGGGTTCACTGGGATGGGGCCAAACGAGCAATTCCAACCTGTGCCAAAGGGGGGCAGTGCCACAGCGTTTTTCCAGAGTGCTACCTGGTCATGTCCCTTCCCCCCCAGTGGATACTCTCACCTTTAAGCCCTTAGGGTGGTATGGGGGTGGGGGAGGGGGGGAGATGGGCATTCTCATGACAAATTCACATCTCAGTGAACACAAAATTACAGAATCAAAGAATCCCCACAGTGCAGAAGGCCCATCAACAATCCCACTCAGCCCCCATCCCCATAACTTCACATATTTACCCTGTTAGTCCCGTTGGCACGAAGGGTCAATTTAGCATGGCCAATCCACCTAACCCTCACATCTTTGGAGCGTAGGAGGAAACCGGAGCACCTGGAGGAAACCCATGCAGACACAGGGAGGACGTGCAAACTGCGCACGGACAGTCACCCGAGACTGAATCAAATCTCTGGTCCCTGGTGCTGTGAGACAACAGCGCTAACAAGTCTGCTACCATTGAACTTGTGGTAAACCGTGTTGATGGGTGCATGGGTCACATGGGTGCAGTATGAAAAAATGTCTCAGGCTCAATATATGGTGAGGGTGTCGGGATAGGGGAGGGGGGCAGGGTGGGGGGGGGGAGAGCTGGTGGGGGTTGGGGGGGAGGGTTGCGCTCTTTAATAATGTGGTAATGCATTGAGATGCATTTAAACCAGGTTCATGCCCATTGTGGGCGTGGAACTGATGACGTCGCGGGTGCAAGGGTGGCAAAAATGGGAATTCTCAACCCATGGGCAAGATCTGTGGCTTTTGGTTTTACCAGGCCTTGAGCCCCAGTTGCCATGGCTACGGTCAGAGACTGCGAGCTCCGGATCACCTCCCACAATCTCAGAAACCGAGAGATGTTGCAGTGACAACAAATGTGTTTAAAAAAGCAAAACGATTTCTTAGCTTAAATCAGCGGTTCCCAAACTCTGGGACGCCATTACCATTGAGGTGTTTGGGGGTCATGAACTCCTCTCCTGCATGGGAGCCATGGCGACTGGTGACGAGGAGACTTTGGTGGGACAGCCCTGGATCCACAGAACAGAACCTACCAGATAACAGGAATGTGGATGGTGAAGCACTCTTTAACCTCAGGAAACACTGCCAGCACCAAGTGATTCCTGGGCCTGGGATCTATGTTTGGCAGCTTGATGCAGCAGGCTGGCAAGCATAACTCTGCTAACTAGTCATACAAGAAGCCGAACATGGGAAAGGGAGGACTTCCCATCTGCAACTCAAACTACCCCAGGTTGGGACAAGTGGGAATGTGGTTGGTTTGATTTGATTTGATTTGATTTATTATAGAGCATAGAACCCTACAGTGCAGAAACAGGCCCTTCGGCCCATCGAGTCTGCACCGAACACAATCCCACCCAGACCCTATCCCCATATCCCTGCTAATCCCTCTAACCTACACATCCCAGGACACTAAGGGACAATTTTAGCATAGCCAATGAACCTAACCTGCACATCTTTGGACTGTGGGAGGAAACCGGAGCACCCGGAGAAAACCCACGCAGACACGAGGAGAATGTGCAAACTCCACACAGGCAGTGACCCGAGCGCGAATCGAACCCAGGACCCTGGAGCTGTGAAGCAGCAGTGCTAACCACTGTGCTACCGTGCCGCCCTGTATTGTCACATGTATTAACATATAGTGAAAAATATTGTTTCTTGTACGCTATACAAAGCATACCGTTCAAAGAGAAGGACAGGAAAGAGTGCAGAATGTAGTGTTACAGTCATAGCTAGGGCGTAGAGAAAGATCAACTTAATGCAAGACAAGTCCATTCAAAAGCAGGGAAGAAACTGTTCTTGAGTCAGTTGGTATGTGACCTCAGACTTTTGTGTTTTTTTTCCCTGATGGAGAAAGGTGGGAGAGAGAATGTCCGGGGAGCATGAGGTCCTTAATTATGCTGCTTTTCCAAGGCAGCGGGAAGTGTAGACAGAGTCAATGGATTCTGGTTTGTGTGATGGACTGGGCTACATTCGGGACCTTTTATAGCTCCTTGTGATCTTGGGCAGAGCAGAAGCCCATACCAAGCTGTGATACAACCAGAAAGAATGCTTTCTACGGTGCATCTGTAGAAGTTGGTGGGAGTCGTAGCTGAGATGCCAAATTTCCTTAGCCTTCTGAGAAAGTAGAGGCATTGGTGGGCTTTCTTAACTATAGTTCAGCATCAGGGGACCAGGACAGGTTGTTGGTGATCTGTACGCCTAAAAACTAATAAAAGGAGAGGGTAGAATTCTGTCCCTGGTCAATTTGTGGGCTAAAGCTGAAGACATGATTCATAAATTCTGCTTCATTAAAATCTTCTTCAGAGGACCTCCCTTGGGTGGCTTGCAAATGAACCCCGCACTCCCCCACCCCTCCTCGAACCCCGCCCCCCCCCCAACATTCCCAACACCACCACCCCCACAATGTGGTGATACTCTCCGAAGTGTCAGAGCCAGTCACTAGCCTGTACAGATAAGACAATAAACGCTCCACTCCCTGAGCACAAATTAACAAATGAACAATGCTGGACTCAGAAATATTGCAGGAATTAATAATTTGAACAAGCTTTCCAGGCAGTCAGTGTGAATGAAAAGGCACATAAAAGCTACTGTACCCAGGAACAAAGGCGAGAGAACACAAAGCAGATCCTGACAGAATCAAATTATCCAAATACGTGTGGTAGTTGACAATGCGGACAATTTTCTACTGATCTAAAGGTTGTGAGGTTTTTCTCTAACTGTAATTTGCACCACTATTATATACAGGCCATTTACCCGGAATGAATCAAGAGCGAAAATGACGGTTCCTTTACTTTATTCCTGCTGTTTCTGCCTCCTGCTTCTCAGGTGTTATCAAAGCATGAAGCACAATTTCATTACTTCACCGCTGTTTTTTTTAACCCCCATTTACTTGCGTGGCAGCAAGGAATAAAGGCAGCTTTCCCTCGCCACCTCAATCTGCCTACCCCCACAGACCTGAGACAGTAAGTTGCTTGGGGCACCCGCCGCCTGGGGCAGTGCCCAGTGCTGCCTCTCGCTGCAACCTTCAGTCTCGCCTGGTCTTCGATATCTTCACCCAGAAACGTCCGCTGCCGAACCTTAACCACTCTGCCTTCGGAGACCCTGAGCAGGCTCCTGCTTGATCAAAGAAGATTGTGAGCTTGTGAGTTGCTGATCCTAAAATATTCCTCCTTCTTCAGCATTCTCTGCCCTCTATTAAAACATGATGTGGGTATGCCGGCGTTGGACTGGCGTAAAGTTTTTACTCTATTAAAACACTCAGTCCTCTCCCCATGTGCCACATTCTTTTGAAAGTACAGACTGCGCCATAAATTTGAACGCCTTCCTGTTTATTTTCTCACTCATAAACTCTCCTTCCTGCTAAAACTTTGATATCCACCTCCAGGCACTCAGGCCTTTACTTGGCACTTCAATCAGAGGGTAAGGATGGTAACCTGAATCAATAAGTGAAGACTTGCTACTTCACAACTTCAGCGTGTCCTAAAGCACATTACAGCCGGTGAAGTACATTGGCAGCACAGTCGCTGGTGAAGTGGAAGAGCTGTGGCAGCCAATTTTTACATGGCAAGATCCCACAAGCAACAATGTGACTGTGACCGGATAATCTGTTTCAGTGACGTTGGTTGAGAGATAAATAGTGGCCCAGGACACAAGGAAGAACTCCCCTGCTCTTCCCGAAAATATCATCAATCATTCACAGCTTTCGTTGACTTGAATGGACCAATTTGTCTTTTAAGAACATAAGACGGTGCAGAGGGACCTCGGGGTCCTTGTGCATGAGTCGCAAAAACCCAGTTTGCAGGTGCAGCAGGTGGTCAGGAAGGCGAATGGGATGCTGGCCTTCATAGCGAGGGGGATTGAATATAAAAGTAGGGAGGTCTTGCTACAGCTGTATAGGGCATTGGTGAGGCCGCAGCTGGAGTACTGTGTGCAGTTTTGGGCGCCGCACCTGCGCAAGGATATTTTGGCCCTGGAGGGAGTGCAGAGGAGGTTTACTCGGCTGATACTGGAGTTGAGGGGATTGAGCTATGAGGAGAGGCTGAATAAACTAGGCTTGTACTCGTTAGAGTTTAGAAGAATGAGGGGAGATCTCATTGAGACGTATAAGATGATGAATGGGATGGATAGGATAGAGGTGGAGAGACTCTTCCCGCTCAAAAAAGACAGTAGGACTAGGGGGCACAGCCTCAAGATAAAGGGGGGACGGTTTAGAACAGAGTTGAGGAGGAACTTCTTCACTCAAAGGGTGGTGAATCTGTGGAATTCTCTGCCCGTTGAAGTGGTGGAGGCTGCCTCGCTAAATATTTTTAAGAAACGGGTTGATGGGTTTTTGATAAGAGAAGGGATTAAGGGTTATGGGGAGAGGGCAGGAAGGTGGAGCTGAGTCACGACAGATCAGCCATGATCTTATTGAATGGCGGGGCAGGCTCGAAGGGCCAGATGGCCTACTCCTGCTCCTATTTCTTATGTTCTTATTTCTTATGTTATGAAATAGGAGCAGGAGTAGGCCATCTGGCCCTTCGAGCCTGCCCCGCCATTCAATAAGATCATGGCTGATCTGTCGTGGCTCAGTTCCACATTCCCGCCCTCTCCCCATAACCCTTAATCCCCTCCCTTATCAAAAACCCATCAACCCGTTTCTTAAAAATATTTAGCGAGGCAGCCTCCACCACTTCAACGGGCCGAGAATTCCAGAGATTCACCACCCTTTGAGTGAAGAAGTTCCTCCTCAACTCTGTTCTAAACCGCCTCCCCTTTATCTTGAGGCTGTGCCCCCTAGTCCTACTGTCTTTTTTGAGCGGGAAGAGTCACTCCACCTCTATCCTATCCATCCCATTCATCATCTTATACGTCTCAATGAGATCTCCCCTCATTCTTCTAAACTCTAACGAGTACAAGCCTAGTTTATTCAGCCTCTCCTCATAGCTCAACCCCCTCAACTCCGGTATCAGCCTAGTAAACCTCCTCTGCACTCCCTCCAGGGCCAAAATATCCTTGCGCAGGTGCGGCGCCCAAAACTGCACACAGTACTCCAGCTGCGGCCTCACCAATGCCCTATTTTAACAAGCATTTAGACAGTTACATGGGTCTGATGGGTATAGAGGGATTTGGGCCAAAAGCGAGCAAATGGGACTAGCTTCAGGGTTAAAAAAAAGGGCAACATGAACCAATTGGGCCAAGGGGCCTATTTCCACACTGTAAACCTCTATGATGAATTTGCCTACTTCTACTCCTAATTCCTATGGCCTGGGAGGTTCTCATGGAAGCACCAGGAGGGAAGATGAGGATTGGAGAGCATGTAGATTTGCCAGGACAGGAGTCTCTCTGATTTGGCAGAGCATCATTGACTGTGCTCCCATGGTCCTGTGCAGCCCCTCACACCAACTGCAACTGCAAGTCATCACTCTGTCAGCCTGCAGGCAGAGAAGAAGCTCGCCTCAGTGTTGGGTGGCCTGGTGGCACGGTGATTGGCACTGCTGCCTCACAGCTCCAGGGACTGGGTTTGATTCCTGTCTGTGTGGAGTTTGCACGTCCTCTCCGTGTCTGCGGGGGTTTGCTCCAGGTGCTCCGGTTTCCTCCCACAAGCCAAATTGGTTAGTTGGATTCACCATGCTAAATTGTCCCTTATGTCAGACGATTAGCAGTGTAAATGAGGATTATGCAAATGGGGCCTTGATGGATTTGATGGGCACGGACTTGATGGGCTGAGTGACCTTCTGCACTGTAGGGATTCTACGAATGTCCACCATGTCAGGGGTAGGTTCTTTACCCAGAGGGTGGTGAGGGACTGGAATGCCCTGCCTGCTGCAGTTGTAAATGCGCCTAGTTTGGGGGCGTTTAAGAGATCTGTGGATAGGTTTATGGACGAAAAGGGATTGGTTTAGGTTAGTGGGTCATTGTTTTTGTAACTGGTCGGCGCAACATCGTGGGCCGAAGGGCCTGTTCTGCGCTGTAATGTTCTATGTTCTATGATTCTACAAACTCAATTCAACATGTGCCCAAAAGATCCCACTTCTGTAAACATAGCACTCTGCATCACACTGGGGTGTCAACCTTGAGCTTAGTCTCAAGCTTCTGGTGTAACATTCAATTTGACTTTAGTTCTTTGAATATTTCTGAAATGAAACCTCATACCTTCCCTGGTGATCAAGAAATCAGATTGTCGTTAAAATTCATTCGGTTCACTAATATTCTTTAGGGAAGGAAATCTGCTGTCTTTACTTGGTTTGGCCTATCTGCATCTCCTGAGCCACAGGAATTGGTTAACTCTTAACTCTACCCCTGAAATAGTTCTTTTCAAGAAGGTAGTTCTCTGTCACTTCCCAAGAGTATTTAAAGGTGGGTAATAATATTGGCCTTAAAAGGTGGGTAATAATATTGGCCTTACAGTGATGCTTATACAAATAACAGAAGCTCACAACTTTCTGGCACATGACTTCCGTGCCACAGCGGGAAAGTGGAACTGATCCACTTCAGATCAGCCACGATCTTATTGAATGGCGGGGCAGGCTCGAAGGGCTAGATGGACTACTCCTGCTCCTGTTTCTCATGTTCTTACATCTGACACCGGATACAATATTCAGCCATGCAATCGTGAAGGTCCCTGTTTCCAACTCTGGTCCATGCTGCCGGGAATCTGTTTGTGACAAGCAGGTCCCAGAGTGAAGAATGGAAGGAAATCAGTCAAGCAGCCTTTCCCAGTGGCCCTCCCAGAAATGTATGAGACCGTTATCAGACTGGATTGTGGTCAATCATTAACAACTTCTGTTAACGGCACTATCCAGAACCCACGAACTCTACAAGCCGGAAGGACGAGTCGAGCAGACCGCCACCTGCAGGCTTCCCTCCAGACCATACATCATCTTGACTGGATGAATATATCACTATTCAAGGTTCTGCAGTGACCCAAGAAGGCAGCTCACCACCACTTGCCCTCTGGCTCCTGGCGTAGCAAAGTGTCTTGGGATGTTTTAATACATTAAAGATGCTGCATAAATAAAAGTTAATATTGTTGTTGAATTGTTGCCATTGAACTAGTCATAACTTGTGAAACCATTGCCAGTGAAACTATTACCTACGCATCTACTGGCAATGGAACTCCCCATTACCTATAGAACCAGTGACAATAGAAACCATCCCTCCCATCCTCCACTCCCCCCATTACCTATCAAAACTGTGCAAATGAAAATGTTACTTATAGAACCAGCCCAAATAAAACCATTAACTATAGAACCAGTGCAGGTGAAAGCTTTGCCTATAGAAATAGTGTCACTGAAACCATATCTATAGATCCAGTGACAATAGAAATCTCCCCCATTACCTATAGAACCTGTGACAATTAAACCATTACCTATAGAACAAACACCAATGTAACGATTACCTATAGAACCAGTGTCAATGAACATCCCCATTACCAATAGAATCACAGAGGTTTACAGCATGGAAACCGGCCCTTCATAGAACATAGAACATAGAACATTACAGCACAAACAGGCCCTTCGGCCCTCGAGTTGCACCGATCACATCAACCCCACCAATCTATAGACCTATCTATAACCCCCAATCCCATTAAACCCCATATACTCATCCAGAAGTCTTTTAAAAGACCCCAGCGAGTTCGCCTCCACCACCACTGACGGCAGCCGATTCCATTCACTCACCACCCTCTGAGTGAAAAACTTACCCCTAACATCACCTCTGTACTTCCCTCCCCACACCTTAAATCTCCCCGCACTTTAAATCGACCCAACTTGCTTTTTCTCCCCTTTTTTGTAAACCCCTAAGCTAGTCCCAATTGCCCACATTTGGCCTATATCCCTCGATACCCATCTCATCCATGTAACTGTCTGAATGTTTTTCAAAGGACAAAATTGTACCCGCCTCTACTACTGCCTCTGGCAGCTTGTTCCAGACACTCACCATCCTCTCTACGAAAAAAATGCCCCTCTGGCCACTTTTGTATCTCTCCCCTCTCACTTTAAACCAATGGCCCCTAGTTTTAGGCTCCCCTGCCTTTGGGAAAAGATATTGACTGTCTAGCTGATCTGTGCCCCTCATTATTTTATAGACTTCTATAAGATTACCTTTATAGAGCCAGCGCAGTTGAAAACTTTCCCTATAGAAATATGAAACCCCTAAAGAACCAGTGTTAATGAACCATTAGGAGCTGCACAGTGGCACCGTGGTTGGAACGTTTCTGCCTCATAGCACCAGGGACGCAGGGTCAATTCCCAGCTTGGGTCACTGTCTGTGTGGAATCCGCACATTCTCCCCATGCCTTCGTGGGTTTCCTCTGAGGGCTCTGGTTTCCTCCCACAGTCCAAAGATGTGCAAAGTGAGGTGAATTGGCCATGCTAAATTGCCCCTTAGTGTCAGGGGGACTAGCTAGGGTAAGTGCATGGGCGTCTGGGGATAGGGCCTGGGTGGGATTGTGGTCGGTGCAGACCTGATGGGCCGAATGGCCTCCTTCTGCAGTGTGTGGGATTCTGTGATTACCGATAGAACCAGTGCCATCAAAGTCACTGCCCAGAAACTGTTGCTACAAAACCATTGCCAATGGAAGTATTTGATAGAAGAAGGGAAAGCTCGCTGGAAGATGAAAGCAGATAGTGTGCAGCTCGCAGAATCGCAGAATTGTCATGGTGCAGAAAGTGGCCATTCAGTCCATCGTTTCTGTCACCCTTGTTTCTGTTGAAACTGAACCATTTCCATACCTTGGGTCATGATTGCATACAGAATCATCTGGGCAGAAAATGCTATTCTCTGACAAATTAACTCAATTAAGAGGCAACATTTAGCCCCCCCTTCCCTAGTTCCAAGTTGCGTTATCATTATCTACGTGGAAATTGATGCACTGAAATCAATTGTGATAGAGCATGGTCTTCAGAACGAATTATTTACATTTGTTATATTGTTAGAGCCTTGTTATTTAGGGAGCAAATTGCATTCTAATTCACAGCAATGGCTGCTTTGACTGAAATTTTGACAGCACTGATAGATAATGTGCTAATAATGTTCCATTTTCCGCACTTGAAAAAGTTATTTGAATATGTGAGATTGCACAACAACGCTTACCATAACAGGCTAATTTTATCTTCAGCACTTGCAAACAGATATGACAGATGTTTCGTACACTTAAAAAAAGAAATTTAATGAGAGTAATTTGCATCGATGCAGGAGGAGAGAGGACCCATTAGGAAGCAGTGCAGCCGTAAACATTCAACAAGGTTGTTTTGTAAAGGGACACAACAATTATATTGATTGCTTTTGAAGCATGTTTAGTTGCAAATTGTGAGCTCTGCAACAACAGCAAATTGCATTCATATAGTGCCGTTATTACTGTAAAATGAGATGATACGCGCAGGTAACGGATACTGCTTTCTCATGTTGTTTCCAGAAGTTTTATTTTGTTATTCATTTGTGGGACATTTGGGCTTCACTGACTGGCCAGCATTTGCCGCCAATTGCTTTTGGAAGGGAGTTGAGAAATCGACCATATTTCTGTGGCTCTGTAGGCCAGACCAGGTAAGGATGGCAGATTTCCTTCCCTAAAGGGCATTAGTGAACTAATGAATTTTTCCGACAATCGACAATAGTTTTGTGATCATCAGTAAATTCTAAATTCCAGATTTTTTTATTGAATTCAAATTCCATCGCCTGCTGAGGCAGTATTGGAACCCGGGTCCCCAGACATTAGCTGAGTTTTTGGATTAATACTCTAGTGATAAAACCACTAGGCTATCGTCTCCCCAGTTTGAAAAAATCATGCTTCAAACACAAAATGCTAAAGCTTTCTTCTTGATCTGAATGGCTCTTTAAATTCCTCTTTGGTAACTGCGACATTTCAATATTTCAAACTATTGTTTGCCGATTTTATCTTCCACCTCATTCCAATCTTCCAGGGGTGTGTATGTCTTGTTTTTTTTGGTGTGGTGGTGCAGTGGTTAGCACTGCTACCTCACAGCACCAGGGACCCTTCTGTTTGTGAACTCAGATGGTTATCTATAACTTCTGCCCATCCTTCTCTCTTGTGCATTTTTTATGTTGCTGATTCACTTTGTCAACCCTGCCCATCCCTTGATTTAACTGAAAGCCAGTTGTTTGAGGCTGTCCGTGTCTATATCAGTCTGACCTGTGGCTTCCTGTGCTTGACAGTGTCATCAGCCTGTGATATTGTCAGGCAATCTGTCCAGTCTGAGCTTTTTGCGTATCAGGATTTGCAACATCCCAACTCAGCTACCCGCCTCTTGTTGTTTCTTTGAAATTACACTGCTGACTTGTCAAAACATTGTCAACAGGCTCATCTGATTCTTGCCTCTGGCTTTGTACTTCATATGGGTGGATTTTACTGTTTGACACTGGCTGAAGATGTGTTCGGAATCTCTTAAAACCTTGCCTCGCTGAGTGTCATTAATCCCCAAAGAGACTGATAACCTTTAACAAGAAATTCAAACTTCCAATGACTAACTGAAAGGGTCACATGAAATTCCAATAGCTAAGACCTTTACTGTAACAAGCAAACCAAAATAAATATTATTGAATCTTATTGAATGGGGGAGGACAGGCTTGAAGGGCTAGATGGCCTACTCCTGCTCCTATTTCTTGTGTTCTTGTGTTCTTATTAACTAAACACTCTTTTAGTAGACAATTTATACTCTGCAATGACTGAAAGTAGCCCTGCCATAGTCATATTTCACTCAGTCTTTTAAGCAGACACTTCATTTTCCAGGAACAAGTCCAAAATAGTTGTCAAATTCATTTTTGGATTCTTGCAGATAAATCATGTTTGAGGTTCAATGAAATATTAAGGAAATCTCAGCCTACAATGGCTTCCAATGGAATATTACCTTCTCAACACCATTCTCCAAGAAAAAGTGAATCACACGGGTATTGTATCAAGGCAGAATCACTAACAATTACTTTCTAGAGACACAGTTTGATTTGATCTTGGGATTAAATAGGCAGTTTAGAGGACCACTATTTGGAAAACCTGACCTTCTTAATATCTCCTAAGTTAAGTTTCAGTTTATTTATTAGTTTCACAAGCAGGCTTACATTAACACTGCAATGAATTTATTGTGAAAATCCTCTAGTTTCCACACTCCGGCACCTGTTTGGATACACAGAGAGAATTTAGCACAGCCAATGCACATAATCAGCATGTCTTTCACAATTTGGGAGGAAAATGGAGCACCTGTAGGAAACCCATGCAGAACATTCAGACTCTGTACAGACAGTGAACCAAGCTGGGAATCGAACCCCAGCTCCCTGGTGATGTGAGGCAGCATAGCTAACCACTGTGCCGCCACTTGTACATGTACCTTACTCCCAATATCTTCCCAGTACCTTCTACCCATCCCAACTTTAATCTCGGCCAATCAAATCACCCTGGCTTGATGTTAGGCAGAATTCAGAACAGATTAAATGACCCGCTCATTCCTGCATTTCATCTTAAAGACTCTGCATCATTCTCAACCAACAAAATATAGCTTGTGTTAGAAACAAAACCTCTGAACAAATCTCTGTGCTTCAATGGCCAAAACACTTGTTAAATGTTAATGATAACAATGAGCCGCTGTGAACTCCACCATTACATATGGAAAAAGAAAATGAAGGCAAAGTCTTTCCCATGATCATCAGAATGGATTGTTCAGGAGATTTTTTAATTCATTGATGGGATGTGGGTGTCGCTCGTTAGGCCAACAATTATTGCCCATCCATAATTACTCTTGAGAAGGCAGTGGTGAGCTGCCTTCTCGAACCGCTGCAGTCCCTGCAGTGTAGGTACATCCACAGTGCTGTTAGGGAGGGAGTTCCAGGATTGTGACCCAGCGACAGGGAAGGAATGATGATATATTTCCCAGTCAGTGTGGTGAGTGACTTGGCGGGGAAGTTCCAGATGGCGGTGTTCCCATGTGTCCGCTATCCTTGTCCTTTAGAAAGGTGCTGTCTAAGGAGCCATGGTGAGTTCCTGCATTACATCAAATGGTCCATTAGCTTACAAAGGAATGTTTGTATAAAATATAGGTGATTATTTCCCTAACAGTAAACAAAGGAGTGGCACAGTGGTTAGCATTGCTGCCTCCAAGCTCCAGGGACTGGGGTTCAATTCCCAGCTCGGGTCATTGTCTGTGTGGAGTTTACACATTCTCCCCATGTCTGCATGGGTTTCCTCCGGGTGCTCATAAGAACATAAGAAATAGGAGCAGGAGTAGGCCATCTAGCCCTTCGAGCCTGCCCTGCCATTCAATAAGATCATGGCTGATCTGTCGTGGCTCGCTCCACCTTCCCGCCCTCTCCCATAACCCTTAATCCCCTCTCTTATCAAGAACCCATCAACCCGTTTCTTAAAAATATTTAGCGAGGCAGCCTCCACCACTTCAACGGGCAGAGAATTCCAGAGATTCACCACCCTTTGAGTGAAGAAGTTCCTCCTCAACTCAGTTCTAAACGCCCCCCTCTTATCTTGAGGCTGTGCCCCCTCGTCCTACTGTCTTTTTTGAGCGGGAAGAGTCTCTCCACCTCTATGCTATCCATCCCATTCATCATCTTATATGTCTCAATGAGATCTCCCCTCATTCTTCTAAACTCTAACGAGTACAAGCCCAGTTTATTCAGCCTCTCCTCATAGCTCAACCCCCTCAACTCCGGTATCAGCCTAGTAAACCTCCTCTGCACTCCCTCCAAGGCCAAAATATCTTTGCGCAGGTGCGGCGCCCAAAACTGCACACAGTACTCCAGCTGCGGCCTCACCAATGCCCTATACAGCTGCAGCAAGACCTCCCTACTTTTATATTCAATCCCCCTCGCTATGAAGGCCAGCATCCCATTTGCCTTCCTGACCACCTGCTGCACCTGCAAGCTGGGTTTTTGCGACTCATGCACAAGGACCCCGAGGTCCCTCTGCACCGTCACCTGCTGCAGTTTTTCGCCCCGTAAGTAATAGTCCTTCCTACCATTCTTCCTACCAAAGTGGACCACCTCACACTTGCCAACATTAAATTCCATTTGCCATTTCCTGGCCCATTCGCCCAGCCCATCTAGATCCTTCTGCAGACTCTCCACACCCTCCGCACAATTTGCCGTTCCCCCAATCTTGGTGTCATCAGCAAATTTCAACACCCTACACTCGGTTCCCTCCTCCAGATCATCTAAATAAATGGTAAAAAGCTGAGGCCCCAGCACCGACCCCTGGGGCACTCCACTAGTCACCAACCGCCAATACGAATAGCACCCGTTGACCCCCACTCTCTGCCTCCTATTTGACAACCAATCCTCTATCCACGTTAACACCCTGCCCCCAACTCCATGTCCCTCTACCTTCTGCAATAACCTCTTGTGAGGTATTTTGTCAAACGCCTTCTGAAAATCTAGAAAGACCACATCCACCGGCTCTCCTCTATCCACCGCCCTAGACACATCCTCATAGAACTCCAGTAAATTTGTCAGACACGACTTCCCTTTAATGAAACCGTGCTGCGTCTGCTCTATCAAACAATTCCCTTCAAGATGCCTCGTAATTTCCTCCTTAATGACAGTTTCTAACATTTTACCTACCACAGACGTTAAACCAACCGGCCTATAATTCCCCGCCTTTTGCCTGGCACCCTTCTTAAACAACGGCGTAACATTAGCCGTTTTCCAATCATCCGGCACTTCCCCGGAATCCAGCGACGTCTGGAAAATAACCACCAAGGCATCCACTATCACCTCCGCCATTTCTTTCAGAACCCTCGGATGCATTCCATCCGTTCCTGGGGACTTGTCCACAATCAGCCCCTCCAGTCTGTCGAGCACCGCCTCTCTAGTAACAGTAATGTCATTAAGACCCTCCAGTCCGACCACCTTTCCATCGCTAACACCCGGCAAATTGTTCACGTCCTCCTCCGTGCAGAAATGGACCACCTTCTTGAACCATTGCACTTTGTCGTGGCAGAAGTTCTGTTATGACCAATGCACGGTACGGTGGTGTATAGAACATAGAACACTTCAGCACAAACACGCCCTAAGGCCCACAAGTTGCGCCGATCATATCCATACCTACCAGGCCATCGAATTGTCTATAACTCCCAATCCCATTAAATCCCATGTACAATGCTGCCTCACAGTGCCAGGAACCTGGGCTCAATATCACCAGAGTGCCCAGTGCTCAGCAGGGCTGAGTCGCACTGGCAGTATACCCATCCTCACAGCAGTTCTCAACCTCTGACCCTTCACTGTGTTCTGGAACTGTGCAATTGGCATCTGTTCGATCCAGTACCGGTTACAAAATTAAAAATTTAGCCCAATAAATCCTCTTGATTTTTTTTTAATAGTATAAACAGTAAAACATTTAAATACGAAAAATTAATCAATTCAATCTACCAGAATATTTTCATCTGATGACTATTTATTTCAAACAAACCCAAGTGGAATGTAAAACCCCACATTGACTATATTTTGACAGATCTTCCACTGAGATAAAATTTATCAGATTAATTAATTTACAAACATCATCAATTGCAATCAGGCATTATTTTTCACTGAAGTCACATGTCAGGATGCATTTTGAATTTAAACGATAGTTTAATGTGTTCTCTATTCAGTAATGTCTGCAATAAATGATTCAGTAGGTTCTAGGCTGGAGTAAAGAATGGAACTAATTAAATTGTTCGACTGCGACCTCATGTCTTTCCTTTGTTTCAACATTTCTTTAAGTTGTTGCTGTCTTCAGGCTTTCCTCTTCTGCATCATTACCCAACGTGCACCAGGCTCAGACCAAGACTCCGTGCCTCTGGAAACGCTAGTCTGTAACGATCAAGGACAACACATTGCGAAGGACATCTGCCAAGTTTGGCAAGAGTGGGACAGGGAAACAAAAAGCGATGCCAAAACCATAAGTCTCAGGGTGGTAAGGAAAGCTGGGGAAATGAAACTTGGACACGTTTGGAGCTCTCAAAAAATGAATTCGTGTCGAAGATGGCAGAGTAGATTTTCAACTTGCCAATTGTGTGCAAAATTGGCAGTGCCCAGCTGTGCCTCAGTGGATACAACTTGTGTTTCTGAATCACACTTTCCCAGGTTCATGTCCCCCCTTCTGGGCTTGAGCAGAGAAATCAGCCCAACGCTGCAGTTTAGCACTGAGTGAGTGCTACATTGTCTGACAGATCATCTTTTACATAAGAACATAAGAAATAGGAGCAGGAGCAAGCCATCTGGCCCTTCGAGCCTGCCCCGCCATTCAATAAGATCATGGCTGATCTGTCGTGGCTCAGTTCCACATTCCGGCCCTCTCCCCATAACCCTTAATCCCCTCTCTTATCAAAAACCCATCAACCCGCTTCTTGAAAATATTTAGCGAGGCAGCCTCCACCACTTCAACGGGTAGAGAATTCCAGAGATTCACCACCCTTTGAGTGAAGAAGTTCCTCCTCAACTCCGTTCTAAAACGCCCCCCCTTTATCTTGAGGCTATGCCCCCTAGTCCTACTGTCTTTTTTGAGCGGGAAGAGTCTCTCCAACTCTATCCTATCCATCCCATTCATCATCTTTTACGTCTCAATGAGATCTCCCCTCATTCTTCTAAACTCCAACGAGTACAAGCCTAGTTCATTCAGCCTCTCCTCATAGCTCAACCCCCTCAACTCCGGTATCAGCCTAGTAAACCTCCTCTGCACTCCCTCCAAGGCCAAAATATCTTTGCGCAGGTGCGGCGCCCAAAACTGCACACAGTACTCCAGCTGCGGCCTCACCAATGCCCTCTACAGCTGCAGCAAGACCTCCCTACTTTTATATTCAATCCCCTTCGCTATGAAGGCCAGCATCCCATTCGCCTTCCTGACCACCTGCAAGCTGGGTTTTTGCGACTCATGCACAAGGACCCCGAGGTCCCTCTGCACCGTCGCCTGCTGCAGTTTTTCGCCACGTAAGTAGTAGTCCTTCCTACCATTCTTCCTTCCAAAGTGGACCTCACACTTGCCAACATTAAATTCCATTTGCCATTTCCTGGCCCATTCGCCCAGCCTGTCTAGATCCTTCTGCAGACTCTTCACACCCTCCGCACAATTTGCCGTTCCCCCAGTCTTGGTTTCATCCGCAAATTTCGACACCCTACACTCGGTTCCCTCCTCCAGATCATCTGGAGGTGAGATAAGGTTTATTTATTACTCAGAGGTCGGCTTATATTAACACTGTAATGAATTCACTTTGAAAATCCCCTAGTTGCCACACTCCGGCACCTGTTCGATTACACTGAGGGAGAATTTGGCATGGCCAATGCACCTTAGCAGCACATCTTTGGACTGAGGGAGGAAACCAGAGCACCCAGAGGAAACCCACGCAGATATGGGGAGAATGTGAAAACTCCACACAGAGAGTGATCCAAGCTGGGAATCGAACCCGGGTCCCTGGCACTGTGAGGCAGTAGTACTAACCACTGTGCTACCCTGTCACCCCCATGATGTTGAACTGAAGCCTTGTTTACCTGCCCAAGTGAATAATTTTACTTTTAGTTACTCATTCATGGGGTGTGGGTAGCATCGGATTGGTCAGTATTTGTCGGCTATCCCTAATTTTCCTTGATAAGATGGTGATGAGCCACTGCAGTTCATGTGGTGTAGGTACATCCACTATGCTGTTAGGAAGGGAGTTCTAGGACTTTGACCCAACAAGAGTAAAGGAGCCCCAATATATTTCCATATCAGGCCACTGTATGTGGAGGAGGAGGGATGGAGTGCATGGGACTGAGGGAGGTTCTAGTCGAGTTAGAGATAAGAGTCAGGGCTGTGGGGGAAATTCTCAGGTGGGGCACAGGCAGGAAGATCTGAGGGAGGTGGGGGCGATGGGTCAGGGGGCATGCTTGCTTGGTGATGGACAGGTCTGTGGGGTAGGGGAGTTGGGGATCGGGAGGGGTCAGGTCCGGCTGGATCAGATCTGGAGTTGTGGGTGTCCAGTGGACCTATTCACTTGGGCAGGTAAATAAGGCTTCAGTTCAACATCATGGGGGTGACAGGGTAGCACAGTGGTTAGAACTACTGCCTCACAGTGCCAGGGACCCGGGTTCGATTCCCAGCTTGGATCACTCTCTGTGTGGAGTTTTCACATTCTCCCCGTATCTGCGTGGGTTTCCTCTGGGTGCTCCAGTTTCCTCCCATCGTCCAAAGATGTGCTGCTTAGGTGCATTGGCCATGCTAAATTCTCCCTCCGTGTAACCAAACAAGTGCCCGAGTGTGGCAAAT
Source organism: Prionace glauca (assembly GCA_037974335.1). Taxonomy (NCBI): domain Eukaryota; kingdom Metazoa; phylum Chordata; class Chondrichthyes; order Carcharhiniformes; family Carcharhinidae; genus Prionace; species Prionace glauca. The sequence continues at coordinate 82,812,740 of CM075734.1, read as the reverse complement.
AGGGTATTTTCAGAGTGACATCATTACAATGTTAATGTAAGCCGACTTGTGACTAATAAATAAACCTTATCTCACCAGAAGGTAAATAACTAAAAGGGGGTATGGGGGTGTGGGGAGCAATGTGGGGAGAGTGTGGATGGAGTGGGGGAGTGCCAGTCCTGTTTGTGGCACCTTGGATTGGGTGAAAGTGGGAGTCCAGTCAGGTTGGGCTGGACCTCACAGGGTGTAGGGGTTTGGTTAGGGACTGCAGGATGGAGATGTGCCCGGGGGCGAGTCTGGTCATTCATTTCAGACCGCAGGCTGATTGGCTGAAAACTGCTCCAATATCTTACGGTCTTATGGAATTGCAATTAGAATCCGAGAAATCCTACATTGCAAAAGCAGGCCATTCAGCCCATCAAATCAGCACCGGCTGTATAGGGCATTGGTGAGGCCACAGCTGGAGTACTGTGTGCAGTTTTGGGCGCCGCACCTGCGCAAGGATATTTTGGCCCTGGAGGGAGTGCAGAGGATGTTTACTAGGCTGATACCAGAGTTGAGGGGATTGAGCTATGAGGAGAGGCTGAATAAACTAGGCTTGTATTCGTTAGAGTTTAGAAGAATGAGGGGAGATCTCATTGAGACGGATAAGATGATGAATGGGATGGATAGGATAGAGGTGGAGAGACTCTTCCCGCTCAAAAAAGACAGTAGGACTAGGGGGCACAGCCTCAAGGTAAAGGGGAGGCGGTTTAGAACAGAGTTGAGGAGGAACTTCTTCAGTCAAAGGGTGGTGAATCTCTGGAATTCTCTGCCCGTTGAAGTGGTGGAGGCTGCCTCGCTAAATATTTTTAAGACGCGGGTTGATGGATTTTTGATAAGAGAAGGGATTAAGGGTTATGGGGAAAGGGCGGGAAGGTGGAGCTGAGTCATGACAGATCAGCCATGATCTTATTGAATGGCGGGGCAGGCTCGAAGGGCCAGATGGCCTACTCCTGCTCCTATTTCTTATGTTCTTATGAATCTCCAACAGGGCATCCCATCCATACCCCACACATTGACCCAGCTAATCCCCATCATTTACACATTGTGGGACATTAAGGAGCAAATTATTTCAGTTGCCCCCCACACCCCCCCCCCATTCTTCAACAGTTTAGCTTCTAATTCCTGAGAGTAAAAGTTATATTCTGAAACATATAAACTCTGAAATAAATATTCATAACAGGTGCTGTTGATGGTTGGTGTCAAAACATTGTTAAAGGAAATGTCCCTTATACAGTCGCAAAAATATCAAAAGTTAAGTGAAAATGTTTAAAGAGACGATTTAATGCTTAGTAATGGACTGTGTTTATGTTGTTCCCAAATTATAGATATGCTGAGTTTAACAGATTTGATCTCCCCTTGTTGATTGTATCATTAATTTTGCAACACAACTCACATATAAAGCCACTGTGTGCTCAATTATCAGATGCAAAACATTTTTCCAAACACACTGAATTTATTGCAGTGTCAAACAAACCATTAGCTTAAAAAATAACTGTGAGTAATATATGCAAGTCACACGGTTGTGTAAGGAACCATAGATTGCCACGACTGTGTGTAAAGAAACTAATGCCATAAGGTGTTTTGGTCATTTAATTTGTGACATGGATACAACACATTGAATCCCTACTGAGCAGAAGGAGGACATTCAGCCCATCAAGTCTGCACCTACCATTGTCCCACCTAGGCCCTATTCCCATAACCCCACATATTTATCCTGCTAACCCCCTTGACACTAAGGGTCAATTTAGCATGGCCAATCCACCTAACCTATACATCTTTGGGCTGTGGGAGGAAACTGGAGCACCCGGAGGAAACCCAAGCAGACACGGGGAGAACATGCAGACTCCACACAGGCAATGACCCAAGGTTGGGATTGAACCCGGGTCCTTAGCGTTGTGACGCAGCTGTGCTAACCACTGGGCTGCTGGACTACCTTACTGGTTATTAGGCATTAGCAAATAGTCAGTGTATCAGTCAAATGTGCCAGACACACATCAGATAGAAAGGATACTGTTACTGTCTTATGAAATAAGTTTTAAATCATAGAATTCTGGGGCTTCTTTGAATGTATTTCACAGATCATGTCACGTGCTGCAGAAGAATGTATTTTGAGTTAGATGCACAGATTGCAATGCAGTAGTGAGTAATGTGGCATTCTGGATACTTATGTGTGCATACACATGAGTGTATAATTGCTAAATCATATTTGAAGGGTATTACTAATTATCAAAACTGGAGTCAATAGGAATCAGGGGAAAACTCTCAGCTGGTTCGAGTCATACTTAGCACCAAGGAAGATGGTTGCGATGGTTGGAGATCAATAGTCTCAGATCCAGGACATCTCTTCAGGAATCCCTTGGGGTAATGGCATTGACCCAACCATCTTCAGCTGCTTCATCAATAACATTTCCTTCCGTTATAAGGTCAGGAGGGGGGATGTTTGCTGGTAAATGCATAACGTTCAGCACTTGTCTTCACTGCTCAGATGCTGAAGCAGTCCATATCTAAATTGGACTGACAAGTGGCAAGTAACATTCGCACTACACATGCACCAGGCAAGAACATTTCCAAAAAGGAAGAATCTAACCATCTTCCCTTGACATTCAATGGGATTACCGTTGCTGAATCCCCCATTATCCACATCCTGGGGGGTTACCATTGATCAAAAACTGAACTGGGCCCTGCCATATAAATACTGTGACCATTAGAACAGTAAGAAGCCTCACAACACCAAGTCAAAGTCCAACAGGTTTATCAGGTAGCAAATGCCATTAGCTTTCGAGTGTTGCTCTTTTGTCAAGTGAGTAGGGTGTTCTGATCACAAACAGGGCATATAAAGGCACATACCATTAGAACAGGTCAGAGGCTGGGAATACAGTGGCGAGTAACTCACCTCAATTCCCAAAGCCTGAGCACCATCTACAAGGCACAAGTCAGGAGGGTGAATGAATACTTTCCACTTGCCTGGATGGGCGCAGATCCAACAATAGAACATAGAACATTACAGCACAGAACAGGCCCTTCGGCCCACGATGTTGCGCCGACCAGTTAAAAAACAATGCTAACCTAAACCAATCCCTTTCCATCCATAAACCTATCCACGGATCTCTTAAACGCCCCCAAACTAGGCGCATCTACAACTGCAGCAGGCAGGGCGTTCCAGTCCCTCACCACCCTCTGGGTAAAGAACCTACCCCTGACATCCGTCCTATAACTACCACTCCTTAATTTAAAGCTATGCCCCCTCATGCTCGCTTTCGCCATCCGAGGAAAAAGGCTATCACTGTCCACCCTATCCAAACCTCTAATCATCTTGTATGTTTCAATAAGGTCCCCTCTTAGCCGCCTTCTTTCCAACGAAAACCACCCCAAATCCCTCAGTCTCTCCTCATAGGACCTTCCCTCCATACCAGGCAACATCCTGGTAAACCCCCTCTGCACCCTCTCCAATGCCTTCACATCCTTCCTGTAATGTGGGGACCAGAACTGCACACAGTACTCCAAGTGCGGCCGCACCAGAGTTTTGTACAGTTGCAACATGACGTTGCGGCTCCTAAATTCAATCCCCCTACCAATAAACGCCAAGACACCGTATGCCTTCCTAACAACCTTATCGACTTGATTTCCAACTTTCAGGGATCTATGCACATATACACCTAGATCCCTCTGTTTGTCAACACATTCAGAGTCCTATCGTTAGCCCTATACTCGACACATCTGTTATTCCTGCCAAAGTAAATTACCTCACACTTTTCCGCATTAAACTCCATCTGCCACCTCTCGGCCCAGCTCTGCAACTTGTCCAAGTCTCTCTGTAAACTATGATACCCCTCTTCACTATCTACCACTCCTCCGACTTTGGTGTCATCAGCAAATTTACTAATCCAAACAATACTCAAGGAACTCAATACCATAGAAGACAAAGCAGCCCCCACTTGATTGGCACCCCATCCACCAGCTTAGATATTCACTCCCTCCACCCTGGACCCTCATGTGTGGGTGGTACTGTACTCAATCTCGTGTTAACCCTTTATGTACCAAATACTTGGATTACATTTCCAAGTGCTTATCCAATGTATTTACACTTTACCCCACGTAATTCAACATATCTACTATCTCATCACCATGCCTCAAGTTTCTGAGTTTATAAGCTTTACCCAAACCCCTCTGTATATTGTTCTCAGCACTGTCAGAGGAGTGGTAAACTCTGATGCTTTTGATTTGATTTGATTTTTAATTTATTATTGTCACATGTCTTAGTATACAGTGAAAAGCATTGTTTTTTGCACGCTATACAGACAAAACATACCATTCATAGAGAAGGAAACAAGAGAGTACAGAATGTAGTGTTACAGTCATAGCTAGGGTATAGAGAAAGATCAATTTAATACAAGTCCATTCAAAAGTCAGCAGCAGGGGAGATGCTGTTCCTGAGTTGGTTGGTATTTGACCTCAGATTTTTGTATCTTTATCCCAAAGGAAGAAGGTGGAAGAGAGAATGTCCAGGGTGTTTGGCATCCTTAATTATGCTGGCTGCTTTGATACATAACCTCAGACTTCTGTGCAGGTAATCTTTGTTGAACTGGAGGTTGTTCTGGCATCTGTGTATCACTACATCCTGTTTTCCAATTCCCTGGCCTGGAATCGCTCTGTGTTGATTCCCTATGATAGATGGTGGCACTATTATTCTCCTCTGTGTGAGGTGGATAAACACCGGGCTTGTCTCTCTGGTATTGGTTTCTTCTGTTCACTTGTGCGGCTTGCTATGAAAAGAAAAGTTTATTTATTAGCCACAACTGAGGCGTACATTAACTCTGTAATGACATTACTGTGAAAATCCCCTGGTCGTCACACTCCACACTCCTATTCAGGTCAATGCACCTGACCAGCGCCTCTTTCAGAATGTGGGAGGAAATCCACGTAGACACAAGGAGGATGTGCAAACTCCACACAGACAGCGACCCAAGCCGGGGATTGAAACCGGCTCCTCAGCACTATGAGGCAGCAGTGCTAACTACTGTGCCACCACTGATGCTTGCTGGGATGGAAAGTAGCTCTTCCTATTGTGAGAATGCATGCTGGGATGGAAATGGCTCTCGTTGTTGAGAGTGTGTCACCTGGTAAACTCACCTTAACGTCTGGCTGTGTAGGGCACCATTGTCAATGGCTGCTATTCAGTTCTACTCTGTCTAGGCCTCTCAGTATTCTGTAAGTTTCAATTAGATCTTCCTCCTCATCCTTCTAAACTCCATTGAGTACAAACCCAGAGCCCTCAACTGCTCCTCATATGACAAACTCTTCATTCCTGGGATCATTCTTGTGAACCTCCTCTGGACCCTCTCCAAGGCCAGCACATCCTTCCTTAGGTATAGGGTCCAAAACTACTCACAATGCTTCCAAATGGGGTCTGACCCAGATGGAAGGGAGCAGAGGAGATTTACTAAAGTGGTCGTGGGGGTGAGATGCTCTAGTTATTTGGAGCTATTGATAATCTTGGAAACGTTTGCTAGAACACAACATGAGAATCTATTTCCAAAGGAAAAGGGAATAACAAATAGAACCAAAAGAGAAAATGCTGGAAAATCTCAGCGAGTCTGGCAGCATCTGTAAGGAGGGAAAAGAGCTGATGTTTCAAGATCAGATGACCCTTTATCAAAGCTAAAAGGCACAGACAGTGCCTTTTACGAAGCCCCACTCAAGCACGATGGGCCAAATGTTCTCCATCTGTACAAAATTATTCAATGATTCAAACATACATTGTCATTATTATTGTTATTAAGTCGAGAAGCGTTTGTTTACTAAATCAATCATTTCTGAATCAACTGTCGTAGATCAGTTCTCTTCATGCAAAATAGCTGCAATGTTTTCTAAAGGAAATTTATAAAATTGTTCTTCTGGGAATTTATTCAAGAGCCAAGTCAACATGACATGTTGTCATTTTCCTGAAATTCTGCTTCACTCTTTACAACAACTGTTCAGAATTTTTTTTTCCCACAGATTTCACATGGCAGATAGCTATGTTTAGTTTTAAATTTGCACATGACATTTGCTTCTCAAAGGATTACCATCGATTCTTTATGAATCACTGCTAGATAAATAAAGAGGGTGCTTTGGTAAAGAATGTTCAGTTTATCAAGTAAGCCTTTGAAGATTAGTACGTCTGCTCGCGATGCTTTCTTTCTCCACAGATGCCCTGAATTCATTTCAAAGTATAATCTTAGCTTGTCAATGCAAAATGGTCCCTACAATGCTATCGGCAGAAACCACAGAAAACGTGCTTCGGTGAAAAGGATGCTCTATGCAGAGGGGGGCTACAGCACCCCGTTAAATCTTGGAAAAGCCTGATGTCTGTGTCAAGTAAATACAGGCCAACAACAGGGGTTATACTTGTGTGAGAATTCATGCAAAATGCACACAAAAATTACTACTTCACAGATGTGGAATCTGTACTCCACTTATGATTCATCCTGTTATCTGAATTATGCATGCCTTTCAACAAGTCAAAAGATCCAAAGATTAACAAAATGGTTTGATTGGATGAGCACTTGTCGATATCACACAATAAATTTCAGTGGATACCTCCAGCCTGTCTCTTGTGCAAGCTGCGTTAGTGGGGAACAGTTTCAGGCAATGGTTTAGGAGAATTTGGTGACCTTGTAGATATCCAGTGTCCGGTGGTCAGACAGAATGCACTGCCCAGTCATCCACAGCTGGAGCATGTTGGTATATCCATCACTCGGGCCTTCTGCTTTGCAATGCTTTCACACAGCCCCGGAGACATTTGCAGTTGGGTGCAAGGGGAACTTATAGAAATTTCCCCGTGGTGACAGTGCTTTGACCTCCTTCAGTCCTGAGCACCACAATGCTCACAGGAGCCGGGATGTCTTGCTACATTTATACAGGGCCTTGGTGAGGCCAGGCCTGGAGTATTCTGCATGCAGTTTGAATCCCTTTATCTGAGGAAGGATGCTCTTGTTCCAGTGGGGGTGCAGCGGAGGTTTACCAGGCCGATTCCCGGGATGACCGGACTGACTTACGGAGAGAGGTTGAGTCGGTTAGGATCATATTCACTGGCGTTCAAAAGAATAAGGGGAGGGGGAGTTTCATAGAAATCTAGAATATTCTAACAGGACTAGTGAGGGTAGATGCAGGAAGGTTGTTCCCGATGGTGGGTACCAGGAGGTCACAGTTTGAAGATAGAACATAGAACATAGAACACTACAGCACAAACAGGCCCTTCGGCCCACAAGTTGCGCCGATCACATCAATACCTACCAACCTACAGACCTATCTATAACCCTCAATCTCATTAAACCCCATATACTCATCCAGAAGTCTTTTAAAAGACCCCAGCGAGTTTGCCTCCACCACCGATGACAGCAGCCGATTCCATTCACTCACCACCCTCTGAGTGAAAAACTTACCCCTAACATCTTTGGACACAAGTGAGGTCCCAGAAGACTGGAGGGTAGCAAATGTGGTACCACTGTTCAAAAAAGGTAGTAGGGATAACCCTGGAAATTATAGACCGTTGAGTTTGACGTCGGTGGTAGGGAAGTTAATGGAAAAAATACTTAGGGGTAGGATGTATGAGCATTTGGAGCGTTGCGATCTGATTAGGGATACGCAACATGGCTTTGTTAGAGGGAGGTCTTGCCTTGCGAATCTGATGGAATTCTTTGAGGAGGTGACAAAAACGGTTGACGATGGGAGAACCGTTGATGTCATCTATATGGATTTCAGTAAGGCGTTTGACAAAGTCCCTCACGGTAGGCTGGTAGAAAAGGTTAAGGCGCATGGGATACGAGGCCAGGTAGCTAGGTGGATTGAGAACTGGCTGGGAAATAGGAGACAGAGGGTAGCTGTGGAGGGGACCTTGTCGGGCTGGAGGCCAGTGACCAGTGGTGTGCCGCAAGGCTCAGTACTGGGACCTCTCCTCTTTGTGGTCTACATAAATGACTTGGAAGAGGGCGTAGGTGGTGTGATTAGCAAGTTTGCTGATGACACCAAGATGGCAGGGTTGGCGGGTACAGAACTGGATTGTCAGGTGATACAACAGGATATAGATAGGTTGGTGCAGTGGGCAGATAGGTGGCAGATGGCATTTAATCCTGACAAATGCGAGGTGATGCATTTTGGACGGAATAATGCAGAGAGGAGCTATGTGATTAAAGGGAGGCCGATTAGGAGTATAGACATACAGAGGGACCTGGGAGTGCAGGTTCACAAATCCATGAAGGTTGCGTCACAAGTAGAGAAGGTTGTTAGGAAGGCTTATGGGATGTTGGCCTTTATAGGAAGGGGCATAGAGTATAAAAGCTGCCGTCTAATGCTTCAGTTGCACAGAACATTGGTTACACCGCATTTGGAGTACTGCGTCCAGTTCTGGTCACCTTACTACCGGAAGGACGTGGAGTCTCTGGAAAGGGTGCAGAGGAGGTTTACCAGGATGTTGCCTGGCATGGGGGGACTGGGTTACGAGGAGAGGTTGAAGAAACTGGGACTATTTTCCTTGGAAAGACGGAGATTGAGAGGGGACATGATAGAAGTATATAAGATAATGAAGGGAATGGATAGAGTTAATAGTGAGAGACTGCTCCCTAGACTAGATACAAACACGAGAGGTCATCATTTAAGGGTGAGGGGGGAGAGGTATAATTTGGAGGTGAGAAGAAGGTTCTTTACGCAGAGAGTTGTGGGGGTCTGGAACGCGCTACCGAGTAGGGTGGTGGAGGCAGGAACATTGGACTCGTTTAAGATGCAGTTAGATAGGCACATGAGTGAAACGAGAATGGAGGGATATGGTAGGGGCTATTAAATAGGGTTAAACCTCAGGAGACACTGGAAAGGCAGGCTGAAAGATTAATATTTTTGTCTTTATTCCACAGGTGGAGATCCACCTCGTATCAAACGAGGGGCATTCACACGGCGGGTCGTGCGTGGGCTGCTCTTGGAAGTTCCAGGAGTGGCCTAGTACTTCATGTCGGTGTGTGTGCTTGATTCTGGACCGGTAGATGGGCACCGCAACAGCTCAGTGACTAGCACTGCTGGCTGTGCAGGCACATGGATTTGGGCCTGTGTCTGTGGGAGTTTGCGCATTCTCCCTGTGGTTGCGTGGGTTTCCTCCGGGCGCTCCGGTTTCCTCCCACACCCCAAAGATGTGCTCTCAGGCTAATCGGTTTTTACCAAATTGACACTATTTCTTCCCTGAATCTGACTGAGTAGGGTTCCATTCATAGATATGCAGGGTAGAATAGGTGTAGGGTGATGTGGTGGCGTGGGCTCGTTGGGCCGAAGGGCCTGTTTCCCATGCTGGATTGTTCTTTGTTCTTTGTTCTTTATTTATCACTTCTAAACTTCCCTCCCTGCACCTTAAATCTGTGTCCTCTCGTAGCGACCATTTCAACCCGGGGAAATAGCCTCTGAGAGTCCACCCTATCTATTCCTCTCAACATTTTGTGAACTTCTATAAGGTGGATATAAGGTGGACTGCTTCAGACTGAGCTGAGAAGTAATTTCTTCCCCCAGAGAGTGGTCAGTCTGTGGAATTCAACACCATAGAAAGCCATTAAAGCCAAAACATTGTTTGTTTTCAAGAAGCAGTTAGATCTAGCTCTTGGAGCTCAAGGGATCTAAGGTTATTGGTGGGGGAATGGGGGGAGGAGGAGGAGGGTAGAGAGAAGGAACAGGTCACAGAGTTGGATGATCAGCCATGATCGTAATGAATGATGGAGCAGACTTGATGGGCCAAATGGCCTCCTATTCTTCTATGTTTCCCTGAAACTCCTTGCCTTCAGGCTTTTGGGTCATCCGCTGTCCTGTGTGGGATTTGATTTGATAATGATTAGGTGAAGTATCTGACATCCATCATTATGAAGTGCTTCAAAAGGTTAGTCATGGCACGAATCAATTCCAGCTTCCTGGACTACCCGGATCCACAGTTTGCCTACTGCCGCAACAGGTCCACAGCAGAGCCATTTCCCTGGCCCTACACTCAACTTTGGAACACCTCAATAACAAGGACATCTATGTCAGACTTGTTTATTGACTACAGCTCAGCCTTCAACACTATTATTCCCATGAAACCCGTCTCCAAACTCCATGGCCTGGGCCTCGGCACCTCCCTCTGTGACTGGATCCTGAACTTCCTAACTCATAGGCCACAATCAGTAAGGAAAGGCAACAACACCTCCTCCACGATCATCCTCAACACCAGTGCACCACAAGGCTGTGTTCTCAGTCCCCTACTATACTCCTTTTACATTGATAACTGTGTGGCCAAATTCCCCTCCAATTTGATTTTCAAATTTGCTGACGACACCACCATAGTGAATCAGATCTCAAACAATGACGAGACAGAGTACACCAATGAGGTAGAGAATCTGGTGAGCTGGTGTGGCAATAAAACCTCTCCCTCAATATCAACAAAATGAGGGAGATTGTCATCGACTTCAGGAAGCGTAAAGGAGAACATGCCCCTGTCTATGGGGCATGTTCTCAATGGGGATGAAATAGAAAGGATTGAGAGCTTCATATTTTTAGGTGTCCAGATCACCAACAACCTTCCCTGGTCCCCCCATGTTGACAGTATAGTTAAGAAAGCTCACCAATGCCTCTACTTTCTCAGAAGACTAAGGGAATTTGGCATGTCAGCTATGGTTCACATCAATTTTTACAGGTGCACCAAAGAAAGCATTATTTCTGGTTGTATCACAGCTTGGTATGGCTCCTGCTTTGCCCAAGACCACAAGAAACTACAAAAGATCATGAATGTAGCCCAGTTCATCACGCAAACCAGCCTCCCAACCACTGACTCTGTCTACAATTCCTGCTGCCTCGACAAAGCAGCCAGCATAATTAAGGATCCCACGCACCCCGGACATTCTCTCTTCTACCTTGCCATTGCAAATGGAATTTAATGTTGGCAAGTGTGAGGTGGTCCACTTTGGAAGGAAGAATGGTAGGAAGGTCTATTACTTACGTGGCGAAAAACTGCAGCAGGCGACGGTGCAGAAGGACCTCGGGGTCCTTGTGCATGAGTCGCAAAAACCCAGCTTGCAGGTGCAGCAGGTGATCAGGAAGGCGAATGGGATGCTGGCCTTCATAGCGAGGGGGATTGAATATAAAAGTAGGTAGGTCTTGCTGCAACTGTATAGGGCATTGGTGAGGCCGCAGCTGGAGTACTGTGTGCAGTTTTGGGCGCCGCACCTGCGCAAAGATATTTTGGCCTTGGAGGGAGTGCAGAGGAGGTTTACGAGGCTGATACCGGAGTTGAGGGGGTTGAGCTATGAGGAGAGGCTGAATGAACTAGGCTTGTACTCGCTGGAGTTTAGAAGAATGAGGGGAGATCTCATTGAGACGTATAAGATGATGAATGGGATGGATAGGATCGAGGTGGAGAGACTCTTCCCGCTCAAAAAAGACAGTAGGACTAGGGGGCACAGCCTCACGATAAAGGGGGGGGCGGTTTAGAACGGAGTTGAGGAGGAACTTCTTCACTCAAAGGATGGTGAATCTCTGGAATTCTCTGCCCGTTGAAGTGGTGGAGGCTGCCTCGCTAAATATTTTCAAGAAGCGGGTTGATGGGTTTTTGATAAGAGAGGGGATTAAGGGTAATGGGGAGAGGGCGGGAAAGTGGAACTGAGCCACGACAGATCAGCCATGATCTTATTGAATGGCGGGGCAGGCTCGAATGGCCAGATGGCCTACTCCTGCTCCTATTTCTTATGTTCTTATGTTCTTAAGTTCTTCCATCAGGAGAAAGATACAAAAGTATGAGGTCACGTAACAACCGACTCAAGGACAGTTTCTGCCCTGCTGCTGTCTGATTTTTGAATGGGCTTACCTTGCATTAAGTTGATCTTTCTCTACACCCTCGCTATGCCTGTTACACTACATTCTGCACTCTCTTGTTTCTTTCTCTATGAACGGTATGTTTTGTCTGTATAGCGTGCAAGAAACAATACTTTTCACTGTATGCTAATACACGTGACAATAATAAATCAATTCGAATCAAATATCTCGGGGACTGATGCTCTGTTAAAGGTTCAATATGAATGCAAGTGGTTGTTGTTCAGTGAGACATTCCTGGACAAATTGCAAGGCCCCCTTTTTTTACAATAATTCAGGAATTAATCTGTAAACAGTCAGGTTGGTAACACTGGACTTGATCATTGCTTTCTCCATGGCAACACCTTGGCCAACCAAAACTGATTTGCCAACCAATCAGCACCCATTTTTCTTATGGCATAAGTTGTTGTGATCTTTTGACATTTGGTATTCCGGCATTTGTCCTGATGAGTGCAAATGGGGAATCTTCGACAACATGTCCATCTTTTTAGCAGTGATCAACTGTTGTGTGATAAAAATACATTGAAGTAAAGGTTATTTATTAATGTCACATGTAGGCTTACATTAACACTGCAATTAAGTTACTGTGAAAATCCCCTAGTCGCCGCACTCTGGCGCCTGTTTGGGTCAGTCCACCTAACCGGCTGGAATTCTCCAGTCTCATGCTACCCCTGCTACCACTGCCAGTGAGAACAGAACAGAGAATTTGGCACTCAGCCAAATGTTCATTCACTGCAGCGGGACTGGAGAATCCCAGCCGCGGGCGAGGTCAGAGAATTCCAGTCGCTTTGTGCAATTTGCTTTGACCATCACGTGGTGGTAGGGAATAACTCACTCGGAGAGTTTAGGTTGCTGTGGTAACCTGCACCTTTACACGCATGTTACAGCCTAGAACTGTGTTTAATGACAGTCAAAGCTAACTATCATGTATCCCTGAAACAGTTACATTGGACATGGCTTTTGGAAGCAATGAGTCCACATCAAACAAGACCAGCCCTTTTAGCTAATTATAGCTAAGAATAAATAAGCTTTTTTTGGGGCATTTTTTGAAGTTCATTGGCTATCCATTCACTAGTGTCCCTTTGAAAAGTTTGTTGTTGCTAAATGAACCCTGAAGCAATGATTAGAACAAATTACACAGTGACAACCTTAATGACCAGACGCAACTGGTGATCAAACATAGCAAAAGAGTTCATTCTTAACACCACTTACATAAGAACATAAGAAATAGGAGCAGGAGTAGGCCATCTAGCCCTTCGAGCCTGCCCCGCCATTCAATAAGATCATGGCTGATCTAAAGTGGATCAGTTCCACTTTCCCGCTTTCTCCCCATAATCCTTAATTCTCTTGTCTATCAGAAACCTATCTACCCGTGACTTAAATATATTCAGCGAGGTAGCCTCCACCACTTCAACGGGCAGAGAATTCCAGAGATTCACCACCCTTTGAGTGAAGAAGTTCCTCCTCAATTCTGATCTAAACTGCACCCCCCCCTTTACCTTGAAGCTGTGCCCTCTAGTCCTGCTGTCCTTTCTAAGCGGGAAGAATCTCTCTACCTCTACCCTATCCATCCCCTTCATTATCTTAAAGGTCTCTATAAGATCCCCCCCTCATCCTTCTAAACTCCAATGAGTACAGACCCAGTCTATTTAGTCTCTCTTCATAGGCCAACCCCCTCATCTCCGGTATCAGCCTAGTGAACCTCCTCTGCACTCCCTTCAAGGCCAAAATATCCTTCCGCAAGTGCGGCAACCAAAACTGCACACAGTACTCCAGCTGCGGCCTCACCGGTGCCCTGTACAGTTGCAGCAAGACCTCCCTACTTTTATATTCAATCCCCCTCGCTATAAAGGCCAACATTCCATTTGCCTTCTTAATCACCTACTGCACCTGCAGACTGGGTTTTTGTGACTCGTGTACAAGGACCCCCAGGTCCCTCTGCACTGTAGCATGCTGACTTACAGGTCATCATTCTTTCACTGTGTGGGGAAAGAAGGCTCAGACATCAAACCAGCATAAGCTCTTCAATAGATCAAAGCCCCGCCTTACTTGCCGATGAAGGAGATTTAGTGGAAACTCATTAAGAACAAAGAACAACACAGCACAGGAAACAGGCCCTTCGGCCCAACGAGCCCACGCCACCATTTTAACATTATGAGTGCCCTCCTGTACCTATGACCTTTGTCTACGCCTATTGGGGAAGATTGAAGGAAGACTAATTTAGGGGTAATTTGTTACTCCAATCAGCCTGGGAGCACGTTTTTGGGGTGTGGGAGGAAACCGGAGCACCCAGAGAAAACCCACGCAATCACGGGGAGAATGTGCAAAACTCCCGCAGACACTGGCCCCAATCCATGTATCTGTACAGCAATCAGTGATAGTCACCGAGCACCCACATGAGTGCAAAGATTGCATTGTAATTCCATCACATGAAATTAACACAGCAGATTTCTCTCTAATCTCCAGATGGCTTTGGAAACAGGAAATGGGAACCCAAGATAAACAACGTGCTTCTAAGCAAAGATAAACTCAGAAACCTTCAGTTGAACACAAGCTTCAATAGATGCTGAACCACAGAGGACCTATTCGGACTAATGAGCAAATGCTTACTTAAAGAGATGGGTTTTGAAGTCTTAGTGGGCAATTGAGAAACAGAGAGGTTTAGGAATGGAATTCCGGGGTTTAGGATGTGTGCAAAAACAGCCAATACCGATGGAATGATAACTTGGCGGTGTCAAAGAGACTACCAGTGGGTTAAAAAAAAAACTGTTCAGATCCATTTTCTTTTCCTTCTGGATAGCTCAAGAGACTGAAAACAGAGGCGTCCAGACATTGCGACATGCAAAGTGGGAGCAAGAGGAGGCTATTTGCTCCTTTGAGCCTGCTCCGCCCCTTAAAGTCATAGAGGTTTACAACATGGAAACAGGCCCTTCAGCCCAACTTGTCCATGCCGCCCTTATTTTTTTTTTAATCCCTAAGCTAATTCCAATTTCCTGCATTGGCCCTTATCCCTGTATACCCATCGTACTCATGAGACTATCTAAATGCATTTTAAAAGATAAAATTGTGCACGCCTCTACTACTACATCTGGCAGTTCATTCCACACACTCACCACCCTCTGTGTGAAAAAAATTGCCCCTCTGGACATTTTAGTATCTCCTCCCTCTCACCTTAAACCCATGCCCTCTAGTTTTAAACTCCCCTACATTTGGGAAAAGATATGGAGTATCTAGAACATAGAACATAGAACATTACAGCGCAGAACAGGCCCTTCGGCCCACGATGTTGCGCCGACCAGTTACAAAACAATGACCCACTAGCCTAAACCAATCCCTTTTCGTCCATAAACCTATCCACAGATCTCTTAAACGCCCCCAAACTAGGTGCATTTACAACTGCAGCTGGCAGGGCATTCCAGTCCCTCACCACCCTCTGGGTAAAGAACCTACCCCTGACATCTGTCCTATAACTACCCTCCCTTAATTTAAAGTCGTGCCCCCTTGTGCTAGCTTTCTCCATCCTAGGAAAAATGCTATCACTATCTACCCTGTCTAAACCTCTAATCATCTTATATGTTTCAATAAGGTCCCCTCTTAGCCGCCTTCTTTCCAGCGAAAACAACCCCAAATCCCTCAGTCTCTCCTCATAGGATCTCCCCTCCATACCAGGCAACATCCTGGTAAACCTCTTCTGCACCCTCTCCAAAGCCTCTACATCCTTCCTGTAATGTGGGGACCAGAACTGCACACAAAACTCCAAGTGTGGCCGCACCAGAGTTGTGTACAGTTGCATCATGACGCTGCGACTCCTAAATTCAATCCCCCTACCATCTACCTTGTCTATGCCCCTCATTATTTTATAGACGTCTATGAGGTCACCCCTCAGCCTATTCAGCCTCTCTTTATAACTCAATCCATCAAGCCCTGGTAGCATTGTAGTAAACCTTTTCTGAACTCTTTCTAGTTTAATTATATCCTTTCTATAATAGGGTGACCAGAATTGCACACAGTATTCTAAGTGTGGCCTTACCAATGTGTTGTACAACTTCAACAAGACAATCCAACTCCTGTATTCAATGTTCTGACTGATGAAACCAAGCATGCCAAATGCCTTCTTCACCACTCTGTCCACCTGTGACTCCACTTTCAAGGGGCTATGAACATGCACCCCTAGATCTCTTTGTTCTGTAACTCTCCCCAAAGCCCTACCATTAGCTGAGTAAGTCCTACCCTGGTTCAATCTTCCAAAATACATTATCTCAAATAAATTAAACTCCATCCGCTATTTGTCTGCCCACTGGCCCAATTGATCAAGATCCCACTGCAATTGAAAATAACCTTCCTCACTGTCCGCCATGCCACCATGATTATGGTCATAGCTAATCATCCAACTCAATAGCCTGATCCTTTCTCCCCCCGCCATATCCTGGAATGTTGTGGGGCTTGAGAAGCTTAACAAGAGATAGTGAGGATGAAACCATTCAGGAATTTGGAAACAAGGAGGAAAATTTACAATTCCCTCACAATTACACACCAGATATTTATGAAGTCATCAGGAAGAAAGCTGCAGGAACATGGGGAAAAGGTACCTTAGCAATTTTCTCTGATCCCCTCGACAATCAAAAGCCACTACTCCCCCAGGTGAAGATTATTTATCAGTTGAATCTTGGATTTGAATTCAGGTCTTTGAACAGCAAGTTAGCATTGCAGCAATTAAAGTTATTGAGCTGCCCAATAATTCTTTAAGACCACTTGTCATTAAGTTATTTAATTAAATGTATTTGAACAATGACAATATAGAGCTGTGCTTAATCCTTGTGCTATCAGTGATGATCACATTGGTTCAGGGTTGTTGGGTTTGGGATGACTTCACTAATAACACCAACTCTCTTCCAGTTCTGACCCGATTACACAGCAAACCTCAAGCTGTCTACGAGAATAAATGTGACCAGGGCAATCTACAAAATCTAGGGCATCAAAACCAATTAGTTATTTCTTTAATATATTACAAAAAAGTGTCTTGTCTCCAAAATAGATGTCGAGAGATCAGAGGCAGAAGAGGAAAATTGATTAATAAAGGAAATTAGATTTCTGGGAGAGGGCGGATCAAAGTGAAATGGAAGTAGATCAAGACTAGCAGAGAGAGAGATGGCAGGACGAAAAACAGCAAAATAATGGGGCAAGCAGCGATGAGGTGGTAGCTTTCACGGGTTGATGGGTTTTTGATAAGAGAAGGGATTAAGGGTTATGGGGAGAGGGCGGGAAGGTGGAGCTGAGTCACGACAGATCAGCCATGATCTTATTGAATGGCGGGGCAGGCTCGAAGGGCCAGATGGCCTACTCCTGCTTCTATTTCTTATGTTCTTATGTTCTTTCGATATTTATTTTCTTCATTTATTCTATTTAATAACACGCATTTTATAAAAAGGGCGGCACGGTAGCACAGTGGTTAGCACTGCTGCTTCACAGCTCCAGGGTCCTGGGTTCGATTCCCGGCTCGGGTCACTGCCTGTGTGGAGTTTGCACATTCTCCTCGTGTCTGCGTGGGTTTTCTCCGGGTGCTCCGGTTTCCTCCCACAGTCCAAAGATGTGCGGGTTAGGTTCATTGGCTATGCTAAAATTGCCCCTTAGTGTCCTGGGATGTGTAGGTTAGAGGGATTAGCAGGTAAAATGTGTAGGGATATGGGGATAGGGTCTGGGTGGGATTGTGTTCGGTGCAGACTCGATGGGCCGAAGGGCCTGTTTCTGCACTGTAGGGTTCTATGTTCTAAACATTTGGAGTATTTTCAATATTGCAGGCATAACCCAAGGGCAGCATGATGGCACAGTGAGGCCATTCAATCAGGCCATTGAGTTTGGCCTACTGGAGTATGAATTCCCTGATTAATGATCCAATTGATGGGCCAATCAGGGGGCCTTTGCCTTGTATTTAATGAGAAGTGTCAGTTCCTCTGGCACTCCCGAAGGTAGACTGCTGGCTGTGAGCACTCTGTGGAACTCTGTTTGAGTTTGTAAGCAAAGGGATTTTGGTGAAGGGACTTCTGCTTCCACAGACTGACAGTAATTAGCATTGTTCACAGCACCAGGGAGTGCGGTCCGATTCTCGGCTTGGGTCACTGTCGGTGTGGAGTCTACATGTTCTCCTCATGTCTGCGTGGGTTTCCTCCATGTAATCTGGTTTCCTCCCACAATCTGAAAGAGGGGCTGGTTGGGTGCATTGGCCGAGCTAACCAGGTGCTGGAGTGTGGTGACCAGGGAATTTTCACAGCAACTTCATTGCAGTGTTAATGTAGGCCGACTGACGACACCAATAAATAAACTTTAAAAAATATGAGTGGTGAGGGAAGAAGGAAGTTTCCTTTAACGGCTGGGAATCTGAGAAAAATAAGCTTCATATTTGTAGAGCTAATCTATGCACATTATATATTTCTATATAGCAACTTCAAATACTTGGGATGTCCCAAAGTGCTTTATTTTTATTTAGAAACATTGGCATGTTGTGATATAACCGAAACAGAAGTCAATGTGCACACAGCCCAGCAAGATCCCACAACAATAATGTGATGACTAGATGATCATTTTGGCTGGACCAGCATTTATGGCCCTTGGACTGAGTTGCCATTTACCACACTGAAGTCACATGTAGGCCAGACCAGGTAAGGACAACAAATGAAGAAACCAGACATTAGTGAACCAGATGGGTTTTTATGGCAATCAGCACCCTTAGACTTTACACTCCACATTTTTACTGAGTTCAAATTTCACCATCTATAGGATTTGAACCCAGGTCACCAGGACATTACCCTGGATCTCTGGATTTCCAATCCAGTGACAAAGACACCACCTCCCCCTGTCTTCGTTTATGATGGTTGCGGGATATATGTTGGCCAGAACATTGGGAAGAATGCTCCAGCTCCTGTTCTCACAACCCTATCCTCTGCAAACTGTTGACCATCCTTTCTCCCTTCCAGCCCCCCATATTAGCTTTACTTCTACAAAACCAGAAAATGCTAGAAAATCTCAGCAGGTCTGACAGTATCTGCGGGGAGAGAATAGAGCCAATTTTTTGAGTCTGGATGATCCTTTGTCAGAGCTGCCTCTTCTTTTCAGGCAGTCTGTTGAGGTCGTGGGTGACTTCCTTCCACTCCAGTTTGTTGGGTTCTGAGATGGTTGGTCTGCCAACTCTGTCACATGTGGGGCAAATGGTGCTTGAAGAGAGAGGAGTTGATACTGTAAAATACTCTCTTTCTTAAGGTGCGCCTCCAGCTGCAAATTTTCCAGATTACTCTCTGTCTTCAAAACTTTATCCCCCTGCCTGAGCACATTGCTACTCCAAGTCCAACCATCATTTCCTCCAAACGAATTGGATGTGCTGTAGCCTCCCACTCTCCAGCCAATTTCCAGACAATTCCATGTCTGAACCCCTCCAATCACATTACAACCCTGTCACAGTACGGAAACAGCTCTTGTCAGCATTACAGATGACTTCTGTGTGGCTGTTATCCCTTCCTATCCTTGGGGACCTGTCTGTAGCCTTTGGGACAGCTGATTACAAAGAACAAAGAACAACACAGCATGGGAAACAGGCCGTTCGGCCCAACGAGCCAGCATAGAACCCTACAGTGCAGAAACAGGCCCTTCGGCCCATCGAGTCTGCACCGAACACAATCCCACCCAGACCCTATCCCCATATCCCTACACATTTACCTGCTAATCCCTCTAACCTACACATCCCAGGACACTAAGGGGCAATTTTAGCATAGCCAATGAACCTAACCCGCATATCTTTGGACTGTGGGAGGAAACCGGAGCACCCGGAGAAAACCCACGCAGACACGAGGAGAATGTGCAAACTCCACACAGGCAGTGACCCAAGCCGGGAATCGAACCCAGGACCCTGGAGCTGTGAAGCAGCAGTGCTAACCACTGTGCTACCGCGCCGCCGTCCCATGGTCAGTGACCTATTCATGATTTTAGTCTATGCCTAATGTGTGAGGATCAGGGAGGTCCAATACAGGGACAATTTGTTACACAATCAATCAGCTTAAAAGCACATTTTTGGGATGTGGGAGGAAACCGGAGTACCCGGAGGAAACCCACGCAACCATGGGGAGAACGCGCAAACTCCCACGGACACAGGTCCAAATCCATGTGTCCGCACAGCAACAGAGATAGCCTCTGAGCTGTCATGATGCCCTCGAGATGGTCCAGTTTACGCACACCAATGACATGAAGCAGTAGGCAACTCCCGAAGCAATATCCAAGAGCAGCCCACCACAACCTGCCGCCCGCATGCCCCTTGCTTGACTTAAATGCCTGTGGATAAAAAATTCATTATTAAAAATACTCTATATCCCTGAGGCTAAAACTGACCCCAAGCCTACAATGTTTAGTAAGGCCTGCTATATCCCCCTATATGTAGACCGCTCATGTGGCTGTCCAAATGACTCTTGAACAACCCTAGCTTGCCTGCTTCCACCACCTTACTCGGCAGTGCATTCCACATCCCCACTACCCTTTGTGTGAAAAACTGCCCTCTAATAATAGTCTTATATCTAGCCCCCCTCACCCTAAGCCCGTGACCCCTCGTTCTATCCATTTCTAATAGCGGAAAAAGCTTACCACCATTTACTCTATCTGTCCCCTTGCACCATTCTCACCAACAACTCTCCACACTGCCTCCCAGCTGAGTGGGGCTACTCTGACCTGGATTAATTCTTATCTCTCTAATTGTTGCCAGGGAACCACTTTCTTCTCTGTTCCCCACTCCCCCCCGCT
The DNA here is from genome assembly GCA_037974335.1 of Prionace glauca. NCBI lineage: Eukaryota > Metazoa > Chordata > Chondrichthyes > Carcharhiniformes > Carcharhinidae > Prionace > Prionace glauca. The sequence goes on along the minus strand of CM075734.1, from coordinate 82,792,088 downwards.
GCTATCACTGATGACCCCTAAAAGGGTCCTTGACTCCCCATCATCTCTCAACTGTCCCTCAGTGACTTCAGCTGAAAATTAGATGCTGATGACATCAACCTCACCAACTCAATCCCCTGCTGCCTCCAATTGGTCAGATGCTTGTCCTCTGTCCATCCTTAAGTGGACAGAAAGTTTCTCCAATGCACTATTGGTAAGATTGAAACCGTTGGCCGGACTATTCAAGATCGGCTGATCTTGCTGATGGTGACTTCCTCCTGCAGCTTCCCAATGGGCGACAGAACGGTGGGGAAGAGGGTATTGTTACGGGGGAGGGGGTGGGTGGAGGGGCGATGGGTACAGACAAATGGGAAACCTGTTGAGGGGCAGGACCAGGCAATCCATGGAACATGCTGTGGGATCTCTCACAAATCCTACTTCGTAGATCGACACCTCTTTCCTTGACAGTTATCAGAGACTGAAACAGATAATGCAGAATCTTAACATAGAACATAGAACATAAAACATTACAGCGCAGAACAGGCCCTTCGGCCCACGATGTTGCGCCGACCAGTTACAAAACAATGACCCATTAGCCTAAACCAATCCCTTTTCGTCCATAAACCTATCCACAGATCTCTTAAACGCCTCCAAACTAGGCGCATTTACAACAGCAGCTGGCAGGGCATTCCAGTCCCTCACCATCCTCTGGGTAAAGAACCTACCCCGGACATCAGTCCTATAACTACCCCCCCTTAATTTAAAGTCGTGCCCCCTCGTGCTAGCTTTCTCCATCCTAGGAAAAAGGCTATCACTATCTACCCTGTCTAAACTCTAATCATCTTATATGTTTCAATGAGGTCCCCTCTTAGCCGCCTTCTTTTCAGCGAAAACAACCCCAAATCTCTCAGTCTCTCCTCATAGGATCTCCCCTCCATACCAGGCAACATCCTGGTAAACCTCCTCTGCACCCTCTCCAAAGCCTCCACATCCTTCCTGTAATGTGGGGACCAGAACTGCACACAAAACTCCAAGTGCGGCCGCACCAGAGTTGTGTACAGTTGCATCATGATGCTGCGACTCCTAAATTCAATCCCCCTACCAATAAACGCCAAGACACCGTATGCCTTCTTAACAACCTTATCTACTTGATTCCCAACTTTCAGGGATCTATGTACACATACACCTAGATCCCTCTGCTCCTCCACACTATTCAAAGTCCTCCCGTTAGCCCTATACTCAACACATCTGTTATTCCTACCGAAATGAATTACCTCACACTTCTCCACATTAAACTCCATCCGCCACCTCGCGGCCCAGCTCTGCAACCTTTCTAAGTCACCCTGCAAACTATGACACCCTTCCTCACAATCTACCACACCTCCGACTTTGGTGTCATCAGCAAATTTACTGATCCACCCAACTATACCCTCATCCAGATCATTAATAAAAATTACAAACAGCAGTGGCCCCAAAACAGATCCCTGAGGCACACCACTCGTAACCGAACTCCATGACGAATATTTACCATCAACCACCACCCTCTGTCTCCTATCTGCTAGCCAGCTATCTGCTGCTCTTTGTGTTGTATTTGACTCAGGTTGAGTTTCTGGCCAGCTTGTCCACTCACCACTCAGACCACTTACTCCTACACCCATAACACCAACTGACTCTGTCCTTGCTTCGACCCATCTGCTGCTGAATCAATGCATGTGTTATCTCTAGATTAAAGTTAATGTTTATCTATTAGTTACAAGTAAGGCTTACATTAACACTGCAATGAAGTTACTGTGAAATTCCCCTAATCGTCACACTCCGGTGCCTGTATGAGTCGATGCAGCTAGCCAGCATGTCTTTCTGATCAGTCTACGTCAATACTCTCTCTAATCCAGTCTTCTACCCTCTATAACTTAGTGTGACCATTCAAAGGTTTATTACCCACTCTCATTCGCATCACACCTCTGCTCACTGACCCTACATCAGTTCAGTTCTGACAAAACCTCATTTTAAAATTCTATCTTTGTTTTCAAATCCCTCCATGTCCTCACTCCCCCCATCTAACAGCTTATTTATTTATTAGTCACAAGCAGGCTTACATTAACACTCCCTGTGAAAATCCCCTAGTCGCCGCACTCTGTTTGGGTACACCGAGGGAGAATTTAGCGTAGCCAATGCACCCTAACCAGCATGTCTTTCAGACTGTGGGAGGAAACTGGAGCACCCGGAGGAAACCCACGCAAACACGGGGGGGGGAATGTGCAAACTCTGCATGGGGAGTGACCCAAACCGGGAATGGAACCCAACTCCCTGGCGCTGTGAGGCAGCAGTGCTAACCTCTGTGCCACCGCACATTGCTAATCACCTCCAAGATCTCTGCACTGCTCCAATTCTGGTGAATTGTGCATCACAGATTTTCAACATCACACCTTTGACGGCAGTGCCTTCAGCTGCCTGCTCCGTAATTCCGTCGATAAATTTCCCTGCCGCCCTCTCCTCTTCCCTTCAAACCCACCTGATGTGTCTCGGTGTCCCATCTTCTTTATTAATCACCAGTATGAAGCACGGTGGTGTGAAGACATTAACAGGAAAGTCAGTTCTTTGTGTTCCACATTTTGATTCGGTGGCTGGACAAAGGTGGAGGTGCCGAGTTTGTGCAGCTGCATTCCCCTTCCATTCAGCCGACAGGAAGCAGTTTCCCTCTTTGCGTAGCATGGTGCTTCTCCAGTTGTAGCTAATGCGTCTCCTGAGCAGGTGAAACATTGATCACTTGAGCAATTTGTGACTAACCTGATGTCGACATGTTGCCGGCAGAACTGAGCTTGGCAACCTAAAGCCTCCTGTCAGTGCAGATTGATTGAGCCAGTAATGACAACTGACACCAGAACATTTCTAATATGATTATTGCACCTTTCATAGTGACAGAATCACACGCCTTTCACCTTACAGTATTTCAGGAGTAATATTCTGATTCTACCAGTCAGCCAATCTTCCACCCAATGCTTGATTCCCATGAGTTCACTCTATTCCCCACCAGCACCCCCACCCCTGCCACCCCGTGCCCGCTGCCCCATCCCCACCAGCACCCCTTCCCCGCCAGCCCCTTCCCCGTGCTCTTTGCTTTGAAGGACAAAATGCCTATTCCAGAATATCAGCCGGCACAGAACAGTAGAAGGTCACATAACCCCACCTTGGAGTCATGGCAGCACGGTGGTTAGCACTGCTGCCTTACGGTGCCAGGGACCTGGGTTCAATTCCGACCTCAGGTTACTGTCAGTGTGGGGTTTACACGTTCGCCCCGCGTCTGTGTGGGGTTTCCTCCGGGTGTTCCGGTTTCTTCCAAAGCTGTGCGAGTCCGTTGGATTGGCCATGATAAATTACCCATTCGTGTCCGGCAGGGTAAATATGTGGTGTTACAGCGATAGGGCCTGGGTGGGATTGTGGTTGGTGCAGGCTCAGTGGGCTAATTTACCTCCTTCTGCACCGTGACTTCTATGTCTTCTGTGTCTATCAGTGATAGCAAATGCAGTTTTTATTAAACATCTCGCATTAAATTAATCCTCCACATTCCACACCCCATGACATGTGGGAGGAGGTTTTGAGAGCGAGTGGTGGTGGGTATGGGAATCAAACAGTACAATCCACGATTCCAATCTGATTGGTAGGTTCTGAATACCAATTGGACGCCAGCAGTTAGCATACCAGGAAAGGGTCGTTCCTGCGCAGGTCTATAGAGTTTTGCTGAATGCATGGAAAGGTTTCCTGGAAAATGTAACTGCAATTAAAGCTAAACATCACTTCACCAACCAACTCCCAGATATAAAATAACTCATCACTCTTCTCATTACTGTTTCTGGGATCTTGATGTGTAAAAAATGGTGGCCATATTTGTCTGTGTAATAAATCACAGCACTGGAAAGTAGTTCACTTCTTTGGAACACTTCAAGTGCTTTTGAGAGAATTGACATGAAGGTAAATAAATGAAATCCTCACTAAAACGAACTCTACCAAATCCTTCCACTATTGTGAGGGCCAATTCTGGATAAATGTGGCTACAGTACACATGGTGTCTTCATCTGAGTCATTAATATAGAGTGAAAATAGTTGAGGTCCCAACATTGATCTCCATGGCACCCCAGTTACACTTTTCCAACCTGAAAATGACCTACTTATCCTGACTCTGTTTTCCAACATAGAGCTGACAGACGGAATTGTTAAGTTGGTGATCACTTGAACTCCTATGGAAATATTCCAGAAAGATCAGTTAGATAATCCCAAAATGTGTGGCATTGAAGAGCTACTCAAGGATGGATGTAAGTAAAAGCGATCATTGGAGTTCAGCGAATCTTCCAGATCCGAACTACAACCCCGATTGTTGAGGCATTCATTGAAACACCTGAACCCAGCCAGACATCTGGAAGGTGTGGTCTTCTGCATGTACCAAGGGAATAGAAACACAGAAACTAGAAGCATTTTTCTGGATGTATCACAGCTAGGTATGGTTCCTGCTCTGCCCAAGACTGCAAGGAACTACAAAAGGCCATGATTGTAGGCCAATCCATCACTCAAACCAGCCTCCCATTGATTGACTCTGTCTACACTTCCCATTGTCTCGGCAAAGCAGCCAGCATAATTAAGGACCCCACACATCCCACATCCCAAAAATGTGCTTTTAGGCTGATTGATTGGGTAACAAATTGTCCCTATATTGGACCTCCCTGATCCTCACACATTAGGCATAGACTAAAATCATGAATAGGTCACTGACAATGGGACGGCGGCGCGGGCTCGTTGGGCCGAAGGGCCTGTTTCCCGTGCTGTGTTGTTCTTTGTTCTTTGTTCTTTGTACACACCCTGGACATTCTCTCTTCCAACTTCTTCCATCGGGAAAAAGATACTAAAGTCTGATGTCACGTACCAACCAGAGCAAGTCCTGCTGGTGTCAGGACTTACCTTGCATTAAGTTGATCTTTCTCTACACCGTAGCTATGACTGTAATACTATATTCTGCACTGTCTCCTTTCTTTCTCTATGAATGGTATGCTTTGTCCGTATAGTGTGCAAGAAACAATGTTTTTCACTGTACGTCAATGCGGTGACAACATCAAATCAAATCAAGTCAAAGAAGTAGGCCATTCAGCCCTTCGAGCCTGCTCTGCCATTTATCTTGATCATGGCTGATCAGCTGATTCCCCCCTTCCTCCCCATATTCCCCTTGATCCCTTTAGCCCCAAGAGCAATATCGAATTTCATAGAAAATAGGAAAACCCAGCTTTCACTCAATTCTTCAAGGTCTTTGGCAGCTGCAGTGCCCTGGAGCAAAAGCTGATGGAACTATAAAGAGCCAAGCACAAATCCAGACTGTACACAGTGGGTACCTTCAGACAACACGAATGACGTCCAGTATCCCATCAGAAACAGATATAGCACACTTGCAGAAGTAGCTTTAGTGTTCAAAAACATGCATTTTCATACCTATCTATTTGGTAAATGATTTGTGTTAGAATCTGACTACAAGTCACTGGCAATGACTTGGCAAAAACCAATTGTTATCAGTTCCACTCAAGCAGTATTTCACTGAAAGCCTTAAACCTCTCTTTAAAACTAATTAGCAAAAGACAGGCATACTTGCTTTGACTTAGGTTAGCAAGCTTGGAGCTTTCAGGAAACCTTTGCAGAGAGAAACAGAGAGACACTGTTTTTTTTTTCTGTCAGCCCAGACAGCAACTGTTCATATTTTAAAATGAAATTGAAAATAATACTTCTCTCCTGCAAGCTTAGTTCCTCCCATTAAACGCATGACTTTGTCAATCAATACAATCAAAATTCTACTCTGAAACACTGGGTGAGCCTAAATAAATATAAATGCATTAGCTCTGCTTAAACAAATACTCTAGGTGGGATTTTCTGGCACCTAAATCCCAAGGCTGGAAATTCCTGCTGAAGGTCAATGGACCTTTACATGGTCTGCTCCTTGGTCACTATGGGAATATTCTGCCCTCTGTCTCTAAACAAGATAAGTATCTTGTTCTCCCTACTGCTAATTTAAAGGCTTTTTGCAGACAAATCGGCACCCTGCAAAACAATCTGAAATCTAAACATATCCCTTGCAAGGAACATGATATAAGTATATAATATAAATCTCTTTCTTAAAGGCACAGTATCATCACACCTGATATTCTTCAACTTTGTCTGTCACATATGGGCAAAGATAGGATGAGAAGACTCACAAGAGAGACAGTCTATTGGCGGAGTCTGAACAAACATTGAAGTCAATGTCGAGAAGTGTAAAGCTTCTCAAGAGTATTTGCCAAGTCAGTACAAAGCACCACTGATTCCACATGAAGTTCCGTCCCAGCCTCAGTCCGGAATCGCATCCAAACTCTTGCAAGTCCCAGACACTGATTCTATCAACATCACTGACTATTTTACCAAGCATTTCATTGCACAGCACCCTACATATAATGGTTGCGCCCTCTCTAACTGTTATTTTCAGTTTATCTAGTGTGTGCCAACAGAGATCAATCCAGGTAATGGTCTGCAAATGACTGGTAAACCAATCTAGGATATTTGTGTAAAGTGGAACATCGGTCACACTACCTCTTCTCGTTACCCAAGGTCTAATGGCCTGACTGAAGGAATGAAGGAATTTCACCATGAAGTCTCAAATGCAGAAAGACCAAACAAGATCTACATATTGCAATGTTCCATCTGAGAGCGACACCTTGAAATGCAACATTTCTTATCACTGATAGAGCTCATGTTTGGAGAACCAGTGTGTACCAATTTACCAACTCCTACCTATCAGAATCTCCTAGAAACTGGAGAGCAACTTTTAAATCTGCAAAAGGAGATGACCAATGTGTATAATTAAACACAGTAAAAAGTTTGACAACACCAGGTTTTAGTCCAACCGATTTATTTGATAATATTCTCACAAGCAAGCAAGCTTTCGAGGTTACCCTCTTCGTCAGGTGAATGGAGAGTTCTGGCCTCAGACAGACAGAGACAGATGAGCTGCCTTCCAAATCAGATGTTGAATCAATGCTCCATTTTCTCTTTCAGGTCAGAACTCTCCATTCACCTGACGAAGAGGGTAACCTCGAAAGCTTGCTTGCTTGTGAGAATATTATCAAATAAATCGGTTGGACTAAAACCTGGTGTTGTCAGACTTTTTACTGTGTTTACGCCAGTCCAACACCGGCATACCCACATTATAATTAAACACGCAGGTTCACAATTGCCAGGTTTACACACGCGTCAGCCTTCAGTCTATTAGTCTTCCCAGTGCTTTTTCTCCAGTAATAGTAACTGTTCTAAATTCTTCCCTCTCTTTTGTGTCTATTGTTCCGAGGATGATTTTTGTATTTTCTATCACAAAAGTCAGAAACAAAATACTGTTTCAAAGTTGCTGCCATTTCCTTATTTCACATAATAAATTCCAAGAGACCAATGAGATTGTCTCTAAGGCATCTCTAAGGAATGGAGAGAATGCCGCATTTGTGATGAGCTGCCTTCCAAATCAGATGTTGAATCAATGCTCCATTTTCTCTTTCAGGTAGATGCTAAAAATCCAGCTGTGGTTCTTCAAAGAGGAATGGGTAATATCTGCCTCACGACCCCTGAGTCGACAAGGCTGAGATGGAATCTCAGTACTGTTTGTGGGAAGCTTGCAGTGTGATAAAATGGCTGTCACACTCTCTGCATCATAATGCACCCAAAAATACTTCATTAACTGGAGTCATCCTTGGGTTGTGCAAGGCGTTATATAAATGCAAGGGCCTTGTTCAACATGTGCTGGAAGTGTAAGATGGCCAAAGTCCAAAGATGTGTGGGTTAGGTTGATTGACCATGCTAAATTTTCCCTTCGTGTCCCAACGCGCGTGTAGATTATAAAGGGCAAAGAACAAAGAAAATTACAGCACAGGAACAACCCTTCAGCCCATCAAGCCTGCACCAACCATGTTGCCCAACAGGACTAAAGTCACCTACCCTTCCATATCCCTCTATCCATCCTATTCACATATTTGTCAAAACGTCCTTTAAATGTCAATATTGTATCCGCTTTCACTACTTCTCCCGGCAGCGAGTTCGAGGTACCCACCACCCTCTGTGTCAAAAACGTGCCTAGTACATCTCCTTCAAACATTGCCCCTTGCATCTTAAACCTATGTCCCCGAGTAACTGACTCTTCCTCCCTGGGAAAAAGCTTCTGATTATTCACTCTGTCCATGCCCTTCATAAACTTGTAGACTTCTATCAAGTTGCCCCTCACCCTCCGTGGAGAGGTGGGATAGGATTAGCCATGTTAATTGTGTGGCGTTATGGGGATGGGGCAAGGGAGGGGCTTGGGTCAATGCAGACCTGATGGGCTGAATGGCCTCTTCTGCCCTGTAGGGATTCTATGATAAATGTTTCAGCTGAAGTATGCAACTGTGAACTGAAAATGAGAGAATGAAAGGATGTTTTTAATTTTCTAGCAAAAGCTGAATTTTGCTTTTGCATCAGTATGTAGCTCACTGTTAGTTCACTAGCAGGAACAGCCACCTTGAAGACATTCTGATCTTCTTTCTAGTGGGCTTTTCATTCCTCTCTTTACTCTTGCTCATCGTTACGTCTTTTTGGTTTCCTTCTCGTTTGAACATAGAACATAGAACATTCCAGCGCAGTACAGGCCCTTCGGCCCTCGATGTTGCGCCGACCAGTGGAACCAATCTAATGACCCTCTAACCTAAACTATTCCAATGTTATCTATGTGCCTATCCAATGACCATTTGAATGCCCTTAAAGTTGGCGAGTCCACAACTGCTGCAGGTAGGGCATTCCACGCCCTTACTACTGGCCCTTACTCGAAGGGCCAGATGGCCTACTCCTGCTCCTATTTCTTACGTTCTTATGTTCTTACGTACTACCCTCTGAGTAAAGAACCTACCTCTGACATCTGTCCTATAATTACCACCCCTTAATTTAAAGCTATGTCCCCTCGTGTTAGCCGTCACCATCTGAGGAAAAAGGCTCTCACTGTCCACCCTATCTAACCCTCTGATCATCTTGTATGCCTCAATTCGGTCACCTCTTAACCTTCTTCTTCAGGGACCTATCAAAAATTGTATAATTTAAGCTCTCCTTTCTTTTGTGTTCTTCCCCTCCCCCACCCCCGAACCACCCTTCACCCTCACCATCTCCCTTCCCCTGCCTCCGTTCATGTTTTGCAAACATTTGTATCACCAGATTTTTCCAGCACTTCAACCTGATCTGTGATCCTGTGTCTATACCGTTGTTAATTATTTCCATTATTTTTCATTTGTATCACCAGATTTTGAGAATCCACAGTAATTTTGTTAGAACAAAGAACAAAGAACAACACAGCACGGGAAACAGGCCCTTCGGCCCAACGAGCCCGCGCCGCCGTCCCATGGTCAGTGACCTATTCATGATTTTAGTCTATGCCTAATGTATGAGGATCAGGGAGGTCCAATATAGGGACAATTTGTTACCCAATCAATCAGCCTAAAAGCACATTTGTAAGATATTCATGGAACTGTGGAAATCCTACAGTACAAAAGGAGGCCATTCGGCCTACCAAGTCTACACTATCAGCAATCCTACTCGGCCCCTATCTTATAACCCCACAGATTTACCTCACTAATCCCTCACAGCGTGAGGGTATCCTAGTATACTAAGGGGCAATTTAGCATGGCTAATCAACCTAACCTTCATGTTTATTTGCTCTTTGAGCTGTTGCTTTCTTTTTAATGCATCCAGAACTCCACATGAACCCATGGGCGTTTTCTCTGATGGCCTGTTGTATAGGTACAGTTGTTATTTTTCTGATAAGGAGGGATTTCAGCCATCATTGAAAGAGCTGCGAACCATTCTTGGAGGTAGGGAGGAATTTTTTTGTTGTTTTTTTTTACGCGACTAACAGCAGACAATCTGAAATAAATTTAAAAAAGAGGGAGCAATCGGGGTTTACAGCACTCGGGTGCCAGTCACGTCTCTGCCATCCTCTCAGCGGCACCTCATAAGCAGGTTTGAGTTCTTTGATAGTTATCGTTCTGGAAGAGAGACAGAAATGTGAAGCCACAGAGGTACAGCTGGCAGCATTAAGCATTGCATAGAGACAATTGTACTGACAGGAAGATTACTGGACGATTCCCCTAGTCCAGGGGAGCAATAAGGGAAGAAGTGAGAATCAGCCTGTGACGTGAGGGGAAGGCAGTGACTGACATGTAATTGTGAGCCTGCGACAAGCATGCAGATCACAGTTGCAGGTAAACACAGAAATAGAAATGCACAAGAGAAAAATCAAGTTCTGCAATAATATATTAAAAAAAAACACTTTTACGGGGGAGTTTAGGAGTCAAGTTCCCACTCCAACAACCATAGTACAAATGGCTCCACCTACAGGTTTTGCATTACTTCCATGTTGTTATAATAAGAGCAAAAATTTTATATTTTTTTCAATCAGCCTTATCAATTCATGTTGCCACCATAAAGTTGTGTATACAAAAAGGTTGTATACACATCTCTGACTTTTATAAGAACATAAGAAATAGGAGCAGGAGTAGGCCATCTGGCCCTTCGAGCCTGCCCCGCCATTCAATAAGATCATGGCTGATCTGTCGTGGCTCAGTTCCACTTTCCGGCCCTCTCCCCATAACCCTTAATCCCCTCTCTTATCAAAAACCCATCAACCCGCTTCTTGAAAATATTTAGCGAGGCAGCCTCCACCACTTCAACGGGTAGAGAATTCCAGAGATTCACCACCCTTTGAGTGAAGAAGTTCCTCCTCAACTCCGTTCTAAAACGCCCCCTCTTTATCTTGAGGCTGTGCCCCCTAGTCCTACTGTCTTTTTTGAGCGGGAAGAGTCTCTCCACCTCTATCCTATCCATCCCATTCATCATCTTATACGTCTCAATGAGATCTCCCCTCATTCTTCTAAACTCCAACGAGTACAAGCCTAGTTCATTCAGCCTCTCCTCATAGCTCAACCCCCTCAACTCCGGTATCAGCCGAGTAAACCTCCTCTGCACTCCCTCCAAGGCCAAAATATCTTTGCGCAGGTGCGGCGCCCAAAACTGCACACAGTACTCCAGCTGCGGCCTCACCAATGCCCTATACAGCTGCAGCAAGACCTCCCTACTTTTATATTCAATCCCCCTCGCTATAAAGGCCAGCATCCCATTTGCCTTCCTGACCACCTGCTGCACCTGCAAGCTGGGTTTTTGCTGGGTTTTATGATGCAAACCAACCTCCCATCCACAGACACTGTCTACGCTTCCTGCTGCCTCGGCAAAATTATAGCATAATTACGGACCCCACACAGCCCAGATATTCTCTCTTCCACATTCTTCCGTCGGGAAAAAGATGCAAAAGTCTGAGATCACGTACCAACCGGCTCAAGAACAGCTTATTCCCTGCTGCTGTCAGATTTTTGAATGGACTTACCTTTCTCAATGCCCTAGATATCTACAACATTATACTCTGCACCCTCTCCTTTCCTTCTTCCCTCTGTACTCTATGAACAGTATGTCATGTCTGTATAGCGTGCAGGAAACAATACTTTTCAATGTAAACAATACATGTGGCAACAATAAATCAAATCAAGTCAAATCAAATCCACCCTGAGATCTCTCTGTTCCTACACATTTAAGAATTGTACCATTTTTTTCACATTGCTTCTTCTCTAGCAACCGGGACTTGATGGATTGAGTTGTAAGGAGAGGCTGAGTAGACTGGGAATTCTTCTTTGGAGCATAGGAGGATGAGGGGTGACCTTATAGAAGTCTATAAAATAATGAGGGGCCTAGGGGAGGTGGTCAATATCCCAAAGGTAGGGGAGTCTAAACTAGAGGGCATAGGTTTAAGGTGAGAGGGAAGAGATACAAAAGTGTCCAAAAGGGCAGTTTTTTCACACAGAGAGGGTGGTGAGTGTCTGGAACAAGCTGCCAGAGGTAGTAGTAGAGGTGGGTACAATTTTATCTTTTAAAAAGCATTTAGATAGCTACATGGGTATGATGAGTATGGAGGGATATAGGCCAAATGTGGGCAATTGGGATTAGTTTAGGGGATTAATAAAAAGAACAGCATGGACAAGTTGGGCTGAAGGGCCTGTTTCCATGTTGAAACCTCTATGCCTTCTCACAAGGAAAGGCAACGCTATATTTCTCTTAACTTTAATCTGCCATCTGTTCAATTGACAGCTCTGTTGCTGTCCTCACTCTTTACTGCAGTTTTGAGTTTCATATCATCAGTAAATTTTTAAATGGTACCCTGTACACCAAGCCTAGATCGTTATAACACATATGAAAAAACAGTAAAGAGTTTTATAATGACCCGGGGACACACCACCGTATATCTCCCTCCAGTCTGAAAAATAAGCATTCATCACCTCTTTCTGCTTTCTGTCCCTCAGCCAATTTGACATCCCTGCTGTCACTGCCCCCTATAATTCTATGTACTTTAACTTTGTTAACGTGTCTAAGAGGTGTTACTTTGTCAAATACCTTTTCAAAGTCCATATGCACAACATCAATCACACCACGCACTCATAAACCCTCTCCATTACTTGATCACAGAGTACAATTAAGTTAGTCAGACATGATTTACCTTTAACAAATACGATGTAAGAACCAGGAGCAGGAGTAGGCCATCTGGCCCCTCGAGCCTGCCCCACCATTCAATAAGATCATGGCTGATCCTCTCATGGACTCAGCTCTCCTTTCCTTGCCCACTCACCCTAACCCTTAATTCCTTTACTAATCCCTGATGTCTTTCAATCATTAGTCCACATTATTCTCAAATGCCAGTGTAATTATCGTCTCAGAAAGGTTTCCTCAGCATTGGCTCAGAGCTGTCATATTTATCCCACTCGCCCCATTTTAACAGGGGTGTGACATTGGCACTGTAGTGAGGGATGTTATAGGAACTGGAGTCCAAGGCGTGGAACCAGTCTGAACAGAAATAAAAAAATAACAAGGGAAAGGAGGTCCCAGTCAGACTCAGCAGTACAGTAATTCCGTAGTGAGGCACAGTGTAAACCATACAAATCTGTATGTTTCCCCAACTGGAAACCATGAATGAACAGGGAGGCCCACTACTTGCTGAAGTCCAGGTCTGAGGTGCTCAAGCCAGGCAACACTGACCTATACAAGGAACATAGTAAGAAGTCTCACAACACCAGGTTAAAGTCCAACAGATTTATTTGGTAGCAAATGCCACTAGCTTTCAGAGCGCTGCTCCTTCATCAGGTGAGTGGGAGTTCTGTTCACAAGCAGGGCGTATGAAAACACAAACCGAATTTATAAAATAATGGTTGGAATGCGAGTCTCCATTCCATCCACTATTCTCACATTCTTCAAATTTGGTTTATACGGTGAAACAAGTTTTTTAAAAGGGTAACCAAGAAGGTAAATAAGAGGGCAGTGCAGTTGATGTTGTCTACATGCAATTTAGCAAGGCCTTTGACAAGGTACTACATGGTAGGTTGTTGCATAAAGTTAAATCTCACAAGATCCAGGCTGAGGTCTCTAAAAGGATACAAAATTGGCTTCTTGACAGAAGCCAGAGGGTGGTTGTAAAGAGTTGTTTTTCAAACTGGAGGCCTGTGACCAGCGGTGTGCCTCAGGGATCAGTGCTGGGCCCACTGTTATTTGTCATTTATATTAATGATTTGGATGAGAATATAGGGGGGCATGGTTAGTAAGTTTGCAGATGACACCAAGATACCAATCTTGGCACAGAGGACAGTGAAGAAAGTTATCTCCAAATGCAATAGGATCTTGATCAATTAGGCCAGTGGGATGATGAACAGCAATTGGAGCTTAATTTAGACAAATGCGAGGTGATACATTTTGGTAGATTGAACCAGGGCAGGACTTACTCAGTTAATGGTAGGGCCATTGGAGAGAGTTAAGGAAGTTACAGAACAAAGAGATCTAGGGGTACATGTTCATAGCTCCTTGAAAGTGGAGTCACAGGTAAACAGAGTGGTGAAGAAGGCATTCGGCATGCTTGGTTTCATCGGTCAGAACTTTGAATACAGGAGTTTGGACATGTTGTTGAAGTTGTACAAGACATTGGTAAGGCCGCACTTGGAATACTGTGTGCAATTCCAGTCACCCTATTATAGAAAGGATATTATTAAACTAGAAAGAATGCAGAAAAGATTTACTAGGATGCTACAGGGACTTGATGGATTGAGTTATAAGGAGAGGTTAAATAGACTGGGGCTTTTCTCTCTGGAGTGTAGGAGGCTGAGGGGTTACCTCACAGAGGTCTATAAAATAATGAGGGGCATAGACAAGGTAGATAGTCAATATATTTTGCCAAAGGTAGGGGAGTCTAAAACTAGAGGGCGTATGTTTAAGGTGAGAGGGGAGAAATACAAAAGTGTCCAGAGGGGCAATTTTTTCACGCAGAGGGTGGTGAGTGTGTGGAACAAACTGCCAGAGATAATAGTAGAGATGGGTACAATTTTACCTTTTAAAAAACACTTAGATAGTTACATTGGTGCGAAGGGTATAGAGGGATGTGGGCCAAATGTGGGCAATTGGGATTAGTTTATGGTTTGAAAGAAAGGGCAGTATGGACAAGTTGGGCTGAAGGGACTGTTTCTATGCTGTAAACCTCTATGAGTCTATGACTCTAAGTGAAACATTTCTCTCTACACACACACACACACACACACCCGCACACACACATACACACACACACACACTCACACACACCCGCACACACACGTACACACACACACACACTCACACACACACACACACCCGCACACACACACACACACACACACACACACATACACACACACACACACACCGCTTGACCTGTTGAGCGCTTTTCTGCTTTGATTTCATTTCTTTGCTATCCATGTGTAGGATCTGGCTGCGCACAGATTATCTTAGCCTTCATCACCACAGTGAATACACTTGAAAAACTAATACATTTGTTGTAAATTACAGAGGGACTGATTTTGCTTCACACTTTGGATCTCAAGTGTTCACTGTTTTGCCTTTTTCTTCAATCCCAATTAAATGGATTAATGAAAATTTAGGGGTGTGCTGTTCATCATGTAAATTTCAAATTTCACATCAACATTAACACAAGGAGCATTTTTATAGTGCCAATAACACAGTCAGACAGCCCAAGGATCCTCACAGGAGTTCTCACTAATATAATTTGACTTTGAGCCACACAGAGAGATAAACAGGTAATAAGAGGAGATCGCATGCAACATTTGGCACTCTGGCAAATCAGACCACAAGACTGTGCTCCTGCTCCCGGAGGATGAGCAAAAACTGAAGCAGAAGAATCCATCAAAGAACGTCATGCAATGTTGGCCTGAGGAATCGGGTGATCTCCTACGGGATTGCTTGGAGTCAGTGGACTGGTCAGTATTTAAAAACTCTGTGACCAGCCTGAACGAGTTCGCCGATACAGTAAATTAGTAAGTGTGTAGAAGATTGTGTGCCAAAGAAGCAAATCTGTATGTTTCCCCAACCGGAAACCATGAATGAACAGGGAGGCCCACTACTTGCTGAAGTCCAGGTCTGAGGTGCTCAAGCCAGGCAACACTGACCTATACAAGGAACACAGTTGGAATTCTCACAACACCAGGTTAAATCCAACAGGTTTATTTGGTAGCAAAAGCCACTAGCTTTCAGAGTGCTGCTCCTTCAAGCAGTAAGTGGGAGGTCTGTTCACAAACAGGCCATATAAAGACACAAACTCAATTTGCGAGTCTCCATTCCATCCATTATTCTCGCATTCTTCCCTGCTGCTGTCAGACCGTTGAATGGACCTACCTTGCCTTAAGTTGATCTTTCTCTACACCTTAGCTGCAACACTACATTCTCCGCTCTCTCATTTCTATGAACGGTATGCTTTGTCGATCTAGTATGCAAGAAACGATACTTTTCACTGTATGTTAATACATGTGACAATAATAAATCAAATCAAATTTAACAACATTTGGCAGCAAAGCACTTACGGAGGTATTAGGACAGGTGAACATGTCCTTGATCGGAGAGGTAGGGTTTAAAGAACATCTTAAAGTTAAAAAGAGACCTGGAGTGGCAAGGAGATTGAGGGAAGGAATTTTCGCATTTGTGTTGTTGATGAAACATACTGTAGCTTATTTTCCACTGATTATATCTGACTATACTGAATAGCACACACTCTTGAAATGGAAGTAAATATTGGTTGAAAATGAAGATCAAGAACATGATAACACAAGAAATAGAAATGGACATAAGACAACAAGGTTCATCAAGCCTGCTCCAACATTCAATACAAACATGGCTGACATTGGGCTTCATCTCTATCTTTCCACATCTCCTCATGTTCCTTGATTCCTCGAGAGACCAAAAATTCATCTATCTGACCTTAAACATATTCAATGATGGAGCATCCACAACAATCTCGGATAGAGAATTCCAAAGGTTCGTGATCCTTTGAGTGAAGCCACTTCTCCTCAACTCAATCCTGAATAATCGCCCCTCCTCATCCTGAGGCAGTGCCTCCGTGTTTTAGAAACAATCTTTCAGCATCCACATTATCAAATCCCTCGCAATCTTGAATGTATCAATAAGGCCACCTCTCATTCTTCTAAATTCTAGAAAATATGTACACAATCTCTCATTATTGGACAGCCCCTTCATCCCAGGAATCAGCTTAGTGAGCCTTTGCTGTACCATCTCTAATGCAAGTATATCCTTCCTCTAATTTGGGGACCAAAATTGCATTTAGTATTCCAGATGTGGTCTCACTGAAGTTCTCCATCATTGTAGCAAGAACTATTTATTCCAACCCCTCTCAGTGTTGTTTGCCTTCCTAACAGCTTGCTGCAGCTGCGAGCTCTCTGTGTTCCTGACGCGGGCGCACCCGAATCTCTTCACATGTTGAATGTTCAGAGTTTCTGTAACCAAAAGAGAAAATGCTGGAAAATCTCAGCAGGTCTGGCAGCATCTGTAAGGAGAGAAAAGAGCCGATGTTTCGAGTCCAAACGTTTTCAAAGCTTTGACAAAGGGTTGTCTGGACCCTCAGACCTGCTGAGATTTTCCAGCATTTTCTCTTTTGGTTACAGATTCCAGCATCCGCAGTAATTTGTTTTTATTTTAGTCAGTCTTTCTGTTTCTCCCTTCTTCCTTTTTTTAAAAGTGGCGTTAAATTTTCCAACTTCTGCCAGGAAAAAGATCCAGAAGTCTGAGGTCACGTACCGACCGACTGAAGAACAACTTCTTCCCTGCTGCCATCAGATCTTTGAAGGAACTTACCTTTTATTATGTTGATCTTTCTCTACATCCCTTGCTATGATTGTAACACTGCATTCTGCACCTTCTCCTTTCCTTCTCCCTGTGTACTCTATGAATGCTATGCTTTGTCTGTATAGCGTGCAAAATGAAATACTTTTCACTGGACATGACAACTTGTATTCCAACCATTATTTTGTAAATTGAGTTTGTGTCTGTAAATGCCCTGTTTGTGAACAAACTCCCACTCACCTGATGAAGGGGCAGCACTCAGAAAGCTAGTGGCTCATGCCACCAAATAAACCTGTTGGACTTTACCCTGGTTTTGTTTGACCTCTTACTGTGCCCATCCTTTCTTGTTTAATGTCTTGTCCAGTGGTCTGTTGGGAGTCTATAAAGGGCTCTCGCCTGCATTTCCTGACCCTAAGCTATTGCTAATCACCACCTGTCTTGGGTTGGATTCACATCTCTCCTCTGGTGGGTATGAATTTTATTTGCAGGAGATGGGGGAGGTTGTGGGGGGCACATTAACTGATGGCCTTCCCACCATTTAACTAGCTGGTCCAGCCACTCTCATTCCCACAGCCTGCCAGCATGAGATCAATTGAGATCTGTTGCCGTTGGTTATTGTAGGGGTATTTTCTTATGTCACGTTTTACCATCAGGGATGCCCCATTCTCCTGGTCCTTCCACCTGGAGTATTTTGTTCCCAAACCCGGATAGTTATGAACAGACCTGTTATTTCCAAGGGCCTCATCCTGCCATTTCCCGGCATATACCTGAAAACAGGAGAGGGAGGGTCGCCTGCCAGGTTTCCTTGATGCGGGGTTGGTGGTGGATTGGTGGAGGGTGGGGAGGAAAGGGCAGGGAGGAGGCTGTTTTTTTCCTTAGCTGACCTCCTGGGCTGATTGGCGGAAAAGTTGATCTTTGGGAATTAGTCCGGTTTTGATACAACCATGAGATGCAGTCATTGTCATGAGGATGCATAGTGGAATCATAGAAGAATCATAGAAACCCTACAGTGCAGAACAAGGCCATTTGGCCCATCAAGTCTGCACCGACCACAATCCCACCCACGGCCTACCCCCACATTCCTACACATTTACCCATTAATCCCTCTAACCTACGCATCTCAGGATTCTAAGGGGCAATTTTAAGCATGGCCAATCAACCTAACCTGCTCATCTTTGGACTGTGGGAGGAAACCAGAGCACCCGGAGGAAACCCACGCAGACACGAGGAGAATGTGCAAACTCCACACAGACAGTGACCTAATCCGGGAATCGAGCCCAGGTCCCTGGAGCTGAGAAGCAGCAGTGCTAACCACTGTGCTACGGAGCTGCAGGTCGGACCTTGTGTTTAGAACTTACCTGGAGATAAAAGGAGCTGGCTCCATTCCCTGAGCTGTTCAACTAATTGTTCAAATTCCTGGGATCCTGACCCTTTCCGCCCTTTCATTGTCCTTCATCGCCTTTTGGAAACGAGAGTCTGGGTCCCATCACATCAGGAATTCTTGATCCTGCTTGCTGCTATTCTTTCCACTGGGATTTCTCAATAAGAGACAATCTCAGCGGTGAAGTGCGCAGGTCACACCGAGCAGGGAATGAATTAGCACCTTAATTTTTCTGCCACCGTTGGTTCCTTTCTAAACCTTAAGTCGATTATGAACAGTTCCTTTGCGAAATGCTTCAGACCTGAGCTCACATTCTTGAGCAGTGTCATTATCCCAGAGTAAAATTTTAATTCACCAATAAACACAGTCATCCATTTTATCTCATCATCAGCATCTAATGGAAAAACAACTGGACCCAGAAGGGCATAATTGCCAGAAGGCGGGTCGAGTTGATTGTACCAATGAAGTACAGATTGGCAGCATATGGAATTAATCTGTAGCTTGAATGGATGGCAGCAAATGTAATGTTATCATTAATTATAGGAGTGTGCAGGTGATGGATGGGTTCAGGCTGAGCAGCTCAGAGCTGGAGGAAGAGCAACACGGGCTGCTGCTCAGAAAATCCACCGCAGGAAAATAAAACATCCCTCCCAGAAAAGAAAAACGGGATGTGAGAAATCAGAGCCGGAGCGGGCTACACGTATTCCTGGGGCCCACTGCGCAATTCAGGAGAATCATAGCTCACCCTCTGCATCAATTACACTTCCCTACCCTCTTCCATCACCCCTCGATTCCAAAACAAACATCAATCACAGTCCTGAATCCCTCACTGGCTGAATATCCACAGCCCACTGGGAGGGGAGCACATGGGATGCGGAGCACAGCTTACAATCATTTGCCCCCATCAGCATCACCGTCCCAACATTTCCCTCTCGCACTTAACTGAATTCCCCTTAAACTCATTTATATCATTCACCTGAACTATTCCCTGTGGTTCGTGAGCTCCTCATTTTAACACCGCTCTGCCTAAAGAACTCTTGATTGGATCAATCAGGGACTATTTCATGTTTATTTCCCCTGGGTCCATTCTTCCACCACAGTGGAACAGCTTCTCTTTTTTGAAGCGTACCTTTACACTGCACGGTTTTTTATACTTCGGGGAACAGTGGAGAAAGGATTACAGAGCAACCCTGAGAAACTACCAAACTGCAAATGTAGCCCTGTCCATCACACAAACCAGCCTCCCATCCATTGACTCTGTCTACATTTCCCACTGCCTCGGAAGAGCAGCCAGCATCATTAAGGACTCCACGCATCTCGGACATTCTCTCTTCCACCTTCCTCCGTTGGGAAAAAGATACAAAAGTCTGAGGTCACGTACCAACCAACTCAAGAACAGCTTCTTCCCTGCTGCTGTCAGACTTTTGAATGGACCTATTTCGCATTAAATTGACCTTTCTCTACACCCGAGCTTTGACTGTAACATTACATTCTGCATCCTCTCCTTTCCTTCTCTATGAATGGTATGCTTTGTCTGCATAGTGCACAAGAAACAATACTTTTCATTGTATACTAATACATGTGACAATAATAAATCAAATCAAGTCTGATTGCTAGCCTGTTGAACCACATGGAACACTCCTTCGGGGCGGCACGGTAGCACAGTGGTTAGCACTGCTGCTTCACAGCTCCAGGGTCCTGGGTTCGATTCCCGGCTCGGGTCACTGTCTGTGTGGAGTTTGCACATTCTCCTCGTGTCTGCGTGGGTTTTCTCCGGGTGCTCCAGTTTCCTCCCACAGTCCAAAGATGTGCGGGTTAGGTTCATTGGCTATGCTAAAATTGCCCCTTAGTGTCCTGGGATGTGTAGGTTAGAGGGATTAGCAGGTAAATGTGTAGGGATATGGGGATAGGGTCTGGGTGGGATTGTGTTCGGTGCAGACTCGATGGGCCGAAGGGCCTGTTTCTGCACTGTAGGGTTCTATGCTATTCTGTGGACAACAGGTCCTGGCATTGGGCTCAAATGCAAAGCTTCTAGTCCAGGTGGTCAGGATACTACCACAAGGCCTTCTGCACATCTTCTCTCCATCTACCCAATTAAATCTCTTCATTATTTTTAAATCAAGGTGGAACTGTTCTTTGGCAAAGGTAGACAATGTTATATATTAGAAATTCCTTCTCATTGAAGTCCAATTCTGACAAGCCCTAGGCAGAAGAACCATCCCCATTGGTGGAAGGCTCAAGAACCAAAGGGCACCAAAGATTCAAAGCCACATGAAGGAAAATCTCTCAGTGCAGCAGCTGGTTGGGATCTGGAATGGAAGCTTGCAGGGAACACTCAGGGAGGTGGACAGGTTGAATTGCTCTTGCAGAGAGCTGGAACAGACAAGATAGGCTGAATGGTCTCCTTTCCTGCAGGGACCGTTTTATGATTCTATCTAGTGTTCAGTAAAAAGCCAGTCCAGGGAACTGAAAGATGGCTTTATGAATTGAACATCCAGCAATCTCGGAGTTACTCGGCAATCTCAGAGAAGTAATTTGCACCTCAGTTGAAGTGTGTGTGTGACTGGAACTCTGGGTGATGACACATTCGTGGAAACTCTATCTGGAGGCTGTGGAAAGCTGTGGATGGCATCGACACAATTGCTAAAAAAAAAATGTAAAACTTGTGAGGAACTGCCAAAAGAAACACATTATAGAAGTAGAAAACTAGTTTGTGAATATTGTGCATTTAACTTGTGCAGAGTGTCTACACTAGGCCAAAGGAAAATTAAAGCATCCCAAAGCCTCCATTCTTTTCAAAACATGAAACAGGTCATTGTTGGGGAATATTCACCCAGTTAACCTTTCATAACTGTAGATTCCATAAAGCACTTTATTGACTATTTTGAAGCATAATGTAACAAAGCAAGGACAGGCTTTACAGATATCTACCGTACATCCTGAATCACTTTTCAGTCAATGAAATGTAGTCACTGTTGAAATATAGGAAACAGGACCACAAGCTTCCACAAACTGCAGGGTGATAAGGACCGGATAATCTGCTTTATTGTGATGTTAATTCAGGGATTATTGGGGGCCTGATCCACCTGAAAGAGCAGGCAGGGTTACACTATCTGTCAGACAACACCTCTGGCAGTGTAGCATGATCAAGGCTCATCCGCTATCTCAGCAACTCCATCCCGCTCTCTCCCCATATCCCTTTACATCTTTGGAGGCTAGAAATCCATCTATTTCCTTCTCACATATACATATTGAGAGGAACGTAAGTGGAACTGATCCACTTCAGATCAGCCATGATCTTATTGAATGGTGGGGCAGGCTCAATGGTTTGATGGCCTACTCATAGAACATAGAACATTACAGCGCAGAACAGGCCCTTTGGCCCACGATGTTGCGCCGACCAGTTACAAAACAATGACCCACTAGCCTAAACCAATCCCTTTTCATCCATAAACCTATCCACAGATCTCTTAAACGCCCCCAAACTAGGTGCATTTACAACTGCAGCTGGCATACTCCTGCTCCTATTTTTTATGTTCTTATGTTGAATGACTTGACTTCCACAGCTTTCTGTGCAGGAGAACTTGCAACCCTCTGAGTTTCTCATCATTTCAGTCCTAAGTCCAAAGACGCGTGGGTTAGGTGCATTGGCCATACTAAATTGCACCTTAGTGCCCTGTGATGTGTAGGTTAGAGGAATTAGTGAGGTAAATATGTGGGTTATAGGGCCTGGGTGGGGTTGTTGCTGGTGCAGAATCAATGGGCTGAATGGCCTCCTTCTGCACTGCAGGGCTTTTATGATTCTCAATGGTCTACCCCCTATCCTGAGACTGTGACCCCTTGTTCTGCAGCACCCCCCCCCCAACCTCAAATAGAGGAAATATCATCCTTTTGTCCAGTCCCTTCAGATGTTTGTATGCTTCAAATAAATCCCTCTCATTCTTCTAAATTCCAGTGAGTACAGGACTCAGTCGACCCAATCTCTCCTCATCTGACTGTCCTGCCAAACCCAGGAATTAGTCTGGGGACCATACCCATTCTGGCCCATGATGCATTATATCGTGGTTCATGTGATATTATCCAGGCTGATTATCCTTCAGCTGAGGGACTGAACCGCGATGTTAAAAGACAGTCTGTCCCCATGGCAATGGGGAACATGAAGATCCCATCAGACTCTTCAGTCTGGAGCAGAGAATTCTCCCTGAGTCAAGGCGAGCATTTTCCATCGATCTACACAACAAAAGACAGATTCGCTGATCACTCATCCAGTTTGCTCTTCATGGGTCTTCATCATGTGTGACGAAGCTGCCAGAATTTCTTGGATAACAAGGGTGGGATATCACAGCTACTCCTACAGTACAGAAGGAAGCCCATTGATTATGCATTCTGATTTTAAAAAGAAATTAGCTGTCGCTCTTGAGGCTAAAGGGGTCCAAGGACGTGGAGGGAAGGCAGGATCAGGATATTGAATTCAGTGATCAAAATGAATGGCAGAGCAGGCTCCAAGTGCCAAATGGCCTGCTTCTGCTTTTAGTTTCTGCTTTTTTACGCACCAACTCTCTGAAAGAGTGGGCAGCACATTGGCACAGCAGTCAGCATTGCTGCATCATAACGCTAGCGACCCGGGTTCAATTCCGGCCTCTGGTCACTGTCTGTGTAGAGTCTGCATGTTCTCCCTGTGTCCACATGGATTTCCTCCAGGTGCTCCAGTTTCCTCCCACTCTCCGAAGGTGGTGGATTAGATTGATTGGCCATGCTACATTGCCCCTAGTATCAGGGGATTAGTGGGGTAAATATGTGGGGTTACAGGTATAGGGCCTAGATGGGACTGTGGTCAGTGCAGACTCAGTGGGCCGATTGGCCTTCTTCTGCACTGTAAGGATTCCATGCTATAAGAAATAGGAGCAGGAGTAGGCCATCTAGCCCCTCGAGCCTGCCCCGCCATTCAATAAGATCATGGCTGATCTGTCGTGGCTCAGTTCCACCTTCCCGCCCTCTCCCCATAACCCTTAATCCCTTCTCTTATCAAAAACCCATCAACCCGCGTCTTAAAAATATTTAGCGAGGCAGCCTCCACCACTTCAACGGGCAGAGAATTCCAGAGATTCACCACCCTTTGAGTGAAGAAGTTCCTCCTCAACTCTGTTCTAAAACGCCTCCCCTTTATCTTGAGGCTGTGCTCCCTAGTCCTACTGTCTTTTTTGAGCGGGAAGAGTCTCTCCACCTCTATCCTATCCATCCCATTCATCATCTTATACGTCTCAGTGAGATCTCCCCTCATTCTTCTAAACTCTAACGAGTACAAGCCTAGTTCATAGAACATAGAACATAGAACATAGAACATTACAGCGCAGAACAGGCCCTTCGGCCCACGATGTTGCGCCGACCAGTTACAAAACAATGACCCACTAGCCTAAACCAATCCCTTTTCATCCATAAACCTATCCACAGATCTCATAGTTCATTCAGCCTCTCCTCATAGCTCAACCCCCTCAACTCCGGTATCAGCCGAGTAAACCTTCTCTGCACTCCCTCCAGGGCCAAAATATCTTTGCGCAGGTGCGGCGCCCAAAACTGCACACAGTACTCCAGCTGCGGCCTCACCAGTATCTCCCCAAAACCCCACACATTTCCCATGGCTAATCAATCTAACCAACATACCTTTGGACGTGAAGGGGCAATTTAGCCTGGCCAATTAACCTAAATCTTTTGGAAAGTGGGGAGAAATCAGAGTGCCCGGAAAAACCCTATGTAGCCACGGGGAGAACATGCAGTCTCCGCACAGACAGTGACACAAGCCGGGAATCGAACCTGGATCCCTAGCGTTGCGAGGCAGCAGTGCTAACCATTGTGCCACCGTGCTGCCCTGACTACATTTCAGAGTAATATTCTTCGATTGAAGGACTTTGCTGATGCGAATGAACATTTTTTTGTCTGTGCAATCTTCCTCTCTTAATATCGAACAAACTTAAAAAGCTACTGAAGCAGAGAGAAAGCAGACTCCACCTGGGATGCCTGAGGGTGAAACTTTGAATTGTTAAACCATGGAGGATTGTGGAGGAATTTAACAGAGAAACTGGAGTAAAGAACTATAATCCTCTTGATCCGCGACGTTCAAAAGACGGCTAACATTCACCTTTCCTCCGAGCAGCTGCAACTTGGGTTTCACACCACACTGACTCTGTCCACACATTCCACTGCCTCGGAAGAGCAGCCAGCATCATTAAGGACTCCACGCATCTCGGACATTCTCTCTTCCACCTTCCTCCGTTGGGAAAAAGATACAAAAGTCTGAGGTCACTCACCAACTGACTCAAGAACAACTTCTTCCCTGCTGCTGTCAAACTCTTGGATGGTCCTACCTTGCATTAAGTTGCCCTTTCTCTACACCCTGGCTATGACTTTAACCCTACATTCTGCACCCTCTTGTTTCCTTCTCTATGAATGGTACGCTTTGTCAATGTAGCACACAAGAAACAATACTTTTCACTATGTGTTAAAAGTAAAGTTTATTAATCACAAGTAAGGCTAACATCAACACAGCAATGTAGTTACTGTGAAAATCCCCGAGTCGTCACAGTCTGGCACCTGTTCAGGTCAATGCACCTTAACCAGCACGTCTTTCAGAATGAGGGAGGAAACCAGAGCACCCGGAGAAAACCCATGCGGGCATGGGGAGAATGTGCAAACTCCACACAGACAGTGACAATAATAAATCAAATCAAATCAAAGGTTGGAGGTGTTGTGGATAGTGTGGAGGGATGTGTGCAGTTTTGGGCGCCGCACCTGCGCAAGGATATTTTGGCCCTGGAGGGAGTGCAGAGGAGGTTTACTCGGCTGATACCGGAGTTGAGGGGATTGAGCTATGAGGAGAGGCTGAATAAACTAGGCTTGTACTCGTTAGAGTTTAGAAGAATGAGGGGAGATCTCATTGAGACGTATAAGATGATGAATGGGATGGATAGGATAGAGGTGGAGAGACTCTTCCCGCTCAAAAAAGACAGTAGGACTAGGGGGCACAGCCTCAAGATAAAGGGGGGGCAGTTAGAACAGAGTTGAGGAGGAACTTCTTCACTCAAAGGGTGGTGAATCTCTGGAATTCTCTGCCCGTTGAAGTGGTGGAGGCTGCCTCGCTAAATGTTTTTAAGAAACGGGTTGATGGGTTTTTGATAAGAGAGGGGATTAAGGGTTAGAGGGCGGGAAGGTGGAGCTGAGTCACGACAGATCAGCCATGATCTTATTGAATGGCGGGGCAGGCTCGAAGGGCCAGATGGCCTACTCCTGCTCCTATTTCTTATGTTCTTATGTTCTTATGTTAGAAGTTGCAGCGAGACATTGATAGGATGCAAGACTGGGCGGAGAAGTAGCAGATGGACTTCAACCCAGATAAGTGTGAAGTGCTTCATTTTGGCAGGTCAAATCGGACGGCACAATATAATATTAATGGTAAGACTCTTGGCAGTGTGGAAGATCAGAAGGATCTTGTGGTCTGGGTTCATAGGACGCTCAAAGCAGCTGCTCAGGTTGAAGCTGAAGTTAAGAAGGCGTATGGTGTACTGGCCTTCATCGATCGAGGAATTGAGTTTAGGACTCGAGAGATAATGTTGCAGCTTTATAGGACACAGGTCAGATCCCACTTGGAGTACTGTGCTGAGTTCTGGTTGCCTCATTACAGGAAGGATGTGGAAGCCATAGAAAGGGTGCAGAGGAGATTTACAAGGATGTTGCCTGGATTGGGTGGCATGCCTTATGAGGATAGATTGAGGGAGCTCGGTCTTTTCTCCTTGGAGAGATGAAGGATGAGAGATGACCTGATAGAGGTGTATAAGATGTTAAGAGGTATTGATCGAGTGGATAGCCAGAGAATTTTTTCTGGGGTGAAATGGTTGCCACAAGAGGACACAGGTTTAAGGTGCTGGGGAGTAGATACAGAGGAGATGTTAGGGGGTAAGTTTTTCACTCAGAGGGTGGTGGGTGAGTGAAATTGGCTGCCGGCAGTGGTGGTGGAGGTGGACTCGATAGGGTCTTTTAAGAGACTTTTAGATAAGTACATGGAACTTAGTAAGATAGAGGTTTGTAGGTCAGTCTAGTAATCTCTAAGGTAGGGACATGTTCAGCACAACTTTGTGGGCCAAAGGGCCTGTATTATGCTGCAGTTTTTCTATGTTTCTAAATCAAATCACATCAAATCAAATATAGCACCTGTAACATAGCAACCTAATCTCAACGGGCTTGATAAGCACCTGAGCAAACAAAACCTGACACTGAGCCACATTAGGGCAGGTGTCCAAATGCTTGTTCAGAGAGGTGGGTTTGAAAAAGGGGGAGAGTGATATCGAGAGGTTTATGAAGGGAATTCTTGGGGCCAGATTCTCCGATCTCACTCACAGGTGAGATCCTCCACTCCCGCGGCCGTTAACAGAGATCGGGCTCAGCCCCGAATTCTCTGCTCTCGATGGCAGTGGTGTGCGAGATTCCAGCCCCGCAGTTTAGCACCTAAACAACCGATTCCACAACCAGCGAGGCTGTAGTGAAGGAAGTCGTGAAGTGGCCATAATTAGAGGAGCGTAGATAAGTGGGAGGGTTGGGGGCCTGGAGGTGATTATAAAGCTGAAGAAGGATCTAAAAACAAAGATGGGAAATTGTGGGTGGAATTTACCACATTTTGGGGTTGTGATAGGCAGCCCGCCATTTTAGCGGTGGGATCTTCTGGTCCCCTTGTTGTTAATGGGGTTTCCTGCTGAATGCACCCCATCCACTGCCATGAAACCCGTGGTGGTGAGGGGGGGGGGCAGTGGGAGATGCACCATGGGGAGGGGAGATGGGGGAGGCAAGGGGGGCTGCACTATCAGCGGGACTGGAAGATCTCACCAGCCTGCGTGCCTGGAAAGCTGTACCCTAAGATTTTGCTGGATCAGGAGCCAGATGTAAGTTGGCAGGAACAGGGATGATGGGCGAATGAGAGGTGGAGTGAGTAATAAGATGCACATCAAGATTCTGGGTGTCCTCAAGTCATGATGTGGGTATGCCGGCGTTGGACTGGCGTAAACACAGTAAAAAGTCTGACAACACCAGGTTTTAGTCCAACCTATTTATTTGATAATATACTCACAAGCTTTCGAGGGGACTGCCTCTTCGTCAGGTGAAGAGGCAGTCCCCTCGAAAGCTTGTGAGAATATTATCAAATAAATAGGTTGGACTAAAACCTGGCGCTGTCAGACTTTTTACTGTGTCCTCAAGTCCGCAGAGGTTGCAGCGACTGGCAGGTCAGTGAGGATTACATTCGGCCAACCTCACATCTTAACATTGCTGTTCAGTCCTAACAACCTCTGCTGTTTTCCCACAATAAGGATTCAGTAACAGGGCAGAACAGGCAGAATAAGAGAGGATAGATGTAAAAGTTATATTACTTCTGCAAGAGACTTCAGTGTTTCCTGTCCCAGCAGCCACTGGCTAAGTCATTGCTTAAGATTACAGCATCTCCTGACCAATATCATTCAGTCATTTCACCAGAAAGTCTGATAACAAATAACAAAAAGTCTGATAATTTGTGCATTCCAAAAGGAAAGGCTAAACAATGGAGACTCCCGGCTGAGAATGAACATGGTTCGGGAAAGAGAACACAAAAGGTACTGAAAGTTTATGACTATTTTCTTTCCAAAGGATTTACAAAATCATTCAAGAAGGAGAAATGTTTGTAAGTGGTTCAGAATATTTGGCTGTCTCACATCAGATGAACTGCAGAGTCTGTACAATCCCTAAACAGTCATAATAATATTACAGAATTGTTACGGTGCAGAATGAGGCCCATTACGTCTGCACTGAATCTTCAAGAGAGCAACGTGGCTTCACGTCACTCCCGTCCCTTTTCCCTGTTTCTCTGCACTTTGCCTCTCAGTCTTCTAAATTCCAGTGAGTACAGGCCTGACCTATTCAATTTCCCTTCCTAAGAAAAGCCTTCCATACCCGAGATCAACCAAGTGAACCTTCTCTGGACTGCTTTTAGGCTGATTGGTGTCAATAAGTTGTCCCTAAATTGGATCTCCCTTAGTCTGGCGCACATATAATTTCCTAAATTTGCCCCCCTTTATTGTGGAGTCCACGAGATGTAGACAAAAGTTGTAGGTCGAAGGAGGATTGGAATGAGGCGCTCACTGAGTGTTAAAATGGGCAGCGCGGGCTTGTAGGGATGAAGGGCCTGTTTCCTCTGCTGTGTTGTTCTTTGTTTGTTCTTTGCCTCCAATGCCAGTGTATCTTTCTTTAGCTAGACTGGCTTTGCCAGTATATCTGAGTCCAAATCATCCTCAGTTCAAAGAAGTGTCAGTTAGGTGGATTGCTAAATGTATGTGGTTATGGAGAGAGCTGGAGAAAAGGGCTGAGACGAGCCTGGTAAAATGCTCTTTCAGAGACTTAATGGGCTGAATGGCCTCCTTCTGTATTAAGGGATTTTATAGTTCTATAAGAGGACTAAAACTGTTCAAGCTGTGTGCCCAACCAGTGCTTTGCCAGTTTTAGCAATCATTCCTTATGTTTGTAATCCATTCCCTTTGAAATAAAGGACAACATTGCGTTTCCCATTCTATTACCTGCCAAACTTTCACACTAGCTTTTGATAGGAATTAAGAATCTACTGATGACCATGAAACCACTGTCGATTGTGAGGAAAAAAAAAACATCTGGTTCTCTAACGTCCTTTAGGGAAGGAAATCTGCCATCCTTACCCAGTCTGGCCTACATGTGACTCCAGGGCCATAGCAATGTGGTTGACAGTCAATTGCAGCTAGTGATGGGCAATAAATGCTGGCCAGCCAGCAATACCCATGTCCCACGCATGAATAATAGTAAAAATTAATCTTCTGACCAGCGTGGCCTCCTCATATCTTTTTCATAAGAGTGAGAGATCTATCCTTCAGCAGACAGCGCTGCTTTGAGTTATCAGAGTTCTCCGCTTGAGTGGAAGAGCATTTAGAACTCAATGTCACTCATGAAGGAAAAGCAGAAAAATAAATAGTTCCTCTAATCTTAGCTCAGCTCCAGCCTCTGAATTGATTCTTGCATGTCATTTCAGCCTACCAACCATCCAGTGTTTAAAAATGATTCATTTTAAATGGCATGAAGTGTGCATTAGGGTATATTTTCCAATTGCAAAGTTGATGTACAAAAGATTAATGTCCTTGTATTATAGCAAAATTGTACAGCTGTTTATAAAGTACACTTTCATGATTTCCTGACGCACATTGCACAGCAGAAATCTGTCTCACAACCTCTCATCATGACAATTTAGTGTGTTTGGAGGAATTTATTTTTAATCTGCATGCCTCAGTGGAAGAAAATTCAATCTTTGAACTTGCATGCAGGATGTTGAATTTAGTTTATCAAGTGTCAGCTGGGTTCAGTTTGCAGCAGTCCCAGATCAGAGTTAGAAAGCGGTTGGTACAAGTCACCAGTTTAGCACCCTCGCTCACGTTCTACACTGAAGCCCCAGTCAGCATTGTTGGTCAGTAGAATCATAGAATCCTTAAAGTGCAGAAGGGGGCCATTCAGTCCATTGGGTCTGCAGCAAATCTCCAATACAGTATCCTACACAGACCTTCTCTCTGTAGCCCCATGTATAAGAACATAAGAAATAGGAGCAGGAGTAGGCCATCTAGCCCCTTGAGCCTGCCCCGCCATTCAATAAGATCATGGCTGATCTATCGTGGCTCAGTTCCACATTCCCGCCCTCTCCCCATAACCCTTAATCCCCTTGCCTATCAAAAACCTATCAACCCGAGTCTTAAAAATATTGAGCGAGGCAGCCTCCACCACTTCAACGGGCAGAGAATTCCAGAGATTCACCACCCTTTGAGTGAAGAAGTTCCTCCTCAACTCCATTCTAAACCGCCCCCCCCTTTATCTTGAGGTTGTGCCCTCTAGTCCTACTATCCTTTCTGAGTGGGAAGAGTCTCTCCACCTCTATCCTATCCATCCCATTCATCATCTTATACGTCTCAATGAGATCTCCCCTCATTCTTCTAAGCTCTGACGAGTACAAGCCTAGTTTATTCAGCTTCTCCTCATAGTTCAACCCCCTCAACTCCAGTATCAGCCTAGTAAACCTCCTCTGCACTCCCTCCAAGGCCAAAATATCCTTGCGTAAGTGGAGCGACCAAAACTGCACACAGTACTCCAGCTGCGGCCTCACCAATGCCCTATACAGCTGCAGCAAGACCTTCCTACGTTTATATTCAATCCCCCTCGCTATGAAGGCCAGCATCCCATTCGCCTTCCTGATCACCTGCTATGTGCTTTAGTGCACCAGATATGTTATTGTGAAGTAGATTGTGAGGAAGGGTGTCATAGTTTGCAGGGTGACTTAGAAAGGTTGCAGAGCTGGGCTGTGAGGTGGTGGATGGAGTTTAATGTGGAGAAGTGTGAGGTAATTCATTTCGGTAGGAATAACAGATGTATTGAGTATAGGGCTAACGGGAGGACTTTGAATAGTGTGGAGGAGCAGAGGGATCTAGGTGTATGTGTGCATGGATCCCTGAAAGTTGGGAATCAAGTAGATAAGGTTGTTAAGAAGGCATACGGTGTCTTGGCGTTTATTGGTAGGGGGATTGAATTTAGGAGTTGCAGCGTCATGATGCAACTGTACACAACTCTGGTGCGGCCGCACTTGGAGTACTGTGTGCAGTTCTGGTCCCCACATTACAGGAAGGATGTAGAGGCTTTGGAGAGGGTGCAGAGGAGGTTTACCAGGATGTTGCCTGGTATGGAGGGGAGATCCTATGAGGAGAGACTGAGAGATTTGGGGTTGTTTTCGCTGGAAAGAAGGCGGCTAAGAGGGGATCTTATTGAAACATATAAGGTGATTAGAGGTTTAGACAGGGTAGATAATGATAGCCTTTTTCCTAGGATGGAGAAAGCTAGCACGAGGGGGCACGACTTTAAATTAAGGGGGGGTAGTTATAGGACTGATGTCAGGGGTAGGTTCTTTACCTAGAGGGTGGTGAGGGACTGGAATGCCCTGCCAGCTGCAGTTGTAAATGCACCTAGTTTGGGGGCGTTTAAGAGATCTGTGGATAGGTTTATGGACAAAAAGGGATTGGTTTAGGCTAGTGGGTCATTGTTTTGTAACTGGTCGGCGCAACATTGTGGGCCGAAGGGCCTGTTCAGCACTGTAATGTTCTATGTTCTATGTTATCTGGTCCACTAAAGTTCTTGAGGGAAGGAAATCAGGTGGTGTGGACCTGGCCTGGTGTGGACTACACGTGATTCCAGAGCCACAGCAATGTGGTTGACTCTCAACTGGTCTTCAATAGCAACTAGGGATGGGCAATAAATACTGGCCAGCCAGCAACACCCATGTCCCACGAATCAATTAAAAAAACCTCAAACAAAACAAAAACTCTGCTAATCCTCCTAACTGACAGATCTTGGGGATCAAAGGGGCAATTTAGCATGGCCAATCGATCTAACCCGCACATCTTTGGTCTGTGGGAGGAAACTGGAGCACCCAGAGGAAACTCACACAGACACAAGGAGAACATGCAAACTCCGCACGGTCACCTGAGGCTGGAATCAAACCCGAGTCCCTGGCACAGTGAGGCAGCACTGCTAACCACATAAGAACATAACAACATAAGAAATAGGAGCAGGAGTAGGCCATCCGGCCCTTCGAGCCTGCCCCGCCATTCAATAAGATCATTGCTGATCTGAAGTGGCTCAGTTCCACTTTCCCGCTTTCTCCCCAAAACCCTTAATTCCCTTGTCTGTCAAAAACCTATCTACCCGTGTCTTAAAAATATTTAGCGAGGCAGCCTCCACCACTTCAACGGGAAGAGAATTCCAGAGATTCACCACCCTTTGAGTGAAGATGTTCCTCCTCACTGTGCCACCGCACCGCTGCTTTTAAATAAAGGCCAGAATTTTCCAGTCTCTCTGGCCCTGCCAATGCTGCCAACAAGAATGACAAATTTGGCACTCAGCCAAATCCCCATTCACAGCCTCAGAATTGGAGAATCCCACTCACGGCCGAGGTTGGAGAATTTCAGCCGATATCAGGGAGGGGGATTTCGGACTGGATTTTGTGGTCACAGCTGTGGTCGTAAGTGGGTTTGAAACTTTGTGCAATTAAGATGATTTCCCAGAACCATCCCACACCCTAACCATTCATTGGCCAATTAGAGGTGAATTGCATGTGAGTGACTGCTGTTAATGCTGGAATCCTGTTGCAATGAGGTCTGTGATTTAGGCTGTAAGTTAGAGCAGCTGTTATTAATTGGGGAAGATCAGGGAATTAGTCTTAAGTCTATAAGAGCTGGTTTACACTGGGAGAAGTGAAAGGGATTTTGTGTTTTTGGGAGCAAGCTTGTGGGATGGAAAACTGGTTCCAGTTTTATTCTTTCCTCAATGTCTGAATATTGAGGTGGATAGGGGTAAGGCAGTTGATGTGGTGTATATGGATTTTAGCAAGGCGTTTGATAAGGTTCACCATGGTAGGCTTCTGCAGAAAATGCAGATGTATGGGATTGGGGGTGATCTAGGTAATTGGATCAGGAATTGGCTAGCAGATAGGAGACAGAGAGTGGTGGTTGATGGGAAATATTCGTCATGGAGTTCGGTTACAAGTGGTGTGCCTCAGGGATCTGTTTTGGGGCCACTGCTGTTTGTAATTTTTATTAATGATCTGGATGAGGGTATAGTTGGGTGGATTAGTAAGTTTGCTGATGACACCAAAGTCGGAGGTGTGGTAGATTGTGAGGAAGGGTGTCATAGTTTGCAGGATGACTTAGAAAGGTTGCAGAGCTGGGCTGAAAGGTGGCGAATGGAGTTTAATGTGGAGAAGTGTGAGGTAATTCATTTCGGTAGGAATAACAGATGTGTTGAGTATAGGGCTAACGGGAGGACTTTGAATAGTGTGGAGGAGCAGAGGGATCTAGGTGTATGTGTACATAGATCCCTGAAAGTTGGGAATCAAGTAGATAAAGTTGTTAAGAAGGCATACGGAGTTTTGGCGTTTATTGGTAGGGGGATTGAATTTAGGAGTCGTAGCGTCATGATGAAACTGTACACATCTCTGGTGCGGCCGCACTTGGAGTTTTGTGTGCAGTTCTGGTCCCCACATTACAAGAAGGATGTAGAGGCTTTGGAGAGGGTGCAGAGGAGGTTTACCAGGATGTTGCCTGGTATGGAGGGGAGATCCTATGAGGAGAGATTGAGTGATTTGGGGTTGTTTTCGCTGGAAAGAAGGCGGCTAAGAGGGGATCTCATTGAAACATATAAGATGATTAGAGGTTTAGACAGGGTAGATAGTGATAGCCTTTTTCCTAGGATGGAGAAAGCTAACACGAGGGGGCACGATTTTAAATTAAGGGGGGGTAGTTATAGGACAGATGTCAGGGGTAGGTTCTTTACCCAGAGGGTGGTGAGGGACTGGAATGCCCTACCAGCTGCAGTTGTAAATGCACCTAGTTTGGGGGCGTTTAAAAGATCTGTGGATAGGTTTATGGATGAAAAGGGATTGGTTTAGGCTAGTGGGTCATTGTTTTTGTAACTGGTCGGCGCAACATCGTGGGCCGAAGGGCCTGTTCTGCGCTGTAATGTTCTATGTTCTATTGACATTCACAATGGCTTGCTACAAAGATTGGATTCATAGAACATTACAGCGCAGAACAGGCCCTTCAGCCCACGATGTTGCGCCGACCAGTTACAAAACAATGACCCACTAGCCTAAACCAATCCCTTTTCGTCCATAAACCTATCCACAGATCTCTTAAACGCCCCCAAACTAGGTGCATTTACAACTGCAGCTGGCAGGGCATTCCAATCCCTCACCACCCTCTGGGTAAAGAACCTACCCCTGACATCAGTCCTATAACTACCTCCCCCTTAATTTAAAGTCGTGCCCCCTCATGCTAGCTTTCTCCATCCTAGGAAAAAGGCTATCACTATCTACCCTGTCTAAATCTCTAATCATCTTATATGTTTCAATAAGGTCCCCTCTTAGCTGCCTTCTTTCCAGCGAAAACAACCCCAAATCTCTCAGCCTCTCCTCATAGGACCTCCCCTCCATACCAGGCAACATCCTGGTAAACCTCCTCTGCACCCTCTCCAAAGCCTCCACATCCTTCCTGTAATGTGGGGACCAGAACTGCACACAGTACTCCAAGTGCGGCCGCACCAGAGTTGTGTACAGTTGCATCATGACGCTGCGACTCCTAAATTCAATCCTTTACTTGAGCCTGTCAGCACAGTCTTAAAATCTTTCATGGATCTAAATGTTGAATTGGATCTGTTTCTGATTGTGGACTGTTTTCCCCTCTTATGAAAGGTAGGGAGCTGGATGAGCAGGGCAGGGGAAATATGATCTTCTGTACTTGAGGTGGTGGTCCTATGGTATTGTCACTGGACTAACAATCCTTGTAACCCCACGGTAATGCTCTGGGGATTTTATTTATTATTGTCACATGTAGTAACATGTTGAAATGTATTCTCTTGAGCTATACAGACAAAACATGCTCTTTGTAAAGAAGGACATGAAAGAGTGAAGAATGTAGTGAAAGCATTGTTAGAGCTTCCTCAGTATATCTCAGTCCAAGTCACCCTCGGTTCAAAGAAGTGTCGGTTCGGTGGATAGGTAAATGTATGTGGTTATGGGGAGAGGGCTGAGATGGGTATAGTTAGAGGAAGCCATGCAGACACAGGAGAAGGTGCAAACTCCATGCAGATAGTTACTGAGTTAAGTAAAAACAATGTGAATCTGATAAAGTAAATAAATAGTGGCTTTTTCACATTTCAAATGGTAGCTTATTTCAGAATTCAAGGCTAGAGTTAGACCTTAATCCCCGGCACTGTGAGGCTGCAGTGCTCACCATTGTGTCACCGTGCTATATCTCTCTGTACACCTTCTGATTGTAACTGTGGGGTTTCCTGAGGCTCAATCTGTTGACAACAGCTATGTTCAGAAAGCTGAATGACAATGAGGCCCATCTGGATATTATCACGATCTGTTTCCTTAGAGCAAATTGGTCAACTGTTCATCTCCTGCCTCAGTTGAAGCCAGAAACATCTGGGTTGGAGGTGGGATTGAGTCAGGAATTTTGAACTTTACCCACCACTTGACCCAGTATCCCCTTTGGTTTTCCTTTTGGTTTCAATTCCCCCCCCATTACGTTCATTGGGAAGAAGCTCAAGGCCCTTGGACTGGAGATTTAATAACAGTTGAACCTTGATGAAGGGACTTTGCTCTGAAAATGCAGCAGAACAACAACAACAAAGAACAGTACAGCACAGGAACAGGCTCTTTGACTATCAAGGCCAACCTGCTGTAACCCTCTATACCCCTCCTGTTCATGTGTCCACCCAGATAAGTCTTAAATGTCCCTAATGTATTGGCCTCAACCATTTCGCTTGACAGTGTGTTCCAGGCCACCGTTACTCTTCTGATTTAAAAAAAAACTTCCCCCACACATCCCTACTGAACATTTCCCCCCACCCCTTACCTTGAACTTGTGCCCCCTTGTAATTATCATTTCTGCCCTGGGGGAAAAGCTTCCAATTCTTCATCTTATCCTCGTCCCTTATAACTTTTATAAACTTCTATCAGCCTCCGTCTTTCCAGGGAGAACAAACCCAGTTTATCCAACCTCTCCTCAAAGCTGATACCCTCCCTGACCAGGCAAATCCTGGTAAACACCACCTATTCCCTCTCCAAAGCCTCCATGTCCCTCCGGTTGTTTTCCGAAGAGTAGGGCAGGCTAAGACAAAATTCCAAAGGGGTGTTCAGAATTATGAAGGGTGTTGAGAGAGTAGACAGGAAGAGATTGTTTCCCATGACAGGAAGGTTGATAAAGTAAGAAGTTTCACAACACCAGGTTAAAGTCCAACAGGTTTATTTAACCTGGTGTTGTGAGATTTCCTACCCCAGTCCAACACAGGCATCTCCACATGAGGAGAGTTGGTGACCAGAGAACACAATTAGAAGATCGTTGGTGAGTTAATGAGGATCTGCTCTGTTTTAACTCAGCAAAAAAGCAATGCCTTGAAGGGAAGTGGAAGCAGGCTCAATCACAACTTCCAGAACAGAATGGGATATCTTATCTCAAATTAGAACAAATGCCAGTGCAGGAGTAAGAGCGAGGTCATGGAACAACTGGATAGCTCTCTAAAAGATCTAGCACGGACTGGATGGCCTGAATGGCCTCTTCCTGTGCTGTATGATCACTGACTGAAAGTTTCCTCCATGCCAGTGTTAATCATTTCTGCAGTGTTTACACATATTGGAAGTACTGCAGCCCGAAACCAGCTGCCAGTTGAAAAGATGTGAAAAAGTCACTGTCACTTTATCAAGCAGACTCACACTTGGTTTTATTCAACTTTCTCAGTTTTATGGCAGCTTTTTGAACCGAAATGTGGCAAATCATCGTCCTTTTTTCCACCTTGGTGCATAGTAATCAAGTTGGGACAATGTGTACATATTCCTTGAACAGTCTATAAAATGCTGTTCAAAATGTAGCCGTTTGATGTGTTCCATCTTTCCTTTTCCTTTCAATACAACGATTTAATCAAAGGTACTGTGCGTGTGTGTGTGAAACTGGGCTTCTTTCACCTGCTTCTGTCAGCCTCTGACATCATTCTAAAATGTGGTGCCCAGGATTGGGTACAATATTCCAGCTGAACCGTAGAAGTTAACGAGAGCTTTTTAAAAGTCAGTTCCATAATAAGAACAGTAAATAGTCTCTCAGCACCAGGTTAAAATCACGAGGTTGGAATCACGAGCTTCTGGAGCACTGCTCCTTCACCACCCAGTGTTGTGAGACGGCTTATTGTGCCCACCCCAGTCCAATGCTGGCACCTCCACATCATAATTAAAACACTCCTTACGTAATTTCAGCTGTACTGTATTCGCTGCTCACAGTGTGATCTCCACTACAGTGGGGAGACCAAACACAGATCATATTGCAGCTTCGCAGAACAACTCCATCTGGTACACAAGCACCTCCTCCTGTGGCTTGGCACAGTGATTAGCACTGCTGCCTCACAGGGCCAGGGATCCGAGTTCGATTCAGGGCTGTGCGGAGTCCGCACTTTCTCCCTGTGTCTGCATGTGTTTCCTCCGGGTGCTCCAGTCTCAGCAAAGAATAGTACAACACAGAATAGTACAGCCCTCCAAGCCTGCACCGATCATGATGCTTGCTTAAGTTAAAACCATTTGCATTTACGGAGTCCGTATCCTTTCCTGCTACAGTCTGAAAGATGTGCTGGTTAGGGTGCATTGGCCATGCTAAATCCTCCCTCAGTGTAACCCGAACAGGCTCTGGAGTGTGGCGACTAGGGGATTTTCACAATGACTTGCAGGTTACTTAAAGTTTAGCAAGTTAAAAGCGAGGGGTGGGAGATTTAGGGGGGATTTGAGGAAACACTATTTTTATCCAGCGAGGATGGAATGTCCTGCCTGGGAGGGTGATGGAGGTGGGATGATGCCTCACATTCTTTAAAAAGTACCTGGGTGAGCACTTGGCACATGATAACACTCAAGGCTATGAGCCAAGTGCTGGTAAGTGGCATTAGGTGGGCTGGTAAGTGGCCTTTCATGCACTGGTGCAGACTTGATGGGCCGAAGGGCCCCTTCTGTACTGTGGTATTCCGTGATTCATTGCAGTGGTAATGTAAACCTATCTGTGACACTAATTAATAAATAAACTTAACTTAGTCTCCGGTAGTCCATCATTTTAATTCTCCTCTCTGCTCTCACTGACTTCTCCATCCTTGCCCCAGCTTCACATTTCCAATGATGAAACTCAACACAAGCTCAGAGAACAGATGCTTGTGTTCTGTTTCGGCACTTTACGGAATCTTGGACTCAACACTGATTTCACCAGTTTCAGAACATAAACTCCCCTCCCCGTTTCTGTGTTTTTATGTGTCAGTCCAATTCTTTTGGCTTTCAGACAGAGTTATTCGTCATTCTGCCGCTTACATCTGTTACAAAACCCTGCTGATTTTATGTACAGGAATATTCCAACCTGAAACAAAGGTGTGTTTTTTTTTCCTTGAATCATTAGGGAGACACGTTTGTAGAAAGTGAGAACTCAAACCCTTCCTCCTTCAAACAACAATAAAAGTATTTATTAAAGGAGAAGAATGATAATAAAACAATACAGTGGCACAGTGGTTAGCACCGCTGCCTCACAGCGCCGGGGACCCAGGTTCAATTCTGGCCTCGGATCACTGTCTGTGTGGAGTTTGCACATTCTCCCCGTGTCTGCGTGGGTTTCCTCCGGGTGCTCCGCTTTCCTCCCAGAGTCCAAAAGTCGTGCTGGTTAGAGTGCATTGGCCATGTTAAATTCACCTTCAGCGAACAGGTGTCAGAGTATGTTGATTAGGGGATTTCACAGTAACTTCATTGCAGTGTTAATGTACGCCTACTTGTGACACAAATAAATAAACTTTATTCTGCTCCATTTCATTGACAGAAGACCGCGTGTGAAGAAATAGAATCTTTGTTTTTCACTCACTGGAAAAAGTGTTGTTTACAGAAGTATAATGGATAAAAATAAACTAGCAATAGCGCTTTTACCTGAAGCAGGCTGCGTGGTTTTAATCATTAAGATATTGTCTTTCCCATTCCTTGAATATAAAGTACAGCTGCATTGCTATTTGGTCTATGTTTCTACAACTCCTTGCACAGTTAATCAATACGGGAAGTCTCCTTAGGGGAGATAGCAGCAAGTATCTGTCTCTGAACAGATTAATCTGGCTGATACAAGAAAGCACGAACACATATCCCCTCATTAAGACTTTCCAACTTTCACCTCATTACCACAGGTTCATTCCTTCCAATCAACTTTTCATCAAGTTTCTTTTGGAAGGGAAATTTCTTCACCCAGCAATTGAATGCGAGGAGGTACAAGTTTATCATAGATTGGTGTAGCACAGAAGCAGTACATGCAATGCCAATTTGTGTGGCATAGTGGGTTAGCATTACTGCCTCACAGCAGGGATCCAGTAAAAAGTCTGACAACACCAGGTTTTAGTCCAACCGATTTATTTGATAATATTCTCACAAGCTTTCGAGGGGGCAGCCTCTTCGTCAGATGAATGGAGAGTTCTGGCCTCAGACAGACAGAGCATACAAAGCACAGACAGTTGCTGATTAGAATGCGAATCCTTACACCTAACCTGCTGTTCAATTCTTAAAGTGGCTGATAATGTGAGTGGAAGGAGCACTCACAGTGCTTACCAGTGTGCCACCCACTAGAAGCAGAAGTTGGCCATTCAGCCCCTGGAGCCTGCTCCCCCATTTAATACGTTCGTGACTAAACTCAACTCGCCCTCGTTGCACCTTCCTGCCATAACCTTACATCCCATTACTGATTAAACACCTATCTAGCCCTGCTTTAAATTTGTTTAGTGTTCTGATGTCCACTGCACTCGGGGGTAGAGATTGCCACAGATTCACAGTCCTTTGAGTGGAGTCATTCCTCCTCAACTCTGTTCTAAACCGCCCCCCCTTTATCTTGAGGCTGTGCCCCCTAGTCCTATTGTCTTTTTTGAGCGGGAAGAGTCTCTCCACCTCTATCCTATCCATCCCATTCATCATCTTATACGTCTCAATGAGATCTCCCCTCATTCTTCTAAACTCTAACGAGTACAAGCCTAGTTTATTCAGCCTCTCCTCATAGCTCAATCCCCTCAACTCCGGTATCAGCCGAGTAAACCTCCTCTGCACTCCCTCCAGGGCCAAAATATCCTTGCGCAGGTGCGGCGCCCAAAACTGCACACAGTACTCCAGCTGCGGCCTCACCAATGCCCTATACAGCTGCAGCAAGACCTCCCTACTTTTATATTCAATCCCCTTCGCTTATGAAGGCCAGCATCCCATTCGCCTTCCTGACCACCTGCTGCACCTGCAAGCTGGGTTTTTGCGACTCATGCACAAGGACCCCGAGGTCCCTCTGCACCGTCGCCTGCTGCAGTTTTTCGCCACGTAAGTAATAGTCCTTCCTACCATTCCTCCTACCAAAGTGGACCACCTCACACTTGCCAACATTAAATTCCATTTGCCATTTCCTGGCCCATTCGCCCAGCCTATCTAGATCCTTCTGCAGACTCTCCACACCCTCCGCACAATTTGCCTTTCCCCCAATCTTGGTGTCATCAGCAAATTTCGACACCCTGCACTCGGTTCCCTCCTCCAGATCATCTATATAAATGGTAAATAGCTGAGGCCCCAGCACCGATCCCTGGGGCACCCCACTAGTCACCAACCGCCAATCCGAATAGCATCCATTGACCCCCACTCTCTGCCTCCTATTTGACAACCAATCCTCTATCCACGCTAACACCCTACCCCCAACTCCATGTCCCCTGACCTTCTGCAATAACCTCTTGTGAGGTACCTTGTCAAACGCCTTCTGAAAATCCAGAAAGACCACATCCACCGGCTCTCCTCTATCCACTGCCCTAGACACATCCTCATAGAACTCCAGTAAATTTGTCAGACACGACTTCCCTTTAATGAAACCGTGTTGCGTCCGCCCTATCAAGCAATTCCCCTCAAGATGCCTCGTTGAGACTTCTCACTGAAGTTGAGACTTCTCACTGTATAAAGTTTATTTATTAGTCACAAGCAGGCTTACATTAACACTGCAATGAAGTTACTGTGAAAATCCCCTAGTCTCCACACTCCAGCACCTGTTCGGGTACACAGGGAATTTAGCATGGCCGATGCACCTAACCAGCACATCTTTTGGACTGTGGGAGTAAACCACAGCACCCGGAGGAAACCCGCAGACACGGGGAGAACATTCAAACTCCCCCCAGACAATGACCCAAGCTGGGAATCAAACCTGGGTTCCTGGCGCTGTGAGGCCGCAGTGCTACATTCAAGGCTGATTTAGATTTTGATTGACAAGGAAGTTAAGGATGATGGGGAGGGTGGGGTGGGGTGGGGGGCAGACAATATGCTGGAATTCAGGGCACAATCAGATCATCCTGATTTTATTAAATGGAAGGGGAGAGAACAAATAGTCTATTCCTGCTCCTATTTCTTATATATGCCATTATGCTCAAATCATATTTCAGGTTAATGTGCATTCCATTCAAATGCTGTGATTCACAAAGTTACATTTTTCTCACTCTGGCTCATTTACGGTAGACTTCAGTTTTACTTCCACTATGCACAAGATGTTTCTTCATTAAACAATGTGTTTTTATTTAACCTCAGTGCACTCCAGCGATCTAATGTCAGTCTTCATTCTTTGTTCTACAACCTTGTCCCCATTAATCGATCATTAATGGACCATGGGCGCATTACACAAGATTCTGCACACATTCATCCAGGAAGCTGCAAAGGTTCAAATATGTTGTTTTAATTGAATGACTAATTATTATTGCTGGGCTGCAGCTATTGGAAAAGTTTGCATACTGTAATTGTATATTATTCAGAAGAAATTAATATTTACACCACCCAGCTGGCAGTAAATCTTTACAAGTGCCAATTAGTTCACTTGTGCACTGAGCAGGTAACGCTGAGCATTAAGCAACCATTAAGTGCCCATCTACATAGTCACCAGAAATCGCTCAGCACTTCAGTATAGTAAGAGAGACAGATTCTAGCATCTAAGATGGCACGGTGGTTAGCACTGCTGCCTCACAGCAACAGTGACCTGGGTTTGAATCCTAGCTTGGGTCCCTGCCTGTGTGGAGTTTGCACATTCTCTCCATGTCTGCATGGGTTTCCTACGGGTGCTCTGGTTTCCTCTAAAGATGTGCAAGTTGGGTGGATTGGCCATGAAATATTGCCCCTTTGTGTCCAAAAACATGTAGATTAGTTTGATCATGCATAACTGCCCCTTACTGTCACGGGTAAACCTGCAGGATTACAAGGATAGGGCCTGGGCGGAATAGTTGTTGGTGTAGGCTCGATGGGCTGAATGGCCCCCTTCTGCGCTACAGGGATTCTATGTTTCTAATTGATCAGGGAGTGATATGGTCATGTCTGGTTGACCTGCCTCTTGAATACCCGTCAGAGGAATAGGGAATTTGACCTCTTGCATCTGCTCCATCGGTCATCGGGGTTGGTCTGTTTTAATTATCCAGTGTCATTTGCAATTGAAAAATACAATAACGATAGTGATGGAATGTTCTTCGCAGGCAAAGTTAGCAGGAAGTTTTGCCTCTATGATAGTTGGTGGGGTGGCTGGTGACTGGTGGAGACCAATTCTTTGATCTGCAGATACGTGAGCAATTGAACAAAGGATGTCCAGGTTTGGAGGGGCTCCACTTTCCTTTAGCAACTTCCTATCTGTTTGTTTATAAGTTGCAGTCTGGGTGAAAAGTGCCAGTTTGTTGGCAGTGCCCAGCTCTGACATCCTGTTGGTCAATACCAGCCAGATAGAATTGTCTTTCAGAGTTCAGGATGGCGAAGTGTTTGTGGGATGCACCTCGTTGTTGATTACTGAATCAGACTTCACCATAAAGTTTCTGGCATT
Source organism: Prionace glauca (assembly GCA_037974335.1). Taxonomy (NCBI): domain Eukaryota; kingdom Metazoa; phylum Chordata; class Chondrichthyes; order Carcharhiniformes; family Carcharhinidae; genus Prionace; species Prionace glauca. The sequence continues at coordinate 82,748,975 of CM075734.1, read as the reverse complement.
CTGGAATCTTCCAGCTGTAACACAAGTCCTGTCCAGAGCAATTGAGTTTACAAGAGAATGTATTCAATGATGGGCAGATTGGCTGTGTTAAGGTTTTATCGCCAACGATGTACTGCAGCCACCGAATGTCCAATGATGGATTGGAGAAAGTGAAACTTTTGGCAGAATTTTATGCCTCCTCCCCATTGGCGGAATCTTTGAGTTCCACCGAACAGGGATTTGAAAAGTTCACAGAGGAAATGCGTGCGGCAGGTTGTGGTGGGCTGCTCTTGGATGTTGCTTCGGGAGTTGCCTACTGCTTCATGTCGTTGGTGTGCGTAAACTGGACCATCTTGAGGGCAACATGACAGCTCAGAGACAATCTCTGTTGCTATGCGGACACATGGATTTGGGTCTGTGTCCGTGGGAGTTTGCGCGTTCTCCCCGTGGTTGCGTGGGTTTCCTCCGGGTGCTCTGGTTTCCTCCCACATCCCAAAAATGTGCTTTTAGGCTGATTGATTGGGTAACAAATTGTCCCTACATTGGACCTCCCTGATCCTCACACATTAGGCATAGACTAAAATCATGAATAGTTCACTGACCATGGGACGGCGGCACGGGCTCGTTGGGCCGAAGGGCCTGTTTCCCGTGCTTTGTTGTTCTTTGTTCTTTGAAATCACGCCACAGTGAGACTGAAAATGTTTGTAGAACAGCTAATTTGCACACAACATTGTCTCACTGACCTATGTTCTGATCATAACTAGATAAAGTCACAGAGCTTTACAGCATGGGCCTTTGGCCCAACTTGTCCATGCTGCTCTTTTGCTTTAGACACTAAGCTAAGTTTGGCCCATATCCCTCTATACCCATCCTACCCATATAACTGTTTGAATGTTTTTTAAAAGATCATCACTGTTTTGATGCTGGTTGAGAGGTAATTATTGGCTCGAGTCAACTAACACCTCCCTCATTCACGGTCACTATGCTCGAGTATTGAGGAAGATGCTTCACTTCTTATTACAAGGCTAAAGCTGCTTTGCTCTTACTTTGGTTGAGATTAGCAAACTGAGCACAGAGCAGGGATTGAACTTGGGATCTTGATGAGCTGTGTTGCTAAGCAACTGGCTGAATATACTTCCTGAGCCTCTGCTAAAATGGCAGAGAAAGGAATTTCAGAACAGCATGTTAAACATTGTTATGCTAATATTTGCACTGAATAATTCTGAAGCCCAGTGTGATAAGGAGCTGGAAAGTTTAAGGAAGGTTAAATGTTTAGTCAATCCCGACTGTCGGGTTTATTGTAACATTTAATTTTATAGATTATGTTTCTAAGCACAGACAGAAAGTACAGTGCATCAGAAAGAAAGAGTTTGCCTTTATATAGAAACCAGCCATTGTTGCAAAGTACTTTTCAGGCTCATAATTACTTTTGAAGTCGAGTAATTTCTGCTTTTTAAGCAAACATGTGATTTGTGCAAGATCCCGCAAGTGACAAACAATAGTGAGCCACCTCCGCTGCTGGAAAACATGCTGCTGCGGGAGTGGAAAATCCCCAGCCTAAACACTCATCAGTCTAATCAATCACCTGCGCTAGTGTCTCCAGTGCCTCCGGATCTATCACAGCTCGGGATGGTTCCTGCCCTGAACAAAACTCAAGAAACTACAAAGGATTGTGAACGTAGCCCAGTCCGTCACTCGAACCAGCCTCCCAGCCATTGACTCTGTTTGTACTTCCTACTGCCTCAGCAAAGCAGCCAGCATAATCAAGGATCCCATGCACCCTGGACTTTCCTAGTTTGGGGGCGTTTAAGAGATCTGTGGATAGGTTTATGGACGAAAAGGGATTGGTTTAGGCTAGTGGGTCATTGTTTTGTAACTGGTCGGCGCAACATCGTGGGCCGAAGGGCCTGTTCTGCGCTGTAATGTTCTATGTTCTATGAACTTCCTTCCACTTTCTTCTGTTGGGTAAAGGTTTGAGGTCACGTAGCAACCAAATCAAGAACAGCTTCTTCCCTGCTGCTGTCAGACTTTTGAATGGACCTACCTTGCATTAAGTTGATCTTTCTCTACACCCCGGCTATGATTGTAATAGTACAATCTGCACTCTCTCCTTTCCTTCTCTACGTACGGTATGCTTAATATCATGATATGTATAGGGTGCAAGAGGCAATAATTTTCACTGTTTACCAATACATATGTACAGGGCATTTTTATTTACCAATACAACTGTACAGGACACTGGTGAGGCCGCAGCTGGAGTACTGCGCGCAGTTTTGGTCCCCTTATTTGCAGAAGGGTATTTTGGCCTTGGAGGGAGTGCAGAGGAGGTTCACTAGGCTGATACCGGAGATGAGGGGGTTAGACTATGAAGAGAGATTGAATTGACTGGGTTTGTACTCGTTGGAGTTTAGAAGGCTGAGGGGGGAACTTACAGAGACATACAAGATAATGAAGGGGCTAGATAGGGTAGAGGTAGAGAGATTCTTCCCGCTTAGAAAGGAAATCAGAACTAGAGGGCACAGCCTCAAAATAAGGGGGCGCAGTTTAGATTGGGGTTGAGGAGGAACTTCTTCACTCAAAGGGTGGTGAATCTCTGGAATTCTTTGCCTATTGAAGTGGGTGGAGGCTACCTCGCTGAATATATTTAAGTCATGGGTAGATAGATTTCTGATAGACAAGGGAATTAAGGGTTATGGGGAGAAAGCGGGAAAGTGGAACTGATCCACTTCAGATCAGCCATGATCTTATTGAATGGGGCAGGCTCGAGGGGCTAGATGGCCTACTCCTGCTCCTATTCCTTATGTTCTTACTTTTGTTCTTATGTGACAATAATAAATCAAATCAGTGAAAAATATCCTTTTTTGACACCAAAATGGATATTTGATTGTCATTGAGGTCCCCACAAATCATTAGGGCAAACCAAAAGCCTTACAAAATGGAAGACTTGCACTGATATTGTGTGATTTCTACGTTTGGTTGTGAAATACTTTGAGACACACTAATCAAATTAAATCTCTTCACTGATCAGTGTAAATAAGGGCCTAAGATATAGGAGCAGAATTGCGTCATTCAGCCCATCGAGTCTGCTCTGCCATTCGATCATGGCTGATATAATTCTCATCCCTATTCTCCTGCCTTCTTCCCCTTGATCCCCTTATTGATCAAGAAACTATCTCTTTCTTAAAGAAACTCAAATGATCTGGCCTCCACAGCCCTCTGTGGCAACGAGTTTCACAGATTCACCACCCTCTTGCTGAAGGAATTCCTCCACACCTCAGTTTTAAAGGAGCGTCCCTTCACTCTGAGGTTGTGCCCTCGAGTTTTAGTCTCTCCCACTGGTGGAAACATCTGCTCCATGTCCACTCTGTCTGGACCTCTCAGTATTTTGTAGGTTTCAGTTAGGTCCCTCTGTCATCCTTCTAAACTCCATTGGGTAGAGACCCAGAATCCTCAACACTCCTCATGTGACAAACCCTTCATTCCTGAGATCATTCTGTGAACCTCCTCAGGACCCCCTCCAAGACCAGCATATTTGAATAGTACACTGAATGTGAGACACTTTGAAAACTTCTGAAGATGTTTTAAGACGTTATATAGATCCAAGTTATCGTTCTTTTCTTAATGCATGTTGATTTTTCAATAGCATAATTTTAGCATGACATATATACAGCACACTGAGCACTTGAATAGTCACCCCGATTTTGATCTATATTTGTTTTCTAATTGATTTCTCATAAAATCAAAGATTAATAGAATCCTACAATGCAGAAGGAGTCCATTTGGCCCATCGATTCTGCACCGACGACTACCCCACCCAGGCCCTATCCCCATAACCCCATGCATTTACCCTAATTATTTCCCCTGACACTAAGGGGCAATTTAACACGGCCAAACCAGCTAACCCCCCCCACATCTAAGGACTGTAGGAGGAAACCAGAGCACCCGGAAGAAACCCACACAGACATGGAGAGAACGTGCAAACTCCACACAGACAGTGACACAAGCTCTGTTGTTGCAAAATATATTCTAAGACGTACCTCGTCTCCTCCAACTTGTTGGTTACCTTAATGAGGCTCATTGGCTCACAAATTTGCCACCACAGTAGCATGAATAGGCACTTTGAGTTTGGGAATAATTTACATATTCCAGTTTTTATCCTTAATCACGCCCTGATGAGCTCTGTCCGTAACAATTGGATTTGCATTTCTAACCGCTCACAGAGACGGCTAAACAAGTACTCCTCACTCAGTGCTAATTGTTGTGATTGATTACTGAGCAGTCCTAAACGAGGCTAATGACCACAGAAAAAAAAAACTAAAAATAGCGCGCTAATTTGCATACATTTACGACTGCAATTAGACTGTTGAAAAGAAGGAGAAGCAATCAATTAAATGTAAATGAAAGGGTTTCTTGGTTTTATGTTGAGAAATGATGAGTTTGACATTGACTGAAGTAACACACTGCAGGCTGAGCATGTTGCAACAATAACAGCAAACACTTGCACTGATGTAGCGCCTTTAGTGTGGCAAAGCATCCCAAAGTGCTTCACAGGAGCATTATTAAAACAAATATTGACACTGAGTCACACATTATCACAGTGAAAAGAGATTCTATGGAACGTTGGCAGGGAGGAAGAGAGAGTCAGAGTTGTACAGTGCAGAATTTGATTTGATTTTGGTTCATTATTGTCATGTATTGGTATAGAGTGAAAAGTATTGTTTCTTGAGTGCTCTACAGACAAAGCATATTGTTCATAGAGAAGGAAAGGCGAGGGTGCAGAATGTAGTGTTACAGTCATTGCTAGGGTGTAGAAAAAGATCAACTTAGTGCGAGGTAGATCTATGTAAAAGTCTGATGACAGCAGGGAAGAAGCTGTTTTGAGTTGGATGGTACGCGTTCTCAGACTTTTGTATCTTTTTCTCGGCAAAGGAAGGTGGAAGAGTGTATTTCCGAGGGAAGTGGGGTTTTTAATTATGCTGGCTGTTTTTCCGAGGCAGGGGGAAGTGCAGACAAAGTCAATGGATGGGAGGCTGGTTTTTCATGATGGACTGGACTTCATTCACGATACCTTGTAGTTTCTTGCAGTCTTGGACAGAGCAGGAGCCATACCGAGCTGTGAAAAAAATGGAAGGAATGCTTTCTGTGGTTCATCTGTAAAAGTTGGTGGGAGTCGGAGCGGACATGCCAAATTTCCTCAGTCTTCTGAGAAAGTAGAGGTGTTGGTGGGTTTTCTTAACTATAGTGTTTATTTATAGAAAAGACCCTTATAGCCTATCAAGTCTGTACCAACAATAACTACCACTAAAGTCACGCTAATTCAATTTTTCTGTCCATATCTCATATCCTTGAATGTTCTATGCTCAGTCAAATACTATGTTACAAAGATTCCAGCCTCCACTAGCTTCCCAGGCAATGCATTCCAGATTCCCACTGCCCTCTGAGTGATGAAGTATTTTCTCAAATCCCCTCTCAATCTCCTGTCCCTCACTCTAAAACTATGCCCCTCTGTGATTGAGCATTCAACCAAGGGCAGCAGAGGTAGAAATGCGCAGAGGTTTCAGGAGAGAGTTTATAATGCCTGAAGCCTCAATGGCAGGACAATGCTGATTGGATCTGTGCAAGGAAAGAGAATTGAAGAAATGCAGATATTGTAGAGGATCGCAGGGCTGAAGGCTTCATCATGCCCTTAATCTCAATCTCACTCTGATGAGCCCTGTCCAGAACAATTTGATTTGCATTCCTTGATGCCTGAACAAATACTTCACTCAACGTTAATTGTGGTGATTGATTGCTCGGAGAGACTTCGTGAGTCTAATGACTGCACAAAAAAAGGTAAAAATAGCGTACTAATTTGCATACGTTTACAACTACAATTAAACTGTTGAAGCAAGCAGAGAAGAGAATGAAGCAATCAATTAGACATAAATGGAAGGGAATTTGTGGTTTTTATGAGGGAAAGTGTTGAGTTTGACACATAGGTAAGGCAGCAATTTCAAGTTGAGTCACTGGCAAGAGGTTGTAGCATTAAAATGTGATTAACAATATGCCAGACAATTAGCAATATGTCAAATAATTAACAGTTGGAAGAACAGTGTAAATTCAATCTAGTCTGTCTCTTTACGGCTCTTGAGAACCTTCTACCTAAAATTATATAGAGCAGTTGAGAAAAACACTTTGAAATTCAAATCTCATTGAGTCAGTGTTGAACTGTTCTAGTGTTTGGTACTCAGTCATGCATGTCTATTGACTCTTAACTGATCTGTGTGCTGTGAATCAAGCCTGGGTGTGGTTGAAGGGAAATAGAAACTAAAATGAAAGCAAGCATTTAAAATAAAATGTAGGTGCACGGAAAGGTTGGTGTGTCATCTCTGCATATCCCAGAGGCAGAAAACACAACAGTCAGGAAAGGTGTTGCTGAAGTGTTTTTAATCTGTTGAATGGCTCAGGAGAAGCTCTGGTACCATCTGCAGAATCTCATCATATAAGGCTTAATGGGAGATGTCACGCTTATCTTCCATTTACAGCACAAAACATGTTCATCAGCAGCTCACAGAGTCAGACAGACAAAGGTGGCTTTGCGCTTGTCATTAGTGTTTGAAAAATACAAAGCATTTCATGATTCAAATCCCTGGATGTAACATCAAACAATCTCCTGCAGCTCAGAGAGTCACAGAAGTTTACAACATGGAAATAGGCCCTTCGGCCCAACTTGTCCATGCCAGTGTTCTTTTTTAACCACTAAACTAATCCCAATTGCCTGCATTGGCCCATATCCCTCAATATCCATCTGACACATGTAATTATCCAAATGCTTTTTAAAAGACAAAATTGTGTACCCGCTTCTACCACTACATCTGGCAGTTTGTCCCAGACACTCACTGCCCTCTATGTGAAAAAATTGCCCCTCTGGATCCTTTTGTATCTCTCCCCTCTCATCTCAAACCTATGCCATCTAGTTTTAATATCCCCTACCCTTGAGAAAAAAAAGTTGACTATCTCACTGAGGGGCAAGGTTTAAAGGAGATGTATGAGGCAGGTTTTTTACTGCAGAGAGTGGTGGGTGCCTGAACCTCACTGCCGGGGAAGGTAGTGAAAGCAGGTACAATCATGACATTTAAAGGGCATCTTGACAAATACATGAATAGAATGGGAATAGAGGGATATATTCCCCAGAAGGGTAGGGGGTTTAAATTCTGTTGGACAATACGCAGGCTTGGAGGGCAAAATGGCCTGTATCTGTGCTGTAATTTTCTTTGTTCTTTGTATGCCCCTCATTATTTTATAGACCTCTATGAGATCGTTCCACAGCCTCCTACGCTCCAGGAAAAAAATCCCAGTGTATCCAGCCTCTCCTTATATCTCCAACCATCAAGTCCCAGTAGCATCCTAGTAGATGCTGCACTCTTTCTAGTTTAATAATATCCTTTTTATAATAGGGTGACCAGAATTGGACACAGTATTCCAAGTGTGGCCTTACCAATGTCTTGTACAACTTTAACGCGATGTCCTAACTCTTGTATTCAATGCTCTGACCAATGAAACCAAGCATGCAGGAGAAATAACAAATGCACTAGTGGTAATTTACCAATATTCGCTGGACACTGGGGATAGTTCACACAAATTGGAAAACAACAACTGTGATAATACTGTTTAAAAAAGGAGGTAGACAAAAGGCGAGTGACTATAGGCCGGTTAGCTTAACTTCTGTAGTAGGGAAAATGCTTGAATCTATCATCAAGGAAGAAATAGTGAAACATCTGGATGCAAATTGTCCCATTGGGAAGATGCAGCATGGGTTCATGAAGGGCAGGTCATGTTTGACTAATTTGGTGGAATTTTTTGAGAACATTGTATGTGCAAAGGACATTGGGGAACCTATGGATGTGGTGTATCTTGATTTCCAGCAGGCATTTGACAAGATGCTGCACCAAAGACTGCTATATAAAACAAAGGTGCACAGTGTTACAGGTAATGTATTAGCATGGATAGAGGATTGGTTAACTAACAGAAAGCAAAGAGTGAGGGTAAAAGGACGTTTTCCTGATTGGTGATCAGTGACTAGTGGTGTTTCTCAGGGATCAGTATTGGGACTGCAATTGTTTGCGATTGACATAGATGGTTTGGAGTTGGGGACCAAGTATAGTGTGTCAAAATTTGCAGATGGCACTAAGATGGGTGGCAGAGCAAAGTATCTAGGCAACGCTGAAAATCTAAAAAGGGATATAGATAGTCTAAGTGAGAGGGCGAGGATCTGTCAGATGGGGTACAATGTTGGTAAATGTGAGGTCACCCACTTTGGTAGGAATAACAGCAAAATGAACTATTATTTAAATGGTAAAAAACTGCAGCATGCTGCTGTGCAGAGGGACCTGGGTGTCCTTGTGCAGGAATCTCAAGGAGTTGGTTTGCAGGTACAGCAAGTAATGAAGGAGGCAAATCAAATTTTGTCCTTCATTGCGAGAGGGATGGAGTTTAAAACCATGAGGTTATGTTGCAGCTGTATAAGGTGCTGGTGAGGTCACACCTGGAGTACTGTGCACAGTTTTGGTCTTTTTACTTGAGAAAGGATATACTGGCACTGGAGGGGGTGCAGAGGAGATTCACTAGATTGATTCCGGAGTTGAGAGAGTTGGCTTATGAGGAGAGACTGAGTAGACTGGGGCTATACTCATTGGAATTCAGAAGAATGAGGGGAGATCTTATGTAAACATATAAGATTATGAAGGGAATAGATAAGATAGAAGCAGGGAAGTTGTTTCCACTGGCGGGTGAAACTAGAACTAGGGGGCTTAGCCTCAAAATAAGAGGAAGCAGATTTAGGACTGAGTTGAGGAGGAACTTCTTCACACAAAGGGTTGTAAATCTGTGGAATTCCCTGCCCAGTGAAACAGTTGAGGCTCCCTCATTAAATGTTTTTCAGGTAAGGATAGATAAATTTTTGAACAATAAAGGAATTAAGGGTTATGATGAGCGGGCGGGTAAGTGGAGCTGAGTTCACAAAAAGATCAGCCATGATCTTATTGAATGGCGGAGCAGGCTCGAGGGGCCAGATGGCCTACTCCTGCTCCTAGTTCTTATGTTCTTATGCCAAATCTCTTCATCATCATTCTGTCCACGTATGACTCCACTTTCAAGGAGCTATGAATTTGTATCCCTTGATCTTTGTTCTATAACTCTCCCCAACATCCTACCATTAACTGAGTAAGTCCTACCCTGATTTGATCTGCCAAATGCATTACCTCACATTTATCTTAATTAATCTCCAGCTGCCATTCATAGTCCACTGCCAGATTGATCAAGATCCCATTGCAATTCAGATAACCTTCTTCACTGTCCACTATGCCACCAATCTTGGTGTCATCTGCAAACATGCCTCCTAAATTCTCATCCAAATCATTACAATAAATGACAAATAAAAGTGGACCCAGCACTGATCCCTAAGGCACACTGCTGGTCACAGGTCTCCAGTTTGAAAAACAACCCTCTACAACGACCCTCTGGCCTCTGTCATCCATTTTGTATCCATTTGCCTACTTTACCCTGTATGCCGTGAGATTTAAGCTTATGCAACAATCTATCGTTCAGTGTGTTGTCAAAGCCTTGCTAAAATCTCTGTGGACAACATCAACTGCACTGCTCCCATCTACCTTCTTGGATACCCCTTCATCTAAACTCAAAACATTTGGCTCTATTCTCTCCCCACAGATGCTGCCAGACTGGCTGAGATTTTCTAGCATTTTCTGTTTGTGTATTTAGGGATTTGGTTTCAAATCCCACAAAGGCAGATGGAGAATTTTGAGTTGAGTCTAGTGATGACCATGAAACCATTACCAATTATTGTAAAGGCCCATCACTAACGGTAATCTGACCTACACATGACTGCAGACTCTGAAATGGCTGATAGCAAGCCACTAAGTTCAAGGATGATTAAGGATGGACAATAAATGCTGGCAGCTAAAGAAACAGCCACCAGTGATGGAATAACAAAAATCAAGGCTTTGCGAGAGACAAGGATTGATGAAATGGAGAGCTTTTGGAGAATTGTCAGGCTGGATTACCCAATCACTGTGTTCCCTGAGTGGCCGGTATATCTCCTTACTGTGTTCCTTGCCAATATAATCTAGGCTACGTCAGTTGGTGATAAATGTGCCTGGGTTTGTATATATTCCAAAAAGGTTTTGAAGAGAATATAGTCTTGCTGTCACAATGTCCCAGTGAGATAACAGTGTGGACCAAAACATTCCTGAACAAGGATAATCTAAATCTGATAGTTTTCCGGATCTCAGCTCAGAAACAACAGTGGCCACATTAGAATTACCTTCAGCACAGCTGGAGAGAGGACTATTGAGCAGTATTCCTTTTCCTGATCACTCTTAGGGGTAAGTTTTTTTCACTCAGAGGGTGGTGAGTGAGTGGAATCGGCTGCCGTCGGTGGTGGTAGAGGCAAACTCGCTGGGGTCTTTTAAAAGACTTCTGGATGAGTGTATGGGATTTAATGGGATTGGGAGTTACAGATAGTTCTATGGCTTGGTAGGTATGGGTGTGATCGGCGCAACTTGTGGGCCAAAGGGCCTGTTTGTGCTGTAGTGTTCTAAGTCCTATGTACCCTCACTGGGAGTCTGTGGACTGAGTGCAGCATTGGGCTAAGCTGTGAACAGATTGACAATATTAATATTTATGCTCATCTACAGGTAACAGACATAGTTCAGCTTGGCATCTGCTGTCCAGAAAGGTATCAATGAGGTAGAATAGTCTCCATTTTCTTAGTTGGAAAATGTTGCCTGGGCAACTAAGCAAAAACACAGCACCCCTAATAAATTGCATCCAGATTTTAACTCAATAATTTGAACAGAGTAAGAGGCAGGTTCCATGACAATCGGCTCATTTTCCCCAATTAATTCCACACACATGTACAAGAAGACATTTGTAGAATCATTGAAACACTACAGTGTAGAGAAGGGGGCCATTCTGTCCATCGAGCCTGCACTAACAGCAATCCCATCCTGGCCCTCTCCCCTTAGCCCTACCTATTTACCCCGCTAGTCCCCCTGACACTAAGGGACAATTTAGCACGGCCAGCCCACCTAACTCGCATATCTTTGGACTGTGGAAGGAAACGACAGAACCTGGGGAAAAGTCACACACAGCGAGAATGTACAGACTCCACACAGATAGTCATCCAAGGCCTGAATTTTACCCGGGTCCCTGGTGCTTTGAGGGAGCAGTGCCAACCATAGTGCTGCCGTGCCATCCATTGGTACCGTGGTTAGCACTGCTGCTAGATTGCCATTTCTTCATTTTTGTTGAGTTAAAATCCTTGGAGAATCAGGGTAGCTCTCTATCTAACAGCAATGTGGGAACCACATGGGAAAAGGTTAGCTGATGACTGCTTCAAGAGGCAAGCAATAAGTTAATAAGGAACAGGAGGAGGAGTAGGCCATTTGGCCCATCGAGCCCTGTCTCACCATTTATTAAGACCATGACTGACCTGATTGTGCCCGTCACTTTACTTTCCTGCATGTTCAACATAACATCTGACTCCCTTCTAGACCAAACCTCTGTCCAACATTCTGACCACATTTCAGGAAGGATCTTAAGGCCTTGGGGAGTGTTCAGGAGAGATGCACAACCGTAATGCCAAGGATATAGAAAGACTGAAAAAAAAAACTGGGACTGTTCTCCTTGGAGAAGTCGTGGAAAAACAACTTTCATAAGAGACCAAAAATAGAGACATTTTTGTTGAAGCTTTTTGTCTTGCACTCATCAGAAACTGTTTCTTTTTCAGAAATGCTCAAGTTCTATATTACCAAATGACCACTTCATAGAGATATTCAAAATCATAGCTTTAATTTTCAGATGGCGGGGTATCATTTCCCAACTTCAGAAGGTATTATGGTTCAGGTTAGCAACTCCAAAGTGTTTTATGAAATTCGCCTGAATCATAAGTTTTGTATCTTGGATTTGGCCATAATGCTTCACTTCATGTGTGATTCAAGTGACCCACTAGGGAGCTTTTTATCAAACAAGATTTATTTAAGAATATAGTTAGCATGTATAGTAAGAAAATTAGCAAGAGCTTTTATCAATTACAAGCAAAAAACAAAACAACCCCTATAGTGTATGATTCTTAATGTATACCTTCAATGTACTCCAATTAAAGCCAAAATCCAATAACAAAACCTATTTAAACAGATTTATCCCTGCACAGGCTAAAGCTCACATGATACTGGAATCCAGTTCCCTGGGTTGAATGCTGAATTCAAATGATCTTGAAAACTCAGAGCAGCTTGTAGCCTTCAGCTCACCACAACATAGTTTCTTTATTGCAGGAAGGCAATAAGCTGTGCTTTCAACTAACTGATAACAACATTTTCAAAAATAGAGAGGTTTTTTTTTTCATCTAAGCCTCTAACACTGCAGCCAAAGCAAGACTCAAAACAATCTCTTGTCACCTGACCTGCCCATAGTCTTTTTTTCCCTCCTCCCACCAATGATGTCATTTGTGGCTGCAGAGATCATGATTAAAAAAAAATCTCTTAAAGGGATCTAATGTCACAAGAGGGCTTCTGATGGAGGTGTACAACACACCACCCTCACCCCAATGCACACCCCCACTTTCCTGCCCTATCTTTCCTGTTTGAAATGGCGTAAATTCAAATCTCACCACAGCACCAGGGGAACGTAAATTTTGTTAATTAAATAGCCATTCTCAGTGATGGTGACAACAAAACTATCAGATTGCAATTAAAACCCCCATCTGGGATATCCATGCTATTTAGGGAAGGAAATATACTGTCCTTATGCGACTGGCTTCTATGTGACACACAGCATTGCGGTTGACTCTTAACTGCCCTCAGAAATGGCTTTGTTATTCAAGGGGATGGTTCACCACCATCTTCTCAGAAGCAGTTAGGGATGGGCAATAAATGCTGCCCTTGCGAGGGATATCCACATCTTGTGAACAAATAATGAAAAACTAAGCAATCCCACGGCCCGCATCGTGATCTCCGGCTGAACTCGGAACCAGAACATGTGGAGGCAGCACAGCTGTACTCAATAGGAGAGAGGGAAAATCGGGGAAAAAAATCCCAACATCTCATCAATTTGTTGATTTTAATGCTTTCTCTTTCAAGGTACCTAAATCTGAGATGCTGCACTGAGCACTTAACAAAAATAAACTGTTAATTAATTTTGCTTGTAGTCAGCTGTTAATGGAACTGTACTTGTTTAGAAATTCCTGCTTTACATTAGTGAAGGTAATTTGTGACAGACTAATTGCTCCACACGTCTGTCAACTTTACGTCTCATCATTAGCCTGGTGCATTTCTAAAGACAAAAACCTGTCTCCCTTCCAAACACTTTCACAGAAATCTATTTCTTTCTTAATGCTCCAAGCGTCTTTCCCTCTTCAAAAGCTGTTTACCTTAGCAAAGGCTATAAGCGCAGCAACTGTGAAAAGGTCGCTTCATTTTAAGCTCACATCTTAGTTATTGCGCTTTTAATGAGAGTCTTTTTAACTGTTTTCAATATCAACATGGTGCTTTCAACTCTGTAATGGGGGTGTGATAGTGACAGAGATACAGCAGGACCTAAAATACCCAGCAGATTCAGTACTGTCTGACCAGCGCCTGACAAGGCCTGAACATGGGCGCAGTTTGGGTGCTAAATTGGCAGAGATCACAGAGCAGTTACACAGAATGAGGCCATTTGGCCCATCAAGACCAGACTGATTCTGTCCCCCCCATCCCCTTTCCCTGCCTATCAGCTGAAGTTAACAGATTTATTTCAAAAATCATGAGGTGTCTCGACAGAATAAATGGAGCGAGTGATTAGTATCTGGAATGTACTGTCTGAGGGTGTGGTGGAGACAGATTCGCAGAGCGAGTGGTTAGGATCTGGAACAACACCATCAGAATCCATGCCATTGGCACAAATTGGCATCCATCCATTGTGTCATAAAACTGTGTGTATTAACATTATTCGCAGCCATTCCAAAGTGTTGCCCATTCCTCCTGCATATTTGGCCTTCATTACTGGCCTTCATTAATCGAGGGATTGAGTTTAGGAGTCGGGAGGTAATGCTACAACTTTACAGGACCCTTGTCAGGCCTCATTTGGAGTACTGTGCGCAGTTCTGCTCGCCTCACTATAGGAAAGACGTAGAAGCTATTGAAAGGGTGCAGAGGAGATTTACAAGGATGTTGCCTGGACTGGGAGGCATGCCTTATGAAGATAGGTTGAGGGAGCTGGGACTCTTTTCCCTAGAGAGGTGAAGGTTGAGAGGCGACCTGATAGAAGTTTATAAAATGTTGAGAGGAATAGATAGGGTGGACTCTCAGAGGCTATTTCCCCGGGTTGAAATGGTCGCTACGAGAGGACACAGATTTAAGGTGCGGGGAGGGAAGTACAGAGGTGATGTTAGGGGTAAGTTTTTCACTCAGAGGGTGGTGAGTGAATGGAATCGGCTGCCGTCATCGGTGGTGGAGGCGAACTCGCTGGGGTCTTTTAAAAGACTTCTGGATGAGTATATGGGGTTTAATGGGATTGGGGGTTATAGATAGGTCTATAGATTGGTGGAGTTGATGTGATCGGCGCAACTCGAGGGCCGAAGGGCCTGTTTGTGCTGTAATGTTCTATGTTCTATGTTCTATATTTGTTTGATTAAAGACTTCCATTATTTTTTTCTTTTTCTCACATAGCCCACTAATGATGAATGTTTCCTGTGTACTGATGAAATGAAGCCAGTGCATGAAGTGTTGGATGTACCAAATGAAGATCAGAGCCTGAAGAATTGCTTTGATCCAGGCACAGTTAAAAATGCTGATGTCTCTTGATCAGTAAATGGTTGGTTTGAGTGTCACACTGAGAGCTTAAGGTGATAATCAACTCCTGCCAAGCGCTCCATCTTCTGGGATGGAGTAGTACCCAGCCTGATTTTTGTTTCCCGGTGGCAGTCCATGGCAGTATTTCTTTGGAGAAAATGGTGAGTTCACTCCAACAACCTGTTAGCGCGAGTGGGCGAAACGACCACTACAGACTCAGGGTGAAGTTCAATAACGGCACAGCTTTATTTTCTTTTTACGTCGACGGAGAAACACAGTCAGGACATACAATCGGACTGTCCCGAAAGTGCTCTAAAGACTCCCCCACAATGGGCTACAGTTATACCTGAACTTCGCGTTTCAAATGCTAATCCTTTATTTACAGTATTTATTTGACTTCAGCCATCCTGTTTCGATGTTTTTGAGTGTTGGAGCAATTGTTTTAAGTGTGTGTTAATTGTTTTTGTGTGGTTGGTTATCAATGGTCTGGAATCTCTGGGGTTTGAACCATAGGTGTGTGTTATTGATCTCAAGAGTTTTGAGGGGCCAGGGACGTTTCCTTAACTGTGTTAATTTTAGGTGTCTCCATGGGTTGTTTGACTGGTTTAGAAGTGCTGATTTTGATGGGGTGGGGATGTGTTCTTTAATTTAGCTCCTGTAGGTGCCATCCTGTCCAATTTCCCTTATAGAACATAGAACATTACAGCACAAACAGGCCCTTCGGCCCTCGAGTTGCGCCGATCGCATCAACCCCACCAATCTATAGACCTATCTATAACCCCCAATCCCATTAAACCCCATATACTCATCCAGAAGTCTTTTAAAAGACCCCAGCGAGTTCGCCTCCACCACCGACGACGGCAGCCAATTCCATTCACTCACCACCCTCTGAGTGAAAAACTTACCCCTAACATCACCTCTGTACTTCCCTCCCCGCACTTTAAATCTGTGTCCTCTCATAGCGACCATTTCAACCCGGGGAAATAGCCTCTGAGAGTCCACCCTATCTATTCCTCTCAACATTTTATAAACTTCTATCAGGTCGCCTCTCAACCTTCGCCTCTCCAGGGAAAAGAGTCCCAGCTCCCTCAACCTATCTTCATAAGGCATGCCTCCCAGTCCAGGCAACATCCTTGTAAATCTCCTCTGCACCCTTTCAATAGCTTCTACGTCTTTCCTATAGTGAGGCGACCAGAACTGCGCACAGTACTCCAAATGAGGCCTGACGAGGGTCCTGTAAAGTTGCAGCATTACCTCCCGACTCCTAAACTCAATCCCTCGATTAATGAAGGCCAGTACACCATACGCCTTCTTGACCACCTCCTCCACCTGCGAGGCCGATTTAAGAGTCCTGTGAACCCGGACCCCGAGATCCTTCTGCTCTTCAACGCTACTAAGACCCCTGCCCTTAATAGAGTACTCGTTCATCCCGTTGGTTCTGCCGAAATGGACTACTACACATTTATCCTCGTTGAAGTCCATCTGCCACTTCTCCGCCCATTCCTGCATCCTATCTATGTCCTGCTGCAACTTTTGACATCCTTCCAGACCATCCACAACACCGCCGACCTTCGTGTCATCAGCGAACTTGCTAACCCATCCCTCCACTTCCTCATCCAGGTCATTTATGAAAATGACAAACAACAAGGGTCCCAGAACAGATCCCTGGGGCACCCCACTGGTGACTGACCTCCATTCCGAAAAAGACCCATCCACAACCACTCTCTGCCTTCTGCAGGCAAGCCAGTTCTGGATCCACAAGGCCAAAGGCCCTTGGATCCCATGCCCTCTCACCTTCTCAAGAAGTCTTGCATGGGGGACCTTATCAAAAGCCTTGCTGAAGTCCATGTACACTACGTCCACGGCACTTCCTTCGTCAATGTGTTCAGTCACATTATCGAAGAACTCAACTAGGCTTGTAAGGCACGACCTGCCCTTGACAAATCCATGCTGACTATTCCTGATCATGTCAAACCTCTCCAAATGCTAGCCCTCATTTGCATTCTAAAAGCATGGTCTTGCCTACTGATCAGTGTCTGTTACTTTGTGATTTTAGTGGAGAGACTCTGAGGATAGCTTTAGTTTGCTTCCATTTTGTGAGCCCAATTTCATAAAATTTGTTGTCCGATAACAAACCTGATCAACATCATTCCCACAGAACAGACTCCAAGAACGGTTTCTTCCTGCTGCCATCAGCCTTTTGAATGGATTTACCTTGCACTAAGTTGATCTTTTGCTACACCCTAGCTATGACTGTAACACTACATTCTGCACTCTCTCCTTTCCTTCTCTATGTACGGTATGCTTTACCTGTATATCGCGCAAGAAACAATACTTTTCATAATATGCAAATACATATGACAATAATAAATCGAATCAAAGATTAGTTGGTTGTTTATATCACTAATCATTGTGGGATGGTGATGCGCCACAATTGGCTGCCATAAGGCAATAGTAAGCACAGTGGTTAGCACTGCTGCCTGACAGCGCCAGGGACCCGGGTTCGAATCCTGGCCTCAGGGTATCCCTATAGGGAGTCTCCCCATGTCTGTGGAGGTTTCCTCCGGACGTCCCAGTTTCCCCTCACACTCCAAAGATGTGCGGGTTAGGTTGACTGATCATGCTAAATTGCCCCTTTGTGTCGGGGAGATTAGCGAAGTAATATACAGGGATAGGGCCTGAGTGGCATCGTTCTCAATGGACTGAATCGCCCCTTTTTGCACTGTCGGGATTACATGATTCTATGTTTCTCTACTTAATAGTCATGAGTTCACCTCCAGTAATTAATTGGGTTTAGAATGTTTTCTGAGATGAATGAGGACTTGCTAAAATACCACACAAAAATAAATATTTTCCCGTCTAAATCTCTTCAATTTCCCTGCTCGGTACCTCCTCTGTGTGAAGAATACAAGGAATAAGTCATTCTCATTAATCTATCTCTGTTGGTATTGTGTGTGATCTATTCATTATAATAATTTTTCCTCTGTTCTGACATAATCTGGGCATCTTGTTTTGTTCGATACTACCTGATGAGTGATCAATTTAAACGATTTTGCCCACATTGGTTGACTATGTTACGGCGATCTCAGGACTGCTGTGACAAACAGAAGCAAAAGGCAGGAGAACTGTCCCCGGCATCACATAAGTTGATTGTTTTTCCCTGGAGCAAAGGGTTCTATACCAAACAGGCTGTGCCGGGGGCTAAAATTATCAATGCTGCAATATTTTCATCCGTATTAATTTAACATCGATTAAGAAATAATTCAAAACACTCAATTACCCAAAATATTTTAAACAATGTCTCTGATCAGAGGGCAATGAATTTTATACTAAAGCCTACTGTTACAAACCATCCTATGGCTTTGAAATCACTCTGTGGGATATTAATGCCTCAACGTCCTATAGATGTGAAATTGCTTTGTCCATTAAAATAATGGAAAAATCCATCAAAGTACATTTCCTTGTATTTACTTATTTTTCCATTATAAATTCTTTATTTCCGTCTTGCTAATGAGATTTGATTTTGCAAAATCTATTGCAGCAGCTCATCACTGGAAAATAAATGAAACTGGAAAGAAATATTTTTAATCAATTCTAAATATGATTTTGTTCCATGTCCTAATTGTTGGAGCAGTATTTGCGACACTTATCACTGCTCTATCTGCACTGCCTGCATGACAAATAGCTCTGCAGGAAGTACCCTGAATGTGAGATCTCTGGGATCAGTGAGGGAGCTGGGACTGAGAGAATATGCAAGACCAAATAAGTAGACAGATATGAGCAAATACCACTTCTTTCCCTTTGTAACTGTACTTCCTCAGCAGAGTCCTCAGAGTGTGGAGTCCAGAGGTCATCTGGCCATTTCCTTTTGGATTCTCCTCCACCTTGCTCATCATTTGGTGTTGGCATTCATTCGTTATGAACTGACCAGCTCCCAATTAAGGGGCGGCACAGTGGTTAGCACTGCTGCCTCGCAGCGCCAGGGATCTGGGTTCGATTCCCGGCTTGGCTCACTGTCAGTGCGGAGTCTGCGCATTCTTCCCATGTCCGCATGGGTTTCCTCCAGATGCTGCAGTTTCTTCCCACAGTCTGAAAGGTGTGCTGATTAGGTGCATTTGGCTATGCTGAATTCTCCCTCAGTGTTCTGTGGCGACTAGGGGATTTTCACAGTGACTTTTAGCACTGATAAATACTCTTAAACTTTGCTTTCTGCTGCAAAGAGACAGCCCAAAAATGTGAAAATGGCACATTCTGATGGTGTTGCATCAGGGCTGTCATATAAACACCCGGAGAAGGCCCATAATAGCAGAACAATCATTCCTGAAGATGGAATTTCAAGTCTTGTTGAAAATCTCAATCTTTCAAATACCTGACAAATAAAAGTCTCCTCCTACTCTGCTTCATCTTGCCCTATCATCCCATCCCTCTAATTCTTTCTACTTTATGTAACCAGTTTTCGATTTAAAAGCAACTTCTTGCTTTTCTCATAATCCAGTGAAGGCCAAATGTTGGACTAGTTGCTGGGATTGTGCAAAGATCAAAGCGAGTATCTATGAGAGGGAAAGAATATTGAGCAGCCCAGTGTGGAGCAACAGATGTAAACATTTATTCATCAAGAATTAATACTTATCATCGTCAACTACTGTTTGTGAATACAAGCCCCCCAATGCCTACGTGACCCGATTGTGGCAGATTATAAGGCAGTTAATCCCAGGGTCCCATGGTCCAGAATCAACTTTCGTGAGCACCTCTCACAACCTCAGGATGTCTCAAACAGTGCAATGTTTGGTCAATGCAACAGTGACCAATGGAGCTGTTCCACATATGTTTATTGAGAGTAAATATTGGCTGATACACCAGCCTATACTTTATATAATTGATTAGGGTTTGGATCATTCAACGTGGGAGGGGAACTGGAGCCTTGTTTTATCGAAAATAAGTGATGCATATACCCCAAAATTTTGTCCATCAGGGATCTTTGAAATTAGTAATCTATATTGGGCTACATTTGGAAGTCAAATTAACCCAATTCAACTCAACAATGCAAATAGAGTCATAGAGGTTCACAGCATGGAAATAAGCCCTTCGGCCCAACTTGTCCATGTCGTCGTTCTTTAAAATCCCTAAGCTAATCCAATTGCCCACATTTAGCCCTTATCCCCCTATACCCATTGTACCCATGTAACTATCTAAATGCTTTTTAAAAGACAAAATTGTACCTGCCTCTACTACTACCTCTGGCAGCTTGTTCCAAACACTCACCACCCTCTGTGTGAAAGAATTGCCCCTCTGGACACTTCTGTGTTTCTCTCTTCTCACCTTAAACCTGTGTCTTCCAGTTTTAGACTTCCCTACCTTTGGGAAAAGATATTGATTATGTAGCTGACCTATGCCCCTCATTATTTTATAGACTTCTATAAGATCTTCCCTCAGCCTCATACGCTCCAGAGAAAAAAAAGTCCCAGTCTATCCATCCTCTCCTCATAACTCAACTCAATCCATCAAGTCCCGGTAGCATCCTAGTAAATCTTTTCTGCACTCTTTCTAGTTTAATAATATCCTTTCTATAATAGGGTGACTAGAATTGCACACAGTATTCCAAGTGTGGCCTTATCAGTGCAACTTTAACAAGACATCCCAACTCCTCTATTCAATGTTCTGACCAAAGAAACCAGGCATGTCGCTTGTCTTCTTCACCACTCTGTCCACCTGTGACTCCACTTTCAAGAAGCTATGAACATGTACCCCGAGATCTCTTTGTTCTGTAACTGTTCCCAGTGCCCAACCATTAACTGAGTAAGTCCTGCCTTGGTTCAATCTACCAAAATGCATCACCTTGCATTTGTCTAAATTAAACTCCATCTACTATTCGTCAGCCCTCTGGTCCAATTGATGAAGTTCCCATTGCAATCCTAGATAACTTTCTTCACTGTCCACTATGCCACAAACCTTGGTATCATCTGCAAACTTACTGGCCATGTCTCTTATATTCTCATCCGAATCACTAATATAAATGACAAATAACAGTGGACCCAGCACTGATCCCTGAGGCACACCGCTGGTCACAAGCTTCCAGTTGGAAAAACAACTCTACAGTCACCCTCTGTCTTCTGTCAAGAAGCCAATTTTGTACCCGTTTAGATACCTCACCCTGGATCTTTGTGAGATTTTACCTTATGCAACAACCTACCATTTGGCACCTTGTCGAAGGTCTTGCTAAAGTCCATGTGGATGGAAAAAATCTCATGCAGATATGTGGGGATTCTTTCAAAAACATTCTAAGTGCATTAGCAGTATTTTCAAAAAGAATCTCGTGCACTCTGTGCACTGCAGAGTGTCTCAGGGAGATTCATGCTGGAACTCAGGTAGTGGGGTCTATTCCCACTGGACAGGCTGGCAGCAGAGCACTGTATGGGCCACTGAGCATGCGCCAATTTGTCACGGTTGGGATCAGTGCATGCTCAGTAGCCCCCCATTGCTAGCCTCCTGATCGCTGGCCAGCTCAATCACTGGCCAGCACAGCAACCCCCCCCCCCCCCCCCACCCCCCACCAAAACACTGCCCCTCCAATCCCTCCACCCCCCCCCCATCGCTGGCCTGCCTGGATGTCACCAGGCTAACCTGGACAACCCCAACCCGCCCCTTCCCTCCCTCTGCCACGGATCCCAATGCGGAGTGGCAGTGGGAACCCCCCTCCCACCCCCCCCCCAACCGTAGATCCCATCCTCAATAGCCCCCACTCCTTCTGCCCCTGCCTCCGTGGCACAGCCCGAAGCCCAGTGGGCAGTGCCACTTTGTTCCTTGGGCAGTGCCAGCAGGCCAGGCTGACACTGCCGGGCAGACAGTGACAACGGAGCACCCCTCTCCCTCGAACTCCAACTGCCTGGGGAACTCCGTGGCCTCCATTCATTCCCGCAGTGTCAAGCCGCCAGCTTCCTGTTAGTGGGGAGCTGTTGTAAACCCTGCTGGAGGGTAAACCCCCCCCCCCCAAAGATTAATGCCAAGATCACAATATTTCCGTTGACACTTCAATAAAGAACATTGTAGAATCAAAAAATCACTATTGTGCAGAAAGATGCCAGCCAGCATATCGAGTCTGCACCGATTCTCCAGAGAATATCTTATCCAGGCCAGCCTGTGCATTTTTTACCATCGTTCATCCCACTAGTCTACAAGCCTTGGGACATTTAAGGGACAATTTTGCACGGCTCATCCAACTAATTTGCACTCCTGGCGGGGGTGGGGGGAGAGGGCGGGGAGGGTTGAATGTGGGGTGCAGGGGAAGGATGGTTATGGCCGCAATTAAATCACCCCTGATCTCACTGAGTGGGTGGTGGAGCAGACCACTGTGATTTTTATAAATAACCTGGATGAGGATGTGGAGGGATGGGTTGGTAAGTTTGCCGATGACACAAAGGTTGGAGATGTTGTGGATAGTTTGGAGGGATGTCAGAAGTTGCAGCGTGACGTAGCTAGGATGCAAGACTGGGTGGAGAAGTGGCAGATGGAGTTCAACCCAGATAAGTGTGTGGTGATTCATTTTGGCAGGTCAAATGAGATGAAGGAATATAATATTAAGGGTAGGACTCTTAGCAGTGTGGAAGATCAGAAGGATTTTGGGGTCTGGGTTGATAGGACTCTCAAAATCGGCTCATCCAACTAATTTGCACTCCTGGCGGGGGAGTGGGGGGTGGGGGGGGAGAGGCTAGCAAGCCCGGAGACTTCAGTCATATCCCCACTGAGAGGATTGAAATACAGATTTAAATATGGACATCAGCTCCGATATCCGGCGGGGAGACGACAGTTCTAGAAAGCCGGGCCCTGGCAATGTGCAGAGGCCATGGCGCCCAGTGGGGATCCCACCATACGGCCTCCGCTGATGTCTCCATTGCGCTGCTAGAACAGTGCAGCAGGCTGGGAGAATCACCCTCTCCCCCACCTCACCTCCCCTCTGCTTCCCACCGAAATTCCTGATTTTTCAGGACTTGCTGTGCACCTCCTGGAAAGTTTTGATGTGCTCAGGCTGGTCACATTCAGGGAAACCTGCTCTTTATGTCCAGCAAGTTGATTACACATTGATATTCTGCATCCGTACAAGCTGGAGAGAAAAGTTGAATTCTAATTGAGTGGAGGAGCGCAGCACAGCGAGTGTGCATCACATTTCAATTTGGGTAAAAGTGAGTTGACTTTGCTGGCAACTTTCCTGGAATGTTCATGACGCTATACTGCAAAGTCTTTCTTAAAGACACAAGAGCTTAAGAATGAGGAGCAGGAGTAGGCCAATCAGCTCATCTAGAACATAGAACACAAGTTGCGCTGATCATATCTCTACCTACTAGGCTTACCTATAACCCTCTATCTTACTAAGTCCCATGTACTCATCCAGAAGTCTCTCAAAAAAACCCTATTGAATCCGTCTCCACCACCACCGCCAGCAGCCGATTTCACTCACCCACCACCCTCTGAGTGAAAAACTGACCCCTGACATTTCCTCTGTACCTACTCCCCAGCACCTTAAACCTGTCATCACAGTCCTGGGAAAAAGCCTCTGAGAATCTACCTGATCAATACCTCCCATCATCTTATACACCTCTATCAAGTCACCTCTCATCCTTCGTCTCTCTAAAGAGAAAAGACTGACCTCGCTCAACCTATCCTCATAAGGCATGCCCCCCAATCCAGGCAGCATTCTTGTAAATCTCCTCTGCACCCTTTCAATAGCTTCCACATCCTTTCCGTAATGAGGCAAGCAGAACTGAGCACAATACTCCAGGTGGGGTCTGATCAGGGTCCTATAAAGCTGCCCAAGGAACAAAGCGTTATCTCCCGACTCCTAAACTCAATCCCTCGATTGATGAAGGCCAGTACACCATACCTCACCTTAACCACATCCTCTCCCTGCAAAGCCGATTTTGAGAGTCCTATCAACCCAGACCCCAAAATCCTTCTGATCTTCCACACTGCTAAGAGTCCTACCCTTAATATTATATTTCTTCATCTCATTTGACCTGTCAAAATGAATCGCCACACACTTATCTGGGTTGAACTCCATCTGCCACTTCTCCACCCAGTCCTGCATCCTAGCTACGTCACACTGCAACTTCTGACATCCCTCCAAACTATCCACAACATCTCCAACCTTTGTGTCATCGGCAAACTTACCAACCCATCCCTCCACATCCTCATCCAGGTTTTTATAAAAATCACAGTGGTCTGCTCCACCACCCACTCAGTGAGATCAGGGGTGATTTGATTGCGGCCATAACCATCCTTCCCCTGCACCCCACATTCAACCCACTCCCCCCACCCGCCCACAAGCCCAGTTTTCCCCCCCCCTGCCAAAGATTAATGCCAAGATCACAATATTTCCGTTGACACTTCAATAAAGAACATTGTAGAATCAAAAAATCACTATTGTGCAGAAAGATGCCAGCCAGCATATCGAGTCTGCACCGATTCTCCAGAGAATATCTTATCCAGGCCAGCCTGTGCATTTTTTACCATCGTTCATCCCACTAGTCTACAAGCCTTGGGACATTTAAGGGACAATTTTGCACGGCTCATCCAACTAATTTGCACATCTTTGGACTGTGGGGGAAGACAGAGCAGACGGAAGGAACCCACGTAGACACGGGGAGAATGTGAAAACTGCACACTGACAGTCACCAGAATTGAACCCAGGTCCCTGGCGCTGCGAGGCAGCAATACTAACACTGTGTCACTCAGTTTGACTATGACTGAAAAACATCACAAGAACAAGACACTTATATTTTATAAATATATTCTTATTATTCTGTATCTGGTTCAATGGGATGAAAGCTCAGACTGGATAGACTAGTCCTTTTGTAATATTTTATTTGTATTTGAAGAGAGCTCTTAACATTGGTATAGATCAATGTTGTTTTTTTTTGTGTGGTTTGTTGTATGTAAAAATAAGATAATGACTAAAATGTCCAGTTGGGAATTCAAGAGAAACCCAAAGTGGTTTGAATGTAGAACTTGCTACCATATGGAATGGTGTTGAGGTCTTTGAAGTAAAAGTTTATTTATTAGTCACAAGTAAGGCTGACATTAACACTGCAATGAAGCTACTGTGAAATTCCCCTCGCCCACACCCCAGTGCCTGTTCTGGTCAATCACCCGAACCAGCACATTTTTCAGACTGTGGGAGCAAACTGAAGCACCTGGAGAAAACCCACGCAGACACAGGGAGAACGTGCAGACTCTACACAGACAGGGACTTAAGCCCGGAATCAAACCCGGGTCCCTGGTTCTGTGAAGCAGCGTTGCTAACCACTGTGCCACCGAGCTGCCAGCATGGCTTGCTTAAGGGGAGGCGAGATGGTTACATGATAGAGAAAGGAAAAGAAGAACTAAGAGTGGGACTTGGCATTGAGCCTGCTCCCTAAACTTGATCAACATTACCTCCATTTTTATTTCCAATCCCCAGTTCCCTTCATGCTCTTCAGGCCCAGGAATCTCAGCTGGAAGATTGAATGTCCTCTACTCACTGAGGTGGGGAATTCTCAAGATTCACAACCCCCTGAATGCAGAACTCGCTCCTCATCTCAGTACAGTAACAGCTGACCTGTTATTCTAAAACTTTCCATTTTAATTCCGGACCCTCCAGCCAGGGAAAACAGCCTTCCAGGTTGGTCCAAGCACTCAAAAGACTCTTCTACATTTCAATGATCTACCTCTCATGAACTCCACAAAACCCAAACCCATTCTACTCAATCTCTCCTCATAGGAGACAACTCTCTCATTCCAGGGAACAACCCAGTGAGCCTTCATTGCGTTCTATCTCTGTTAAATATATCCTTCTTTTAAGCACAAATCTGCACTTGGATTTATTAATTCCAATTTCATTTGCATGGCCTCCAGGTTCTGTTTATCACCTCCCCACCCGCCCCCTCCATTTCCTGAATAGATCTACCCTCCAGGACTCCAGGTCTCATTAAATCCGCTGTACAATTTCAGTAAGGTTTCTTTACTCCTGTATTCCCACTTCCCTGATAATCTTAGACGACACGATGTGGGTATGGCGGCGTTGGACTGGCGTAAACACAGTACAAAATCAGTAATCTCTAAACTGTCTGTGTTTTATATGCTCTGTCTGAGGCCAGAACTCTCCATTCACCTGACGAAGGGGCTAACCCCGAAAGCTTGTGAGTATATTATCAAATAAATCGGTTGGACTAAAACCTGGTGTTGTCAGACTTTTTACAATCTTAGACGACGCAGTGAAAGAGGAAGTTTCTGTGGAGTGGAAATGCTAGCATTGATCATTTGGGCTGAATGGCCTGCTAGACCGGTGTGGGCTAAAAGTTTCTTGATGTCAGCCCCAGTTCTGCCAGTAATCCTTCATTCCTTGTACTTCTTAGCCACTTTTTTATAGCATCTGGATGAGGTTTGAAAAGGTGCGTGTGCGTGTGTGTGTGTGCGTGTGTGTGTGTGCGTGTGTGTGTGTGTGTGTGTGTGTGCGCGTGCGTGTGTGTGTGCGTGCGTGTGTGTGTGTGCATGTGTGTGTGCGTGTGTG
This sequence comes from Prionace glauca, assembly GCA_037974335.1. Taxonomy (NCBI): domain Eukaryota; kingdom Metazoa; phylum Chordata; class Chondrichthyes; order Carcharhiniformes; family Carcharhinidae; genus Prionace; species Prionace glauca. Next base: position 82,722,635 of record CM075734.1, on the reverse strand, counting down.
TGTGTGCGTGCGTGTGTGCGTGTGTGTGTGTGTGTGTGTGTGTGTGTTTCTCCAATTCTTGTCAGTGAGCCAGAGGTTGTATAATAAGAGTTTATGATGTTAATGTTGTGTGGGAACGTATCTATCTGGAAAATGTAGCTCTGTCACCATGTTTGCACAACTAAAAGTACTCATGAGAAAGGGAACAGAAAGGTCAAGGAAAACCCATGATGTTTCTCCACAGGGGAATGTCAGGTGAGAAGCCAAGTAAAGTTTACCAGTCCCACGGGTCAACATTGGATTAAAGGGGCAAGCAGGCAATCCGATTATTTGGTAAATTGAATTTAAACGTTACGCCTATCAGGAAGGATCAAACAGACTGGGCTCTTTTCTCCAGATCAGGCCTTTAAGATTATGAAAGGGTTTGATAGGGTAAATCTATTCAGGAAATGGGAGAGGTGGCAAACAGAACCTAGGGGCCATGAAATGGCAAATGGAATTTAATGTTGGCAAGTGTGAGGTGGTCCACTTTGGTAGGAGGAATGGTAGGAAGGACTATTACTTACGGGGCGAAAAACTGCAGCAGGCGACGGTGCAGAGGGACCTCGGGGTCCTTGTGCATAAGTCGCAAAAACCCAGCTTGCAGGTGCAGCAGGTGGTCAGGAAGGCGAATGGGATGCTGGCCTTCATAGCGAAGGGGATTGAATATAAAAGTAGGGAGGTCTTGCTGCAGCTGTATAGGGCATTGGTGAGGCCGCAGCTGGAGTACTGTGTGCAGTTTTGGGCGCCGCACCTGCGCAAGGATATTTTGGCCCTGGAGGGAGTGCAGAGGAGGTTTACTCGACTGATACCAGAGTTGAGGGGATTGAGCTATGAGGAGAGGCTGAATAAACTAGGCTTGTACTCGTTAGAGTTTAGAAGAATGAGGGGAGATCTCATTGAGACGTATAAGATGATGAATGGGATGGATAGGATAGAGGTGGAGAGACTCTTCCCGCTCAAAAAAGACAGTAGGACTAGGGGGCACAGCCTCAAGATAAAGGGGAGGTGGTTTAGAACAGAGTTGAGGAGGAACTTCTTCACTCAAAGGGTGGTGAATCTCTGGAATTCTCTGCCCATTGAAGTGGTGGAGGCTGCCTCGCTAAATATTTTTAAGAAACGGGTTGATGGGTTTTTGATAAGAGAGGGGATTAAGGGTTATGGGGAGAGGGCGGGAATGTGGAACTGAGCCACGACAGATCAGCCATGATCTTATTGAATGGCGGGGCAGGCTCGAAGGGCTAGATGGCCTACTCCTGCTCCTATTTCTTATGTTCTTATGTTCTTATGAGATTGAAACTAATAAATCCAATCAAGAGTTCAGGGGCAGCTTTTTTGGAAAGGAGATTAAGGAGAATTTTTGTTTTCACTCGTGGGACTCTGTACTGGAAGAGCTTGGCTAGGGGAGCGGCAAGTTCTGGATCACAGGTCTTTAGTTCTATTGTTGGAACGTAATCAGGGCCCACTGACTTTGTAATATCCAGTGCCTCCAACCAAATGTGCAACTCAATCCAACAGGGAGAATTTAAGGCTACTTTTCAGGGGAAGTTAGAAAAACACATCAGAGAGAAAGGGATAGAAGATAGAACCATAGAAAAGAGGCCATTCAGCCCATCTTGATGACACCAGCCTAAGGACAACGAGTCGTCAGTCCATCGCCCTGTAGCTTAAGGTGCAAACCCAGCTATTTTTTTGAAAAAGTTTAGGGTCTCTGCCCCCACCACTAACTTGGGTATAATTCCAGACACACAACACCCTCTGCGTAAAAAAGTTCTTCCTCATGTCCCCTCTACACGTACTGCCACCTGTCTTGAATCTATATCCCCTGGTTGTAGAGTTCTCCACCAAGGGAAACAATTCTATCCTCTCCGCTTTATCTCTGCCCCTCATAATTTTGTACACCTCTATCAAGTCACCCCTCAGTCTTCTTTGTTTCAAGGAAGATAACCCGAAGCTATCCAATCCCTCATGATAGATGTTGGAAAGAGATGAAGAGGAGGCTCATGTGGAAGATGGAGCCCAGACCAGTTGAACTGTGTAGTCTGTTTTTGTGGTGTAAAACTGGTGTGATAATTGCCATACCTGGTAAACCTTTCTGACCTTCAGAAGTGTTGGCTTAATTCCACTCTGCTGCGTTAGGTGACCAGAGTTTGATGAGAGACGGAGTTGATAGGAACCCCACAATCAGTCTCTCTGCTCCTGAACTGGGGAGGGGATCTATCTCATACACCTTCACCAACTACAAAAAGTGTCACAGGTAAAATTTGGGCAGGATGGCTTCCACCCTCTGAATGTACAGAATCATAGAATCCCTGCAGTGCAGAAGGAGGCCATTCTGCCCATCGAGTCTGCACTGGCAACAATCACACCCAGGCTCCATCCCCGTAACCCCACCTACTTACCCTACTACTCCCCCTGAGGCTCAATTCAACTTAGCACGGCCAATCAACCTAACTCGCATATTTTTGGACTTTTGACTCTTAAATCGGCCTCGCAGGTGGAGGAGGTGGTCAAGAAGGCGTATGGTGTACTGGCCTTCATTAATCGAGGGATTGAGTTTAGGAGTCGGGAGGTAATGCTGCAACTTTACAGGACCCTCGTCAGGCCTCATTTGGAGTACTGTGCGCAGTTCTGCTCGCCTCACTATAGGAAAGATGTAGAAGCTATTGAAAGGGTGCAGAGGAGATTTACAAGGATGTTGCCTGGACTGGGAGGCATGCCTTATGAAGATAGGTTGAGGGAGCTGGGACTCTTTTCCCTGGAGAGGCGAAGGTTGAGAGGCGACCTGATAGAGGTTTATAAAATGTTGAGAGGAATAGATAGGGTGGACTCTCAGAGGCTATTTCCCCGGGTTGAAATGGTCGCTACGAGAGGACACAGATTTAAGGTGCGGGGAGGGAAGTACAGAGGTGATGTTAGGGGTAAGTTTTTCACTCAGAGGGTGGTGAGTGAATGGAATCGGCTGCCGTCATCGGTGGTGGAGGCGAACTCGCTGGGGTCTTTTAAAAGACTTCTGGATGAGTATATGGGGTTTAATGGGATTGGGGGTTATAGATAGGTCTATAGATTGGTGGGGTTGATGTGATCGGCGCAACTCGAGGGCCAAAGGGCCTGTTTGTGCTGTAATGTTCTATGTTCTATGTTCTATGAGAGGAAGCCAAAACACCCAGAGGAAACCCGCGCAGTCACGGGGAGAACGTGCAGACTCCACACAGACAGTGACCGAAGCCGAGAATCGAACCCGGGTCCCTGGAGCCGTGAGGCAGCAGTGCTAACCCACTGTGCCACCGGCCTGCCCCAAACGTCCTGCAGTCACGGTCAAAACTCACACCAGAACGAGCGCTGAGATGAGAGCCCGATGGGGTGACCTTGAGGAAGGGGCATCTTGCAGTCCTGCTGCAGAGACTGCTTGAAATGTTCACAAGAAAAAGGCAAATAAAAATCAAACTCGGGGAAGGGAACAGAAATTGGCAGGTGCAGATGGTAAAAGACTTTGGGATCTAAATATCTTAAAGCATGAAAAGCTTTTCAAATGTATTGTTCGTTGCCAGGTGTAAAATATTCTCTGGCTGCTGCAATCTATCCCAGCGGTGAAGAAACATGTTTGCTGCATCAGATGGAAAATTCCAGAAAGTTTATGTCAGAATTCAGTGGGAATACAAACTTTCAAACGGTAACCGCTGTGGGAGGAATTTGATTCCCACATCTGCGATTTGTGGAGAGCTGACAGCACAACTAATGGAAGGGGGGGGGGGTCAGAGGTCACATGTCCCCCGCTGATGTCCCTTCCTATTTTGGGGGGGAATGGTTCTCCTGTCCGTGCTGACAGAAGGAGAATGTGAATAATTTCTGGTGAAATCACGTGCTAATTCCATGACTGCTGCTCACCCTCTGGGACTGGAGCCTCCAGCTGTCGGCTGGAACTTGAGTGCAGTCTTGAGGGGGGGTGGAGAAGGGGTGGGGGGTTGTGGGGGGTGGGGGGGGGGGGGGGGGGGGGGTAGGGGGAGGCATCATTGCAATGCGGGACCTGCCTAAAATCCAACATACAGGACTCCCGTTTTCTCGCTGTTACAACGCTTAGAATATTTTTGGTAAGATTGTGCCCAATATCTCCATGATTCAGTCTCATACTTTGTTTTACAATCCTTCTGTGAGGCACCTCAGGATTTTCATTATGTAAAAGGTGCGATAGAAATATTTTAATTTGATTTATTATTGTCACACAGTAGTACAGTGAAAAGTATTGTTTCTTGTGCGCTATACAGACAAAGCATACTATTCATAGAGAAGGAAACGAGAGAGTGCAGAATGTAATGTTACAGTCATAGCCATTGTGTAGAGAAAGATCATAACATAAATAGGAGCAGGAGTAGGCCATCTAGCCCTTCGAGCCTCCCCCGCCATTCAATAAGATCATGGCTGATCTGAAGTGGATCAGTTTCACTTTCCCGCTCTCTCCCCATAACCCTTAATTCCCTTATCGATCAGAAATCTATCTACCCGTGACTTAAACATCAACGTGACTTAAAGATCTACTTAGTGTAAAGTAGGTTCATTCAAAAGCCTGATAGCAACAGGGAAGAAGTTGTTCTCCAGTCAGCTGATGTGTGTCCTCAAACATTTGTAACGTTTTCCTGATTGAAAAAGGTGGAAGAGAGAATGTTTGGAGTTTGGGGGGTGTCCTTAATTATGGTGACTGTTTTTCCGAGACAGCAGTAAGTGTAGACAGAGTCAATGATTGGGAGGCTGGTTTGTTTGATGGATTGGGCTACATTTACAAATTTTTGTAGTTGTTGTCTCTTCTGCTGCCACACATTCCCAACAACCATCGCAATAATTGTGACTTGGCCTGGACTTGGGAACCCAACAAATTCCAGTCAACTACCAGCTCCCATTGACATCGATAGTCCAATGAGCTTGGATTCTGACACAATAATGGAACAGATCTGAAGGGTAATGATTGAAGTTAATAATGGTAACTGGTGTCCCATCCATTTATTGGATATCCAGTGGAAGCCCTCGTATATCTGTTTTATGGGACAACATAAGAACATAAGAAATAGGAGCAGGAGTAGGCCATCTGGCCCTTCGAGCCTGCCCCGCCATTCAATAAGATCATGGCTGATCTGTCGTGGCTCAGCTCCACCTTCCCGCCCTCTCCCCATAACCCTTAATCCCCTCTCTTATCAAAAACCCATCAACCCGCTTCTTAAAAATATTTAGCGAGGCAGCCTCCACCACTTCAACGGGCAGAGAATTCCAGAGATTCACCACCCTTTGAGTGAAGAAGTTCCTCCTCAACTCCGTTCTAAACGGCCTCCCCTTTATCTTGAGGCTGTGCCCCCTAGTCCTACTGTCTTTTTTGAGCGGGAAGAGTCTCTCCACCTCTATCCTATCCATCCCATTCATCATCTTATACGTCTCAATGAGATCTCCCCTCATTCTTCTCAACTCTAACGAGTACAAGCAACGTTTTGAGGTACTCAGGCACTTACACGTAGAGTATCAAACCTCCCACTGAATCAATAGCCAGTGGAGTGGAAATCCTGCCCTGCAGCTGAGCAGGAATGGGGAGCACTGGCCACTTCCAGTGTTGCACAGGGTCCAACCCAGTAGATTGGTGATGGACCCTTGGGGGGGAAAGGTAAGTGGGGGCAGAATGGGGAGCTTGAAAGCAGAGCTTTACTAAAAGTCATGCTGCAACAGAGGGTGCTGAAGACCTCTCGTTTGAACTGGCAATCATACGTTTTGGATTTAAGATGATTCTTATTTTGACACATTGATCCTGAGTCCAGTCAGCCTCGATGGTATTCTGAAGAACAGTCATATCGATCTCAAAACGTTAACCTGTTTCTCTCTCTACAGACGCTGCCAGACCTGCTGAGATTCCCCAGAGTTTGTACTTCGATGGTTTTACAATTATATCTCGCTCTTTCTGAGTCTAAGCTTTAATGTTGACAGTTTAGAGATTTTGGCCTGGATTCTCCATGGGAAAACGGGAATAACTCCCACCAATCTTTTCAGTATGATTTCCAGACCGACATTCTGGGCATTGCAGTGTACCCTGGTGTGATTCACAATAAAAATCAGTGGACGGAGCCTACCTGTCAGCACTGAGATTGGTGCATACACAGTGGCCATTGCACTTCCGGCCTCCCAATTGCTGGCCAACTCAATCATTGATCAGTCCCACAATCCCCCATTGTTGGCCATCCAATCCCCCCCGATCGCTGGCCTCTGGACCTCCCTAGGCCATCCTCCTATATCCTCCGCAGCAGACAATCCAAACCACCCCCCCCCTTCACATCCCACCCTCGATGGCCAACCCCAATCGCCCTCACTTCTCCCCCCTCCCACCAATCCTCTGGCAGAGTGGCAGCAGGTCTCCCTCAACACCACCGATTGCCCTGCCCCCTTGGCACTGCCCAGTGCCTGGTGGGCAATGCTAGGCTAATACTGCCAGCCTGGCACTGCCGAAAGGGCAACCCCTCCCTTACGACCAACCACTTGGGGGGTTCTCAATGGTCTCTGTTCTCTCCCCATTAGTAAGGAGCCTCCATTGTTGCCTCCTGCCTTGTTGCACTACTCAAGCAGCACAGCAGGCTGGGAGAATCGCCCCTTTGGTTTGATAGTTTGGGCTTTCTTTAAATTTAAACTTTACTCTTCAGATGTAGGGTTCCATCTCGAAAATATCTTGTCTCATCAGGCAGCCTCCAATATAAAACATTCCATAAATTTGACCCTAAAACTCTCCTGCCCTGTACCCAAACTCAGACAAAGTCTCATTCACCTGTCATCCCCCCCAACCCCCCCATTAGTTTCTCATTCAGCAATGTCTCTCTTTTATAAACCTCCATTCTTGTTTTTAAATCTGTCTATGGCCTCACACTCTATCTCTCTAACCCCCTCTCTATCTCTCTAACCTCCTCTCTAATCCCCTCTCTCGCTCTTTAACACCCTCTCTATCTCTAACCCCCTCTCTATCTCTCTAACCCCCTCTCTATCTCTCTAACTCCTCTCTAATCCCCTCTCTCACTCTTTAACACCCTCTCTATCTCTAACCCCCTCTCTATCTCTCTAACCTCCTCTCTAACCCCCTCTCTATCTCTCTAACCCCCTCTCTATCTCTCTAACCCCCTCTCTATCTCTCTAATCTCCTCTCTAATCCCCTCTCTCGCTCTTTAACCCGCTCTCTATCTCTCTAATCCCCTCTCTATCTCTCTAACCCCGTCTCTATCTCTCTAACCCCCTCTCTATCTCTCTAACCCCCTCTCTATCTCTCTAACCACCTCATTATCTCTCTAACCTCCTTCCCATTTTATATTTCTTCGAGGTCTCTGTCCCCCCGTTCCCCCCCCCCCCCCCCCCCCCCCGCTAATTCTGGCTTCTTGCCCATCCTCTGTTTTAATCACTCCAACATTGGCTGGGCCTTCAGCTGCCTGAGCTCTAGGCCTGAAATTCTGGGGTGAGATAGAGATCTCATGTCAGGGATGAGTAAAGAACGCTTTGGGGTTGAGGGAGGGAGGGGCAATCAGGGTGATGGAAGATAGGCTGGGTGGGGAAACAGATCCAGAGGTCACTGCGCTTCAAGGGAAAAGTGCCCAATTAGAAGGGGGACTTCTGATGGAGGCCCCACTCCCACCCCACATCCCCAACTTTCCTTTTTTTTTGTGTACCCCCCTGAGGTGTTATTCGCCTGCCAGCCTGACAGTTGAGGTAGAGCAGAAATGGCCTCTAATTGGTCGCTTAACGCCTCAAATGGGCTGCATGGTGGCACAGTGGTTAGCACTGCTGCCTCACAGCACCAGGGACCTGGGTTCAATTCTGGCCTTGGGTGACTGTCTGTGTGGAGTTTGCACATTCACCTCATATGTATGTGAACATAGAACATAGAACATTACAGCACAAACAGGCCCTTCGGCCCTCGAGTTGCGCCGATCGCATCAACCCCACCAATCTATAGACCTATCTATAACCCCCAATCCCATTAAACCCCATATACTCATCCAGAAGTCTTTTAAAAGACCCCAGCGAGTTCGCCTCCACCACCGATGACAGCAGCCGATTCCATTCACTCACCACCCTCTGAGTGAAAATCTTACCCCTAAGTGGCTTTCCTCCTGGTGCTCCGGTTTCCTCCAACAGTCCGAAGATGAGCAGGTTAGGTGCACTGGCCATGCTAAAATACCCCTTAGACTCGGTGGAAGAACTAGGGTAAATGCATGGGATTATGGGGATCGGGCCTGGATGGGTTTGTGGTCGGTGCAGACTCGATGGGCTGAGTGTCCTCCTTCTGCATTGTAGGATTCTACGACCTAAGGGGATGGGCTTCACGACCAGGGCCCTGCCCCGTCCCAAGATCAATCGAGTGTGCAATCTGACACTCCCCAACCCTTACCCCCGACATAGAATTCGCCAGGATGGAGTGGTGGGGTAGTGCGTGGGGAGGGGGGTGGTGGAGGGCGGGTGTAGTTGCGTAAGATTCTGTCCCTGGAGTTGACACCCTGAACCTCTCATCCTCCCTTTTCTCTCTTGCTTTATTTGAGATCCTCTTTGGCCAAGGTTTTGATCACTTGTCCTAAATTCGCCGTGGCAAATAGTCTTTGATGACGCACTGCAGCAGAATTTGAGAAACTTTACCACGTTAATGACGCCAGACAGGTGAAGGTTGGGTTGTGTTCTGAGCCTGCGTTTCACTCGCAGCTTCCGGTTGACACAGAATTGATCTATTTTGGTTTTCGGTGGCTACAAGCTGACCACATCCACACAGCCTTATGGAGCATTTTGTACTAATTGTTATGAAAACATCCTGTATTCGGGATCTGGGATTCAGTCCAGCTTGGGCAGATGGAATGAGCCTCTATCTCTCTGATCGTTATTGAGTGACAGAAACAAAATTAGTCAGAACAGTATTTTTCTGGACCTTACTGGATTGGGGGCCACAGCACAAAGCTAAGGATAGAATTCAGACAGATTGCTCATTCCCTCTGGTTCCAGAGCCCTGCCAGTTGAACCATAATATATTACTTACACATTTCACACAAGTGGTTCAGGGCCATTCATTCTGCATTGTTCCTTCTTAATGAACTGCCTCATGTCAAAAAGACTCACATTTAGATAATGCTTTCCACAAGCAAAGGATGTCTCACAACACTTTACAGACAATGAAGAGCAATCCTGGTTCTAATCTGTCTTTATTCTTCCATGGGTGTGGGGTGTAACTAACAAGGTCAGCGCTTGCTGGCTGTTTTTCAATGCCCTTTAACCAAATGGCTAAGTAGGCCAATTAAGAGTAAACCACAATGCTAAGGGTCTGAAGCATAGAATCCCAACAGTGCAGAAAGAGGCCATTTGGCCCATCAAATCTACACCGAAGGGCATCTCGCCCAGGCCCACCTCCTACACCCTGTCCCCATAAGCAGGGCCAATCCACCTAACCTGCACATTTTGTACTGCGGGAGGAAACTGGAGCATCTGGAGGAAACCCACGCAGGCACGGGGAGAATGTGCAAACTCCACACAGGCAGTCACCTGAGGCCGGAATTGAACCTTGTTCTCTGGCGCTGCGAGGCAGCAATTCTGACCACTGTGCCACCGTGCCACCCTGGAGCCACATGTAGGCCAGACCAGGTAAGGACGGCAGATTTCCTTCCCCCTCGGGCATCAATGAATCATAGAACATAGAACATTACAGCGCAGAACAGGCCCTTCGGCCCACGATGTTGCGCCGACCAGTTACAAAAACAATGACCCACTAACCTAAACCAATCCCTTTTCGTCCATAAACCAATCCACGGATCTCTTAAACGCCCCCAAACTAGGCGCATTTACAACTGCAGCTGGCAGGGCATTCCAATCCCTCACCACCCTCTGGGTAAAGAACCTACCCCTGACATCCGTCCTATAACTACCCCCCCTTAATTTAAAGCCATACCCCCTTGTGCTAGATTTCTCCATCAGAGGAAAACGGCTATCACTGTCCACCTGATCTAAACCTCTAATCATCTTATAATCAGATGGGCTTTTACAACAACAACTGAGTATTGCCCGGGGAGTGGGGGAGAGTGGGTTCCATGAGGGAGGAGCCAGGAGTTCCATAGTATTACGGGGTGGGGGAAAGGGTAGTGTTCTAAATGTGGTGGAGTGGTGTGGGGGGGGGGGGGGAGTTGGGGAAATTCATAGTGGGGATTGTTTCAGGGGAGTCGGGGGTGAATTTGTCTGGGGACCTTTGTGTTTTCTATTTTTATTTCATTCCCATCGGGACACTCTACAGTAACAGTGCCCCAATCTTTTGGAAAGTGAAGTTGATGGCAGGACGGGTTCTGAAGAAGCCCATCCAATCCCAACAATCGTGAGATGACCTCTCCTGGTCTTTTTGTCAAAAGGTCAAAAGATTTGGTGGGAGAAGCCCAATAACAGAGCCGACAGGATATTAGTATATATATATATATAAATGATTTGTGCCACAGGGATCGGTGCTGGGACCCCAGCTATTCATAACATATATTAATAATTTGGATGAGGGAACAAAATGTAACATCTCGAAGTTTACAGCTGATACCAAATTGGGAAGGAGATTGAACCATAGAACCCTGCAGGGCAGAAAGAGGCCCTTCGGCCCATCGAGTCTGCACCGAACACAATCCCACCCAGACCCTATCCCCATATCCCTACATATTAATCCCTCTAACCTAGGCATCCCTGGACACTAAGGAACAATTTAGCATGGCCAATCAACCTAACCCACACATCTTTGGACTGTGGGAGGAAACCAGAGCACCCAGAGGAAACCCACGCAGACACCAGGAGAATGTGCAAACTCCACACAGACAGTGACCCGAGACGGGCATCGAACCCAAGACCCTGGAGCTGTGAAGCAGCAGTGCAAACCACTGTGCTACTGTACCATCCATACTGCACTACTGTTAATGCCCGTGAACTGTGACCAGGATGCAGAGATCCTTCAAAATGATCTGGACAGGTTGGGTGAGTGGGCAAATCAATGGCAGATGCAGTATAATTTGGATAAGTGTGAGGTTATTTACTTTGGAAGCAAAAACAAGGCAGATTACCACCTGAATGGTTGTAAATTGGGAGAGGGGAGTGTGTAGCGAGACCTGGGTGTCCTTGTGTACCAGTCACTGAAGGTAAGCGTGCAGATGCAGCAGGTGGTAAAGAAGGCAAATAGTATGTTGGCCTTCATTGCGAGAAGATTCGAGTACAGGAACAGGGATGTGTTGATGCCATTACACAGGGCCTTGGCAAGGCTACACCTAGAGTATTGTGTGCAGTTTTGGTCTCCTTTTCTGAGGAAGGATGTTCTTGCACTTGAGGGAGTGCAGCGAAGGTTTACCAGGCTGATTCTGGGGATGATGTATGAGGAGGGATTGACTAGGTTAAGATTGTTTTCACTGGAGTTCAGACGAATGAGGGGGGATCTCATGGAAACACATAAAATTCTAATAGGACGAGACGGGGTAGATGCAGGGAGGGTGTTCCCAATGATGGGGGAGTCAAGAACCAGGGGTCAGAATCTGAGAATTTGGGGTAGACCATTTAGGACAGAGGTGAGGAGACATTTCTTCACCCAAAGAGTGGTGAGCCTGTGGAATTCATTACCACAGCAAGTAGTTGATGCCAAAATATTGAGTGTATTCAAGGGATGGCTGGAAATAGCACTTGAGGCAAATGGGATCAGAGTTTATGGGGAGAAAGCAGGATTAGGCTATTGAGTTGGATGATCAGCCATGATTATAATGAATGGCAGAGCAGGCTCGAAGGGCCAAATGACCTCCTCCTGCTCCTATCTTCTATGTTTGTGTGGGATACACTCCCCTATTCTTGCCTGAACTTACACTCAGCTGAAAAATGGCAAAATTCCAACCCTTTCAAATATGTTTGCATTTATGTAGCACTTGTGCCATATCATAGTGTTTCCCAGCAGATGAAGTACTTTTGCTGTAAAGCACGTAACAGATTGGCGCACAGCAAGATCCCACATATAATATTGTGATTATGATCAGACGAAATGAGCATCTTCATTTAATCCAGCGTTCAGTTAGCTCAAGGCTGATTTCTACCTTTGTGTTCTATCAATCTATTTTGGTTCTATAACACTAAATACCCTGGACTAACAGAAATCTATCAGTTTCGCCTTTAGAGATGTTAATTGCCTCCAAATCTCTGCAACCTTACAAGGGAGAGAGTATTTTTGGTGTGCTACTATCTGACACCGCCCCTGAACAACTTGACTAATTTTTAAGCTTAATGCCTCCATGTCGACCCTCCACTGGAGAAGGAATTCCTTTCTATTTACCCCCCATCAATTTCTTCAAACATTATCAACACTTCAGTTAGCTCCTTCCTTAATCTTCTAAATTCACCAAAGACCCTGAGACAGCATCTTCCAAACACATTGCCATTTCCATCTAGAAGGACAAGGGTAGCAGATAAATAGGAAGATCACCACCTCCAACTTGCCCTCCAAGCCACTGACCATCCTGACTTGGAAATATATTAATTTTGATTTGATTTATTATTGTCACGTGTATTAGCATACAGTGAAAAGTATTGTTTCTTGCACGCCATACAGACAAAGCATACCATTCATTGAGAAGGAAAGGAGAGAGTGCAGAATGTAATGTTACAGTCAGTGCTAGGTTGTTGAGAATGATTAATTTAATGCAAGGTAGGTCCATTCAAAAGTCTGACAATAGCAGGGAAGAAACTGTTCTTGAGTCGGTTAGTGCGTGACCTCAGACTTTTGTATCTTTTTCCCCAAGGTAGGAAGTGGAATAGAGAATGCCTGGGGTATGTGGGGTCCTCAATTACACTGACTGCTTTGCCAAGACAGCGGGAAGTGTAGACAGAGTCATTGGATGGGAGGCTGGTTTGTGTGATAGATTGGGCTATAGTCATGATCTTTAAGTGGGCGGCACAGTAGCACAGTAGTTAGCACTGCTGCTTCACAGCTCCAGGGTCCTGGGTTCGATTCCCGGCTCAGGTCACTGCCTGTGTGGAGTTTGCACATTCTCCTTGTGTCTGCGTGGGTTTTCTCCGGGTGCTCCGGTTTCCTCCCACAGTCCAAAGATGTGCGGGTTAGGTTTATTGGCTATGCTAAAATTGCCCCTTAGTATCCCGGGATGTGTAGGTTAGAGGGATTAGCAGGTAAATGTGTAGGGATATGGGGATAGGGTCTGGGTGGGATTGTGTTCGGTGCAGACTCGATGGGCCGAAGGGCCTGTTTCTGCACTGTAGGGTTCTATGGACAGTCATGATCTTTAAGTGGTTCCTTGTGATCTTGGGCAGAGCAGGAGCCATACCAAGCTGTGAGACAACCAGAAAGAATGCTTTCTATGGTGCTTCTGGCATTTGCAAATCACCGTTCCAAAATCCCAGAATTCCCTCCCTAACGGCATTGTGGATCAACCCACAGCAACTGGAATGCTACATTTCAACAAGGCAGCTCACCACCATCTTCTAGGGGCAACTAGGGATGGGCAATAAGTGCTGGCCAGCCAGTTACACTCCTGTCCCATGAATGAATAAATAAAATTCAAGGGAATACAGAATAAAACCTGCCCTTAAAATTTATTGCATGAAGTTGGTTAGTTCTATTAACCAGAATGCTAGAGCGTGCGACCGAATGATGCCAACAGTGATGTTTGAGTCCCTGCACTGGCTAGTTCATGGTAAAAACTCTGACAACACCAGGTTTTAGTCCAACCTATTTATTTGATAATATACTCACAAGCTTTCGAGGGGACTGCCTCTTCGTCAGGTGAATAGAGAGATTCACCTGACGAAGAGGCAGTCCCCTCGAAAGCTTGTGAGTATATTATCAAATAAATAGGTTGGACTAAAACCTGGTGTTGTCAGACTTTTTACTGTGTTTACGCCAGTCCAACGCCGGCATACCCACATCATGTGCTAGTTCATGGACAGACTGCCTCCTCACCTCGTTCCAAACTCAATTTTGAATTGGTTATGTAGCTCGAGGTGTCCCTCGAGCTACATAACCAATTGTCTCTCTCTAATAGAGAGAGATGCCTACAGTTCCCTCAAGGACGATGGCTAATTATTCTAATTTAACAAAGCCAATGTATTCTTCCTGGAGTACAATAGCTTGAACTAAATAGAATCCTACAGATGGAGTCCAAACAAATCTTCATTTGATTGAAATGTAACTGGCACTTGTTTGTATTCTTTGCGACAATAGCCTTTTTAAATGTTTTTTTTCTAACTCTCCATAGATTTTGCTGATCTATAACCCTTTCCAGCCCTCCACAGCCCCCAGCATCTCATAAAATAATTTGACCTTTTCTCTCTCGTGTCCAAATTGGACAGCTTCTCGGTGACCTAACCTGTCATAATTTTGCCTATCTACTGATTGCTGAACTTCATGACCCAATGAGACTGAACTTTTGACTATGATCTCATATCTCAAACTTCTTTAAGAAATCCAATTAAACTAGGTGACCTGGATTAGAATCCTCCCAATTGCTTTGGAGAAGGTTAGAAAGCAATAAAAATTCTTCCAGTTGAAATGTAGCGGACCTCTGTTTAATTTGGAGAGTCAATAATTTGGTCACTGTACTCCTTTTGTCTTTCCAGCTACTCCCTCTTCCATCCACTCCTAACCTCCCTGACTCCCAGCGCCTGGGAAGACAATTGCCGGAGTTTTACTGCCTTGCATGCCCTATCGCCAACAGAATATGCCATTCTTCGACCCTGGCCCGCCCGATTCTGGGACGGGCGGAATGGTCGAATTCTGGCCAATGTGCCAGAGCCAGCTATAGTGGGGTATGTGTGCAAAGATACCCAGTGAACTGAATCCCATCGAAAAAAATCATTCCTCTCCAATCCAGATCAGAGATTCTGTGATCTTGGGAAAGCAGCTGAAACAGTGCAAGGAATACCTTGAGGCCTCTTGCCAATTAAATAAATATTGAACTGCTACCACTCATTGAAAAGGCTTGTGACGTTTGGCTGAATAGTATTTGAGGTCAGGCCCTCTCCCCATACACAAAAGAAATGGGCGGCACGGTAGCACAGTAGGTTAGCACTGCTGCTTCACAGCTCCAGGGTCCTGGGTTCGATTCCCGGCTCGGGTCACTGCCTGTGTGGAGTTTGCACATTCTCCTCGTGTCTGCGTGGGTTTTCTCCGGGTGCTCCGGTTTCCTCCCACAGTCCAAAGATGTGCGGGTTAGGTTCATTGGCTATGCTAAAATTGTCCCTTAGTATCCTGGGATGTGTAGGTTAGAGGGATTAACAGGGATATGGGGATAGGGTCTGGGTGGGATTGTGTTCGGTGCAGACTCAATGGGCCGAAGGGCCTGTTTCTGCACTGTAGGGTTCTATGGTCTATGGTATATGGACCGCCCCGTTAGTTACATGATAAAGATATCCATCAATATTGATTGGTAATTACAGCAAAGAGATATGAGTACCTATTTGAGGAAGGTTATCAATGCCTTTGGAGAGAAGCTCTGTCCTTAATGTTGGCATTGTTGTTGCCACATCATGTGGTTAAACAATTTGAGCTTTGCTTCATTGAGCCCCGACTGTTAGAGACTGCAATAGGGCCTAGAAATGGGTGGAATGGTGGAGCAGTGGTTAGCACTGCTGCTTTATAGGGCCAGGGTCCTGGGTTCGATTCCCGATCTAGGTTCACTGTCTGTGTGGAGTCTGCACTTTCTCCCTGTGTCCGTGCTAGTTTACCTCCCACATTCTGAAAGACGTGCTGGTTAGGTGCATTGACCCGAACAGGCATTGTAGTGTAGCGACGAAGGGAATTTCATAGTAACTTCATCGCAGCGTTAATGTAAGCCTTACTCGTGACTAAGAAATAAACTTTAAAGTTTAAATAAAGCTCAGTGACATGCGTGTATCAGAAAGGTATGACCACCGCCTCACTGATGTGGGTATGCCGGCGTTGGACTGGCGTAAAGTAAAAAGTCTGACAACACCAGGTTTTAGTCCAACCGATTTATTTGATAGTAAACGCACAAGCTTTCGGGGTTCGTCCCTTCGTCAGGTGAATGGAGAGTTCTGGCCTCAGAACAGTCTGTGCTTTATATGCTCTGTCTGAGGCCAGAACTCTCCATTCACCTGATGAAGGGACTAACCCCAAAAGCTTGTGCGTTTACTATCAAATAAATCGGTTGGACTAAAACCTGGTGTTGTCAGACTTTTTACTGTGTTCACCGCCTCACTGGCAGTGTTTCAGCCTCAGAAGAAGGGTGGCACTTCTGTTAGCACTGCTGTCTCACAGCATCAGGGACACGTGTTCAACTCCAGTCTAGGGTCACTGTCTGTGTGGAGTCTGCACATTCCCCCCGTGTCTGCGTGGGTTTCCTCCAGGTGCTCCAATTTCCTCCCACACTCCAAAGATGTGCAGGTTAGGTGGATGCGGTTGGTGACTAGTGGGGTGCCCCAGGGGTCGGTGCTGGGGCCTCAGCTATTTACCATTTATATAGATGATCTGGAGGAGGGAACCGAGTGCAGGGTGTCGAAATTTGCTGATGACACCAAGATTGGGGGAAAGGCAAATTGTGCGGAGGGTGTGGAGAGTCTGCAGAAGGATCTAGATAGGCTGGGCGAATGGGCCAGGAAATGGCAAATGGAATTTAATGTTGGCAAGTGTGAGGTGGTCCACTTTGGTAGGAGGAATGGTAGGAAGGACTATTACTTACGGGGCGAAAAACTGCAGCAGGCGATGGTGCAGAGGGACCTCGGGGTCCTTGTGCATGAGTCGCAAAAACCCAGCTTGCAGGTGCAGCAGGTGGTCAGGAAGGCGAATGGGATGCTGGCCTTCATAGCGAAGGGGATTGAATATAAAAGTAGGGAGGTCTTGCTGCAGCTGTATAGGGCATTGGTGAGGCCGCAGCTGGAGTACTGTGTGCAGTTTTGGGCGCCGCACCTGCGCAAGGATGTTTTGGCCCTGGAGGGAGTGCAGAGGAGGTTTACTCGGCTGATACCGGAGTTGAGGGGATTGAGCTATGAGGAGAGGCTGAATAAACTAGGCTTGTACTCGTTAGAGTTTAGAAGAATGAGGGGAGATCTCATTGAGACGTATAAGATGATGAATGGGATGGATAGGATAGAGGTGGAGAGACTCTTCCCGCTCAAAAAAGACAGTAGGACTAGGGGGCACAGCCTCAAGATAAAGGGGGGGCGGTTTAGAACAGAGTTGAGGAGGAACTTCTTCACTCAAAGGGTGGTGAATCTCTGGAATTCTCTGCCCGTTGAAGTGGTGGAGGCTGCCTCGCTAAATATTTTTAAGAAACGGGTTGATGGGTTTTTGATAAGAGAAGGGATTAAGGGTTATGGGGAGAGGGCGGGAAGGTGGAGCTGAGTCACGACAGATCAGCCATGATCTTATTGAATGACGGGGCAGGCTCGAAGGGCCAGATGGCCTACTCCTGCTCCTATTTCTTATGTTCTTATGTTCTTAAATTGCCCCTTTATGCCTCAAGCTTGAACTGAATAGAATTCGACAGATAGAGATATGAGACCATAGTCGAAGGTTCAGTCTCATTGGGTCATGATGTTCAACGATCAGTAGATCGGTAAAATTATAACAGCTTGGGTAACCGAGAAGTCATCCAGTTTGGACACGAGAGAGAAAGGTCAAAATAGTTTATGAGATGCTGGGGGCTGTGGAGGGCTGGAAATGGTTATAGATCAGCAAAATCTATTAGAAAAAAGTGACTTAAAATGGTCATTGTCGCAAAGAATCTAGAATACAAACAAGTGCCAGTTACATTTCAATCAAATGACGATTTGTTTGGACTCCGTCTGTAGAATTCTATTCGTTCGAGCCATTGTATAGTAGATGGATTAGCGACAATGTTTGTGTGGGGTTATACAAATTGGCCAGGGGAGAGGGCGTGCGGAAGATAGTCTGTCAACTGGCCAGTGCAGACTCAGTGGGTCGAATGGCCTCTTCTGCGTTGTGATATTGTGTGATTTTATAAAGGGGGGGGGGGTCAGTTCCAACTCTAGATAGCCCCAGGCAACAGAGACCAGGACTAAATAATGGAACTAACTAAATAATAAGTGGGGGCACTTGCAAGTTAAATCCATCCTAAGCCTGTTGGTGAGGTATAAAGTAGACATGAATAGTTTATGTGATAGTTGGTGGAACATTCTGGTTTCACTCTCCCTGAAACCGGAAAATCCCACCTGAAGCCAATGGAACGTTCCATGGTCTGCCCCGCACCTGCTCCAAATCCCATGTTGACTGAACGGGAATATTCACCCCCAATATATTTACTTACAGAATGTAGCATTGTGCATATTTACTTCCCAACAGTCTCTCCTCATCGTCTTTTGAGTATACCAATAAAGTTAGGCAGAGAAATTTACAAATTAACAAGTTAAACAGACTAAGATCTTGTTGAAGTTGTACAAGACATTGGTAAGGCCACACTTGGAATACTGCGTACAGTTCTGGTCACCCTATTATTAGAAAGGATATTATTAAACTAGAAAAAGTGCAGAAACGATTTACCAGGATAGCACTGGGACCTGATGGTTTGAGTTATAAGGAAAGGCTGGATAGTTTGGGTCTTTTTTTCGCTGGAGACTTAGGAGCAATCTTACAGAGGTCTGTAAAATAATGAGAGGCATAGATCAGCTAGATAGTCAACATCGCTTCCCAAAGGGAGGGTAAATATTTTCCCAAAGGCAGGTCATAGGTTTAAGGTGAGAAAGGAGAGATACAAAAGGGTCCAGAGAGGCAATTGTTTCACACAGAGGTTGGTGAGTGTCTGGAACAAGCTACCAGAGGCAGTAGTAGAGGGGTGTACAAGCATTTGGACAGTTACATGGGTAAGATGGGTATAGAGGGATATGGGCCAAATATGGGCAACTGGGACTAGCTGTGTGGTTTAAAAAAAGGATGGCACAAACAAGTTGGGCCAAAAGGGTAAGTTTCCTTGCTGTGAACCTCTATGATTCTATAACAGACCCTCAAAAGGGCACTATAAATATTTCTGGGAGTGATAAAGTGCTCCAATGGCTGCAGTGCCCAAGGGTCATGGAAGTCCTGAAGTGTATCCATGGATACCACACGATTCCCCTCAGGGACAGTGGGGCGAGTCTTTCTTTACACGCTTCTAAAAAGAACAATTAAGCAAATAGATAAGTTACCAAACTGGCTACCCTTAAAGGAGCACTGAAACTAAAAGACCAAAACCTTGAAGTGAAACTCAATAAAAACAAATTAAAATGTTGTTTCCAGAGTAGCTGAAACACTCCAGCCCTTCCAGTGACCATAACCTGTGAAAGGCGTCAGGCATATAGCAGTGATCCCTCATGATGCCTCTCCAGAGACACTCCGGTGAATCTGTCTTTTGGAAAACCATTAAACAAAAGATAAACTAATTAAATTGACAGCTCCTGCAAGGTTGGTCTCTCTTTGTCAGTGCTCTATGTACTTAGTGAAACAATTTTCTTCACTTGTGTATCGTAACCTTATAATTAAAATATAATAACATTGCACCTTGATATTTGTGGATTAATCAACACAATTTTAAATAGTGGGTGGGTTTTAGCTGCACCTGGATGACAGTATACCAAAGATGTGGAAACAACCATTGCTGTGCCTCCCCAGTAAGCGGCTCCAATATCTCACATTAAGCCTTACATTAGGATCCGCATAGGGCTGAACACGATGGACTGACGGCCACCAATTCAATCTCATGGACATAGAACCATAGAAAACCACAGGATCATAGAAAATTACAGCTCAGAAACTGTAATGTGTAGTCCTGTCTGCAACAACAAGAGTATTTCATTTATATATCAACTTTAACAGAAAGGACAAAGAAAATAATTTGCACTTGTATAGTGCCTTTCAGAGTGTAAGAACTCTACAGAGTGCCAATACACGTCTTTTGAAGTGTTGATTTCTGGTCCAATGTGCAAATCAGTCTCCCATCATTGACTCTGTCTACACTTCCCACCGCCTCAGAAAAGCAGCCAGCATAACTAAGGACCCCACACACCCCGGTCACGCTCTCTTCCACCTTCTTCTGTTGGGAAAAAGATACAAAAGTCTGAGGTCACGTACCAACCGACTCAAGAACAGCTTCTTCCCTGCTGCCGTCAGACTTTTGAATCGACCCACCTTGCATTAATTTGATCTTTCTCTACAGCCTAGCTATAACTGTAACATTACATTCTGCACGCTCTCATTTCCTTCTCTATGCTTTGTCTGCATAGTGCGCAAGAAACAATACTTTTCACTGTATGTTAATACATGTGACAATAATAAACCAAATCAAATTAATGCATAATAAAGTTGCACACAGCAAAAGTCGCTCAAACAGCATATTAACTAAATTAATAGAGGATGAAATATTGGCAAAAAGAGCAGAGGAACCTTGCTGTTATGCAAATTATGCAATGGCATCTCCCACAGTCACGCGGTTGGCAGACAAGATGTTAAAAAAACAGCAATAATGACTGTGTAGCATTCATTCAGCACTGTATTGAAGCAGATGTTACCCCTGGAGGGATGTATTTTGTGAATTTATAATTTATACACTCCATTTCAGAGATCCCAACTATCAGCAGCCTCCAAGGAAGAAACTGGAAGAATGAGGAGAATAAAGGGTAAACAATGTCTTGAAGTGACTACAGCGGGACGGTGAGGTTGTTTCCTGAGGAAAACCAAGATTCCCGCTGTTAAAACAATGTGTGTTCCATCTAGAGCACATGCTGAGAACACATGTTGAGTCCAAGATTTTAGATTGTAAAAGTGCTCGAAATGTGAGTCCTAAACTAATGAGGTTTTGATGCAAGGTTTCTAATGAAAAAACCTCCCACTGATTCCATCTTGCCAAATCTGCAGGACCCAAAATCCTCTAGGTGTTGGTTTGATGCTCATTGTGTTAAGAATACCATCACAGAATCCCATCAGTGCTCAAGAGGCCATTCAACCCAACCAGTCTGTGCTGACTCTCTGACAGAGTACCTTACCCAGGTCCTCTCCCCTGACCTATCCCTGTAACCCCACACGTTTACTGAGGTTTGTGGGACTGCAGGGATTTACCGTCTTGTCTTCAGTTGCCAGCACCTTAAACTCTAAATTCCCTCCAGAAAGTGATCTGCCTCTTGAGTTTCCTTTAAGACGTTCCTTAAGACGTACCTCCATGAACAACCTATGATGTGATGTGGTGCCAGAATGAATGTGATTCTGACAGCACCATCAAGGATGAAACCACTGGTTTGATTGATCCCCTATTCATCATAAGAAAAGCTCGTGGGCCCTCTATACAGGATGCAGTGCAACAACTCACCAGGGCTGCCTAACTGCATAACCCAAACTCACCTCCACCACTGAGAAAGGTAAGGGCATCATGGGAACACCAACACCTGCAGTTTCCCCTCTGGGCGACACGCCACCCAGATTTGGAAATATATCAGCTGCTCCTCCACGGTCACTGGGTCAAAATCCTGGACCCCCCTCCCTAACAGCACTGTGGGTGTACCTACACTACAAGGCCTGCAGCGGCTCAAGGTTCATCACACCCTTCTCACGGTCAATAAATGCTGGATAAGTCAGAAGTGGCCACATTCCGTGAAAGGGTACAGGGGCAAAAAACTAAGTGCCCAGCGGTTGGGAAAATGGAAGATTTTTCTGTCCATATTGTGGGTTCGCTTGTTTTCACGATTCTCCGACACTCTGTGCTCCACACTGTCTCAGGGGATTCATGCTGGTAAGTGGGGGCAGGGTCTATACCCGCGAAAGAGGCCCGAATCAGAGCACTGTGCGTGCATCAATCTGTCAGCGGGGAGATTAGCACATGCGCACTAGCCCTGCCATTGTCAGCAACCACATCGCAAGCTTCCCGATGGCTTTGCAGGGTCCCCCACCCCGATCACCAGCCTGCCTGACCTCCCCAATCCTTCCCATGGTCAGACCTGATCACCCTCCTCCCTCTCCCACTGATCCCTAAATACAGAGTGCACAGTGGGTTCCCTACCCCCAGCAGGTCCCACCCCCATGGTCCAACCCATACCGGCACCAGGTGGGCAGTGCCAGGGTGCCAGGCTGACACTGCCCAAAGGACACCATCCCCAAGCCCCTGACATCCCGGTGTGAGTGGAGGTGGGGGGAGGGCACCTCACTACCTTTGACACCATTAGTGGGGTGATCGCTCCTGGTCTATATCAATAGGGACCAGCTTCAATCCCCACAAGTGGGAACCTCTCCCACAAGGGATTGGGGGAGACATTAGCGAGGCAGAGAGTGGTTGTGGACGGGTCTTTTTCTGCATGGAGGTCAGTCACCAGTGGAGTGCCCCAGGGATCTGTTCCGGGACCCTTGCTGTTTGTCATTTTCACAAATGACCTGGATGAGGAAGTGGAAGGATGGGTTAGTAAGTTTGCCGATGTTACGAAGGTTGGTGGTGTTGTGGATGGTCTGGAGGGATGTCAGAAGTTGCAGTGTGACATAGATATGATGCAAGACTGGGTGGAGAAGTGGCAGATGGACTTCAACCCAGATAAATGTGTAGTGGTCCATTTTGGCAGGACCAATGGGATGAAGGAGTACAATATCAAGGGTAGGAGTCTTAGCTGTGCTGAGGAGCAGAAGGACCTTGGGGTCTGGGTCCATAGGACTCTTAAATCAGCCTCGCAGGTGGAGGATGTGGTCAAAAAGGCGTATGGTGATGAGGTGATGACAGGTTCCTGCAACCTTCCTGTGATTTTTGAAAAGTTATATTATTGGCTGAGGGAGCAGCAGTTTTTTTATTCCAGAAGTTTGATTTTTTTTTTCCAATACCTAGCTTCATCGACAAAAGGATTACTACTTTTTTTTTGATAAACACTTTGACTATACCACAAAGGTCTTGCCCACTGAGAGGTGGCTAATACCACAGCAGAGTTTGATGCATTAAAGTCTGAACTACTCTGAGAGGTCAAAGGGCTGATTTCCATTTTGTTGAATTAAGCTGTTTAATTTACACGATTCCATTAAACATTCCATTAGCGGGCTTGACTAATTATGGCTGTGAATTAAAATGTGGAAAGTCCATGTGTCGACACTAGAGCTGAAATATCAGTTAATTAGCACTGAACTCTGTGCCCTCCACCTCTCCCTTGAACTTTTCCAGCGCGCTTACTTGCAGATTTGTCTCGGCTCTTTCCTTTGCTCCCTCCTTTTTCAACCCGAAGGTTTTGAGCCCCTGCCGGGAGTATTAGTCCCCAAGTCCTTGCCAGAATTTCACCCCAATCCCAAATTTCCATAACTTAAATGAGAAGAGGTCTCGGATTTGCAGAGTGGGCGAGAGATTCTTTGGCCTCCCTTCAGTCTTTCTCTGGTCCTGTCTCTATCAATGGGAGTTCCCATTGAAGCCACCCCCAGGCAGCCAGGAAACCCATGACAGGGCATACACTGCTGGTGGGACCAGAGAATCCCACCTGCCTGAATGGTCTTCTCTGGACAATATCCCGTAAAGTGCTAATTTGCTGTTGTGAAGTTATTCCTCTAATTGCAAATTTAACATATTGGGCTAAAATGGTGGAAATCAGCTCTGGTCCAGTGCAGAAGGAGGCCATCTGGCCCAAAAAGCCTGTACCAACCACAGTCCCACCCAGGCCGTATCCCCATAACCCCATACGTTTACCCGAGCTAATCCCCCTAACATTAAGGGTCAATTTATCATGGTCAATCAACCTAACTCTCACATCTCTGGAGGAAACCAGAGCACCCAAAGGAAACTCACGCAGACACGGGGAGAACATGCAGACTCCACACAGACAATGACCCAGGACAGGAATCAAACCTGAGCCCTTGGCACTGTGTGGCAGCAGTGTTAACCACTGCGCCACCCCAACCTCCCCAATGGCACAGCGTCATTTAGCAAACAAAGGAGGTCTTGGAAGACAGAGAGGCACAGTGGTTAGCACTGTGGGACGTGGGAATCGGGAAAATGAACCTACCTTATATGAAGTTGATATTTCTCTGCACCCTAGCTCTGACTGTAACATTACATTCTGCACCCTTTCCTTTCACCCCCCCCCCCCCAACCAATGTTTTATTCTATGAACGGAATGCTTTGTCTGTATAACATAGAACTGTGTTTACGCCAGTCCAACGCCGGCATACCCACATCATAACATAGAACACAACAGCACAAACAGGCCCTTTGGCCCATAAGTTGTGCCGATCATATCCCTACCTACCAGGCCTATCTATAACCCTCAATCCCATTAAATCCCATGTACTCATCAAACATGCAAGAAACAGTACGTTTCATTGTATCCCAATAGATGTCATAATCAATTTTGGCCTCGGGTCACGTTCTGTGTGGAGTTTGCATGTTCTCCATCTCAGAAGAACGGTGACATGTTTGCTGCGTGGAATTTTGAATGCAGAAGTGGTAGTAGTTCAGCAGTTATACTTGGCACAGTGTTCCTCACCACAGAAACCTCTCCTGATTCGAAATCAAGGACAGATCATTGCTTCAAATCTCACTTCACGGCGGCTCATGATGGTTGGCTAATTGCGCTCAATGAAATGAAAACAGCCAGAGTTATACACTAAAATTGACTTTAAAATTTCACCATCAGCACTTTGAAAACATTAAATGGGGAATTAAATTTAATCAGTGCGTCCTGCTTTCCCTCCCTATGCATTTCTTATGGATTTTGCATTTATTTCTGGTTAAATTGAGTTTTCTTTGCATTGGAGAAAGAAATCTCAGAATTAGACAATATTTAAATATGAGCCCCTCTGGTGTGGTATTGTCATTGGATTAACATTGCGGAAACCCGGGGTGGTGATGCTCTGGGGACACCGGTTCGAATCCCACCACGGCAGAAGGTGAAGTCAATAAAATTCTGGGATTAGATGACTGTGAAACAATTGTTGATTTTGGTTAAAATCTATCTGGTTCACTAATATCCTTTAGGGAAGGAAATCTGCTGTCCCTCCTGGTCTGCCCTATGGTGTAGCACAGTGGTGAGCACTGCTGCCTCACTGTGCCAGGGACTCGGGTTCGATTCCGGCCTCGTGTGACTGTCTGTGGAATCTGCACGTTCTCCCCGTGTCTGCGTGGGTTTCCTCCGGGTGCTCCAGTTTCCTCCCACACTCCAAAGATGTGCAGGTTGAGTGGATTGGCCACGCTAAATTGCCCCTTAGTGCCCCAGGATCTGGAGATTAGATGGATGAGCCATGGTGAATGTGTAGGGTTATGGGGATAGGGCAGGGGAAAGGGTCTGGGTACGAAACTCTGTCAGAGGATCAGTGCAGACTTGATGGGCTGAATGGCCTCTTTCTGTACTGTAGCGAGTCTATGATACATGTGACTTCAGACCCACAACAATATCGTTGACACTTAACTGCCCTTTGATGTAGCCAAGCAAACCGTTATGCTGAGGGGCAATGAGGGATGGACAATAAATGCTGGCCCAGCCAGTGATGCCGACACCCAATGAATAAAAATAAATAATCTTATGGGTGCTGTGTATTGTTTCGTGTATGTTGTGTCGCTGTCTCTCTCCACCATATACCTTGCCTCTGAGGGTGGACTGACTCAGTTGAACTTCTGGCATTCAGTGCTCCAGGGTCACGCCAGTATTGGGGGTGGGGGAGGGGGGGGTTGGGAGCCGGGGCTAATCCTGCCGAGATGCCGGCATTAGCGAGCTGAGTAGGCCACTGCACGTGTGCTGGTCTCTCAGTAGATAGCGGATAGGAGACAGAGGGTTGTGGTTGATGGTAAATATTCATCATGGAGTTCGGTTACGAGTGGTGTGCCTCAGGGATCTGTTTTGGGACCACTGCTGCTTGTAATTTTTATTAATGATCTGGATGAGGGTATAGTTGGGTGGATTAGTAAATTTGCTAATGACACCAAAGTCGGAGGTGTGGTAGATAGTGAGGAAGGGTGTCATAGTTTGCAGGAAGACTTAGACAGGTTGCAGAGCTGGGCCGAGAGGTGGCGGATGGAGTTTAATGTGGAGAAGTGTGAGGTAATTCACTTTGGTAGGAATAACAGATGTGTTGAGTATAGGGCTAACGGGAGGACTTTGAATAGTGTGGAGGAGCAGAGGGATCTAGGTGTATGTGTACATAGATCCCTGAAAGTTGGGAATCAAGTAGATAGGGCTTCACCCAAGGTACACACCCTGCCCCACCTCCTGGGTGGGGGACGCCACAATGGCCTCAGCACCCCCCCAGTGAGGCAATCACGCCTGCTATCCATTGACAGGGACAAGGTTTAATCCCCACTGGTGAGAGCCTCTCCCGGCAGGGTGGGAAACATAACTGAGCCGAGACAAATGAACCGACCTTATATTAAGCTGACCTTTCTCTGCACCTTAGCTCTGACTGTAACACTACATTCTGCACCCCTTCCTTTCCTTCCCTCTCCCCCCGTGTGCTCTATGAATAGTATGCTTTATCAGTATAGTGTGCAAGAAACAACACTTTTCAATGGATCCCAATACATTTCACAATTATAAATCAAATCAAAATATAAATAAGGACATAGGAAATACGAGCTAAAGAACTCATTTGACCCTTTAAGTATCCTGTTGGGGTCAGGTCAGAAACTCCAAGGTATATTGTGAAGTTAACTGAGATCCTAACTTTTCCTTTCGATGTTGGCATTCAGGTGAACGTAAAGTGTTTTGCTCCAGGCATGATTCAGGTCACCCACTCGGAAGCTTTTATCAAAACAAACTTCGTTTAAGAACACAGCTGGAATATAACTTTTAGCATAAGCTGGAGCACCTGGAGGAAACTCACGCCGTCACATGGAGAAGAACGTGCAAACTCCGCATAGACACTCACCCAATTGAACCCAGGTCCCTGGCGCTGTGAGGCAGCAGTGCTAACCACTCTGGATAGAAAATTAATAGCAGAATACATAATTAACCATCTATCGGCCAGAATGTGATAAAGTGAAAAATGTCATGCAAACATTATAGGATCTTCAATTCCTGTCCCCAACCCCCAACCCCCTCACCATACCAATCTCCCCAACTAGGACCCAAGTCCTGAAAACCCCCCAGTCTGGAACAGGCTTGGTTCTCAGCTTCCCAGATGTAAGGCTATCAAGCATCTTGTGATGACACTTGCTGCATTAAAGGTAATTTGTAAATTGCAGTTGATGTTGTTTCAGCCTCCAGTGTCTTAGCCAAATATCTGAGACGTGATCATGACTTCTGGTGCCTATCCAACTAACACAGGCAGGAATGCACACATCTGAGCCTGTCCTTGATGGATGATTTTGTTTGGTTTAATATTGTCACATGTGCTGACATGTAGTGAAAAGTATTGTTTCTTCCACGCTACACAGACAAAGCATACCGTTCATAGAGAAGGAAAGGAGAGAGTGCAGAATGCAGTGTTACAGTCATAGTTAGGGTGTAGAGAAGGCTTAATGCAAGGTAAGTCCATTCGAAAGTCTGAAGCAGACTTGGAAGAAGCTGTTCTTGAGTCGGTTGGTATGATTTTTGTATCTTTTTCTTGTTGGAAGAAGGTGGAAGAGAGAATGTCCGGGGTGCGTGGTGTCCTTAATTATGCTGGCTGCTTTGCCGAGGCAGGGAGAAGTGTAGACAGAATCAATGGACGGGAGGCTGGTTTGCCTGATGGACTGGGCTACATTCACGACCTTTTGTAGTCCCTTACCGCCTTGGGCACAGCAGGAGCCCATACCAAGCTGTGATACAACCAGAAAGAATGCTTTCTGTGGTGTATCTGTAAAAGTTGGTGAGACTGATAGCTGACATGCCGAATTTCTTTGTGCTCCACTCTGTACACAAGAGACAGGGTCAGAAGTGAGAGTTCTGACCATACTTATTTCGTTTTCAGCCAGTGATGTTAGTCTGCGGGTTGACATGAAAGAAAGAGAAACCACATAAACAAGATGTTTACGAAACAAGTGCTTTTCCCCAATAATAAACATTCTGAAGGCTTCTCCGCATTTGCAGCTCTGGTGCTCTTTTTGCGATGAGAGATACACAGGGAAAATGACATCTTGCAATGTTTCTGTGACAGGAATCTTGAGACAGAGCCAGATCACAACAACTTGCCTGTAAAGGGAAGATTCTCACTGAGGATCAATTCTCTGCCAAATCATTAAATCAGTATCGATTTGCTTCTCTTTAATGGGGACAATCTGATAAAGTGGCTGAGTTTATCTGGATAATAATGCCCCAATTAGCCAGTTTCATCCCGAAAGCTCAATACCCTGAGGGTGGATAGGACTCCCTGTCGAGAATATTTTACATCTACTTGCCAATTTTATCTACATCTAAGGCACCAGTGGAAAGGTTAAATTCTAATTAAAGGAATTTATGTTAGAAGTAGATTTGTTGTTTTAAAAAAAAATCATTGTTCCCAAAAGGAATTTAATTCATTTTAGCCTTTGAATCTACCAAGCATAACCTAGCATTGCATGTCCAATTCCCAACTCCTCTCGAGACAGAGAGGCAATAAACTTACTTTTACATAACTACTTTCACAACCTCCTTCACAGCCAGCGATGTACTTTCTGAAGTGCTGCAGCCAGGATGTTCAGTATGGGGAACAATAGGAAGCCAAGTGGCCAGTTTGTCTGTTTTACGAATACGCTCAAAGGATTAAAATTAACCAGTATACACGGTGGCACAGTGATGACCCCTGCTGCCTCACAGTGCCGGGGACCCGGATTCAATTCCCAGCTTGGGTCTACGTGGAGTTTGCACATTCTCCCCATGTCTGCATGGGTTTCCTCCGGGTGCTCCGGTTTCCTCCCACAGTCCAAAAGATGTGCTGGTTGGGTGCATTGGCCATGCTAAATTCTCCCTCAGTGTATCCAAACAGGCGCCAGTGTGTGGCGACTAGGGGATTTTCACAGTAACTTCATTGCAGTGTCACTGTAAGTCTCACTTGTGACTAATAAATAAACCTTAACTTTAGTGGTTCTGTATTGATGGATCAACTCAAAATTTCACTGGGGGCAGTTTGAGCCTCTGACATTCACCAGCCAGAGAAAAAGGTGGTAAAGAGTCAACAATGGTCCACCTGAAGCTCCAATTGTTTCATCGGTAACGACCCCGGGGTGGCATGGTGGTACAGTGGTTAGCACTACTGCCTCATAGCACCAAGGACTTGGGTTCGATTCCTAGTTTGGGTCACTCTTTGTGTAGAGTCTGCATGTTCTCCCCATGTCTGCATGGGTTTCCTCTGGGTGCTCCGGTTTCCTCCCACAGTCTGAAAGATGTACAGCTTAGGTGGATTGGCCATGCTAAATTGCCCCTGTGTGTCCCATGATGTGTAAGTTAGGTGGATGTTGGGTAATGGGGGTGGGCCTGGGTGGGATGCTGTTTTGAAGAGTCAGTGCTGACTTGATGGGCCAAATGGCCTCCTTCTGCATGTAGGGATCCAATGGATTCCTTTCTGTATGAGTTGGCCAATTTTAATGAAACATGGCTAACTAGAAATTGTTGAAAAGTACAGTATGGTGGCCACAGTGTGGAGAATCCAGCATTGGATTGGGGTTGGCACTGAAGGAAGCCTGGTGTTATGAGACTTCTTACTGTGCAATATAGTGGTGAGTGACAGCTCTATTGAAGGTTTATTCCGCTCAATCTGAAGGCGAAATTCCCTGATCTCGCTGGCAGCAGCAGCAGGGAATGAGCACCCAGGAAATGCAGGCCTTAATATAAGACTGTTGCTAGGGTGAGGGAAGGAGTCATTAGCTACGGAATGGACATTGGAGCAGGGACTGAAATCAGTGGCTTCAGTCTGTCCAATACTTAACTGGAGGACATGTCTACTCATCCAGAACTAGAAGTGGGACAAACAGTCTGCTAATAGATAGTCATTGAGGTTTACAGCATGGAAACAGGCCCTTCTTGTCCATGCTACTTTCTTTTAAAAAATCCCTAAGCTAATCCCAATTGCTTGCATTTGGCCCATATCCTTCTGCACATATCTGACCCATGTAACTGTCTAAATGCTTTTTAAAAGACAAAATTGTACCCGCCTCTACGACTGCCTCTGGCAGCTTGTTCCAGACACTCATCACCCTCAGTGTGAAACAAATTGTCCCTCTGGACACTTTTGTACCTCTCCCCTCTAGCCTTAAACCTATGTTCTCTAGTTTTAGACTCCCCTGCCTTTGGGAAAAGATTTAGTTGATCTATGCCCCTCGTTATTTTATAGACATCTATGAGATCACCCCTCACTTTTCAACGCGCAGAGAAAAGAATCCCAATCTATCCAGCCTCTCCTTATAACTCAAACCGTCAAGTTCCGGTCACATCCTAGTAAGTCTTTTCTGCACCCTTTCAAGTTTAATAATATCCTTTCTATAATAGGGTGACCACAACTGTATACAGTATTCCAAGTGTGGCCTTATCAATGTCTTGTACAACTTCAACAAGACATCCCAATCCCTATATTCAATGTTCTGACAAATGAAACTAAGCATCTGAATGCCTTTTTCATCATTCTGACCACCTGTAATTCCATTTTCAAGGAGCTATGAACATGTACCCCTAGATCTCTTTGTTCTGTAACTCTCCCCAACACCCTACCATTAACTGAGTAAATCATGCCCTGATTTGATCTACCAAAGTGCTTCACCTAGCATTTCTCTAAACAAAATTCCATCTGCCATTGGTTAGCCCACTGGCCCAATTGATCAATATCCTGTTATAATCGGACATAATCTTCTCTGTCCACTATGCTGCCAATCTTGGTATCATCGGCAAACTTACTAACCATGCCTCCTATATTCTCGTCCAAATCATTAATATAAATGACAAATAACAGTGGGTCCAGCACGGATCCCTGAGGCACAACGCTGTCATGATGTGGACTGGGGTAAACACAGTAAAAAGTCCGACAACACCATATGCTCTGTCTGAGGCCAGAACTCTCCATTCACCTGACAAAGGGACTAACCCCGAAAGCTTGTGAGTATACTATCAAATAAATCGGTTGGTCTTAAACCTGGTGTTGTCGGACTTCTTACTGTGCACACCACTGGTCACAGGCCTTCAATTTGAAAAACAACTCTCTGCAACCACTCTCTGACTTCTGTCAAGGAGTCAATTTTGTGTCCATTCAGATACCTCACCCTGGATCTCGTGAGATTTAACCTTATACAACGACCTACAATAGGGTCAAAGGCCTTGCTGAATTCCATGTAGACTGTACTGCCCTCATCTACCTTCTTAGTTACCCCTTCAAAAAGCTAATAGGAAGATAGGAATTAGGAGCAGAAGTTGGCAAGTTCAGCCCTTCCAGCCTCCTCTGCCATTTTGTCAGATCGTGGCTGATCTCTCCTTAGTCTCACATTCAACTCCCTACCTGTTCCCCACATTCCCCTTATTTCTTTATTAGAAATATATCTATCTCCTTTTTGAAACCATTCAGCGAATCAGACTCCACCGCGCTCTGGGGCAGCGAGTTCCACAAATTCACCACCCTCTGCGAGAAGTAATTCCTCCTCACCTCAGTTTTAAATCTACTGCCTCTCAACCTGTGTCTGTGACCACTTATTGCCCCATAAGATTCAGTGCTTGGGAAACACCACAGGTCACGGTCTAAGAACAGGAAAACAAAGCCATTGCAAGTGATTCTCTGGCTAAGATTAGATATGATAAAATCCTGATCAGTCCAATCTAAGAGGATTTTCTAACTTGTGTTAAGAGATCTTCAAGGTGCTCGACAGACTGGAGGGGCTGATTGTGGACAAGTCACCAGGACCGGATGGAATGCATCCGAGGGTTCTGAAAGAAAAGGCGGAGGTGATAGTGGATGCCTTGGTGGTTATTTTCCAGGGAAGTCGGGGGATTCCAGGGAAGTGCCGGATGATTGGAAAAAGGCTAATGTTACGCCGTTGTTTAAGAAGGGTGCCAGGCAAATGGCGGGGAATTATAGGCCGGTTAGTTTAACGTCTGTGGTAGGTAAAATGTTAGAATCTGTCATTAAGGAGGAAATTGCGAGGCATCTTGAAGGGAATTGTTTGATAGAGCAGACGCAGCACGGTTTCATTAAAGGGAAGTCGTGTCTGACAAATTTACTGGAGTTCTATGAGGATGTGTCTAGGGCGGTGGATAGAGGAGAGCCGGTGGATGTGGTCTTTCTAGATTTTCAGAAGGCGTTTGACAAAGTACCTCACAAGAGATTATTGCAGAAGGTCGAGGGACATGGAGTTGGGGGTAGGGTGTTAGCGTGGATAGAGGATTGGTTGTCAAATAGGAGGCAGAGAGTGGGGGTCAACGGGTGCTATTCGGATTGTCGGATGGTGACTAGTGGAGTGCCCCAGGGGTCGGTGCTAGGGCCTCAGCTTTTTACCATTTATATAGATGATCTGGAGGAGGGAACTGAGTGTAGGGTGTCGAAATTTGCTGATGACACCAAGATTGGGGGAACGGCAAATTGAGCGGAGGGTGTGGAGAGTCTGCAGAAGGATTTAGATAGGCTGGGCGAATGGGCCAGGAAATGGCAAATGGAATTTAATGTTGGCAAGTGTGAGGTGGTCCACTTTGGTAGGATGAATGGTAGGAAGGACTATTACTTACAGGGCGAAAAACTGCAGTAGGCGACGGTGCAGAGGGACCTCGGGGTCCTTGTGCATGAGTCGCAAAAACCCAGCTTGCAGGTGCTGGTGATCAGGAAGGCGAATGGGATGCTGGCCTTCATAGTGAGGGGGATTGAATATAAAAGTAGGGAGGTCTTGCTGCAGCTGTATAGGGCATTGGTGAGGCCGCAGCTGGAGTACTGTGTGCAGTTTTGGGCGCCGCACGTGTGCAAAGATATTTTGGCCTTGGAGGGAGTGCAGAGGAGGTTTACTAGGCTGATACCGGAGTTGAGGGGGTTGAGCTATGAGGAGAGGCTGAATAAACTGGGCTTGTACTCGTTAGAGTTTAGAAGAATGAGGGGAGATCTCATTGAGACGTATAAGATGATGAATGGGATGGATAGGATCGAGGTGGAGAGACTCTTCCCGCTCAAAAAAGACAGTAGGACTAGGGGGCACAGCCTCA
Source organism: Prionace glauca (assembly GCA_037974335.1). Lineage (NCBI taxonomy): Eukaryota > Metazoa > Chordata > Chondrichthyes > Carcharhiniformes > Carcharhinidae > Prionace > Prionace glauca. The sequence continues at coordinate 82,689,611 of CM075734.1, read as the reverse complement.
AGATAAAAGAGGGGCGGTTTAGAACGGAGTTGAGGAGGAACTTCTTCACTCAAAGGGTGGTGAATCTCTGGAATTCTCTGCCCGTTGAAGTGGTGGAGGCTGCCTCGCTAACTATTTTTAAGATGCGGGTTGATGGGTTTTTGATAAGAGAAGGGATTAAGGGTTATGGGGAGAATGCGGGAAAGTAGAACTGAGCTGCGACAGATCAGCCATGATCTTATTGAATGGCGGGGCAGGCTCGAGGGGCTAGATGGCCTACTCCTGCTCCTATTTCTTATGTTTTTATGTTCTTATATTCGAGGAGGCCCCATTCCCACGCGAATATGTCTCTCTGTAACCTGAGATGGGGTGGTAGCTTGCAAGGACAGTTGAGTCAAACCAAGGGTTTGTTTTGAAGAGATGGGTATTGGCATTAGATTCAAAGGCGAGAGGGACATTTTCTGACAGAATCTTTTCAGAAAATAATAAAAGGAATGGCAAATATATCAATAAAAAAAGAAGTTACTCAATATCATAAGGGACTCCCGAGAAAAAAAAGATAATTATTAAAGAATGAGCAAAAGTAGGCTACTTAACAATACATTTGTTTAGTCTTTATAGAAAATATGAAATCAGTGAGAGTAAAAGTCCTGAAGCAGTTAAAAATTAGATGAAAAATTATGTAATAAAAGAGGCATACAAGAGAAGCCTGATGACCAGCATAGACAGGATGGGCCAAAGGGTCTCACTGTATCCTATAAAATGTTATAGTTATGTCAGGAATAAATACAAGAAATTCTAAAAGGTTAAGATGCTTCATCTCCCTGGGATTTGCAGAGACTATCAGCATGAATAGGGAAACAGAGAAACCTGTACCTGGAAAGATAAGTATTCTGTTCCATGCCATAAAATGAATTGATGCAGTTTTGCAGTTTTGGTATGATGACTTAAGTTGCAGCCTAACACAAAGAAGGCCTTCTCCATAACCGGGCGTATGTTCCTCATTAATGTGGCAAAGGAACCTCGGAGAAGGCCATTCAGTCCCTCAAACCTGCTGCACCATTCATTATGATCATGGCTTATCATCCAACTCAATAGCCTGACCTCACCTTTGCCCCCATATCCTTTGATTCCCTTCATCCCAAGAGCTATATCTAACTTCTCCTTGAGGACATTCAATGTTTTACCTCAGCTGCTTTCAGTGGTAGTGAATTTCGCAGACTCGACACTCTCTGGGTAAAGAAACTTCCCCTCATCTCAGTCCTAAAACGTTTACCCCGTTTCCTCAGACTGTGATTCCAGGCCCTGGATATCCCACCATCGGGAACATCCTTCCTGAATCTGCCCTGTCTAGTCCTGTTAGAATTTTATAGCTCTCTGTGAGATTCCCCCCTCATTTTTCTAAATTCCAGTGAATACGACCCAGAATTTAGAAAAAAAATGATCCTTTAACACTGGAATTTACTTGCGTATACATTGAGGGATGGAGTTATAGCTTAGCTTAGGATACCACAGTAGTTATACAGAGAGAATGTGAGGTAAAATGTGTGTAAGTGATCAGGTAAAATATAATTTTGTGTTTCTAAAGCCTTAAAGACTTAATGGAGGAAGCCATGAAATGGAAGTGCCAGTGCTGGACGGGTGGGCATAATAAAATGTCTCACACCACCAGGTTAAAGTCTACCTGGTTGATTTGGAATGATGGGCTTTCCTGATGAAGGAACAGCACCTCGAAAACTCGTGATTCCAAATAATCCTGTTGGCCTTTAACCTACTGTTGTGAGACTTCTTACTAATGGAGGAAGGGCAGGTTAAAGGAAGAAGGTCAACCTCCAATGTTGAAGTCTGGAAGAGGTTGAACTGGAGTCAGAGGTGGAGGGAGGGGATATTGATTTCAATATTGATGATTGAACAAGGAGGGCAGTGTGCGTATATAAATATATTCATATTTTATTGTGATCTTGGTTCAACTTCTCCAGCTTCAGTCCCTAGATAATAATTGGCACAGGGAAATAATTAAAAGTTAAAAAAAAAGTATTGAGAGTAAGTAGCATGGAAAGGATCACATTAAGTCCAGGCCTGTTGGCATTTTCCAATGATGTCTAGTACTGGAACTTGGAGACAGCTGTTCCCTGACTAACAGCTTGTGGATCACCAGCATTAATACATATCCACACTGTGCCTGTAGGCCAGACAATCTGTCATTGTGATGCTGAGGTCCATTAGTCATGGAAGTGATTCCTCGCTGTTTAAAATTGTGTGTGTTCTCTTCAGGTTGTATTAACTCTTACAATTCTGCAGTAATTGGAAATTTCCTGAGGTTGTGCAGAAAATCACAAATGACATTCAGGTTTAATTAATTCCGTACCCGTGGAGGATTAACCAACGGGAAACCCAGAGAATCTGAGTTCAAATCATAGGAACCACAAGAACTCAGAGCATGAGTAGGCCATTCAGCCTCTCAATCCTGCTCCGCCATTCAGTACGCTGATCTCATCTTGGCCTCTACTCCATTTTCCTACCTTGTTCACCATAGCCCTTCAAATCTGCTCCTAATTAAAAACCTGACCACCTCTTTCTTAAATTTACTCTTAAATTTTCTTAAATTCTGTCACCCACCACAGCCTGAGGTTGTGAGTTCCACAGACTCCTGCTCCTTTGAGAGAAGTAACTTCTCCTCACTTCTGTTTGAAATTTGTTGCCACTGATCACCAGTCAGTGGAAACATCCTACCACATTCACCTTAGCGTGTCCTGTAAGGATTTTTAAGTGTCAGTGAGATCACCTCTTTTATTTTCCAAAACTCTATATAATACAAGCCAAGTTTCCTCAATCTCTCCTCTTAGGACAATCTCAGCATCCCAGGAATCATCAAGTGAACCTTCATTGCACTCCCGCTACGGCAAGTATATATCCTTCCTTAGATAAAGAGCCCAGAACTGCACACAATACAGCAAGACATCTTTACTTCTGTACCCAAAATTTTCTTGCAACGAAGGCCAAAAGGCCATTTGCCCTCCTAACTATGTGCAGCTTTGATGTTCTAATCCCAGACAGGATGTTTTTGCTATAGAGAAAATATCATATTTAGTCCCTACATCCAAAACACTTTACACAGATTGTGAACAGTTGTGGCCCCAAAACTGATCCTCTCCATACCCCATTGTAAACAGCCTGCCGTCCTGAGAATGTTCCATTTATTACTACTCTCTGTTTTCTTAATCCAGGCCAATAGATTACCCCCAATCCCATGAGTTCTAACTGTGTTTACTCAGCTCCTGTATGAGATCATATTGAAAAATCTTCTGGAAATCCAAGTACACCACATCCACAGGTTCTCCTTTGTCTACACTACAGGTAATATCCTCAAAAAACTCCAACAGCTTTATCAAACACTCTGTCCCTTTCATAAATCCCATTATGTAATTCTTTTCCTCGATAGTAGACTCTAATTTTTCCTCTGCAACTGGTGTCAAACTAACAGTTCTGTAGTTCTCTGTTTTTCCCCTCCTCCCCCTTCTTCAATATTGGGGTCACACTTGCTCCTTTCGAGAACCACATGAGATTCCATACAATTTGGAAAGATAAATGCCATTTATTATTTCTACAGTAACCTCCGTCAGTTCTCTCGGATATCTATTAAAATTATTTATTTTCAGTTCCTCATTTTCACAAGTCCCTTGGTTCCCTTGTATCTCTGGGCGATTTTCTGTGTCTTGCTCTGTGAAGACAGACAAATTAATTATTTAATTTTACTCTGACTTTCCCATTCTCCTTCATCAGCTGATGAAGAAACAGCAGTCCAAAAGCTCGCAGTTCCAAATAAACCTGTCGGGCTGTAACCTGGTGTTGTGAGACTTCTCACTGTGTCCACCCCAGTCCAACACCGGCATCTCCACATCATGGCTGATGTTCCCAGGCAGTGCCCGGGGACAGATGGCCTTGCAGGGTGCCCAGCTTCAGCCCGTACCCTCTGGCAGGGGTGGTAACAAGCTGGGTTGACTTGCTGACGGACAAAAGGGTGCTGGCAGGGCTGCTGGAACACACACACACTGGAGAAGGTAGCAGATTTGTTCTCAATGTGTGGAGCCGTGACCATTTCTGTGAGAAATCTGCTGGAGCACAGATTGTTGGAGTGCTGGGAGAGTCGGCAGGCTCCTTTCACTTGCCACGGTGAAGACAGCAGTCGGGGTCTGTAGTGATCTCAGCCTGAGCCTCCGCAGCATCACTCAGACCACCAGCTCGCTGCTGCTTCAAGCTTTCACGGAAGTTGAGACATCAACTGCCGGAATAATGTGGAAGGGAGTTATATGATAAAAGGTAGAACTATCCGGAGTATAGATACGCAGAGAGACCTGGGGGTGCAGGTACACAAGTCCCTGAAGGTGTCGGTGCAGGTGCAGAATGTGATGAGGAAAGCGTATGGCATGTTAGCCTTCATAGGAAGGGGTATAGAATATAAGAGTAGGAGTCTGATGTTGCAGTTGTATAGAACGTTGGTTAGGCCTCACCTGGAGTACTGCGTCCAGTTCTGGTCGCCGTACTACCGGAAGGATGTAGAGATCCTGGAGAGAGTGCAGAGGAGATTTACCAGGATGTTGCCTGGTATGGAAGGGCTGTCTTACGAGGAAAGATTGAACGCACTTGGGCTGTTTTCCCTTGAGAGACGTCGGCTGAGGGGGGATTTGATAGAGGTTTATAAGATTATGAAGGGGACAGATAGAGTAGATGGTGATAAGCTTTTTCCGCTATTAGAAATGGATAGAACGAGGGGTCACGGGCTTAGGGTGAGGGGGGCTAGATATAAGACTAATGTTGGAGGGCAGTTTTTCACACAAAGGGTAGTGGGGATGTGGAATGCACTGCCGAGTGAGGTGGTGGAAGCAGGCACGCTAGGGTTGTTCAAGAGTCACTTGGACAGCCACATGAGCAGTTTACATATAGGAGGATATAGCAGGCCTTATTAAGCATTGTAGGCTTGGGGTCAGTTTAGTCTCAGGGGTATAGAGTCTTTAATAATGAAATTTTTATCCACAGGCACTTACCATCTCGAGGGCATCATGGCAGCACAGAGGCTATCTCTGTTATTGTGCGGACACATGGAGTTGGGCCTGTGTCCGTGGGAGTTTGCGCGTTCTCCCCGTGGTTGCGTGGGTTTCCTCCGGGTGCTCCGGTTTCCTCCCACATCCCAAAAATGTGCTTTTAGGCTGATTGATTGGGTAACAAATTGTCCCTATATTGGACCTCCCTCACACATTAGGCATAGACTAGAGTCATGAATAGGTCACTGACCATGGGACGGCGGCGCGGGCTCGTTGGGCCGAAGGGCCTGTTTCCCGTGCTGTTTTGTTCTTTGTTCTTTGTATCGCAGCTGCTTCTCGGTTCGATCCACAAGTCTGCTGCTGGCCATCACTGCCTCCCTGCATGGGTGGACTCCAAGCTCTTTCTAAAGTTCCTGGGAAGTTACTCTCTGCTTTAAGACAATGTGCTGTCAGGCAGGCTAGCCAGTACATCATAGAACATAGAACATTACAGCGCAGAACAGGCCCTTCGGCCCACGATGTTGCGCCGACCAGTTACAAAACAATGACCCACTAACCTAAACCAATCCCTTTTCATCCATAAACCTATCCACAGATCTCTTAAACGCCCCCTAACTAGGTGCATTTACAACTGCAGCTGGCAGGGCATTCCAGTCCCTCACCACCCTCTGGGTAAAGAACCTACCCCTGACATCTGTCCTATAACTACCCCCCCTTAATTTAAAGTCGTGCCCCCTCGTGCTAGCTTTCTCCATCCTAGGAAAAAGGCTATCACTATCTACCCTGTCTAAACCTCTAATCATCTTATATGTTTCAATGAGATCCCCTCTTAGCCGCCTTCTTTCCAGCGAAAACAACCCCAAATCTCTCAGTCTCTCCTCATAGGACCTCCCCTCCATACCAGGCAACATCCTGGTAAACCTCCTCTGCACCCTCTCCAAAGCCTCTACATCCTTCCTGTAATGTGGGGACCAGAGTATTTGTTTGTGTGTACCCAATCAGCCTTTTGTTGTGTACCAGTCCATTTAACTGCCCATCTGAGTCGTAGAACAAAATCATAGAATCACACAATGCAGAAGAGGCCATTCAGCCCATCGAGTCCGCACCAGCACGTGAGCAACAACTGGCCTCCCACCTAATCCCATTTACCAGCACTTGGCCCAGAGCCCTGAATGTTACGATGTGCCAAGTGCTCATCCAGTGCTTTTTAACGGATGTGAGGCACAATCCCACCTCCACTACCCTCCCAGGCTGCGTATTCCAGACCATCAGTCCTCTGGGCAAAAAGGTTTTTCCTCAAATCCTCCCTAAACCTCCTACCCCTCAACCTGAACCATGTCCCCTCGAGACTGACCCTTAAACTAAGGGGAACACTGCTCCCTAACCCCTCTGCCTGAGCCCCTCATAATAGAATAAGAGAGAAACTACAGCACAAATAGACTCTTTGGCCCACAAGTTGTGCTGATCATATCTCTACCTAATAGGCTTACCTATAACCCTCAATCCTATTAAGTCCCTTGTACTCATCCAGAGTTCTCTTAAAAGACCCTATTGAATTTGCCTCCACCACCTGATTCCACTCACCCATCACCCTCTGAGTGAAAAAACTTACCCCTGACATCTGCTCTGTACCTACTCCCCAGACCGTGAAACCTGTGTCCTCTTGTGGCAACCATTTCAACCCTAGGAAAAAGCCTCTGAGAATCCACCCGATCAATACCTCTCAACACCTTATACACCTCTATCAGGTCCCCTATCACCCTTCATCTCTCCAAGGAGAAAAGACCAACCTCTCTCAACCTATCCTCATAAGGCATGCCACCCAATCCAGGCAACATCCTTGGTAATCTCCTCTGCACCCTTTCAATAGCTTCCACTTCCCTCCTGTAATGAGGCGACCAGAATTGAACACAGTACTCCAAGTGGGGTCTGACCAGGGTCTTGTAAAGCTGCAGCATTATCTCCCAACTCCTAAACTCAATCCCTCAATTGATGAAGGCCAGTACACCATACGCCTTCTTATCCACATCTCTACCTGCGAAGCTGATTTGAGAGTCCTATGAACCTGGACCCCAAGATCCTTCTGATCTTCCACATTGCTAAGAGCCTTATCCTTAATATTATATTCCTTCACCTCATTGGACCTGCCAAAATGGACCACTACACATTTACAATCCAGGTTGAAGTCCATCTGCCACTCATCAACCCAGTCTTTCATCCTTTCTATGTCACGCTGCAACTTCTGACATCCCTCTAAACTATCCACAACACTACCGGCCTACGTGTCATCAGCAAACTTACTAACCCATCCCTCCCCTTCCTCATCCAGGTCATTTATAAAAATCACCAACAACAAGGGTCCCAGAACAGATCCCTGGGGCACCCCACTGGTGACTGACCTCCATTCCGAAAAAGACCCATCTACTATAATCTTGTACAATTCGATTAGCTCGCCACTCAGTCTTCTCTGCTCCGATGGAAAACAACCCAAGCTTATCCAACCTCACTTCGTAACTTAAATGTTCCATCCCAGGCAGCATCCTGGTGAATCTCCACTGCACCTCCTGAGTCCTCTGCAGTGGAACTTGTGTGCAAGCATAAGAACATAAGAACATAAGAAATAGGAGCAGGAGTAGGCCATCTGGCCCTTCGAGCCTGCCCCGCCATTAGCATTCTGAGCTCTAGGTGGGGTTTGCTTTGTCCTTTCCCCTACCCTGACTGCAGATCACTTGTGCCTGGTGCCTCACTGCAAATCCCCCTCTGAGCTACTCCTAAATGATGTGCGGTCATTGTCTGAGCATCAAATCAAGTGACAGTGTTTCTTCTTTGTCAATGTCCGTGCGTTCTCTTCTTCTTCTCCTGCATGGCATGGCCAGCATGCAACGCTCCTGTAGGATGGCCGGATTCTCCAGCAGTTCTCTGATCCCGCTGCAGTAAATGGAAACTCAGCTGAAGACTCAATTCTCCATTCTCACTGACAGCGGAATGAGGCGTGAACGGTTGGAGAATTCACAAGGTCGGTTTGTGGTGAGGTTCAAACAATTACCCAATATTCTACATACCAGGAAAAGGCATGAATAGGTACTTGATTAAACACCTATAGATGCGGTGAGGGAATGCGGCAGAACACAAGAGATAGCTACAACCTTTTTGGTTAAAAACAGAGTGCGGGATGAGAAAGAAGTGGGATGTGTGAACAAAGATCAGGAATGAAGATACTGTCAACATGAATGGTTTTGGCTCTGCCTCTTCAGGACATGGCCTCTGGCATCACTACCTTAATGAGTTCAGCATCATCCCCACCACTGTATTAAAGATATATGAGGGCTTCTGTCCCCTGCCAGTTAGATTCTACTGCCTGCAGTCGTTTGTCACTTTCCCTTCCCAGGGAGAAGCAATGGTGTTAGTGAGTGCTCTGCAATCTGTTTGAAAAATATGCCTGTCGTGTTGATTGTCTCTAGCTCTGACTGGCTGAGTTAATTGGGCAGATGCTCCGCAGTTTAAGAGGCTGCGAGATGATCATATGAGATTCCGAAGGAGCTTTGTTAAGAGTAGACACTGGGAGGTGTCGGAGAGTTGAGAACCTGGGTCACAGTCTCCGGATAAGGGGATCATCACCTTGGACGAAGGCAAGGAGGAGTTTCTTTACCCAGAGGCTGGTGAACCTTTGGGTTTCTCTGTCCCAGCAGTTTATGCGTGCCCCATCAGTGAGTAATTTCAAAACTGTAATGGATGGATCTCAGGATATCGAGGTGACATGGGGAGCAAGTGGGAGGATGGAATTTAGGCAGGTGATTGGCCATGAATGCGATGAATGCTGGAGCAGGCTTAAGGGGCTGAATTGTAGACTCTAGACCCTGGTCCTTACTTTCTCACGTCAGTGTGAGGTTTGCAGCAATGTGTGAGGCCGATGTGAAGCCAGGAATATTAGAAATGAGTCCTGTTGAATCTGGCCTGTTGGTAGGTGAGTGACAGGGTGCTGAATTGAGCAGTTTGTGGGACATGGTATTCAACTCACTGACTCTGACAGTTTTATTTATTGTTCATCGGATGTGGGCGTCCCATTGTAAGGGTAACTCATCGTTGAACTTCTTGCTGCATTGAATCCAAGGTCTTCAGGGCTACACTTAAAAAAACTGGCTGCAAAATCCAACTGTTCCCACTACCTGTGTCTGTCTAGAGGATCTCATGCCCCACCCCCTCCCCACCCTCTCTTTTCCAGTCCATTACCCACACCACTCCAATACTTTGTCGGAGGCATCAGCCTGGGTTTTCTCCAGGTCAAACTAATTTTAGAAGGATTTCTACTTGAGTTAAAATGCATCTCTCCATTTCGAGGTTCTGGCAGGATTGACTTTGAGCTGGGACCTCATGAGTTTGGACCCCCTGTGCAGGTGGAAAGGCTGCAATCCCCTAAATGAACAGGCAGCGCAAAGTTTGCATGTTTCCGGCGATGGAATGAAAGAGACAGATTAGTCATGCGTAGCAATCCCTACACTCTTTCTCCGATTTTACCCCCATGATATTTGGAAATTATTGAAGAACGATCTCAAAACCTATCAATATAACAATGAGAAGGTCAGATTGTCAAGAAAAAAACCAACTGGTTCAAGAAACATGCCTTGGGAGGCATGCCCTATGAAGATAGGTTGAGGGAGCTGGGTCTCTTCTCCCTGGAGAGACGAAGGATGGGAGGCGACCTGATAGAGGTTTATAAAATGTTGAGAGGTATAGGTGGGGTGGATTCTCGGAGGCTATTTCCCGGGGCTGAAATGGTCGCTACGAGAGGGCACAGGTTTAAGGTGCTGGGGAGTAGGTACAGAGGAGATGTCAGGGGTAAGTTTTTCACTCAGAGGGTGGTGAGTGAGTGGAATCAGCTGCCATCGGTGGTGGTAGAGGTGAACTCACTGGGGTCTTTTAAAAGACTTCTGGATGAGTATATGAGATTGAATGGGATTGAAAGTTACAGATATTTCTGTGGCCTGGTAGGTATGGATATGATCGGTGCAACTTGTGGGCCGAAGGGCCTGTTTGTGCTGTAGTGTTCTATGTTCTATGTTAACCCCTGCTGCCATTTTCTCAGTCTAACCTGTCGCTGACTCCAATCTCACAGCAACACGGCTGACTCGTAACTACCTTCTGGACAAACCTTTCAGTTACATCAAACCACCGCCAAGAAAATTGCTGCCGTCACAGAGACAGCTCAGTCCCGCCTTCTCAGGACAGGAAATACCAGTCATGCCTACGTCCTGAGAGTAATTTTGCTTTGGTTGCTATGTACAGTGACATCGGTGCCTTTTTGTGACATTTCCTCCGTTGACATTTCTAGTGAAACTTCAGAAATATTCTTTTCTGTGGCAGCGACCTTGAGAATATTAGGAGGAGACTTGGCAAGGATTGCACTTGATCATTCCAGCATTAAAGGTCAGAGTTGTCATGATCTGGCATGTTGACGACTCCAATAAGTTCAGCAGGAACTGAGAACCCTGGAACATATATTCAACAATGCGGCAATTCTGGCACAAAACAGTATTGCTGGCTGAAATCATTGGTTCGCTCTGACAAGTGCCCAGCATCCTAGATACCTTTTACAATAATTGAATAGATACTGGCTTGATAAATGCCTATCGATGAGCTCGTTGTTACACTGAGAATGAGCAATACATTTCACAATTAATGACCCAAACTATTTGCTTTCCATCCTTCCAGCCAATACTCTCTCAATCAACTGCTCTGTTTGCTATGGGTCCACTGTTAGCACTCTCTCCCTTGAAGGTTGTGTGTTTAAGTCCCACTGCAAGATTTCAGTACAAAAATCAGTGCTCGGTGTGAGACTGAGGGAACGCCGCTCTGTTGGAGGGTCAGATTTCAGATGAGGTGTTAAACCTATGCAATCTCCATCCTGTCACCTGAATGTAAATGATTTTGAAGAGAAGGGAAGTTATCCCTGATGTCTTTGCCGATATTTATTCCGTAATCATAGAATCCCTACAGTGCAGGAGGCGGATATTTGGTTCATTGAGTCTGCACCAACAACAATCCCACCCAGACCCTACCCCCATAACCCCACATATTTACCCTGCTAATCTCCCTGACAAAAAGGGGCAATTTAGCACAGCCAATCCACCTAATCTGCACGTCTTTGGAATGTGGGTGGAAACTGGAGCACCTGGGGGAAACCCGTGCAGACATGGGGGGAGCGTGCAGACTCCACACACAGACGGTCACCCAAGGCAGGAATCAAACCCGGGTCCCTGGAGTGGTGAGGCAGCCGTGCGAACCACTGTGCCACTGTGCTGTCCGAGTCAAAACTCAAAGAGCCCATTACCAAATTGTTCACATCAAAGCAGTTGAAACGGCAAACATCCTTTTAGTTATTTCTCTACACATTCACTCTGGTGCTCAATGTTGGCACTAAGAAAGATACGAACATCATAAAACCAGGGCCCGGAATTCTTCGCTCATGCAAACCCTGCTACCACTGCCAGCGAGAATGGAGAATGTGACGCTCAGCCAGATCTCCATTCACTGCACCGGAGAATCGCAGCCGCAGGCGAGTTTGGAGATTTCTGGCCCACAATACCTGGTCATGATCATGTTCCTGTGGGTGGGAGCTTGCTGTGCACAAATTGGCTACCACGTTTCAGTTTGATTTATTATTGTCACATGTATTGGGATACAGTGAAAAGTATTTTTTCTTGCACGCTATACAGACCAAGCATGCCGCTCATAGAGTACATAAGGGAGAAGGAAAGGAGGGACTGCAGAATGTACTGTTACAGTCATAGTAATAGGTATAGGCAAATATCAACTTAATGCGAGGTAGGTCCATTCGAAAGTCTGACAGCAGCAGGAAAGAAGCTGTTTTTGAGTTGGTTGGTGCGTGACCTCAGACTTTTGTATCTTTCTTCTGACGGAAGAAGGTGGAAAAGTGGATGTCTGGTGTGTGTAGAGTTCTTAATTACGCTGGCTGCTTTGCTGAGGCAATGGGAAGTGTAGACAGAGTCAATGGATGGGAGGCTGGTTTGCGTGATGGATTGGGTTATATTCACAATGCTTTGTAGTTTCTTGTGGTCTTGGGCAGAGCAGGAGCCCACACCAATCTGTGATATGACCAGAAAGAATGCTTTCTATGGGTGCATCTGTAAAAGTGGACATGCCAAACATCCTTAGCCTCCTGGGAACGTAGAGGCCTTGGTGGGCTTTCTTAATATAGTGTCAGCTTGGAGGGCTACAGTAGGTTGTTGGTGATCTGGGCATCAAAAAACTTGAAGCTCTCGACCACTTCATCACCGTTGATGTAGGCTAGGATTCCTGAAGTAGATGACTACCTCCTTTGCTTTACTGATATTGAGTAAAAGTTCCAACATCAGAACAGTGACCAGACTTCAACTGTACATCACTGGCTGTAAATCTCTGAAATATCCTGAGATTAGGAAAAACATGAGAGAAATCCCAATTGAGAGGGAATGTGAAGGATACGACGACAGGGTGAGATGCGGTAAGGTGAAATGCTGCTTGTGTCCACCAAAGACATATTGGGCCGAATGGCCTGTTTCTGTGCTGTAAGTTTGTTTGTAATTCTACGTAATATAAATGGCAGATTGTCTGAATATTGTTGGCAATATTGACTGATCAGAAACAAAAACTGTGACCCCACACTACCACTGACCTTCCTAATTGCTCGCTCGCCTACTCGGGTCCAGCCAGAGTGGGTACAAACAGCAACTTTTAAACAGTCAAAGGCCCCTGAAAACCTTGTTCTTTTCGAGTTGATCCAGTTACTATAGAAACTGCATTGTAAACGGGATGGTCTCTATAGCAACAGAAAGCCGCTCGAGGAATTGGTTCTCCCGTATTAAATGAGTTTTAAGAGGTGATCTTTATTGCAAATTATCAGGGATATTATTCCTTGTTCAGTTCCTGGTGTCAATATTAGTTCCAATTTAATTCTTACAGCTATGGCCCTTGCTTTACAAAGATGCACCGACACAAGTGACTAATGTGTTACTTTACCTATTACATTTTGGAAAACAGCAGCAGCAATATTCTTGGACATTACGGAATAATACAATGCCAGATATTTTCACATCTGTCACGTTGTGCAAAAAATAGACATGCCTGAGCTTGTTGGAATAGTGATCTGTAATGCCCACTGAAACATGTTAACACACAGCTTCACTTTGGAACTCTCAATTCAACCCTGCAGCAAAATCATTTTCCAATCGCCAGTAGTTGTTTTGCTTTGCTCCAGCACCCCTCAGCTGATGATATATTATTGTGAATTTCGTGCTCTTGAAGGTGAGTCAATGCATTCCACTCCCCGTCATTCATTTCATTCGATAGGGGGGGGGGTGTCGGGGGGCTTGGGGGGGGGGGGGGGGGGGGAGGTGGATGTGGGAGACGCGCACTCGACCTGACAATCCACCCTAATCCCTAAACAGTGCTCTCCCGTGGTACCATTTTACGATGTGGGTATGCTGGCGTTGGACTGGCGTAAACACAGTAAAAAGTCTGACAACACCAGGTTTTAGTCCAACCTATTTATTTGATAATATACTCACAAGCTTTCGGGGTTAGCCCCTTCGTCAGGTGAATGGAGAGTCTGAGGCCATAACTCTCCATTCACCTGACGAAGGGACTAACCCCGAAAGCTTGTGAGTATATTATCAAATAAATAGGTTGGACTAAAACCTGGTGTTGTCAGACTTTTTACTGTGTACCACTTTACGTCAGGCATCAGGAAGACTCTTCAGCAATGGTGGTTCAGTGGTTTGCGCTGCCACCTCACAGCGCCAAAGACCCGGGTTTGATTCTGACCTCGGGAACTATCTGTGTGGAGTCTGCACGTTCTCCCTGGGTCTGTGTGGGTTTCCTCCACATAAGAACATAAGAAATAGGAGCAGGAGTCGGCCATCTAGCCCTTCGAGCCTGCCCCGCCATTCAATAAGATCATGGCTGATCTGAAGTGGATCAGTTCCACTTTCCCGCTTTCTCCCCATAACCCTTAATCCACTTGCCTACCAAAAACCTATCTACCCACGTCTTAAATATATTTAGCGAGGTAACCTCCACCACTTCAACGGGCAGAGAATTCCAGAGATTCACCACCCTTTGAGTGGAGAAGTTCCTCCTCAACTCTGATCTAACCTGACCCCCCTTATTTTTAGGCTGTGTCCTTTAGTTCTGCTATCCTTTCTAAGCAGGAAGAATCTCTCTGCCTCTACCCTATCTAGCCCCTTCATTATCTTATACGTCTCTATAAGATTCTCCCTCAGCCTTCTAAACTCTAATGAGTACAGACCCAGTCTATTCAATCTCTCCTCATAGGCTAACCACCTCATCTCCGATATCAGCCTAGTGAACCTTCTCTGCACTCCGTCCAAGGCCAATATATCCTTCCACAAATGCAATGACCAAAACTGCACACAGTACTCCAGCTGCAGCCTCACCAGTGTCCTGTACAGTTGCTGCAAGACCTCCCTGCTTTTATATTCTATCCCCCTCCAGGTGCTCAGGTTTCTTTCCAGAGTCCAAAAATATGCGGGTTCAGTTGATTGGTCATGCTAAATTGATCCTTGGTGTCAGGAGGGTTAGCAGGGTAAATATGTGGGATTATGGGAATAGGTCCTGGGTGGGATTGTGGTTGGTGCAGACTCGATGGGCTGGATGGCTTCCTCTGCACTGTAAGGATTCAATGATTCTATGATTCTATGAATTCTCACCTCCCCTATCTCAGAATGTCCATCAACTCTGAAAACCTCTCATCCCAACCGCACATCTTTCCATTCCTTCACCAGAGGGCACACATCATCTCCTGGTCACAATGTCTCAGTGAGTCAATCATATCTTCCCAAAACCTCCATGCCCAATAACAAGGAACTTAACTGCAAATTCAGTGAAAAGAAAGTTCTCGCACTCAAACAATCAAAATCCATTATTTGTAATTGCTTTAACTTCAATTTTAACATCAGTCGGACTGAGGTTCCTTGCTTCCTTTGCTGAGATGTGAGGAATGTTGACAATGAGGGTGATTTTGAGCCTGTGTTGATGATCCGGGGGAGGAAAATCCGGAGGGAAACGTGATTTTCCTGACTTTTCATGCACCTCACTGATGATGTCACAGAGTTCACAAAGGGTGAGAAGTTTAATGGATGGATTTTAGTAAATTAGCCAGCTAGCAAACCTGCCCCCCCCCCCCCCCCCCCATCACCCCCCCGCACCTTCTTTCTAATCACTTGATGCTCCATCACTGAGCATTCAAACTTTGTCGACATGATGCCACCTTGGCAAGGATCTAGTCAAAGCTGATAAGCATTCCAGCACTGGTATTGAAGGCATCTGTCACCTCCCGAACGTATTTGTGAGTGGCAGACGTGGAGATGCCACAGGTGTCCCCTGTGCTGCTGGCAAACTGCGAGTATAAAAGTTCAGAGCGGCTGTAATTCTAAGGGCCACGGGCCTTGGGTGTCCTTCAGTTCCATGGGGTGTCAGCTCAGGCAGTGTGTGACAGAGGTGGTCAACTGGGACTGACACACACTTCCCCGGCACTGCAGCTCAGACAGATGAAGGTAGGAATATCAACGGCAGAAGATTCTTGGCCGTGACTGTCTCTGCTGTTGCGACTCCATGTGTTGTCCAGCTCCCGCAGTAGCTGCAGACCCACAGAAGAACATAAGAAATAGGAGCAGGAGTAGGCCATCTGGCCCTTCGAGCCTGCCCCGCCATTCAATAAGATCATGGCTGATCTGTCGCTGCTCAGTTCCACTTTCCCGCCCTCTCCCCATAACCCTTAATCCCCTCTCTTATCAAAAACCCATCAACCCGTTTCTTAAAAATATTTAGCGAGGCAGCCTCCACCACTTCAACGGGCAGAGAATTCCAGAGATTCACCACCCTTTGAGTGAAGAAGTTCCTCCTCAACTCTGTTCTAAACCGCCTCCCCTTTATCTTGAGGCTGTGTCCCCTAGTCCTACTGTGACCAGACGCATGTCATTGACTCTGCTGCTGGCCAATCCCAGTCAGTAGGAAGGCTCATTCCACAGGCTCCATAATTCTCCTGAGTCCCACAAGAAAGATTGACAACACCAGTGAGTGCTGAGGAGTCGTCACCGAGCCCTGACCCTCATCACTCCACATGTCTGACTTCTAGTCCAGGGCTTCCCATAAACTGTCTGACTTTCTGCTCTCCCTCACCCTACTGCCTCTGACCTCCTGCCACAGCCTCCTCTGAAGCCCAGCCAGGTGGATAATGTTGAACCCCAATTGTCTCACGTAGAACATTACAACACAGTACAGGCCCTTCGGCCCTCGATGTTGCACCGACCAGTGGAACCAATCTAATGACCCTCTAACCTCAACTATTCCAATGTTATCCATATGCCTATCCACTGACCATTTGAACACCCTTAAAGCTGGCGAGTCCACAACTGCTGCAGGCAGGGCATTCCACGACCTTACTACCCTCTGAGTAAAGAACCTACCTCTGACATCCGTCCTATAATTACCACCCCTCAATTTAAAGCTATGTCCCCTCGTGTTAGCCATCACGGCATCCGATACTCACATTCCCCCACTTACACGAAAGAACAGAAGTGCCCACCCTTGTATTGCGCTAAAGTGCAATGGAGACAATGCATGAGGTCTCCATTACGAAAGGGCACTTCCTCAAAAATAATACCAAACATGATATTGAACAGGGTGAGTGGTGCCAGCTGTCTCTACCCTACCCTGCCGGGGGACTCTCCGCAGTGTGAGCTGTGAACTGTTAAGACACAAACTGAAAGTCGTGTCTATATTCTTGGGGCTTGGTGTTCTGTAGCGTTGAGCTTTGTCTCCATACCATGCAGCTGGATCCAGCTCTGGATATTAAACTGGCATGTTGGACCCCTCAACAGTTAGTCGCTATGGAAACAACATTCATCCTGATAAGACGCAGCTGAACTCTCAGGCATCTCCTTTAAACCTTGCCCCTCGCACTTAAAACCTACGCCCCCTGTTAATTGACTCTTCCACCCTGGGACAAAGCTTCTGACTATTCGCTCTGTCTACGCCCCTCATGATCTTGAAGACTTGATCTTTGGGACTTGGGCAGCGGGTTGGGTGTGGGGATTCGCGTTCTGATCAGCGGTCTCTAGACTGTCTGTGCTTTGTATGCTCTGTCTGGGGCCGGAGCTCTCCATTCGCCTGGCGGGGGGGCTGGCCCCGAGAGCTTGCTTGCTTGTGAGAATATTGTCAGGTGGATCGGTTGGACTGAAACCTGGTGTTGTCAGACTTTTTACTGTGTTTACGCCTATCCAACGCCGGCATACCCACATCATGACTATTTTTAGTGGTCAGGGCATGTTACCAAAATTGAGGAAAAGGCTGGTGGTGATGTGTTCACTTTGTGCAGAAGTTTGGAACCTGCTACCACTAGTGCTTTTACAGCTATGGGAATGGCCAGAAGGACCATGGCAAAGCACCAAGATTGGGGGAAAGGCAAATTGTGCGGAGGGTGTGGATAGTCTGCAGAAGGATCTAGATAGGCTGGGCGAATGGGCCAGGAAATGGCAAATGGAATTTAATGTTGGCAAGTGTGAGGTGGTCCACTTTGGTAGGAGGAATGGTAGGAAGGACTATTACTTACGGGGCGAAAAACTGCAGCAGGCGACGGTGCAGAGGGACCTCGGAGTCCTTGTGCATGAGTCGCAAAAACCCAGCTTGCAGGTGCAGCAGGTGGTCAGGAAGGCGAATGGGATGCTGGCCTTCATAGCGAAGGGGATTGAATATAAAAGTAGGGAGGTCTTGCTGCAGCTGTATAGGGCATTGGTGAGGCCGCAGCTGGAGTACTGTGTGCAGTTTTGGGCGCCGCACCTGCGCAAAGATATTTTGGCCTTGGAGGGAGTGCAGAGGAGGTTTACTAGGCTGATACCGGAGTTGAGGGGGTTGAGCTATGAGGAAAGGCTGAATAAACTGGGCTTGTACTCGTTAGAGTTTAGAAGAATGAGGGGAGATCTCATTGAGACGTATAAGATGATGAATGAGATGGATAGGATAGAGGTGGAGAGACTCTTCCTGCTCAAAAAAGACAGTAGGACTAGGGGGCACAGCCTCAAGATAAAGGGGGGGCGTTTTAGAACAGAGTTGAGGAGGAACTTCTTCACTCAAAGGGTGGTGAATCTCTGGAATTCTCTGCCCGTTGAAGTGGTGGAGGCTGCCTCGCTAAATATTTTTAAGACGCGGGTTGATGGATTTTTGATAAGAGAAGGGATTAAGGGTTATGGGGAGAAAGTGGTAAAGTGGAACTGAACAGCGACAGATCAGCCATGATCTTATTGAATGGCGGGGCAGGCTCGAAGGGCCAGATGGCCTACTCCTGCTCCTATTTCTTATGTTCTTATGTTCTTAAGACTTCTCTCGGGCCCCCTCTCAATCTCTGTTGTTCCAGTGAGAACAAACTAAGATTCTCCAACCTCTCCTCATGGCTAATGCCCTCCATATATCCTGGTAAATCTTTTCTGTACCCTCCCCAAAGCCTTCACATCCTCCTGGTAGTGTGGCGACCAGAATTAAGAACATAAGAAATAGGAGCAGGAGTAGGCCATCTAGCCCTTCGAGCCTGCCCCGCCATTCAATAAGATCATGGCTGATCTGTCGCTGCTCAGTTCCACCTTCCCGCCCTCTCCCCATAACCCTTAATCCCCTCTCTTATCAAAAACCCATCAACCCGCTTCTTGAAAATATTTAGCGAGGCAGCCTCCACCACTTCAACAGGCAGAGAATTCCAGAGATTCACCACCCTTTGAGTGAAGAAGTTCCTCCTCAATTCCGTTTTAAACCGCCCCCCTTTTATCTTGAGGCTGTGCCCCCTAGTCCTACTGTCGTTTTTGAGCGGGAAGAGTCTCTCCACCTCCATCCTATCCATCCCATTCATCATCTTATACGTCTCAATGAGATCTCCCCTCATTCTTCTAAACTCTAACGAGTACAAGCCCAGTTTATTCAGCCTCTCCTCATAGCTCAACCCCCTCAACTCCGGTATCAGCCTAGTAAACCTCCTCTGCACTCCCTTCAAGGCCAAAATATCTTTGCGCAGGTGCGGCGCCCAAAACTGCACACAGTACTCCAGCTGCGACCTCACCAATGCCCTATATAGCTGCAGCAAGACCTCCCTACTTTTATATTCAATCACCCTCGCTATGAAGACCAGCATCCCATTCGCCTTCCTGTCCACCTGCTGCACCTGCAAGCTGGGTTTTTGCGACTCGTGCACAAGGACCCCGAGGTCCCTCTGCACCGTCGCATGCTGCAGTTTTTCGCCCCGTAAGTAATAGTCCTTCCTACCATTCCTCCTACCAAAGTGGACCATCTCACACTTGCCAACATTAAATTCCATTTGCCATTTAAGGAGACATTAGATCAGATGACCAAAGACTTGATCAAAAAGAAAAGTTTAATGGAGTGTCCTGAAGGAAGAAATTCAGGTAGAAAGGAACAGAAGTGTAGGGAGGGAATTCCAGAGCTTGGATCCTAGGCAATTGAAGACTTCACCAAGAATGATGGAGCAATTAAAATCAAGGATGCTGGCCTACAATTTCCTGGGCATTTTCTGTCCCCAATCTTGAATATAGGAATCAAACTCGTTACTCACCAGTCCTGAGGCACTATACAATTTTTGTAATTAATTATTAAATATGTGAGATAAAGCTTCTTCTCTCTCTATGCTAGGTTTTTTCAAAATGCATGGATGCAATGCATCTGGATCAGGGGTTTTATCCTTTTTGATTTTGATCAGTTTATTCCATACATCCCTCTTTTTAATTTTAAAGACATTTATTTCATTACTCATCATTCAATATCATGTCTACCTGTTCTATCGCCCTGATGAATACCAAAGCAAGATAATAATTTCTTATTTCTATAATCTATCATTATCTTTTCGATACTTATTGTCCATGCCACCTTTCCTTTCTATTAGTATATCTGTAAAATACTTCACTATGCTGTTTTATATTTTTTGATCATTTAATTTTGTAAGTTCTTCCCTGTCTTCCTAACTGTTTATTTAACTTCTCTCTTAATCTCTACAAATTCTGTATTATCCTGCACTCTTCTGATGCCTATGTATTTGGGGTATGTCTCTTCCCTAACCTGCAATTTTTCCCTGCTAATGTCTTGATTCATCCATGGTGTGTCATTAATGCTGAGTTTGTTCTTTCCTTTCAGGTAGAGCTGGGTGTTGTCAGCATATGGATGGAAAGGAATGCTGTATTTTCAGATAATGTCACCGAGGGGCAGCATGAAAATGAGAAGTAGGAGGGGAGCAAGATTAGGTCCTTGGGAACATCAAGGGTAATGTTGCGGAAGTAGGGAGGGGAACAATTAACTGGTGTTTGAACTCTGTTGAAGGCTAGACTTACTTTGGCAATTCTGGTGTGTGTTTTGTCATCAATAGACACAGCTCAAGAGAGTATGCTGCCAAGTTAACTGAATTTATCCATTGCTGACAGATTCTCATCATGGACTGAAACCTTGAACTTGAGATAGGGCTTTCCTTGAGCAGTCTGGTAATACATCAGTTTCCAGTATTGTACCAGAAAGCTGCAGTAAATGTCCTCCTGAAAACAGTATGCCTGAAGCAACTCCAACAAAGGACACCTTTGTAACTGTTGCAGGGGAGACAGCAGGGTGGTGGTAATATCACTGGACTAATAATTCACGGGCCTAGGCTAATGTTCTGGACACATGGGTTCAATGAATTAAAACTGTTTAATAATTCTTGAAATTGAAAGCGGAATTGTAAACTAGTTTTCAGTAATGGTGACCATGAAGCAAACAGCAATTTCATTACAAAAAAAAATTGAAGACTATATTCCAAGTGCGGCCTAACTAAGATTCTATAAAACTGCAACATGACTTGCCAATTTTTAAACTCAGTGTCCCGGCCGATGAAGGCAAGCATGCCGTCTGCCTTCTTGACTACCTTCTCCACCTGCATTGCCACTTTCAGTAACCAGTGTGCCTGTACACCCAATGGGATGGAACATTTATGTTATGAAGAGAGCTTGGGTAGGGTTGGGTTGTTTTTGTTGGAGCAGAGAAGATTGAGGGGGGAGCTGATTGGGTGTATAAGGTTATGAGGGGCATGGAGAAGGTGGGTAGGGAGCAGTTGTTCCCCTCAGTTGAAGGGTCAGTCACAAGGGGACATAGGTTCAAAGTGAGGAGAAGGAGGTTTAGGATGGATGTGAAGCATCTTACCCAGAGGATGGAATGCGCTCTCTGGGAGTGTGGCGGAGGTAGGACGCCTCACATCCTTCAAACAGTATCCGGATGAGCACTTGACACATCACAGCATTCAGGGCTATGCTGGCAGATGGGATTAGATAGGAGGTCAGGTGTTTCTTCTATGTCAGTGCAGACTCGATGGGCTGAAGGGCCTCTTCTGCATTTTGTGTGACTCTATGAAGGGGCAACCTGGTTTGAAGGGAATGGAACGTTCCTGAGCTTTCCACCCACACTCCCCAGCCCTGCCCCTCTGTGGGTGACAGTGACTCTCAGCCCCACCCTGGGTATCTCCTGCATGTCCCTTGGTGCCCTTTGAGTGTCGAACTGTCCAAGAATGGACACTCACCTCTTGGGTGTTGATGGCGCCAGGTTCTCACTTACCTTGCATCATTATAAATGGCACTGAGCTTACTTCACGCTGGCACCAGCTGAACATTCAGTACAGCCTCAGTACCCAGAGGGAGGGCTCGCTAATGATATGTTGATGCATCCAAATTAGATTCCCACCTTCCCCGATGTCTTCCACATCACTCTGAACAAAGAACAAACAAAGAACAACACAGCTCGGGAAACAGGCCCTTCGGCCCAACGAGCCCGCGCCGCCGTCTCATGGTCAGTGACCTATTCATGACTCTAGTCTATGCCTAATGTGTGAGGATCAGGGAGGTCCAATATAGGGACAATTTGTTACCCAATCAATCAGCCTAAAAGCACATTTTTGGGATGTGGGAGGAAACCGGAGCACCCGGAGGAAACCCACGCAACCACGGGGAGAACGCGCAAACTCCCACGGACACAGGCCCAAATCCATGTGTCCGCACAGCAACAGAGATAGTCTCTGAGCTGTCATGATGCCCTCGAGATGCACTCTGCCAGTGAGGTTCGTTCAAAATCGGAAATGTGATTCTGCCGGCGAGAATAAGAGGTGAGGTTCTCCAGCCTCTCAGCCGGGTGTTTTCCATCAGTGGGAGTTGGCGCGTCGTTTGCCGACAGCAGGATTCTCTGGTCCTGCCCCTGTCAAAGAGAATCCCTCCTGATGTTACCCCACACCGGTGAGAAACCCACGGTGGGGGGGGTGTGCACTGCCGGCAGAAGCAGAGAATCCCGCCGGAGTGAATAGCCGGAGAATTCCTACCAATGCTTTTCCAGACTCTTTCGCATTTTTGAGCCCCTTCCCGTGGATGGAGAGATTGGGCTCCAGGTCACACCCCAGGGGTGGGATTTTCCACTCCCGCCGAAGGCAACAGAATTTGAAATGGCTCGCAGCCTTTTCCAGCCCCCCGCACCCCGAGAGGCGGGAGGGGGATAAAATTCAACCTAAAGTTTTTCAGTTGAAATGTTTGCTTCGGCACCTTCAATGTCAGCCGTAGGTTAGACGCTGAATGTAACTGTGACAGTTGAACTGCTTTCATATCTGTGTTTCTAGAGCGAAACTTGAAAACAACGCAGAGTTAACCTGAAGGAGGGAAACCCTGAAAAGAGTTTATAACATTCAATTGAGATGGAGAGGACTGGATAAAAAACTCTTCCAGCGAGACAAAGTGTACAAAGCAGGAGCCGAGACAGGTCGATAAGCCCAAGGTTGCAATACTAAACAGGAAAACTCTTCCTCCTTTCATGCTTCTTGCATTCCAGTGGATAATTTCCAATGAAAGTATTTAGCCTTGAGTCTGATGAATTGGCCTTTGTGTCTTATTCTTATTGTTTTATCAAAGTTCCTAATTATCGCAAAAAATACACTGGTTTGTATTAATTTTGTTCAGAACATAAAATTTTCACGCTAAAAGTGTCAAAATAACTTAAACCATAACAACTTGCATTGATATAGTGCCATTAATTGTGAAATGTTGGTGAGGCTGTAGTGTATTGTGTTGCAACTGGACCAGTATCGCATCATAGAATTCCTGCAGTGCAGAAGTAGACCAGTTGGCACATCGAGTCTGCACTGGATCTCAGAGCATCTTACCCCTCCCCTGCCCTCCCAGTAACTCCACATAGTTACCTCACTAATCCCCCTAAACAACACATCTTTGGACATCAAGGGGAAATTCACCTAATCTGCAGGAAACCCGGAGGAAACCCACACAGACACGGGGAGAACGTGCAAACCCCACACAGGCAGTGACCCAAACCAGGAATTGAACCCGAATCTCTGTCACTGTTCTTTAGTTTCTGGCATACGTTTACTTGCTTATTATTCCACCATTCTACCCCTGTTTCTGGCAGGGTTGTAACAGCTGCCTTCTCTCTCACTAACCTAGCTCCAACTGCCTTGATTCCATTGGGTTCGGTCAAAACGAAACTTCAAAGCTCTTTTGACTTAAAGGTAACCCCTGGTTGCTAAGCAACAGCACAGTCCTCCATTACATGTGTTTGCTTGTCACATCATCAACTCTTTAAGAAAAACAGAGATAATTTAAAATGAAACCAGAACATAAATCTAATTAGTTTTCCCCTTTCTTATACAGAAATAATAAAGTAAACTCACTGAAAGCTATACTTTATTTCTAAAATCCAATAATACAAGCACAGATCGCTCAAATCTCCTTCTAGATACTGAACTATCCCCTTCATTCCCTTTGGACCCAAAAATCTCTCCCTCATGAATATATTCAGTGAGTTGAAGGGATTAAAAGATAAAGGCTGGTAAATTCAATGGACTTTATTCTGATTTTAATCCGTTTTTGGTTAAGGTGAGAGATCCAGCTGATGGTTGTTGCCCTTTATGTTGGAAGTAATGTAAACATTTAGCAGTCAGCCAGTTAGAAGTGTGTTGCAATAACTCACACAGTGCTGACCGTTCATTAGTCAGCCATACTGAGCAGGGTGCCAGTAAACATAGAATGTATCTGTACCCTGGATAACCAAACACACTCAGCTTCCATCAGTGATAGGTCCAAGCTGTAGGCTGTGTCAGATTCTAATCTATGGGCCTGCCTCGACTGTGATGAGTGGAGTCCCTAATGAGGTGCCTTATGCATGTGTCTGGGCAAGTGTCCAGATAACTGGTGTGTTGCCTTAATCAGGCGTTGGATTGGGCTTGGGTTAATTGAATAGTAGCATCGGACTGCTGATCTGGAGCTTATTTCACTGACTTGGAATTGGTTCAAATCGCAATGAATGTTAATGTAATTGAATTATTGACTTGATTGAATGCCCAACTGAAGCAAGCTCACGTCGGATCTCACGTTGGGAAGTTGGTGATTGGAGAAGGATTTACAGACCAACCTGCAACCTCCTTCCGACCTGGGACTGCCACTATTTGTCAAAGCAAAAAAAAAACCAGAATAGCAAATCTAGTGCAGGTATAGAATGATGACAATATCCTCCAGCCTGCCTGCTCTACTTTGCAACCTCTGTCAATTTGAACTCATTCAAATACTCTGCGTCTTTGAAATATCTCAATAATCTCACCACTCTCTACTTCTGCAATCTGCTCCAGTCCAACAACCATCCATGCTCCTCCAGTTCTGTTCCCTTGGATCCCCCAGTTTTATTCACTCCAACCATGGGGGGGACAGTGCTCCGCTGAAGTTCTCTTCTGAAATCTCTATGACTCATTCTGCTCTTTAAAATGTGTCTCTTCCACTGAGTCTTTGGTCACTTGCGTCAGAATACCCTGAAATGGTTCAGTGTCGACATCTACTGACGCTCAGATGCAGTGCCTGGGGGATGCCTAAAGGTCCTATATGAATTCAGATTGCGGTTGGTGGCTGCAGTTGAGGAAAACTCACTGAAAGACTGTGCCTCTGCACAGATGCAACTGGGAAGAAAGAAGCCCCAAATTCAAAGGCTTTCAAAGGATTTGAGCTTTCTAGGAAGGCTCGGAAACTTGTAAAAGAAAAGCTATGTTAAAAGAATGGAGCTATGAGCAGCTGTGGATAAGGGAATCCTGTTGTTAAAGTGACTTCTGTGAGTCAGAAGGATCCAAGGCGGATTTCAACGCAAATGCAGCTTCTTAGAGAGAGACGGGGGATTCCCTTCTATAGAATGCAGTGTTGTAGTGATTCTTTCAGTGATTTGAAAGCTTTCCCAGTTGTTCAGGGGACATGGAGATTAAAATGACCAGGCCACTTCAAAGTTTTCATAGTTTTCACAATACACAGAGAAAAAACTTGAAGCTCCCAATCCTTTCCACTTCACCCCTGTTGATGTAGACAAGGGTATGTTCTCCTTTACGCTTGTGGTGGGGGGGGAGTGTGTGTTTAAGGTTGGGGTGTGCTGATCACAGTAAAGCCAGGCCAATTGACATGTACCTCGCAATGATTCAACTCATATCCATCAGGTGAGTGAATTCCTCCTGACGGATGTTGCCGACACCAGCTGGAAAGACTCCAGGATTCCCACTCGCAGGAGAACTTACAGCCATTTTGGGTTAATTGCGCCCTATGTCTACCTGCGAGGCTAAGTCGATTACGATTATATTCATGGAGTTTCAGAGAATGAGAAGGAATCTCGTAGAAAGTTATAGAATTCTAACAGGGTTAGACAGGGTAGATTCAGAAAGAATGTTCCCAATGTGGGGGAGTCCAGAGTTACGGGTCATGGTTTGAGGATAAGGGGTAAATCGTTTTGAAAGAGAACAAAGAGCATTACAGCACAGGAACAGGCCCTTCAGCCCTCCAAACCTGCCCCAATCATGCTGCCTGACTGAATTAAAACCCCCTACCCTTCCAGGGACCATATCCCTCTATACCCATCCAATTCATGTATTTGTCACGATGACCCTTAAAAGTCACTATCCACTTCCACTACCTCCCCTGGCAGCGAGTTCCAGGCACTCACCATCCTCTGTGTAAAAAAAAACTTGCCCCGTACATCTCCTTTAAACCTTTCACCTCACACCTTAAACTTCAGAGTTGAGGGGATTGAGCTATGAGGAGAGGCTGAATAAATTAGGCTTGTACTCGTTGGAGTTTAGAAGAATGAGGGGAGATCTCATTGAGACGTATAAGATGATGAATGGGATGGATAGGATAGAGGTGGAGAGACTCTTCCCGCTCAAAAAAGACAGTAGGACTAGGGGGCACAGCCTCAAGATAAAGGGGAGGCGGTTTAGAACAGAGTTGAGGAGGAACTTCTTCACTCAAAGGGTGGTGAATCTCTGGAATTCTCTGCCCGTTGAAGTGGTGGAGGCTGCCTCGCTAAATATTTTTAAGAAACGGGTTGATGGGTTTTTGATAAGAGAAGGGATTAAGGGTTATGGGGAGAGGGCGGGAAGGTGGAACTGAGCCACGACAGATCAGCCATGATCTTATTGAATGGCGGGGCAGGCTCGAAGGGCTAGATGGCCTACTCCTGCTCCTATTTCTTATGTTCTTATGTTCTTATGCCCCCTAGTAATTGACTCTTCCACCCTGGGAAAAAGCTTCTGACTATCCACTCTGTCCATGGCCCTCATAATCTTATAGAATTCTATCAAGACGCCCCTCAATCTCTGTCATTCCAGTGAGAACAAGCCAAGTTTCTCCAACTTCGCCTCATAGCTAATGCCCTCCGTACCAGGGCAACATCCTGATAAATGTTATCTGTACCCTCTCCAAAGCCTCCACATCCTTCTGGTAGTGTGGTAACCAGAATTGAACACTATATTCTAAGTGTGGCCTAATTAAGGTTCTACAAAGCTGCAACATGACTTGCCAATTTTTAAACTCAATACCCCGGCCGATGAAAGCAAGCATGCCATATGCCTTCTTGATTACCTTCTCCGTCTGTATTGCCACTTTCAGTGACTTGTGTACCTGTACACCCAGATCCCTCTGCCTACCAATACTCTTAAGGGTTCTGCCATTTACTGTATATTTCCTATCTGTATTAGATCTGCCAAAATATATCACCTCACATTTGCCCGGATTAACCTCCATCTCCCATCTCTCCGCCCAAGTCTCCAACTGATCTATATCTGATGGTCCTCATTGCTATTCGCAAATCACTAACCTTTGTGTCACCCGCAAACTTACTAATCAAACCAGTTATATTTTCCTTCAAATCAACTCACCTGTATTACAAACAGCCAAGGTCCCAGAACTGATCCCTGAGGAATGCCACTTGTCGCAGCTCTCCATTCAGAAACGCATCTTTCACTGTTACCCTCTACCTTTTATGACAGAGCCAGTGTGTCCACCTTGTCAGCTCACCTCTGATCCCATGCGACCTCACTTTCCGCAGAACTGAGATGAGGGGAAATTTCTTCACCCAGTGGGTGGTGAATGTATGGGATTCGCAACCACAGAATGTAATTGGGGCCAAAATGTTGCCTGATTTCAAGAAGAAATTTGGTTTTGCTCTTGGGGCTAAAGGGATCAAGGGATATGGGAGGAAGGGGGGGGAGTCGGGATATTGAATTCGATGATCAGCCGTGATCGAGATGAATGGTGGAGTGGTCTTGAAGGGCTTGAACCTACTCCTGCTTCTAGTCTCTATGTCACAACACAGTAAGGTCAGTCAAGTCATCCTAAACAGCCTGGAATTGTGGTGTTTTAGTGACAATTAATGCTCCACATGCAATTATTTCCTCACGATTATATGTGTTACTAATGTTCAAGTCACATTTCCACTGTGGATTAATCAGAAGGACTAACTAGCACCAACCAAACAGAAAATTGTTAATTAAAGCAATGATTAAGGAATAGACTGGACTCCATTAAGTCCAATAATGAATTTTGCATCACTTTTTATGACCACAGACGTGAGTGCAATTAAGGTTGGTTTTAGTGCTCTGCATCATGCTAGATAAATGTTTAGTCATGGAAATCACTTTTTATCATGCTCTTCCTGTGAAGAATGGTATGTCAGGTCCCCGACAAGGACAAGGAGGAGCTTTCAGAATTGAGGGAGAGAAGGAGTGAAGAGAGTAGAGACATTGAAAGAAGGCTCAAAGGAAAGGGATCAGGAGGAGTTATCCATAGAGTTTGCAGCCTGTAACCTCACTCATTGTTGACCCACCACTTGGGGAGATGGTGACATGTTGGCAATGTCACTGGGCTACCAATCCATAGGCGCTAGGCTAATACTCTGAGAAACACCGAGTCAAACCCCATACCATAGAACATAGAACATAGAACATAGAACATTACAGCACAGAACAGGCCCTTCGGCCCACGATGTTGCGCCGACCAGTTACAAAACAATGACCCACTAGCCTAAACCAATCCCTTTTCGTCCATAAACCTATCCACGGATCTCTTAAACGCCCCCAAACTAGGCGCATTTACAACTGCAGCTGGCAGGGCATTCCAGTCCCTCACCACCCTCTGGGTAAAGAACCTACCCCTGACATCAGTCCTATAACTACCCGCCCTTAATTTAAAGCCGTGCCCCCTCGTGCTAGCTTTCTCCATCCTAGGAAAAAGGCTATCACTATCTACCCTGTCTAAACCTCTAATCATCTTATATGTTTCAATGAGATCCCCTCTTAGCTGCCTTCTTTCCAGCGAAAACAACCCCAAATCTCTCAGTCTCTCCTCATAGGATCTCCCCTCCATACCAGGCAACATCCTGGTAAACCTCCTCTGCACCCTCTCCAAAGCCTCTACATCCTTCCTGTAATGTGGGGACCAGAACTGCACACAAAACTCCAAGTGTGGCCGTACCAGAGTTGTGTACAATCAGCTGGAGAAATTTCAACTCAATGAATTAATCAGGAATATGAAGCAGATCTCGATAAAGGTGACCAAGGAACTAATCATCCATTGTTGGAAAAACCCATCTGATTCACTAACGTCCTTTAGGGAAGGAAATCTACCATCCTTACCTGGTCTGGTCTGTGACTCCAGAAGCCATAACAATGTAGCTGAGTGATAGGGCGCGATCTCGTGACTTTCAGTGACGCGAGGTGGTACGATTGGATAGGAGGTAAAGATCAGAAACCTGCCCAGTGTTTCACCTCTCCCCATCATCCCAAACCTGTTTTGTTGGCTTTGCACCCTTTCTGGGTGTGAAGTTGACTCCAATATTAGTTTTAAGTTTACTTATTAAGTTTACTTATGGATGCTATTCGGATTGGCGGTTGGTGACTAGTGGGGTGCCCCAGGGGTCGGTGCTGGGGCCTCAGCTATTTACCATTTATATAGATGATCTGGAGGAGGGAACCGAGTGCAGGGTGTCGAAATTTGCTGATGACACCAAGATTGGGGGAAAGGCAAATTGTGCGGAGGGTGTGGAGAGTCTGCAGAAGGATCTAGATAGGCTGGGCGAATGGGCCAGGAAATGGCAAATGGAATTTAATGTTGGCAAGTGTGAGGTGGTCCACTTTGGTAGGAGGAATGGTAGGAAGGACTATTACTTACGGGGCGAAAAACTGCAGCAGGCGACGGTGCAGAGGGACCTCGGGGTCCTTGTGCATGAGTCGCAAAAACCCAGCTTGCAGGTGCAGCAGGTGGTCAGGAAGGTGAATGGGATGCTGGCCTTCATAGCGAAGGGGATTGAATATAAAAGTAGGGAGGTCTTGCTGCAGCTGTATAGGGCATTGGTGAGGCCGCAGCTGGAGTACTGTGTGCAGTTTTGGGCGCCGCACCTGCGCAAGGATGTTTTGGCCCTGGAGGGAGTGCAGAGGAGGTTTACTCGGCTGATACCGGAGTTGAGGGGATTGAGCTATGAGGAGAGGCTGAATAAACTAGGCTTGTACTCGTTAGAGTTTAGAAGAATGAGGGGAGATCTCATTGAGACGTATAAGATGATGAATGGGATGGATAGGACAGAGGTGGAGAGACTGTTCCCGCTCAAAAAAGACAGTAGGACTAGGGGGCACAGCCTCAAGATAAAGGGGGGGCAGTTTAGAACAGAGTTGAGGAGGAACTTCTTCACTCAAAAGGTGGTGAATCTCTGGAATTCCCTGCCCGTTGAAGTGGTGGAGGCTGCCTCGCTAAATATTTTTAAGAAACGGGTTGATGGGTTTTTGATAAGAGAAGGGATTAAGGGTTATGGGGAGAGGGCGGGAAGGTGGAGCTGAGTCACGACAGATCAGCCATGATCTTATTGAATGGCGGGGCAGGCTCGAAGGGCCAGATGGCCTACTCCTGCTCCTATTTCTTATGTTCTTATGTTCTTATTTGTATCACAAGTAAACTTACATTAATGTTGCAATGAAGTCACTGTGAAAATCCTCTAGTCAGCACACTCCAGTGATAATTCGGGTAAACTGAGGGGGAATTTAGCAGGGCCAATGCGCCTAACCAACACGTCTTTTGACCCGGGGGGAAATCGGAACATCCAGAGGATACCCACACAGGCATGGGGAGAACATGCAGACTCCACACGGATAATGATCCAAGCTGGGAATCGAACCTGGATCCCTGGTGCTGTGAGGCAGCAGTGCTAATCACTGTGCCACCGTGCTGCCCAGGATATGGTTGATATGTCACTAATGAGGCTGTTGGCGGCAGGAATCACAGACGGTCCCCCCAAAGGGGAGCAAACATGATGGCCTCACTGGCAGAATCGGAGGCCATTGAAGGTCCCCTCATGAGGGTTGGGCACAGCCACTGGGGCAGCAACAGTGTAGGGTACCCTGGCAGTAAGAAGTGGAGGAGGTGGTCAAGAAGGCGTATGGTGTACTGGCCTTCATTAATCGAGGGATTGAGTTTAGGAGTCGGGAGGTAATGCTGCAACTTTACAGGACCCTTGTCAGGCCTCATTTGGAGTACTGTGCGCAGTTCTGGTCGCCTCACTATAGGAAAGACGTAGAAGCTATTGAAAGGGTGCAGAGGAAATTTACAAGGATGTTGCCTGGACTGGGAGGCATGCCTTATGAAGATAGGTTGAGGGAGCTGGGACTCTTTTCCCTGGAGAGGCGAAGGTTGAGAGGCGACCTGATAGAAGTTTATAAAATGTTGAGAGGAATAGATAGGGTGGACTCTCAGAGGCTATTTCCCCGGGTTGAAATGGTCGCTACGAGAGGACACAGATTTAAGGTGCGGGGAGGGAAGTACAGAGGTGATGTTAGGGGTAAGTTTTTCACTCAGAGGGTGGTGAGTGAATGGAATCGGCTGCCGTCATCGGTGGTGGAGGCGAACTCGCTGGGGTCTTTTAAAAGACTTCTGGATGAGTATATGGGGTTTAATGGGATTGGGGGTTATAGATAGGTCTATAGATTGGTGGGGTTGATGTGATCGGCGCAACTCGAGGGCCGAAGGGCCTGTTTGTGCTGTAATGTTCTATGTTCTATGTTCTATGTTCTAAGTCTCACAACACCGGGTTAAAGTCCAACAGGTTTATTTGCAGCAAGCACCACTAGCTTGTGATGTTTGCTACAAATAAAATCTGTTGTACTTTAACCTGGTCTTGTGAGACTTGTTATTGTGTTTACCCCAGTCCAATGATGGCATCTCCACATCGGGACTATTCTGGCAGTAAAGCAGAAAGAAATCCCACAATACCAGTTTAAAGTCCAAACAGATTTATTTGTAGCAATAGCCGCAAGCTTTTGGTGACAGGCTGTCCCTTCGTCAGGTGGCTGGGAGTTCTGGCAGTGCCGGGGTCAGTTCTAAGGGGGTGGTGCCTGTGGGGTGGAGCAATGGTGGGGCTGAGAGAATGGGAACTCCACAGGCGTGGGAGGGAAAGGAGGAGCTGTGTTTTTGCATTCTTCAGGCACCTGATAAGATGAAGTAACACAAAAAGGCAGGTTTGACAAACTGCACCAGAATCTTGTCTGCCTCAGAGAGCAGGACATAGGAGGAGGTCGGAGGACGTTCCAAACAAGGGAAGGGACAGGGAAAGGTTTCAAAAGGCAATTCCAGCAAAGGAGTAAAGACGGGGGATGGGAAAAAAAATGTCTATTAATTGAAGTTAAAGAAAGTCACAGGGTAATAGGGTCTGAATTGAAGGGAGAGCTCCAGGGATCAAAGTGAGTTCTTTGGAGCAACGGTATTCTGTGTGAAATGGTCACAGATCTGAGATTGTGCACAGAAGGGGTGAGGAATCTTGGAAGGTGAAATTGAAACTCTGTGAGATGGGTCATTCTTGAAGTTGTCTGATGGGGAGTGACTTTTGAAGAGAGTTCCAAGGCAAGATCTTCCGATATGGAGATTGCAAATCCTCATGAGAGGGATGAAGTTTCAGAGAGATTAGTTGGCTCACGCTGGGACAAACATCTTGGTGAGTGGCTGGAAAATCTGTGGAACCTATTTTGGTCGTGTTTGCCATCTATTGTGCGGTGTTAAGTTTCTGACCACAGTTGACCTGTTAATTCACATGCACCTCACATTTCCCCTGAATGCTGGGAACATAGAACATAGAACATTACAGCACAAACAGGCCCTTCGGCCCTCGAGTTGCGCCGATCACATCAACCCCACCAACCTACAGACCTATCCATAACCCCCAATCCCATTAAACCCCATATACTCATCCAGAAGTCTTTTAAAAGACCCCAGCGAGTTCGCCTCCACCACCGACGACGGCAGCCGATTCCATTCACTCACCACCCTCTGAGTGAAAAACTTACCCCTAACATCACCTCTGTACTTCCCTCCCCGCACCTTAAATCTGTGTCCTCTCGTAGCGACCATTTCAACCCGGGGAAATAGCCTCTGAGAGTCCACCCTATCTATTCCACTCAACATTTTATAAACTTCTATCAGGTCGCCTCTCAACCTTCACCTCTCTAGGGAAAAGAGTCCCAGCTCCCTCAATCTATCTTCATAAGGCATGCCTCCCAGTCCAGGCAACATCCTTGTAAATCTCCTCTGCACCCTTTCAATAGCTTCTACGTCTTTAAGAACATAAGAACATAAGAACATAAGAAATAGGAGCAGGAGTAGGCCATCTGGCCCTTCGAGCCTGCCCCGCCATTCAATAAGATCATGGCTGATCTGTCGTGACTCAGCTCCACCTTCCCGCCCTCTCCCCATAACCCTTAATCCCTTCTCTTATCAAAAACCCATCAACCCGTTTCTTAAAAATATTTAGCGAGGCAGCCTCCACCACTTCAACGGGCAGAGAATTCCAGAGATTCACCACCCTTTGAGTGAAGAAGTTCCTCCTCAACTCTGTTCTAAACCGCCCCCCCTTTATCTTGAGGCTGTGCCCCCTAGTCCTACTGTCTTTTTTGAGCGGGAAGAGTCTCTCCACCTCTATCCTATCCATCCCATTCATCATCTTATACGTCTCAATGAGATCTCCCCTCATTCTTCTAAACTCTAACGAGTACAAGCCTAGTTTATTCAGCCTCTCCTCATAGCTCAATCCCCTCAACTCCGGTATCAGCCGAGTAAACCTCCTCTGCACTCCCTCCAGGGCCAAAATATCCTTGCGCAGGTGCGGCGCCCAAAACTGCACACAGTACTCCAGCTGCGGCCTCACCAATGCCCTATACAGCTGCAGCAAGACCTCCCTACTTTTATATTCAATCCCCCTCGCTATGAAGGCCAGCATCCCATTCGCCTTCCTGACCACCTGCTGCACCTGCAAGCTGGGTTTTTGCGACTCATGCACAAGGACCCCGAGGTCCCTCTGCACCGTCGCCTGCTGCAGTTTTTCGCCCCGTAAGTAATAGTCCTTCCTACCATTCCTCCTACCAAAGTGGACCACCTCACACTTGCCAACATTAAATTCCATTTGCCATTTCCTGGCCCATTCGCCCAGCCTATCTAGATTCTTCTGCAGACTCTCCACACCCTCCGCACAATTTGCCTTTCCCCCAATCTTGGTGTCATCAGCAAATTTCGACACCCTGCACTCGGTTCCCTCCTCCAGATCATCTATATAAATGGTAAATAGTCTTTCCTATAGTGAGGCGACCAGAACTGCGCACAGTACTCCAAATGAGGCCTGACAAGGGTCCTGTAAAGTTGCAGCATTACCTCCCGACTCCTAAACTCAATCCCTCGATTAATGAAGGCCAGTACACCATACGCCTTCTTGACCACCTCCTCCACCTGCGAGGTCTATTTAAGAGTCCTGTGAACCCGGACCCCGAGATCCTTTTATTTTAAAGAAAATACAGAGGGGGAACCCAACAACTTTCAGCCAATTAACTCCGTGTCAGTGGCTCAGAGTAACGTACGACCCAAATCAACAAGAAGTAGGAGGAGGTCATTCAGGCCCGCTCCACTATTTAATACACTCACGGCTAATCTGTGAGTGCACCCAAATCTTCATTCCGCCTACCCTTGATAACCTATCGCCACCACCCCCCCCCCCACCCCCCCACTTTGCTAAATAAATATTAAAAGATCGATCCAATTTGCTTGTAGCCGTGTAATTTCCAGGATGATAGGACTGGCCACTTCCCCAGACATCTCCATCCTGATTGGAAATGGTCGTGTCACAATCCGAAGCCCCAAAAGGCATGTGTGTTCTCTCGGTGTGCAGCACAGGGTCAGTCTGCACACACAAAGCCCATGCGGGTCACAGCCGGGCGCAATATGCAGTACGCAGGACTCCAGTGTTTCATTGTGGGCCCCTCAAGCCTGTTCCGCCATTTAGTACGATGGGGGCTGGTTTTTCTTGCCTTTTGTAAACGGTAACTAGTGCCACCCTCCCCGTGCTGGCTTTGCCGCTCAGTTCTAAAGCTTACATCTGGGGATAGCCCGCTGCAAACTTTGTGACTCTCCAAGTAATCTCTTCATTAGTTTGGAGCAATGGCTTCGGCGACAGTTGCTGTCTCGAGTCTCCTCACTGACATTTCCAGCCTGCCGCCGGAAAATCGCAGTCTGATTTCGGATGGCTTTTGCATATAGTTGATCTCATAATTGGAGCTCCTCCGAAGGGATGCAGGTGAGAGTTGTGTGACTTTCTTTTACACCGGGGGGGGGAAATCGTGCATCCGTGACCTTTAAAGCAAAAATGACTGCTTATCCACCTCCTGGGTATATGATTTGTTTTCATAAATATGCAGCGTGCCTTGTGTCTCAGTGCAAGGCAAAATAACATCTATAGTTGAACCTGCATGCAGTACAAGCTTCCTTGTCATTAGGAATACTGTGCGACCTTTTATCATTCAAACTGGGTAATAGAGTAAGTATCATTCTGCTGTTTAAACCCATCAATCCCTCACACCCAGCTGTGATCTGTGCTCGCTGCCGTATCTGAAATGTTTCTGTCTTTTGGTCCTGTACAGTGGAGAGATTCTCCGATCTTGTGTTCCTGGCTGGAAGCAGCACCCACGGGGAGCACTCGTCGCAAATCAAGATCGATGCAAGGCCTCATTTTTTCCTAACCGTTTAAAATTGAGGAATTATCATCCAGGCTTCTTTTGACGGTGTCTGCAGGGTCAACGGGAGTACACTCGGCCTTGCTGTGTCATTCAGATCATTAACGGCTGGTCTGTATCCGTTCACGGGTGGACGCTGTGACAATTTGTGTTTTTCTTTTTAAAACACCTCAGCATCTTTAACTGCTAAATAGCTACAAGTTTCAAGAAAGTTAGCCAGGACCACAGCAGCTCGAGGTGCTGCAGAGTCTATTCCTGACCCTATTTCCGGAACAAAGAAAATTATAGCTCGAGAACAGGCCCTTTAGCCCTTCAAGCCTGCACCGACCGTGCTGCCCGACTGAACAAACACTCTCCTACCCTCCTGGGAACCATATAAAGTTGAAGTAAAGTTTATTTATGAGTCACAAGTAGGCTTACATTAACGCCGCAAGGCAGTTTCTGTGAAAAACCCCGGTCGCCACACTCTAGCGCCTGTTTGGGTACCCTGAACCATAGAACCCTAGAACCCTACAGTGCAGAAACAGGCCCTTCGGCCCATCGAGTCTGCACCGAACACAATCCCACTCAGACCCCATCCCCATATCCCTACACATTTTACCTGCTAATCCCTCTAACCTACACATCCCAGGACACTAAGGGGCAATTTTTTAGCATAGCCAATGAACCTAACCCGCACATCTTTGGACTGTGGGAGGAAACCGGAGCACCCGGAGGAAACCCACGCAGACACGAGGAGAATGTGCAAACTCCACACAGGCAGTGACCCGAGCCGGGAATCGAACCCAGGACCCTGGAGCTGTGAAGCAGCAGTGCTAACCACTGTGCTACCGTGCCACCCTGAGAGAGAATCTAGCCCGGCCAACACACCCAACCAGCACATTTGTGGGTGGAAACCGGAGCACCCGGAGGAAACACATGCAGACACGGGGAGGACGTGCAAACTCTGCACGGACAGTGAGCTAAGCTGGGAATCGAACCTGCGTCCCTGGCACGGTGAGACAGCAGTGCTAATCACTGTGCCACCGCACCACTTTTTCTTTAATATCCCTGTCTATTCATGTATTTGTCAAGATGTCCCTTCAAAGTCATTATCATATCTACATTCCTACGTTTGGTTCTTGGTTCAAGGTTATATTTTTGCTTATTAGTTTCTCAGTGCTGACCATCCCATAATGTCAGTAAAAAGTCTGACAACACCAGGTTTTAGTCCAACCGATTTATTTGATAATCTTCGCACAAGCAAGCAAGCTTTCGAGGTTAGCCCCTTCGTCAGGTGAATGGAGAGTTCTGGCCTCAGACAGAGCATATAAAGCACAGACAGTTTAGAGATTGCTGATTAGAATGCGAATCCTTACACCTAACCTGCTGTTCAAGTCTTAAAGTGGCTGATAATGTGATAATGTGACAGAAGTCTAAATTTAGACATGAAAAGTTTTTCTAACCTGCACCCAAATGCCTTGATCCTGTAACCCCTGTAACAAATCTATCAATCTCAGTTTGACACCTCAGTTTTTGGGAGAAATTGTTGAAGATGTCTCCTGTCTGTGTGTGTGTGTGATTGAAGTGCTTCTCGACTTAGACTTAGACTGAGACTGCGACGTGCAGGTTACCACAGCAACCCAAACTTCCCGAGTGAATTGTTCCCCGCTACCCACCACATGACGGTCTGGGCAACTAGCACAGTGCATCTCCTTCACACAACAGTCCAACGTTGCAGAAAAGACAGGCATGTTGTCAAAGATTCCCCATTTGTACTCATCAGGACAAATGCAAGAATACCAAATTTTGGAAGATCACAACTTACGCCAAAAAAAGAAAAATGGTGCTGATTGGTTGCCAAGTCGATTTTGATTGGCTAGGGTGTTGCCATGGAGAAAGCGACGTTCAAGCCCTGTGCGACGAAGCTGATTGTTTACGGAATAGTTCCTGAATTCGAAGAAGGACAAGGACAGCAGATACATGGAAATACCTCCACCACCTGCAGGTTCCCCTCCAAGCCGCTCATCATCCCATTTGGAAATATGTGGGCCGTTCCTTCACAGTCGGTGGGTCAAAATCCAGGAGGTCCCTCCCTAACGGCATTGCGGGCCAACCCACAGAACATGGACTGCAGCGATTCAAGAAGGCAGCTCACCCTCATCACCACCTTCTCAAGGACACCTAGGGATAGGTAATAAATGCTGGCCAGCCAGTGACGCCCATGTCCCACGAATGAATAACAAAAATATTATAAACAAAAGGGACTTTGGAAATTGC
Source organism: Prionace glauca (assembly GCA_037974335.1). NCBI lineage: Eukaryota > Metazoa > Chordata > Chondrichthyes > Carcharhiniformes > Carcharhinidae > Prionace > Prionace glauca. Next base: position 82,651,913 of record CM075734.1, on the reverse strand, counting down.
CCAGGAATGTCTCACTGAATAGCAACAACTTACATTCATATAGCGCCTGCAACAGAGCAACACTTTCCAAGATACTTCACCCAGTCATTATCCAATCAAACCTCAGACGGGCTGGCAGATGATGTTGGATCAGCTGATCCAAAAATCAGGTTGAAGCGATAGTTTCATAGAGCATCATAACGGAGAAATGAAAGGCAGGGAGTTTCAGGGAAGCGGAGAAAATAGGAGCAGGAGGAGGCCATCTGGCCCTTTGAGCCTGCTCCACCATGCATCATAATCATGGCAGCTCCTCTATCTCAATACCACACTCCAGCACTCTCCCCATGTTCCTTCACACCTGTAGAGTCTAGCAATCTGTCTGTTTGCTTCTTAATTAGATTCAGTGTTCTGGCCAATATTTATCCCTCAACCAACATCACTGAAAGAAACAAATAATCTCACATGTGAACAACTTGCCTACTGCATCAGTGAGTAGACTTCAGAAGTAAAGTGCCTGGGGCATCCTGAGACTGCGAAAAGGGCTTTATAAATTAAAGTTCCTTCTTCCAGAGCTCCGAAGTTCAACCACCCACCTCATCCAACTGGTGGAATGTCTGCGGAGGGGTTAAAGTTGGGCAATGACCATTGTTGCAGTGAAGTGTTTGTCTTCTGCAAACTTTGAACCGAGGAAAATAGGAACAGTACCAGGCCATTCAGCCCATCGAACTAGTTCTGCCATTCAAAGAGATCATGGCCAATCTGTGGTTTGATTCCGTATTCCTTAATAACTTTGCTTAACAAAAAATGTCCATCTTGAATTTTTAAAGATAGCAACTGAACTAGCATCATTCAGGCAGCACGGGTGGCACAGTGGTTAGCACTGCTGCCTCAACTCCAGGGACCCAGGTTCAATTCTGGCTTTGGGCCACTGTCTGTGTAGAGGTTGCATGTTCTCCTTGTGTCCGCATGAGTTTCCTCCGGGTGCTCCGGTTTCCTTGCACACTCCAAAGGTATGCAGGTTGGGTTGATTTGACATGGCAAATTGTTCCTTAGTGCCAAGGGAATTAGCAGGATAAACACTTGGGGTTATAGTGATAGGGGCTGGATGGGATTATCAGCACAGGGTCAGTGGGTTGAATGGCCTCTTCGGCATCCTATGGTCAATGGCCCTTTGTGGACATTGACATAGAAACTAGAAGTAGGAGTCGGCCTTTCAAACCTGCTCTGCAATTCACCTTGATCATGGCCGATCATTGAATTCAATATCCTGATCCCCCCCTTCTCCCCACATCCTTTGATCTCTTTAGCCCCAAGAGCGATATCTAATACCTTCTTGAAATCAGACAACGTTTTGGCCTCAACTACTTTCTGTGGTAGTGAATTCCACACATTCACCACCCTCTGGGTGAAGAAATTTCTCTTCACCTCAGTTCTAAAAGGCTTATCCCTTATCCTGAAACTCTGACCCCTGGCTCTGGACTCCCCAGCCATTGGGAAATTTGTTTCTGAATCTACTCTGTCTAACTCTTAGAATTTTATAAGTTTCTATGAAATCCCTTCTCACTCTTCTAAACTCCGGTGAACATAATCCTAACTGGCTTAATCTCTCCTCATATGACAGACCTGCCATCCCAGGAATCAGCCCGGTAAACCTTTGCTGTGCTCCCTTTATAACAAGGACATCCTTCCTCAGATAAGGACATCAAAGCTGTACACGATATTCCAGGTGTGACCTCACCAGCTCCCTATACAATTGCAGTAAAACATCCCTATCCCTATAATCCAATCCTCTCTCTATGAAGGCCAACATACTATTTGCCTTCCTTACTACCTGCTCTATCTGCTTGCTTGCTTTCAGCTACTGATGCACGAGGACTCCAAGATCTCATTGAGTATCCACCTCTCTCAATTTACACCCTTTCAAGTAGCAACCTACCTTCCTATTATTGCTACCAAAGTGAATAACCTCACATTTATCCACATTATACTGCATCTGCCAGGTAGATGCCCACACACTCATCCTGTCCAAATCATACTGAAAGCATCTCTACATTCTCCTCACAGCTCACCCTCCCATCTAACTTTGTATCATCTGAAAATCTAGAGATAATACATCCTCTTCCAAACCATTAATATCATAGAATCCCTACAATGCAGAAGGAGGCCGTTAAGTCTGCACTGACAACAATCCCACCCAGACCCTATTACTGTAACCCCACACTATTTACCCTGTCAGTCCCTCTGAAACTAGGGTCAATTTAGCACGGCCAATCCACTTAACCTGTACATCTTGGGACACTAAGGGGCAATTTAGCATGGCCAATCCACCCTAACCCGCACATCTTTGTTCTGTGGGAGGAAACTGGAGCACCCGGAGGAAACCCACACAGACACAGGGAGAACTGTATAATGTGAATCATTGTGGACAACTTTCTTGTTTTTGTGTTTTCCCACACCCCTGTTTGCCTTTTTTTGCCCACTGTCTGCCTTCCACACAGAACAGCATCGCTCCTGCCTGCGTTCATTTGAGACCGAGTTGGATCTGGTGCCAGTAAAATTCAGAGACGTGAGAGTGCAGCTTTCTGCTCCTGTGAGTTAGTGAGGTCCCTGGGTGTTGGATCAGAATCTGTGCTCACTGACAATGATTGACACTTCAGAAATAGAAGCATGCTTTAAATATAGATGTGGACAGCTTGTGACTGTAAATGGGGGAAAATGCTCTGAAATTATTTGATGTCTTTATTCCTCTCTCTCCCTAAGATGTATCATGAATGGACCACAGGAGACCTCCTAGGGGTTGACCCTGTTCCTTTTAAATAAGCAATGGAGTTGTCTATTTTCACCTTTAGGAGTTGATGGAACTGCCCAATGGTGGAAGTTCGCTAATTTTATACTCTCGCTCAGTGAATAAAACAAACTTTAAACATTTCCCTACAGCCCCCGGTCCTTGTTTTCTCTATTGAAGCTTTTAAGACACAGAGTACATTTTAATGTAAGCCTCTTTATAAAGAAAGTGAAGCAATCTAACGGATTAGTATGCTTTCCAGCAGCCTGCCCTGTTAAACCTGTCCTCTGTGAGAGAGAACAATGGGCTGCTATGGGCCAGCGACAACATTGTTATTTCAGCTTGGGCTTCAGAATGGAAATCTGAGGTAGGTCCAGGAGTTGATAAGGTGATATATTCCCCAGGTCTGGCCCGCAAATCCCACTCTCTCCACTACAGCCTCCCTTAACTATTAAGGGGGAGCAGCATGCTGGCACAGTGATTAGCACGGCTGGCTCACAGCGCCAGTGACCTGGGTTCGATTCCTGGCTTAGGCCACTGTCTGTGTGGAGTTTGCACATTCTCCCCGTGTCTGCGTGGGTTTCCTCCGGGTGCTCTGGTTTCCTCCCACATCGTGAAAGATGTGCGGGTTAGGGTGCATTTACCTGAACAGGCGCTGGACTTTGGTGACGAGGATAATTTTGCAGTACCTTCATTGCAGTGTTAATGTAAGCCTTACTTGTGACTAATAAATAAACTTTACTTAACTTTCACTGTTTTGGTCACTTCATTAGAATGGGGGAGATGGTGATTTTGCAGAAATATCTCTGGATTTGTAATCCAAAGAAACCCAAGTCAATGCTTAACATCTTAGAATGGCAGCTGGCGGAATTTAGCTTCAGTTAATAAACTCTGCAATTGAAAGCAATAATGATTATCCCAAAATTATCATTCATTGTCATTTAAAAAAAAAATGATTCAATAATGTCCCTTGAGGGAAGGAAATCTGCCGTCTTTACCTGGTCTGGCCAACATGTGACTCCAGACGGCACGGCACGGTAGCACAGTGGGTTAGCACTGCTGCTTCACAGCTCCGGGGTCCTGGGTTCGATTCCCGGCTCGGGTCACTGCCTGTGTGGAGTTTGTACATTCTCCTCGTGTCTGCGTGGGTTTTCTCTGGGTGCTCCGGTTTCCTCCCACAGTCCAAAGATGTGCGGGTTAGGTTCATTGGCTATGCTAAAAATTGCCCCTTAGTGTCCTGGGATGTGTAGGTTAGAGGGATTAGCAGGTAAATGTGTAGGGATATGGGGATTGGGTCTGGGTGGGATTGTGTTCGGCGCAGACTCGATGGGCCGAAGGGCCTGTTTCTGCACTGGAGGGTTCTATAGTTCTAGGGTTCTATAGTTCTAGGGTTCTATAGTTCTAGGGTTCTATAGTTCTATAGACCCACTGGCCATAAATGAAAAGGTTGGATTTATCATGCTCCACACATCTCAAAGCGCTTTCATCTCAGCGTTGGGGAGAAATCCCCAGTGGCATAATTTCAGATTGGAATTATACCATGGGATCTTTTACAACAGCTGAGAGGTCAGGTGAGGTCTTTGCAGAGTCATCACTGACCTGCATTCACTTGTTGCAAGGACCCCAGTGCCCATCAAAGCTCCGGAAACCATACCTGGTAAACAGTCCCACTTTATCGCATCCATTTCGAAATTAATTTTTTTTAATTTCAGAAACTGTTTTGAACTCTGATGCTGCAATGGGGTAAATTTAGCTGAACTCTCACATTGGGAGATTGGTGGGATGGGGTCTATGCTTGTATTATTCCTCATTTGATTCTGAGGTCAGTGCAAATTAAGCATAAGTTCCAACTGATTGTACAGTTTGGCCCTGTTCAGTGGGTAGCAATTCTCCCAAGTCCTCATCAAAGGGGTCAATAGAATCATAGAACCCTACAGCGCAGAAAGAGGCCCTTTGGCCCATCGAGTCTGCACCGAACACAATCCCACCCAGACCCTATCCCCATATCCCTACACATTTACCTGCTAATCCCTCTAACCTACACAAACCAGGATACTAAGGGGCAATTTTAGCACGGCCAATCAACCTAACCCGCACATCTTTGGACTGTGGGAGGAAACCGGAGCACCCGAAGGAAACCCACGGAGACACGAGGAGAATGTGCAAACTCCACACAGGCAGTGACCCGAGCCGGGAATCGAACCCAGGACCCTGGAGCTGTGAAGCAGCAGTGCTAACCACTGTGCTACCGTGCCGCCCTTAGTGGAGGCAGGGGTGGGGTTGCGAGTGGGGGGAGGCATTGCGCAGGCATTCTGGTGTAGAATTGCAGAGGGATCTTCTGCTGGTGCCTGCCTTGAGGAATCAGGAATCCCAATGGATGCTGGCATGAAGCCAGTTAATGTCCGACTAAGGGGATGCAGGTGAGGGCCCAGTCAGAATCTCCCGCCTGGGCCCAGTTCTCCGTGAAACTGGCAAGAAAGTTTGCTGGTCTCGAACACATCTGGAACAACCTGAAGAGTACCTGGGGCTGCCTCTGGAGTTTGGGAAGGTGGCGACCATGGCCCCTGGAACACAACAGGGGGAGTACCGATCTGTACGATTTCCCACTTTCAGCATTACTCCAGATCCATCTTTCAGCTGGAGAGCGTTACTCAGGAACTCCATCTTTTTACTTCAATATTCGAATCATAGAATCTCGACAGTGCAGAATGAGGCCATTCAGCCCATCGAGTCTGTGCTGACCACAAGCCTACCCAGGCCCTATTCCCACAACCACACAATTTTAGCAATCAACTCAACCTGCACCTCTTTGGGCTCTTTGGGTCAGTGATTTCAAGTGCCCTTTAAATACACACCTGGATGTGATGGTGGGACAACTTGACACATCTGGGCACAAAACCCTCAGATGCATAATTCCATCAGGGACGGAAACATTGGCATGATTTCAAATCATCATCCGCAGTGGGAAAGATTCTCCGTTCCTCACCATTACCATGGGACTTAAACCCAGGTGGGAGAACTCCACCTGGTGTGTTTGGCATCAAAATTGCTCCCAAACTATCAAATCCCCTGCACGGTTTCAGAATTTTGCAGGTCAGTTGGAGGCCCTTGTTACAAACCAGTGGGCAGTGCCGTAGTGTGTGGAACTCACACTGCTAGGTCTAAAGATTATGGGTTCAAGTTTCATTCTGGGATTTAAGTGTAGGAATCAAGGCTGAAATTGGGACAGAACGAGTGTTGCACTGGTGAATCTGCTATCTTTTGGATGAGACTTTAGCTAGAGAGTGGTGGAAATGCCAGTGTAATAGTGCAACCAATGATAACACTGGAATCTATTATAATGTAACCAATGATAACTTTTTTATTTGTTCATGGGATGTAGGCATCAATGGTATTTCTTGGGCATCCTTGAGGCAAGTTGAGAATAAACCACATTGCTGAGGATCTGGAGGTGCACGTAGGCCAGACAGGTAAAGATGGCAGATTTCCTTCCCTAAACATAGAATTAGGTAACATAGAACCCTACAGTGAGAAACAGGCCCTTCGGCCCATCGAGTCTGCACCGAACACAATCCCACCCAGACCCTATCCCCATATCCCTACACATTTACCTGCTAATCCCTCTAACCTACACATCCCAGGACACTAAGGGGCAATTTTAGCGTAGCCAATGAACCTAACCCGCACATCTTTGGACTGTGGGAGGAAACCGGAGCACCCGGAGAAAACCCACGCAGACACGAGGAGAATGTGCAAACTCCACACAGGCAGTGACCCGAGCCGGGAATCGAACCCAGGACCATGGAGCTGTGAAGCAGCAGTGCTAACCACTGTGCTACTGTGCCGCCCTTTAGGGCATTAGTGAATCAGATGGGTTTTTAAACAATGTTTTAATGGTCATCATTAGAATTTTAATTTCAGATTTTACTATTGAATTCAAATTTCATCATCTGCCATGCTGGGGATTTGAACCCAGATCTTGCCCCGAATTACTCTGGTCTCTGGATTTTCAGTCCAGTGACAATATCACTAGGCCACTGTGAGGGTCAGCAGACCTGGTACAAATAGAAAGCAGATGGGGATTGAGGGAAGTTGTTGAGTCCGAGGCTGTTTCCTGAACATGTGACAAAAGTTTTGTTGCTAAATCTTTCTCTCTGATTTATTTTGCAAAGTTAGTTGTTTTATTGCTTGCAACTGAAATATCCCGTCTGTCGGATGAACAGTTCACCTCACTCACTCAGGGAGCAGTCGAGGTGAATATAGCAGAGAATCATTTCAGGGGGCGTTGAATAAATAGAGAGGAATAGAAGGATACGGTGAATTAAAGTGGGATGGGCGATTGCTTGTGTGGAACATATAGAGTAAGAAGTCTCACCACACCAGGTTAAAGTCCAACAGGTTTATTTGGTGGCACAAACCACAAGCTTTCAGAGTGCTGCCCCTTCATCAGGAGAGTCAGCTGACGAAGGAGCAGCACTCTGAAAGCTAGTGGCTTTTGCTACCAAATAAACATGTTGGACTTTAACCTGGTGTGGTGAGACTTCTCACTGTGTTTAAGAACATAAGAACATAAGAAATAGGAGCAGGAGTAGGCCATCTAGCCCTTCGAGCCTGCCCCGCCATTCAATAAGATCATGGCTGATCTGTTGTGACTCAGCTCCACCTTCCCGCCCTCTCCCCATAACCCTTAATCCCTTCTCTTATCAAAAACCCATCAACCCGTTTCTTAAAAATATTTAGCGAGGCAGCCTCCACCACTTCAACGGGCAGAGAATTCCAGAGATTCGTCCAACGCCGGCATCTCCACATCATGGAACGTATACACCAGCTCGGACCGGTTGGCAGAATGGTTTTGATTGTGGTGTAAGAACTCTACGTAGTTCTGTGTAATTATGATGTGATTACCGCAAACACAGCGGCCGTTAAATACAAAAATAACAGGAGCAAGCATTTCGGTGCTTTGTTTTACTGACAGCCCGGTGAAGTGCAGATAATAAAGAGCCACATTTGACAAGTGTTTAATGCAACAATTTAGTTTGCTTTCTTAATCGATCAATTTCTCATGACGCTACTCAACCACTAGTGAAGTTTATTACACATGAGCCTCACATATTGAGTTCCTGAATTGCTTCTGAACCCTCCCTGGGAAATGGAACCACTTCTATTCAAACGGAAGTGCTGTTTTCTTTATTTGCATCAGGTTTGTATGAGTCTGCCGAGAACTTTGGTTGTTCCAAGGTCATCATTAAAGCTGGATCTAAGCGTTTGATCGGACTGTTTTTTTTTTTAAAAAAAATTATGCCCTGGTGTTCAGCTCATCGGTTTGAAAACAATGGACGATTTTACATTCTCTGCACAAACGCGTGGCACGGCACTCTTGAAATAACACTGTGCGAGTAATAGCCTCTGCATGCTCAATGCCACTGTCTGAAGTTCCCCGGCACATTACATTTGCAGAAAAATCTGCCTGCTTATTTCCAGGCAGTTAGCGACTCCATTAAAACTTCCCAACACTGATCTCTGAAATGGGCCTATGGGAGTTCTTTGCATACAAGGGGCTATTTTCAGTCCTTAACACAAAACTGGTTTACTTGGGGGGGACGGGGGGGTGGGGGGGGGGGGGGGGGGGGGTGGGGGGGGGGGGGGGAACTGATAACACTCGGGAAAACCGAGTTCCAGCTGCTGGCCAAACGGAAGGCCCTTAAAGCGATGGCACATTAGGCTGGAGCCTATTCAGTTTAAGAACATAAGAAATAGGAGCAGCAGTAGGTCATCCAGCCCTTCGAGCCTGCCCCGCCATTCAATAAGATCATGGCTGATCTGTCGTGGCTCAGTTCCACTTTCCCGCCCTCTCCCCATAACCCTTAATCCCCTCTCTTATCAAAAACCCATCAACCCGCTTCTTAAAAATATTTAGCGAGGCAGCCTCCACCACTTCAACGGGCAGAGAATTCCAGAGATTCACCACCCTTTGAGTGAAGAAGTTCCTCCTCAACTCCGTTCTAAACCGCCTCCCCTTTATCTTGAGGCTGTGCCCCCTAGTCCTACTGTCTTTTTTGAGCGGGAAGAGTCTCTCCACCTCTATCCTATCCATCCCATTCATCATCTTATACGTCTCAATGAGATCTCCCCTCATTCTTCTAAACTCTAACGAGTACAAGCCTAGTTTATTCAGCCTCTCCTCATAGCTCAATCCCCTCAACTCCGGTATCAGCCTAGTAAACCTCCTCTGCACTCCCTCCAGGGTCAAAATATCCTTGCGCAGTTGCGGTGCCCAAAACTGCACACAGTACTCCAGCTGCGGCCTCACCAATGCCCTATACAGCTGCAGCAAGACCTCCCTACTTTTATATTCAATCCCCCTCGCTATGAAGGCCAGCATCCCATTCGCCTTCCTGACCACCTGCTGCACCTGCAAGCTGGGTTTTTGCGACTCATGCACAAGGACCCCGAGGTCCCTCTGCACCGTCGCCTGCTGCAGTTTTTCGCCCCGTAAATAATAGTCCTTCCTACCATTCCTCCTACCAAAGTGGACCACCTCACACTTGCCAACATTAAATTCCATTTGCCATTTCCTGGACCATTCGCCCAGCCTATCTAGATCCTTCTGCAGACTCTCCACACCCTCCTCACAATTTGTCTTTCCCCCAATCTTGGTGTCATCAGCAAATTTCGACACCCTGCACTCGGTTCCCTCCTCCAGATCATCTATATAAATGGTAAATAGCTGAGGCCCCAGCACCGACCCCTGGGGCACCCCACTAGTCACCAACCGCCAATCCGAATAGCATCCATTGACCCCCACTCTCTGCCTCCTATTTGACAACCAATCCTCTATCCACGCTAACACCCTATCCCCAACTCCATGTCCCCTGGCCTTCTGCAATAACCTCTTGTGAGGTACCTTGTCAAACGCCTTCTGAAAATCCAGAAAGACCACATCCACCGGCTCTCCTCTATCCACTGCCCTAGACACATGCTCATAGAACTCCAGTAAATTTGTCAGACACGACTTCCCTTTAATGAAACCGTGTTGTGTCCGCCCTATCAAGCAATTCCCCTCAAGATGCCTCGCTATTTCCTCCTTAATGACGGATTCTAACATTTTACCTACCACAGATGTTAAACTAACCGGCCTATAATTCCCCGCCTTTTGCCTGGCACCCTTCTTAAACAACGGCGTAACATTAGCCGTTTTCCAATCTTCCGGCACTTCCCCGGAATCCAGCGACGTGTGGAAAATAACCACCAAGGCATCTACTATCACCTCCGCCATTTCTTTCAGAACCCTCGGATGCATTCCATCCGGTCCTGGGGACTTGTCCACAATCAGCCCCTCCAGTCTGTCGAGCACCACCTCTCTGGTAACAGTAATGTCATTAAGACCCTCCATTCCTACCACCTTTCCATCGCTAACACCCGGCAAATTATTCACGTCCTCCTCCGTGAAGACAGAAACAAAAAAGTTATTCAAGACCTTAGCCATATCCCCATCCCCTCGCACTAGCTCCCCTTTTAGATACGCAGAGAGACCTGGGGGTGCAGGTACACAAGTCCCTGAAGGTGTCGGTGCAGGTGCAGAATGTGATGAGGAAAGCGTATGGCATGTTAGCCTTCATAGGAAGGGGTATAGAATATAAGAGTAGGAGTCTGATGTTGCAGTTGTATAGAACGTTGGTTAGGCCTCACCTGGAGTACTGCGTCCAGTTCTGGTCGCCGTACTACCGGAAGGATGTAGAGATCCTGGAGAGAGTGCAGAGGAGATTTACCAGGATGTTGCCTGGTATGGAAGGGCTGTCTTACGAGGAAAGATTGAACGCACTTGGGCTGTTTTCCCTTGAGAGACGTCGGCTGAGGGGGGATTTGATAGAGGTTTATAAGATTATGAAGGGGACAGATAGAGTAGATGGTGATAAGCTTTTTCCGCTATTAGAAATGGATAGAACGAGGGGTCACGGGCTTAGGGTGAGGGGGGCTAGATATAAGACTAATGTTAGAGGGCAGTTTTTCACACAAAGGGTAGTGGGGATGTGGAATGCACTGCCGAGTGAGGTGGTGGAAGCAGGCACGCTAGGGTTGTTCAAGAGTCACTTGGACAGCCACATGAGCAGTTTACATATAGGGGGATATAGCAGGCCTTATTAAGCATTGTAGGCTTGGGGTCAGTTTAGTCTCAGGGGTATAGAGTCTTTAATAATGAAATTTTTATCCACAGGCACTTACCATCTCGAGGGCATCATGGCAGCACAGAGGTTATCTCTGTTGCTGTGCGGACACATGGAGTTGGGCCTGTGTCCGTGGGAGTTTGTGCGTTCTCCCCGTGGTTGCGTGGGTTTCCTCCGGGTGCTCTGGTTTCCTCCCACATCCCAAAAATGTGCTTTTAGGCTGATTGATTGGGTAACAAATTGTCCCTATATTGGACCTCCCTGATCCTCACACAGTAGGCATAGACTAGAGTCATGAATAGGTCACTGACCATGGGACGGCGGCGCGGGCTCGTTGGGCCGAAGGGCCTGTTTCCCGTGCTGTTTTGTTCTTTGTTCTTTGTTCTTTCTCATCCTCTAAAGGACCAACGTTTACCCTAGCCAGCCTCTTCCTTTTTATATATTTATAAAAACTCTTGCTATCCTTTTTTATATTAAGTGCTAGCCCAGCCTCATAGCTTCTCCTACCCTCCTTTATCAATTTCTTTGTCAATCTTTGTTGACGTTTAAACCTTTCCCAATCCTCTTCTCGCCCACTGCTCTTAGCTACTCTAAACTCTTCCGCTTTTAATTTAACACTTTCCTTCACCTCCTTCGTTATCCACGGCTTATTACCTATCCTCCTACTGTCCTTTTTAACCATCGGAATAAATTTCTGCTGAGCACCAAGAAAGATCTCCTTAAAGATCCTCCACTGCTCCTCAGCAGACCTACCTTCCAACGCACTCCCCCAATCCACATTCGCCAATTCTTCTCTCATCCTACCATACTCCCCTCTATTCAAAGAAAGGATGCGTGTCCGGGAACCCAACTTCTCCTCCTCCATCTGCACCAGAAACTCCACCATACAATGATCACTCTCTCCAAGAGGATCCTTCACCGCAAGGTCCCTAATTCTACCCGCCTCATTACACAGCACCAGATCCAAGATAGTTCGCTCCCTCGTCGGCTCCAACACACACTGTTCAAGGAAATTATCCCTGCAGCATTCCAAGAACTCCTCCTCGAGCCCACCTCGTCCAACATGGGTCGACCAATCAATATGCAGATTGAAATCTCCCATAACTACTGTCGTCCCATTCCTGCACGCCGCACTTATTTGCGCGTTAACAGCCCGCCCCACCTCCAGATCATTATTCGGGGGCCTATAGACGACACCCACCAGCGTCTTCCTCCCTTTTCTGTTCCTAATCTCCACCCACAACGATTCCACTTTCTGCTCCTTGGCTCCGATATCATCCCTTGCTACCACCTTGATACTATCCTTCATCAGCAGAGCTACGCCACCCCCTCTTTCCTCCTGCCTATCCTTCCTAAACACTTGATAGCCCTGTACATTCATCTCCCAGTCCCTGTCACCTTGCAGCCACGTCTCTGTAATGGCCACCAGATCGTATCCATTTGTGTCGATCTGCGCCACCAGCTCATCCACTTTATTCCGAATGCTTCGTACATTCGGGTGCAGCGCTTTCATCCCAGCCTTCACCTGGACCCTATTTGCCGTAACGCCACCAATTGGGACATCCTTGGCCTCTTCCCTTACCTGTACCCTATCCTGAACTTTAGACCTCATAGCGTCACCTACCCTCGCACCCTCCCCCCCCCTAATTAGTTTAAAGCCCTGTCTACAGTCCTCTTTACTCGATTCGCCAGCACTCTGGTCCCAGCATGATTCAGACCAACCCCATCCTGCCCGAACAGGTCCCACCTACCCCAATACTGGTGCCAATGCCCCATAAATTCGAACCCATTCCTCCCACACCAATCCCTGAGCCACCCATTTACTTCGTTTATCCTATCAACCCTACGCCCGTCTGCCCTCGGTTCAGGCAGTAGCCCAGAGATAACCACCTTGTCGGTTCTACTTTTTAATTCCATTCCCAGCTTTTCATACTCCCTTCCCAGATCCTCAGTCCGCATTTTGCCTACGTCGCCGGCACCCACATGTACCACAACGACCGGGTTCTCACCCTCCCGCTCCAGATTCCTCTGCAGCCCAGCTGCGACATCCCGTACCCGAGCACCAGGCAGACAACACACCCTTCTGTGCACTTTGTCATTGTGACAAAGGACAGTGTCAATACCCTTCACCCCACTATCCCCAATCACTACTACGTTCCTTTTCCCCTTCTCTTTGCCTATGTCCTGCTGCATCACTGTACCGTGTGCAGTTTGCTCACCAACCTCTCCTGCCTCGTCCTCTTCCAGACTGGAAGCAAGAACCTCAAACCTGTTATGCAGGTTGTTCACCCCCATCATTGATCCTTTTCCAACCAGGTAACTAGGAAGAGGGGCTTCCCTACTTACCCTCAGTTACCCTCTCTCCCCAGTCTCTGAAAAATCCTGTGTTCTCTTCCGTTCTGATTATCCCACCATCCAGAGCAGCTCTCTCTCTTTCTGGCTATCCTCCTCCGTATGATCAACCCCTTCCCAATCATTGTCCCTCTTTTGCTTGTTATATTCTTTTCATAGTCATCCCTGTGTCCTGATTTCCACCCTCCATCTCCAAACCCTCCATCCCCAAAACCCTCCATCCCCAAAACCCTCCATCCCCAAACCCTCCATCCCCAAAACCCTCCATCCCCAAAACCCTCCATCCCCAAAACCCTCCATCCCCAAACCCTCCATCCCCAAAACCCTCCATCCCCAAAACCCTCCATCCCCAAAACCCTCCATCCCCAAACCCTCCATCCCCAAAACCCTCCATCCCCAAAACCCTCCATCCCCAAAACCCTCCATCCCCAAAACCCTCCATCCCCAAAACCCTCCATCCCCAAACCCTCCATCCCCAAAACCCTCCATCCCCAAAACCCTCCATCCCCAAACCCTCCATCCCCAAACCCTCCATCCCCAAAACCCTCCATCCCCAAACCCTCCATCCCCAAAACCCTCCATCCCCAAACCCTCCATCCCCAAACCCTCCATCCCCAAAACCCTCCATCCCCAAACCCTCCATCCCCAAAACCCTCCATCCCCAAAACCCTCCATCCCCAAACCCTCCATCCCCAAACCCTCCATCCCCAAACCCTCCATCCCCAAACCCCTCCATCCCCAAACCCTCCATCCCCAAACCCTCCATCCCCAAACCCCTCCATCCCCAAACCCTCCATCCCCAAACCCTCCATCCCCAAAACCCTCCATCCCCAAAACCCTCCATCCCCAAAACCCTCCATCCCCAAAACCCTCCATCCCCAAACCCTCCATCCCCAAACCCTCCATCCCCAAAACCCTCCATCCCCAAACCCTCCATCCCCAAAACCCTCCATCCCCAAAACCCTCCATCCCCAAACCCTCCATCCCCAAACCCTCCATCCCCAAAACCCTCCATCCCCAAAACCCTCCATCCCCAAACCCTCCATCCCCAAAACCCTCCATCCCCAAACCCTCCATCCCCAAACCCTCCATCCCCAAACCCTCCATCTCCAAACCCTCCATCCCCAAAACCCTCCATCCCCAATCTCCTCTCTTTCCCAGTTATCACATTTGCCAGCACTTGGATTGTTTTCCCACATTCCTGATCAAGATCGTAGAATCCCTACAGTGCAGAAAGAGGCTGCATTGAGTCTGCACCAACTCAATGGGCCAAATGGCCTCCTTCTGCACTGCAGGGACCTCTCGCTCAAACCCCTTTCTGGTTTGATTCTGTGTTTAAAACATTGAGTTAAATCCCACCTTGATATATTCCATCTGTGTTAAGCTTTCTTTCAGTGCAGCGAGCTGGCAGACTGAGGAACACTGCATTTCAAAAGCCAAACCCTGACTTGATAAATCAATGTCAGCTTTGTGTCACTTACTCACAGCTTTCAAGTAAATTGCATGCCACGTCATTCCATTGGATTTCTATTCTTTCTCACTGTGCTTGGATTTTTCTTCTGCAAACCCCGAAAACTGGCTTCAATCCCTGATTCGTGAGCCAACCTTGAAGGCTTGTGTTGTTTGGGTAAAGTAACGGGAACTAATTGTCTCAAGAAAGTAGATCCGGGCGCCACGATTCACTGCCGCACCGTGGGCGTGCGCCACCTCACAGTGTATCAGTCCTCCAGCCCACATGGAGAGTCAACAGAAATCAGCCCGATGAGGATCCGGCCTCTGGAGTCTTGGGAGTGTAATCGCTTTGGACTTATGAGATCCGGAATGATGGCAGTGGGAGTCTGCAAGTAAATGGATTTAATGTGCCAGAGGGAGAGAGAGATAGAGATAGAGAGAGAGGGAGTGATGAAGGGGTGGGTGGATGGGTGGATGGATGAGTGGGTGGATGGAAAAACTAAATGAATTTTCCAAATCAAAATGTCTGCCACAGCAAGGTATGCAAAGCTCCTGCTTATAATAAATGAAGAGGTTGGAGATGCTGTTGGGATAGTTCAGAAGTTTAAAGAAAAATGCAAAACTGACGTTTGATAGCTTCTTAACAGGCCCTCATCAAGGATCAGCTTCATCCTTTTATGGACAGGAGAGAACGAGTTAAATTGTTTCATTAGTTGAAAGCTGAGTGAAGATAATGAAAGAACTCCAGTTTTGAAAAATTCATAGACTGTAGAAGCATAGAAATATAGAAACTAGAGGCAGGAGTAGGCCATCCAGCCCTTCTATTCTGCTCCGCCATTCATTTTGATCATAGTTGATCATCGAATTCAATATCCTCATTCCCCCTTCCCCCCATATCCCTCAATCCCTTTAGCTCCAAGAGCTATATCTAATTTCTTCTTGAAATCAAACAACATTTTAGCCACAACTACTTTCTGTGGGAGTGTGTTCCACACATTCACCATCCCCTGGGTGAAGAAATTTCTCCTTGCCTCAGTTCTAAAAGATTTACCCCTTATCCTCAAACTATGTTCCCTCGTTCTGGACTCCCTCACCATCTGGAACATTCTTTCTGAATCTGCCCTCACTAATCAAAGAAAAAAAACAAAGAACAACACAGCACAGGAAACAGGCCCTTCGGCCCAACGAGCCCGCACCGCCGTCCCATGGTCAGTGACCTATTCATGATTTTAGTCTATGCCTAATGTGTGAGGATCAGGGAGGTCCAATATAGGGACAATTTGTTACCCAATCAATCAGCCTAAAAGCACATTTTTGGGATGTGGGAGGAAACTGGAGAACCCGGAGGAAACCCACGCAACCATGGGGAGAACGCGCAAACTCCCACGGACACAGGCCCAAATCCATGTGTCCGCACAGCAACAGAGATAGCCTCTGAGCTGTCATGATGCCCTCGAGATGGTCCAGTTTACGCACACCAATGACATGAAGCAGTAGGCAACTCCCGAAGCAATATCCAAGAGCAGCCCACCACAACCTGCCACCCACATGCCCCTTGCTGGACTTAATCCTGGAAGAATTTTATAAATTTCTATGAGACCTGCTCTCATTCTTCTAAGCTCCAGTGAATATAATCCTAACCGACTTAATCTTTCCTCGTATGACAGACCTGCCATCCCAAGAATCAGGCTGGTAAACCTTCACTGTATTCCCTCTAATAACAGGGACATCCTTCCTCGAACAAGGACACCAAAACTGCACCCTAAAACTAACCCAAAGGCAGAATACTCCAGCTATGGACTCAAAAACACCCGAAACAGTTACAGTAAAAAAATCTCTATCCCTATACTCAACATTGCATTAAATGTACATACTGAGACTGACTGAAAATCGGGAAATCCATTAATCAGTTGAAGCACCTGAGCCCCAGATCAAAGATTGTTTGATTGACAGCTCTAGCTCTCTGATCTTTGCTACTAATTGCACAATGTTTACTGACACAAGGTCAGAGGTTTCAAGTGTTTGAAATTTTATCTGTTGAAATATTAAGGAGTCCAGAAGATTTTTTATCGGGCTGTATAGAGGGGCATGAGACGGCATGACTAGGACACAGGGCGTGTGGTAGGAGTGAAATTGGTGATGATTGGAGGGCCTTTCTGTTTTTATTTTTACCTGGACAAAAGTCCCACAACATTGAAACCGGCCTTTTAAACAGCCCTGCACCCCCCCCCCCCAGCAGCCCTTGTGGTTGTCTCTGAACTCTTTCCCTGATAGGCTGGCCCCTCTCCAACCTGCACCAACAGGGTTTGGTGGATTGGTCATGTGAAATTGCCCCTTTGGATCCAAAGGTGTGTAGATTTGGGAATTAACCACGGTGAATGTGTGGGAATACAGGGATAGGGGTGGGGAAGGGTCTGTGTAATGTGCTCTTTGGAGATATGGTTCAGACACGATGGGCTGAATTCCTCCTTCTGTATTGTAGGGATTCTATGATTCAATGAACAAAATGTTGAACGAACCTGAACACTGTTGCTGTGTCGAAAACAATGGCCAGAGATAAACAAATCAATTATTCATCTGCCTGACTCTGATGTTGTCCAACATTCAAAACAGTGTGGTGAATGGAGACTCATGTCTTGGAAATAAATGAAAAGCAAGAGGCAATGAGTAGGTACGTGAGAAGAATTGGAAAGCTCTCTCAAAGACCTGGCACAGCCCAGGTGGGTGAATGGTCTGCCTTGGGCGCTGAGATGCTGTGATCGGAAGTCAACCAAATTCATTCACAAACATCCCTTCATCTTTCATGCCGAGAATATCTTGATCTGGAAGACGGGTGATCTGAACCTGGCATCCAATTCTAACCAGCGTAAAAAAATGATTGATATGCCACTGAAATCGATTGCAAACAATCACACAAAATGTTCAGCCAGGAACAGCTTGGTTAAGCATGTTGATCGAAAAAGAAGTGACGTTTCTCTCCGCACTTTGAAAATAGGCCCATCTGACCTGTTCCAGTTCATTCTTAACGTTCGAATTGTCTGTAATAGAATGCATGTTTAAAGTTTGTAATCAGAGGAGCTGTCCCCAGCCAGGGAATTATTACAGCTTCATTACAATGTGTTCGCTCTTGGTGCTGCAGGGAACTGGAGGAGTTTGTGTATTCACTCTGCCATTTGGAGATAAGCCTGTCTTAAGGCTGGCTTCAGACTCAAATGAAAACAAAAAAATGCTGGATCAACGCAGCGATTCTGGCAGCATCTGTGGAGGGAAACAGAGTTAGCTGGGGGATGTTCTGGCATCTCCATTGCCTATTTCTCACAGCAGGAAGCTGTGTGCTATTAGCTGGTGGTGAGATCTTTTGGTCTTGCCGCTATCCATGGGACTTCCCATTGACTGCACCCCACGCTGTTGGGAAAGTATGGCGGGGGTGAGCTGTCAGTGCGACCAGAAAATCCCACCAGCGAGAGCAGCTCGAAAATTCTGCCCAACATTTCAGGTCTTAATGACCCTTATGTAAAAGTGGAGCTCTGTGGAGAATTATAGGGTGGAAAAGTGGGTAAAGGGATGAGAGGCAGAATAGACCTGGGATGGGGGAGGGATGGGAGATGTGCAGGATCACGAGATACAGATTGTGGTGGAGTAACAATTCTGCTGATGATGACGGTCCACATTACCTCATATATACCCAGTCTGGAGTTGCTAGATCTGTTCAAAGTCTATCCTATTTCACACAGTGGTTGTGCCACACAACACGATGGAAGGTTTCCTCAATATGAAGGTGAGACTTCATCTCCACAAGGCCTGTGCAATGGTCACACCTTCCAATACTTAGAAATATAGGAACTAGTAGCAGAGCTAGGCCATTACGCCCTTCAAGCCTGCTCTGTTTTCAATGTGAAAATGGCTGATCCACTATCTCAATGCCACTCTCTTGATACCTCTAGAATCTAGTAATTTATTTCTTTCCTTCATAACTATATTCAATGACTAGACCTTCATAGCTCTGTGGTAGACAATTCCACTGGTTCACCACCCTCTGAGTTAAAAAAAAAATTCTCCACGCAATTTCTGGATGGTCTCCCCTGTATCCTGAGTCTGTGACCCCTTCTTCTAAACCCTCCAGCCAGAGGAAACATCAAGGCTGTATCCAGCTTGTCCAGTTCTGTCAGAATTTTATTGCTTTCACTGAGATCCCCTCTCATTCTTCTGAATTCCAGTGAATTCAGACTCAATCTCTCCTCGTACAACTAGCTCGCCATCCCAGGAAACAGTCTGGTGAACCTTTGCGGCACTCCGTCTACGGCAAGTGTACCCTTTCTGAGATAAGGAGACCAAAACTGCGCTCAATACTCCAGGTGTGGTCACAACAGGTTCCCTCCATAGCTGCAGTAAGACATCATTTCTCCTGCAGTCATGGACAGATGTAGACACCAAGATTGGGGGAAAGGCAAATTGTGCGGAGGGTGTGGAGAGTCTGCAGAAGGATCTAGATAAGCTGGGCGAATGGGCCAGGAAATGGCAAATGGAATTTAATGTTGGCAAGTGTGAGGTGGTCCACTTTGGTAGGAGGAATGGTAGGAAGGACTATTACTTACGGGGTGAAAAACTGCAGCAGGCGACGGTGCAGAGGGACCTCGGGGTCCTTGTGCATGAGTCGCAAAAACCCAGCTTGCAGGTGCAGCAGGTGGTCAGGAAG
This sequence comes from Prionace glauca, assembly GCA_037974335.1. Taxonomy (NCBI): domain Eukaryota; kingdom Metazoa; phylum Chordata; class Chondrichthyes; order Carcharhiniformes; family Carcharhinidae; genus Prionace; species Prionace glauca. Next base: position 82,632,484 of record CM075734.1, on the reverse strand, counting down.
GCGAATGGGATGCTGGCCTTCATAGCGAGGGGGATTGAATATAAAAGTAGGGAGGTCTTGCTGCAGCTGTATAGGGCATTGGTGAGGCCGCAGCTGGAGTACTGTGTGCAGTTTTGGGCGCCGCACCTGCGCAAGGATATTTTGGCCTTGGAGGGAGTGCAGAGGAGGTTTACTAGGCTGATACCGGAGTTGAGGGGATTGAGCTATGAGGAGAGGCTGAATAAACTAGGCTTGTACTCGTTGGAGTTTAGAAGAATGAGGGGAGATCTCATTGAGACGTATAAGATGATGAATGGGATGGATAGGATAGAGGTGGAGAGACTGTTCCCGCTCAAAAAAGACAGTAGGACTAGGGGGCACAGCCTCAAGATAAAGGGGGGGCGGTTTAGAACAGAGTTGAGGAGGAACTTCTTCACTCAAAGGGTGGTGAATCTCTGGAATTCTCTGCCCGTTGAAGTGGTGGAGGCTGCCTCGCTAAATATTTTTAAGAAACGGGTTGATGGGTTTTTGATAAGAGAGGGGATTAAGGGTTATGGGGAGAGGGCGGGAAAGTGGAACTGAGCCACGACAGATCAGCCATGATCTTATTGAATGGCGGGGCAGGCTCGAAGGGCCAGATGGCCTACACCTGCTCCTATTTCTTATGTTCTTATGTTCTTAAGGAGGTTGGTGGGAGTGAGGCCAAGTGTGTTTTTCTCCTTGCTTGTTCCCTCTCTCCCTGCCACAGTCCCAGTCTAGTAGTTACCTCCTTTCAGACTTAGCCAGCTGGGTCTATAGGGGTAGTTGCTAAATCACTCGTGATGATGGGGATGGATATTGAAGTCCCCACCCAGAGAATATTCTGTGCTCTTGCTACCTGAGGTGATCGACATGGAAGAGTTATTTTGTTTTACTGCAGCAAGGTTTTAATGTTTTTTTTCTATTCTCACAAGTTAACACTGCAATGAAGTTACTATGAAAATCCCCTAGTCACCACACTCCAATGCCGGGTACACTGAGGGAGAATTCTAACCAGCATGTCTTTTGGACGATGGGAGGAAACCGGAGCACCCGGAGGAAACCCACACAGACACGGGGAGAACATGCAGACTCCACACAGACAGAGCCCCCAAGCCGGGAATCGAACCTAGATCCCTGGCACTGTGAGGCAGCAGTGCTAATCACTGTGCCACCATGCAGCCCAGTCACATCAGTCATTTGTGATTGGACACTGCGACAAACACTTTCCCTGCCACACTCATCGATCACTGTCACTACAATTTGCTTAAAGCCCCATACCCAGTCCCAGCTGTAAAACAACCACGCTCCAAGCTGTGAGGGTAGCCAAGGAAATAGTGGGAACTTTGGACAGTTAGAACAATGGGAACAATGCCATCTTAATATCCTTTAAATAGAACATGAATTAATTTGCTTGCTGCGTTTTCTTTCTATTATCCTTCCTGTTCCAGTGTCATTGTGTAATGAGTTCTGCAGACAGTGTTTAAATGTGATCAATAAATGTGTGAATTTGAGATGATTCCAGGGATTCAGTCTGTTTCCTCTCCTGGAGATCCCGCTCACACACCGTGACCCTCTCCGACACTTCTCAGTAACAACACCGTGGAACTGACAACATTTTCCTTCTATCAGACGCCAGATAGTATCCGTGTGAATAAATGTCATCGTGTCATGATGATCCCAATTGGTGCCTCTGTGAGAATTGCAAAAGCTGCAAATAGAACTCTAGCAAAAAAAAACTTTCTCTTAACTTTTTCAATCCTTTCAAAAGTTTCCTAATCTTCCCTTCATTACTCATTTGATCGGCCAATTCTCTTGCTCTCAGAGGGAAAAATGCACTCAAAATGGTTGGAAGTTGAACCATACAATCCCTACCAAGTGGAGGAAGGCCATTCAGCCCATCGAATCTGTACTGGCTCTCCAGCAGAGCATCTTACCCAAGGATTTGTCAGGGACAGATTTCCAGGATTTTAACCCAGTGGCAGTGAAGGAATAGATAATGTGCATGGCTGCCACTGTTCGGTGTTGGAGGGAATGGTCATTTGTGGATATGGTGCCAATCAGGTTGATTGCTTTGCCCTGGATGGTGCCAAGTATCCTGAGTTTTGAAACTGCACCCATTCAGGCAGGTGGGGAGTATCACATCATACACCTGACTTGCACCTTGGAGATGATGGACAGGCTTTGAGGTGTCAGGAGGAGAGTTACTTGGCCCAGGATTCCTTGCCTTTGACCTGCTCCGGTAGCCACAGTATTTTTTATGGCCTGTCCAATTCTGTCTTGGTCAATGCTGACGCCAGTGGGTGTTAATGGTACTGAATGTCAAGGGGTGATGGTTAGATTCTCTGTTGTTGGGGATGGTCATTGCCTGTCGTGTGTGTGTGGTGCAAACGTTGTTTGCCAATTATCCCCCCAAGCCTGGATATCGTCCAAGTCTTGTTGCGTTGGGATATGGACTGCTTCAGTATCCGAGGAGTTGTTAATGACACTGAACACTGTGCAACCATCATTCAATACCCCCACTTCTGACCTTCTGTTGGAATGAAGATCATCGATGAAGCAGCTGAAGAGAGTTGGGCCTAGGACACTCCCCTGAGGGACTCATGCAGTGATGTCCTGGAGCTGAGATGATTGATTTCCAATCATCAGAACCATCTATGAACTCTGAGTTCTGCCTTCCTTTGTACAAGGTGTGCCTCCTATCAGTGGAGGTTTCGATTCATGTGGAAACTAGTTTGTCTAGGGTTCTTTGCTACCTTACTGAGTCAAATACAGCTGTAATATGATGGCCAGACACTCTCACCTCACCCCTGGGATTCAGCCATTTTATCCATGCTGAACCAAGACAGTAATGAGTTGAATGACCCTGGTGGAACCCAAGCTGGACATCACTGAACAGGTTATTGCTGAGCAAGTGCTCCTTGATACAAAGAACAAAGAACAACCCAGCACGGGAAACAGGCCCTTCGGCCCAACGAGCCCGCGCCGCCGCATCACCCTACACCTATTCTACCCTGCGTGTCTACGAATGGAACCCCTGACTTAGCCAGATTCAGGGGAGAATAGTGTCAATTTAGTAAACCAGTCAGCCTAAGAGCACATTTTTGGGGTGTGGGAGGAAACCGGAGCGCCCGGAGGAAACCCACGCATCCACAGGGAGAATGCACAAACTCCCACAGACACAGGCCCAAATCCATGTATCTGCACAGCCAGCAGTGCTAGTCACCGAGCTGTTGCGGCGCCCGTCTACCAGTCCAGGATCAAGCACACACACCGACACGAAGTACTAGGCCATTCCCGGAACCTCCAAGAGCAGCCCAAGCACGACCCACCGTGTGCATGCCCCTCGTTTGACAACGAGGTGGACCTCCACCTGCGGAATGAAAAGACAAAAACGTTAACTTACAAGTCTGCATTTCCGGTGCCTCCCGAGGTTCTAACCTTATTTAATAGCCCCTACTATAACCTTCCATCCCCGTTTCACTCATGTGAGTGTCTAATTGAACCTTAAACGAGTCTAACGTTCCCGCCTCCACCACCCTCCTCGGTAGCGCGTTCCACACCCCCACAACTCTCTGCGTAAAGAACCTTCCTTTCACATCCAAATTATACCTGTCCCCCCTCACCCTTAAATCATGACCTCTCGTATTTGTACCCAGTCTAGGGAGCAGTCTCTCACTATTGATTCTGTCCATTCCCTTCAGTATCTTATATACCTCTATCATGTCCCCCCTCGACCTCCATCTTTCCAAGGAGAAAAGTCCCAGTTTCTCCAACCTTTCCTCGTACCCCAGCCCCTCCATGCCAGGCAACTGTTAATGACTCCTTCCATCACTCTACTGATAATCAAGAGTAGACTGGGTGATAACTGGTCAGATTGGATTAGTCCTGCTTTTTGTGCACAGGACAAACCTCAACAATTTTTCACATTGCCAAGCAGATGCCAGTGTTGTAGCTGTACTGGACCAGCTTGGCTTAGGGCCCAGCAAAATTTGGAGCACAAGTCTGCAGAAAAGTTGCTGGAATATTTCAGGGCCCATCACCTTTGGAGTTTCCAGTGTCTTCAGCCATTTATTAATATCACGTGGAGAGAATTGAATTGGCTGATGACAGCCGTTTGTGATGCTGGGGACCTCCCGAGGAGGCTGAGATGGATCATCCAACCATCACTTCTGGCTGAAGACTGTTGCAAATGCAAATGCCTTACCTTTTGCTCTGATGTGCTAGTTTCTTCCATCATTGAGGATGGGAATTTTTGTGGAAACTCCTCCTCCAGTGAGTTGTTTAATTGTCCACCACCATTCATTACTGAATATTTCAGGACTGTAGATACCAGGAGTCCCACGTCCTTCCTATGATAATATATATACACATGTTATATATTTTGTATCTCTTTTTAATTGCATGTAATTATATGAAATGTATGCATAGTAAAAAATCCTTTTTGTCCAAATGGTCTATGGTGATTTCTATGACCCATAGAGTTTCTTTCCACTTTACTTCATCTAATCTTATTACCATGTCTTTCTATTATATTCTCCGTCGTGTTTTTATTTAATTTCTACTTAAAGTCATCAATGCTAGTGTGATGATACTGTGCCTTTAAGAAATGTATTTGTGTCATGTTTCTGTGCACATTGTTTTTAGCAGTCTGGTCTATTCACCCAGTACCAGTTTGTCTATAACTGGCAGTGCATAAATTGATGGTGCAGAAGCATAATTGACCTTAATTGCTGGAGTGTTTGTCTTAATCTGAACTAATGCCGTTTAGTTATTTTTTTTTTAGTTTGTTCCCTTAGGGTTTTTCAGAGTGGTGTTTGATTATGTTGACAGAAAAAGTCATGTACTGGGTGGGGCTAGGCTCTCAAAGAAAAACATGCTCAGTTGGAATCTTGGTAGCTCTCACTCACTTTCTCTCTCTTTCTCTTTTTGGAAATTGGATTTGGGACTGCTAGAGAATAGATCTCTTTCTCTGAAGTTCTGCTGTTTGAAGATGGACGTTTGACTTGAGGCTGCTGTATGACAGCTTTTCAGTATCTCTGTCCAGAGTTGTTAAAAGGTTAGAAATCTCGTACCCATGTAAGCCCATATGTTGTTGTGCAAACTGATTCGGAAAAGGGATCTATGTCTGTGGGGATGTTGCTTAAATTGGAACTATAAAGCGCATTTGCAGTTAAGAATTGTACCTCATCATGTTTAATTAATTCAATTGGTAGAAGTTATACTTTTTGTTATAGTTCAACTAAAGTTAAAGTTTATTTATTAGCCACAAGTAAGCTTGCATTCACACTGCAATGAAGTTACTGTGAACAACTGTGTTGTTAAATAAAGTATGTCTTAATAAAATCTTCATAGTGGGTTAATGAAATCATACCAGGAGTGAAACACCTTATGCTCACCTTAATGCCAAAGGAATGGATTCTAGTCTAACTTTATAACACTTGGAGTTTCTGATCTGCTCTCCAACATGATAGTCTCAACAATTTCCTGTACTATCAAATTGCTCATTCGAAACATCCTCTGGATTAGGAAGTTTCTCCTGAATTCTCTGTTGGATTTATCAGTAACTAATCTGATATTTATGAGTGAAATTTGACAGGTTTGTGAGTCTACCGTGAGATTGGAAAGAGTGGCAGTTGTTCTTGTGATTGCTTCATGTCAAAATTAGAAATCTGCTCACGTGATTGTATTTGGAATTTCTCTTGGAGTGTGACAACAGGGAGGTCTTTGTGAATGCATTTGCATTCATATTTCATTTTTCCTCTAAGCTAATGAACCACCTTTCAGCCAAGAAATCGAGAAATAAAAGAGAATTTCTATTTGTTTAGCTTATTTCATGACTCTGGGATTTCCTGAAGCACTTACTCAGTGACATAACTATAAGCACAGCTGTAGCTGAAATTTTGGGAATGCAGAAACCAATTTGTGCACAGAAAGATCCCACCAAAACCTGGTTAGGCTGGCGTTGTTTTGCTTAGAGCAAATAAGGTTGAGAGGGGGGACCTGATTGAGGCGTACAAAATGATAAGTGGCAGAGAGAGAATAGACAGGAAGGAATGTTTCTCCTTAATAGAGGGGTTAATAACCATGGCTATTGACAGACAGAAGATAAAGGGGCAGGAGATTTAGAGGGAATTTGAGGAAAAGCTTTTCAACCAGAGGGTGGTGGGGATCTGGAACTCACTGCCTGAAAGGGTGGACGAGGTGGGAACCTTCAAAGTATTTAAGAAGCATTTGGAGGAGCAGTCATAAAGTCATAGATGTTTACAGCATGGAAACAGGCCTTTGGTCCAACTTGTCCATGCTGCCTTTTTTTTAAACCCCTAAGCTAGTTCCCAATTTCCCGCATTTGGCCCATATCCCTCTATACCCATCTTACCCATGTAACTATTTAAATGTTTTTTAAAAGACAAAATTGTACCTGCCTCTACTACTATCTCTGGCAACTTGTTCCAGGCACTCACCACTCTCTGCGTGAAAAAACAGCCCCTCTGGACACTTCTGTGTCTCTCTCCTCTCACCTTAAACCTATGCCCACTAATTTTTGACTCCCCACCTTTGGGAAAAGATATTGACTATTCAGCTGATCTGTGACCCTCATTATTTTATAGGCCTCAGCCTCTTACACTCCAGAGAAATAAGTCCCAGTCTATCGAGCCTCTCTTTATAACTCAATCCATCAAGTCCCAGTAGCATCCTACTAAATCCTTTCTGCACTCTCTCTAGTTTAATAATGTCCTTTCTATAATAGGGTGACCAGAACTGTACACAGTTTTCCAATTGTGGCCTTACCAATGTCTTGTACAACTTCAACAAGACGTCCCAACTCCTGTACTCAATGTTCGAACCAATGAAACCAAGGATGCCGAATGCCTTCTTCACCACTCTGTCCACCTGTGACTCCAGCTTTAAGAATCTATGAACATGTACCCCTAGATCTCATTAACTGAGTAAGTCCTTCACTGGCTCAATTGAACAAGATCCTATTGCAATCCGAGACAACATTTTTCATTGTCCACTTTGCCGCCAATCTTGGTGTCATCTGCAAACTTATGAACTTGCCTCCTACATTCTCATCCAATTCACTAATATAAATGACAAATAACAGTGGATCCAGCACTGATCCCTGAGGCACACTGCTGGTCACAGGCCTCCAGTTTGAAAAACAACTCTCTACAATCACCCTCTGGCTTCTGATAAGAAGCCAATTTTGCACCCATTTAGATACCTCCCCCTGGATCCCATGAGATTTAACCTTATGCAACAACCTACCATGCGGTACCTTGTCAAAGGCTTTGCTGAAGTCCATGTAGACAACATCAACTGCACTGCCCTCATCTACCTTCTTAGTTACCCCTTCAAAAAACTCAATCAAATTTGTAAGACGTGATTTTCTATTCACAAAGCCACTCGAAACACCACAGCGAGCAAGGCTACAGGCCAGGTGCTGGAAAATGAGATTGGGATAGGTGCTTACGGCCGGCACAGACATTATGGGCCAAAAGGTCTCTTTCAGTTGTTGTAAAACTGGAATTCTCCGACCTCGCCCGCCCCTGAATCAGAACCCTGGACAGGGTTCACAGAACAGAAATCTCCGTTGGCCTCTGGCAGGTATTTATGATCTTGTCTGAGCGAGGTTGTAAAATCCCGTCTCTAGACTCTGTGACCTGGAATGATGCAAATTCCAGTCACCCTGGAGGGTCTTATTGTTAAACAGGAGTGGAAAACAAGACTTGTCCTTGCATATCTACTGATCAAGTCTCAGAATCACCTAAAAATGCTTCCCATCATTCATTCCTTTAGAGTTGTGCAACTGCTTTTCCAAGGATACAATCCGTTATCCTGCTGTATATTGTTTCTATGGGTTAAGGGGCTGTTTATCAGCTGACCCGGAAACTCTCATCCCTGGTTTTGTTACCTCCAGATTTCCATTTTCTAACCTCCATAAACTTGTCGACACATTTGCTGCCACTGAGTGCTTTGCAAGGGCACAGGATTAAAGTGATTTGCACAAGAAGCAAATGTAATGTAAATTTCCCCACACAGCGAGTGATTGTGGTCTGGGATTATCTGCCGGGAATTGTGGTAGAGGAAGACCCAATCGAGGTATACAAGGGAGCATTGGTGAACACAAACAATGTGCAGGGGTGTGGGGGGAAAAGCAAGGGAATGGCATTAAGCCACGATGCCTATGTGGCGATTCGGTGCGCACACACAATGGGCTGAATGGCCTCCGTGACAACTCACGGTGGTACAGCGGGTAGAACTGCTGCCTCACAATGTCAGGGACCCGGGTTTAATCCCTGGCTCGGGTCACTGTCTGCGTGGAGTCTGCTTGTTCACCCGTGTCTGCTCTGGTATTCTCCCAAAGTGCTGGTTAGGTTCACTGACCCGAACAGGCGCTGAAGTGTGGTGGCTCGGGGAATTTCACAGTAACTTCATTACAGTGTTAACGTAAGCCTTACTTGTGACTAATAAATAAACTTTAACTTTTAACAATTCTGTGATTGATTCTGTGATAACTTTGCTACCCGAATGAGAGGTGGGCAGTGTAACGCTGAGCTGGTCAGTGCCGTTCCACTGTCAGAGCGAGGATTGGTGCACGTGTAGTGACCCCACGCTGCGGGCCTTCTGATTTCTGGCCAGCTCGGCGACCCCACAATGCTATCTTGCAGAGTTCCCCGCCCTCTCCCCAATCACTGGCCTCCCAGGTGCCTCCAGGCGAGCCATGAACTCCCCCTCCTTTCGCCCCCATCTACCAATTCCCACCATCTCCCTCCCGCTCCCACTGGCAGCCACAGCAAATCCCAGCCTGCCGGGAACTCACCACCCTGGCGGCCAGCCCCGATTACCAGCCTCCCTCTCACTGTCACCGCAGCGGGAACCCCCACTGATCTCCCCCCACAAACCTCCCGGTCTATATGCTCTGCCCCTTTCCAACCACGTCCCCTCCGATGGGGCATTGCCCGATGCCCGATGGGCAGTGCCAAGGTGCCCCTGGGCATTGCCACATTGCTTCTTTGGCAATGCCAGGGGAACAGGCTGGCACTGCCCAGCTGGCCATGCCCAGGGGCCACCACACTTACCCCGACCTCCTGGGGTCCTCCATGACCGTCCTTTACTCTAGTGGGGGTATGGGCAGCCTGCTCCCTGCTCCTGGGGAGCTGCTGAAGTGAAATACTCCTGGCCAGGGTTGGGGGTTGTGGGGGGGGGGATTTTTTATAGAACCATAGAACTCTACAGTGCAGAAAGAGGTCCTTCGGCCCATCGAGTCTGTACCGACCACAATCCCACCCAAACTTTACCTCCATATCCCTACATATTGTTACCCACTAACCCCTCTAACCTAAGCATCTTAGGACACTAAGGGGCAACTTTAGCGTGGCCAATCAACCTAACCTGCACAATTTTGGACTTTGGTTGGAGGGGGAGGGGAAAGGATTAACAGGCCCGGAGATTTCAGTGCTGGACCCGCTAGTGAGATTTAAATGAGCATCTGTGTAATTTATTCAGCTCTACGTTGATTTCGAGCATGAAGCTGATGACTGGGGAAACCTGGAGTCTGGAGACATGCGACGCCCAGTATAAAGGCCGCTAACACGATGTCCACTTAAGTCTCCCGGTGCACTGCACCACTATAGCAGCAGCGCTGCGGACTGGGAGAACCCACCCACACCCCCCCCTCCCACCGTGTCTCCAGATCAATCTTCTGGATCTTTGGGTGGTTGGCTTGGTAATCCGTTCCAGCCGTACCACCCCCTCCAATATAAAATCACCCGCTTCTCTCTCTCTTTAGCTCCGAAGAAAGGTTAACCCTAGAACCCTACAGTGCAGAAACAGGCCCTTCGGCCCATCGAGTCTGCAACGAACACAATCCCACCCAGACCCTATCCCCATATCCCTACACATTTTACCTGCTAATCCCTCTAACCTACACACCCCAGGATACTAAGGGGCAATTTTTAGCATAGCCAATGAACCTAACCCGCACATCTTTGGACTGTGGGGAGGAAACCGGAGCACCCGGAGAAAACCCACGCAGACACGAGGAGAATGTGCAAACTCCGCACAGGCAGTGACCCGAGCCGGGAATCGAACCCAGGACCCTGGAGCTGTGAAGCAGCAGTGCTGACCCACTGTGCTACCGTGCCGCCCCAGGGTTAGGCGGACTCGAAAAGTTAACTCTGTTTCCTCTCAACGCAATTGCTGCCGGATCTGCTGAGGAACTGGGGGACATTTTCCGGCCACGCTTTTCCCAAGCCTGGAAAATGCCGCTCCCGGTCAGTGGACCTTTGCTTGGTCCTGCCCCGCCCGCTACAATCCGCATGGCGGGCGGGGATGGAAAGTGTCACCCTGTGCGTTTATGTATGTTAGGGCATGCGAAAAACTGCAGCAGGCGACGGTGCAGAGGGACCTCGGGGTCCTTGTGCATGAGTCGCAAAAACCCAGCTTGCAGGTGCAGCAGGTGGTCAGGAAGGCGAATGGGATGCTGGCCTTCATAGCGAAGGGGATTGAATATAAAAGTAGGGAGGTCTTGCTGCAGCTGTATAGGGCATTGGTGAGGCCGCAGCTGGAGTACTGTGTGCAGTTTTGGGCGCCGCACCTGCGCAAGGATGTTTTGGCCCTGGAGGGAGTGCAGAGGAGGTTTACTCGGCTGATACCGGAGTTGAGGGGATTGAGCTGTGAGGAGAGGCTGAATAAACTAGGCTTGTACTCGTTAGAGTTTAGAAGAATGAGGGGAGATCTCATTGAGACGTATAAGATGATGAATGGGATGGATAGGATAGAGGTGGAGAGACTGTTCCCGCTCAAAAAAGACAGTAGGACTAGGGGGCACAGCCTCAAGATAAAGGGGGGGCGGTTTAGAACAGAGTTGAGGAGGAACTTCTTCACTCAAAGGGTGGTGAATCTCTGGAATTCTCTGCCCGTTGAAGTGGTGGAGGCTGCCTCGCTAAATATTTTTAAGAAACGGGTTGATGGGTTTTTGATAAGAGAAGGGATTAAGGGTTATGGGGAGAGGGCGGGAAGGTGGAGCTGAGTCACGACAGATCAGCCATGATCTTATTGAATGGCGGGGCAGGCTCGAAGGGCCAGATGGCCTACTCCTGCTCCTATTTCTAATGTTCTTATGTTCTTATGTTCTTATGTTCTTTAAGGGAACAGGTCGGACGATCCGGGACTAAGCTCTTCCCTGGGCGGAGCTCATCTGCCCAGCCTTGTGTTGACTGCGCCAGAGAATAGACGTATTAATAAGCTGTTCCTGTAGCTTACTTCCACTAACCTCGTGGTTTTGTATTAGTCTTTATATCAGATCTCATACACCATATTCTGCTCGTGTTTCAGATTCCAGCATCCCAGGGTTTCGCTATTTTGGTCGATCACTGCAGAAAAAGGGAGAGATTCTCTTGTAATAAATTTAGGACTGTCTACTTTAGGCAGTAGTTTGCTGAACCAACAAGGAAAGAAAGCGTTGCTTAATCCAGTCCTGCCCACACTGAAGCCACGTAAAAGTCAGGGAATATTAAGATACATCGAAGACAATATAATTAGGCATAGAGCCAGAAAAGCCTCAATATAAATCAAAGACCGAGGCAGTTAACTGGATAAAAAGCAAGATCAGGAGCCCTGCTCAGATTAAATGGAAGGAAAAAATTGACAAATATAATCAAAGGTCAGCAATAAAAAAGATTTAAACAGCAGGTGGAATAGATATAAATTAAAGTTATTGCTGTAAGTAAAAAAAAATGGAGTGCTCCAAGACTAGAGATCTATGAACGAACAGAGGGACTAAGTCAAATCTGACACATGTAGCAAATGTGGGACAGCCAATAAAACAGAAAGCAACAATAAAGATGAGGAAGTTAGACAGAAATGGAGGGTAGAAAGATGAAGAGGGGCATAAACGGGATCAAAAAATGGGCTTAAAAAGCAATTACCCATAAAATGTTAGTTAGGAAATGGGTACATTAACAAAGGGATGAGGGAAATAAATTAATGCATCTCAAAGGGGTGACATGGTAGCACAGTGGTTAGCACTGCTGCCTCACAGTGCCAGGGACCCATGTTCGATTCCCAGCTTGGGTCACTGTCTGTGTGGAGTTTGCATGTTCTCCCCATGTCTGCATGGGTTTCATCCGGTTTCCTCTCACAGTCCGAAAGACATGTTGGTTCCGTGCATTAATCCAAACAGGCGCCAGAGTATGGTGATGAGGGGAATTTCATTACAATGTAAATGGAAGCCTACTTGTGACTAATAAATAGACGTTACTTAAACCAGGAAAATGCTGGACAGTCTCAGCAGGTCTGACAGCATCTGTGGAGAGAGAATAGAGCCAACATTTCGAATCTGGAAGACTCTTCATCAGAGCTCCATCATCAGCTCTGAAGAAGGGTCACCCAGACTGGAAACATTAGCTCTATTCTCTCTCCATAGATGCTACCAGACCTGCTGAAATTTTATGTTTTATATTTCAGATTCCAGCATCCACAGTATTTTGCCCTTAACTAATAGCGCCTGTTGAGAAATCAAAAAATATCTGAGTATTTAATGTCAGTTGTTGTTCATGCTCTGTTTCTGAGTCAGACATTCATGAGTTCAAACTCCACCCCAAGTCTTAAGCGCAGTGGAATCTAGGCCGCCACTCCAGCACAGTACTGAGGGAATGAATATAAGAACATAAGAAATAGGAGCAGGAGTAGGTCATCCGGCCCTTCGAGCCTGCCCCGCCATTCAATAAGATCATGGCTGATCTGTCGTGGCTCAGTTCCACATTCCCGCCCTCTCCCCTTAACCCTTAATAGTTATCAAAAACCTCTTATCAAAAACCCATCAACCCGCTTCTTGAAAATATTTAGCGAGGCAGCCTCCACCACTTCAACGGGCAGAGAATTCCAGAGATTCAGCACCCTTTGAGTGAAGAAGTTCCTCCTCAACTCCGTTCTAAAACGCCCCCCCCCCCCCTTTATCTTGAGGCTGTGCCCCCTAGTCCTACTGTCTTTTTTGAGCGGGAACAGTCTCTCCACCTCTATCCTATCCATCCCATTCATCATCTTATAATGCTGCGTTGTCAGAGGTGTAGTCTTTGATGTTAACTTTTATTACGGTGCAACTTCTACACATTCACGATAAGAACATAAGAAATAGGAGCAGGAGTAGGCCATCCGGCCCCTCGAGCCTGCCCCGCCATTCAATAAGATCATGGCTGATCTGTCGTGTCTCAGTTCCACATTCCCGCCCTCTCCCCATAACCCTTAATCCCCTTGCCTATCAAAAACCTATCAACCCGCGTCTTAAAAATATTTAGAAAGCATTCTTTCTGGTTGTATCACAGCTTGTTATGGCTCCTGCTCTGCCCAAGACTGCAAGAAACTACAAAAGGTTGTGAATGTCGCCCAATCCATCACACAAACCAGCCTCCCATCCATTGACTCTGTCAACACTCACCACTGCCTCAGCAAAGCAGCCAGCATAATTAAGGACCCCACGCGCCCAGACATTCTCTCTTCCACCTTCTTCCATCGGGAAAAAGATACAAAAGTCTGAGGTCACGTACCAATCGACTTAAGGACAGCTTCTTCTCTGCTGCTGTCAGAATTTTGAATGGACCTACCTTGCAGTAAATTGATCTTTCTCTACACCCTAGCTGTGACTATAACACTACATTCTGCAATCTCTCCTTTCCTTCTCAATGAACAGTATGTTTTGTCTGCAAAAGAAACAATACTTCTCACTGTATACTAATACATGTGACAATAATAAATCAAATCAACTCAAAAACTGATGCCCCATTGGCTGTCACAAGTGGATGTAAAAGATTCCATGGAACTATTTCAAAGAAGATTTGGGTATTTCTGCAGACGCTTTATAAGTCTCTGGTGAAACCACATTTAGAATGTTGTAAGAAATTTTATGCTCTGTATCTATTGAAGAATGCATTGGCCTTGGATAGGGTCTGGAGGAGGTTCACACAAATGACCGCAGGAATGAAAAGCTTGACGTACGAGGAGCATCTGAGGATTCTGCATCTGTATTCAATGGAGTTTAGAAGGATGGGAGAGGGGGATCTCATTGATACCTGGAAAATGCTGAAAAGCTTGAAAAGAATGGATGTGCGGCAGATCTTTCCATTAGTGGAGAGACTTGGATTCAAGACCAGAGCCTTAGAGTCAAGGGACGGCCCTTTAGAACTGAGATAAGAAGGAATTTCTTCAGCCAGAGGGTGCTGAGTCTGTGGAATTCATTGCCATTGAAAACTATGGAGGCCAGGTCATTGAATGTATTTAAGACAGAGATAGATAGGTTCTTGATTGGTAAGGGAATGAAGAGTTATGGGGAAAAAAACGGGAGAATGGGGATGAGAATCATATCAGCCATGATTGAATATTGAATAGTGGAACAGACTCGATGGGCCAAATAGCCTAATTCTGCCTCCTATACCTTATGGTCCTCTGTTGTAAGAACACCCACAGTGCTGTCAGGCCCAGGCCGATGCTGGGTGATCCACCTGGTTTCATTTAGGCTTTGTAATGGTTTGAGTGTCTGACCACTCCATTAACTTCAGTTCAATCACATCACATGCAGGTCAGATCAGGTACTGATGGCAGATTCCCTTCCTAAATTACTTTAGATGGGTTTGTAATGACAATTGACAGTGGTTTTATGGTAACTATTACTGTGACTCTTTTTGTAATTCCAGATTTATTGATTTAATTTAAATTCTACCATTGGCCGTGGGAGGATTTGAATCCATGTCCCCAGAGTATTAGCCCTGAGCTTCTGGATTACTAGCCTGGTGATATCACCATTACACCCACTGGGTGTACGTGTAACAATTAATACCCTCCCCACCCCAGTCATAGCTAATTCCTTTCACACAATCTTTATTTTGCATTTTCTAATTGATGTTGCTTGGTGATTGTTGAACATTAATAAGCAAGTCCAGATCTGGAAAGGTTGCTGCAGCATCCATAAGGTTATGGAAATCACAGAATGTTCCCAATAAATGTCAGTGGCGGCTGGGTTTGATTTGATTTTGTTTATGTTAACCTTTTTATCTACACATACCGAGCTGAACAGAGCCACTCACGGTTGACATATACTTAGATTCCACACAACATTTTGAAATATGCCATCAATCAGTAATTAATTTTGACCACACTCCCCATCCATCATACAGGCACGGCAAACTTAGCTCACAAAGACATTCTAATCTCAGTTTAAAGAAATTCAATTCTTTGAGAATACTGATTGACTTTTACACTTGACAACATTATCTCATTTCAGGAAAGGTGAGTGCCGAAAGGCAGATTGCTGGATAAATACACAGATACACGTATATGCAATATACATATCAATGGGTGGATGGAGGGAGGTAGAGATGCTTGGATAGGTGTATGGACAGACACATAGACAGACAGATGGATAGACAGACAGACGGATGGGCGGGCGGGCGGATGGATGGATGGATGGCTAGACAGACAGACGGATGGACAGATGTGCTCATGGATAGACGGATAGACAGATGGAAAGGTGAAATGACACAAACAATGATCTACTCATGTTTAAATCCAACCTATCGTGATCACAATCTTGTCTCTGATCATTTCTCCAAATCTTTTGAATATCCATTGTTTATTATAGCACAGAAGTCATACTGACAAGGATCTCATCATATCTCATAAACAAAATAATGCATATGTTGTAGAAGGGTCATATGGCCTTGAGAGTTAACCGTTTCTCACTCCACAGATGCTGCCTGACCTGCTAAGTTTATCCGACACTTTCTGTTTTATCCATCTTTCTTGTTATATCCATTAATCTCCAAATGCAAACCGGCACCAAAAGGTCCAACTGATTCCTCGTTGCTGCCTCACAAAATCCAGGAGCCAATCAGATACATAAATCCAGAAAACCATTTCTGCTTTTGCCTCAGTGATTCTCTGAAGCACCTTACACAATTTATACTGCAAAGATATTTGGATAGAATGGCACAAAGTATCTCCACCAATTAGCAGGTCTACTTCTAGACTTCCCGCTAATTTGTCAGTGTTGAGGGTGGGGTGGATGAAGGCAGGAAGGGAAAGTTGATTGTTGAACTGTAATCACTGTTGTAATGTGGGAAATCTGGCTGACAACTTGAATGTGGAGATGCCGGTGTTGGACTGGGGTAAACACAATAAGAAGTCTCACAACACCACGTTAAAGTCCAACAGGTTTATTTGGTAGCAAAAGCAACTAGCTTTCGGAGCGCTGCTCCTTCATTAGGTGACAAAGTCTCATCTGATGAAGGAGCAGAGCTCCGAAAGCTAGTGGCATTTGATACCAAATAAACCTGTTGGACTTTAAGTTGATGTTGTGAGATTTCTTACTGTGACAATCTGAACCCAGCAAAGTGGTCAGCATTCTTTGTTTGACTAACGTGACCCAAAAACAAATATTGGGCAGAATTTTACAGCCCTATGTGGGGGCTGGGGCTGTAAAATGTGACGAGCTGTTCAAATGTCGATTGACTTCCGGGGAGTTGGGAGAGATCAGAAAATCCCAATGTTGGGAGGAGTCTTAAAATCCTACCCTTTCTTAACTGGTTCATCTTGCACTGGATTGTTTTTTCCATATATTATGAGTAAATACACTTCAAAAATCATTCTTTTGTGATGTGATAGAGTGTTTATATTTGTAAAGTCTTCCATTTTGTCAAGCGTAGGTGCTTAAGTGAGCAGACAGGGTACATTGAGGAGCAACATAGTGACACAGCGGTTAGCGCAGCTGCCTTACAGCATCAGGGACCCAGGTTCGATTCCCGACTTGGGTCACTGTGTGTGTGGAGTTTGCACATTCTCTCCATGTCTGTGTGGGTTTCCTCCGGGTGCTCCGGTTTCCTCCCACAGTTTGAAAGGCGTGCCGGTTAGATGCATTGACCCGAACAGGGGCGACTGGGGGAATTTCACTGTAACTTCATAACAGCGTTAATTTAAGCCTTACTTGTGACTAATAAATAAACTTAACTTACTATCTATATTCAGAGCATTCTTAAAATGGATTGTTTCAGCGCAGTGAAATCAGGATGGATGAAACAATAATAGGCGAAGAGGCCCAGAGGTTCTGCTTCGAACGCAATTGATGATTTAGTCACAAATTGCATTGATTAGGGAAGTAATATTTTTCCTCAATTTTCTGTTTATACTGATTTGCATATCACTGAACATAACATTTGCAATGAACCAGTGTAATTGGCAAGTGCTTTAGAATACAAATGTATTTTTTTTTTACAAATTGTGTGTTGAGAATATTCCTTGATAGATTTAAAAGTGGGAACTTGGTAGGGTTTGATTAATGCAGCTGAAAATGAGTTAATCAGCAGAAGTCAATGCAGTTAATCAGAGTGTCTGGGGCATGCCTGTGTGCAAGTTGAGTTTAAATAATTAGGAAGAACGGCAGTATTTTATACATGACTATTTATTACCTATATTGGTGATAGTAGTCAGTTTCATAGTAAATTAAAACAGAAATAACAGTAGAAAGCTTTTAAAAGTGTGCCCATTAGAGTTCTTATGCCAATCTAACTTTAAGAATAAAAAGCAAATTACTGCGGATGCTGGAATCTGAAACCAAAAGGGAAAACGCTGGAAAATCTCAGCAGGTCTGGCAGCATCTGTAAGGAGAGAAAAGAGCTGATATTGCAAATCCAGATGACCCTTTGTCAGAGGTGGAAAGCATAGAAAGTGGAAGATATTTATACTGCAGGGTGAGAAGATGAGTCACAGCCACAAAAACAAGGGGAAAGGCTGCTAATGGCAGCCCGTAGAGAGAATAGGAAGTGTGAAAGGCCGTACAGCAGAGAAGCTGAACTCAGAGAATAATCTGTGACAGATGAAGGCGTCGGGGGGGGAGGGGGAGAAGGATGGGTGGGAGAGAGGTAAAATTGAGAAAAAAAAGGGGAGAAAGGGGGAAAGCAAAGGGAGAGAAAAGGTAAGGAAAGGGGGGATAAAATAGAATAAAGAAAGACAATAAAGAAATAAAAGGTAGAGAACAGTTAAAAACTAAATAAATTGAAAACTAAGGGGGCTGAGGTGGGGTAGAAAAAAATCATCTGAAGTTGTTGAATTCGATGTTGAGATTAGAAGGCTGTAATTTTCCTAAAAATTAATTTAGGAACCTCTTTGGATATTGGCAATAGCAGAAACTCATCCTGAGGATTAACATGAACCGGGGATGTGACTAATTTTGTGGGTGTGTCCAGCTCCCACGGTGATGTTTCTCAAACCCGTGTAAAGAAATTTTGACAATCCGTTTGCACTGGATGGAATTTGAGTTGGGAATTCTGTGAGCCCTTGTTATATTGGTTGAATCAATTCCAGCCGGGAACGTTTTCGCACGAAGACTCTTATTTGAGAGTGCTGGCAAGTCCAGCATTTGTTCCTCATCCTTTATCACTCAAACTGGCTGGTTTACTCAGCAACGAAGGAGCAATTAAAAGTCAACCACATTGCTGTGGTCTGGAGTCACATGTAGGCCAGGCCAGGCCGGGTATGGATGGCAGATTTCCTTCCCTAAGTGATATTAGAACATAGAACATAGAACACTACAGCAAAAACAGGCCCTTCGGCCCACAGTTGCGCCGATCGCATCAACACCTACCAACCTACAGACCTATCTATAACCCTCAATCTTATTAAACCCCATATAGTGAATCAGGTGGGTTTTTACAACAACTGATGATTGTGTCATGGTCACCTTTAGCTTATAGGCTGGATTGATTAATTGAATGTACATTTGACTGGCTATCCTGGTGGTCTGTGAACCCACTGGGCATTAGCCCAGTGGCTATACCACTGTGCCACTAAACAGTTGAGTGATAACTCTAGGGGAGAAAGCGGCAGGGCTGTGAGGAATGAACGGAAGGTGTGGGGCTGATTTGGAAGCTGTTTTAGTGACCTACACAGGTACAATAGGCTGGATTTGCTCTATGGTTCCCTGAAAGATGGGATCAAAGGAGATTCTTAAAGGGGAAGAAAGGGCAAGTCATCTGGAGAGAATGCCAGAAAGTGAAATTTGGATTATTGAAGAGCTGACTTCCAATGGTGGGAAGAACGTTAGGGTGGGGAACGGGGAATGCAGGATACATTCTCCGGAATACATTCTGCTGAATTACAGCCCCAACCATCTTTGCCAATGTCCCATTGCTTGTAGAAACTGGTAGAATGTCTTAACAGTTAGAGACACATTTTCACAGAAGTTGACATCCACAGAATCAGAAATGATAGATCAAGGGGAATATTCAACTGCATTGCTGAATATCTTTTCCTGGTCCTTTAAGCCTGTGGCTGGTTGCAATTCCAAATATTTTCAGTCCTCAAACCAGAGAAGAATAAATAGTTGTGTAGCAGATTTGAATTGTGTGGGTTTTATCTCGGATGTTACAGAGCACAGAAACAGGTCAGCGTTCATGTTGCAAACAAGCCGCGTGCTGGCTTTGTTTATCTACATCTATCCGCTACCCCTCTAATCCTTACCCACTCACACATTTATCCAACTTCCCTTCAGTGGATCAATGCTATTCATAATAGCTGTGAGGAAGTGATAACCAACGAAGCAGATAAACAAATAGGTTTATTTGGGGGGAAAAAATAATTAAATACAATTGAGATCGGAGTGTTCCTGAATTCCACACCTCCCAGACTCCAACTGCCTCAAGCTTGTGTCCCACCCTCGATTCACATGCTTCACACACACACACAATTGTCCCCAAAAATTCAACCCTAAAAGGGGCAAACTACCCCACTATTCACCCCTAAATATTGCACTGAGCTCCACATTCAAACACCACATTGCTGGAGCTCAGATTCAGCTCTTTGAGCCTGCTCCACCATTCACAGGAAATAAATTTCTCCACATCTCTGTCCTAAACGATTAGCAGCGGTTAGCGCTGCTGCCTCGCCGCGCTAGGGACCCGGGTTCGATTCCCAGCTTGGGTCACTGCCTGTGCGGAGTCTGCATGTTCTCCCCGTGTCTGTGTGGGTTTCCTCCGGGTGCTCCGATTTCCTCCGAAAGACGTGCTGGTTAGATGCATTGGACACACTAAAATCTCCCTCAGTGTAGCCAAACAGGCGCCAGAGTGTGGCGACTTGGGGATTTTCACAGTAACTTCATTACAATGTTAACGTAAGCCTACTTGTGACACTAATGAATTGTAAGTGGTCAATCCCTTTTTCTGCTACTTTGACCCTTAGTTCCGTACTCCCTCTTTCTTACCCGCCTTCCATCTGATGAGACAATGGTTTCTGACTCTGTATTAAACATGACCCGTTGTGTCAAGAACTGCAAGAAAGATGTGAAGACAGCAGATGTGAACATGGACAACTGGGATATCGGTGCAGATGGCTGTTGTGATTCAGGAGCCCCACTCTGCTATGGCAGTCCCTGCCACACTTACTGCAGAGGAGGACACCGCGCTAAAAAGGTGCATGACTCACTGGTCGTCTGGGCTGTCTCTCCTCTGCCAGCCCAGCTTCTCATTCCTGCTCGTTGCCTCCAGAGATCACAGACATCTGCACTGGTCTCCCAGTTGTCCATATTCACGCCCGCTAACTTCACATCTTTCTGGCAGATCCTGACTCCACAGCCAGCGGAAACACCCTCCCAATAGCTGCGGCACGGTAGCACAGTGGTTAGCACTGCTGCTTCACAGCTCCAGGGCCCTGGGTTCGATTCCCGGCTCAGGTCGCTCTCTGTGTGGAGTTTGCACATTCTCCTCGTGTCTGCGTGGGTTTCCTCCGGGTGCTCCGGTTTCCTCCCACAGTCCAAAGATGTGCGGGTTAGGTTGATTGGCCGTGCTAAGAAATTGCCCCTTAGTGTCCAGGGATGCGTAGGTTAGAGGGATTAGTGGGTATAATAGGTAGGGATACGAGGGTAGGGCCTGGGTGAGATCGTGTTCGGTGCAGACTCGATGGGCCGAAGGGCCTCTTTCTGCACTGTAGGTTTCTATGATTCTATACCTTGCCCAGCCCCTTAGAAATGTCATATATTTCAATGTGATCACCTCTCTTTCTTCTAACCTCAGGGAATGTAGACCGAGTTTACTCAAACTCCTGTCTTGGAGCAACACCCTCATCACTGCTTGAGTCTTTCAGTTGCTGGAGAATAAAGGAGATACGAGTCCTGGTTTCTCACACAGTGCCTTTATTGCTTTGATCTAACTCCACACACAATTCTCTGGCGACCAAACACAGCCACCTGTGGCTTCTTTTACATATCAGTGACTTCCATTGAATAATTGACATCAAATTAGGACTTAATTGGGAAGTCTGTTAACCCAGTGATAACAAGCACAAGAATCGGTCTGCTCGCCCATCTTTACTTAAGGGAGGACACTATCAGGGCAAAATACTTTCTTCTCAATTGTATTTACTGGCGACTTGCTGATATTTACAATCCCTCTGGTCTCCCCCACACATTCTAATCAGCAACTGTCTGTGCTTTATATGCTCTGTCTGTCTGAGGTCAGAACTCTCCATTCACCTGACGAAGAGGCAGCCCCCTCGAAAGCTTGTGAGTATATTATCAAATAAATCGGTTGGACTAAAACCTGGTGTTGTCAGACTTTTTACTGTGTCTCCCCCACACATCCAAGTTCTTCTTAATGTGACAGGGCTCTGGATTTCAATAATTTTGACTGCGTCCCCAACGGACGTGGGGCTCTGGTCTAAAGCTGCCCTCGTTTCATTTAAAAACAACAATCGTTAGCAGTCAGTCCCCGGCATGCTTCCAGCATGGTAATTGTATGATTTGCAATGCGACATTAAGTGACGTTGAGGCTGGGGCGCGGAAAATGCCGAGCGCGCACTTTGAGCACCAAACTGCACCAAAGGTCAAATGATATCTTAAGAGGGCACTTAAAGCTGTCACTCACAAGCCGCAGTTTCCATTCTATGTGTCGTTCCTGGCTGTAATGAACACAAATCCACCTCCCAAAAAAAAAAGAGAAAATAATTGTAATTTAAATCTACTTGCTAATGACACCCTGTAAACTGTCACTGAGGTGACATTGTGCGCGTCTCGCTGCGATACCACTCCTGCTCTGTGTTGACAAACAAAGATTACTGGGTCTCCTCTTCAGGCAGAGTTTTAAACAGCCGTCTTTCAAGCTGCAGAATTCTTGAGTCTATCCCATTCGGAGTCTCGAATTTCCTGTCACATTTTCAGGTGAAATGTACTTTCATCACCCTGAGCCAGTCGTTCCAGCCCATTCCAATTACATTACACATTGTCAAATCCTCATTAACGAGTCCATTTCATCTCACAGAAAACAGCCAGAGCAGGGATACTGCACACCAAAGACCATCCTGATGAAAAGGTTTCTCTGCTGTGCTTTCTGCTATAATTTTGTTAAGAGAACGCCAAGAGACCTGGTTAGTATTCTGCATTGATTGTTCCAACACCTGCGTTTGGGAGGCATCTAAATTGGATCGATGAAAAGCGAAGGCCGCTCTCCTGGGAAGACTCCTAGAAGGGCAAGTGCAGTGGGCGCAGGAGAACACTACCACCGTCAGCTTCCCCTCCGAGCCGCACATGGTGCAGACAGACGCTTGCTGCTGACTTGGTTGGGTCAGCATCAGAAGCAAATATCCATATTCCATCAACGTATTATGGGGTGAACGAGACAAACCAGGTGTGAGATGGTCACCCTGATAATGAAAACTGCTAAATGGAAATCATTCAAAGTTGCCTCTTGAAGATTCCCATCAATGGAGCTGTGGTTATTTCCTTTGTCAGCGTGTTTCTGCCGTAGGATTGTCCTTGGGAGGAAAGGTTGTTGATCGATTATCTGACAAACAAATGACTGTGTAGTTTTTGTGGATGGTTACCTCATGTTTTGCCATTGGTGGAAGGGACAGATTATTAGTTTCTGTCAATTCCCACCTGTCCTTCCCATATTTTCTGGAACGTGGTCAATCTATTTTTCTTCTCCTTTTTGTTGTCATGATTCCCATTCCAAATCTTTGATCTGGGATTTGACACTGCTGTATTTCCCATGTTCTGTGCAGAATATCTGCAATCCTATTTGTATTTTCATTTTCTTTGTTCTATATATCTGTCACATAATACTTGGGTTTGGAGAAATTGATGGACGGAGATAAGGAGTCCTTACTCTTGGTAATTACCAAATAATTAGTCATAATCCATACTGTATCTTTCTCTGTTGGGAGAGACAAGTTTTTAGATAGTTTGAGGGGTATTAACGCATCAATTAGTCATAATCCATACTGTATCTTTCTCTGTTGGGAGAGACAAGTTGTTAGATAGTTTGAGGGGTATTAACGCATCAAAGTTAGAATCATAGAATCCTTATTGTGCGGAAGGAGGCCATTTGGCCCATCGAGTCTGTACTGACCACAATTCCACCCAGGCCCTTTTCCCTTAACCCCATACATTTACTCTGACACTTGCATTAGCATGGCCAATCAACCTAAGCTACACATCTTTGGACATGGGACAAGGCAAGGAGGCAGGATCTCCACAAGCTACCACGGCCGATATAGGGACTGAAGCTGTGCTACATATCATTCTACACCATACCCTACATAGCTGAGCTAACCAACCTCACAATGTAGTGAAACCCCTGTTGGAATATGTCCAAACATATTTTGAAATTTGCAATTTCCAAATAGATCTCTTTGAAATGTATTCCTTCTTGGCGTGTGGGCCTTGTCTGCAGGGATCAGCAAGTCTGGTATTTCTTGCCCATGTCTAATTTCCCTTGAACTGAATGGCTTGCTGACAATGGGCAATTGAGGACCATCACATAAATCTGAATGGCCATTAACCTGGTACCTAAGAAAAACCAAGCAGTGTGCCTCAAGGGCTGTTGTCCTATGGCTCTGACATCCATCATTAAAAAGACAGTAGGACTAGGGGGCACAGCCTCAAGATAAAGGGGGGGCGGTTTAGAACGGAGTTGAGGAGGAACTTCTTCACTCAGAGGGTGGTGAATCTCTGGAATTCTCTGCCCGTTGAAGTGGTGGAGGCTGCCTCGCTAAATATTTTTAAGAAACGGGTTGATGGGTTTTTGATAAGAGAAGGGATTAAGGGTTATGGGGAGAGGGCGGGAAGGTGGAGCTGAGTCACGACAGATCAGCCATGATCTTATTGAATGGTGGGGCAGGCTCGAAGGGCCAGATGGCCTACTCCTGCTCCTATTTCTTATGTTCTTATTATGAAGTACTTCAAAAGGTTGGTCATGGCACAAATTAATTCCAGCCTCCCAGACTACCTGGATCCACTACAGTTTGCCTTTCACAGTATTAGGTCCACAACAGATGCCATCTCCCTGGCCCTTCACTCAACTCTGGAACACCTAGATAACAAGGATAACAAGGACAGGATCCTGAACTTCCTAACTCACAGACCACAATCAGTAAGGATAGGCAACATCACCTCCTCCATGATTACCCTCAACACCGGTGCCCCACAAGGCTGTGTTCTCAGCCCTCTACTGTACTCCTTACACACCTATGACGGTGCATGTGACCAAACCCCCTCCAATTCGATTTTCAGGTTTGCTGACGACACCACTGTAGTGGGACAGATCTCAAACAATGATGAGACAAAGTGCAGGATTGAGATTGAGAATCTGGTGAACTGGTGCGGCAACAATGATTTCCCTCTCAATGTCAACAAAACAAAGAAGATTGTCATCGATTTCAGGAAACGTAAAGGAGAACATGCCCCTGTCTACATCAACGGGGATGAAGTAAAGAGTGTTGAGAGTTTCAAGTTTTTAGGTGTCCAAATCACCAACAACCTGTCCTGTTCCCCTCACGCCAACACTATATTTATGAAAACCCACCAACGCCTCTACTTTCTCACAGGGCTAGGGAAATTTGACGTGTCAGTTCCGTCTCTCACCAACTTTTACAGATGGACCATAGGAAGTATTCTTTCTGATTGTATCACAGCTTGGTCTGGGCTCCTACCCTGCCCAAGACCACAAGGATTTACAAAAGGTCATGAATGTAGCCCGTTCCATCATTCAAACCAACCTCCCATCCATTGACTCTGTCTGCACTTCCTGCTGCCTTGGCAAAGCAGCCGGCATAATTAAGGACCCCACACACCCCAGATAGTCTCTCTTCCACCTTCTTCCTCCTTCAGTCAGATCATAGCTGATTTGCATCGGAACTACATTTACCACCACGGGATGTGTTAAACTTCACTCAATGACAATTGACCAAGCTGTGCTTTGAAATTTTCAAATGCTCTCCAGGCTCATCAGATATTCGGGAGAGGCGGATCCAGATCCCGACTGCCCTTTGCATCAGGAGGTGATTCCTGATATCATCCCAGGCTCTGATTTTAGGGATAGTCCTTTTCCCATTCTAGACGTGCTCCTTCCACGCCCCTCCCACACCTGCACCTTGCCCCACGAGAGGAGATAGTTTCTCTCCATCTGCCCACCTGCAACATCCTTCGCTACTGTCAACCCTTCGACTTCCCATGGGTCCATGTCCACTGATGCCCATTTCTCCGATGGTACCTCCGAACCAAATGCCACCGTGCCCGTTACTCACTCGGTGCTTCTTTCAACACCAAGGGTCTATCACACGGAAAGCTGTGGTTACAAAGGATTGAATATAAAAGTAGGGAGGTCTTGCTGCAGCTGTATAGGGCATTGGTGAGGCCGCAGCTGGAGTACTGTGTGCAGTTTTGGGCGCCGCACCTGCGCAAGGATGTTTTGGCCCTGGAGGGAGTGCAGAGGAGGTTTACTAGGCTGATACCGGAGTTGAGGGGATTGAGCTATGAGGAGAGGCTGAATAAACTAGGCTTGTACTCGTTAGAGTTTAGAAGAATGAGGGGAGATCTCATTGAGACGTATAAGATGATGAATGGGATGGATAGGATAGAGGTGGAGAGACTGTTCCCGCTCAAAAAAGACAGTAGGACTAGGGGGCACAGCCTCAAGATAAAGGGGGGGCGGTTTAGAACAGAGTTGAGGAGGAACTTCTTCACTCAAAGGGTGGTGAATCTCTGGAATTCTCTGCCCGTTGAAGTGGTGGAGGCTGCCTCGCTAAATATTTTTAAGAAACGGGTTGATGGGTTTTTGATAAGAGAAGGGATTAAGGGTTATGGGGAGAGGGCAGGAAGGTGGAGCTGAGTCACGACAGATCAGCCATGATCTTATTGAATGGCGGGGCAGGCTCGAAGGGCCAGATGGCCTACTCCTGCTCCTATTTCTTATGTTCTTATGTTACCAGAGGGAATAATTCAGAGTCGACGTACCCACAGGAAAACGGGTCTTAAATTACTTGCGTGCTGCAGAATGTAATGGAATTGGTGGATGATGGTGTGTGATTGAGGTTACGTATTTCGATGTTGGTCGGGGAGTGGGGAAGGTGGCAGAAATGGGATTTGTGACTCATATGAAAGTTCTTGCGATAAGGATATTACAAATTGGAAAATAATAGAAAATAAACTCTTGTGAACAGTAGGACAGGTTATAATTGAACAAATGTGACCTGCTTCATGTCCATGTTGGTTAACTCTGCTCCTCACAATTTGTACATTATTAAAAGAATCTTGTTCCAGTGAACACACACTGAGAATGTCCATTTTATTCTCCAGTCAGGAAAACACTGCGGTCCAGCCCCTCGCCCCAATGTCATAGGCGCCACATCAGTTCAGTGGTTGATGTTAAGGTCCAGACTCCGAGGGGGCTGTTAACCTTCCCTGCCTCAAAGTTACAGACAAGCAGGGAAATTAGACGTTGAATTGACAGTCCCAGTTTGTAGAGTTAGTGCTGAAAAGCAGAGGCGGTGTTTGTTCTGTTAACCACAAGACTGGATTCCCCAGCTGGCCACGCCATCGGGATTGTCCAGTCCCACTGCAGTGAATGGAGATTCGGCTGAGCGCCAGATTCTCCATCCTCGCTGATAGAGGCAGCGGGGGGGGGGGGGACGGCTGGAGAATTCTGGCCACAGTCTCACCAGAAATATATATTGGGGAAGAGCAACCAGAGGTCTTTGATATGAGACGATCACCAAAAGGAAATTCAGAAGAAACTTCTTTACCCAATGAGAATGTGGATTTTGCTACCACAGGGAGTTTCTTTTATCGGACATGGGCATCACTGACTGGTCAGCATTTATTGTCCATCCCTAGTTGCCCTGGGAGGGCAGTTGAGATCCAACCACATTGCTGTGACTCTGGAATCACATGTAGGCCAGACCGGGTAAGGACGGCAGATTTCCTTCCCCAAAGGACATTAGTGAACCAGCTGGGTTTTTCTGACATTCGACAATGGTTTCCTGGTCATCTGTAGATTCTTAATTCCAAATTCCTTTTCTTGAATTCAAATTCCACCATCTGCCATGGTGGGATTTGAACCCAGGTCCCCAGAACATTAGTTGAGCTTCTGGATTGATAGTCTAGAGATTAGAAAACATAGAGGGGAGTTTGAAAGATGCATAAACACGCACATAGAGTAGATCGACCGAGTGGTCTGTTTCCATGGGGTATATTCTATTTAGTATCCTGCATTATTAAACGTACTCAGCAGATTTAGTGGTTCCTTACAACCTTCAGCCTTTGACAAGAACTTTGAAGTGTAGAAGTTCCAGGAATCTCTGACAGTTGTGTTTTAGGATTTAGTGTGTTGGTTTTAATATGGCAGTGTGGTCCCCAGAATCCTGCCCCACCAGCGACAACATCAGAGGGTGGCCCACTGAGGAGAACAGCAGCAATTGGTCAAATAAGAACATAAGAACGTAACATAAGAAATAGGAGCAGGAGTCGGCCATCTAGCCCCTCGAACCTGCCCAGCCATTCAATAAGATCATGGCTGATCTGAAGTGGATCAGTTCCACTTTCCCGCTTTCTCCCCATAACCTTTAATCCCCTTGCCTACCAAAAACCTGTCTACCCGCGTCTTAAATATATTTAGCGAGGCAGCCTCCACCACTTCAACGGCCAGAGAATTCCAGAGATTCACCATCCTTTGAGTGAAGAAGTTCCTCCTCAACTCTGTACTAAACTGCACCCCCCGCCCTCTTTATCTTGAGGCTGTGCCCTCTAGTCCTACTGTCCTTTCTGAGCGGGAAGAATCTCTCTACCTCTACCCTATCCATCCCTTTCATCATCTTATACGTCTCTATAAGATGCCCCCTCATCCTTCTAAACTGTAACAAGTACAAGTCCAGTCTATTTAGCCTCTCTTCATAGCTCAATCCCCTCAACTCTGGTATCAGCTAGTGAACCTCCTCTGCACGCCCTCCAAGGCCAAAATATTCTTGCGCAAGTGCGGCGACCAAAACTGCACACAGTACTCCAGCTGCGGCCTCACCAGTGCCCCGTACAGTTGCAGCAAGGCCTCCTTACTTTTATAGAACATAGGACACTACAGCACACACAGGCCCTTCGGCCCACGAGTTGCACCGATCACATCAACACCTACCAACCTACAGACCTATCTATAACCCTCAATCTCATTAAACCCCATATACTCATCCAGAAGTCTTTTAAAAGACCCCAGCGAGTTCGCCTCCACAACCACTGACGGCAACCGATTCCATTCACTCATCACCCTCTGAGTGAAAAACTTACCCCTAACATCACTTCTGAACTTCCCTCCCCGCACCTTAAATCTGTGTCCTCTCGTAGCAACCATTTCAACCTGGGGAAATAGCCTCTGAGAATCCCCTATCTATTCCTCTCAACATTTTGTAAACTTCTATCAGGTCGCCTCTCAATCTTCGTCTCTCCAGGGAAAAGAGTCCCAGCTTCCTCAACCTAACTTCATAAGGCATGCCTCCCAGTCCAGGCAACATCCTTGTAAATCTCCTCTGTACCCTCTCAATAGCTTCTACATCTTTCCTATAGTGAGGCGACCAGAACTGCGCACAATACTCTAAATGAGGCCTGACAAGGGTCTTATAAAGTTGCAGCATTACCTCCCGACTCCTAAACTCAATCCCTCGATTAATGAAGGCCAGTACACCATACGCCTTCTTGACCACCTCCTCCACCTGCGAGGCCGATTTAAGAGTCCTGTGGACCCGGACCCCAAGATCCTTCTGCTCTTCAACACCACTCAGACTTCTGTCCTTAATAGTGTACTCGTTCATCCCGTTCGTTCTGCCAAAATGGACGACTACGCATTTATCCACGTTGAAGTCTATCTGCCACTTCTCCGCCCAGTCCTGCATCCTATCTATGTCCTGCTGCAACTTTTGCCATCCTTCCAGACCATCCACAACACCACCGACCTTAGTGTCATCAGCGAACTTACTTACCCATCCCTCCACTTCCTCATCCAGGTCATTTATGAAAATGACAAACAACAAGGGTCCCAGAACAGATCCTTGAGGCACTCCGCTGGTGACTGATCTCCATTCAGAAAAAGCCCCATCCACAACCACTCTCTGCCTTCTGCAGGCAAGCCAGTTCTGGATCCACAAGGCCAAAGGCCCTTGGATCCCATGCCCTCTCACCTTCTCAAGAAGTCTTGTATGGGGGACCTTATCAAATGCCTTGCTGAAGTCCATGTACACTATGTCCACGGCACTTCCTTCGTCAATGTGTTCAGTCACATTATCGAAGAACTCAACTAGGCTTGTAAGGCACGACCTGCCCTTGACAAATCCATGCTGACTATTCCTGATCATGTCAAACCTCTCCAAATGTTTGTAAATCTTGTCCCTCAGAAGCCTCTCCATCAGATTACCAACCACTGAGGTCAGACTCACCGGTCGGTAATTTCCCGGGCTATCTCTGTTCCCTTTCTTGAAAATAGGAACTACATCCGCAATCCTCCAATCCTCCGGAACCTCTCCCGTCTCCATTGACGACACAAAGATCATCGCCAGGGGCTCTGCAATCTCTTCCCTCGCCTCCCACAGTATCCTGTGGTACATCCCATCTGGTCCAGGCGACTTATCTACCTTGATAGAATTCAAAAGTTCCAACACATCCTCCTCCTTAATATTCACGTACTCAATCTTTTTCATCTGCTGCAAATCCATAACAAAATCTCCCAGATCAGCTTCCACTGTGAATACTGAGGCAAAATACTCATTAAGCACCTCTGCCATTTCTTCTGGTTCCACACAAACCTTTCCCCCCTCACCTTTTATAGGTCCTATCCCTTCTCTTCTTATCCTTTATATTCAATCCCCCTCGCTATGAAGGCCAGCATCCCATTTGCCTTCCTGACCACCTGCTGCACCTGTAGGCTGAGTTTTTGTGACTCATGCACAAGGACCCCAGGTCCCTCTGCACTGTAGCATGCTGCAGTTTCTCGCCCTGTAAGTAGTAGTCCTTCCTACTATTATTCCTACCAAAGTGGATAACCTCACACTTGCCAACATTGTATTCCATCTGCCAGGTCCTTGCCCACTCGCTCAGCCTATCTAGATCCCTCTGCAGACTTTCTACACCCTCCGCACAATTTGCTGTTCCACTTACCTTTGTGTCATCAGCAAATTTCGACACCTTACACTCGGCTCCCTCCTCCAGATCATCTATATAAATGGTAAATAGCTGAGGCCCTAGCACCGATCCCTGCGGCACTCCACTAGTCACCAACCGCCAATCAGAATAGCACCCATTGATACCAACTCTCTGCCTCCTATTAGACACAGTAAAAAGTCTGACAACACCAGGTTTTAGTCCAACCGATTTATTTGATAATATTCTCACAAGCTTTCGAGGGGGCTGCCTCTTTGTCAAGTGAATGGAGAGTTCTGGCCTCAGACAGACAGAGCATACAAAGTACAGACAGTTGCTGATTAGAATGCGAATCCTTACACCTAACCTGCTGTTCAATTCTTAAAGTGGCTGATAATGTGAGTGGAAGGAGCACTGATCACAGGTTAAAGAGATGTGTATTGTCTCCAGACAGTACAGTAAGTGAGGTTTTGCAAACCCAGGCAAGTCACGGGGGTTACATCATTCCTATTAGACAGCCAGTCTCCTATCCACGCTAACACCTTACCCCCAACTCCATGCCCCCTGACCTTCTGTAACAACCTTTTGTGCGGCACTTTATCAAACGCCTTCTGAAAATCAAATCCCACCTCCATCCCCCTAGAAGAAAGGCCAATGGTAATCAGACCCAACTTTTAAATAAACTCGCCTGCAGGAATGACACTCTGGGAGGTGGTACAACCAGGCTGAGGGTCCAACATTCAGTCCTCAGTGCACAGGAAGTCCTGCCCTCGAGAGCCAGTCCCAGCAGCAACACAGCTCCGTCATCTTCATTCCCAGGACTGCAAGCAGCTGGGGGTAAGGTATAGAGTGAAGCAGGTTCCTAGCTGTTCAGGCAGGAAGGGTTCAGTTAGGAGGAATTGGGTTTTGGAGGCTAGGCGGGGAGGACCAAAGGGTGGGAGGGTGGCAGTTTGTGTGTTTGTGGACTGGCATAGACAAGATGGGCCACATGGCCTCCTCCTGTGCTGTAGCTGTTCGATGGTTCTATGTACATGGAGCACCTCTCTGATGTATGAATACACACCTCCCCCCTCACCCCAGCCGCAGCCTCACTTTCTCCCCTTTTTTGAATAACAATGTTTAGAATCAGACAAGTCCTACAGGGCAGAAGGAGGCCATTTGGCACATTAAACCTGTAGCAACAACAACCCCACCCAGGCCCTATCCCCAAAACCCCACTGCTTATCCCTTTCTCACTCAGGGTTAATTTAGCAGGTCCAATCCACCTAACCCGCACATCCTTGGACTGTGGGAGGAAACCGGAGCACCCGGAGGGAACCCACGCAGAGACGGGGAGAATGTGCAAACTCCATGCAGACAGTGACCTGAGCCAGGAATCGAACCCAGGTCCCTGGCGTTGTGAGGCAGCAGTGCTAATCACTGTGCCACCCCAAACATCCTTTGCACCCTGGCCCACTTGCCATAAAACCCAATGTTTTATGGCAGTGGAACTGAATTGAGCTTCTTAATTGCCAATCGATCAGGGAGCTAAGAGCATCAGTAAAGCCTAAGTGCAGCCACCCAAATGGGAACCTTCCCTGTCCCCCATGTAATGGGGAACAGATCAAGGTGGGGTGGGGGTGGGGGTAAGGGGTAAGAAAGCATGCTTATTTTACAACATAATTCACATTTTCTGCCTCCTATCCCCCACCAAAAACATGCCCGGTGGTGACGTGGGAGAAGGGGTGGGTGGTGGGGTAGGGGTAAAAATCTAGCCCCTGGATTGGGAGTGAATGTAGGCCAGTGGACTGGGGAGTAATGGATGAACAGAACTTGGCGCAGGCTGGGGGAGGGAGAGCAGGTTGTTAGCGCACCACAGTTCATGTGACACTCTCACTCCATGCCAGATTTGAGAGTCTATTGAAATCAGTGAAAAGTACAAATTGATCAGTTGTCTGAGATCTGGGGAATCATTAGATTCTGAAGATTGAGTACAAACCTGTTTGGATTCAATCGAAACTCTGCCTTTGGAACTAGAATTAAAACTGAGTGATACCTTTTCTCCATAACTCTCCTCATGATCAGTGCCGAGCAGAGGCTTATGTGGAATAAATATCATTTGTAAAGTAATCATCAAAGCAAGAGGATTTGAAAGCAGCAGATATGAAAGTCTTGTTGTGTCTCTGATTCCTTTTGTATTGAAGTGACTTATAGATTTTTAATGGTTTTGTATTTTAATTATAAAACACAGTGAAGATTTTAACCTTGTTGGATTTCTTCAAAATTGTATCAAAGCAGAAAATGTGGAAGCAAAGTCCCTTCACCCCAGGAATCAGTCTATCGATCTCCAAATTGCAGATAATCAGTAAAGCGCAGTCATCGCTCTCTGTGTCAGAGAATTCCCAACATTCACAGTCCTCCATGTGAAGATAATCCTCCTCATTTTAGCACTAAATGGCTGGACTCTCGTCCTGAAGCATCATCTCCCACTCGTAAGACATGGGCCTGGATTTCAAAGAGAACAATGGACACTGCTGCACAGGAACAGGCCTTTCAGCCCATCAAGCCTGTGCCAACATATAGTTTCCTTCTCTGTGTTTGCCTCCTCTTCATGTGTTGATCAAGATACACCTTGAACATGCCTGCTTCCACCACCTTGGAAGGCAGTGCATTCCAAGCATCCACCTCCCCCTATGAGAAAATCTTACCCACATGTCTCCCCTAAACTTACTATTTCTCACCTTAAACCTGTGCCCTCTAGCAGTCAACCCTTTCACCCTGAGGAAAAGCCCCTGATTCTTTACCCTGTCTATGTCCCTCATAATCTTGCAGACTTCTATCAGGGTGCCCCTTAGCCTCCATCTTTCCGAGTTTATCCAATTTCTCCTCATACCTCAAACCCTCCAGAACAGGCAACATCCTGGTAAACCTTCTTTGCCCCCTCTCCAATGCATCCACGTCCTTCTGGTGGAGTGGCATCCAGAACTGCAAGTAATACTTCAAATGTGTCCTAATAAAAGTTTTACATAGCTGGAACATAACTTTTATCCATCTTTTACATTCAGTTGCCCAGCTGATGAAGATAAGCAAGCCACATATCTTCTTGACCATCTTATCCACCTGTGTTGCCAGGGATCTGTGGACCTGTGCACCCAGAACTCTCTGTATGTTGAATCGACCTACCTCGCACTGAGCTGATCTTTCTTTACACCCTAGCTGTGATTATAACCCTACATTCTGCACTCTCTCCTTTCCTTCTCTATGAATGGTATTCTTTGTCTGTACAGCACGCAAGAAACAATACTTTTCACTGTACGTGTGACAACAATAAATCAAATCAAATGTTAATGTTACAAAGAACAACCCAGCACGGGAAACAGGCCCTTTGGCCCAACGAGCCCGTGCTAATGTTCCTAAGGGTTCTGCCATTTACTGTATAATTCATGCCTGAATTTAATCTTCCAAAATGCATCACCTTGCATTTATTTGGATTAAACTCCATCTGCTATTTCTCTGCCTAAGTCTGCAATCTATCTACATCCTACTGTATCTTTTGACAATCCTTGTCCCTGACAGCAACTCCACCAATCGTTGTGTCATCCGCAAATTTACTAATCAGATCCCCCCCACATTTTCCTCCAGATCATTTATATGGGTCACAAACAACAGAGGTCCCAGGACTGATCCCTGCGGAACACCACGAGCTACAGATCTCCATTCTGAAAAACATTCTTCCACTGCTAACTCTCTGTGTTCTGTAACCAAGCTAGTTCTGTATCCACCTCGCCAGCTCACTCCGAATCCCGGGTAATTTTAGCTTTCCTTAAAAAAAAGTAAAACATGTGGCTGTTGACTGAAAGCTAATGACCAACATTTAGGGGCCTCTGCGTGGGAAAATGAGGCCAAATGTAAAACAATAAATGTAAAACAGCAACATGCTCAGGCTGAAGGAGGCTGGGTTTCCGGAAGAGATGTGAAAAATACAAAATCCCTTCAGCTGTCACAAGATATTAATGTTCCACCACAGGTCCCAACACCGTGGAGGGATCTTGGTGACAGACTTCATTTATCAACAGTAATAATCAGCGAGGCTGAAATGTGGAATAACTTTTTAAAAATGTTAGTGTAAGTGATGGTGGAGGAGGCAGGAAATGACACTTGCTGCTTGAAAGATGTGAACAATGTTTTATTCATGAAGTTTTTTGGGCAACAACATATTTCAAATGTCACTATTTTATCTACATTCTCATGCACTCCCTGTGCAGCCGGGAGTCATTAGCTCTCACCTCGGAGTCAGGCTTATGAGAGTTCTGCACCCACCCCATACATCTGAGCACCAAATCTAGGCTGCCACTCCAATGCAGTGAGGAGGGGCTTCTGGCCTTCGAATGTGTTCTAAAGGTGATGTCCTGTTTGCCTGCGTGGGAGAATATAAAGGAATCCAGGGTTTGGTTGGAGGATACGCAGGTGGTGCCATGGCCAAATTTAATGTCCACGCCAAAATCTCAGATCAGAAACAAATGATTTCAATGCTGTTGCCAAGCGCTAATCAGCTGATTAGACTCAACAAGCGCTTGGCAACAGCATTGAAATCATTTGTTTCTGATCTGAGTTTCTTGTGGTCTTCTGACCAAGACCACAAGAAACTACAAAGGGTCGTGAATATAGCCCAGTTCATCCCGCAAATTAGCCTCCCATCCGTTGACTCCATCTACACTTCCTGCTGCCTCGGAGAAGCAGCCACCAAAATCCATGCACCCAAGACATACTCCCTGCAAGAATCTCATCTGTTATTTCTCTGCCTGAGTCTGCAGTCTAGCTACATCCTTGTCACAGTAGTGAGCTGCCTTCTTGTATGCAGTTTTGGTGTCCTTATCTGAGGAAGGATGCCCTTGCTATAGAGGGAGTACAATGAAGGTTTACCAGGCTGATTCCTGGGATAGCAGGTCTGTCATATGAGGAGAGACTAAGGAGCTTGGGATTATATTCACTGAACATAAGAACATAAGAAATAGGAGCAGGAGTAGGCCATCTGGCCCTTCGAGCCTGCCCCGCCATTCAATAAGATCATGGCTGATCTGTCGTGGCTCAGTTCCACTTTCCCGCCCTCTCCCCATAACCCTTAATCCCCTCTCTTATCAAAAACCCATCAACCCGCGTCTTAAAAATATTTAGCGAGTCAGCCTCCACCACTTCAACGGGCAGAGAATTCCAGAGATTCACCACTCTTTGAGTGAAGAAGTTCCTCCTCAACTCCGTTCTAAAATGCCTCCCCTTTATCTTGAGGCTGTGCCCCCTAGTCCTACTGTGTTTTCTGAGCGGGAAGAGTCTCTCCACCTCTATCCTATCCATCCCATTCATCATCTTATACGTCTCAATGAGATCTCCCCTCATTCTTCTAAACTCTAACGAGTACAAGCCTAGTTTATTCAGCCTCTCCTCATAGCTCAATTCCCTCAACTCCGGTATCAGCCTAGTAAACCTCCTCTGCACTCCCTCCAGGGCCAAAATATCCTTGCGCAGGTGCGGCGCCCAAAACTGCACACAGTACTCTAGCTGCGGCCTCACCAATGCCCTATACAGCTGCAGCAAGACCTCCCTACTTTTATATTCAAACCCCCTCGCTATGAAGGCCAGCATCCCATTCGCCTTCCTGACCACTTGCTGCACCTGCAAGCTGGGTTTTTGTGACTCATGCACAAGGACCCCGAGGTCCCTCTGCACCGTCGCCTGCTGCAGTTTTTCGCCCCGTAAGTAATAGTCCTTCCTACCATTCTTCCTACCAAAGTGGACCACCTCACACTTGCCAACATTAAATTCCATTTGCCATTTCCTGGCCCATTCGCCCAGCCTATCTAGATCCTTCTGCAGACTCTCCACAACCCTCCGCACAATTTGCCGTTCCCCCAATCTTGGTGTCATCAGCAAATTTCAACACCCTACACTCGGTTCCCTCCTCCAGATCATCTATATAAATGGTAAAAAGCTGAGGCCCCAGCACCGACCCCTGGGGCACTCTACTAGTCACCATCTGCCAATCCAAATAGCACCCATTGACCCCCACTCTCTGCCTCCTATTTGACAACCAATCCTCTATCCACGCTAACACCCTACCCCCAATTCCATGTCTCCCGACCTTCTGCAATAACCTCTTGTGAAGTACTTTGTCAAACACCTTCTGAAAATCCAGAAAGACCACATCCACCGGCTCTCCTCTATCCACTGCCCTAGACACATCCTCATAGAA
This sequence comes from Prionace glauca, assembly GCA_037974335.1. NCBI lineage: Eukaryota > Metazoa > Chordata > Chondrichthyes > Carcharhiniformes > Carcharhinidae > Prionace > Prionace glauca. Next base: position 82,595,825 of record CM075734.1, on the reverse strand, counting down.
CTCCAGAAAATTTGTCAGACACAACTTCCCTTTAATGAAACCGTGCTGCGTCCGCCCTATCAAGCAATTCCCCTCAAGATGCCTCGCTATTTCCTCCTTAATGACAGATTCTAACATTTTACCTACCACAGACGTTAAACTAACCGGCCTATAATTCCCCGCCTTTTGCCTGGCACCCTTCTTAAACACAGTAAAATGTCTGACAACACCAGGTTTTAGCCCAACCGATTTATTTGATAATATTCTCACAAGCTTTCGAGGGGGCTGCCTCTTCGTCAGGTGAATGGAGAGTTCTGACCTCAACTCTTAGTTACTCTAAATTCCTCCGCTTTTAATTTAACACTTTCCGTTATCCACGGCTTATTACCTCTCCTCCTACTATCCTTTTTGACCATCGGAATAAATTTCTGCTGAGCACCAAGAAAGATCTCCTTAAAGATCCTCCACTGCTCCTGAGCAGAACCTCCCTCCAACGCGCTCCCCCAGTCCATATTCGCCAATTCTTCTCTCATCCTACCGTACTCCCCTCTATTCAAACAAAGGACGCGTGTCCGGGAACTCACTTTCTCCTCCTCCATCTGCACCAGAAACTCTACCATACAATGATCACTCTCCCCAAGAGGATCCTTCACCTCAAGGTCCCTAATTCTACCCGCCTCATTACATAGCACCAGATCCAAGATAGCTCGCTCCCTCGTCGGCTCCAACACACAGTGTTCAAGGAAATTATCCTGGCAGCATTCCAAGAACTCCTCCTCGATCCCATCGCGTCCAACATGGGTCGACCAATCAATATGCAGATTGTAATCCCCCATAACTACGGCCGTCCCATTCCTGCACGCCGCACTTATTTGCGCGTTAACAGCCCGCCCCACCTCCAGATCATTATTCGGGGGCCTATAGACGACACCCACCAGCGTCTTCCTCCCTTTGCTGTTCCTAATCTCCACCCACAACGATTCCACTTTCTGCTCTTTGGCTCCAATATCATCCCTTGCTACCACCTTGATACTATCCTTAATCAGCAGAGCTACGCCACCCCCTCTTTCCTTCTGCCTATCCTTTCTAAACACTTGATAGCCCTGTACATTCATCTCCCAGTCCCTGTCACCTTGCAGCCATGTCTCTGTAATGGCCACCAGATCGTATCCATTTGTGTCGATCTGCGCCACCAGCTCATCCACTTTATTCCGAATGCTTCGTGCATTCAGATAAAGCACTTTCATCCCAGCCTAGAAAAGTGAGAGAGGATCTCAGAGAAACTTATAAAATTCTAACAGGGTTAGAGAGAGCAGATTTAGAAAGAATGTTCCCAAAGGTGGGGGAGTCCAGAACAATGGGTCATAGTTTGAGGATAAGGATAAATCTTTTAGAACTGAGATGAGGAGAAACTTCCTCACCCATAGGGTGGTGAATGTGTGGAATCCACCACCACAGAAAGTAGTTGAGGCCAAAACGTTGTCTAATTTCAAGAAGAAGTTAGATATCGCTCTTGGGACTAAAGGGATCAAGGGAAATGGGAGGAAGGAGGGATCAGGATATTGAATTTGATGATCAACCATCATCATAATGAGTGATGGAGCATGGCCTACTCCTGCTTCTAGTTTTTATGTTTCTATGTTTCTTCCATTGGAAAAAAGATGCAAAAGTCAGAGGTCACTACCAACCAACTCAAGAACAGCTCTCCCCCATCTTCCCTCACCCCTGCTGTCATTAGACTTTTTAATGGACCTACCATATGTTACCATCTTTCTCTATAGCCTAGCGATTACTGTAACATGACATTCTGCACTCTCTCCTTTCCTCCTCCCCTATGGATCTATGTTTTGTCTGCATAGCATGCAAGAAACAACAATTTTCACTGTATCCCAATACATGTGACAATAATAAATCAAATCAAATCAAAGCAATAGAGACTGCATTTCCATCAGGACTTCACAAGCTGTAAAGGGTTTGGGATGTCCAGGGTTGTGAATGGTGGTACATTCACGCAAATTCTTTTGTTCTTCTTGCACTCTGCATATTTCCAATGTCTTTTATTTTAGTTATTCATAGGATGGGACATCGCTGGCTGGGCCCAGCATTTATTACCCATCCCTAATTGCCCTTGAGAAGGCAGTGGTGAGCTGCCTTCTTGTATTGCTGCAGTCCATGTGGTATAGGTACACCCACGATGCTGTTAGAGAAGAAGTTCCCAAATTTTGACCCAATGAACAGTGAAGGAACAGCGATATATTTCCAAGTCAGGATGGTGAGTACCTTGGAGGGGAACTTGCAGATGACGCCGTTCTCGTTCATCTGCTGTCCTTGTCCTTCTAGCTGGTGGAGGTCACAGGTCAGGATGGTGACATCAAAAAAGCCTTGATGCATTGTTGCATCACATGGATCACACAAAGTTTCTAAAACAGAAATTCTTTATTCCACTGGTATCAACACGCTGAAACATCAGTGGAAAAGTATAATTTATAAGATCGACTATTTACAATGGATGTTTCTGCCGATGTTCCAGATCCATTCGGACATCGAGAGCCAAACTCCTGACCTCAAAACAGCCAGACAGCAGATTTCAGGGAGTGCAACTCCTGTTGAGAGTTCCCCATGGTGATGAGATCTGGATTGGCTCATTTCCTCCAGCATCAACATAACCTTCCTCTCCTCATCTCTCAGACCTCTAACAGTGGGTGGTATCTGAAAATAGTGCAAGAGAAGGCAGTGATAATAAGGAAGAGGATCCAAGGTATGTGATTGGATGGTACGCATTTTGCTCCTCCATCTTTCAATAGTGTGCAATTTATTAATAATTGCAAGGTTTTATTGGTTGAGTCATCAAGGTTTACAACATGGAAACAAGCCCTTCGACTCAACTTGTCTATATTACTTTTTGTTTAAACCCCTAAGCTATTCCCAAATACCTGCACTAGGTCCATATCCCTCTATACCCATTGTACCCGTGTAACTGTCTAAATTCTTTTTAAAAGACAAAATTGTATCCCTCTACTATTATCTTTGGTAGCTTGTTCAAGATACTCACCACTCTCTGTGTGGAAAAATTGCACTTCTGGATACTTTTTTATCTCTCCCCTCTCATCTTAAAACTATGTCCTCTAGTTTTAGACTCCCCTACTTTTGGGAAATGATATTGACTATCTAGCTGAACTTTGCCCTTCATTTTATAGACCTCTATGAGGTCACCCCTCAGCCTTCTACTCTCCAGAGAAAAAAGTCCCAGTCTATCCAGTGTCTCCTTATAACTCAAACTATCAATTCCAGGTAGCACCCTAGTAAACATTTTCTGCACTCTTTCTAGTTTAATAATATCCTTTCTATAATAGGGTGACCAGAACTGTACACGATATTCCAAGTGTGGCTTAACAATACCTTGTACAACTTCAACAAGACATCACAACTCTTGTTTTCAATGTTCTGACCAATGAAACCAAGCGTGCCGAATGCCTTCTTCACCACTCTGTCCACCTATGACTCCACTTTCAAGGAACTATGAACATGTACCCCTAGATCTCTTTGTTCTTTGACTCTCCCCAATGCCCTACCATTAACTGAGTAAGTCCTGCCCTGGTTCAATGTCATGATGTGGGTATGCCGGCGTTGGACTGGCGTAAACACAGTAAAAAGTCTGACAACACTAGGTTTTAGTCCAACCTAAAACTTGGTGTTGTCAGACTTTTTACTGGTTCAATGTACCAGAATGTATCTAGTATTAAGCAGTATTATACTATACTAGCCGTAGCCTTTGTTATTGGGTGTAGCAGGGTTTATTAAGTTTAAATTATTTCAGTGAGAGTAATGAAGTAACCAACACATAATGAAGTTGGCAGGGCAATTATCTGCAGAAGGTGGGAACTCCTGGACACCAGGGCAAATACGTTTGCGGTAAGTGTCTACACTTGAGCAGGCATTACATTTAAAGCACTAACACATGCACTGTCACAATGGGGCTAAACGAAGTTTGGGATGTTGAGTTCTGAAAGACACTTTTTCAATAAGGTTTTCTATCTTTCCCTTCCGCCTTCCTTAAATTTGCTTAGTCACCCCCCCGCCCCCCCCCCCCCCCCCCCCTCAAAACACCAAGTGTTCAATGGAAGAGTTTATTTCTCCATTTTTGCCTCTTCATTTCATCGAATGTGGCCATCTCCTCCTCGGTGTGTTCAAAATAGAATTTGCTGGAATGTTTGCCTGCTGAAGGATGATTGTGGAATGATTTGAGTTGGACCATATGTTTATTTCCAAACACTTTGGCAGGAAATTGGCTGGGCCCAGCTGTGGGATGCAAACTGCCACAACAAGACTGATGGGCATGCAAAGTGAGTCCCCCCCAGAGACAATGCGCTGGCCAAATGGATGAAGCCACAGTGTGTAAGATTAACATGGAGACAGGAAGGAACTTGCTTGCCCACTGTCTTTTTGGAAACTTCCGGTCGGACGGCTCAAGACATTGCGGAAGTCAGGCACCAGACAATTTCGGGAATGGGCCTGAAATAAATGGTCAGTTCCCAACCCGCGTTGATAGAATCATGGGTTTTCACAGTAATTCCATTGCGGTGTTAGTGTAAACCTACTTGTGGCTAATAAATACACTTTAACTTTATTCATCTAATCCTGGCCTCCAGGTTGGCACGGTGGCACAGTGGTTAGCATTGCTGCCTCACAGCATCAGGGACCCGGATTCGATTCCCGACCTTAGGTCACTGTCTGTGTGCAACCTGCATGTTCTCCCTGTGTCTGCGTGGGTTTCCTTCGGGTGCTCCAGTTTGCTCCTATAGTCTGACAGATGCAGTGGTTAGATGCATTGGCCATGGTAAATTTTCCCACGGTGTACCTGAACAGGGGTGTCAGAGTGTGGACAACTGGGGGATTTTCACAGCAACTTCATTACAGTGTTAATGTAAGCCTACTTGTGACTACCATGGTTCACCATGGTAGGCTTCTGCAGAAAATGCAGATGTATGGGATTGAGCGTAATCTAGGAAATTGGATCAGGAATTGGCTAGCAGATAGGAGACAGAGAGTGGTGGTTGATGGTAAATATTCGTCATGGAGTTCGGTTACGAGTGGTGTGCCTCAGGGATCTGTTTTGGGGCCACTGCTGTTTGTAATTTTTATTAATGATCTGGATGAAGGTATAGTTGGGTGGATTAGTAAATTTGCTGATGACACCAAAGTCGGAGGTGTGGTAGATAGTGAGGAAGGGTGACATAGTTTGCAGGAAGACTTAGACAGGTTGCAGAGCTGGGCCGAGAGGTGGCGGATGGAGTTTAATGCAGAGAAGTGTGAGGTAATTCACTTTGGTAGGAATAATAGATGTGTTGAGTATAAGGCTAACGGGAGGACTTTGAATAGTGTGGATGAACAGAGGGATCTAGGTGTATGCGTACATAGATCCCTGAAAGTTGGGAATCAAGTAGATAAGGTTGTTAAGAAGGCATACGGTGTCTTGGTGTTTATTGGTAGGGGGATTGAATTTAGGAATCGCAGTGTCATGTTGCAACTGTACACAACTCTGGTGCGGCCGCACTTGGAGTACTGTGTGCAGTTCTGGTCCCCACATTACAGGAAGGATGTAGAGGCTTTGGAGAGGGTGCAGAGGAGGTTTACCTGGTTGCCTGGTATGGAGGGGAGGTCCTATGAGGAGAGACTGAGGGATTTGGGGTTGTTTTCGCTGGAAAGAAGGTGGCTAAGAGGGGATCTTATTGAAACATGTAAGATGATTAGAGGTTTAGATAGGGTGGACAGTGATAGCATTTTTCCTCGGATGGAGAAAGCTAGCACGAGGGGGCATGGCTTTAAATTAAGGGGGGGTAGTTATAGGACGGATGTCAGGCGTAGGTTCTTTACCCAGAGGGTGGTGAGGGATTGGAATGCCCTGCCTGCTGCGGTTTTAAATGCGCCTAGTTTGGGGGCGTTTAAGAGATCCGTGGATAGGTTTATGGACGAAAAGGGATTGGTTTAGGTTAGTGGGTCATTGTTTTTTAACTAGTCGGCGCAACATCGTGGGCCAAAGGGCCTGTTCTGCGCTGTAATGTTCTATGTTCTATGTTCTAATAAATAAGGTTAGCCAATGGTGAGTTTCAGAATCAACAGATTTCTCTTCCTGTCACATTCTGTTTCATCACAGTGAGGGCAAATGAAGAGCAGGAAGTGTAGGTGGAGTCCATGGATGGGAGGCTGGTTTGTATGACCGTTCACAACCCCTTGTAGTTTGTTGTGGTCTTGGGCAGAAGAGAAGCCAAGCCATGCTGTGATACAACCAGAAAGAATGTTTTCACTGGTGCATTTGTAAAAGTTGGTGAGAGTTGATGGTTCTGACAGTCAAAATGTGGATGTGCCGGCGTTGAACTGGGGTAAACACAGTAAAAAGTCTGACAACACCAGGTTTTAGTCCAACCGATTTATTTGATAATATTCTCACAAGCTTTCGAGGGGGCTCCCTCTTCGTCAGGTGAATGGAGAGTTCTGGCCTGCTTTATATGCTCTGTCCGAGGCCAGAACTCTCCATTCACCTGACGAAGAAAGCTTGAAAGCTTGAAAAAGCTTCACCCCTTGAAAGCTTGGGAGTTTACTATCAAATAAATCAGTTGGACTAAAACCTGGTGTCAGAATTTTTACTCTGACAGACAAAACCAGGGGAAACTGTCCAGGAGGGTTGGTGACCCAAGGATAGGAAAATGAGGTGGAGACAAATGTGGCAAGCATTCTATTTCCACAGTCACCTTTTGATGGTCTGGGAACACCCTAAAGAGCGATGGAAACAGACTCAATAGTAACCTTCAAAATCAAATTGAATCTCAACGTGAAAAGGGGAAGAAATAAAATGCAGGGCTACAGGGAAGGAGGAGTGGGACTAATGGGATCACTCTCTTGAAAAAAAAACAAGAGATACAATGAGCTGAAAGGTTCCTGTCCCTCCTGCTGTGATCTACAATTTAATTTGCAGCTGTCCTTTGCATTTAATATGCATATTGTTTATGCATGACTTAGATTGGAGCTTTATGCACTGCTGGCCTGAATGGCACAAAATAACATTGAGAAATGTATTTTTAATATAACTGCAAATGAAATCAGCCAGACGTATGGGATTACACCTGAACCCGTGTGCGACTCAGCGCTAACTTTTGCCTGTGAATGCAATGCTGTTCTCAGCTTTGAAGCCTTTGTGGGATCATTATCCAAATGACTGTTGGCACCTTTTATAAGATAACTAGGCTTCACTGATTAAAAAAGTGTTAACGTGAATCACAGCCACAGAGATCTTCCCCCCCACCCCGCTGTGATTCAATTAACAAATTGCAGCGGGACGGGACAGACAGAGCCACAGGCAATGCGATTGTAAACCGCACGCACTAAAATCAGTGGCTTACAACCCGGGTCCCAGTGATGAGAAGGTGCTTTATTTTTTGGTTTCAATATCTTCAGAAGCGGCAGGGAGCCTTACATCATCCGTCAATGAGGCCCCGAGCCCTGGCAGTCTGATACTCCAGTTTCAAGTAAAGTTTATTCATTAGTGCCTCAGGTAAGGCTTACATTAACACTGCAATGAAGTTACTGTGAAATTCCCCTAGTCGCCACACTCCGGCACCTGTTCGGGTCGATGGACCTAACCAGTACGTCTTTCAGCCTGTGGGAGAACACTGAGGGAGCTGGGGGAAAACCCCCGCTGACATGGGGAGAACATGCAGACTCCACACAAACAGACACCCAAGTTGGGAATCAAATCTGAGTCCCTGGTGCTGTGATGTCCAAAGATGTGCGGGTTAGGTTCATTGGCTATGCTAAAATTGCCCCTTAGTGTCCTGGGATGTGTAGGTTAGAGGGATTAGCAGGTAAATGTGTAGGGATATGGGGATAGGGTCTGGGTGGGATTGTGTTCGGTGCAGACTCGATGGGCCGAAGGGCCTGTTTCTGCACTGTATGATGTAGCAGTGCTAACCACTGTGCCACCGTGCCACCCACAGAGTACTTCAGAGCAACTTGCATTTATATAGCACCTTAAACGTGGCAAGATGTCCCAAGGCACCTCTCAGGGGTGTCATCATTTGTGATTTAACACCAAGCCACAGGTGGCCAAAAGTTTTGTCCAGGGAACAAGTTTTAAGGAAAGTCTTATAGGAAAAGGCAGAGGTGATGAGGTAGACAGGTTTCACAATGCTTGATTAAGAGAGTCGAGGGAGAGATATGGGGAGATATGGGAGAGATAGTGTGCCCAGGCAACCCAAGATACATCCGCCAATAGTGGAAACCAGTAATGTGCAGGAGACCAGGATTGGAGCAGAGGCGAGCTCTCTGGAGGTTGCAGAGTTGGCTGTAGGTTACAGGTATTAGGAAATAAAATGAAGAGATTAAAAGAAACACCAAGATCCTGGAACATGTGCACCATATTCCGAGTCTGCTCTCATGGAAAGCAAACCTGAGCTGTGAAATTCATCATTACCTCCATAGAATCCCTACAGCGCAGGAGAAGGCCATTTGGCCCATTGAGTCTGCACCAAACTCTCCGAAAGAACATCCCACCCACTCTGAAGGAAAGTTATATTCGATTCAAACATTGGGCAGGATTTTTTGGCCTTCCTTGGATAAGACTGGAAATTCCTGCCCAAGGATTTCTGTTGTCAGACCCTCGTCCACTCCGACTCTGGGTGGGCAAGGTGGTAGAGTTCTGGCCATTAACTCTGCTTCTCGTCCACAAATGTTACAAGACCACTAACACCTCTGTTTTAATTTCAGACTCCCAGCATCTACAGAAATTTTCTTTTATTTTGTAATTTCATAGAATCATAGAATCCCTACAGTGCAGAAGGAGGTCATTCTACTCGTTAGAGTTTAGAAGAATGAGGGGAGATCTCATTGAGACGTATAAGATGATGAATGGGATGGATAGGATAGAGGTGGAGAGACTCTTCCCGCTCAAAAAGGACAGTAGGACTAGGGGGCACAGCCTCAAGATAAAGGGTTAGAACAGAGTTGAGGAAGAACTTCTTCACTCAAAGGGTGGTGAATGTTGAAGTGGTGGAGGCTGCCTCGCTAAATATTTTTAAGACGCGGGTTGATGGGTTTTTGATAAGAGAAGGGATTAAGGGTTATGGGGAGAGGGCGGGAATGTGGAGCTGAGTCACGACAGATCAGCCATGATCTTATTGAATGGCGGGGCAGGCTCGAAGGACCAGATGGCCTACTCCTGCTCCTATTTCTTATGTTCTTATGTTCTTATTATGTTCTTATTCTGTCCATCGAGTCTGCACTGACCACAATCCCACCCAGGCCCTATTCCTGTAACCCCACATATTTATCCTGCTAATCCCCTGACACTACAGTCAATTTAACATGGCCAATCAGATTATTTCTGATTGGTTTTGCCACTTTGTTTTCTCTGGAACCTTCTCCAGCACTTTAATCCTCCAAGATAAGCATGTTCCTCTAATTTGGACTTGTGGGCACCTGTTGCCTCATTCACTCACCATCATAACTGGTTGTGCCTTCAGCTGTCTGGACCCAGAACTCTGGAATACCCTCCTGAAGCTTCTCTCTCTCACTCTTTCTCTCCTCCTTTATTGTTTCATCGCTGTTGCTCCCACCAAGCTTTCTCTAACTTGTCCTCCTTTGGCTCAGTTTCAGTTTTATTCCATTTACACTCCTCTGTTTCACCTTCTGGGGTCATTTCTATTGTTAAAGGCGTCATATAAATGCAAATCTCTTTTTGAAGTGGCAATGTTTGAGAGGTTCTTGTTGGCTGGAGTGATACAAGTTCGAGATGAGAGTGCTGAGTCAGGACTTCCCAGGCGCGAGCCTTTAATTCTATTCATTCATCAATGGGATGTGGGCAGCACTGGCCAACATTTATCCCTAATTGCCCCTGAAGCCTGCCCATTAGAAGCTGTTTAACACACTTACCTTTGGCATGAAGCCATGTCCTCTGAGCATCAATGTTATCAAAGCCTGAAATCTGTTGGTGTTAAGATCTTTTCCCTACATTACCTCAGCCTAGGGAACTGAATAGTATCTTGATTGTGTGTTGTTTTCTGTTGTGGAGTTCACCTCAATCCAACGCTGGCATCTCCACATCATGACTACTATCGACACCGCAAACTGCCAGCCTGCAGGTGCAGCAGGTGGTCAGGAAGGCGAATGGGATGCTGGCCTTCATAGCGAGGGGGATTGAATATAAAAGTAGGGAGGTCTTGCTGCGGCTGTGTAGGGCATTGGTGAGGCCGCAGCTGGAGTACTGTGTGCAGTTTTGGGCGCCGCGCCTGCGCAAGGATATTTTGGCCCTGGAGGGAGTGCAGAGGAGGTTTACTAGGCTGATACTGGAGTTGAGGGGGTTGAGCTATGAGGAGAGGCTGAATAAACTGGGCTTGTACTCGTTGGAGTTTATAAGAATGAGGGGAGATCTCATTGAGACGTATAAGATGATGAATGGGATGGATAGGACAGAGGTGGAGAGACTCTTCCTGCACAAAAAAGATAGTAGGACTAGGGGGCACAGCCTCAAGATAAAGGGGGGACGGTTTAGAACAGAGTTGAGGAGGAACTTCTTCACTCAAAGGGTGGTGAATCTCTGGAATTCTCTGCCCGTTGAAGTGGTGGAGGCTGCCTCGCTAAATATTTTTAAGAAGCGGGTTGATGGGTTTTTGATAAGAGAAGGGATTAAGGGTTATGGGGAGAGGGCGGGAAGGTGGAGCTGAGCCACGACAGATCAGCCATGATCTTATTGAATGGCGGGGCAGGCTCGAAGGGCTAGATGGTCTACTCCTGCTCCTATTTCTTATGTTCTTATGTTCTTGTATTGTTTTCTGTTCCCATGGTTCCTGTCACTACATGACACATTGCTAGCCTTGATCCAGGCACATTCGGTCCAAGAATACTGTTGCTGTCTGCTGCCCCCACCGGTAACATGAAGCTGAGAGAGGAGCAGAGTGAAGCTGCCAGCCTTCAGCGGTGACTAAGCCATGCAGTCTGGCCAAGGTTAAAGCCATTAACCCACTCCGGCAGGAGAGCCTGGCTTGCAACAACAAGGCGGTGACAAATTGACTGAGAGCACTGGCTTCAGATACATACTTTAAAATGTTTTGTTCCCCCAAGTTGTCCCTTTTATAGCAACGTTAGTCGTGTGTTCCAAAGATAATGGGACCGTACATCAGTCCAGTTCATGTCTGTCAGAGAAACAGAGGGAAGTAATTCCTCAGAGTAACTTTCGGGATGGTTCCATTTTCAGACCAAACAAAAACAAACAGTAAGAATCAGAGAATCCCCACAGGAGGCCATTCAACTCATCGAGTCTGCACTGACCCTTTGACAGATTATAGAACATAGAACATTACAGCGCAGAACAGGCCCTTCGGCCCACGATGTTGCGCCGACCAGTTACAAAACAATGACCCACTAACCTAAACCAATCCCTTTTCATTCATAAACCTATCCACAGATCTCTTAAACGCCCCCAAACTAGGTATAGAACATAGAACATTACAGATAGAACATAGAACATTATCTCACTCAGCTCCATGCCTATCCTCATAACCCTGCACATTTACTCTGTTAATCCCCCTCACCTACACATGGTGGGACAATAAAGAGAGTTTCCAGTCACAAATCCACTTAACACAGCAACCTTTGGGAGGAAGGCGGAGCACCCGGAGGAAACCCATGCAGACGTGGGGAGAACATGTAAACTCCTCACAGACTGTCACCTGAGGCTGGAACTGAACCCGGGTCCCTGGCGCTGTGAGGCAGCAATGTTAATCACTGTGCCACCAAGCTAATTTGCACCTTGCAGATGGTGGACAGGCTTTGTGTAGTCAGGAATTGAGTTATGCTTTGCAGGCAACTGTATGTAGATGATCTGGGGGAGGGAACCGAGTGTAGGGTGTCGAAATTTGCTGATGACACCAAGATTGGGGGAAAGGCAAATTGCGCAGAGGGTGTGGAGAGTCTGCAGAAGGATCTAGATAGGCTGGGCGAATGGGCCAGGAAATGGCAAATGGAACTTAATGTTGGCAAGTGAGAGGTGGTCCACTTTGGTAGGAATAATGGTAGGAAGGACTATTACTTACGTGGCGAAAAACTGCAGCAGGCGACGGTGCAGAGGGACCTCGGGGTCCTTGTGCAGGTGGTCAGGAAGGCGAATGGGATGCTGGCCTTCATAGCGAGGGGGATTGAATATAAAAGTAGGGAGGTCTTGCTGCGGCTGTATAGGGCATTGGTGAGGCCGCAGCTGGAGTACTGTGTGCAGTTTTGGGCGCCGCACCTGCGCAAGGATATTTTGGCCTTGGAGGGAGTGCAGAGGAGGTTTACTTGGCTGATACCGGAGTTGAGGGGGTTGAGCTATGAGAAGAGGCTGAATAAACTAGGCTTGTACTCGTTAGAGTTTAGAAGAATGAGGGGAGATCTCATTGAGATGTATAAGATGATGAATGGGATGGATAGGATAGAGGTGGAGAGACTCTTCCCGCTCAGAAAGGACAGTAGGACTAAGGGGCACAGCCTCAAGATAAAGGGGGGACGGTTTAGAACGGAGTTGAGGAGGAACTCCTTCACTTAAAGGGTGGTGAATCTCTGGAATTCTCTGCCTGTTGAGCTGGTGGAAACTGCCTTGCTAAATATTTTTAAGACGCGGGTTGATGGGTTTTTGATAAGTGAGGGGATTAAGGGTTATGGGGAGAGGGCGGGAATGTGGAACTGAGCCACGACAGATCAGCCATGATCTTATTGAATGGCGGAGCAGGCTCGAAGGGCCAGATGGCCTACTCCTGCTCCTATTTCTTATGTTCTTATCTAACCAAAGAGCTTCTACAAATACATAAAGGGCAAAAGAGTAAACAGTGGAGAGAGTAGGTCAACAAGGTCATCTATGTGCAGATCCACAAGAGATGGGTGAGATTCCAGGTTCTTGGATTTGTGAAGCAGCAGTGCTAACCACTGTGCTACCGTGCCACCCTCAACTAAAAGATTTATTAGGATGCTACTGGTATTTACTTATAAGGAGAGGCTGGATAGAGTGGGACTTTTTTCTCTGGAACATGGGAGGCTAAAGGGTGATTTTATAAGGTCTATAAAATAATGAGGGGTACAGATCAGCTAGATAGTCAATATCATTTCCCAAAGTTAGGGGAGTCTTAAACAAGAGGGCAGAGGTTTAAGGTGAGAGCAGAGAGATACAAAAGTGTCCAGAGGGGTAATTTTTTCACACTGAGGGTGATGAGTGTCTGGAACAAACTGCCAAAGGTGGTAGTAGAGGCGGGTACAATTTTGTCTTTTAAGAAACATTTAAACAGTTATATGGGTACGATGGGTATAGAGGGATATGGGCCAAATGTGGGCAATTGGGATTAGCTTAGGGGGTTTTAAAAAAACAAAAGGTGCCAAGGACAAATTGGGCTGAATGGCCTGTTTCCATGCTGTAAATCTTTATGACGGTGACTCTATTATAGACTAAGTAAACAAGTCAAAATGTGCAAATATGCAACATTCATGCATTAGCAAAAATAGACAAACAAGTTCAGCAGGGAACAGTGGAGAACAGAATATTAAACAGATAATGTTGAACTAAGATTGTAAACCAATACACAATTCTTATATTTACAAACACTGAAGCACAGAATTGATGTAACAAAGTATACAGAAGACATCTAAAGTTTATAAGTCAGAAGAGTCGTGACTTCCGATGTGATGACATTCACTTGTTTACAAGTGTCAGGTGACTGTGGATCTATGGTTCCCAGAAGGTTTCCCTTCACTTCATTTTTGCATTTGTTGTAGTCTCAATGGTTGAGATTGATGAATTTTTAACTTCATCATCATTGTATTCATTGGAGTTGAAAAAATGAGGGGGGAGTCTCCTAGAAATTCTAACAGGACTACACAGTAGATGCAAGAAGGATGGCTTGGTGGCACAGTGGTTAGCACTGCTGCCTCACATCTCCAGAGACCTGGGTCCGATTCCCGGCTTGGGTCACCGTCTGTGGGGAGCTTGCAGGTTCTCCCCGTATCTGGGTGCTCCAGTATCCTCCCACACTTCACAGATGTGCAGGTTCGGTGCATTGGCAATGCTAAATTACTCCTGGGATGCGTGGATTAGTGGAGTAAATATGTGGCATTACGGGGGTAGGGTCTTGGTGGGATTATTGTTGGTGAAGACTTGATGGGATGAATAGCCTCCTTCTGCACCGTAACGTTTCAATGATTTCTATGGGCGGCAAATGACAGCACAATGTGAATGGTCCCAATTGGAGGACAGGGTGGGGTTGCCTGAGGATACAGAGTAGACCATTTAGGACAGAGATAAGAAGAAGTTTCTTCACCCAGAGAGTGGTTAGCTGATGGAATTCAGTATCACAGAAAGCAGTTGAGGCCAAAACATTGAATGTTTTGAACGCACTTGGGCTGTTTTCCCTTGAGAGACGTCGGCTGAGGGGGGATCTAATAGAGGTTTATAAGATTATGAAGGGGATAGATAGAGTAAATGGTGGTAAGCTTTTTCCGCTATTAGAAATGGATAGAACGAGGGGTCACGGGCTTAGGGTGAGGGGGGCTAGATATAAGACTAATATTAGAGGGCAGTTTTTCACACAAAGGGTAGTGGGGATGTGGAATGCACTGCCGAGTAAGGTGGTGGAAGCAGGCACGCTAGGGTTGTTCAAGAGTCACTTGGACAGCCACATGAGCGGTCTACATATAGGGGGATATAGCAGGCCTTACTAAACATTGTAGGCTTGGGGTTCAGTTTTAGCCTCAGGAATATAGTCTTTTTAATAATGAATTTTTTATCCACAGGCATTTAAGTCCAGCAAGGGGCATGCAGGCGGCATGTTGTGGTGGGCTGCTCTTGGATGTTGCTTCGGGAGTTGCCTACTGCTTCATGTCGTTGGTGTGCGTAAACTGGACCATCTCGAGGGCATCATGACAGCTCAGAGGCTATCTCTGTTGCTGTACGGACACATGGATTTGGGCCTGTGTCCGTGGGAGTTTGCGCGTTCTCCCCATGGTTGCGTGGGTTTCCTCCGGGTACTCCGGTTTCCTCCCACATCCCAAAAATGTGCTTTTAGGATGATTGATTGGGTAACAAATTGTCCCTATATTGGACCTCCCTGATCCTCACACATTAGGCATAGACTAAAATCATGAATAGGTCACTGACCATGGGACGGCGGCACGGGCTCGTTGGGCCGAAGGGCCTGTTTCCCGTGCTGTGTTGTTCTTTGTTCTTTGTTTGTTGTTTACAAGAAGCAGTTGCATATAGCTCTTGGGGTGAAAGCAATCAAATGGTACGGGGGAAAGGTGGGATCTGGCTATTTATTTGGGTGATCAGCCATGATCATAATGAATGGCAGAGCAGACTCGAAGGGCTGAATGGTCTCCTCCTGCTTCTGTTTTCTATGTACCAAGGAACAACCAGGATGGTAGAAGTTGAACCCAGAAGGTGAAGCCAAGTTACAGCAGCAACATGAGTTAAAATTCAAGGGCAGCAGCTGAGGAGTTTAAACATAATCAATGAAATAAAGCTGAAACAAAAAAACTAGCATCAGGAAGGAGATTGGAAAATTATCAACTTGCCGAGAAAACTGACCACTTTCAGCAGTGTCCTTTAGGGAAGGAAATCTGCCATTTTTACCCACTCTGGCCTACAGTGAATCCAGACTCACAGCAATGTGGCTGAAATGTCCTCACAAACCAGAGCATTATATTCAACAAGGTGATTCATATTTTCTTCGCAAAAGCAGCTAGAGATCAGGAATATAGACTAGCCTGGCCAACAACGTTTACATTCCAGAAATGACTTAAAATCTTGGACTTCTTCATCCCAGAATTTTTAGATTCTTACGTCTCTCTAAGCTATAGACAACAGTAGATGCTTCTACTGAAGTTTACTGGGATATTTAATGGCCATTTCACCAAGTCATAGAATCATAGAGGTTAACAGCATGGAAACAGGCCCTTCAGCCCAATTTGTCCATGTCACCCTTTTTTGTAAACCCTAAGCTAATCCCAATTGCTTGCATTTGGCCCCTATCTCTCTATACCCACCTTACCCATGTAACTGTCTAAATGCTTTTTATAAAACAAAATTGTACCCACCTCTACCTCAGGCATCTTGTTCCAGTCACTCACCACTCTCTGTGGGAAAAAGTGCCCCTCTGGAGACTTTTGTAAATCTCCCCTCTCATCCTAAGCCTATGTCCTCTAGTTTTAGACTCTCCTACCTTTGGGAAAAGATATTGACTATCTAGCTGATTTGTGTCCCTTATTATTTTATAGACCTCTTTAAGCTCAGCCCTCAGCTCCTACTCCAGGGAAAAAAGTCCCAGTCTATCCAATCCCTCCTTATAATCCAAACCATCAAGTCTCAGTAGCATCCTAGTAAACCTTTTCTGCACTCTTTCTAGCTTAATAATATCCTTTCTCATATAGGGTGACCAGAACTGTACACAGTATTCCAAGTGTGATCTTACTAACGTCTTGTACAACTTCAACAAGACATTCCAACTCCTATATTCAATGACCGATGAAACCAAGCATACTGAATGCCTTCTTCACCACTCTGTCCACCTGTGACTCCACTTTCAAGGAGCTGTGAACGTGTATCCCGAGATCTCTTTGTTCTCTAACTCTCCTCAACGCCCTGCCATTAACTGAGTAAGTCTTGCCCTGGTTCAACCTACCAAAATGCATCACCTCGTGTTTATCTAAAGTAAACTCCATCTGCCATTCATCAGCCCACTGGCCCAATTGATCAAGATTCTACTGCACTCAGAGATAACTTTCTTCACTGTCCATTATGGCACTAATCTTGAAGTCATCTGCAAACTTACTAACAAAGCTTCCTATGATCTCATCCAAATCATTAATATAAATGACAAATAACAGCACTGATCACTGAGGCATACCATTGGTGTCAGGTCTCCAATTTGAAAAAACAACCCTCTACAATCACCATCCTTTTAGATATCTTACCCTGGATCCCGTCAGATTTAACCTTATGCAACAACTTACCAAGTCGTACCTTGTCAAAGCCCTTGCTAAAGTCCATATAGACAGAATCAACTGCACTGCCCTCATCTACCTTCTTGGTTACTCCTTCAAAAAACTCAAATTTGTTAGACATAATTTTCCACTCATAGAATCCTAACAGGGCAGAAGGAGCTCATTGAGGCTACATTGAAAACAATCAGCCCTACCCCCAAACCTCACCGATTTACCCTGCCAATCTCCCTGGCACTGTGCTACCCTCAACTGCTGGTTTGAATGTACTATTTTACAGTATTGTCCTCAGGGTCAATTATTTCCTTCAGGTTTCTCTGATGGATTTAAAAATAAGTCACTTGGGAGTCTGAAAGCGATCACATTTCAAACAGAATGAAAGCTCAAAACACATCATACATAATGCAAAATTCCTTATTAACTGGGCCTCAACAGGTAGATTTTTCCATTAGCACTTTGATTAAAAGATGGGAAAATCCATTGAGGCAGGTATCTAGAAATCCACTATAAAACTCCCAGGGGATAGATTTCACGCCAAGAGTGCAAACTTTGTTAAAATTTACAAATTATAGAATTTTTTTTGTATTTATTAGTGTCACAAGAAGGCTTACATTAACACTGCAATGAATTACTATCAAATTCCCCTAGTTGCCACACTTCGGCACCTGTTCAGGTACAGTGAGTGAGAATTTACCTTGGTCAGTGCATTTAACCAGCATGTCTTTCGGACTGTGGGAGGAAACCGAAGCACCGGGAGGAAACCCACGCAGACATGGGGAGAACGTGCGGGCTCCACAAGGACAGTCAAATAAGTCGGAACTGAACCAGACCCCTGACACTGTGAGGCAGCAGTGCTAACCACTGTGCCACCGTTCCACACCAGTATTGCGAGAAGACACAAATTCGGAAATGTAAATTCTGCTTTTCATGTGCTGCGATTAAGCCAGGGAACTTCTTAAAAAGAAATGGAGCTCCACAGCCCACGATGGAAATGAACCACTGGGCAAGGTGTCATTTTATCAAACTCACTTCCTATCCAATCATTTTGAGTAACATTCACTGGCAGCACTCTTCCATCTGATATCCCCAGACATGATTACCACCCACAAGGTGATATTTACGGCCTCTCCCCCACTTTAGTCTCAGAGATTCTGAGGGCACAGAATCCGCAAATAACCCCAACTCTCAGCCCTTCAAACAAGCTGCTAGCCTCCGGCACCCCTTCAGCAGCAGAGCTAGACTCCACCTCAAGCGTGGTTGACCAGGATTCTCTCTGCCCTGACCACCATGATGTGGAGATGCCGGCGTTGGACTGGGGATAGACACAGTAAAAAGTCTCACCACACCAGGTTAAAGTCCAACAGGTTTATTTGGTAGCGCGAGCTTTCAGAACTCAGGTAAGTCCACCTGGTGAAGGAGCAGAGCTCCGAAAGCTCGTGCTACCGAATAAACCTGTTGCTCTTACCGCCAGCCATTAGTGCATTTGGAAGGACTTCCAGGTTGACACACTCAGCCTATTTGCCTGTATTATGAATGCATCGTCAACGGCCATCACATCCTGAGCTGGGTCTCAAACCTGGAGCAGCTGGTTCAGAGGCACGGATGCCACTGATCACACCACAATAGCAGTACGGTGGCTCAGTGGTTAGCACAGCTTCCTCACAGCGCCAAGGATCTGGTTCAATTCTGGCCTTGGGTCACTGTCTGTCTATGTGGAGTTTGCACATTCTCCCCATGTCTGCGCGGATTTCCTCTGGATGCTCCGGTTTCCTCCCAAAGTTCAAAGATGAGCGGATTAGGATGGATTGGTCATGCTAAATTTCCCTTTGGTGTTAGGGGGCTAGCAGGGCAATTCTGTTGAGTTACTGGAATAGGCCCTGGGTGGAATTATTGCTGCTGCAGGCTCAGTGGGCTGAATGGCCTCCTTCTGCATTGTAGAGGTCCTATGATTCTATAGTTTGACCAACAGTCTCTTTGTCTTGTTATGTTGCATGTTCTGTTTTTTCCAACTGTGATGATACACAATAACACATCTCTGCTTTATTCTCAGAGACATCTTGATCAATGGGGCCAGTGGGCTGACAAATGGCCAATAGAGTTCAGTTTAGATAAATGCAAGATGATGCATTTCGATTGAGCCAGGGCAGGACTTACTCAGTTAATGGTAGGACACTGGGGCAATGAGATCTAGGGGTACAGGTTCATAGTTCCTTGAAAGGGGAGGCATAGGTGGACAGAGTGATGAAGAAGGAATTTGGCATGCTTGGTTTCATTGATCAGAACATTGAATACAGGAGTTCAGATGTCCTGTTGAAGTTGTACAAGACATTGATAAGGCCATATCTGGAATACAGTGTACAGTTCTGAACACCCTATTATAGAAAGGATATTATTAAACAAGAAAGAGTGCAAACAAGACTAATTAGGATGCTACTGGGACTTGATGGACTGAGTAATAAGGAGAGGCTGGATAGACTGTGACTTTTTTCTCTGGAGCATAGGAGGCTGAGAGGTGATCTTACAGAGGTCTATAAAATAATGAAAGGTACAGATCAGCTAGATAGTCAATACCTTTTCCCAATATAGGGGAGTCTAAAACTAGAGGGCATAGGTTGAAGGTGAGAGGGGAGAGATACATGAGGATCCAGAAGGGCAACTTTTCCACACAGAGTGTGGTGAACATCTGGAACAAGCTGTCAGAGGTAATAGTACAGGCAGGTACAATTTTGTCTTTTAGAAAGCATTTAAATAGTTAGATGGGTAAGATGGATATAGAGGAATATGGGCCAAATGCAAGCTATTGGGATTAGTTTAGTGGATTAAAAAAAAAGGGTGGCATGGAAAAGTTGGGCTGAATTTCATGCTGTAAACTCTATAACTCTGTGACCTCTATGAATCTATGACATGCCTCCACGCCAGAATCTGTTTCATGACTGTCAAACAGAAAACTATTACATCCAGAAAGAGCCTTGATTGTTTTCTCTTTGTGTGAATTCCCAATATTCTGAACTGCCAAATAGGCTGGCCCCACTCCATCACAATTTTCTTTTTGCTTACTCTTTGCTTCTTCTCTGATCGTTACCAAGGCAATCCCAGGAAACATGGGTGTTTCTTAGAATGATGTCAGCATCAGAAAATGCATTAACCCTCTTTCGAAATCTGCTCAAACTCACTTTCTTCTGAAAGGAACATCACACAAGTAAAAATACAATCCTTTCCCAGCGTACAATTCAACAAAGAATATCAAGTTTTAGATCACATCATGAAATAAAAGGCTTATTCTTAAAAATGCAGCTGGGCAATTACGAAAGAATGAAATCAGAGATAACATTTGGATATAAAATGCAGTAGGGCATGTATAATTGCTGCAGAGAAGGAGGCCATTCGACCCATTGAGTCTTTTCTGGCTCTTTGGAGGAGCCATCCAATTATCCCACTCCCCGACACTTTCCTCTTAGCCCTGGAAATTCCTCACCTTCAATTTCTTTTGTGGAACCGGAAGAGATTGGAGAGGCATTGAACCAATATTTCTCTTCGGTGTTCACGCAGGGGGACAAGAATATAGCTGAGGAGGACACTGGGTTGCAGGGGAGTAGAATAGACAGTATTACAGTTGATAAGGAGGATGTGCTGGATATTCTTGAGGGATTGAAAATAGATAAGTCCCCTGGTCCAGATGGGATCTACCCTAGGATTCTCTGGGAGGCAAGAGAAGTGATCTTCGGGTCGTCGTTGGCCTCTGGTATAGTACCGGAAGATTGGAGGTTAGCGAATGTTGTCCCATTGTTTAAGAAGGGGAACAGAGACTTCCCCGGGAATTATAGACCGGTGAGTCTCACTTCTGTTGTGGGCAAGATTTTAGAAAAAATTATTAAGGATAGGATTTATAGTTATTTGGAGAGTAATGAATTGATTGGAGATAGTCAGCATGGTTTTGTAGCAGGTATCGTGCCTTACTAATCTTATTGAGTTTTTTGAGAAAGTGACCAAAGAGGTGGATGGGGGTAAGGCAGTTAATGTGGTATATATGGATTTTAGTAAGGCGTTTGATAAGGTTCACCATGGTAGGCTTCTGCAGAAAATGCAGATGTATGGGATTGAGGGTAATCTAGGAAATTGGATCAGGAATTGGCTAGCAGATAGGAGACAGAGGGTGGTGGTTGATGGTCATGGAGTTCGGTTACGAGTGGTGTGCCTCAGGGATCTATTTTGGGGCCACTGCTGTTTGTAATTTTTATTAATGATCTGGATGAGGGTATAGTTGGGTGGATTAGTAAATTTGCTGATGACACCAAAGTCGGATGTGTGGTAGATTGTGAGGAAGGATGTCATAGTTTGCAGGAAGACTTAGACAGGTTGCAGAGCTGGGCTGAGAGGTGGCGGATGGAGTTTAATGCAGAGAAGTGTGAGATAATTCACTTTGGTAGGAGTAAAAGATGTGTTGAGTATAGGGCTAACGGGAGGACTTTGAATAGTGTGGATGAACAGAGGGATCTAGGTGTATGTGTACATAGATCCCTGGAAGTTGGGAATCAAGTAGATAGGGTTTTTAAAAAGGCATACGGTGTCTTGCCGTTTATTGGTAGGGGGATTGAATTTAGGAGTCGCAGCTTCATGTTGCAACTGTACACAACTCTGGTGCGGCCGCACTTGGAGTTTTGTGTGCATTTCTGGTCCCCACATTACGGGAAGGATGTGGAGGCTTTGGAGAGGGTGCAGAGGAGGTTTACCAGGATGTTGCCTGGTATGGAGGGGAGGTCCTATGAGGAGAGACTGAGGGATTTGGGGTTGCTTTCGCTGGAAAGAAGGCGGCTAAGAGGGGATCTTATTGAAACATATAAGATGATTAGAGGTTTAGATAGGGTGGACAGTGATAGCCTTTTTCCTCAGATGGAGAAAGCTAGCACGAGGGGGCATGGCTTTAAATTAAGAGGGGATAGTTATAGGACAGATGTCAGGGGTAGGTTCTTTACCCAGAGGGTGGTGAGGGATTGGAATGCCCTGCCAGCTGCAGTTGTAAATGCGCCTAGTTTGGGGGCGTTTAAGAGATCCGTGGATAGGTTTATGGACGAAAAGGGATTGGTTTAGGTTAGTGGGTCATTGTTTTTTAACTAGTCGGTGCAACATCGTGGGCCGAAGGGCCTGTTCTGCGCTGTAATGTTCTATGTTCTTGTTGAAAGTTCTGACTGAACCTGGTTTCTTGCCTTTCGCACAGTGAACTCCAAAACCTAACGACTCTGACAAATAAGATCTCACTCTTCCACTAGATCTTTTGCCAATGGTCTTGTATCGGGATTCTTTCCCTTCAAAGAATCATGGACCTCGAGGGAATTTGAGGTGTTTTTTTTGAAGACTGGGATGATAAATATTTGTTAGTTAAGGGAATCAAGGGATAAAAAGCAGAGATCAATAAATTGAGTTTTGGTGCAGGCTATCCATAAACTAACTGAAGAGCGGAATATGCTAGATGGGCTAAATGGATCATTCCTGTCCCTGGGTAACAGTGGTATTGAAAGAACAGCACAATTCTGCAAAATTCCTTTAACAAAGGTGTTGTCTCATTAACCCTTAGCTGACTCAAAGAACAAAGAACAACACAGCATGGGAAACAGGCCCTTCGGCCCAACGAGCCCGCGCCGCCGTCCCATGGTCAGTGACCTATTCATGATTGTAGTCTATGCCTAATGTGTGAGGATCAGGGAGGTCCAATATAGGGACAATTTGTTACCCAATCAATCAGCCTAAAAGCACATTTTTGGGATGTGGGAGGAAACCGGAGCACCCGGAGGAAACCCACGCAACCACGGAGAGAACGCGCAAACTCCCACAGACACAGGCCCAAATCCATGTGTCCGCACAGCAACAGAGATAGCCTCTGAGCTATCATGTTGCCCTCGAGATGGTCCAGTTTACGCACACCAGCGACATGAAGCAGTAGGCAACTCCCGAAGCAACATCCAAGAGCAGCCCACCACAACCTGCCGCATGCATGCCCCTTACTGGACTTAAATGCCTGGACTCCAAGTTATGCCCTTTCTACCAAACTTCTGCAACCCAGTAACACCCATCTCCATCCCTACCTCTCTCCGATTACGGAAATCTCCATCCCTTCTTGTAATACTTTTTACTCATGTTGTGCTCATCCCCTCTTTTTGCCAATGTCTTCTGGTGTATTACTGTAATAAAGGGATCATTTACTGAAAAAACTGAAATGTTAAAATATTGGAGAAAGGAATGTTTGTAGCACCACATTAATCTAACATTGCTAAAGCCACAAAAAGTAACATCACTGAAATTTAATGAAAATTTACTTTGGAGATTTTAAAAAGTAATAGTGTCCATTTCTAGCTACCTTGACAATATTAGAGAAATAACTTGCATTTAGGTATCTCTTCCAGATCTCCCAAAGCTTTTTTTTTTCGTTTTCTCATTGGATTTTGTTCTTATATTTAATCGTGGGACATGGGCGTCGCTGGTTGGTAACATTTATTGCCCATCCTGAGTTGCCTTTTGAGGGCAGTTGAGAGTCAATCGCATTGATGTGGCTCTGGACTAACATGGAGGCCAGTTCGGGAAAGGACAGCAGATTTCCTTCCCTAAAGGACATCAATGGATCATCGCACAAACCAGCCTCCCATCCATTGACTCTGTCAACACTTCCCGCTGTCTTGGCAAAGCAGCCAGCATAATTAAGGACCCCATCCATCCCGGACATTCTCTCTTTCACCTACTTCCATCAGGAAAAAGATACAAAAGTCTGAGGTCACGTGCCAACTGCCTCAAGAACAGTTTCTTCCCTGCTGCCATCAGACTTTTGAATGGACCTGCCTTGCAATAAGCTAATCTTTCTCTATACCCTAACTGTGATTCTTTATACCCTAACACTACATTCTGCACCCTCTTATTTCCTTCTCGATGAACAGTGTGCTTTGTCTGTGTAGTGCGTAAGAAACAAACTTTTCAATAAAATAAAAGCAAATTATTGCGGATGCTGGAATCTGAAACCAAAAGATAAAATGCTGGAAAATCTCAACAGGTCTGGCAGCATCAGTAAGGAGAGAAAAGAGCTGACGTTTCAAGTCCAAATGAGCCTTTGTCAAAGCTGAAACAATATTTTTCACTGTATGTAAATACATGTGATAATAATAAATCAAATATCCAGGTAGGTTTTTCCAATAACTGACAACTCTTTCATGGTCATCATTAGACTTTTAATTCCAGATTTAATTTTGTTGAATTTAGATTGCACCGTCTGCCATGGTGGGATTTGACCCCAGGTTCACAGAGTATCACCCTGGCTGTCTGGATTGCTAGTCCAATGACAATATCACCGTACCACTGTCTCCCCTTTTACAGCCAAGCAAATATCCTTGAAGTTTGGGCACTTGAAATGTTGCAAACACAGCAGCCAATTTGCACACAGCAATCTCCCTCAAAAAGAAATGTGATAGTGACCAGGTCATCTCTTTTTGTGATGTTAATTGGGGGATGACTGTTGGTCGGGAGAGCTCCTCAGCTCTTATTCAAAATCGCTTCATCACCCTTTATGTCTGAGAGGGTAGACAGGGCCTTTTTAAACATCTCATCCAAATTTGCGCCTGTGACAGGAGTGCTGCACTCCTTCAGTACTGCCTAAACTGCAGAGTTGAAGCTCCTAGAGTGGGACATAACACCATCAACTTTTATCGAGAGTCGAGAGGGATACTAACTGGATCATGGCTGAAATTCCAATCTTCTTTTAGACGAGAGTGCAGCTTAAAAAAAAAAGTCTCTCAGGACATCAGAATGAAGCGGAAATGTCTATTATGTTTCATTTATTCATGAGATTCTGATTGGCTGTAAACGACATAGTGGGTGGAAGGAGCTGGTTGGACGACTTTTCATACACTTGTGTTAACAGTATTAGTACCCTAGGCAACAGCCTGATTTGCAAATCACATCCTCTTGTTCCTGACACTAAGTTTCATGTGCATAAAATAAATCTAAAGCAAAACTTATTCCGCAACTGAGCAAATCAGTTTATTCAACTTGTAGTTCACTGCAGGGCTAAACTATTTGATTGCTATCCAGTTATCCTCCATTTACAAGTTTTGCTTTTTTTGAGTGATTTCCCTTTTTATTCTTTGCTGTTTTCTTTCTCGTATTGGATGCTCGAAACTGGAAGGTTGGAGAGGTTAATCGTAGATTGCATTTCAGTTGAACCTGTTCATGGTACATCTTCACCATCCACACTCCGATTAAATATTTCTCAATTCTCCCAGGCAAAGATTGTCTGAGGTACCATTGTCATTGTGCAGTAAGTACGGGAAGATGATGGCTTCATGGTATTATCGCTAGACTGTTAATCTAGAAGCTTAACCAATGCTCCGGGGACCTAGGTTCGAATCCCACATCGGCAGGTCATGGAATTTAAATTCAGTAAAAATAATCGTGAATTAAGAATCTACTGATGACTGTGAAACTATTGTCAGGAAAAACTCATCTGGTTCACTAATATCTATTAGGGAAGGAAATCTGGCTCCAGAGACACAGCAATGCGGTTGACTCTCAGCTGCCTTCAGGCAACCAGGGGTGAATACCAAATGCTGGCTAGCCAGCAATGTCCATATTCCATGAATGAATTTTAAAAACTCAGAGCGCAAGAAGGATTGAATGCGGTTGACATTTTCTGTTCTGTTTCTCCTTTCAGTCTCATGCCTGAGTATTGCTGCTCATTAAGTCAAACAGTGGGGACGACGACGTGGTTAGCAGTGCTGCCTCGCAGCGCCAGGGACTGGGGTTCAATTCCGGCCTTGGGTCACTGTCTGTGCAGAGTTTGCACATTCTCCCCATGTCTGCATGGGTTTCCTCCGGTTGCCCCCACAGTCCGAAAGGCGTGCTGGTTAGGTGCATTAGCCACACTAAATTCCCCCTCGGTGTGCCCAAACAGGCACCTGAGATGTGGTGACTCGAGGATTTTCTCAGTGACTTCACTGCAGTGTTAATGTAAGCCTGCCTTTGACACTGATGGATAAACTTACACAATGGTGAGCTTCAGAGTCTATAGATTTCTCTTCCTGTCGCATCCCACTCCATCACAGCGAGGACAAACGAGCAGTCGTGACACACCGTCTCGGGGAAGATGTAGTGAGTCAAAGCTGAAATGCTCCATAGTGGAGAAAGGGGAAAAGCCATGATGATAAGTGCCTGAGACCCTCAAAAGTAGTAAAAAGTCTGACAACACCAGGTTTTAGTCCAACTGATTTATTTGATAATATTCTCACAAGCTTTCGAGGGGGCTGCCTCTTCGTCAGGTGAATGGAGAGTTCTGGCCTCAGACAGAGCATATAAAGCACAGACAGTTTAGAGATTGCTGATTAGAATGCGAATCCTTACACCTAACCTGCTCTTCAAGTCTTAAAGTGGCTGATAATGTGAGTGGAAGGAGCACTGATCACAGGTTCAAGAGATGTGTATTGTCTCCAGACAGTACAGTAAGTGAGGTTTTGCAAACCCAGGCAAGTCACGGGGGTTACAACGGATGAATGAACATCGCTCGACAGTCACCAGGCAAGACTGTTCCCTTCCTGTTGGCGAACACTTCAGCGGTCACGGGCATTCGGCCTCTGACCTTCGGGTAAGCATTCTCCAAGGCGGCCTTCACGACACACGACAGCGCAGAGTCGCTGAACAGAGACTGATAGCCAAGTTCCGCACACATGAGGACGGTCTCAACAGGGATCTTGGGTTCATGTCGCACTATCTGTAACCCCCATGACTTGCCTGGGTTTGCAAAACCTCACTCACTGTACTGTCTGGAGACAATACACATCTCTTTAAACTGTGATCAGTGCTCCTTCCACTCACATTATCAGCCACTTTAAGACTTGAACAGTAGGTTAGGTGTAAGGATTCGCATTCTAATCAGTAATCTCTAAACTGTCTGTGCTTTTATATGCTCTGTCTGAGGCCAGAACTCTCCATTCACCTGACGAAGAGGGTAACCTCAAAAGCTTGCTTGCTTGCTTGTGAGAATATTATCAAATAAATCGGTTGGACTAAAATCGGTTGGTGTTGACAGACTTTTTACTGTGTTTACGCCAGTCCAACGCCGGCATACCCACATCATGACCCCCAAAAGTCACAGAGCATACCTGCTCCAAGGAAAAGACAGGAAGTGGAGGAACGAATGAATTCTGTCACTAAAGACCATGAGCTTAGATCTGCACAGGGTGAAGGGTGGGCTTATAAAAGTGAATGGAAAGGAAGAAAATGATATGAAGCGAAAAAAAAAAGTGTTGCCTGAACAGCTGGAATTGCCGAGAGCTTTAAACCTTGAATATAAAGTAGTGAATTAAATACATCTACAAGTCAGTTCAACAGCAAAGGATTTACTCTGCCGTGTAGTGTACTCTGAGATAACTTTGTGTAAATATGGATCAGTACAGAAAGCAAAGCAGCTGCTATCGAGTGGCAGCTTCTTCTTATTGGAGAGTGTTAGGGGCAGCTGTGGCTCAAGTGATAACAGGCCTGCCTCTGAGGCAGAAGCTCATGGGTTTGAGGCAACACAGCAGCAATGACAGCTAGGTCATCTCAGTGCTGCACCCAGTGGGTGTCCTCCGTGTTAAACTGAGGCCCTGTCCACCACTCAGATAGATCTGATTTGATTTATTCTTGTCACATGTATTAGACACAGTGAAAAGTATTGTTTCTTGCGCACAATACAGACAGACAAAGCATTGCGTTCATAGAGAAGGAAAGGAGAGAGTGAAGAATATAATGTTACATAAGAACACAAGAGCATAAGGAATAGGAGCAGGAGTAGGCCATCTAGCCCCTCGAGCCTGCCCCGCCATTCAATAAGATCATGGCTGATCTGAAGTGGATCAGTTCCACTTCCCCACTTTCTCCCCATAACCCTTAATTCCCCTGTCTATCAGAAACCTATCTACCCGTGACTTAAATATATTTAGCGAGGTAGCCTCCACCATTTCAACGGGCAGAGAATTCCAGAGACTCACATCCTTTGAGTGAAGAAGTTCCTCCTCAACTCTGATCTAAACTGCACCTCCCCCCCACCCCTATTTTGAGGCTGTGCTCTTTAGTTCTGCTATCCTTTCTAAGCGGGAAGAATCTCTCTACCCCTACTATATCTATCCCCTTCATTACTTTATCTTATATTACATTATCTTATATGTCTTATATCTTATATGTCTCTGTAAGATCCCCCCTCAGCCTTCTAAACTCCTTACAGTAAACTTACAGTCATAGCTAGGGCGTGGAGAAAGATCAACTTAGTGTGAGGTAAGTCCATTCAAAAGCCTGACAGCTGCAGGAAAGAAACTGTCCTTGAGTCGGTTGGTGTGTAATCTCAGACATTTGTCTCTTTTTCCCGATGGGAGAAAGTAGAAGAGAGAATGTCCGGGGTGCGTGGGGTCCTTAATTATTCTGGCTGCTTTGCCGAGGAAGTGTAGACAGATCAATGGATGGGAGGCTGGTTTGAGTGATGGACTGGACTTCGTTCATGACCTTTTGTAGTTCCTTGCGGTCTTGGGCAGAGCAGGAGCCCATACCAAGCTGCGATGCAACCAGAAAGAATGCTTTCTATGGTGCATCTGTAAAAGTTGGTGAGAGTTATAAAATGTAAGATATACAATATCCAGCGGTACTGCTGTAAAGATAAGCTGCCGAGTTCACTCCAGTGTCCTGAACATTTCCCCCTCAACCAATTTCATTTTTATCACATGTCAACATAGAATCATAACATTCCTACAGTGCTGAAGGAGGGCATTTAGCCCGTTGACCCTACATGGACTCTCTAACAGTGTCTGATCCCTTCCCTACTCTATCATTGTAACCCCATGCATTTACCATGGGTAACCCATTCAAACTAAACACCTTTGTACTCTAAGGGGCAATTTAGCATGGCCAGTCGAGCTAACACAGCCATCTTCGGACTGTGGGAGGAAACCGGAGCACCTGGAGAAAACCCAGGCAGACACGAGGAGAACTCCACACAGCCAGTGACCCAGGAATTGAACCCGGGTGCCTGGCAGTGTGAGACAGCAGTGGTAGCCACTGTGCCACCATATTGCCCATATCCATTGTGGTGAATAAATAGCCACAGATTACTGAATTAACAATGGACAGTCACGGTCAGGGGAAGGTGAGAGCCATTGCTTTCAACATCAAGGCAGGAGTCAACAAAGATTGAGGTTCCCAGTTAAACAATAATGGTATTTGGGGTGGTGAGGTTCGAGGGGTTGGCGATGGGGGAGATCAATCGTTGGATGGAGAACAATAGACTTGGTTATCAAAGGCCAATCATCGAAGCCCAAGGATAACTCACCAGAATTCTCAAGACATGGTCCTCACACCAACCATCTTCCAATGTTTCCCCAATGGTCTTCTCTACATTCCAGATTCTATTCTAGTTAAATGACGGATCTTCATACTCTGCAGGAGCATGCCAGGAGTTTAATCCCAAATATTAGGATTTGATTAATGAGGAAAGATTGGAAGAGACTCAGAAAGAAGATGGAGGAGAGATGATCTTACAGGAAGAGGATAAGGACATTTAACCATTGGAGAAACTTCAAAGATAGCTCAGGGAACAAAAAGGTAGACCCAGAATATTTTTATTCATTCATGAGTTATACACATGGCTGGCTGGGCCAGCATTTATTGCCCAACCCTAAGTGCCCTTGAACTGAGTGGCATGCTAAGCCATTTAAGAGCCAGCCACATTGCTGTGTCTCTGGAGTTACATTCGGCTAGACCCAGTAAGAATGACAGATTTCCTTCTTTAAAGGACACTCATAAACCAGATGGGTTTTTACAACAATCGATAATAGCTTCATGGTCATTGGTAGATTTTTATTGAATTAAATTTTCAGCACTTGCCATGGTGGGATTCAAACCCGAGTTAAGAACATTAGAACATAAGAAATAGGAGCAGGAGTAGGCCATCTGGCCCTTCGAGCCTGCCCCGCCATTCAACAAGATCATGGCTGATCTGTCGTGGCTCAGCTCCACCTTCCCGCCCTCTCCCCATAACCCTTAATCCCTTCTCTTATCAAAAACCCATCAACCCGTTTCTTAAAAATATTTAGCGAGGCAGCCTCCACCACTTCAACGGAGATTACTCTGGGTTACTATCCCAGTGATAAAATCATTTCAGCACCTGTGCCTCCCTCTTCAAGGAGCAAGATGACACAGGCTCAAACTAAAGCACATTTTGAGGGTTGACATCTGGAAATTTTTCACACAATGTATAATCAACATGTGGAATGAAATCTCAAATAGTCTTGGAAGGGAAGAAGTAATTCCAGGAACAATTGGATGCGACAACGGGAGGAAAAACACAGTAGCCAATCTCTGCACAGCAAGATTCCACAAACAACAGTGTGATCATGGCCTGACAACCTGTTGAGCACCCCTCCTGTCACAGTGACAGGGCAGAGACAGTCTCAGTTTAAGGTTTACGTGATGCACAGCGTCTCAGTAAGGTCGCTCTCTCCCTTACTGCCAAACCTGGAGACCGATTCAGGCTCACAACCTTCTGCTGAAAGGACAAGACTGCAATCCAGCCAGCCATTAGATTGAGATGCAGAGCAAAGACCAAGGCCAGAATCATAGGTTGCAGGAAAGGTTAAAAGACTGGGCAATAAAATGAGAAAAATCTAGAAGTAACGGTCGGTAGATATTAAACCAGTATAATTGGAGTGTAATGTTAGCAAGTGTGAGGTTATCCACTTTGGCAGGAATAATAGTAGGAGGGATTACTATTTAAAGGGTGAAAAGCTGCAGCATGCTACGGTGCAGAGGGACCTGGGGGTCCTTGTGCATGAGTCGCAAAAACCCAGTCTGCAGGTGCAGCAGGTGGTCAGGAAGGCGAATGGGATGCTGGCCTTTATAGCGAGGGGGATAGAATATAAAAGCAGGGAGGTCTTGCTGCAACTGTACAAGGCACTGGTGAGGCCGCAGCTGGAATACTGTGTGCAGTTTTGGTCGCCGCACTTGCACAAGGATATTTTGGCCTTGGAGGGAATGCAGAGGAGGTTCGCTAGGCTGATACCGGAGATGAGAGGGTTAGCCCATGAACAGAGACTAAATAGACTGGGTCTGTACTCGTTGGAGTTTAGAAGGATGAAGGGGGATCTTATAGAGACGTATAAGATAATGAAAGGGATGGATAGGGTAGAGGTAGAGAGATTCTTCCCGCTTAGAAAGGACAGCAGGACTAGAGGGCACAGTGTCAAGATAAGGGGGTGCAGGGGGTTCTTATAAACCAGTTATGAAAGTCCGACAGATGTCGGAAAGTTGAACAAGGAAGTGATTGCCATAGCATTGACAATCTGGTAAGCAATGTATTAAATCGGGAAACACAGGGGGCAAGTGAATAAATGAAATCCAAATAATACAGATGAACCAGCCTCCCATCCATTGACTACCTACACTTCCTGCTGCCTCGGCAAAGCAGCCGGCATAATTAAGGACCCCATGCGCCCTGGACATTTTCTCTTCCACCTTCTTCCTTCGGGAAAAAGATACAAAAGTCTGAGGTTACAAACCCAACCGACTCATCAGAACATAAGAAATAGGAGCAGGAGTAGGCCATCTAGCCCCACGAGCCTGCCCCGCCATTCAATAAGATCATGGCTGATCTGTTGTGGCTCAGTTCCACATTCCCGCCCTCTCCCCATAACCCTTAATCCCCTCTCTTATCAAAAACCCATCAACCCGCGTCTTAAAAATATTGAGCGAGGTAGCCTCCACCACTTTAACGGATAGAGAATTCCAGAGATTCACCACCCTTTGAATGAAGAAGTTCCTCCTCAACTCTGTTCTAAACCGCCTCCCCTTGATCTTGAGGCTGTGCCCCCTAGTACTACTGTCCTTTCTGAGCGGGAAGAGACTCTCCACCTCTATCCTATCCATCCCATTCATCATCTTATACGTCTCAATGAGATCTCCCCTCATTCTTCTAAACTCCAGCGAGTACAAGCCTAGTTCATTCAACCTCTCCTCATAGCTCAACCCCCTCAACTCCGGGAACAGTTTCAAGAACAGCTTCTTCCCTGCTAACATTTGAATGGACCTACCTCGCACTAAGTTGATCTTTCTCGACACCCGAGCTATGACTGCAACACTACATGCTGCACTCTCTCCTTTCCTTTTCTATGAACGGTATGTTTTGGCTGTATGGCGCACCGGAAGCAATACTTTTCACCGTATGTGACAATGATAAATCAAATCAAATCTAATATCAGTGGGTTGGAAGTCTCATCCCTGTTTCTCTCCAGGACAGTAAAGACTTCCTGAGATGAATTATGAGAAGCGTTTTGACTGGTCCAAAAAACGTATTCTCATTAAATAAACGTCGGAAAAATGGGTTGTGAAAGGAAGCTAACAGCATGGCATCATTACCTCTGAAGTTTGATGAAGATTTTCAAACAGTTTATCCCTTCAGCAACATCTAAATGTCTTAACACAGTGCCACCGTTTGGAAGTAGAATGTAGCATCAAGTAAACAGACACTGTCCCCTTCTGTCTGTCTCCAGGGAGAGAGGCACTGATGTTTCTGTAGATTGCTCACCCTGTTCCCCCTGATAGTTACCACTCAGATTCTTTGACCTTCTATGTTAATTAGGTGAAAATAATTACAGCTAGCAAGGTATAAATGCACATTTATCGATTTAACTTCATTTTTTTAACTCTCTCCTCCTGTCTTTTTATTCTGTAATAACATGAGGGCGACGAGTTGCGATTTCAAGTTAAGGTTTTATTACCAGCGATATAAATGTGTACATTTATATGTAATCATCAACTAAAGGCACGTTAACACTCCCCGCTCCCCGGCTCCAGCTGAGCTTCCTCACTGGCCCCAGCTACGTGCCCTCGCTCTCGATTGGCTCACGTTCCCACGCTGGCTGTCCAATGGGTCTGCTCCAGTCATGTGGCCCTTGGGGGTCGCCCCCTTAAAGGGGCCACGCTATGGGATGCGAGCTTCGCCGGCAAGACCAGCATTTATTGCCCGTCCCTAACTGCCCCTTTGCAGTCCATGCGATGTAGGTACACCCAACGTGCTGTTAGGGAGGAAGATAGGGATTTTGACTCTGCGGCACTGAAGGAATTTCCCAATGTATTTCCCAGTCGGGATGGTGAGTGACTTGGAGAGGCACATCGAAGTTGTGTTGTTCCCAGGTATTACTGCCCTTGTCCTCCTCGTTGGTAGAGTCTTTGAGTTGTGGAAGGTAAAGTAACAAGAAAGTAAAGTTTAATTTACTGGTCACAGGTAAGGCTGACATTAACACTGCAATGAAGTTACTGTGACATTCCCCTAGTTGCCAAGATGATGAATGGGATGGATAGGATAGACTCTTCCCGCTCAAAAAAGACAGTAGGACTAGGGGGCACAGCCTCAAGATAAAGGGGAGGCGGTTTAGAACGGAGTTGAGGAGGAACTTCTTCACTCAAAGGGTGGTGAATCTCTGGAATTCTCTACCCGTTGAAGTGGTGGAGGCTGCCTCGCTAAATATTTTTAAGAAGCGGGTTGATGGGTTTTTGATAAGAGAAGGGATTAAGGGTTATGGGGAGAGGGCGAGAAGGTG
This sequence comes from Prionace glauca, assembly GCA_037974335.1. Lineage (NCBI taxonomy): Eukaryota > Metazoa > Chordata > Chondrichthyes > Carcharhiniformes > Carcharhinidae > Prionace > Prionace glauca. The sequence continues at coordinate 82,562,247 of CM075734.1, read as the reverse complement.
GAACTGAGACACGACAGATCAGCCATGATCTTATTGAATGGCGGGGCAGGCTCGAAGGGCCAGATGGCCTACTCCTGCTCCTATTTCTTATGTTCTTATGTTCTTATTCCAGTGCCTGTTTGGGTCAATGCACCTAACGTCTTTCAGACTGTAGGAGGAAACCGGAGCACCCAGAGAAAACCCACACAGACACGGGGAGAAGGTGCAAACTCCACACGGACAGTGACCCAAGCAGAGCTTCGAACCCAGATCCCTGGTGCTGTGAGGGAGCAGTGTTAACCATTGTGTCACCATTCCGCCCTGTTACCTACGGAGCCTTGGCGAGTTGCTGCAGGGAATCTTATAGAGGGTACACAATGTATGTCGATGGTGGATGGAATGAATGTTCAAGGTGGTAAATGGGGTGCCAATCAAAGGGGCTGCTGTGCCCTGGATACAGTCGAGCTTCTTCAGTGTTGTTGTTGGAGCCGCGCCCAATCAGGCAAGTGGAGGCGTGGATGATTCATGAGGTATTTATGCTGTGTACATTGGGGGAAACGTAAGTCAGGTTCTATTGAGACTGATTTCATTTACCTCGTGCTGAAATGAAACAGGTTTGAGTCCGTAAGCAAACTCCTGAGGGAAACACTTTAAGATCTTCTGATAAAGTGCCTGAATCTTCAGAACTGGCCGTTCCTCCCTAAATATCTCCTTCTATCTACCTCAGCCTCCTCCACTGAAACCTGTCTCTGTGAACCAGCTATTGTTTATCTGCTCTGACACCTCTGTGTGTGGCTTTGTGTCGCCTCTTGTATCATAAACCTGACATGAAGTAGCTTGGGTCATGTTGTTACATTAAAGAGCTATATAAATGCAAATTGTTGTGGTCGCTCTCCTGCCCCCTACACCCCCATTATGATCAGAAGTCCACGTGACTGGAAGTCACCCCCCATCCCCCCAACAACTCCACCACCCCAACAAGAGTGGACCCCCTCCCCTCCCCACCATAATCAGAAACCCAATGCTCCACAATCAAACCGATTGCAGAAACAGGAATGGACAGTCAGCCCAACCCAGTTGCACACTTTGTGAGCACATACCCCCCCCCCCCACCCCACCACCACCAGCCCTGTCCCAGCACCAGTTCAGGAATCACCCACAATTGCAAATTCCACCCCCCCCCAAGCTGTACCCGGGGACTGTCTCCCGTGGTTGGACCTTCCCTTCCCATGACCGGAGGTACCACACAATTGGACAGTTTCTGCCCTAATGATCAAAGTGTTCCCCCATTCCCCTGTTAGCGAGGCCACCTCGCTCATGGTGTGATACAGCGGCACTGTGGTTAGCACTGCCGTTTCACAGCACCAGGGACCTGGGTTCCATTCCCAGTTTGGGTCACTATCTGTGTGGAGTTTGTAAGTTCTCCCCGTATCTGTGTGGGTTTCCTCCGGGTGCCCCGGTTTCCTCCTACAGTCTGAAAGACGTGCTGGTGAGGTACATTGACCTGAACAGGCACTGGAGTGTGGTGACCAGGGGAATTTCACAGTAACTTCATTGTGGTGTTAATGTAAGCTTTACATGTGACTAATTAATAAATAAATCTCATGATCACTTATATCCTTACATTCCAACTCCCGTCCCGACTCATGGGAGTCCCTTCGCTTGCAACCAACCAAAATGGAGAAGATTCCTTCAGCTCAGCATGAATACATCGCAAGACTTTGCCGGGAACAAGTTGAAACATCCGTGTGCGTGTAAACCTCCCAAATCTCCATCTATCCAAACCTCCAGACTCCACCTTCCCCACACACGGCCAAGTCTCAGCTCACAAGATTGGACTATCCATCATCTCAGAACCTATCCCAGTAGAGTGGGAGCAAGCCATCCTCAATCCTGAGGGTCTGCTGAGGAAGGTGTCACATTAACCCCTACACCAACCAAACCCTCCCACCCACCACGGCCCCACATCGACCTCAGGTCTCCAACCCACTGGATGATGCTGCGGTCACTCGACTGCCCCATTCTCCTTGCAATCTGTACCTGAGGAGCTGGAAACTTTACCTCCTCCTGGGCTGCACTCTGTGCTCCCGAATTATCCATCCAACAGGTACCCAGAGCTGATAGTGAGGGCAACTCCCAGACTGATAAAGCTCACACTTCAGAGAATTCCTGATTTCCCAACTAGAACTCCACTCGACCCTACCTTTCCCCATCCCCCTGCGCATGCTCCCCATCCACCTCCCAACTCAGAAATCCCACCCCAGTAAATATCGGGGCTGATCTGGTGCGTCAGTGAGCAATTCTCAGAACTGGAAAAGACATTAGCCGATTCATACAAAGTATTTCTCATGCATTTCTTGATTAGAATCATACAGTCTACACTACAAGGGGACACAGGTTTAAGGTGCTGCTACGAGGGGACACAGACACAGGTTTAGGTGCTGGGAAGCAAGTGTGCAGTTTTGGGCGCCGCACCTGCGCAAGGATATTTTGGCCCTGGAGGGAATGCAGAGGAGGTTTACTAGGCTGATACCGGAGTTGAGGGGATTGAGCTATGAGGAGAGGCTGAATAAACTAGGCTTGTACTCGTTAGAGTTTAGAAGAATGAGGGGAGATCTCATTGAGACGTATAAGATGATGAATGGGATGGATAGGATAGAGGTGGAGAGACTCTTCCCGCTCAGAAAAAACAGTAGGACTAGAGTTGAGTAGGAACTTCTTCACTCAAAGGGTGGTGAATCTCTGGAATTCTCTGCCCGTTGAAGTGGTGGAGGCTGCCTCGCTAAATATTTTTAAGAAGCGAGTTGATGGGTTCTTGATAAGAGAGGGGATTAAGGGTTATGGGGAGAGGGCGGGAAGGTGGAACTGAGCCACGACAGATCAGCCATGATCTTATTGAATGGCGGGGCAGTCTCGAAGGGCTAGATGGCCTACTCCTGCTCCTATTTCTTATGTTCTTATGTTCTCATGTTCTTAAGTACACAGGAGATGTTAGGGGTAAGTTTTTCACTCAGAGGTTGGTGAGTGAATGGAATTGGCTGCCGTCAGTGGTGGTAGAGGTGAATTCACTGGGGTCTTTTAAAAGGATTCTAGATGAGTATATGGGATTTCATGGGATTGGGGGTCACAGATAGTTCTATGGCCTGGTAGGTATGGATATGATCGGCGCAACTTGTGGGCCGAAGGGCCTGTTTGTGCTTAGTGTTTTATGTTCTAATCCTTACAGTATAGAAGGAGGCCAATTGGCCCATTGAGTCTGCACCGACCACTTCCCACCCAGGCCCTACTCCCGTAACCCCACATATTTGCCTCGCTAATCACCCCTGACACGTGGGGCAATTTAGCATGGCCAGTCCACCTAACCCGCACATCATAAGAAGATAAGAACATAAGAAATAGGAGCAGGAGTAGGCCATCTAGCCCTTTGAGCCTGCCCCGCCATTCAATAAGATCATGGCTGATCTGAAGTGGTTCAATTCCACTTTCCCGCTTTCTCCCCATAACCCTTAATCCCTTCTCTTATCAAAAACCCATCAACCCGCGTCTTAAATATATTTAGCGAGGCAGCCTCCACCACTTCAACGGGCAGAGAATTCCAGAGATTCACCACCCTTTGAGTGAAGAAGTTCCTCCTCAACTCCGTTCTAAAACTTTATCCCTTTATCTTGAGGCTGTGCCCCCTAGTCCTACTGTCCTTTCTGAGCGGGAAGAGTCTCTCCACCTCTATCCTATCCATCCCATTCATCATCTTATACGTCTCAATGAGATCTCCCCTCATCCTTCTAAACTCTAACGAGTACAAGCTCAGTTTATTCAGCCTCTCCTCATGGTTCAACCCCCTCCACATCCTTGTACTGTAGGAGGAAACTGGAGGACAGGGAAGAAATCCACGCAGACATGGGGAGAATGTGCAAACTCTGTGCTGACAGTGACCCGAGGCCAGAATTGAACCCGGATCCCTGGCTCTGTGAGGCAGCAGTGCTAGCCACTGTGCTGCCCCCCTGTAGTAGCGTAATGTAATGTAACTGAACAATCTGAATTCAAAGGGAATGTACTGTAAAAATCATTCATAAAAGCTAGTGTCTTTTTAAAATGCTGTTACAGCTACTGTGATTACCAGCTACATATCAGCAGGCAAAACGCATTAATGTAGTAGCTACCACCATCTGTCAGGGACCTCAAACTCCTCGTCTTCTATCTTGTTTTAAGTTTCCACAAAAGAAATCAATTTGCTAAAATAACCAGATGTCAATCAGATCTGCTTGTCAGTAAGACTAGAATTTGCAGGACAGAACTGGCCAGAGTAATCAGCGACACAGTCCCAATGGCTTGAGTTGAAGCAGAGGAGGATTCCTGCTCCTGACTGTGAGACACTGACCCCTGCTGGAAGCAACTGGGTGTGCAAATTTGGGCTGCGCCTGTGACTGGCATTTGTATCGAGTCAAACGTGAGTCATCAGTTCAGAAGAATGGAAAAGCAGAATTTCTTTAAAAATGTGTGAAACTTGTTCAGAGGGACTTGGCTGCAAGGAATGTAGAAAGATTGTGTGACAGAATAAGTAATTAGGAAAGCAAATAGCACGTTGGCCTGCAAAACAAAGGGATTGGAGGACAGGAAATCTTACAACAATCATACAGAGCTTTGATGACACCACACCTCAAATACTACGTGCAGTTTGTTTTTATTTACTCATTCGTGGGCCATGGGCATCGCTAGCTGGCCAACATTTATTGTCCACCCCCTGTTTACCCTTGAGGACACAGTAAAAAGTCTGACAACACCAGGTTTTTAGTCCAACCGATTTATTTGATAATCTTCTCACAAGCAAGCAAGCTTTCGGGGTTAGCCCCTTCGTCAGGTGAAGGCTGTGATGAGCTGCCTTCTTGAATCGCTGCAGTCCACGTTCTGTGGGCTGACCCACAATGCCGTTAGGGAGAGAATTCCAGGATTTTGACCCAGCGACTGCGAAGGAACGGCGATGTATTTCTAATTCAGGATGGTGAGTGATTTGGAGGGGTTTGGTCTCCATATTTAAGGAAGGATGTTCTTGCATTGGAGGCAGCCCAGTGAAGGTTCATGAGCCTGGTCCCTGGGATGATGGAGTTGATGTGGAGATGCCGGCGTTGGACTGGGGTAAACACAGTAAAAAGTCTCACAACACCAGGTTAAAGTCCAACATGTTTATTTGGTAGGAAAAGCCACTAGCTTTCGGAGCGCTTGCTGCCCCTTCATCAAGTGAGTGAGAGTCCTGTTCACAAACAGGGCATATGAAGACACAAACTCAAATAATGGTTGGAATGCGAGTCTTTAAAGGTAATCCAGTCTTAAAAATACGGACAATGTGAGTGGAGAGAAGGTTAAACACAGATTAAAGAGATGTGTATGTCTCCAGACAGGGCAGTTAGTGAGATTTTGCAAGCCCAGACAAGTCATAGGGGTTACAGTAATGTGACATGAGCCCAAGATCCCCATTGAGGCCGTCCTTATGTGTGCGGAACTTGGCTATCAGTCTTTGTTCAGCAACTCTGCGTTCTCGTGTGTCGTGAAGGCCACCTAACTGTCCTGTCTGGAGACAATACACATCTCTTTAACCTGTGCTTAACCCTCTCTCCATTCACATTGTCTGTACTTTTAAGACTTGATTACCTGTAAAGACTCACATTCCAACCATTATTTTGTAAATTGAGTTTGTAGCTTTATATGCCCTGTTTGTGAACGGAACACTTGATGAAGGGGCAGCAAGCGTTCTGAAAGCTAGTGGATTTGCAGGCCTTCATAGCGAGGGGGATTGAATATAAAAGTAGGGAGGTCTTGCTGCAGCTGTATAGGGCATTGGTGAGGTCGCAGCTGGAGTACTGTGTGCAGTTTTGGGCGCCGCACCTGCGCAAGGATATTTTGGCCCTGGAGGGAGTGCAGAGGAGGTTTACTAGGCTGATACCGGAGTTGAGGGGATTGAGCTATGAGGAGAGGCTGAATAAACTAGGCTTGTACTCATTAGAGTTTAGAAGAATGAGGGGAGATCTCATTGAGACGTATAAGATGATGAATGGGATGGATAGGATAGAGGTGGAGAGACTCTTCCCGCTCAAAAAAGACAGTAGGACTAGGGGGCACAGCCTCAAGATAAAGGGGAGGCGGCTTAGAACAGAGTTGAGGAGGAACTTCTTCACTCAAAGGGTGGTGAATCTCTGGAATTCTCTGCCCGTTGAAGTGGTGGAGGCTGCCTCGCTAAATATTTTTAAGAAGCGGGTTGATGGGTTTTTGATAAGAGAGGGGATTAAGGGTTATGGGGAGAGGGAGGAAGGTGGAACTGAGCCACGATCTTATTGAATGGCGGGGCAGGCTCGAAGGGCTAGATGGCCTACTCCTGCTCCTATTTCTTATGTTCTTATGTTCTTAAATAAACATGTTGGACTTTAACCTGGTGTTGTGAGACTTTTTACTATGATAGCATTGTCCAATGTGAGCTGAGTAAAGTTAGACTACACTCTCTGGAGCTGAGAAGTGATATATTGAGCATGCAAGGTTCTAAAGGGGATTGGCGTGGTCAGAGTTATTGAAGAATCTGGAATACGGGAGCACAGTCTCAGGGTGGGGTTGTTGGCGGGGCGGGGGGGGGGGGGGGGTGCGGGGGGGGGGGGAGGTGACCGTTTAGGACTGAGCTAAGAAGAAAATACTTTAGAATTCTCTACCCCAGAGAGATGTGGCAGGTCCGTCATTGGATAGGTTTGGAGCTGAACCCAGCAGCTTTGACAAAGCATCACGTAGGCTCCAAACATTGGTTCTATTCTCTCTCCACAAGTGCTGTCAGAGCTGATGAGGGTTTTCCACACTTTTCTGTTTTTAAAGTTTACTTACATTAACACTGCAATCAAATTACTGTGAAAATCCCCTAGTCTCCGCATTCCAGTGCCTGTTCGGGTACACTCAGGGAGAATTTGGCATAGACAATGCACCTAACCAGCTTTTGGACTGTGGGAGGAAACTGGAGCACCCGGAGGAAACCCACACTGATATGGGGAGAATGTGCAGACTCCGTACAGACAGTGACCCAAGCTGGAATCGAACCCATGTCCCTGGCGCTGTGCTAACCATTGTGCCACCACGTTATTTTGTCTTTATCTACAGATTTTTGCTGTCTTATGGAACCAAGGGGCATGTTTTTAGGAAGGAGTTCAAGTGGAAGATCAACCAATATTTCTATTGAATGGGGGACGGAACAGGCTCGAGGGGCCGAATGGTCTACTCCTGATCCCAGAGATTGCTTACGTTCTGACCATTTCTAAACAGTGGGGGTCCAGAGAGGTTTGGGGGACTCCAGTTACATTGAATATTTAATGGTCACAAACTGGTACAGCAACTAACCGCAAAGATTCATGGAATAATGGTCATTATATCAACAAAAATCAAACAGAAAAGGGGGTAGGTGTCAAGCTTCAGCCATGCAAAGCACTGGTTGGATCACACCCAGAGTGTTGTGAGCAATTCCAAACTCCAGACGTTATGAAGGACACTCTCCCCCCCCACCTCTATGGGAGGAACATAGATATCCGGATTCCGTGGTTAAATTAAAAGGTATGATCACATGAACTAGTGTTGTATTCCCTGGAGTTGAGAAGGTGGAGGGATGATTGAAGCTGAAGAAACTGTGAAGCTGTACCCGTTGATCTCTTTGTTCTATAACTCTCCCTAAAGCCTTACCATTAATAAGTCTTGCCCTGACTCAATCTACCAAAATGCACCTACGTTTTCTAATTTGTATATCTACATTTTCTAATTTCTCACCATTTAGAGTCATAGAGGTTTACAGCATGGAAACAGGCCCTTCAGCCCAACTTGTCCATGCTGTCCCTTTTTTGTAAACCCCTAAGCTAATCCCAATTGCCTGCATTTGGCCCATATCCCTCTATACCCATCTTAACCATGTAACTGTCTAGATGCTTTTTAAAAGACAAAATTGTACCGGCCTCTACTACTACTTCTGGCAGCTTGTTCCAGACACTCACCACCCTCTGTGTGAAAAAAATTGCCCCTCTGGACACTTGTGTATCCCTCTGCTCTCACTTTAAACCTATTCCTTCTAGTTTTAGGCTTCCCTACCTTTGGGAAAAGATATTGACTATCTGGCTGATCTGTGCCCCTCATTATTTTATAGACCTCAATAAGATGACCTCTCAGCCTCCTACGCTCCAGAGAAAAAAGTCCCAATCTATCCAGCCTGTCCTTAAAACTCAAACCATCAAGTCCCAGTCGCATCCTAATAAGTCTTTTCTGTACTCTTTCTAGCTTAATAATATCCTTTCTATAATAGGGTGACCAGAACGACACACAGTATTCCAAGTATGGCCTTACCAATGTCTTGGACAACTTCAAAAAGATTTGATTGGACTTTTTTAAGGTATTGTTATGATAATGTGTCATATAGAATATCAATTTATATTGGCATTGGCTGGACATATATATTGAACTTTTTGTATTGAGAGCACTTTTGTTAATGAAATTACATCTATCTACAGCAGCCACTGCGCTGCATTCACAAAGGACACAAGCTGCTTTATGGTAACATTGGTTGGGATTTTCTGCTCATACTCACCACGAGGTCAGAAAATCCCACCTGAAGTCAATGGATTTCTGCATGGGTCTTGTATCCCACCCACTACAAATCCCACTGGCCGGCGGGATGGTAAAATTCTTTACATCGTGTCCACAGAGACAATGGTTAAAATAAACCCACACTGAAACGAGAGAGAAGTCTCACGATCCAGCTCTTGGTTTCAAATTAGGCTTTTGAACTAGACACCGGGACACAAACCATAGAACCCTAGAACCCTACAGTGCAGAAACAGGCCCTTCGGCCCATCGAGTCTGCACCGAACACAATCCCACCCAGACCCTATCCCCATATCCCTACACATTTTATTTGCTAATCCCTCTAACCTACACATCCCAGGACACTAAGGGGCAATTTTAGCATAGCCAATGAACCTAACCCGCACATCTTTGGACAAGGAGGAGCAACCCTAGCCCTGCTCTCTCCTCCTGAAACCTCCCTCGTCCAAGCTGAGTACTTTGTGATTTGGAACCCCCTCGGAAGAACTCACCACTGTAAACCGAGTTCCTAATGAAAGATTCTGAATCAACACCACTGTGTTCTCCGAGAGGAAGCAGGATCACCCTACCAGTGTGACTCCCCCTGTGAGATACCACAGTATCAACAGCTCCTGTGGAAAGCAGCCCTTCAGTTGTAAATCTGTGCCTGGGCAGTTAATCAATCTGACCTGACTTGGCCAAACTTTAAGATCTGATAATCTATAAAGTTTTACCTCTTTCTGTCCATGTTTTGGCAGGGGCAGAGGTGTTTTTACATTGGTGGGCTTTCCATTAATAATGTCTGCATCTTTCCCTGCACACTTTACAGCAATAAAACAAACTTTATCTGTTTTGCTGAAAGAACCTGACTGGATTATTTTACACGGCATTATTTTGCGCATATTTAAGTATATTTATCGAGTCGTTGAATTTATACTCTTTTATAACCAACCCGGTTTACAGACAGTGAAGGGTCATCTTGACTCGAAACATTTACTTTATTCTCCTCCCCCCACAGATACAGTCAAACCTATTAAGATTTTCCAGCATTTTCTATTTTTATTTCAGATTCCAACAGTCACAGTATTTTGCTTTTATCTTTGAAAAGAATATATCTTCCTTTAATGCAATAAAATCAATGAATCATAGATTCCCACATTGAAGAAGGAGGTAGTTCCACCCATTGATTTTGCGCCCACTCTCTGACAGAGTATCTTTCCCAGGCCTTATACCTGTAACCCCACATATTAATGGGTTTGCAGGAATGGGATTGTGTGTGGGCATGGGTGGGATACTCTTTCAGAGAATCGGTGCACACCTGATGGGCTAAATGGCCTATATGTGCACCATAGGGATTCTATGATTCCTTGATTCTGATCGTAATACTCTTGCCAAGAGCTTGTGGGTTTAAATTCTCCTACAGGACTTGAACCCATAACCTGTGTTGATAACTCAGAACAGGTATCGAAGGTGTGCTGCATGGTTTAACCTGTACTGTGAATTGGAACAGGCAGAGGCAGTAGATTGAGTTAAATGAGTTGATTGAGTCGATGCAGATCAACCATGATCTGATTGAGTAACAGAATTGGTTTGAGGGGCTGAAAGGCCTCTATGTTTCAATGAGGCTTCAATTCACAGTTGCCAAGGGTAAAATTGGACATGGGTGTGGAATAGGTTCATAATTCATTTAGTTTTGAGTTAATATCAAAAAGAGAAACCTTACTCTGACATCTACTTCACCAAGACCTTGAGACTGAGGTTCTTCTCTTTGTTACAGTATTTTCACTTTTGAAGTTCATGTTCAGATATTTTGTTCATATTTCTTATTCGAGTCTTGAGATCTGTGGAGGGGTTAGATTGTTAAGAAAACATTAATGTTTCCATTTTAGCCAACATGAACTAAAAAGGAAGAATCTTGGAAGGTTTGCATTTATTTGGCACTTTTTATATAACCTCATGACCCTTCAAAAGTGCTTTCCAACCAATAAAATGGTCTTGAAGTGTGATTGTTATTGTATTGTTGGAAACTCCCATCCAATCACCAGCAAGAATCCATATGTACCAATGACCAACACACTTTAGCAATGTTGAGGGGTGAGTATTGCTTGGAACGCTGATAAGAACTCACCTGCCCTCCATCATTGTTTTACCATTCTGTCATGGGATGTGAGCATCGCTGGCTATGCCAGTAATTTTATTACCCATCCTTACTTGCACTGGAGAAGGTGGTGGTTAGCTGCCTTCTTGCACCATTGAAGTCTCTGAGGTGTGGGGACTCCCACAGTGCTGTTGTGAGGGAATTCCAGGATTTTGATCCAGCACAGTGAAGGAACAGCGATATATTTCCCAAGTCAAGATGGTGAGTGACTTGGAGGGCAAGGTCCACGTGGTGGTGTTCCCAGCTAACTGCTGCTCTTGTCCTTCTAGATGGTGGTGGTGGTGGGCAGAATTTTACAGTCCTGCCCACCCAGGGACTGGAAATCCTTGCCCGAAATCAACACTCCTTGTCAGTTAAAAAGGGTTAGGCTCATGGATTTGGAAAATGCTGTCTAAGGTGTTGTGTGTTGTTGCAGCACATCTTGTAGATGATAGACACGGCTACTACTGTGCATTGCTGGTGGGGGGAGTGAATGTTTGTGGATGTGGTGCCCATCAAGCGGCTGCTTTGTCCTGGATGGTGTTGTGCTTCTTGAGTGTTGTTGGAGCTGCTCCCATCCAGGCAAGTGGGGAGTATTCCATCACACTCCTGACTTGTGCCTTGTAGAAGATTTGGGGAATGAGGGAAATAAGAACATAAGAAATAGGAGCAGGAGTAGGCCATCTAGCCCTTCGAGCCTGCCCCTCCATTCAATAAGATCATGGCTGATCTGTCGTGGCTCAGTTCCACATTCCCGCCCTCTCCCCATAACCCTTAATCCCCTCTCTTATCAAAAACCCATCAACCTGCTTCTTAAAAATATTTAGCGAGGCAGCCTCCACCACTTCAACGGGCAGAGAATTCCAGAGATTCACCACCCTTTGAGTGAAGAAGTTCCTCCTCAACTCCGTTCTAAAATGCCTCCCCTTTATCTTGAGGCGGTGCCCCCTAGTCCTACTGTCTTTTTTGAGCGGGAAGAGTCTCTCCACCTCTATCCTATCCATCCCATTCATCATCTTATACGTCTCAATGAGATCTCCCCTCATTCTTCTAAACTCTAACGAGTACAAGCCTAGTTTATTCAGCCTCTCCTCATAGCTCAACCCCCTCAACTTTACTCATCACAAAATTCCGAGTACCTGGCCAGCTCTTCTGGCCACAGTAGTTATACGGCTAGTCCAGTTCAGCTTCTATTCAATTATAACCCCCAGACTGTTGGTAAGAGAGGATTCAGTGATGGTGATGCCATTAAATGTCAAGGGAGTTGACCGAATCTCTCTTTTTGGACATGGCCATTGCTTGGCACTTGTATAGCACCGAATCCTATTTGCCAATTGTCAGCCCGCGTCTGAATGTTGTCCGCGCCTTGCTGCACATGGGTGCAGGCTGCTCCACTATCTAAGGCATCGCAAATGTTCCTGAACATTGTGCAATGATCAGTGAACGTCCCAATTACTGACTCTATAATGAGGGCAAAGTCTTGCTGAAGCAGCTGAAGATGGTTGGGCCTCGGACACGATCCTAAGGGACTCCTGCAGTGATATCCTGGAGCTGAGATGAATCATCTCAGCTCCTATGAGGAGAGACTGAGGGATTTGGGGTTGTTTTCGTTGGAAAGAAGGCGGCTAAGAGGGGATCTTATTGAAACATATAAGATGATTAGAGGTTTAGATAGGGGTGGACAATGATAGCCTTTTTCCTCGGATGGAGAAAGGCTAGCACGAGGGGGCATGGCTTTAAATTAAGGGGGGGTAGCTACAAGACGGATGTCAGGGGTAGGTTCTTTACCCAGAGGGTGGTGAGGGATTGGAATGCCCTGCCTGCTGCAGTTGTAAATGCTCCTAGTTTGGGGGCGTTTAAGAGATCTGTAGATAGGTTTATGGACGAAAAGGGATTGGTATAGGCTAGTGGGTCATTGTTTTTGTAACTGGTCGGCGCAACATCGTGGACCGAAGGGCCTGTTCTGCGCTGTAATGTTCTATGTTCTATGTTCTATCTCCCTTGTGCTAGGTATGATTCCAACCAGTGGAGAGTTTTCCCCGAACTCCCACTGATTCCAGCTTTGCTAGGGCTACACGCAGTTGGATGCTGCACTGATGTTAAGGGCTGTCCACTCTCAACTCACCCCTTAAATTCAACCCTTTACATACATGTTTGCATCCAGGAGTGATGAGGTCGGGAGCTCAGCAGCCCTGGTGGAACCTAAGCTGAGCGCCTGTGAGCAGGTTATTGCTGAGTAAGTGCCATTTGGTAATGCCAATGACTGCCTTTTCCATCACCGCCTGCAAGTTCCCCTTCATTCCATCCAGTGGATGGGGATATTTGTGGAGCCTCCTCTTCCAATGAGTTGTTTAATTGTCCATCACCATTCACAACTGGATGTGGCAGGACTACAGAGCTTAGATGATGCATCAGGAGGCAATGGCCTAGTGGTATTATCGCTAGACTATTATCCCAGAAATTCAGCTCATGTCCAAGGTACCCGGGTTTGAATCCCGCTGCAACTGATGGGGGAATTTGAATTGAATAAAAAATATTTGGAATCAAGAGTCGAATGATGACTGTCAAGCCAGTGCTGATTGTCAGAAGAACCCATCTGGTTCGTCTTCTAGGAAGGAAATCTGCCATCCTCTGGCCTACCAGAGCCACAGCAATGTGATTGATTCTCAACTGCCCTCCAAGTACAATTAGGGATGGGCGATAAATGCTGGCCAGACAGCAACACCCATGTCCCACATATGAGTAAAAAAAATAGATCTGTCACTGCATTATCCTAATCTTTGCATTTAGTATGTTGGTCCCAAACTCAGTTGAAACAGATACCAGATGGAGTACCAAAGAACAGGCCTTCTGTCATCTTGTATTGATTGTGCACATTGATTGTAGACCTTGATCTAATAAGAAGATAAATTAGATCTATGAGTTGTCTGTTGTTTATTCTGAACATTGTTGTTGCCGTGCAATATGATGATGCAGGCTTGCAAATGTCTTCTTTCTCAAGGATTGGATCCTGTACTAGTTCTGCACCCCACCCCTGAAACATTGCGTTCCCATGTGAATCACTCAGTCAGGTTAACTTCTCATGGAGGCTTACACTCGGTCTCACGCGATCGATGTCCCTTTGAAATGGAACATTCTCCACATAGATGGCAGCTTTACAGACTGGAACAACCAATATATCCGTTTTTACAATTAAATGTCCATCAGATTCACGATTATGGGAAATGCTCAAAATGCAATATCATGAGAAAGTCTGTATTAGAACGTAAGGAGCAGGAGTGGACAGTTCAGCCCCTTGTGCCTACTCCGCCATTCGATATGATCAGGGCTGGTCTTAGCTTGGCCTCAACTTCACTTTCCTGCCCCCGTTCTCCATCACTCTTTAAACCGTTGCTAATTAAAAATCTGTCCACACTTTTGTTAAATTTTCTCAATGTCCTGGCTTCATTATCACAAAAGAGGCAGTGTTGGGCAAGCTAATGGGGATAAAGGTAGACAAGTCTCCAGGCCCTAATGGAATACATCCCAGGGTAGTGGGGGAAATAGCAAATGCGCTTGTGATAATTTACCAAAATATGCTGGACCCTGGGGAGGGCCCGACAGATTGGAAAACAACAAATGTGACACCACTGTTTAAAAAAGAAGTTAGACAAAAGGCAGGTAACTATAGGCCGATGAGCTCAACTTCTGTAGTAGGGAAAATGCTTGAATTTATCATTAAAGAAGAAATGATCAGACATCTAGATAGAAATTGTCCCATTGGGAGCATGGGTTCAGGAAAGACAAGTCATGCTTAATTAATTGAGTGGATTTCTTTGAGGACATTACATGCGCAGTGGACAATGGGGAGCCTGTGGATGTGGTGTATCTGGATTTCCAGAAGGCATTCAACAAGGTGCCGTACCAAAGACTGCTACATAAGATAAAGGTGCACGGGTAATGTATTAGCATGAATAGTGTTACGAGTAATGCATGGATGGAGGATTGTTAACTAACAGAAAGCAAAGGTTGGAGGTAAATTGATATTTTTCTGGTTGGCGATTGGTGACTAGTGGTGTGCCTCAGGGTTCAATGTTGGGACTGGAATTGTTTATGATTTACAGAGATGATTTGGAGTTAGGGGCCAAGTGTAGTGTGTCAAAATTTGCAGATGACACTAAGACGGGTGGCAGATCAAAGTGTGCAGAGGACACTGAAAGTCGACAAAAGGATATAGATAATCTAAGTGAGTGGGCGAGGGTCTGGCAGATGTGTTGAAAAATGTGAGGTCATCCGATTTGGAAGGAAAAGCAGCAAAATGAACTATTATTTAAGCGGTAAAAAAGTTGCAGCGTACCGCTATGCAGAAAGACCTGGGTGTCCTTGTGCAAGAATCACAAGGAGCTGGTTTGCAGCAGGGAATTAGGAAGGCGAATGGAATTTTGTCCTTCATTACTAAAGGGATGGAGTTTAAAAACAGCGAGGTGTATAAGGTGCTGGTGAGGCCACACCTGGAGTACTGTGTACAGTTTTGGTCTCGGGGAGATCTCATTGAGACGTATAAGATGATGAATGGGATGGATAGGATAGAGGTGGAGAGACTCTTCCCGCTCATAAAAGACAGTAGGACTAGGGGGCACAGCCTCAAGACAAAAGGGAGGTGGTTTAGAATGGAGTTGAGGAGGAACTTCATCACTGAAAGGGTGGTGAATCTCTGGAATTCTCTGCCCGTTGATGTGGTGGAGGCTGCCTCGCTAAATATTTTCAAGAAGCGGGTTGATGGGTTTTTGATAAGAGAGGGGATTAAGGGTTATGGGGAGAGGGCGGGAATGTAGAACTGAGCCACGACAGATCAGCCATGATCTTATTGAATGGCGGGGCATGCTCGAAGGGCTAAATGGCCTACTCCTGCTCCTATTTCTTATGTTCTTATGTTCTTATGTTCTTAAACATATAAAATTATGAAGGGAATAGATAAAATAGAAGCAGGGAAGTTGTTTTCACTGGTGGGTGAAACTAGAACTGGAGGACATGGCCTCAAAAGAAGAGGAAGCAGATTTAGGACTGAGTTGAGGAGGAACTTCTTCACCCAAAGGGTTGTGAATCTATGGAATTCCTTGCTCAGTGAAACAGTTGAGGCTACCTCATTGAATGTTTTTAAGGCAAGGATAGATAAATTTTTGAACAGTAAAGGAATTAAGGGTTATGGTCAGCGGGCGGGTAAGTGGAGCTGAGACCATGAAAAGATCAGCCATGATTTTATTGAATGGTGGAGCAGGCTCAAGTGACCAATGGCCTACTCCTGCTCCTAGTTCTTATGTTCATCGACCGCACTCTGGGGAAGTGAATTCCACAGATTCACAACCTTTTGAGAGAAGTAACATCTCCTCATCTCTGTCTTAAATTTGCAACCCATTATCCTAAAAGTATGACCTCTTGTTCTAGATTGTCATACAAGAGGAAATATCCTCTGAACATCTACTCAGTCAATACTTGTTATCATCTTCTACACCTCAATTATATCTCCTCTCATTCTTCAAAACTCCAGGGACTATCGGCTCAAACTTCTCGTTCTCCCTTCGTAAGACAAACTCCTCACCTCTGGAATCAACCCAGTGAACTTCATCTGAACAGTCTCCAATGCACCTTTCCCAAGTACAGGGATATAAACTGTGTGCGGTTCTCCAGGTGTTGCCTCACTATTGGATTAATTATCCTGGGTAATCAGTTGAACATTGGGTGGAGGCAACAGCCATAAAGCTGGCTTCTCTGCAACTAAAACAAACACAACTACATCTTGTTTCTAATTTAGCCCAGTGCTCGGAGAGCCAAAAGTATTCCACTGCTTTCTCTATGGCAACGCCTCAGCCAATCAGCACCGACTTGCCAACCAATCAGCACCCTTTTCTCCTGTAATGTAAATTATGGTGATGATTTGAAATTCTGTGTGTTTGACCTGATGAGTGCCAGATAAAAAGCTTCAGTAACACATCTCTCCTTTCAATAGTATTCAAATTATCATTCAAAGTAGGCTGGGGATTCCGTTTTTGCCTCAGGGATGAAGAGTCTTCGCCTGTTTAATAATGAATTTTTTGTCTCCACAGGCATTTAAGTCCACCTTGTTGACCAGCAAGGGGCATGCATGCGGCAGGTTGTGGTGGGCTGCTCTTGGACGTTGCTTCGGGAGTTGCCTACTGCTTCATGTCGTTGGTGTGCTTAAACTGGACCAGCTCAAGGGCAACATGACAGCTCAGAGACTATCTCTGTTGCTGTGCGGACACACGGATTTGGGCCTGTGTCCGTGGGAGTTTGCGCGTTCTCCCCGTGGTTGCGTGGGTTTTCTCCGGGTGCTCCGGTTTCCTCCCACATCCCAAAAATGTGCTTTTAGGCTGATTGATTGGATAATAAATTGTCCCTATATTGGACCTCCCTGATCCTCGCACATTAGGCGTAGACTAAAATCATGAATAGGTCACTGAGACAATGGGATAGCGGCGCGGGCTCGTTGGGCCGAAGGGCCTGTTTCCCGTGCTGTGTTGTTCTTTGTTCTTTGTTATTATCCGTGATCACAGCTAATTTTGAATTGACTGTTAATCTGTGCAAACATATCCAAAGTTTCAGATTCAGTTCGCTTTATTTTCTTGTATTTTGTGTGATTATATGATGTCCTGCAGCAGATCCTAGAACCCTAGAACCCTACAGTGCAGAAACAGGCCCTTCGGCCCATCGAGTCTGCACCGAACACAATCCCACCCAGACCCTATCCCCATATCCCCACACATTTACCTGCTAAACCCTCTAACCTACACATCCCAGGAAACTAAGAGGCAATTTTAGCATAGCCAATGAACCTAACCCGCACATCTTTGGACTGTGGGAGGAAACCGGAGCACCCGGAGAAAACCCACGCAGACACGAGGAGAATGTGCAAACTCCACACAGGCAGTGACCCGAGCCGGGAATCGAACCCAGGAACCTGGAGCTGTGAAGCAGCAGTGCTAACCACTGTGCTACCGTGCCGCCCCACGTTATGTCACCTCACGTTATGTCACGTCACATCACGTCGTGTCACCTCCCTCCCACTGGCAGCCTTTTGAACCGAGTTTCATATTTCAGAAGAAACTTTCCCTGTTCCTTGTCTTTCAAACTTTTGCTTTTCACTCAAAACTTCCATTAACCTCATCAAATCAAACATTAACCAGAAGCAAAATGCTTCACGTCTTCTTGCAACTGTCAGGAGAGAAATAGATGTCAGAGGATCTCTCACGTACTGAAATGTTTGACTGCATCACGCAACTTTTATCAAACATACAAATCTCTGTATGTCTTTCAGAATGAAGACATGAAAGAGGCAATCTGTCTCATCTGAATTTTAAACAGCTTTTCCCCAGCGGGAACCATGCAGGCAGAGGTTTGAGTTGGCAGGAGAGATATTCCTTTCGGGAATAGTGGGGAGATGACTGCAGAATTCCCGACGGATCATCAGTCTGACGAATGAGCATTCATCATGAATGCTCTTTCCTTGACCAACAAGTCCTGGTGTGGGATTTGAATGCTCACCTGAAGAAGGAGCAGCGCTCCGAAAGCTTGTGTTACCAAATAAACCTGTTGGACTTTAACCTGGAGTTGTGAGACTTCTTACTGTGCCTATCATAAGAACATAAGAACATAAGAAATAGGAGCAGGAGTAGGCCATCTGGCCCTTCGAGCCTGCCCCGCCATTCAATAAGATCATGGCTGATCTGTCGTGACTCAGCTCCACCTTCCCGCCCTCTCCCCATAACCCTTAATCCCTTCTCTTATCAAAAACCCATCAACCCGTTTCTTAAAAATATTTAGCGAGGCAGCCTCCACCACTTCAACGGGCAGAGAATTCCAGAGATTCACCACCCTTTGAGTGAAGAAGTTCCTCCTCAACTCTGTTCTAAACCGCCCCCCCTTTATCTTGAGGCTGTGCCCCCTAGTCCTACTGTCTTTTTTGAGCGGGAACATCCCCAGTCCAACGCCGACATCCCCACATCAGGGGACTTGAACCCAGAGCTTCTGGGATTCCCCACCACAGAGACAGACAAGGACTCGTTTGACAAAGTACCTCACAAGAGGTTCTTGCAGAAGGTCAGGGACATGGAGTTGGGGGTAGGGTGTTAGCGTGGATAGGGAATTGGCTGTCAAATAGGAGGCAGAGAGTGGGGGTCAATGGATGCTATTCGGATTGGCGGTTGGTGACCAGTGGGGTGCCCCAGGGGTCGGTGCTGGGGCCTCAGCTATTTACCATTTATATAGATGATCTGGAGGAGGGAACCGAGTGCAGGGTGTCGAAATTTGCTGATGATACCAAGTTTGGTGGAACAGCAAATTGTGCGGAGGGTGTGGAGAGTTGCAGAAGGATCTAGATAGGCTGGGCGAATGGGCCAGGAAATGGCAAATGGAATTTAATGTTGGCAAATGTGAAGTTGTCCACTTTGGTAGGAATAATGGTAGGAAGGACTATTATTTACATGGCGAAAAACTGCAGCATGCGACGGTGCAGAGGGACCTCGGGGTCCTTGTGCATGAGTCGCAAAAACCCAGCCTGCACGTGCAGCAGGTGGTCAGGAAGGCGAATGGGATGCTGGCCTTCATAGCGAGGGGGATTGAATATAAAAGTAGGGAGGTCTTGCTGCAGCTGTATAGGGCACTGGTGAGGCCACAGCTGGAGTACAGTGTGCAGTTTTGGTCACCGCACTTACGCAAGGATATTTTGGCCTTGGAGGGAATGCAGAGGAGGTTTACTAGGCTCATACAGGAGTTGAGGGGGTTGAACTATGAGGAGAGGCTGAATAAACTAAGCTTGTACTTGTTAGAGTTCAGAAGAATGAGGGGAGATCTCATTGAGACATATAAGATGATGAATGGGATGGATAGGATAGCGGTGGAGAGACTTTTCCTGCTCAGAAAGGACAGTAGGACAAGAGGGCACAGCCTCAAGATAAAGGGGGGTGGTTTAGAATGGAGTTGAGGAGGAACTTCTTCACTCAAAGGGTGGTGAATCTCTGGAATTCTCTGCCCATTGAAGTGGTGGAGGCTCCCTCACTGAATATATTTAAGACGTGGGTTGATAGGTTTTTGATAGGCAAGGGGATTAAGGGTTATGGAGAGAGGGCGGGAATGTGGAACTGAGATACGACAGATCAGCCATGATCTTATTGAATGGCTGGGCAGGCTCTAAGGGCTAGATGGCCTACTCCTGCTCCTATTTCTTATGTTCTTATGCAACTTTATAAGACCCTTGTCAGACTCCACTTGGAGTACTGTGTGAAGTTCTGGTCACTTCACTACAAGAAGGATGTGGAAGATATTGAAAGGATGCAGAGGAGATTTACAAGGATGTTGCCTGGACTGGGAGGCATGCCTTATGAGGATAGGTTGAGGGAGCTAGGTCTCTTCTCCCTGGAGATACGAAGGATGAGAGGTGACCTGATAGAGGTTTATAAGATGTTGAGAGGTATTGATCGGGTGGATTCTCAGAGGCTATTTCCCAGGTCTGTGATGGTCGCTACGAGTGGGAATAGGTTTAAGGTGCTGGGGAGTAGGTACAGAGGAGATGTCAGGGGTAAGTATTTCACTCAGAGGTTGGTGAGTGAGTGAAATCGGCTGCCATCGGTGGTAGTGGAGGCGAACTCGCTGGGGTCTTTTAAGAGACTTCTGGATGAGTGCATGGGATTTAGTGGGATTGAGAGTTATAGATAGGTCTGGTGGGTAGGAATATAATTGGTGCAACTTGTGGGCTGAAGAGCCTGTTTGTGCTGTAGTGTTCTATGTTCTATGTCAATGCTGTGTCCCAGTGCCATCACACACACCATTTTAACAATCACCCTCTCAAACCCAAAATCTGATGGCAACAGGGCCCCTGGAAAATGGAGGTCCCAGTAAACCTTTATTTCTATTTTCCAAGGACTCCTGGTGGGGGTGAAGGAGCAAGCGCCTTCTCTCCACCGGAACCAACAACAACTTACACTTCTATAGTCCCTGTAACGTACTTCGCAGGAACCTGAGACACTGAGCAACATCAGGAGATGTTAGGTCAGATGACCAAAAGATTGGGCAAACAGGTGGGTATTAAGATGAGCTACAAAGGAGGCGAGCAGAGAGGCAGAGTGGTGTCAGAAAGGGATTCTGGGTCCAGGACAACTGAAAGCCTGACCACCAATGGCGCAGTGACCGTGAAAATGCACAAGAGGCCAGAACGTGAGGAGCGCAGAGATGTGAGAGAGCTGTGGGGCTGGAGAATATTAACGGGGCAGCAAGAGGTAAGGCCATGAAGGGATTTCAAAATAAGGATGAGAATTAAAATGAAAGCATTGCTTGAGGAGGAACAAATGTCGGTCAGTGAGCGTTGCCGTCAGTGAGGACACAGAGTTTTGGGTGACTTCAGAAGGTGGATACAATGTCCAATCACAGAATATCCCAGCCTCCCACACAGAGTCCCTTACGGAGAATCATTCCCATGAGGCTCCGATTGTGACCAGACGTCGATCTGACTATTGATCATCTGTCAATAGTGATGGCGTTCCAACTGGGAAGAGAGTCAGTATAAGTACTATTATCCTTCTGTCTTATGTACTTGAAGTGGCACAGTGCCACATTGGTTAGCACTGCTTCCTCACAGCACCAGGGATGCTTTGGGTCACTGTCTGTGCACGTTCTCCCCATGTCTGCATGGATTTCCTCTGGGTGGGTGCTCCAGTTTCCTCCAACAGTCAAAAGACGTGCTGGTTCCGTGCATTGGCCATGTTAAATTCTCCCTCAGTGTACCCGAACAGGCGCCGGAGTGTGGTGACTAGGGTTTTCCACAGTAACTTCATTGCAGTGTTTACTCGGCTGATACCGGAGTTGAGGGGATTGAGCTATGAGGAGAGGCTGAATAAACTAGGCTTGTAATCGTTACAGTTTAGAAGAATGAGGGGAGATCTCATTGAGACGTATAAGATGATGAATGGGATGGATAGGATAGAGGTGGAGAGACTCTTCCCGCTCAAAAAAGACAGTAGGACTAGGGGGCACAGCCTCAAGATAAAGGGGAGGCGGTTTAGAACAGAGTTGAGGAGGAACTTCTTCACTCAAAGGGTGGTGAATCTCTGGAATTCTCTGCCCGTTGAAGTGGTGGAGGCTGCCTCGCTAAATATTTTTAAGAAACGGGTTGATGGGTTTTTGATAAGAGAAGGGATTAAGGGTTATGGGGAGAGGGCGGGAAGGTGGAGCTGAGTCACGACAGATCAGCCATGATCTTATTGAATGGCGGGGCAGGCTCGAAGGGCCAGATGGCCTACTCCTGCTCCTATTTCTTATGTTCTTATGTTCTTATGTTTAATGTCTGCCTCTCCAGTGGATCTAACAGGTCCTATGACAGTATTTCTAAGAAAGGGTGAGGAGTAACCCCGAATGTGCTGCCTAATATTCACCCCTCAATCAACAGCAGAAAAGAAACTTGGTCATTATCACATTGTTGCCTGTGGGATCGTGCTGTGTATCATAAGCTTCTGTGCTTCCGACACTGCAACAGCACCTACATTTCAAAAGTACTGAGTTGGCTGCGAAAGACCTTGCGATATCCTGAGGTTGTGAAAGGCACTATATAAATGCAAGGCTTTTAAAAATTCCCAGTTGGATTTAAGATACACCTGAACCGCTCCAAGAGACTGAACAAAGCTTAGGAATTAAAATGTCACTGGCTTCATGCTCTGGCAGTGGGATATCGGGGGGATAAATACGGGGATCCGATATCCCATCTCTATCTATCTATCTATCTAAGTATCTATCTCTCACCTATTCCAGTTTAAGTTATCGTGGTTGAGGGGTCGATTGATGTTTAAGTGAAACCTGGCATTTCAAATAGTCCTCAAAACAGTGGTTAGCACTGCTGCCTCACGGCACCAGGGAGCCAGGTGTGACTCTCGGCTCGGGTCCCTGTCCGTGCGGAGTCTGCATGTTCTCCTCGTGTCAGTGTGGGTTTCCTCCGGGTGCTCCGGTTTCCTCCCCACAGTCTGAAAGAAGTGCTGGGTGAGGGTGCATTGGCCGTGCGACTGGGGGATTTTCACAGTAGCTTCATTGCAGTGTAAATGTCAGCCTACTTGCAACACTAATAAGTCAACTAACACAGAATAAAGAACCTTTAGCAGCACAATGCAGGAGCGAGCGCTGTTTTATTCTGTGGGTTGCTTCCTGTTTGGAATCAGACCACAGAGGCTGAAATTTATTTCGCTTGCTGCTGGTACTTTCGTTGAACTTACCACTGGGAAGGCACTGCTGTTACCTTGGCTTCTTTTGCTGTCCATGTTCAACATCAGTTGAATATCAAGTTGCTTCCTTCAGGGATTTCAATACTCCTGTTTCAGTTGAGTTTTAACATGCAGGATGCCTAACCCTTGCAATGTACGAATAGCGCTGCTCAAAATGCCAAGAGCAACTTGGTGACCACAGGATGAATATTTCACAGAGGCAGTAGCATTTTTAATACAGAGCTTCCAACAGAAATCCTGTCTCTTCTTTTATCTGTTTACTGGGGACCCTTGCCCCAGAAGGTTAAAGGTTCTGCACTCCACAGTAAATGAGTAAATCGCTTGGGACAACACTTCAAACAAAGAAGGAAGAGACTGCACTTATATAGCACCTTTTACAACATCAGGATGTCCCACAGCACCAAACAGCCAATCAAATACTTTTGCAATGCTGCCTGACTGTGCCCGGAACCTGGGCTCAATTCTGGCCTTGGGTTACGGCCTGGAGTTTGCACATTCACCTCATGTCTGCGTGGGTTTCCTCCGGGTGCTCTGACTGCCTCCCACAGTCCAAGGATGCGGGGGTTAGGTGGATTGGCCATGCTACGTTGCACCTCAGGCTGGAATTTTCCTGTCCCGCCCACCACAAGAATCATAAAAACATAAGAACATAAGAAATAGGAGCAGGAGTAGGCCATCTGGCCCTTCGAGCCTGCCCCGCCATTCAATAAGATCATGGCTGATCTGTCGTGGCTCAGCTCCACCTTCCTGCCCTCTCCCCATAACCCTTAATCCCTTCTCTTATCAAAAACCCATCAACCCGTTTCTTAAAAATATTTAGCGAGGCAGCCTCCACCACTTCAACGGGCAGAGAATTCCAGAGATTCACCACCCTTTGAGTGAAGAAGTTCCTCCTCAAGTCCATTCTAAACCGCCCCCCCTTTATCTTGAGGCTGTGCCCCCTAGTCCTACTGTCTTTTTTGAGCGGGAAGAGTCTCTCCACCTCTATCCTATCCATCCCATTCATCATCTTATACGTCTCAGTGAGATCTCCCCTCAATCTTCTAAACTGTAACGATTACAAGCCTAGTTTATTCAGCCTCTCCTCATAGCTCAATCCCCTCAACTCCGGTATCAGCCTAGTAAACCTCCTCTGCACTCCCTCCAGGGCCAAAATATCCTTGCGCAGGTGCGGCACCCAAAACTGCACACAGTACTCCAGCTGCGCCCTCACCAATGCCCTATACAGCTGCAGCAAGACCTCCCTACTTTTATATTCAATCCCCTTCGCTATGAAGGCCAGCATCCCATTCGCCTTCCTGACCACCTGCTGCACCTGCAAGCTGGGTTTTTGCGACTCATGCACAAGGACCCCGAGGTCCCTCTGCACCGTCGCCTGCTGCAGTTTTTCGCCCCGTAAGTAATAGTCCTTCCTACCATTCCTCCTACCAAAGTGGACCACCTCACACTTGCCAACATTAAATTCCATTTGCCATTTCCTGGCCCATTCGCCCAGCCTATCTAGATCCTTCTGCAGACTCTCCACACCCTCCGCACAATTTGCCTTTCCCCCAATGGCCCGAGATCCCCAGATGTTTGCATGCTCCTGTCTAGCCGGAATAGGCAGGACAGGAGCATGCAGACATCTGTGGATCTCGGGCAGGACTTTCCAATCTTGAGACGAGTGCGGCCAAAAAAAATCACCTCTTCGTGTCCAAAGATGTGGGGGTTAGGTGGATTGGTCACGCTGAATGCACAGGGTTACAAAGGTAGGCCAACTTAGTGGAATGATCTTCCAGAGGTTTGGTGCAGACTCAATGGGCCACATGGTCCACTGTGGGAATACTATGGAATTGTGTTTATGCATAAACATGGACCAAAATTCTCCAATCTCATAAGCCCCACCATCGCTGCTTGTGAGAACGGCGTTTAACCGAAACTCCATTCACTGCACCAGGATTAGAGAATCCCAGCCACAGGCAAGGTTGAAGGATTCCAGCTGTGGCAGCCATCCTGTGCACAACTGCTCCAGAACCAGCAATGTGATAAAGAACAGATTATCTGTGGTGTTGATTGAGAGATTGTTATTGGCTGGTACCTCAGAGAAAATCCTCCTGCTCTTCTTCCCAATGTTGCTGAAAAGAGGGATGTGTTACCAAAGTTTTCCATCTTGCACTCATCAGGACAAATGCAAGAATGCCAAATTTCAAATGCAGACAACAGGTAATACTACCCAGGAGAAAAGGGTGCTGATTGGCTGTCAAGTCGACTCTGATTGGCTGAGGCTTTGCCTCATGGGGAGAACAACGGGGAACTATTGGCTCTCTGAGCTGCCAGGTAATTCAAAAAAGCAACCCACAACCACTTAACTATGAAGCAAGAGTCCACCATAGCTGACATTTTCCATATCAGTGGCAAAATGAAGGAGTGCATCCTTTGCAGACAATGGTAAGCTGAGGTTGCCAATTGCTTGTTCCAATGGGGCATTTGTAACTTGAGGGTTTTAAATCATAGATGAGCAAAGAGTTCCCCACCTGTGTGTTGTCTCATTATTCTTTCACAAGCTGTGACCATGGATAGGAGGATTAGTTATTCATCGCATTGTTGTTCAAAATGGCTTCCCAAGAAGTAGCAACAATTATTCTGTAAGCAACATCATTCATTGGTTGGACAATGCAAAGTGACAAAGAACAACGAAAATTACAGCACAGGAACAGGCCCTTCGGCCCTCCAAGCCTGCACTGACCATCCTGCCTGACTTCACTAAGCTTCACTATGCTTCCAGGAACCATATCCCTCTATTCCCATGTCATTCATGTCCTTGTCAAGATGCCCCTTAAAAGTCACTACTGTATCAGCTACCACCACCTCCCCGGCAACAAGTTCCTGGCAACCACTACTCTTTGAGTAAAATATCTGCCTCGTACATCTCTTTTGAATTTTGCCCCTCGCACCTTAAACCTATGCCCCCTAGTAATTGACTCTTCCAACCTGGGAAAAAGTTTCTGACCATCCATTCTGTCCATGCCCCTCATCATCTTGTAGACTTCTAACAGGTCTCCTCTCAACCTCCGTCATTCCTGTGAGAACAAATCAAGTTTCTCCAACCTCTCCTCATAGCTAATGCCCTCCATAAGAACATAAGAACATAAGAAACAGGAGCAGGAGTGGGCCATCTGGCCCTTCGAGCCTGCCCCTTCATTCAATAAGATCATGGCTGATCTGTCGTGGCTCAGTTCCACATTCCCGCCCTCTCCCCATAACCCTTAATCCCCTCTCTTATCAAAAACCCATCAACCTGCTTCTTGAAAATATTTAGCGAGGTAGCCTCCACCACTTCAACGGGCAGAGAATTCCAGAGATTCACCACCCATTGAGTGAAGAAGTTCCTCCTCAACTCCGTTCTACTTTATCTTAAGGCTGTGCCCCCTCGTCCTACTATCCTTTCTGAGCGGGAAGAGTCTCTCCACCTCTATCCTATCCATCCCATTCATCATCTTATACGTCTCAATGAGATCTCCCCTCATTCTTTTAAACTCCAACGAGTACAAGCCTAGTTTATTCAGCCTCTCCTCATAGCTCAACCCCCTCAACTCCGGTATCAGCATAGTAAACCTCCTCTGCACTCCCTCCAAGGCCAAAATATCTTTGCACAGGTGCGGCGCCCAAAACTGCACACAGCCTGGCAACATTCTGGTAAATCTTTTCTGTACCCTCTCCAAATTCTCCACATCCTTCTGATAGTGTGGTGACCAGGATTGAACACTATATTCCAAGTGCGGTCTAACTGAGGTTCTATAAAGCAGCAACATGACTTGCCAATATTTAAACTCAACACCACGGCTGATGAAGGCAAGCATGCCGTTTGCCTTCTTGACTATCTTCTCCACCTGCATTGCCACTTTCAATGACCTGTGTACCTGTGCATCCAGATCCCTTTGCCTATCAATACTCCTAAGGGTTCTGCCATATACTGTATAATTCCTATCTGTATTAAACCTTCCAAAATGCATTACCTCACATTTGTGACTTAGAGTTAAGATTCCGACAGTCAGAAGGAGGTCATTCAGCCCATTGAATCTACCCTAACCACAATCCCACCCGGGTCCGTAACCTTACATATTTATCCTGTTAATCCCCCTGACACGAGGATCAATTTAGCAATGGCCAATCAACCCAACCCACACATCTTTGGACTTTGGGAGGAAACTGGAGCACCCGGAGGAAACCCACGGGGAAAACGTGCAAACTCCACGCAGTGACCCAGGCCGGGAATCGAACCGGGGTCTCTGGCGCTGTGAAGCAGCAGCTCTCATCACTGTGCCACCGTGCCGCGACCTGTGACAAGATACCCTGAAATTTTATGGCTGTTCCTGTCGGGGGGGGATCTTCCAGTCTTGCCAATGGCGAACACCACCTCTCTTCCTCCGCAGGTTCCCTGGTGACAGAGAGTGCGAATAATTGGACAACTCATTAACTACGGTGAGACTGGAAGATTCTACCAACGACCAGTGGCGGGTTCTCTCCGCCATCACAAAACACACAGAGAGGATGGTGGAAGATCTCACCTTTCTTTTAATTCACATTAATTCCTCTCCATTCCTTTGACTTCCATTTTATTACACATTGATCTTTATTTTGTTATGTTCTACAGCTTATCTTTACTGGGGTGTTTCTTGGAGGGGGTGGGGGGGTGGGGGGGGGTTTGGTTCGTTTCTAATTTCTTCACAGCTACATCAACCTTAAGGACCGCAGGCACACAGTTGTTCTTGTGATTTTCTGGCAAGACAGTCACTGTCCTGTATATCAATTAACCAAAGTCACCTTTAATGATTTAAACATTATACACAGCTTTTAAACAGTTGCACAAGCACCGAGCTAATCAATAAATCCATACGGTCATTTAAACCAAAGACCCCAGTATCAAGGCAGAAGACTGATCAGTTCTCCTGTAGCCTTTGAAGTTTTGTTTTGTTCTCGGACGTCCAGCTTCTGAAAGCTTCTCCAACTGAACAATTCCGCAACCACACCCCACATTTCATATTAACACTGGTCGCTCCACTGAATTTATTAATGATAGACAGCTGGGCCACTCAAACCCCAGTGAACCCAGCCATTGGCCGGGATTCCCCAACTATTCCCGCTCCGCCATTTCTATAAGTGAAGATGGCGAATGATGACGCTCCGTCAAATCTCTGTTCACTGCAGAGGGACAAGAGAATCCCACCGACAGGAATGGCCGGAAAATCCCAGTCATTGGATTTGTTTTCCCTTAGGAATTCTGGCTACCTCAGCATTGCCTTTCCACGTCAGTGAGTCCGAGAATCAAAATGGTCCTGAGGACCGCAAGCCCGTCTGAAACTTTTCCTCTACACGGTCACTTTTGCAAGCTAAATTTTGCCTGTCACCATGAGACCTCCAGAGGGGAGAAGTTACCCAATTTTTCAAGGCTCATGTTTATTTTTCAAACAATGAAATATCAGGGTCTTGCAGCTTGGTCTGGTTGCGTTGTTGAAATGATGAGGCCTTTGTTGGCTCCGAGTGCTGAAATATTTCCACCTCAGCGATGAAGAGACTGACAAGCCTAGATGGGGGCATTAAAATTCACCTCTCGTGGCAGCGAAAAAGCCCATGATTTGCCAACATAGAAGGTCAACAGGGGAGGTGATGTCCTCGTGGTATTATCGCTAGACTATTAATACAGAAACTCAGATAATGTTCTGGGGAGCCGGGTTCGAATCCTGCCATGGCAGATGGCAAAGTTTGAATTCGATAAAAATATACCTGGAATTACAAATCTACTGATGACAGTGAAACCATTGTCGATTTTCAAAAAACCCACCTGGTTCACTGTTATCCTTTAGGGAAGGAAATCTGCCGTCCTTACCAGGTCTGGCCTACATGTGACTCCAGAGACACAGCAATGCGGTTGAATATCAACTGCCCTCGGGCAACTAGGGATTGGAGAATAAGAGCTGGCCAGCCGGCAACAATCCACGAATAAATAAAAAACAAACAGGGGAGGGGTGTGTGGGATGTATAACCAGCATCCCATTAGGTGGAAATTTCATTCCGTAAAAGATCCTGAAGAGGTTTGATGGAGTAGATGCTGAGAAGTTGTTTTCGCTGGCTGGGGAATCCAGGGATCGGGGGTGTGGGAGGGATTCACAATCTCAGGATGAAGAGTTGCTCATCTAGGATAGGGATGAGGAGCAATATCTTCACTCAGAAGGTTGTGTATCATTGGAACTTGATACCCCAGAGGGCTGCATCACTGAAATTGGTAGGATTTTGAACTCTCTGGATAATGTACTGAATTGCAGAGCAGGCTTGTGGGAGTGTACAGACTGTTCCTGCTTCTGGTTTTAATGTTTTTTTTTCCTTCCTTGTATCCTGAAGGAATTTGAAATTTCACCACCTGATATCTATCTCGTTAACTCTGCCCAAACAGTTAATATGGTTGGGCTTTTGAAAGGTAGACTTGAGGAAATGCTTTGAAGCCTAATATTTAATGTATAATTTAAAACATTAAAAAGCACCAGACTTATTTATTATTTTTTGTAATTATACACTGTATTAACATTTAATGCACTCTACACAGAGACTGAATAAGGGATTGCAGACTATAACAGAGACAGTGCCATCTGCCAGTAGATAGGGATAGTTTTCATCTCACCCTGCCTGGAGTGAATTCAAAACCAGGCTCCTGAGATGAAACGGGAATTTGTCTAACATACTTCACTACCGATAATCCCAGCAGCGAGATTGTAACGTTCTGAGTCATCACAACACATTCGCTGGTGCACATTTATATGTACATGATGTATCGACGAGATGTGACTTTGCTGTGATAACTGTTTACAAAGGCCTGTTTAAGTTGCGATGAAGACAGTTGACAGTTTGCGGTTAGTCAGATCAGGGGAATCGCGCTGAAGATCTCACTCTGCCTCAAAGTCTTAGGCTGCTTTGTAAGTGTTTGCTCTGAACTGCTTTGCTCCACATGATAGAAATCTACAAGGTTACGAGGGGCACGGACAGAGCGGATAGTCAGAAGCTTTTTTCCAGGGTGGAAGAGTCAATTACTAGGGGACTCAGGCTTAAGGTGCGATGAGGTAACTAAGTGTGCGGACAAAGGTAGAGCAGTTGATGTCGTATACATGGATTTCAGTAAGATGTTTGATAAGGTTCCCCATGGTAGGCTCATGAAGGAGATAAGGAGGTGTGGGATAGAAGGAAATTTGGCCCCGATTGGATATGTAACTGACTGTATCATAGAAGACAGAGGGTGGTGGTGGAGGGAAAATTTTCAGACTGGAGGCCAGTTACCAGCGATGTGCCACAGGGATCAGTGCTGGGTCCTCTGCTTTTAGTAATATTTATCAATGGTTTGGAAGAAGGGACTGAAGGGTGGGTTAGTAAATTTGCTGACGACACCAGGATTGGTGGAGAGGTGGATGAGTTGGAGGGCTCTTGCAGGCTGCAAAGAGGCATTGATGGGATGCAGAGCTAGGCTGAAAAGTGGCAGATGGAGTTTAACCCTGATAAGTGTGAGGTGATTCATTTTGGGAGGACAAACTTGAATGCAGATTACAGGGTCAATGGCAGAGTTATAAGGAATGTGGAGGAACAGAGAGATTTGGGGTTCATATCCACAGATCTCTGAAGGTTGCCACTCAAGTGGATAGAGCTGTGAAGAAGGCTTATAGTGTGTTAGCGTTTATTAACAGGGGGTTTGAGTTTAAGAGCCGTGGGGTTATGCTGCAACTGTACAGGACCTTGGTGAGACCACATTTGGAATATTGTGTTCAGTTCTGCCACCTCACTATAAGAAGGATGTGGAAACATTGGAGAGAGTGCAGAGGAGATTTACCAGGATGCTGCCTGGTTTGGAGGGTAGGTCTCATGAGGAAAGGTTGAGAGAGCTGGGGCTTTTCTCTTTGGAGCGGAGGACGATGATAGGCGACTTAATAGAGGTTTATAAGATGATGAGAGGGACTAATAGAGTGTACGTGCAGAGAGTATTTCCTTGCGTGGATGTAGGTGTTACTAGGGGACTTAACTATAAAGTTCATGATGGGAGATATAGGAGGGATGTCTGAGGTAGATCCTTTACTCAGAGAGTGGTTGGGGTGTGGAATGCACTGCCTGCTGTGATAGTGGAGTCGGACACTTTAGGAACTTTCAAGCGGTTATTGGATAGGCACATGGAGCACTCCAGAATGATAGGGAGTGGGATAGCTTGATCTTGGGATTGGACATAGCTCGGCACAACATCGAGGGCCGAAGGGCCTGTATTGTGCTACAATGTTCTATCTTCTATGTGCAAGGTTTAACGGAGATGTACAAGGCATGTTATTTACACAGAGCGTGGCGGGTGCCTGGGACTTGCTGCCGGGGAGGCAGTGAAAGCAGATACGATGGTGAGTTTGATGGACAAATACAATGAATAGGATGGGAATAGAAGGATATGGTCCCCGGAAGGGTGGGAAGTTTTAGTTCAGTTGGGCAGCGTGGTCGGTGCAGGTTTGAAGGGCTGAATTGCCTGTTCCTGTGCTGTAATTTTCTATGTTCTTTGTTCTTCTTTGAGTCAGGCAGCAAGAAAGATTGTAAAGTCGGGGGAGTGAGATTCTCCGGCCTCCCAGCTGTGTGTTTCCCGTCGGAGGGAGGTGGCGCATTGTCTGCTAGCGGTGGGATTCTCCAGTCCTCCCCGCTGTCAATGGGAACTATCGTTGATGTCACCCCATGCTGATGGGAAATCCACAGAGAATCCCGCTGGCATGAATGGCTGGAGAATTGGTGTTTGCATATTCGGTTTGCATAACTGTTTTGAGGTACATTATGGTGAGCCTAATTTC
Source organism: Prionace glauca (assembly GCA_037974335.1). Classification (NCBI taxonomy): domain Eukaryota; kingdom Metazoa; phylum Chordata; class Chondrichthyes; order Carcharhiniformes; family Carcharhinidae; genus Prionace; species Prionace glauca. The sequence goes on along the minus strand of CM075734.1, from coordinate 82,530,451 downwards.
AGACGTGATCTGGGGTGAGGTCAGCAAGAATAATTGATGATATTGGATCAACGAATTCTAAGCCTCTCCTCCACTGGGACTTCCCACAGCTTGTGACGAGGGCTGGTGTAGTGACTCAATGACTATTAAATCATGCATGATCTCATGATAGAATCATAGAACCTCCACAGTGCAGAAGGAGGTTATTTGGCCCATTGTGCCTGCATTGACAACAATCCCACCTAGGTCCTATCCCCTAATCCTATATATTTACCCTTCTATTTCCTCTGACACTACGGGGAAATGTACTATGGCCAATCAATCTAACCAGCACATTTTTGGAGTGTATGAGGAAACCGGAACATCCAGTGGAAACCCACGCAGACACAGTCATGGGGAGAGCGTGCAAACTCTACACAGAGGCTGGAATCGAACCCGGGTCCCTTGCGCTGTAAGGCAACAGTGCTAATCACTGTGCCACCATGCCACCCAAATGATTGAAAGATGGTTTCAAGAAAAAGATGGATATATTTTTGATTTTTAAAAAATGGGTTTAAGGGGTATGGGGAGCCGGTGGGAAGGTGGATTTGAGACCATAAGACCACAAGGCATAGAAACAGAATCAGGCCATTCTACCCATCGAGTCTGCTGTGCCATTCAATCATGGCTGATGTTTTTCTCATCCCTGTTCTCCTGCCTTTCCCCCATAACCCCTTATTAATCAAGAACCCACCTCTCTCTGTCTTAAAGACACTCAATGACCCGGCCTCCACAGGCCAGGGAGAGATCAGCCATGATCTGATTGAATGGCAGAGCAGGCTCCAAGTGCTGGATTTGCCTGATTCTGCTCCTAATTCCAACGTTCCTCTGGTGATGGTTGGATGGTTGGAGGCTGAGCCTTGATTTTTTTTTCATTCAGCAATTACAGTACAATGTTCCATGAGCAGGCAGTTCTCGGCTGAATAAAAATATTCCTCGGCAGAATTCCTGTGATTGCTCTTCTGATTATCTGTCAAAGTTTCTCCAACAGATCCAGGGGAAGCTGCTGACAAGATTTTGATCCCTCTGTTCTCCTATCTTCATCAACTTTGAGTGGTCAATGTTGTTGAAACTCAGTGGCAATTCTATCTCAGTGACTTTTCAGTGTTGTCGAGATTAAGTTTGATTTTGAAGTTATTGCCATATGACATTTCACAAGAGAAAGCTTTGACTTAGAATGCTGATTTATTGAAGGAAAGTTAAACTATATGCAAACAAGTCACCAACTTTTACAGATGCACCATAGGAAGCATTCATTCTGGTTGTATCACAGCTCAGTCTGGGCTCCTGCTCTGCCCAAGACTGCAAGGAACTACAAAAGGTTGTGAATGTAGCCCAATCCATCACACAAACCAGCCTCCCATCCATTGACTCTGTCTACACTTCCCGCTGCCTTGGCAAAGCAGCCAACGTAATTAAGGATGCCAAACACCCTGGACATTCTCTCTTCAGTGGTGGAGGCTGCCTCGCTAAATATTTTTAAGAAACGGGTTGATGGGTTTTTGATAAGAGAAGGGATTAAGGGTTATGGGGAGAGGGCGGGAAGGTGGAGCTGAGTCATGACAGATCAGCCATGATCTTATTGAATGGCGGGGCAGGCTCGAAGGGCCAGATGGCCTACTCCTGCTCCTATTTCTTATGTTCTTATGTTCTTATGTTCTTCCTTCGGGAAGAAGATACAAAAATTTGAGGACACACACCAATCAACTCATAGACAGCTTCTTCCCTGCTGCTGTCAGACTTTTGAATGGACTTACCTTGCTCTTTCTCTACACTCTAGCTATGACTGTAACAATACACTCTGCACTCCTTTGTTTCCTTTTCTATGAATGGTATGCTGTGTCTGTATAGAGCGCAAGAAACAATACTTTTCACTGTATGTTAATACATGTGACAATAATAAATCAAATTAAATCTGCTCAGTACAGATACAGGCCTGTTCCCACCCACACCTAGGCTTACACACCCAAACCACGATAGAGGGTAGACCACACTCTTCTTTCTGATACGCCCCAGGACGGTCATGTGATGGATGCCTGGCCTTAACAAGCTTGTTTGAGGTAAGTGCTTGCAATTCTTCTCTCTGGCGTTTTGAGTCAAATATGACTTTTATTGAACAAAAAACATTGGGTGTGATTTCCCCACCCCCTGGCGCTGGTCAAGTAGCGAGGAAAATGTCAGCAGGAGACCAAAAAATGGGAATCATGTCCGGTTAGTCATGATATGGGCCGAATGGCCTCCTTTTGCACTATAGGATTTTCCCAGGCCATTTTTTTTCAAAAATGTAATCAGCTTTGTGTCAGGGAACAGATGGGACTGATTACAATATGCAAACCCTGATTTGAATCTCTTTAACGAGCCCAAGATGTGGTCAGGAAGGCGAATGGGATGCTGGCCTTCATAGCGAAGGGGATTGAATATAAAAGTAGGGAGGTCTTGCTGCAGCTGTATAGGGCATTGGTGAGGGCGCAGCTGGAGTACTGTGTGCAGTTTTGGGCGCCGCACCTGCGCAAGGATATTTTGGCCTTGGAGGGAGTGCAGAGGAGGTTTACTAGGCTGATACCAGAGTTGAGGGGGTTGAGCTATGAGGAGAGGCTGAATGAACTAGGCTTGTACTCGTTGGAGTTTAGAAGAATGAGGGGAGATCTCATTGAGACGTATAAGATGATGAATCGGATGGATAGGATAGAGGTGGAGAGACTCTTCCCGGTCAAAAAAGACAGTAGGACTAGAGGGCACAGCCTCAAGATAAAGGGGGGGCGTTTTAGAACAGAGTTGAGGAGGAACTTCTTCACTCAAAGGGTGGTGAATCTCTGGAATTCTCTGCCCGTTGAAATGGTGGATGCTGCCTCGCTAAATATTTTTAAGACGCGGGTTGATTGGTTTTTGATAAGAGAGGGGATTAAGGGTTATGGGGAGAGGGTGGGAATGTGGAACTGAGCCACGACAGATCAGCCATGATCTTATTGAATGGCGGGGCAGGCTCGAAGGGCTAGATGGCCTACTCCTGCTCCTATTTCTTATGTTCTTAAGATGGTATCATCCAACTTCACTAATGTTTCCAATCCCTCCGGTGGAGGTACACACCAGCAGGGATCAGATATGGACCCAGCAATGGGGGCCAGGACTGATGACCACGTTGATAGGACCAGAGGGTGTCGAGGCCCACCCCATTCCCCCCAGTAAGGGCGTCCCTTGGGCAGTGGATGCCTGGCACCTGGCATTGCCAAGCGGACGCCAGTCAGTGCCAAGGGGGCAGGGCTTCACAGGGACTGAGTCAGATGGAAGGTAGGAGGGGAGGGAAGGGGACTGTCTGCATGGGGGGTGGAGGCTGATGGTGGGGCCCAGCAATTGGAGGCTGAAACCAGTCATCAAGGGGCTGGCCATCAGTGGGCGGGGTGGGGGGAGAGTGAGGATGGAATTGTGGCTGGTGATCGTTGTGGGGGGGGGGTGTTGGTGGTCAGAGCCAGCAATGCTTGGGGTGGTTGGCGGGTGGAGGGGGATGATGGAGAGGGGGGTGGGTGGCTGTCAGAGGGGGTGGTTGAGGCTGATGATGGGGGATGATGGTGGAGGGGGGGTAGGTGGCTGTCAGGGGAAGGTGCTTGAGGCTGGCGAGGTCTGCAAGGGTTGGAAGGGGTCAGGGTTGACAAATGGGAAGTTCAGGGCCAATGTCTGTGTTGGTCGGGGGTGGGGGGTGGGGGGGTCAGGGCTGTCGATATTGGGGGAGGGAGAGTTTGGAGCAACAGTTGGGATGCTGGTGATGGGGCCTCTTGAGCAGGATTAAGCCCTGCCTCCCCTAATGGTCTCTATATGCCATCGATACATTTTATTAAGCCAGCGTTCTCTCACCCATTGTGCACATGTTCTTTGGGGGAAAATTTGCACTATTGGTGTCAAAGAACAAAGAACAATATAGCACAGGAACAGGCCCTTCGGCCCTCCAAGCCTGCACCGATCATGTGTTCCTAACTAAACCATCCGTTTGTATCCCTCTGTTCCCAGTCTGTTCATGGGGCTATCTAGATAAGTCTTAAATGATCCTAGTGTGACTGCCTCAACCACCTTGCTTGCTAGTGCATTCCAAGCCCCCACCACCCTCTGTGTCCCCTGCATATCTAGACTGAACCTTGCCCCCATATTTATGGATGTGGCTCACTGCTGCTTCCCTCAAACTCAGGTCAACTGATACCAGAGACAAAAGCACTCAAACTCTTGAATTGTTGTACAACACTTGTGATTATTCATGGTTGCACATCCTGTTCTTTGCTGCTCCCATACTCCTTTGCCTGATACAGAGTTAATGCTTTTAACCATCAGGTTTTGCCAGTGTCTTAAGGAATCCCTGTGATGTGGAGGTGCCAGCATTGGACTGGGGTAGACACAGTAATTAGTCTCACAACTCCAGATTAAAGTCCAACATGTTTGTTTGGTGGCACATTCTTTCGGAGCGTTGCTTCTTCAGGCATTCACCTGGTGAAGGAGCAGTGTTCCGAAAGCTCGTACTACCAAATGGATTTTAACCCAGTGCTGTGCGACTACTTACGGTGCTTAAGGCATACCTATCGGGCGACATCACCACCAGCTGCTCAAGGGCAATTAAGGATGGGTAATAAATGCTAACTGTGCTATAACCTTACTCACATCCCATAATGAATAGAATTCGATGTAATATCCTTTTTTTTAAAGCATTCAAGGCATATTTCCTTATTTCTAATGATAAAGGGGGGGGGCGGTTTAGAACAGAGTTGAGGAGGAACTTCTTCACTCAAAGGGTGGTGAATCTCTGGAATTCTCTGCCCGTTGAAGTGGTGGAGGCTGCCTCGCTAAATATTTTTAAGAAACGGGTTGATGGGTTTTTGATAAGAGAAGGGATTAAGGGTTATGGAGAGAGGGCGGGAAGGTGGTGCTGAGTCACGACAGATCAGCCATGATCTTATTGAATGGGGGGGCAGGCTCGAAGGGCCAGATGGCCTACTCCTGCTCCTATTTCTTATGTTCTTATGTTCTTAAATCCTTTGACAGATCACCGGTTTTAAAGTTTCATTGAGAAATGTTTTTATTGTTCATGGCAAGGGGTCATCTGTTGATGAAATGATTTTGAACATTGCTACTGAATAATACATGCCTGAGCTTGTATTGCAATTACACCAGTGAGTTTAAAAAGTACCAAAGATTAGCATTACCTCAGGGTTCACACTCTCTGTCACTTAACATTCATGGTTGAGGCCGTCTACGGTAGTATTTCTGTTACAACCAGTTTCCGGGAGTCTTTCTGTTGATATATCGTGAGAAAATCCACCCTTATCAAGCTGATTCTCTACGTCCTGCGCAAGATCGTTTATAAAAGCAGCTTTTGGTGCCCTGATTGGATTTGCCCAACCAAAGAACAGGCTCAAAATAACTGGAAGTCTATTTTTCCTTGAAATACCTGAATTCGCAAACACGAAGAGAATCAATAAAAGGCAACAATTCGGCGGCTGTTGCCAAAGCAACTGGTTTCATCCTTCACAGCAATTTATTTATTTCTTTATTCATTCTTGAGTGCAGGCAAGACTGATAAGGCCACTATTTATCGCTCACCTGAATCGTTGGGTGGGGGGGGGGGAGCTGGAACCATCTACTGGGGGGAAATGGTGGCATGGTAATAATGTCTAGACTAATGACAAGACTAATGTCTTGAACAGGAGTCTTGTCCTAAGGGGAAAGGTTGGACGGGCCTGGCTTGTATTTGATGGTGTTTAGCAAATTAAGGGCCGGCTTGATTTTTTAAAAATTCATTCGTGGGACATGGGTGTCACTGGCTGGGCCCAGCATTTATTGCCCATCCCTAGTTGCCCCTTGAGAAGGTGGTGGTGAGCTGCCTTCTCGAATCGCTGCAGAACATGTGCTGTGGGTTGACCCACAATGCCATCAGGGAGGGAATTCCAGGATTTTGACCCAGCGACTGCGAAGGAATGGTGATAGATTTCCAAGTCAGGGTGGTGAGTGGCTTAGAGGAGAACTTGCAAGTGGTGGTGTTCCCATGTAAGTCTGCCCTTGTCCTTCTAGATGGGAGGGTATATGGGCTTGGAAGCTGTTGTCTAACAAAGTATATTTGGTGAATTGCTGCGTGTATCTTGTAGATAGTACACACTGCTGCTACTGACCATTGGTGGTGGAGGGATTGAATGTTTGTAGGTCTGGTGTCAATCCAACGGGGCTGCTTTGTCCTGGATGGTGTCAAGCTTCTTGAGTGTTGTTGGAGCTGCACCCAACCAGGCAAGTGGAGAGTATTCCATCACATTCCTGACCTGTGCCTCGTAGATGATAGTGGATCGGCTTTGAGGAGTCAGGAGGTGAGTTACTCGTCGCGCTGTTCCTAGCCTCTGACCTGAGAATGTAGAACTAGGGGTTACTGTTTAAAAATAATGGGTCACCCATTTAACTCAGATGAGGAGAATTATTTTCTCTTACAGGTTCTTAAAGAATTCTCTTCTTCAAAAGGTGGTGGAAGTAGTGTCTTTGAATATTTTTAAGGCAGACATAAATGGATTCTTGATGGGCAAAGAGCTGAGAGGTTATCAGGAGTGGGCAGAAATTATCTTACCTTCAGATCAGCCACCATCTTGTTGACTAGCGGAGCTGGCTCAAGGACCGAGTGGCCAACTCCTGCTCCTAGTTCATGGGCGCGATCTTACCAGATCTTCACACCACGCTCCCACTGCAATAAGGTCGAAGATCTTGGAGTCTAGCCAAATCTCCATTCACTGCAGCGGGATTGGAAAATCCCACCAGCATGAATGGCTGTAAGATTCTGGTCCAATTGTCTGAATGTCATTGGGCTCGAATCCAGAGACCCAGCTTAACCCTCTGAGGTTTAAATCTCAGTACTGCAGCTGATGGAAGTTAAACTCAATTAATTAAACCAGGGGTTGTAGGTTTATCTCAGTAATGGCAACCATGAAACTATCAACTTTGAAAAATAAAGACCAAAGAAAATCACAGCACAGGAACTGGCCCTTTGGCCCCAAACCCTGCATCGACCATGCTGCCTGACTGAGCTGAAACCCTCTGTCCTTCCAGGGACCATATCTCCCCGTTCCCATCCTATTCATGTATTTGTCCTGACGCCCCTTTAATCGTATCTGCTTCCACTACCTCCCCCGGCAGCGAGTTCCAGGCACCCAACACCCTCTGCGTAAAAAACTTGCCTTGTGCGTAAACAATAAACCCAAGAGCATTTGTTTTTTAAACAAGCAGCAAGGAATGATGGCAATGAATAGGGAAAGTGAACGCACTGAAGTTCTTTTCCCAACGGACGAGCAAATATAACTTGACCTCAAAATGGACTTGAAAATTTGAATGGGTTTTGATATGGTGTACCACTGTGCCACCATGCCACCCAATTTCCATGGAGTGTCTTCCTCAATGGCTGGACCAATTACTCTGCCGCAGCATCCTTCAGCTGGGAAAATCCAACATTACTTCCTATCCTCCCACTCCATCCCATCCTTCCGACAATGTCCAGAGCACAAGGAGATAGACATTGCGGAAAAATGTTGAGCCGTTCAGGATTGAACCGCTTCTGAAAGTGTGAAGGAAGATGTCAACACTTCAGATGAAATGAGAAGTGAAAACTAAATCATTAAAAATAAACTTTCTCAGTGATTAACCTCTTTCAGGATGACAGAAAGAATGAAGCTGAATTCAACAGTGTGGACTGATGATAAAATACATCTACAATAGTTAATTATTCAGGTCAGCTAAGGGGTCTGAGAACAGTCTATAGTTTAGCTTCCTGATAAAAGCAAAACTAATTCTTGTGGGTTTCTGACAGATTCCAGTCTATTCTTCCACAGAGGTTTATGCATCATTACATATTTTTCTACTTAAATGAACGTTCCCATCATAGAGATTGGAATAAAGGACTGCAATCTGATAATTGCCTGAGGTTCCTTCTCTTCTGGCTTAATGGTATTTTCGACAGAGAGTAACTGGTTTATAACTTCGGTAGCTCGAAACATAATTCTGGGAAAATTAAGCAGTAATTGAATATTGCTCGTATTTCGACTGTGCTGTGGGCTCCATTTCACTGCAGGATATTCCCGTCTGTAAGGGAACATTCATTTCTTCTCACAGAGGGTGGTGAATCTCTGGAATCCTCTGCCCCCAAAGGGGGGTATTTAAAGTGGATGTGGACAAATCATCAACAGATCGGGGATATTGATCCAAGATGGCATCAGAGAGTGGAACATAAGAACATAAGAAATAGGAGCAGGAGTAGGCCATCTGGCCCTTCGAGCCTGCCCCGCCATTCAATAAGATCATGGCTGATCTGTCGTGACTCAGCTCCACCTTCCCGCCCTCTCCCCATAACCCTTAATCCCTTCTCTTATCAAAAACCCATCAATCCGTTTCTTAAAAATATTTAGCGAGGCAGCCTCCACCACTTCAACGGGCAGAGAATTCCAGAGATTCACCACCCTTTGAGTGAAGAAGTTCCTCCTCAACTCTGTTCTAAACCGCCCCACCTTTATCTTGAGGCTGTGCCCCCTAGTCCTACTGTCTTTTTTGAGCGGGAACAGTCTCTCCACCTCTATCCTATCCATCCCATTCATCATCTTATACGTCTCAATGAGATCTCCCCTCATTCTTCTAAACTCTAACGAGTACAAGCCTAGTTTATTCAGCCTCTCCTCATAGCTCAATCCCCTCAACTCCGGTATCAGCCGAGTAAACCTCCTCTGCACTCCCTCCAGGGCCAAAATATCCTTGCGCAGGTGCGGCGCCCAAAACTGCACACAGTACTCCAGCTGCGGCCTCACCAATGCCCTATACAGCTGCAGCAAGACCTCCCTACTTTTATATTCAATCCCCCTCGCTATGAAGGCCAGCATCCCATTCGCCTTCCTGACCACTTGCTGCACCTGCAAGCTGGAGACCTCTTGCAAGCTTTGTTCTCCAATTCTACCCTCTACCCTTGTTCTATGCTTTTACAGGGCGGCAGTGGGTTAGCACTGTTTCCTCACAGCGCCAGGGACCCGGGTTCAATTCTGGCCTCGGGTCACTGTCTGTGTGGAGTTTGCACATTCTCCCCATGTCTGCGTGGGTTTCCTCCGCGTGCTCCGGTTTCCACCAACAGTCCAGAGACATGCAGGTTAGGCCGATTGACCATGCTAAATTGACCCTCGTATCAGGGGGAGCAGCAGTGTAAAAATGGGGGTTTATGGGAATAGGGCCTGGGTGGGATTTTGGTCAGTGAAGACTCGATGGACTGAATGGCCTCCTTCTTCACTGTAAGGATTCTGTGAGAGGCACTGTCACAACCCCTGTTGCTTAAGCAGGGAATCGAGTTTGCACAGAGTGTTGAGATTGGGGTACATCAGCAGTAGCTGTGAGGGAAACTGTTGTTCCCCAGATATGTTTTTTTGAAATAGTTGTAAGCAGCTATAGCTTTGTCATTGCACTCCGGGAATTATACAGAGAATAATGTCCATTGATGCCTTTCTCAGGAGTAAATCAAACACAAAGTGTGAATTATCTATCAGTTCCTGCCTGTAGATCATAGCAGTGACAAAGCAGCCTCCTTGTCAGGAAGAAGTTGATGTCTTTTTACTTTGTTCTGTGTGCTCGCATTTACACAATGCCGATGATATGGTATTACTGAGCTGTGTGTGCAGGATGTTAACTCTGTGTATGCGTTGGGCAGAATCAACCTCACCTAGTTCTTCCACCTCCCCCCATGCAGTAATATTTTCCCCCTGTAGTTCTGGCTTCCTGACCCCCACACATTCGGTGGATTGGCAAATAACCTCTGCACACACAAAAAAACCCTTGCAATTATTCAAATATTTTCAGAAATAAAATATTGGGGAATTTGGGGAACAGGGAGGCACGGTGATTAGCACTGCTGCCACACAACACCAGAGACCCAGGCTTAATACGGGCCTCGGGTGACTATGTGGAGCTTGCAAATCCTCCCGTGTCTGCATGGGTTTTCTCCGGGTGCCCCCACACCCCAAAAAATGTGTGGGTTAGATGGATTGGCCGTGTAAATCGACCTTTGGGGTCCAAAGATGCTTGGGTTAAGGGGATCAGTGGGCTAAATGTGTGGAGTTACGGGATATGACATGGGGTGAGGCTGGGTGGGTTACTCTGCGGGAAGTAGGTGCAGACTTGATGAGCCCATTCTCCTCTCTCTGCGCTGTAGGGACTCTACGATTCTAATTTTTTCCAGTAACGAAATGGAATCTTTAAGAATTGGGAAAGGGTTTGACAGATGCAAGGAAGGTGCTACTAATTAATTGGGGGATCTGCGGCCATCGACACGAGACAGTCATTCTGAAATCCAGCAGGAAACTCTGGAGCAGTGTCTATCACCCACGAGTGGGCAGGCTGCGGGTCATAGAGTCATTTGAAGCGGCTGAGATGGATATGAGGGAGGGAGGAATGAAAAGCTATAGTCATACTGTCAGATAAAAGAGAACAGTGCAACCTCATGTGACAGAATAACACTGGAATGGACCACTTGAACTCAATGGCCTTCCTCTGTGTGGTTCAATATTAATAGGTGGAACATGTTACAAAATGTTTGGGATGCAAACAGGAATGTAGGGGAAGAAGTAGGCCATTTGGTCCATCAAGTCTGTTCCGCCAGTCAATAAGATCATGACTGATCTGACCTGATAATCCTCAATTCCACTTCCCCGCCTCATCTCTATAACCCTCAATCCTCTTAAAAATCTGTCCATCTCAGCCTTAACCCCGCCTCGACAGCCCTCTGTGGTAACATATGCTGTAACAAACAGATTCACTCCTCTCAAAGAACAGAAATTCTTCCTCAATCTCTGTCTTAAATACTCTGAGATGATGCCCTCTAGTCCTAGATTCTCTAAACAAGCAGAAACAACTCCAAGGCATCTACCCTGTCAAGCCCTCTGAGAATCCTATTTATCTTAATCAAGGACACCTCTTATTCTTCTAAACTCCAATGAGTAATGCTGCAACTTTACAGGACCCTCGTCAGGCCTCATTTGGAGTACTGTGCGCAGTTCTGGTCGCCTCACTATAGGAAAGACGTAGAAGCTATTGAAAGGGTGCAGAGGAGATTTACAAGGATGTTGCCTGGACTGGGAGGCATGCCTTATGAAGATAGGTTGAGGGAGCTGGGACTCTTTTCCCTAGAGAGGCGAAGGTTGAGAGGCGACCTGATAGAAGTTTATAAAATGTTGAGAGGAATAGATAGGGTGGACTCTCAGAGGCTATTTCCCCAGGTTGAAATGGTCGCTACGAGAGGACACAGATTTAAGGTGTGGGGAGGGAAGTACAGAGGTGATGTTAGGGGTAAGTTTTTCACTCAGAGGGTGGTGAGTGAATGGAATCGGCTGCCGTCATCGGTGGTGGAGGCGAACTCGCTGGGGTCTTTTAAAAGACTTCTGGATGAGTATATGGGGTTTAATGGGATTGGGGGTTATAGATAGTTCTATAGATTGGTGGAGTTGATGTGATCGGCGCAACTCGAGGGCCGAAGGGCCTGTTTGTGCTGTAATGTTCTATGTTCTATGTTCTATGAGTACAAATCCAACCTAATCAACCTCTCTTTATAAGTAAGAAGTCTCACAACACCAAGTTAAAGTCCAACGGGTTTATTTGGAATCAGGAGCTTTCTGAGCACTGCCCTTTCATCACGTGACTCACCTGATGAAGGAGCAACGCTCCAAAAGCTCATGATTCCAAATAAACCTGTCGGACTTTAAGCTGGTGTTTGAGACTTCTTACTGTGCCCACCCCAGTCCAATGCCAGCACCTCCACTTCATCTCCTCATAAGAAAATCCCTCCATCCTCGGGATCAACCGAGGGAACTTTCTCTGGACTGGCCCCAATGCCGATGTATCTTTCCTTAAATAAGGGGACCAAAACTGTTCACAATATTCAGTGAGAGAAAAGCAACAGGGCAGATTTGTGGACACAGATTGGAAGAAAACGCGAGCAGGATGCAATATTGGCAGCTGATGGGTTACCTCACACTGTGCTCAAAGATTATCGCACATGACGACTTTATATCCCAGCTTACAGCGTGCTGATGAATGATTGTGTGTGTAATATTTTGACTCAGCTGCTGATATCTGAAGGAAGTTAATGAAAAAACAATTGTGAATGTAGCCAACACAATGGGAAGATGCTGAGGGAGGTTGAACAGATTTCCAGCACATCATCATAAGTGCTCAGCCTACGATGCTTAGGCAAGTTCTTCCACAGTAAAAAGTCTGACAACACCAGGTTTTAGTCCAACCGATTTATTTGATAATATTCTCACAAGCTCTTCGTCAGGTGAATGGAGAGTTCTGGCCTCAGACAGAGCATATAAAGCACAGACAGTTTAGAGATTACTGATTAGAATGCGAATCCTTACACCTAACCTGCTGTTCAAGTCTTAAAGTGGCTGATAATGTGAGTGGAAGGAGCACTGATCACAGTTTAAAGAGATGTGTATTGTCTCCAGACAGTACAGTAAGTGAGGTTTTGCAAACCCAGGCAAGTCATGGGGGTTACAGATAGTGCGACATGAACCCAAGATCCCTGTTGAGACCGTCCTCATGTGTGCGGAACTTGGCTATCAGTCTCTGTTCAGCGACTCTGCGCTGTCGTGTGTCATGAAGGCCATGTGTGTCGTGTGTCATTATCAGCCACTTTAAGACTTGAACAGCAGGTTAGGTGTAAGGATTCACATTCTAATCAGTAATCTCTAAACTGTCTGTGCTTTATATGCTCGGTCTGAGGCCAGAACTCTCCATTCACCTGACGAAGAGGCAGCCCCCTCGAAAGCTTGTGAGAATATTATCAAATAAATCGGTTGGACTAAAACCTGGTGTTGTCAGACTTTTTACTGTGTTTACGCCAGTCCAACGCCGGCATACCCACATCAGAAGTTCTTCCACACCAGACATCTACAAATCACAATAAATATCCTTGCTTTTTTCACTCCCTGAATGATTGGGGTTGAGAGAAATAATGTAAAATTCGTAAAATATTTCACTTAACCATGGCAACGGAAAACACGGCACATTTAAAAAAGATTGATAAAAGGTTCATATTTATACTGTGCCTGCCATTGCCGAGGCATATTTAAAATCACAGCCAATGAAATGCTTTGGACTGTTGTAATTTAAGAAATGCAGCACTCTGTTTCTAAACAGCAATCAATAAAATTTAAACTTTATTTATTAGTGTTGCAAGCAGGCTTACATTAACTCTGCAATGAAGTTACTGTGAAAATCCCCTAATCGCCACACTCTGGCGCCTGTTCGGGTTACACCGAGGGAGAATTTAGCATTGCCAATGCACCCTAACCAGCACGTCTTTCGGACTGTGGGAGGAAACCGGAGCACCCGGAGGAAACCCACGCAGACAGGGAGAGAATGTGCAGATTCTGCACAGACAGTGACCCGAGCCTGGAATCGAACCCAGGTCCCTGGAGCTGTGAGGCAGCAGTGCTAACTATTGTGCCACCGTGCTGCCCCTGTGATAATGGCCAGATTACTGGCTCTGGTGGGTGTCGGTTGAACGATAAATATTGGCCTGGGTATCTGACTGAATCTCATTGATCTTGAGAGTTGTCCCTTGGGATCTTTTGTGTCCACCTGCACAACATCTCAGCCAATAGGGATTCTTGGCCGAAACTTCAGTTCACAAGTCTGTGGGGTTATGGACCTGAACCTGTTGTCCCACAGGCCACGGAACTACACACCGAGCAACAGATGGCCAAAAACAAAACAGCCATAAGGGTCGGGTTAACTGAGGAGTTGCTTATCGGAATCCCATCCACAAATTCCCAATGTATCCTTCAGCCACACCAGACTTGGTGCCTCGATTACAAACTCAGAAAAATACGCCTGAATTCAATTGGTTGAACCACGTGGATGGGACCTTCTCAAGAGCTGCTCTGAAGGATAAACCGGCAGTGCCAGGGGATACTGCCAGGGACGGGAAGGGGTAATTATTTATGTGGGGGCAATGTACGGTCTTCCTCCCGCCTTTCGTGGACTGGAACTTTGTTACATTACAAGCGAAAAGCAGGGAAAACCAGAGAATGAGATCTCACCGCCAAGATTCTTCCTTCGGCAGTCTCACAATGCTTCCCTCCGGCACCACCATTCTCACTCGTGGCCAATGCCAGCTGAAAACCCAGCCCTCAGATCTGAGCTCCGTGCTAAAAACTTGAGTAAATTCGCAAAGAAGCTGATTCGCGTGGGGAGGAAGAGGAGGATATCGACGTGAGCAAACAAGGGAAATTTAAATTAGAAATTGATTGCGGATGAAATTGGAAATAATGCAAAGAACAGATCAGCTGCTCCATTTACAATCCTGTTTAATTTTACTAACTTCCACCCTTAGCATATCCGTAAGGTTCCTGGCATTACTATCGCAGCCTCCCAGCCTTGCCTTACTCCCTTGAAACTTAGCACTGCTGCTTCACAGCTCCAGGGTCCTGGGTTCGATTCCCGGCTCGGGTCACTGCCTGTGCGGAGTTTGCACATTCTCCTCGTGTCTGCGTGGGTTTTCTCCGGGTGCTCCGGTTTCCTCCCACAGTCCAAAGATGTGCGGGTTAGGTTCATTGGCTATGCTAAAATTGCCCCTTAGTATTCTGAGATGTGTAGGTTAGAGGGATTAGCAGGTAAATGTGTAGGGATATGGGGATAGGGTCTGGGTGGGATTGTGTTTGGTGCAGACTCGATGGGCCGAAGGGCCTGTTTCTGCACTGTAGGGTTCTATGTTAATCCAGCTGTACTCCCTCTGCTTTGATTGTTTCACTGTGTTATGCTGTGTTCCTTATTCTGCTAACTATCTGTGACCCTTCCCCCTATCAAAATTAATTAAAACCCCTCCCAAAAGCACTAACAAAACATCCCGCAAGGATGTTAGTTCCACTTTGGGTCAGGTGTGGACAGTCCTGCTTGTACGGGTCCCACCTTCCCCGGAAAGGGTTCCAGTGATTCAGGAATCTAAAACCCTCCCTCCTGCCCCAACCCATAAGCCGCACATTCATCTGCTCTATTTTCCTATTTCTGTGTTCGCCAACATGTGGCACTGGGAGTAACCCAGAGATTACAACCCAGGAGATGTTGCCTCATAGGGATCCTTATCACCCTCCCCCTCCTGGATGCTCTGCAGCTATTCAGTAACATCCTGGATCCTGGCAGCAGGGAAGTAACACAGCATCTTGGAGTCTTGTTGATGGCCACAGGAGCAGCTATCTGTCCTACTGATAATACAATCCGCTATTACTATTGCCCTTAATCACTTCCTCACCTTTTGTAAAGACAGGCTGCTTGAGGTGCCAGAATCTTGGTTCTGCCTGCACTCCCTGGAGGAACCAACATCCTCATCAGCCTCTAAAAGGGAATACCGATTTGTGAGCTGGGCCGCTGGGGACTCCTAAGAACATAAGAACATAAGAAATAGGAGCAGGAGTAGGCCATCTGGCCCTTCGAGCCTGCCCCGCCATTCAATAAGATCATGGCTGATCTGTCGTGGCTCAGTTCCACCTTCCCGCCCTCTCCCCATAACCCTTAATCCCTTCTCTTATCAAAAACCCATCAACCCGTTTCTTAAAAATATTTAGCGAGGTAGCCTCCACCACTTCAACGGGCAGAGAATTCCAGAGATTCACCACCCTTTGAGTGAAGAAGTTCCTCCTCAACTCTGTTCTAAACCGCCCCCCCTTTATCTTGAGGCTGTGCCCCCTAGTCCTACTGTCTTTTTTGAGCGGGAACAGTCTCTCCACCTCTATCCTATCCATCCCATTCATCATCTTATACGTCTCAATGAGATCTCCCCTCATTCTTCTAAACTCTAACGAGTACAAGCCTAGTTTATTCAGCCTCTCCTCATAGCTCAATCCCCTCAACTCCGGTATCAGCCGAGTAAATCTCCTCTGCACTCCCTCCAGGGCCAAAACATCCTTGTCCTACCTGTTTCTCTTGGGCTGCCTGGTGGTCACCCATTCCCTTCCTTCCTCAAGTCCTTTCAGCTGCAGCGCGACCACCTCTTTCAAGGTGCGAGGGGAGGCAATGGCACAGTAACAATCCAGAAACTCAGCCAATGGTGTGGGGACCCGGGTTCATATCCCTCCACAGCAGATGGTGGAATTTGAATTCAATAAAAGATAGCTGGAATATCTTTAAGAATCTACTGATTGCCCTGAAACCATTGTCATTGTCAGGGAAAAAACCCATCTGGTTTACTAACATCCCTTTCAGGGAGGAAATCTGTCGTCCTTACCTGGTCTGGCCTACATGTGACTCCAGAACTACAGAAATGTGGTTGATTTTCAACTGCCCTCTGCAATGGCTTAGAAAGCCTCTCAGTTCAAGGCTGCTGAGGGATGGGCAATAGATGCTGGCCAAGCTGTACGCCCATATCTCATGAATGAATAAAAAATAATCCACAATGCTCAGACTCATGGATATTCCACAGTGTCACCAGCTGGCATTCCAGTTCTGGAATCCAAGCTTCCAGGAACTGCAATTGGACACACTTCCTGCACACGCGCTGAGACAAAATCCATGGATGTACCAATAAGCATTTCAAGAAGGCGGCTCACTAGCCACCACTCAGAGGTACCCATACAATGGCAATAAATACCAGTCATTCTCGGATCCCATGTATTTTATTAATGGCTGCCTCTCAATCAGTCATTTTAGGATATCAGCAGTGGTCCCACACACCTCCACATAGTGTTCTTTCTTTGGAACTAAAGATTCTGTGATGTGATATTGATGTGTGATATGATGTGACATTTGGTTGGCACGGTGGTTAGCACTGCTGCCTCACAGAACCAGGGTTCGATCCCTGGCTTGGATCGCTCTCTATGCGAAGTCTGCATGTTCTCTCTGTGTCTGCGTGAGTTTCCTCCGGGTGCTCCAGTTTCCTCCCACACCCCAAAGATGTGCAGACAGGTTGATTGGCCATGATAAATTGACCCTTAGTCTCAGTGAGACTGCTTGGGTACACAAGTGGGGCTCTGGGGATAGGGCCTGGGTGGAGTTGGTGCAGGTTCGATGGGCTGAATGGCCACTTTCTGTGCTGTAGGGATTCTATAATTCTATGACATAGGGATTTGTCATCCAGCGGGTTTACAGATTGAAGTTAAGAATGGGGATATTTTTCCAATATTTTTTTTCCACCTTGCTCAAGTTACTGACACCGAGACAATGATCTCAACAGTTACTTGTTAATAAAAGACAATTTGGTTCTCATTTTGCCTGAAAAATGTGCACAGCCTTTTAGAGCCTTCAGCTGACTGATGGATTGAAAATATAAAAGAGAAAAATATGTCTCCCTTTTTACCGCTCCTGCCCAAATTACAAATTATTACATCACTCCTGACCTAGCAACAGGGCAGAGAGAAACATCATTTAAAATGTACACCATGTCTGGAGTTTCCAATCTCTCAGCAATCATTCTGTAACCAGGGCAACCATCTCTGCAAAGGCCCACAGCAGCTACGGGAGACGATATCGCAGCCCCGACTGAGGGAGGAAACTTGTTTGAGCTGCTGAGGAGGGAGTTGGAAAAGCATCTAAAACATACGCATTTCTTCTACATGTTCATAGGTTGCAGGCATTGCTGGCTAAACCTATCCTGAGCTGCACTTGAGAAGGTGGTGGTGAGCTGCCTTCTGGAACCCCTGGAGTCCTTGTGGTGTAGGTACATCCACTGTGCTGTCAGGAAGGGAAACTGAACAATAATGTTTCTAAGCATTTGCCTCTATTTATATTGCACAAATCTATACTGTTTTCTTAAAGTTTATTTTATTAATGTAAAAATAGGCTTACATTAACACTGCAATCAAGTTACTGTGAAAATCCCCTAGTTGCCACACTGAACAGTATGCCTGTTCAGGCACACTGAGGGAGAATTTGGCCAATGCACCTAACCAAAATGCCTTTTGGACCGTGGGAGGAAATCGAAGCAGCCGGAGGAAACCCAAGCAGACATGGGGAGAATGTGCAGACTCCACACAGAGAATGACCCAAGCTGGGAATTGAACCCAGGTCCCTGGCTCAATGAGGCAGCAGTGCTAACCCTGTGCCACCATATATCAGGTATGTGTAACTGATCCCAACACCTGCTTTGAAGATAAGGAGATTAGTTCTCTTTTGATGTTCTGGGAAATATTTATTCCTTGACCCACATCACTAAGTCAAACCAGTCCAGTTACATTGTAATTCTGGGGAGATTTCTGTGTAGAATTTGGCTGCTGCAGTCAAAATCACTCCACAGCTACTCCACTGCTATAAAGCACTTTGACATCCTGAACAAGTAAAAGGTGTGACATAAATGCAAATCTTTCTTTCTTGTCTGAACAAATATGTTAAATATTTCAGCACTGAGATCTTTGAAAATAATGCATATTGAAGCAGGGTTTATAATGAGAGTGAGGCATGGATGTTATATATTTGAATGGTTGCATGATTGCTTTAAGAGCATGGTTTGATGGTGATGTGATTGGGGTGTTACACAGGCTCCTGCTTAATTTCTACTCTGTACAGGCAGCAGCTCCTCAATAAATCTGTTGTTGTCAGTTTGAATTTCCATGTGCAAACCACATCTTTACTTTTTGTTTAAAACTCAAAACCTTTCACATTGTTAGGATATTACAATGGGCTACATGACAGAGTCACAGTGAGGCACACACAACATGCAGGAAACATGTCACTAGCTGTGAAAAGCTAGCAGTAAGATAAATGGATGTAAACAATTTGAGGTTGTAATTAGTATTGTGCAATTTTTGTAGCTAGAATGAAGAACATAAGAACATAAGAAATAGGAGCAGGAGTAGGCCATCTGGCCCTTCGAGCCTGCCCCGCCATTCAATAAGATCATGGCTGATCTGTCGTGACTCAGCTCCACCTTCCCGCCCTCTCCCCATTACCCTTAATCCCTTCTCTTATCAAAAACCCATCAACCCGTTTCTTAAAAATATCTCGCGAGGCAGCCTCCACCACTTCAACGGGCAGAGAATTCCAGAGATTCACCACCCTTCTGTACTTACTGTACTGTACTGAAGCTTCTGTACTTATCATGAATCATGCCCTCCTTCAAATAGTTTAGTGTTAAAGTTTGCACTCATGCAATATTTCATTAATTCACGACAAAGCCTATTTAAAATGGCTGTTAAACCTACCAAGCTAAAATGTAAGGTGCTTTTTGAGAGTTTGCTCCATTGCGGATGACAGGCTATCATCGAGCTGGAAGGACATCTCTACCTTGACAGCTTACTATGGCTTCTAATCCCTCCCCTTGCGCTATGTTTTTTGCAAAAGGCCTTTATAGCAAAGGCATCCTCTCCCAAAGCCTTTCTGACCCAGCTTTACTGATGAGCTGGGTCAGCTCTCATCCCCATCACACAAAAACTGTACAGGGTCACAGGGGAAGGTACAAATAAGATTTACAAGGATGTTACCTCAACTGGGAGGTTTTAACTACCAAGGAAGGCTGAAGAGGATGGGTGTCTTTTCTCTGGTAAAGAGACGGCTGAAGGTTGACCTGATAGTGTGCTTACTTTAAAACCAGGAAGCTGTTTCATCGGATGGACACAGGGAAGGTATTTCTGCACGGTAGTAAGACTGGAACCAAGAACCATAACCATAAGATTAAGTTTATTTATTAGTCACAGTTGGCTTACATTAACACTGCAATGAAGTTACTGTGAAAATCCCCGAGTCACCACGCTCTGGCACCTATTCGGCTACACCGAGGGAGAATTTAGCATGGCCAATGTAACCTAACCAGCACGTCTTTCAGACTGGGGGAGGAAACCGGAGCACCTAGAGGAAACCCACGCAGACACGAGGAGAACGTGCAGATTCCCCACAGGCAGTGACCTGAAACCGGGTCCCTCGCGCTGTGAGGCAGCAGTGCCAACCACTGCGCCACCCACAGTCACCAATAAATCTAAAAGTGCAGTGGATGATGAGGAACGTGGAACTCACTACCACAGAGGTGCATGAGTTTTGATGCATTTTAAGGGAAAGCTAGGGGACCACAGGATGGAGGAGGGAATGGAAGATGACCTTCGATGAGGTGGTATGGGGAGGTAGCATCGGTGTAGCACTAACAAAGGCCAGGAGAAGCAAATAGTGTGAGGTTGTGCTGAAAATTGAAAACAATTTGATGGAGATCCTAATCTCTATTACTGAAATAGCCTTGGCACCAAATCACTTTCAGATGAGAAGATCCCTTTGATCTGATGGTGATCATAAGAAATCAGAGCAGCAGTAGGTCTTTGGTCCCATTTAGAACATAGAACATTGAACATAGAACATAGAACATTACAGCGCAGAACAGGCCCTTCAGCCCACGATGTTGCGCCGACCAGTTACAAAAACAATGGCCCACTAACCTAAACCAATCCCTTTTCGTCCATAAACCTATCCACGGATCTCTTAAACGCCCCCAAACTAGGTGCATTTACAACTGCAGCAGGCAGGGCATTCCAATCCCTCACCACCCTCTGGGTAAAGAATCTACCCCTGACATCCATCCTATAACTACCCCCCCTTAATTTAAAGCCATGCCCCCTCGTGCTATCTTTCTCCATCCGAGGAAAAAGGCTATCACTGTCCACCCTATCTAAACCTCTAATCATCTTATATGTTTCAATAAGATCCCCTCTTAGCCGCCTTCTTTCCAGCGAAAACAACCCCAAATCCCTCAGCCTCTCCTCATAGGACCTCCCCTCCATACCAGGCAACATCCTGGTAAACCTCCTCTGCACCCTCTCCAAAGCCTCCACATCCTTCCTGTAATGTGGGGACCAGAACTGCACACAAAACTCCAAGTGCGGCCGCACCAGAGTTGTGTACAGTTGCAACATGACGCTGCGACTCCTAAATTCAATCCCCCTACCAATAAACGCCAAGACACCGTATGCCTTCTTAACAACCCTTTCTACTTGATTCCCAACTTTCAGGGATCTATGTACACATACACCTAGATCCCTCTGTTCATCCACACTATTCAAAGTCCTCCCGTTAGCTCTATACTCAACACATCTGTTATTCCTACCAAAGTGAATTACCTCACACTTCTCCACATTAAACTCCATCCGCCACCTCTCAGCCCAGCTCTGCAACCTGTCTAAGTCTTCCTGCAAACTATGACACCCTTCCTCACAATCTACCATACCTCTGACTTTTGTGTCATCAGCAAATTTACTAATCCACCCAACTATACCCTCATCCAGATCATTAATAAAAATTACAAACAGCAGTGGACCCAAAACAGATCCCTGAGGCACACCACTCATAACTGAACTCCATGACGAATATTTACCATCAACCACCACCCTCTGTCTCCTATCTGCCAGCCAATTCCTGATCCAATTTCCTAGATTACCCTCAATCCCATACATCTGCATTTTCTGCAGAAGCCTACCATGGTGAACCTTATCAAACGCCTTACTAAAATCCATATATACCACGTCAACTGCCTTACCCCCATCCACCTCTTTGGTCACTTTCTCAAAAAACTCAATAAGGTTAGTAAGGCACGACCTACCCGTTACAAAACCATGCTGACTGTCTCCAATCAATTCATTACTCTCAAAATAACTATAAATCCTATCCTTAATAATTTTTTCTAAAACCTTGCCCACAACAGAAGTGAGACTTACCGGTCTATAATTCCCGGGGAAGTCTCTGTTCCCCTTCTTAAACAATGGGACAACATTCGCTAACCTCCAATCTTCCGGTACTATACCAGAGGCCAACGACGACCTGAAGATCAGAGCCAGAGGCTCTGCAATCACTTCTCTTGCCTCCCAGAGAATCCTAGGGTAAATCCCATCTGGACCAGGGGACTTATCTATCTTCAATCCCTCAACAATATCCAGCACATCCTCCTTTCTCCTCATTTATCAGGATCCTGGCTGATCTGGATAATTTGGGCCTGTTAATGAGGAGACAACATCTTAAGGTCCAGAGATACGTCACGCAATATTCAAATACCTACCTGTGTTTACAGACCACATCGATCCTGGCTGCCCACAGGAGATTAGTCTTCATTTCCTCTGCCTCAGTACAGGAGCAGCGACTCTGCTCAGGCTGCCTCATAAACAATAGTTGTTGAGATCAGCGAGGCAATTTCTTTCATGCTCCACTCCCCTGCCAGACCATTGCAGAGGCTGCTTGCAAAATTTGCCAGTTTGCAATGTGCTGCTGTAAGAGACAAGAGAATGAGTAAAGCCTTTCCAAATAACAGAGACGTGTATTTGTATAGCACCCAAAAGGCGGCAAAACAGCCCACGATACTTCACAAGAGTATTAGTCATCAAAACACAATATGAAACCGCAGAAGGAGGTCACAGAATCACAGAGTACTATAGCGCAGAAGAGGCCATTCAGCCTATCGAGTCTGCAATGATGCATGAAAGGCCCCATCTAATTCCATTTGTGAGAGCTTAGCCCAAAGTCTTGAATGCTGTGATGTGCCAAGTGCTCATCCAGGTACTTTTTAAAGGATGTGAGGCACCCCACTTCCACCACCCTCTCAGGCAGTGCTTTCCAGACCATCACCGCCCTCTGGGTAATAAAATGTTTTCCTGAAACCCCCTTAAACCTCCCACTTCACTTATAACTTGTGTCCCCTTGTGACTGACCCTTCAATGAAGGGGAACAGCTGCTCCCTATCCATGCCCCTCATAGATCTTGGACACCTCAATCAGATCGCCCCTCAATCTTCGCTGCTCCAGAGAAAGTTTAGAAGAATGAGGGGAGATCTCATTGAGACGTATAAGATGATGAATGGGATGGATAGGATAGAGGTGGAGAGACTCTTCCCGCTCAAAAAAGACAGTAGGACTAGGGGGCACAGCCTCAAGATAAAGGGGAGGTGGTTTAGAACAGAGTTGAGGAGGAACTTCTTCACTCAAAGGGTGGTGAATCTCTGGAATTCTCTGCCCGTTGAAGTGGTGGAGGCTGCCTCGCTAAATATTTTTAAGAAGCGGGTTGATGAGTTTTTGATAAGAGAAGGGATTAAGGGTTATGGGGAGAGGGCCGGAATGTGGAACTGAGCCACGACAGATCAGCCATGATCTTATTGAATGGCGGGGCAGGCTCGAAGGGCCAGATGGCCTACTCCTGCTCCTATTTCTTATGTTCTTATGAAAGCTACCCAAGCTTATCAATCCTCTTTTTATCACTTTAAAAGCCCATCCTAGGCAACATCCTGGTGAATCCCCTTTGCACTCCTTCCAGTGCGATCACGTCATTCCTATAATGTGGTGACCAGATGTCGGAACAGATGACACAAAGAGAGTCAAAGAGGCAGATTTTAAGGAGCTCTGAAGGGAGGAGAGGCAGATTGAGAATTGGAGAGGTTTAGGGAGGGAAGGAGCTTCAGACCAAGGCAGCACCAACAGTGGAACAATTAAAATCAGGAATGTTGAAAGGTGAAGAGGGTTTGCAAGGATAGACATGTCAAGGTTGGGGTATACTTGAGGAAAGGGTGATGATGGCAGATTTGCACAGGAAAGTTCTTTCCTGGGAAGAGGGAGAACTGTAAACAAGATTAGCTAACACGGAGACAAGGAGAGGAAATAGGGTGGTCAGCAATTTAGTGCAAACAGGCTTGAGGGAGCAGGAAGAACCTGAGATCCTGCATAAAGGGGTTACAAGCTCAGGGTTAAGGCAGAGTCGAGTAGAATACAGCTCAAATTCCCCAACCTCGCCCAAGGCTGGGGTTCTCCAGTCCCCCTGCTGTGAATGGAATTTTGGCTGAGTGCCAAATTCTCCGTTCTCACTGACAGCAGAGACACGGCATGTGACATCGGAGAACCAAAAACAGAAAACGCTGGAAAATCCCAGCAGGGCTGAAAACATCTGTGTCCCTAAAGTGATCAGAATATGTGAATGGCAGGACAGAGGTACAGATGGTTCAGGGACTGCCTGGGGAATGTGGCAGGCTGGGGTATGGGGGGGAGTGGCGGGGGCGGGGGGGGGGAGGTGGATAAGAGCAAGAACTGGGAGGGAGAAGTGGAAAAATGGAAGTGAAGAAGAAAGATTATAAAATGGATAAAATAAAATGAAATAAAATAAATGGAAACGGGGTGAAGGTGGAGGGGACAGTTCATGCTATGAAGTTGTTGAACTCAATGTTCAGTGTGGTAGGTTGTAAAGTGGTTAATCGGAAGATAAGGTGCTGTCCCTCCAGTCTGTGTTGGGGTTCAAAAGGCCAAGGACATATGGACAGGCAGCAGGGTGGTGTGTTGAAGTGGCAAGTGACAGGAAGGTTTGGGTCCTGCACGCGGATGGACCAAAAGTATTCAGCAAAGAGGTCACCCAGTCTGCATTTGATCTTTTTGGTTATCGTTGAATGGACACTTTCAGCAAAAAGATACAAAAATCTGAGGTCACGTACCAACCGACTCAAGAACAGTTTCTTCCCTGCTGCTGTCAGACTCTTAAATGGACCTACAAAGATCGCACAAAGTTGATCTCTCTCTACAACCTATCTACATTCTGCACTCTCCTTTCCTTCCCTATGAATGGCATGCTTTGTCTGTGTAGCATGCAAGAAACAATACTTTTCACTGTATGTTAATAGACACGTTACTGTATGACATTAATAAATCAAATTAAAAATCTAAATTCTGTATCTTCATTTATATTCCCTTTGTCCCAGTCCAGTCCCCCCACACGCATAGTGTAAATCTCTGCTGATTCTCTTTGCTCTGACGAAGGGTCATCCAGACTCGAAACATTGGCTCTGTTCTCTCCTCACTGAGATTTTCCAGCATGTTCTGGTTTTGTTTTGGTTTCCAGCATCTATAATATTTTCCTTTCATGATATTGAACAATTTCAGTCCACTCAGCATTGGGAAAACTGTTCAAAGATAGACAGAGGATGCAATGAGTCCTCAGGTTTATTGCTACATTTTATTTTACATTACGGGCACCATTAGGAGTCGAAAAAGAAGAACTTGGTGCATTTTCATGTGGCACCACTCACAATGTCGGGATATTTTCCAAAGTGCTCAGAATCCACTCAACTATCTTTGAAAGGTGGGCCAGAATTCTCCATCCATGTTGACCAGTGGGATTCTCCAGTTCCACCGTGACACACCCGTCCATGGGCTTTTCCAGCAGTGTAGGTTGACATCAACAGGGAAATCCGGCTGGGAAGCTGGAAACTCTCGTCTGTGGTGCTAGTACGTAATGGGATAGGGCAAGGCACAGCAAGATCCCACACACACTGTCTGTCTGGAGATTGCACATTCTCCCCGTGCCTGCATGGCTTTCCTCCGGGTGCTCTGGTTTCCTCCCACAGTCTGAGAGCCAGGGCAGTTAGGGCGGCACGGTAGCACAGTGGTTAGCACTGCTGCTTCACAGCTCCAGGGTCCTGGGTTCGATTCCCGGCTCGGGTCACTGTCTGTGTGGAGTTTGCACATTCTCCTCGTGTCTGCGTGGGTTTTCTCCGGGTGCTCCGGTTTCCTCCCACAGTCCAAAGATGTGCGGGTTAGGTTCATTGGCTATGCTAAAAAATTGCCCCTTAGTGTCCTGGGATGTGTAGGTTAGAGGGATTAGCAGGTAAATGTGTAGGGATATGGGGATAGGGTCTGGGTGGGATTGTGTTCGGTGCAGACTCGATGGGCCGAAGGGCCTGTTTCTGCACTGTAGGGTTCTATGCTGGTTCTATTGAGAGGCCATGCTAAATTGACCCTTAGTATCAGGGGATTGGCAGGGTAAAGGTACGGGCTTATGGGGGTAGGGCCTGGGTGGGACTGTGGTTGGTGCTGATTCGATGGGCCGAATTGTCTCCTTCTGCACGGTCGGGCCCTATGATTCTATGAAGTGGCTTTGAGATAGCGATGGGATAATCTCTTTATTGTGATGGTGGGTGAGGGATAAATACCAGCCAAGAGATTCCCCCTGCTCTGGAAGGTGCTGCAGTTAGTTGAATCGTCAAGCATCGTCAAGAATAAATAAATATTGCAGCTTGAGTAGATCAACACAGGGGGTTATGAGGCTCTTACCAAGACCATTCTGATCAGCTGTAAAACTCTGGTTGCTTTGGTTCAGGTACTAGGGGCTGGCACGGTGGCACAATGGATAGCACTGCTGCCTCACAGCGCCAGGATCAACCCACGTTCGATTCCCAGCTTGGGTCACAGTGCAGAGTCTGCACGTTCCCCCTGTGTCTGTGCGGGTTTCATCAGTACAAAGTCTGACAACGCCAGGTTTATTTGAGTCCAGCCGATTTATTTGACAGTAAACTCGCAAGCTTTCTGGGTTTGCCCCTCCGTCAGGCGAATGGAGAGTTCTGACGCCCGGTCCAATTGCCGGCATCTCCACAACATGGGTTTCACTACGCAGTCTGAAACACGTACTGGTTCGGTGCATTGGCCGTGCTAAATTCTCCCTCAGTGTGCCCGGGCAGACTCGCGGAATTTCACAGTAGCTTCATTGCTGTGTTAAGGTAAGCCCACTTGTGACACGGATCAACTTTAGAAACTGCAACTTTATCACTTCAACAGCCCTGCAGCCACTGTCAACTCATTCAAAATCAAGCTTAGTTTAAGTTGCGTGATTTAGATTGAACCCATTTCGCTTCAGCACATAAGGCTGTGGGTGGAAGAGTCAGCCAGGGTTAAATTGTCAAATTAAAGTTATAAATAGTTTGAAAAGTTTGCAGAATGTTTGAAAAAACATCAAAAGTTTCAAAGAGAAAGATTGAAATCGGGAGGTCAAAAAACACTTGTCACTCTGGTAACTTGCTCAGTGCACTGCTCATAACGGCTGAGGGAATAGAGAAAATGCCCAACTTTCAACTACAGGATGAACACAGGTATTTAAGATTTGTTTTGGATACTGTGCATGTTTTGATTCATTTATGCAAAGCTTTCATTTTAAGATATTTCTGCTATGTAATTACATTTAAATGCTAAGCTTTTAAAGCTAACTTGACCACATTTTAAACTCAGCAGGCATGCTGGGACTAGCTAGAAAAATTAACCGCATTCTTTGAAATTACCACGCAAGCAGGAAAAGGCCTTTTTATGAGCCAAAACAAAGTTTTCATAAACCGTGTCTGCACGCTGTTTTGGTAGTCAGAGACAGCTTGTATCAAAGAAATTCAATAACAGAGATAAGAATTAATTTATATTGTAGCACACCTCTAGGTTTAGTAGAATAGTTCAGAATATGTTTTGAGTTCATTGACCCTCACAGGACTGGCACTTGCCAGTATCTCTCTCTCTCTCTCTCTCCATTCTTTTTCATTTTCTGTAATGTTTCAATTTTAAATTCTGCTCGCTAAAATAAATTTAATCTATCAGTGCTGTCTGCGTCTATTCTGAGGAATGAATGACGCTACAAGATTAATTAAATGAAGGTTGAAAGGAAATGGTAATTTCTCATGAAGGGTAGCTCATTGCAAATAGTTTGAGTGAACCAGAATAACACTCTTCCTTTTGGAAATTCTGCAAGAAGAAAGTAGAGCTCGCAAGAAAACGATAAAGGGTTGTTTGGATTCAATCATTTTCTGGGCATTTTGATCAGTGTGGGGAAAGTGCTAGAATCTCAGACCATCCTCACATTACGAATGTTCTTACAGAGGAAAGGTGCAGAAGAGCCATGAAGTAGGCTTCTTAACAGAGACACTGGGGAACACTTTATTATCAATGTGCACTGTCCCATAGTCAGGACTGAGACTGCCTCAGTGGGTTCTGCCCTGGGACAAGCCAGCTCCATTTCAGGGACCACATGACTCAAACCATCAGAAGTTTCGGTAAGAACCCCAAACCCCCAGCACAATTCTTCAGAGATTAAAGAGTTATGAGAAGAGGCTGGATAGACTGGGACTTTTTTCTCTGGAGTGTAGGAGGCTGAGGGGTGATCTTATAGAGGTCTATAAAATAATGAGGGGCACAGATCAGTTAGATAGTCAATATCTTTTCCCAAAGGTAGGTGGGGTCTAAAACTAGAGGGCATAGGTTTAAGGTGAGAGGGGAGAGGTACAAAAGTGTCCAGAGGGACAATTTTTTTCACACAGAGAATGGTGAGCATCTGGAACAAGCTGCCAGAGGTAGTAGAGGAGGTGGGTACAATTTTGTCTTTTAAAAAGCATTTAGGCAGTTTCATGGATAAGATGGATATACCGCGATATGGTCCAAATGTGAGCAATTGGAACTAGCTTAATGGTTTCAAAGCAAATGGTGGCATGGACAAGTTGGGCCGAAGGGTCTGTTTCAATGCTGTAAACTTCTATGACCCTAACTGAAAGACTCTCTCTTCACATCTCCAAATCCAGTCAATCCAGTACACCGTGCACGGTTGCGTGTGAACAAAGTGTTCAGACTGAGCAATGTTGAACTTTGCTGCCCCCTTGCGCTACCGTTGTCTTCGATAGTAGAGGACTGCAGAGACTTGGAGACCACTCCACTTGTTCTAACGGTTCAGCACTAGCTGACCGGGTTCGGAGACTACCTTGGAGAGGGCACTTGGAAAGCAAGATGACCGCGAGATTGCCGTCTGCATTCAGGAAATGAACTGACGCTCAAATGAAAGGCTGAAATTATCCAGGCTGATATTTCTCAGTGAGGCTGGTATCTTCGAGTCAGGAATCTGTGCTGACTGCTAATTATGTAGCAGAGAGGTACCACAGGACCACTACAATATGGATTAGGATGAAGCATTTTCTAAAAAGGATTAAACTCGTCATTAATGAGATCAAATTGTTTAATTAAATACTGGCCATCTGTTACAGAGGGCTGGCTTTGCATTCCCAGGGGAATTGTTTTGTCAAGAATCAATAGCGGTGTTGCCAGTTGAAAGGAAAGGAACGAATGTAAGCCACATGTGCATGTATGTCACTGTGCTTGAATATGAGTGTTCTGCCGTGCCTTGGCACACCAGCAATGATGCTTGTGTTCACAGCTGAGTGCCTTTATATTTGTTTTTCTGTGTATGTAAATGGGTGGATGTTTTTGAACTGAGGAAGTGACAGTGTCGAGCAATTAATCGTTTCTGCCACTTTTATCCTCCAACCTTGTCAGACGTCAGGTAAACACTCCTTACATGCAACAGGGAGACCTTCCTACATAGTGCTGACAACAGGGAGGCAGTTTCTGCAACACCGTGACACAGAGGCACGCAAATGTTTACTCCTGGGTTTACACAGAAGGCAAGTAACAATGAAAAATGTGTCTGAAATTAACATTAACGTTGCTGGAGATTCTGCCATCCTCGGGAAGCCAGAGATGGTTCTTCCTCCTTCATTTTGTTGTTTTCGTTGGAAAGAAGGCGGCTAAGAGGGGATCTTATTGAAACATATAAGATGATTAGAGGTTTAGATAGGGTGGACAGTGATAGCCTTTTTCCTCGGATGGAGAAAGCTAGCACGAGGGGGCATGGCTTTAAATTAAGGGGGGGTAGCTACAAGACGGATGTCAGGGGTAGGTTCTTTACCCAGAGGGTGGTGAGGGACTGGAATGCCCTGCCTGCTGCAGTTGGAAATGCACCTAGTTTGGGAGCGTTTAAGAGATCTGTGGATAGGTTTATGGATGAAAAGGGATTGGTTTAGGTTAGTGGGTCATTGTTTTTGTAACTGGTCGGCGCAACATCGTGGGCCGAAGGGCCTGTTCTGCGCTGAAATGTTCTATGTTCTATAAATCCTCATTGTGCTTCCATCATTCCTCTTCAACTCACTGCCAGCTTCCAAGTATTACAAAAATCAACTTCCATCCCTCGCTACAACACCTTCCCAACAAACAAACAACACACTCTTTAAGCAAACATGTTACCATCTCTCCCTGGTGTCCGAGCTCCTCTGTAATTTTTGAATCTTTGTGGGCCTGGGTCTTTCACCAATGACACAAAATGAAACACATCATTAGGGACAGTCCTTACCAGCCCCCCACTGGACTAACATTTTATTTCCAGTCAGCTAAAATTCTACAATTGCAAAATGTATGGACAGCTCCAACATGGTTAGAATTTATGACTGGTGCCAAATTTTGAAGAAAATGCTACTAGCTTTTGGGGCTTTTTTGGGGGAAAGCCCAGAAAGCTAGTGGTGTTTACTACCAAATAAACCTGTTGGACTTTAACCTGGTGTTGTGAGATTTCTTACTATATTTACCCCAGTCCATCGCCGGCATCTTTACATCATGTCAAATTTTGAGCTATCATCACAAGAAAGTATCCTATTGCCTTGTCCTGTAATCTTCCATTTCCTTGTCCTGTAATCTGCCATTGCCTTGTTCTGTAATCTCCCATTGCCTTACCATACAGTTTCCCATTATCTTATCCTGCCATTTTCCATTGCCTTGTCTTTTAATATCCCATCAACTTGTCTTGTACTATCCTATTGCCTTATCCCATTGTCTTTTCATGTAATATCCTGCTTCTTGGTCCTGTACCTTAGCCTGTAATATCCCATCATTTAATCCTGTAATATCCCATCACCTAGTCCTGCAATATCTCATCACCTATTTACCTTATCCTGTAATATCCCATCATTTAATCCTGTAATTTCCCATCACCTAGTCCTGCAATATCTCATCACCTAGTCCTGTAATATCCTATTGCCTTATCCCATTGCCTTGTCTTGTAATATCCTACTTCCTAATCCTGTAATATCCCATTTACCTTGTCCTGTAATATCCCATTGCCTGGTCGTGCAATATTCTCTTTCCTTGATCTGTAATATCCTATCATCCACTCCTATAAAATGCCATTGACTTGCTCAGTAATATCCCATCATCTTGTCCTGTAATATCCCATTGCTCGAGAATCATAGAATACCTGCAGTGCAAAAAAAGCCAATCAAGTCTGCACCACTGTTACCCAAGCTTACCCTGTAATGCTCTGGGGACCCGGTTCAAATCCCCCCAAGGCAGATGGTGAAATTTGAATTCAGTGAAAAATTTGGAATTAAAAGGCTAATGATGATCATAAAACCCATCTGGTTCACTCATGTCCTTTAGGGAAGGAAATCTGCTGTCTTCACCTGGTCTGGCCGACTGTAACTCCAGGGCCACAGCAATATTGTTGACTCCTAAAGGTCTTCTGAAATGGCCAAGCGAAACACACAGTTCAAAGGTGATAAATGATGGCCCAGACAACGACATCCACACTCTATGAACATTTAAAAAAATGCCTATGCTCAGAATGTATCTTGCCAGAATAAATGCATCTCCAGAACATCGGCTGAGACTCCATGCAGAATGCCTTGGGGCAAAGAGACAGAGAAGAAACACTTCAAAAACAAAGGGTCAAACTGAAATAAAACCTGATATCTGAAGCCAACTGAATCCAAAATAAAGCAATAGTAAGACAAAAAGTTCACTTGCAACTTTTTGACGGTACAACATTAAACAAGTCTGAAATGTCAGGCAGCTCACCACCACCTTCTCAAGGACAATTAGGGACAGGCTGTAAATGTTGGCCTTTCATGTAACGCCCACGCTCCATTAGAAAAAAAATACTTCCTTTGTAACCGAAGGCTATTTTATATGGGTTTACAGAATTGTCACACATGACAAAAGCTGTAAAAAATCCACAGCTCGCACCAAGAATGTCGTGTTATTTTGCGCATTCGATTACAGAAAGTGCAATCTGAAGTCCAGGAAATGGCACAGCGCAGACGCACTGAGATAATGCCAGGGATGAGTTACTAAAGCTGTGAGGAGAAGGTCAGGTACTGTGACTGTCGAGAAAAAAAGGTATGAGGGGATGCATAGAAACTGGAAGCAGAAGTAGAACATAGAACATTACAGCACAAACAGGCCCTTCGGCCCTCGAGTTGCGCCGATCGCATCAACCCCACCAATCTATAGACCGATCTATAACCCCCAATCCCATTAAACCCCATATACTCATCCAGAAGTCTTTTAAAAGACCCCAGCGAGTTCGCCTCCACCACCGACGACGGCAGCCGATTCCATTCACTCACCACCCTCTGAGTGAAAAACTTACCCCTAACATCACCTCTGTACTTCCCTCCCCGCACCTTAAATCTGTGTCCTCTCGTAGCGACCATTTCAACCCGGGAAAATAGCCTCTGAGAGTCCACCCTATCTATTCCTCTCAACATTTTATAAACTTCTATCAGGTCGCCTCTCAACCTTCGTCTCTCCAGGGAAAAGAGACCCAGCTTCCTCAACCTAACTTCATAAGGCATGCCTCCCAGTCCAAGCAACATCCTTGTAAATCTCCTCTGTACCCTCTCAATAGCTTCTACATCTTTCCTATAGTGAGGCGACCAGAACTGCGCACAATACTCTAAATGAGGCCTGACAAGGGTCTTATAAAGTTGCAGCATTACCTCCCGACTCCTAAACTCAATCCCTCGATTAATGAAGGCCAGTACACCATATGCCTTCTTGACCACCTCCTCCACCTGCGAGGCCGATTTAAGAGTCCTGTGGACTCGGACCCCTAGATCCTTCTGCTCTTCAACACTACTCAGACTTCTGTCCTTGATAGTGTACTCGTTCATCCCGTTGGTTCTGCCAAAATGGACGACTACGCATTTATCCGCGTTGAAGTCCATCTGCCACTTCTCCGCCCAGTCCTGCATCCTATCTATGTCCTGCTGCAACTTTTGCCATCCTTCCAGACCATCCACAACACCACCGACCTTAGTGTCATCAGCGAACTTACTTACCCATCCCTCCACTTCCTCATCCAGGTCATTTATGAAAATGACAAACAACAAGGGTCCCAGAACAGATCCTTGAGGCACTCCGCTGGTGACTGACCTCCATTCAGAAAAAGCCCCATCCACAACCACTCTCTGCCTTCTGCAGGCAAGCCAGTTCTGGATCCACAAGGCCAAAGGCCCTTGGATCCCATGCCCTCTCACCTTCTCAAGAAGTCTTGCATGGGGGACTTTATCAAACGCCTTGCTGAAGTCCATGTACACTACGTCCACGGCACTTCCTTCGTCAATGTGTTCAGTCACATTATCAAAGAACTCAACTAGGCTTGTAAGGCACGACCTGCCCTTGACAAATCCATGCTGACTATTCCTGATCATGTCAAACCTCTCCAAATGTTTGTAAATCTTGTCCCTCAGAAGCATCTCCATCAGCTTACCAACCACTGAGGTCAGACTCACCGGTCGGTAATTTCCCGGGCTATCTCTGTTCCCTTTCTTGAAAATAGGAACTACATCCGCAATCCTCCAATCCTCCGGAACCTCTCCCGTCTCCATTGACGACGCAAAGATCATCGCCAGAGGCTCCGCAATCTCTTCCCTCGTCTCCCACAGTATCCTGGGGTACATCCCATCTGGTCCAGGCGACTTATCTACCTTGATAGAATTCAAAAGTTCCAACACATCCTCCTCCTTAATATTCACGTATTCAATCTTTTCCATCTGTTGCAAATCCATAACAAAATCTCCCGGATCAGCTTCCACTGTGAATACTGAGGCGAAGTACTCGTTAAGCACCTCTGCCATTTCTTCTGGTTCCACACAAACTTTTCCCCCCTCACCTTTTATAGGTCCTATCCCTTCTCTTCTTATCCTTTTACCTTTCACATATTTATAGAAGGCCTTGGAATTCTCCTTAATCTTACCCGCCAAGGTCTTCTCATGACCCCTTCTGGCTCTCCTAATTTCCCTCTTAAGTTCCTTCCTACAGTCCTTATACTCCTCAAGATCTTTAACCTCTCCTAATTCCCTGAACCTCTTATACACCTTCCCTTTCCTCCTGACTAGGTTCAACACAACCTTTGTGCACCACAGTTCCCGCGACCTACCAAAACCCCCTTGTCTCATCAGAACGTTGTCATTCAGAGCTCTAGATACACATTCCTTGAATATCTGCCACCTTCCTTCGGTACTTTTCCCTAAGAATGCCTCCTTCCAGTGCTCCCACGGAACAATGAGGCTGGACTCCTGAGGTGAGTAAATTTTAAATTATGATCATAGCTGATTGTCAAATTCAATATCCAAATTCCCCCGTCCGCCCATATCCCTCGGTCTCTTTCGCCCCAGGAGCTATATCTGATTTTGTCTTGAAATCACACAACATTTTGGCCTTAACTACTTTCTGTGGGAGTGAATTCCACACATTCACCACCCTCTGGGTGAAGAAATTTCTCCTCACCTCAGTTCCAAAAGGTTTACCTCAAACCAAGACCCCTAGTTCCGGGCTCCTGGGTGAAATTATGGATTGTTAAAATTCAAAAGTATTTTGATGGGGGGAGTATCGGTTCCATGCCGTTATCAATTTGAAATTGCCACAAGGGGAGTGAGGGGAAGGTAAGACACTGTATTTGATAGACTGCTGGTCGGAGAGGCTAAAATCTGTTAAGCATAGTTTGGATCACAGATCAAGATTGATCATTTGTGCCACCACTGCACACCCCCCCCCCCCCTCCACCCCCCATGAATTGGAAGGCCAACCATCTTCAGTGGGGTTAATCTTGACCCCCCCCCACCCCAGAGCACCCCCGAACACCCATATTGCCCCCACCTTCCCACTCCCCCACCTGACTGCCTCTGTATTGCACTGAATAGTTGATGCCAAAACATTGAATGTATTCAAGAGGCGGCTGGATATAGCACTTGGGGGCAAATGGGATCAAAGGTTATGGGAGAAAGCAGGATTAGACTATCGAGTTGGATGATCAGCCATGATCCTGATGAATGGCAGAGCAGGCTAGAAGGGCCAAATGGTCTCCTCCTGCTCCTACCTTCTATGTTTCTGTGAATGAATTCATGAAACTCAGCTCATCCAAGAAGCAATCCGTGGGACAATATTCCCTCAGCACTGAAATAGAATGTCAAATGAGACTTTGCGCCCTGGAGCCAGATTTGAATCTGAAACTTTCTAACGTGTAGACAACTGTGTTCCCAACAGTGGCACAGTTAAACTGCTACAGGTGTGACAATGCTGTACCTTAAAGGAATGTATATGCATCATGTTTCTCTGCAGGATGTTTCGAGCAGTCCCTGGCATTTCATTGGGACCATTTTGTCTGCAGTGAGTGTCCTCTATTGTTACTGAAGCAGTGTAATTGACATCATGTTTGATTTAATCTGAACTAATGCAGTGCTCTGCTGTTTTAATGTTCATCATGATGTGGAGATGCTGGCGTTGGACTGGGGTAAACACAGTAAGAAGTCTCACAACACCAGATTAAAGTCCAACAGGTTTATTTGGTAGCAAAAGCCACTAGCTTTTAAAGCACTTGCTGCTTTGTCAGGTGACTCACCTGACGAAGAAGCAGTTACAAAGCTTGAAATCTAGCATCATGTGAGCATACATGCTTTAATTCTAACCAATTGTAAAGGCAGGTCTATGCCTGTGGAGTATTGCTTTTAAATTGAAACAATATAGATAGCTAGCTGTTAAGAATTGTGTGATGTTATGTTTAAGTCTTGTAACTGGTAGCAGTTATGCTAACTCTGTTTGTTATATTCTAACTGTGTCCTGAAATAAGCTTTGTTTGATAAAAGTTTCCTAGTGGGTCACGTGGATCATACCTGGAGTGAAATACCCAGTGCTCACCCTAATGCCAAAATCAAACATAAAACCTAGGGTCTTGGGTTAACATAAAATATCCTGGAGTTTCTGTTCTGGGCCTTAACACTAGAATGACTTCATTCGATTTGATTTATTATTGTCACATGTATTGGTGTACAGTGAAAAGTATTGTTTCTTGCACGTAATACAGACAAAGCATACCATTCATAGAGAAGGAAAGGAGAGAGTTCTACAGTCACAGCTCGGTTGTAGAGAAAGATTAATGTAGTGAGAGGACGGTCCATTCAAAAGCCTGACAGCAGCAGGGATGAAACTGTTCTTCAGTCGACTATTACATGACTTCAGAATTTATATCTTTTTCCCAATGGAATAAGGTGGAAGAGAGAATGTCCGGAGTGTGTGGGGTCCTTGATTATGTCGGCTGCTTTTCCGAGGCAGTGGGAAGTACAGACAGAATCAATGAATGGGAGGTTGCTTTGTGCAATGGATTAGGCTACGTTCACAACCTTTTGTAATTCCTTGTGGTCTTGGGCAGAGCAGGAGACATATCAAGTTGTGATACAATCAGAAAGAAAGCTTTCTATGGTGCATCTATAAAAGTTGGCGAGAGTCATAGCTAACATGCCAAATTTCCCTAGTCTTCTGAGAAACTCAATTATGTTTTGGAGCTTCCAATCTCGTCCCTAACACATGCTGGATAAAGAGCCCAATTCTGTCAATGGAATTTAAATGAACTTAATCCCTTAATTCCACTTCATCTCATGACTCAAGAAAACAAATCGTAGCAATCTTTTTGTCCCAACATTTAGCTGTTTCTGAACAGGACCCCAACCCTAAATTCCAACCTGTTGGAAGAGCTGCTTGCGGGACCTTTGCTGAGCTCACTCTCATACACTCCTGAGATGAATGTTGAACCACATCTGTAATATTGCATGGTCCAATATTGATTTATTCTAATCAAAGCCTCCAGTAGAAGTCGAGGAGTTATTTGCCAGTGACTGAAGGACTCAGAAGGCAGGTTGACATGGCAATAACTCGATTACAATTCATTCTGAGTGCTGGCTTTCGACAGGAAATATTTTCTATTGCAATCGGGAACAAATTCCCACAGTAAACAATATGATTCATCTGTTTATCGAGATCAAAGTGAATGTGGCTCCCAGTGGAGAGGTGAAATTGTTTGAGTTTATTCCACAATTTAACTTCTCTCAGGACACACTAATTCATCCCAAACCAGTGAGTGTAATCAGCATTGTGTTAAAAATAATATATTTGGAACATATTTCTCACTAAACTGTTTACAGTTTGATTGTGACTTGCAACTCTTAATGGAGGAAGATTCACTTGGTGAATCCTCACGGTGATTGAACAACCTACAGATAAAAATCTGCTACTTTCTTTAATCTGTTTTTGTCCATTTTTTTTTATTGTGTACTGTGCTTTCATATTAAAAAAAAACGTAAACAGGATGTGTCATAAAAACGATGTTGTCTGGAACATCGTTCAGGGAACAGGAGTCAGACCTCAATCCCAAACCAGAAATGAGACAGTAATCTGTGATTATCAGATTGTTCTGAAATACAATTTTACCACAGTTCTTCAAGAAGGTTTCTTTGTGTGTTTCACAGAGTCACAGGGTGGAATTTTACCGGCATATCCGCCCAAATTTCGTATGATCCCGCCCAAGGCCAACTGAGAGTACATAAGAACATAAGAACATAAGAAATAGGAGCAGGAGGAGGCCATCTGGCCCTTCGAGCCTGCCCCGCCATTCAATAAGATCATGGCTGATCTGTCGTGGCTCAGTTCCACATTCCGGCCCTCTCCCCATAACCCTTAATCCCCTCTCTTATCAAAAACCCATCAACCCGCTTCTTAAAAATATTTAGCGAGGCAGCCTCCACCACTTCAACGGGCAGAGAATTCCAGAGATTCACCACCCTTTGAGTGAAGAAGTTCCTCCTCAACTCTGTTCTAAACCGCCTCCCCTTTATCTTGAGGCTGTGCCCCCTAGTCCTACTGTCTTTTTTGAGCGGGAAGAGTCTCTCCACCTCTATCCTATCCATCCCATTCATCATCTTATACGTCTCAATGAGATCTCCCCTCATTCTTCTAAACTCTAACGAGTACAAGCCTAGTTTATTCAGCCTCTCCTCATAGCTCAATCCCCTCAACTCCGGTATCAGCCTAGTAAACCTCCTCTGCACTCCCTCCAGGGCGCCGGTCTCCAAGCCTCGCCCATCCCAGGAATCAGGGCGAGCGTGCCGGAAATATTCCAACCATGGAGTCAGAGAGGTTTACAGCATGGAAACAGACCCTTTGGCCCAACTTGTCCATGCTATCCTATTTTAACCACTAAGCTCGTCCCAATTGCCCGCATTTGGCCCATATCCCTCTATACCAATGTAACAACTAAACAACTTTTAAAAGGCAAAATTGTACCCGCCTCTATTACTACCTCTGGCAGCTTGTTCCAGACACTCACCGACCTCTATGAGAAAAAGAATGGCCCCTCTGGATCCTTTTGTATCTCTCCCCTTCAACCTATGGCCTCTAGTTTTAGACTCCCCTGCCTTTGGGAAAAGATGTTGACCATCTACCTTATCTTTGCCCCTCATTATTTTACAGACCTCCGTAAGATCACCCCTCAGCCTGCGTGAGAAAGCTCCTGGGGTTACTCTTTAATAGGAGAGGGTTCATGAGGAGCAGTATAACTGGCCGTTAGTGTGCTGTGAACTTGATATAACATTGAAACAAAGCAGTGCAGAATTAATTGAAGGTAGAAAAATTCCGTACCTGTGACAAATGACAGGAATGGATTATTTCGTATTCATTCTTGGGACATGAGTGTCCCTGGCTAAGCCCAAAGAACAGATCCTTCAGCCCATCAAGTACCAAAGGACTTGTTGCTGTGCTATACTGTTCTTTGTTGCATTTATTACCCATCCCTAGTTGCCTTTGAAAAAGTGGCGGTGAGCTGCCTTCTTGAATTGCTGCAGTCCATGCGGTGTAGGTACACCCACCGTGCTGTCAGAGAAGGATTTCCAGGATTTTGACCCTGCAAAGGTGAAGGAACGGCCAATTGTATTTCCAAGTCAGGATGGTGAGTGGAATTCCGATGGTGAGGGGATATTTCAGGTCGTGAT
Organism: Prionace glauca; assembly: GCA_037974335.1. Classification (NCBI taxonomy): domain Eukaryota; kingdom Metazoa; phylum Chordata; class Chondrichthyes; order Carcharhiniformes; family Carcharhinidae; genus Prionace; species Prionace glauca. Next base: position 82,491,801 of record CM075734.1, on the reverse strand, counting down.
GTTTCCATGTTTCTTCCCAGATTTTCAGCAACACTGTTAGGTGTGTGGCAGAAAGGGCTATTAGCAAAGGCCATGCGCTGGAGTAAAGACTGATGCAGCTACAAAGGGCCAAGCACTAAACCAAACAAAGCAAACATGATGGACACCTCCAAGCAACAAGAATCAGCCTTCAGTCCCGTCAGAAACATGTGCATGATGTGATAGAATCATAGAATCCTACAGTGCAGAAGGAGGCCATTTGGCCCATCAAGTCTGCACCAACCACAATCCCACCCAGACCCTATTCCCATAACCTCTCATATTTACCTTGCTAATCCCCTAATACTAGGGTCAATTTTGCATGGCCAAGCAACCTAACCTACACATCTTTGGACTGTGGGAGGAAACCGGAGTACCCAGAGGAAAGCCATACAGACACGGGGAGAATGTGCAAACTCTACACAGACAGTGACCTGAGGCCGGAATTGAACCTGGGTCCCCGGCACTTTGAGACAGCAGTGCTAACCACTGTACCACTGTGCCACCCATGACACCATACAGCACATACAATCGCCTTTTCTTTTTGAAATGTGCATTGTGTGGAATCATACAAAGAGCAGTGAAAACGTGTTTCACACCATCAATATTGTGGAAAACATAAATACCATATACAATACAATACAAATAAAGTCCAAAGCATCTGCCAAGTTTCAAATTATCCTCCTAAAGAGAGTTGATAACTATTTGTTGTGAGCCATCACTGACACAGCAGCACGTACCAACATATTGACCCTATAATTCTAAAAGACATTTATTCATAGATGTGAAAGGCTACAGTGAAACTACTGCTGTGAAACATTCAGCGTACAAGTTTCAGGAGTTTACAACATTTCACACCCCATACAGATCGTACTGTTTTCAACAACTAACTTTCAGTCTGTTAGCCAGAACCTCTTTCAAGTGCTAGAGTACATGAGTTGTACCAAAATGCATCTGTATCGCAGATTCCGTTGCTGTTGTGAGAAGAGCAAAACAAGAACATGACCATAATCTGCAATTATTGATGCAAGCAACACATAATGAAGGACTGGTGAACCACAATCTGAGATCTGACATCAATAAGCAGCAGATCAATTTTTTCAGTTCTAGTTATTTCAGTGTTGGCAGGCATCCCAATCCAAGTAAGGAAAAGGATATCAAAGCCACATTAATGCTCAAAGATCTCCAGTGATGTCCAGCTCTCTTTAATTTCTTGACTCCATAAATCTTCTTCATTCAGGGAATTGTTGAGATATGATGTGTCTTTCCTGTGACATGAAGACCTCTTCGAAGCACTAAAATGTTCATTATAGAACATAGAACATTACAGCGCAGAACAGGCCCTTCAGCCCACGATGTTGCGTCGACCAGTTAAAAAACAATGACCCTCTAACCTAAACCAAACCCTTACCATCCATAAACCTATCCATGGATCTCTTAAACGCCCCCAAACTAGGCGCATTTACAACTGCAGCAGGCAGGGCATTCCAGTCCCTCACCACCCGCTGGGTAAAGAATCTACATTATCGACATTTCAGTTTTATGATCCTTGGAAGACAACTACCCTGGAGATAGATGCTTCACAGAAAGGTCTGAGCCAATGCATACTTCGAAAAGAAAAAGTGATAGATTTTGAAGTAAAAGCACTGTCCATAATGTAATCCAATTTCAAGCAGGTAACATAGAACATAGAACATAGAACATAGAACATTACAGCACAAACAGGCCCTTCGGCCCTCGAGTTGCGCCGATCACATCAACCCCACCAATCTATAGACCTATCTATAACCCCCAATCCCATTAAACCCCATATACTCATCCAGAAGTCTTTTAAAAGACCCCAGCGAGTTCGCCTCCACCACCGACGACGGCAGCCGATTCCAATCACTCACTACCCTCTGAGTGAAAAACTTACCCCTAACATCACCTCTGTACTTCCCTCCCCACACCTTAAATCTGTGTCCTCTCGTAGCGACCATTTCAACCCGGGGAAATAGCCTCTGAGAGTCCACCCTATCTATTCCTCTCAACATTTTATAAACTTCTATCAGGTCGCCTCTCAACCTTCGCCTCTCCAGGGAAAAGAGTCCCAGCTCCCTCAACCTATCTTCATAAGGCATGCCTCCCAGTCCAGGCAACATCCTTGTAAATCTCCTCTGCACCCTTTCAATAGCTTCTACGTCTTACCTATAGTGAGGCGACCAGAACTGCGCACAGTACTCCAAATGAGGCCTGACGAGGGTCCTGTAAAGTTGCAGCATTACCTCCCAACTCCTAAACTCAATCCCTCGATTAATGAAGGCCAGTACACCATACGCCTTCTTGACCACCTCCTCCACCTGCGAGGCCGATTTAAGAGTCCTGTGAACCCGGACCCCGAGATCCTTCTGCTCTTCAACGCTACTAAGACCCCTGCCCTTAATAGTGTACTCGTTCATCCCGTTGGTTCTGCCGAAATGGACTACTACACATTTATCCGCGTTGAAGTCCATCTGCCACTTCTCCGCCCATTCCTGCATCCTATCTATGTCCTGCTGCAACTTTTGACATCCTTCCAGACCATCCACAACATCGCCGACCTTCGTGTCATCCGCGAACTTGCTAACCCATCCCTCCACTTCCTCATCCAGGTAATTTATGAAAATGACAAACAACAAGGGTCCCAGAACAGATCCCTGGGGCACCCCACTGGTGACTGACCTCCATTCCGAAAAAGACCCATCCACAACCACTCTCTGCCTTCTGCAGGCAAGCCAGTTCTGGATCCACAAGGCCAAAGGCCCTTGGATCCCATGCCCTCTCACCTTCTCAAGAAGTCTTGCATGGGGGACCTTATCAAAAGCCTTGCTGAAGTCCATGTACACTACGTCCACGGCACTTCCTTCGTCAATGTGTTCAGTCACATTATCGAAGAACTCAACTAGGCTCGTAAGGCACGACCTGCCCTTGACAAATCCATGCTGACTATTCCTGATCATGTCAAACCTCTCCAAATGGTCGTAAATCTTGTCCCTCAGAAGCCTCTCCATCAGCTTACCAACCACTGAGGTCAGACTCACCGGGCGGTAATTTCCCGGGCTATCTCTGTTCCCTTTCTTGAAAATAGGGACTACATCCGCAATCCTCCAATCTTCCGGAACCTCTCCCGTCTCCATTGACGACGCAAAGATCATCGCCAAGGGCTCTGCAATCACTTCCCTGGCCTCCCACAGTATCCTGGGGTACATCCCATCTGGTCCCGGCGACTTATCTACCTTGATAGAATTCAAAAGTTCTAACACATCCTCCTCCTTAATGTCCACAACATTATCTTTAGTGTTTGGAATCGAGTGTTTTCATATCTATCCATCTGGTAAAAGATTTATGGTAGAGACTGACCACAAATCTCTGGAGATGATTTGGTAAAAACCACTGGACAGTGCACCAAAAGATTGCAACATTTTTCTTTGTTCCTTGGGGTTTTAGTTCAGTTGAGCAGCATGGTTGGTGCAATCCTGAAGGGAGGTTCCTGAGCTGCAATTTTCTTTGTTCTTTTTCTCTTTATGAAGATTCATGGACAAGACGCAAAACCTGATGGTCATATCAGATAATAAAGGTTACAATCACCTTTAGTAAGGTGTACTGGGTGTACCAGCTGATAGCTAGCAAACAGCTCTGTAGCTGACACTAGACAAAAGCCAAGCAATGAAAAATTCAACAAGGTAATCTAACCTCCACTTAATATTCAATAGTATCAACATCACTGAATTCTCCACTATCAATTGTCCTGGAAATTAACAATTGATCAGAAACTGAACATGATCAGCCTTATAAACACTGTGGCTACGAGAGCAATGTAGAGATTGGAAATTCTGCATTGAGCAACTCCTGAATCCCCAGGGCTTGATCACCACAAGTTGAGCGGTACGGAATACTTTTCACGTTCCTGGACGAGTTTGGCTCCAGGAACACTCAAGAAGTTCGACACAATCCATGACGGAGCAACTCTGCTTTATCAGCTGACTGCCCAAGGATGCACAGTGGCAGCAGTGTGAACTGTGTACAAGATACACTGACTTACCAAGGGTCCCTTGACAGCACCTTCCAAAATCATGGCATCCAACAATAGAAGGACAAGGGCAGCAGATACATGGAAACAGAACCACCTGCAAGTTCATCTCTACAAAACACTTGGATGTATGTTATCAAGGGAAATTAGAGGTGGACAATAATGTTGGCCTCACACACAACACTGACATCCAAAGGAGGAATAATTTCTTTAAAAACCTACAAAAGGGGTGGATGCAGATTCCCCCCTGGTTTTCATAAGGAAACTGAATGAACGCTGTAGGGAAATAATTTGCAGAGTGTAAAAATAGCAGAGAAATGGTACTTTGATTTGATTTAATTTGATTTATTGTTGTCACATGTATACAGTGAAAAGCATACCGTTCATAGAGAAGGGAAGGAGAGAGCGCAGAATGTAGTGTTACAGTCATAGTTCGAGTGAAGAGAAAGATCAACTTAGTGAGAGGTAGGTCCATTCAAAAGTCTGACAGCAGCAGGGAAGAAGCTGCTAGTAGGTCGGTTGGTATGCGTCCTCAGACTTTTGTACTTTTATCCTGACGGAAGAAGGTGGAAGAGAAAATGTCCAGAGCACGTGGGGTCCTTAATTATGTGCCCTACTTTGCCAAGGCAGCAGGAAGTGTAGACAGAGTCAATGGATGAGTGATGGATTGGGCTACATTCACTACATTGTAATTTCTTCTGGTCTTGGGCAGAGCAGGACCCATCCCAAGGTGTGATCCAACCAGAGGCTGCAATGGCTAAGAGGACCAAAATACTTTATTTTGCTGGTATAATCATTCAATGATTCTGTCCTTTGAATCTGTGCAGATGACTCATAGCTCAAATACTCAGCTGGATAAATAATGGGGTGGCAACAATATTGGGAGGATGCAAGCTGTGTTGACTTTAGTGTAAGGAATTAAGGATTGAGAAAAGGTCATTCCATTCATCTGCATTCTCCTGTCACCACTGGGATTCTATCAATCTCACTTGAAGGCACAGAGGGTCAACAGAGCAATGTGGAACTGGAGTCATTCTGGGTAACTGAAAGAAAGAAAAACTCACATTTCTGTAGCCTTTTGTACAACGTCAGAATATCCCCAACCCTTCACAGCCAAGTGACATGTGCCTATGCAGTGCAAGTCACTCTTGTAAAGCAGGGAACATGGCAACCAAAGTGTTTACAGAAGCTCCCACAAACCGTGCTGTGATAATGGTCAGGTAATCTGTTGCTGATTAGTGTTGACTGAGGGTTCAATACTGGCTAGGCCAACACGAGCCCTGAGCACTTTCAAACAAGCACCTTGAATGGGCTCCCTTACCTGAGAAACATCGGTGAACAGGCTGGATTTCAACAATAATTTGGCAAGTTTGCTGATCTTTGATTTGAGTGAAATGTCACAAATTGCCAGGTATTCAAAATCGTTCCGACTGTATTTGAATTTATAACATCCTGGATGATCCATCCAGTACCTTAGCTGTTTGTTCTGGTTCATACCCCTGTTTCCATTAATCAGCACCTCTACTCCACAGACAATATTCAAAGGTAAAACTTCCATTTGTACAACTCACTTCATTTTGCAAATGTTGCTCCGACCTCAATCGACAGCAGTAACTTTCCCTTTAGTAAGAGGAGAAAGTGAAAGAACGAAGCTACAAGATTCCACAGTTTAAAACATGTGCCATATCGGAAAGGCTGGATAGACTGGGACGTTTTTCTCTGGAGTGTAGGAGGCTGAGGGGATGATCTTATAGAGGTCTATAAAATAATGAGGGCCGCAGGTCAGTTAGATAGTCAATATCTTTTCCCAAAGGTAGGGGAGCATACCTCTAAAACTAGAGGGCATGGGTTTGAGGTGAGAGGGGAGAGGTACAAAAGTGTCCAGAGGGACATTTTTTTCACACAGAGGGTAGTGAGCGTCTGGAACAAGCTGCCAGAGGTAGTAGTGGAGGTGAGTACAATTTTGTCTTTGAAAACGCATTCAGACAGATACATGGGTGACTGGGTATAGAGAGATATGAGCCACATGTGGGCAATTGGGACTAGCTTCAGAGTTTACATAAAAAGGGAGGCATGGATAAGTTGGGCAGAAGGGCCTGTTTCCATGTTCTAAGACCTTTTACTGTACAAATGTCAAACAAAGCAAACACAAAATGCTACCTTGGGTATCTAAAACCTAGAATCAATATAAGTGAAACATGAGCCAATAAATTGCGGTTGGGTATAGACCAACATAGGCCATCTGCATTCAAAATACATCTAAGATTAACCTCCCGAATTGACTTGACAATGCACTCAACACATTTCTCATCAACCTCAAGCATAAGATAATTTAAAACTCTGGGGGCAATTCTCCCAGTCTGCTGTGTTACCTTGGCAGTGTAGTGGTCCGAGAGATTCAAGCAGAGGCCATTAGCAGGATTCCCACTGGGATAGTCAATATCTTTTCCCAAAGGTAGGGGAGCATACCTCTAAAACTAGAGGGCATGGGTTTGAGGTGAGAGGGGAGAGGTACAAAGGTGTCCAGAGGGACATTTTTTTCACACAGAGGGTAGTGAGCGTCTGGAACAAGCTGCCAGAGGTAATAGTGGAGGTGGGTACAATTTTGTCTTTGAAAACGCATTCAGACAGATACATGGGTAACTGGGTACAGAGGGATATGAGCCACATGTGGGCAATTGGGACTAGCTTCAGGGTTTCCGTGAGTCTCTGTGGGCTGGATTTTCAGCACCGTCTGCTCTGCACCAATTAAATTATATAAATTCCCCATTTACCTGAAATTTGAATCTGATTAGCAGGCCCAGGACTGACGTCTGTGGGCCCACTAGCCTCTGCCTCTCACCAGGAGTGGTTCAGTCCAGTGGGATTTACTCTTGCTCCCCACTTGTGGTGAGCTGGCAGCCAGGCCCTGCTGTAGTCAAAGGAGGGGAGGGGGGGGGGGGGGGGCGCATTTGGGGTCCCCCACTGGGTCGAGGGTAAAGTGGTGATCCCTGGGTATTGCCAGGCTAGCTGTGCCCAAGGGGCAATGCTCAGCGGATACCTGGGAACTGCCCACCGGCCACTGGGCAGCGCCAGGGAGAGAGTCCTAAATGGAAGGTGTTCTCTGTGGGTTGGAGATCGGTGGGGGTGAAGGGACCTGCTGTCACTCTGCAGAGGGACCAGTGACAGAGGGAGGGAGGCTAGCAGTTGGGGCGGAGGGGGTTAGCCTGCCAGGCCGGAATGGGGTGGAGGGAGTAGAGGGAGTTGTAGAAAGAGGGGGGGGGGGGTGCTCGGGACAGCTGGGAGGGAGGAATGGGAGGAAGTGGCCCGCACACGTTTTTTTTTTTGGGGGGGGTCAGTGATCGGGAGGCCAGCATGTTCTGATCTTGGTGCTGACAGATCAACGCATGTGCAATGGCTCACTCTGCTCTCTGCTGCTGGCCTCTCCAGTGGGAATAGGTTCTGCCTCCTGATACTTTGTGTGAATTAAGTTAGGGCACTCTGCAGGGTACAGTGTGTGGGAGGTTCATTTTGAAAATCCCACTGAAAGAATCAGTGGGATTTACAGCAGTTTTTATGCAAATTTTACATCTTGAACTTTATTAGGAGATTCCCCCCTCTGCCTTCTTCACAAATAATTTTAGCTCACTTCTAAGGGGCGGCACGGTAGCACAGTGGTTAGCACTGCTGCTTCACAGCTCCAGGGTCCTGGGTTCGATTCCCGGCTCGGGTCACTGCCTGTATGGAGTTTGCACATTCTCCTCGTGTCTGCGTGGGTTTTCTCCGGGTGCTCCGGTTTCCTCCCACAGTCCAAAGATGTGCGGGTTAGGTTCATTGGCTATGCTAAAATTGCCCCTTAGTGTCCTGGGATGTGTAGGTTAGAGGGATTAGCAGGGATATGGGGATAGGGTCTGGGTGGGATTGTGTTCGGTGCAGACTCGATGGGCCGAAGGGCCTGTTTCTGCACTGTAGGGTTCTATGGTTCTATGTTCTAAGGTTTAGCCTGAATCCCACCCCGATTTTAAAAGGGTACAGTCTACACCAGAAATGGCACACCCACCTCAGCTCTGCTTATAGAATCCCTACAGTACAGAAGGAGGCCATTTGGCCCATCGAGTCTGCATCAACCACAATCCTACAGGCCCTATTCCTGCAACCCCAAGCATTTTTCCCTGCTAATCCCCCTGATGCTAATGGACAATTTAGCATGGCCAATCAACCTAACCTGCACATCTTGGGATTGTGGGAGGAAACCCACACAGACATGGGGAGGATGTGCAAACTCCACACGGAGAGTGACCCGGGGCTAGAATTGAAGCTGGGACCCTGGTGCTGTGAGGCAGCAGTGCTAACCACTGTGCAGTCTGGATGGTGTAAGTCCACTAATATTCTCTTCAAGTAAGAGTACCAGCTGCAGTAACTATATATTTACTTATTCTCAGCTACCCTGTCTCCTTTAGCCTGCTTGTACTGCACCACTGGAGTCATCATCCAAGGTCTGATGGCTCTGTGTCCTTTAGTTTCAACCAGTTTCTGCTATCCCAGAAACATTGGTTTCTGATCTCAATTCCAGTCACTGTTTGCTTGGAAACCAGGGGAGTCACTTTCCTTCCCCACTCTTCCTTTTCAATAAAAGCCTCAAAAAAAAAGTACAAACTTTGAAAGAGCAGATTCCATCACCATATCATAACGTGATTACATTTACTAATCATTGTTTTTAATGTGGGAAGCCTAACAGACAAGGAAAAGGGGTTAATAGCAACAGAATCAATGGCACAAATGAAAATGTCTATAAGATGAGAGGAAGCAGAAATGACCAATGTGGCCAGAATTCCAAAAGATAGGAGATTGGGCTGTCAGGCAGAAGGGAAATGGAAAAGGAATAATCTATTTTCTATTTATCTGTATTTCCATTGATAACAACCAGATCAGAAACTCCAGGGTATGTGATGAAGTTATTCTAGACACTAACTATTTTTGATTTTGGCATTTGTGTGAACGTAAGTTGTTTCACTCCAGATGTAATTCTATTGACCCATTGGAAAGCTTTTAGTAAAGCAAACTTTAACAACACAGTTAACATAAAACAAAACGAATCAACATCATGGTTACTAATTGAAATATTTAAACATGGCAAGATATATTTCTTAACTGCTAGCTATCTCTATTAGTTCCAATTTAAGTAATATCACCACAGATGTAAGTTCCTATTCAGAATCAGTCAGCAAGACACACAGGCTTACATGAATTCCCAGTTCTCCAGTCTTTTAACCTCTCTAATCAAAGATACAGAGACACACCCATCTTCTGACTCTCAGACATCAGCCTCCAAAGGAAAATCTGTCTCCACACAGCAGAATTCCAGACAAGCTCTAGAGGGGGGAGAAAAAAACACTTCTTGCCTTTTGCTGACCGTATTTGATAATAATACATATTTTCCAGCAGGTTCCAGTCTTCAATTTCCAACGAGAGAGAGAGGAATAAAGCTACTCCTCTTCCTCAAATTCAAACAGCAACTGTCTGCTTGTTTCCCGCCTATAAGCCTAGCTCCACCCAATCATGCAATGTTTCTGCTTGTCAATAAGCCTAATCAAACCCTAACCTGCAAATCTCAGGGAACAGCCCAAAAATGCATTCGCCGAGATTGAAATACACACTTCAATAATTAGGATCAATTATCCTTCTGTAATATCAACATGTGGGCTGCTGGTTATAGACAATCAGCACTATAATCAGAGGTGAAGTATCAAACAGTCCTTTTAGAATAAACATGTCCAAGGGTAAGCGGAAAGTGAAGGCTCAGAGGGTGAGAATATCAAAATATCCTAGCCCAAAAGGAAACTTCAACACAAACTTCCCTTGGGTCTTCCCTGGTCTGTGAGGATATTGACACTGAGCCCATGATGTTGCACTTAAACAGAACACCAAAGCTTTCTGGCAAGCGCCTTCTGCTTGCCAATTTGGAGAGGGGTGAACTTTTCCTTTCTCCTTAAGCTTACCCGGCTATAGCCAGTGACCTGAAAGGTTAACTCTGTCTTATTAATAACCAATCCTAGCAGATGTTCATCCAGTCCTCTTATGAAATGAAACTGGGATGGGAGGGTCAGGGGAGGGATGTGGATGGGGGGGGGGGGAGTTGTGATTTCAGTATGGGGGTGGTGTTGGAGAGAGGAGGAGTTGTGCAAAATAAAAAAAAAATCGGAAAATAAGAACATAAGAACATAAGAAATAGGAGCAGGAGTAGGCCATCTGGCCCTTCGAGCCTGCCCCGCCAATAAAGGGATAAACTGAGAGTGCCATTAGCTTCTGCAACAGACAGATCAACTGTGTAGATACTCCTTTCACCCTGAAGCTTATCTGACCAATGCCATACAATAACACAACACAGAAGATGATCATTTAGCCCATTATGCCAGCGTTAGCTCTTTGAAAGAGTTACATCACTAATCTACGAGCTTTTCCTACAGCCCCAACATTTCTTTATTTCATAGACATTCAACTCCTTTCTGAAAGTTATTACTGAATCTGCTTCCACCACTGCAAAGACCTCAGTGGGGCCCATGAGGTTGGCCTTTTGGATTATGAGTTCCCTGATTGAGGTAATGGTTGTCTGCTCAATCAGGGAGTCTCATCTGTGTATATTGAGGACTGACAGGGCTACTAACACTCTGGATTCGGACTTTGTACCTGAAGCACACTTAAGACTAAAGATAAGTTTGTAAATAAACAGAATCAGGTGAAGGGATGCCAGCTCTAAGGGGTTCAGAGAATCATACTGTGCAGAAGGAAGCCATTTAGCCCATCGAGTCTGTACTGACCACAATCCCCACCCCAAGGCCCTATCCCCACATCCCCACCCATTTACCCTGCTGCTCCCTCTAACCCACATATCCCGGGACACTGTGGGCAATTCAGCATGGTCAATCAACCCAACACACACATCTTTGGGAGGAAACCGGAGCACCCAAAGGGAACCCACACGGACACGGGGAGAATGTGCAAACTCCACACAGATAGTGACCCCAAGCTGGGAATCGCACCCGGGTCCCTGGAGCTGTGAGGCAGCAGTGCTAGCCCACTGTGCTGACGTGCCCTCCAGTTATTTCAACCACCCATTCATTCGTTGTACTGAATAAGAAATGCCACCATGTTCTTGCAAGTCGGAACAAGTGCCTATGAACTGAGCCACATCGCAATTCAGGGGAGCCTCTCTGGAAAGTGCAAAGTAAATGATGACATAAAAAGAGTTTACTTCCAACAAGAGGAAAAAAGTGCAAAGCTTTCCGCTTCCCTTGAATGCTTCCCTATTGTTTATGGGCATTTTGGAGGGTCCAACACTCTGAACTATGGGTGTCTCTTCCACGGGGGCAGGAGGGGGGAGGTGCAGTGGTACATATCTCACATGCCGAGATGGAAGAGCTCACATCCCTACCCTGCTCAGCTGAAAATCATACAACTCGCCCGACTGCAGTGAGTTCCTGTCTGTGAGAGGCAGCTCAGGGATGTGGACTTGAAACATCCTAATTGGCAGTCAAGTGCTCCATTACTCGAGCAGCTAGGCTGTCTGGTGGAATGATTTAACATTTCTTACTAACGTTAACTATTCCCTCTATCCTTACCCTCTTTAGCTAAATAAAGAATAAAGAATTCACATTTATGTAGCACCGTCAGTTGAGGAAACATTGATTTCTCTGCGGCAAAGCTAATTTGCTTATCAAAACCTTTCTCTACAGCTGCACTTTTTTATCAGCTCCTTCTTCACTTTATTTCATTCAATTCTTAAACCTTACTTTTCTTCAAAGGTCTCATGAAAAGCAGCAGAATGGAAAGAACAAGCAACGAGAATAAATAGGAAAGAGAGCTTGGCACTTTCCCAAAGTGCTCCACCGCAAACAAAACATGATGGAAGCTTGGCTCCTTCCAAGGTTAATGCATCTTTCTGAAGATCCCTTACCCAGAACAAAGAAAAAAATGTTCAGCACAGGAACAGGCCCTTCGGCCCTCCGAGCTGTGTCAATCGTGATACCCTACCTAAACTACTCGGCTTAACTAAGCTTTTACTCGGTCCATATTCCTCTATTCCCTCTCTTATTCATGCACTCATCCAGATGCCTCTTAAAATGATGCCACGTACCTGCTTCCACCCCCCTCCTCTGGCAGCGCATTCCAGGCACCCACCACTCTCTGCATGAAAAGCTTCCCCCACACATCTCCCTTAAACTTCCCCCTCTCACCTTGATCTTGTGCCCCCCTTGCAATTGGCACTTTCCCCCTTGGAAAAATCCTCTGACAAGTCACCCTGTCTACGTCTCTCACAATTTTGTAGCCCTCCGTCAGGTCTCCCCTCAGCCTCCATCTTTCCAGTGAAAACAATCCTAGTTTATTCAACCTCTCCTGATAGCCAACACCCTCGAGACCAGGCAACATCGTGATGAACCTTCTTTACACTCTCTCCAAAGCTCCCACATCCTTCTGATAATGTGGTGACCAGAACTGCACACAATTTCTCTAAATGCAGCCCAACCAAGGTTTTATATCGCTGCAACATCATTTCCCAACTCTTGTACTCAATGCTGATGAAGGCAAACATGCCATATGTCTTCTTAATCACCTTGGCCACTTGTGTTGCCACTTTTAGGGAACTGTGGACCCCGCCTAGATCCCTCTCTATATTAATATTGCTAAGAATTCTAGAGGTGGAGAGACTCTTCCCGCTCAAAAAAGACAATAGGACTAGGGGGCACAGCCTCAAGATAAAAGGGGGGCGGTTTAGAACGGAGTTGAGGAGGAACTTCTTCACTCAAAGGGTGGTGAATCTCTGGAATTCTCTGCCCGTTGAAGTGGTGGAGGCTGCCTCGCTACATATTTTTAAGAAACGGGTTGATGAGTTTTTGATAAGAGAAGGGATTAAGGGTTATGGGGAGAGGGCGGGAAGGTGGAGCTGAGTCACGACAGATCAGCCATGATCTTATTGAATGGCGGGGCAGGCTCGAAGGGCCAGATGGCCTACTCCTGCTCCTATTTCTTATGTTCTTATGTTCTTATTTACAGTATAATTCACACTTAAATTTGACCCTCCAAAATGCATCGTCACATTTTTCTGATTGAACTCCACCTGCCATTTCTGTGCCCAAGTCTCCAATCTATCGATATCCTGTTGTATCCTCTGACAATCCCCAGCACTATCAGCAACTCCACCAATCTTCATCATCCTCAAACTTACCAATCAGACCACCCATATTTGCCTCCAGATCAGTTATATATATATACTACAAACAGAGGTCCCAGCGCTGATCCCTGCACAACATCACTAGCTACTGATCTCCATTCTGAGACGTCCTTCCATTGTTACTCTCTGTTTTCTATAACCAAGCCAGTTGGGCATCCATCGCCCACCTGGAATCCCATATGTTTTAGTTTTTTGTACAAGTCTGGTATGTGGGACTTTGATGTGGGTATGCCGGCGTTGGACTGGCGTAAACACAGTAAAAAGTCTGACAACACCAGGTTTTAGTCCAACCGATTTATTTGATAATATTCTCACAAGCTTTCGAGGTTACCCTCTTCGTCAGGTGAATGGAGAGTTTAATGTGGGACCTTGTCAAACTGTACAGATCTTCCAGAAAAAAGGCTCTTCAGTGTTGTAGAGGAACTTCCTGTCCCTTTACAAGACTAACATATCTCAACATTTTTCACACAGAGGGGGGTGAGTGTGTGGAACAAACTGCCAGAGGTAGTAGTAGACGTGGGTACAATTTTGTCTTTTAAAAAAGCATTTAGGCAGTTACATGGATAAGATGGGTGCGGAAGGATATGGGCCAAATGCGGGCAATTGGGATTAGCTTTGGGGTTTAAAATAAAAGTGCGGCATGAACAATTCGGGCCTGTTTCCATGCTGTCGATGAGTATAGACCCAGACTCCTCAACCACTTCTCATATGACAAACCCTTCACTCCTAGGATCATTCTTATGAACCTCCTCTGGACCACCTTTTTTGGGCATGGGGCCCAAAACCAGTAAAGATTAGTTTGGGTTCTTCCTTTATTGATTATCAGGTGTGTAACATTTCCCACCCAACTCCCAGATCCCTTAATTCCCTTCATTTCCAAGAATTTATCAATCACCGTCTTGAGTACATTCAATGACTGAGCAGCCACCAGTCTCTACCTGCGGAGTGGGGAACCCAGGAAGCGTAGCAGTAAGATCACCAAGCACAAAGCTAAATGCTCAACTGGCTCGAAGTTGTGGCTTCCTCGAGGAACATCAAATAAGTAGCAACAAAAGAGCTCTCAGGAGGAAGAGGATAGTAATGCAGTTAGAAGAACAACAGTAGCAGGGGACGTCTCAAGTTTGAGAAGAGTTGAAAAGTTCTTTGGTAGTCTAGGCATGAAGTTTGGGATGCACTGATATTTCCCACACATTGATTTAAGATGACCATGTAAAATGAGGGAAGCCAACCGATCATCAGGACCTGTGCAGTACCCAGTGATATAAAAGAAGGGCTTGCATTTACGTATCTCCTTTGATTCTAAAGTACTTCATAACCAAAGAAGAGTATTTGGAGTGGAATCGATGTAGGAGGTGTGACAAGCAATTTGAACACATTATTCATACAATTCCTACGGTACAGAGGGGGGCCAACTGGCTCACCACATCTGTACCAACTCTCCAACATGGCATCTTACACAGACCCTATCCTCGTAACCCCACATATTTATCTTGCTAATTCCCCTAGCCTATACATCTTGGGATACAAAGGGTCGATTTGGCATGGCTAATCTGCCTAACCTGCACATCTTTGGAGTGTGGGAGGAAACCGGAGCACCCGGAGAAAACCCACGCAGACACAGAGAGAATGTGCAAACTCCACACAGGCAGTGACCCAAGGCTGAAATTGAGGCTGTGCCCCTGGCGATGTGAGGCCAAAGTGGTTAGCACTGTGTCACCGTGCCGCCTTAGAATTATTCCAAGAATGGTAAATAAGGGGGCGGCACGGTAGCACAGTGGGTTAGCACTGCTGCTTCACAGCTCCAGGGTCCTGGGTTCGATTCCCGGCTCGGGTCACTGCCTGTGTGGAGTTTGCACATTCTCCTCGTGTCTGCGTGGGTTTTCTCCGGGTGCTCTGGTTTCCTCCCACAGTCCAAAGATGTGCGGGTTAGGTTCATTGGCTATGCTAAAATTGCCCCTTAGTGTCCTGGGATGTGTAGTTAGAGGGATTAGCAGGTAAATGTGTAGGGATATGGGGATAGGGTCTGAGTGGGATTGTGTTCGGTGCAGACTCGATGGGCCGAAGGGCCTGTTTCTGCACTGTAGGGTTCTATGCTGGTTCTATATGCAGGGTAGAATAGGTGTGGGGTGATGTGGCGGCAGGGGCTCGTTGGGCCGAAGGGCCTGTTTCCCGTGCTGGGTTGTTCTTTGTTCTAAGAAGGACATATCCTCCAATGGTTGGTGCTGGCTGAAGGCTTAGTGCTGGCAGGGGCATGGGGAGATGTGGCAGGATTGAGGAAGGGCAGATTGTGGCAATTGGAATCAGACCAATGTTGCCTCTCAGTTGCACGGCGATGTGACTGTGTATCAACACACAGGTTCCTGTGCTGATCATAGAGAAGTCATCCCCTTTGTCTGGCTGTGTATGCACAAAAACGTATAAAGTGATCTACGTTTAAACTAAACACCAGCGCCCTTGAAAAAGAAATTTGACGGAATATTGGCAGCAGCACCAATAAATCAGAGAGGTTGAGACCTCTGGCAAATGTCAGAATTGGTAGAGTGCACACATTGGGGGGAATGTTACTGCTCTCAAGTTCAGACGGTAATTTTGGTTGTAGGCAAGAGGGAGTTAACTTAATGAGTTTGTTTGCAGCCCTGCCAATGTCAGATGATCAACTTCCTGTCCACTGTTCTGAGACACTTAAAATGAACACAGTGTCATGATGTGACAGAAAGCCATCTAATTCATCCTGTAATTAATCCCATTGGAACTAAATTAATGAGCAGTTTGCCGTTCGCTTCAAGACCACATTACAAAGCAAACATCCTAACTAGCCACTCAACGCTTGAGTGCAGAATGTGAATTCTTCAATTGCCCCTTTGGATCATCTCATATCAAGCTTACTTTCCAATAAACTGACTCCCAAGGAGTAAACAGCGCTCAGGTTCCGCGAGGAACTTTGAGCCTTTGGAAATACCAATTCCCCTTTAAGCAAAAGGGATTTAAAACCATCGAACAACAGAAAGTTACTGCTCAGAAACAGGCCCTTTGGCCTTTCTTGTCTGAGCCGAACCATTTTCTGCCTAGACCCACTGACCTGTTCTTGGACCATATCCCTCTACACCCCTCTCACCCATGAACCCGTCCAAGTTTTTCTTAAATGTTAAAAGTGACCCCGCACTTTTGGGTTTGCATTTAGCCTCCTTGTACAAACATAAGAAATTAGGGCCAGATTTTACAGATGGTGAAAGAAGGAGGTAAATTTAAAGAGCATGGTGAGTCGATGAGTTGGTGAGTCGATGAGTTGGTGAGTCGATGAGTTGGTGAGTCGATGAGTTGGTGAGCCGGGGAGTTAGGGGGGTGGGTGGGGTGGGGGGGTGGGGGGAGTAGGGGTGGTGGGGGGGTGGCGGTGCCAAATGAATGGATGGGAGGTTTTGGCAGGAGAAGGATTGGGGCAGGGACAAAAGTGGGGAATACAATAGGGGTGGAAAATGTAAGTCTTCTTGATGGAGCAGTCAAGATGTCAGGAGCTCATTCTGCGGCAGTGTAGTGGTACTTTCAGTTGACAAATAATCCAGAGAATGCCCTGGGAACCAGGGTTCCAATCTCATGGTGAAATTAGACTTCAGTGGAAATCTGGAATTAAAAGCCTGATTGTCGATTGTTGTTAAAAACATAACTCATCTGATTCACTAATGTCCTTCAGGGAAGGAAATCTGCCGTCCTTACCTGGTCTGGCTTATATGTAACTCCAGAGCCATAGCAAGGTGGTTGACTCTTAAATACCCTCAGAGATGGGCAAGAAAGCAATGCCCACATCCCATAGAATCATAGAATTCCATTCAGCCTATCGAGTTTGTACCGACCACAATCCCACCCAGGCCCTACTCCCTTAATACCGTGCATTTACCCTGCTAATCCCCTGGCAGTCGGGGCAATGTACCATGGCCAATCCCCCTAACCTGCATATCTTCGGACTGTGGGAGAAAACCGGAGCACGGGAAGGAAACCCACGCAGACATGGGGAGGACGTGCAAATTCCACACAGGCAGCGACCCGAGGCCAGAACTGAACCTGGGTTGCTGGCACTGTGAGACAGCAGTGCTAACCACTGTGCCATTGCGTTGCGCTGAAGAAATAAAAAAAAATTAACCACACTTGAAAAAAACGTATTTTTTGGCTGCAAAGCATTTTGGAACATCCCAGTGATTCCCTCTTCACCAGTATTGGCCGTGACAGTTGCAAACCAACAAAGGACAATTGGCCAAGAGAGAGGGCAATTTTCCAGGGACCTCAGTAGCTACAGGTGAAAAAGACATCAATTCAAAACACTTGAGTGTCTCACACCAGTCTTTCTTTAATAGCCAGGTAAACACCAAATGTTGACAAGGCTGCATTTTGACTGATAAGCCTGGAGTAAATACATTACAACACATGGAAAGTATGAATACTTTGATGTGCCGATTTGTATTCAGGGTCTAGTTGTATACCACTGCTGATCTCTCAGCTTTCCTTCCACAAGCCAATTTCATGGTGACTTAGAGTAGACTTTTTGAAAACAAGTTTTGCAAAGCAACAGGGATTGTAATTTTGCAACAGTCAAACCTTGTTATTCTAAATGTGTTGTGGGGTCCAGTGGAGCAGTGCTTATCTCAGAGTTAATCTCTTACTGAGTTTGATTGCCTCCCTTGTGAAATAAAGCAACTCGTTTCCATCTAGTTTTTTAACACTGGCTTGCATTCACTGGAACAGCATCAAGGGAGCCAAGATGACAGGAGGCAGTTCCAGCAGGCATCAACAATGTTATGCAGAATTATAAGGGATTTGTTAGCACATCAACAGGCCATTTGGCCCAACACACCCGTGTTGGTGCTTACGCTCCACAGCGACCTCCTTCCACCATGTATCCGTTGGCTAACCAAGACCACCAAATCACCTCAATGAAGTTGACTCTTCCCACTCTGTCAGCTCATCCGGTGTTGAAAACCTCTCCCAAGCCTTTGCTGCCTCTGGACTTGACTATTCCATACTCTCCTGGTCAGCACAATATTATCAGCCACCATAAACTTGACTTTTTATTTTCTTATCATCCCATGCATGAGTCGCAAAAACCCAGCTTGCAGGTGGTCAGGAAGGCGAATGGGATGCTGGCCTTCATAGCGAGGGGGATTGAATATAAAAGTAGGGAGGTCTTGCTGCAGCTGTATAGGGCATTGGTGAGGCCGCAGCTGGAGTACTGTGTGCAGTTTTGGGCGCCGCACCTGCGCAAGGATATTTTGGCCCTGGAGGGAGTGCAGAGGAGGTTTACTAGGCTGATACCGGAGTTGAGGGGATTGAGCTATGAGGAGAGGCTGAATAAACTAGGCTTGTACTCGTTAGAGTTTAGAAGAATGAGGGGAGATCTCATTGAGACGTATAAGATGATGAATGGGATGGGTAGGATAGAGGTGGAGAGACTCTTCCCGCTCAAAAAAGACAGTAGGACTAGGGGGCACAGCCTCAAGATAAAGGGGAGGCGGTTTAGAACGGAGTTGAGGAGGAACTTCTTCACTCAAAGGGTGGTAAATCTCTGGAATTCTCTGCCCGTTGAAGTGGTGGAGGCTGCCTCGCTAAATATTTTTAAGAAGCGGGTTGATGGGTTTTTGATAAGAGAGGGGATTAAGGGTTATGGGGAGAGGGCGGGAAGGTGGAACTGAGCCACGACAGATCAGCCATGATCTTATTGAATGGCGGGGCAGGCTCGAAGGGCCAGATGGCCTACTCCTGCTCCTATTTCTTATGGTCTTATGTTCTTATGGGAAGATGACAGAATGGAACAAAAACAGAAAATGCTGGAAATTCTCAACAGGTCTGACAGCATCTGTCGGGAGAGTATGGAAGCAACGTTTCACGTCTAGATGACCCTTTGTCATAGCTGAGAAAGCAAAGAGAATCAGTAGATATTTATATTATGAGGGTGAGGGGGTGGGGGTGGAATGATTTGATTTGAGTTATTATTTTCATGTGTATTAACATACAATGAAAGGTATAGTTTTTTGCGTGCTATACAAAGCATACCATTCATAGAGAAAAAAAACTAGAGAGTGCAGAATGTAGTCTTACAGTCATAGTTAGGGTGTAGAGAAAGATCAACTTAATGCAAGGTAAGTCCATTCAAAAGTCTGACAGCAGCGGGGAAGAAGCTGTTCTTAAGTCAGTCGGTATGTGACCTCAGACTTTTGAAGCCTTTTCCCAAAGGAAGAAAGTCTACTTCCCGCTGCCTCTGCAAAGCAACCAGCAAAATTAAGGACCCCGTGTACCCCGGACATTCTCTCTTCCACCTTCTTCCGTCGGGGAAAAGATACAAACATCTGAGGTCACGTACCAACCGACTCAAGAACAGCTTCTTCCCTGCTGCTGTCAGACTTTTGAATGGACTTATCTTGCATTAAGTTGATCTTTCTCTTCACCCCAGCTATGGCTCTAACACTACATTCTGCACTACCCCACCTCCTTCTCTCTGAATAGTATGCTTTGTCTTTGCCTGTATAGCGCACAAGAAACAATACATTTCACTATATGTTAATACATGTGACAATAATAAATGAAATGAAATCAAATCAGATTAAGTGCTGTCAGGCCTGCTGAGATTTTCCAGCATTTTCTGTTTTTGTTTCACATTCCAGCATCCGCAGTATTTTGTGTTTATCTTTCTGTCCAATTCCCTGGTTATCTGGACAGTAACTGGTTTCTTAGGAAGTCTGCATCTTTGCAACTATCTTGCAGCGTCCAATTTCTCCTGGAAGAGTTGAGAGATGTTCACTGTCCAGTGTCCTGTCTCAAAGTGCAATTTATCCAGTTAAAACAAAAACCTGAAAGCTCAGAGGCTATCTCTGTTACTGTGCGGACACATGGATTTGGGCCTGTGTCCGTGGGAGTTTGCGCGTTCTCCCCATGGTTGCGTGGGTTTCCTCCGGGTACTCCGGTTTCCTCCCACACCCCAAAAATGTGCTTTTAGGCTGATTGATTGGGTAACAAATTGTCCCTATATTGGACCTCCCTGATCCTCACACAATTAGGCATAGACTAAAATCATGAATAGGTCACTGAGACAATGGGACAGCGGCGCGGGCTCGTTGGGCCGAAGGGCCTGTTTCCTGTGCTGTGTTGTTCTTTGTTCTTTGTTCTTTTCTATCCTATAAGGGCCTCCAACTGCTAAGCAATGGCTACATGATTATATCTTTCATTAATTCTTTACGTGAAATCCTCTCTAGGCATAATAGCAACATAGAATTAAAATCAACCTCAAACATACAAACACCTTTATCTAGTATGAATCCAGCTATAGATTTTACCCTTCCAGATACAGAAACAATAAATTCAACACAAAGCACAGCCTCAAAATAAGGGGGGTGGGGGGGGGGGTGCACTTTAGATTGGAGTTGAGGAGGAACTTCTTCACTCAAAGGGTGGTGAATCTCTGGAATTCTCTGCCCGTTGAAGTGGTGGAGGCTGCCTCGCTAAATATATTTAAGTCACGGGTAGATAGGTTTCTGATAGACAAGGGAATTAAGGGTTATGGGGAGAGGGCGGGAAAGTGGAACTGATGCACTTCAGATCAGCCATGATCTTATTGAATGGCGGGGCAGGCTCGAAGGGCCAGATGGCCTACTCCTGCTCCTATTTCTTATGTTCTTATGTTCTTAACACACTCAAAACTATACCTTATTTCTAATATTTACCAATGAAAATATAGAGGCCTTAAAACTATTTTGTTTTCCTAATAGTTTAGTAACATTCTTGTGCAGAACCTCAGGAGTTTTACCATGGTAAAGGTGTTACATAAATGTAAGTTATTGTTGCTCATTTAACTTGGCAAGTTTATCTTTCCTTTCTCCCTCATCCAGTTTGCATCAATGCTATTCACCTCAATGACTCCGTGTTCCAAATTCTAACCGGTTTTGGTAAATCAATCATCCCTGATTGTTTTTATTCGATTAACTAGTGTTTTATTATCTTACATTTACGAGACCTCACTTTGGACTTTTCCACAAGTTGAACCATCTGCTGTTAAAAAGGCCAAAGATCCCAGCACAAAGCAGGCCGTTAGATTTGCGAATTGATCTGTCACAAATAGCTAATGATTTAATCAGAACCACTTTAATAAGGTTAACCTTTAGACTTGCACAACAATTAACAGGGCCAAGTGTTGGAGTGGTTCTTTTTCCAATTAATTTTCAAGAGTACAGGATACACGCACATACATCCAGTTGTGACTTTTATTTTAAATTGTGGGATGTGAGAGTGTTGGTTCTGCCAGCATTTATTGTTAGAAAAAACCAAAGATAGTTTTAAGCAATTTATGTTAAAGTGGGTAAACATTGGATATAAGATATAGTTTTAGTTGAACTTAATATTTCTGTGTCAGTCTGTGTGGATGTATGCTAGACAAATGTGTTTCTGGGGGTTTGTTAAATTACAAATGGAATTATGCTACATGTTTATACCTTTCTTCACTTATCTACTATTATGCTGAGAGAGCAATGGAGAAAAGAGTAAATAAAGAGGCCAACAAAAGTGTGGTGTTGCTTAGCAACTGGTAGTCCCTGTTAGATAAAAGCTTTTATGTTTTAGCTTAGCTAACATGAGAGCAGTTGGAGTCAGATCACTGAGGAACGGAGAGCTCTTAACTCCACCGGAGAAGCTGGACAGGACAAGGGGAACTGCAGTGATGCAAGTTCCCCAAAGAACACATTGCAGTCAAGATAACCAGGGAATTGGGACAGCAAGAGTTTCTTAACTAGGCTGGAGTTAAACAGAGCAGAGGAAACTGGAAGCAAGAACTAATCATGCTGAGCAAAGTTGCAGAAAGGCATTTGATTGTGAGAGTCCAGAAAGTTATCTGTTGTGGTGCTAATGTTTGTGAGATATTATTTGAAATAGTGGAGTAAGTCAGTGGCTGGATCTCAGGAGTTTGTACAGAAGACTTTAATATAAAAGCAATCCTGAAAGGCCATAAGACTTAGGAGCAGAATTAGGCCACTCAGCCCATCAAGTCCATTCTGCCATTCAATTATGGCTGATACTTTTCTCATCTCCATTCTGCTGCCTTTTCCCCATGACCCCGATAAGAGATTGATGTAAAATTGTAGATTGGATCCACTGTTAAAAGTGGAGTAGATTCTCCAACGGAATCATTTAGAAAATGTGGAGTGGATTTTGGAGTGCAAACCACCAAACTAAAGTAAAAATGTATTTACTAGTGACAAGCACGGCATACATTAACAGTGCAATGAAGCTACTGTGAAATTCTCCTAGTCACCAGAGTCCGGCGCCTTTTCGATTCAATGCACCTAACCAACGCATCTTTCAGACTGTGGGAGGAAACCGGAGCACCTGGAGGAAACCCACGCAGACACGGGGAGAACGTGCAAACTCCACACAGGCAGTGACCGAAGCCAGGAATCAAACCCGGGTCCTTGGCACTGTGAGGCAGCAGTGCTAACCACTGTGCTACTGGGAAAGCATTACAGTGTGACAAGATTTTAAAACTTGTTTTGGGGAGTGGAGTTAGAAACTCTTACGTGACAATCATCTGAGGAGATTCTGAGGAGCAATTCTCAGACATTCACCTGGGTTCAGAGCATGATGTGAATTTGACCACAACCAATCTGTGTGACTTAACAAAGGACTCTGTGTGATAATTGGATCTTTTTAGGTTAAAATATTCTTTGTAGTCCACACAACTCTTAAAACCTCTGTGTAATTGTTAAACTGAAGAGTGAGTAAAGGAGTGTTGTATTATAATTAATTTTTTCCTGTATTTAATGAAGAAAACTACAGCACTGAAACAGGCCCTTCAGCTCCCAAGTCTGCACTGACCATGCTGTCTGACTGAAGTACATAAGAACATAAGAAATAGGAGCAGGAGTAGGCCATCTAGCCCTTCGAGCCTGCCCCGCCATTCAATAAGATCTGAAGTGGATCAGTTCCACTTTCCTATTTTTTCCCCATAAGCCTTAGTTCCCCTGTCTATCAGAAACCTATCTACCCCTGACTTAAATATATTTAGCGAGGTAGCCTCCACCACTTCAACGAGCAGAGAATTCCAAAGATTCACTACCCTTTGAGTGAAGAAGTTCCTCCTCAACTCTGATCTAAACTGCTCCCCCCCCCTTACCTTGGGGCTGTGCCCTCTAGTCCTGCTATCCTTTCTAAGCGGGAACATTGTGGGCCGAAGGGCCTGTTCTGCGCTGTAATGTTCTATGTTCTATGAATCTCTCTACCTCTACCCTATCCATCCCCTTCATTATCTTATAGATCTCTATAAGATCCCCCCTCATCCTTCTAAACACCAACGAGTACAGACCCAGTCTATTTAGTCTCTCTTCATGGACTAACCCCCTCATTTCCAGTATCAGCCTAGTGAACCTCCTCTGCACCCCCTCCAAGGCCAATATATCCTTCTGCAAATGCGGCGACCAAAACTGCACACAGTAAAACTCTCTACCTTTCCAGGGACCATATCCCTCCACTTCCATTCTATTCATCTACTTGTCAAGATGCCCCTTAAAAATCACTACAATATCTGCTTCCACTACTTCCCCTGGCTAGGAGTTCCAGGCACCCACCACTCTCTATGTAAAAAATCTGCCTCGTACATCTCCTTTAAACATTGCCCCTCACACTTTAAACCTGTGCCCCCTAGTAATTGACTCTTCCACTCTGGGAAAAACCCTCTGACTATCCACTCTGTCCATGTCTCTCATCATCTTGTAGATTTCTATCAGGTCTCCCCGAACCTCTGTTGCACCAACGAGAACAAAGCAAGTTTAGAACATAGAACATAGAACATTACAGCGCAGAACAGGCCCTTCGGCCCACGATGTTGCGCCGACCAGTTACAAAACAATGACCCACTAGCCTAAACCAATCCCTTTTCGTCCATAAACCTATCCACAGATCTCTTAAACGCCCCCAAACTAGGCGCATTTACAACTGCAGCAGGCAGGGCATTCCAGTCCCTCACCACCCTCTGGGTAAAGAACCAACCCCTGACATCCGTCCTGTAGCTACCCCCCCTTAATTTAAAGCCATGCCCCCTCGTGCTAGCTTTCTCCATCCAAGGAAAAAGGCTATCACTATCCACCCTATCTAAACCTCTAATCATCTTATATGTTTCAATAAGATCCCCTCTTAGCCACCTTCTTTCCAACGAAAACAACCTCAAATCCCTCAGTCTCTCCTCATAGGACCTCCCCACCATACCAGGCAACATTCTAGTAAACCTCCTCTGCACCCTCTCCAAAGCCTCCACATCCTTCCTGTAATGTGGGAACCAGAACTGCACACAGTACTCCAAGTGCGGCCGCACCAGAGTAGTGTACAGAGTAATGTTTCTCCAACTTCTCCTCATAGCTAATGCCCTCCATACCAGGCAACATCCTGGTAATTTAAAAAATGTTTTTTTCTTGTTGGTGGGACTAAGTCGGGGCTCTGAACTCTATTCCTCACATTTGATAAAATAAAAGTGATGGTCATTTGAGCCAGGGTTCCATTGTGGGATCTTCCTGCCCAGTTAGTTTGCATTGTGTAGGTACACCCATAGTGCTGCTACGGTGAGAGTTCCAGGATTTTGACCCAGCGACAGGAAATGAATGGTGACAATATATTTCTAATTCAAGATGGTTTTCTGGCTTTAAGGGGAACTTGCAAATGATGATGTTGCCATTCATTTACTGCCCTTGTTCTTCTCAGTGATAAAAGACACAGTTTGGAAGTTGTTGTTGAGGAGCCTTGGTGGTTTGTTGTAGTGCATCTTGTAGATGTGAAGAACTGCTGCATTTTGTGTTTTTTCGGAGGTGCGTTCATTCGGATAAGTGAAGGATATTGCAGCATATTTGCCTTGGAGATTAGACTTTGCCTTGGTGAGTAGACTTTGGGAAGTCTGGGGATATGTTACCCAACACAAAGGCCCTAACTTCTGACTAATAGCCACAGCACAGTAGCCTTCAAGAAAGCAGTGATATAGTGTTATTATCACTGGACTAGTGATCCACAGGCTCAGGGTAATACTCTGAGGACTCAGGTTTGAATCTCACCATGGCAGAGTGATGAAATTTGAATTCCACAAAAATCAGGAATTGACAGTCTAATAATGACCATGAGATCATTGTTGATTGTCTTATAGCTCTCCTTGGTCACTAATGCTCCCTTAGAGAAGGAAATCTGTTGTCCCTATACATGACTCTTAAATGACCTCAGAGATGGGCAATAAATGCTGGCTCACATCCCGTGAATGAATAAAAAGAATGATATAGCTGTTCCAGCTGAGCTCCTAGTCAATGGTAACCCACAGGATATTGATGGTGGGAGAATTTCATTGACCATCAATGGGTGATGGTTAGATTCTCTCTTGATGGAGATAATCATTGCTTGGTGGACTTATCATTTCTCAGTCCAAGTCTGAATGTTACTCAGATCTTATTGAACGGCACACATGATGTAATCATCATTGGATATCCCCACTTCTGACCTTACAATGTAGGGAAATCATTAATGAAGCAGCTGAAAATGCAGGATTACATCTGCCTTGAGGCACCTTACCACATATTTGCAGTGAGTTGATGATATACAATTGTTTACTCATATCTATTCCATCTTTGATCTCTGAGTTCCATAATTAGCACTAAAAAAACCCACAGTACATCAGAGATACGTGAATATAAATAACATCAGAATAACAACATGGATCCATCAAAGTGCACCTTACTTTGCAATCCTCTTCAATGATTTTATTCTCGAGTCCCCATATTACTAATCTATCATATTCGCAGAAATATTAACAAATTACAGCTCAGAATGAGGCCATTCGGCCAGCTATTTCTTTGATGGCCAATTATTATCTAACCAAATCTCATCTTCTAGCTCTTTGTCTGTGGCCCTGTAGCTAGCCTCATTTCAAGTGCATATCCAAGTTTTTTTTCGAACATAGAACATTACAGCGCAGTACAGGCCCTTCGGCCCTCGATGTTGCGCCGACCAGTGGAACCAATCTAATGACCCTCTAACCCAAACTATTCCAATGTTATCTATATGCCTATCCACTGACCATTTGAACGCCCTTAAAGTTGGCGAGTCCACAACTGCTGCAGGCAGGGCATTCCACGCCCTTGGGGCGGCACGGTAGCACAGTGGTTAGCACTGCTGCTTCACAGCTCCAGGGTCCTGGGTTCGATTCCCGGCTCGGGTCACTGCCTGTGTGGAGTTTGCACATTCTCCTCGTGTCTGCGTGGGTTTTCTCCGGGTGCTCCGGTTTCCTCCCACAGTCCAAAGATGTGCGGGTTAGGTTCATTGGCTATGCTAAAATTGCCCCTTAGTGTCCTGGGATGTGTAGGTTAGAGGGATTAGCAGGTAAATGTGTAGGGATACGGGGATAGGGTCTGGGTGGGATTGTGATCGGTTCAGACTCGATGGGCCGAAGGGCCTGTTTCTGCACTGTAGGGTTCTATGCTGGTTCTATGCTTACTACCCTCTGAGAAAAGAACCCACCTCTGACATCCGCTCTCTAAATTTTAAATGATGGGGTTTTCTCTCTCAACAATTCTTTCAGGTTGTGAATTCCACCACCCTTTTGACACAAAATATAACCCTGAGCAACCCTCCCCTCTGACCAGTAATCATTTTAAGCAATTATTTTACATTTATGTCTTATTGTTATTCCCTGTTAAGGGAAGCACACCCTTCCTATTCACTCTGTCTGGGTCCCGTATAATTTGATACACCTCAGTTCCGACCCCCGTCAGCCTCCTTCATCAAAAAAACCTCCAACCTTTTCCTGAGGGCGAGTGGCAGCATCCTGGTAAATTTCCTCTGTATCTCCTTTTGAGTTACTCCCATCCTCTGTGTCATGTTATAACTGCCTCTGTATGGCCATTATCCACATGGAGGAATGAATTCCCACAATCCATCATGTGGAGATGCTGGCGTTGGACTGGGGTGGGCACAGGAAGAAATCTCACAACACCAGGTTAAAGTCCAACTGGTTTATTTGGTCGCACAAACTTTCGCAGTCCTGCCCCTTCATCAGGTGAGTGATGAAGGACCTGCGCTGCGAAACCTCCTATTCTTCTCTGGCTCCTCTGAGAAAATATTCTTATTTTAGCCACGTGTACAGAATATATTTGTATTCAGCAAAAGGCTGTTTAGCTTAACAAGTGCTTAGCCTATTGACAGGCAGTTAGATACTGGGATAATGTGAGTCTTCTTTCCCGCACAAAGTAGTTCAACTGGCAGAGTCAGCTCAGCGCGATTTGTCTTAATCTTGTATTCAAGTTAGGTCAAGCTCCACTCCAAGCCTAATCTCATAAGAGCTTCTGCTTTGGATATGTGATGACTTGGTTGCCTCTCAATCAGAAGGCTATGGGTTTTCCATTGGATCCAAAGACTTGTGGTGCTCAGTTGTTCTGTGTTTGATTGTGTGAGTCTATTCACTGTTGCTGCTCACTGCGTTTGATTAGTTAAGCCTGGATGTGGAACCTGAGAAAAGTAAACAAACCGTTGCCATGTTCGCCTGCCAGACTAAACCATCAGACTCTTTATGGATGAGCAGAGGGGTTCTCAACAGTGATCTGGCCAATATTTATCCCACAATAAAAGTGACTGAAACAGATCATAGAACATAGAACATAGAACATTACAGCGCAGAACAGGCCCTTCGGCCCAGGATGTTGCGCCGACCAGTTACAAAACAATGACCCACTAGCCTAAACCAATCCCTTTTCGTCCATAAACCTATCCACAGATCTCTTAAACGCCCCCAAACATTTACAACTGCAGCTGGCAGGGCATTCCAGTCCCTCACCACCCTCTGGGTAAAGAACCTACTCCTGACATCAGTCCTATAACTACCCCCCCTTAATTTAAAGTCGTGCCCCCTCGTGCTAGCTTTCTCCATCCTAGGAAAAAGGCTATCACTATCTACCCTGTCTAAACCTCTAATCATCTTATGTGTTTCAATGAGATCCCCTCTTAGCCGCCTTCTTTCCAGCGAAAACAACCCCAAATCTCTCAGTCTCTCCTCATAGGATCTCCCCTCCATACCAGGCAACATCCTGGTAAACCTCCTCTGCACCCTCTCCAATGCCTCCACGTCCTTCCTGCAATGTGGGGACCAGAACTGCACACAGTGCTCCAAGTGCGGCCGCACCAGAGTTGTGTACATTTGCAACATGATGCTGCGACTCCTAAATTCAATCCCCCTACCAATAAACGCCAAGACACCGTGTGCCTTCATCGATCATTATCTAATTGCTGTGTGTGGGCTCTTGCTGTGCACAAAATGGCTCCTGCGTTTCCTGTATTAAAAGAACGGTTCCACTTTGCTGTAAGTACTTCAGCATCTGCGAATCACTCTGGGAGCTACCGATCTGGTGAAAAGCACAAGATGGGTGATTGTTTGCAGGGTTAAGTAGGAAGACTTCTCACTCTGAACCTTTGTGCCTTTTTTTAAGCGCTCGCTCCTCATTGTGTCTGTTATAGCGGTGAGTTATTTGATACCGCCTGAATCCTTTTCTGCCTGCACAAGGAAACAGCTCCCTTTGATGTTGAAGACCTTTGCTCCAATGCAAACTAGGCAGCCCTCAGTGCTTGAATTAGTTTGTAAAGCTCCGTTGGCTTTGCACTGCTGGGGCAAATAACTCCACGATTTGACAGCCCTGAATATGAAGCCAGTTATGCCATTACAAATCATTTAAATATTAATGAGCTTCCTGCCTGCAGCTATTTAAATTGAAACACAACGATGTTGGAAATTGAAAACTGACAAAGCACCATCAGCACACAGCCAAATTCCTCAAATAAAAAACATTTAAAAACAAGCTTCACCTTCTCTAATGAGTTTCCCGTCTTATTACCCAGCAGGACGCAGTCATTGTTTACTGAGGGTCACTCGCAAGCCTGGGTGTCTGTGGAAAGGGTTCGGGGACCGGCCCCGAAAGGTCACCCCTCTCGCAACGCAGGCAGGGAGGGGTACCTGCCTCAAGGCTGTCTACATCAGTCACCCCCGCAGCAAGGCGGGCGGCACGGTGGGTTAGCGCTGCTGCCTCACAGCTCCAGGGTCCTGGGTTCGATTCCCGGCTCGAGTCGCTGTCCGTGTAGAGTTTACACATTCTCCCCGTGTCTGCGTGGGTTTCCTCCGGGTGCTCCGGTTTCCTCCCACAGTCCAAAGATGTGCGGGCTAGGTTGATTGGCCATGCTAAGAAATTGCCCCTTAGTGTCCAGGGATGCGTAGGTTAGAGGGATTAGTGGGTATAATATGTAGGGACATGGGGATAGGGCCTGGGTGGGATTGTGTTTGGTCCAGACTTGATGGGCTGAAGGGCATCTTTCTGTACTGTAGGGTTCTAAGATCTGCCCCCATGGCTGTTCCTTACAACTCCTCCATCCAGATCCGTGCCACCCACTCCATATGCCTCACCTCCCTCCCCTCCCGCGAGACCCTTTTATCTGATCCTGGACTCCTGGAGTTAGAATCTGGGTACTGTTACTGGTTCCTGTCCCGGTTACTGTGACTACTGGTGCTGCGCAGATGATAGAGCTGTTGACCAATCAGATTAGAACACAAAATCCCTACAGTGCAGAAGGAGGCCATTTGGCCCATCAAGCCTATACCAAAAACAATCCAACCCAGCCCATCCCCGTAACCCCACATATTTACTTTGCTGATGACGGCACGGGGCGGCATGGTAGCACAGTGGTTAGCACTGCTGCTTCACAGCTCCAGGGTCCTGGGTTCGATTCCCGGCTCGGGTCACTGCCTGTGTGGAGTTTGCACATTCTCCTCGTGTCTGTGTGGGTTTTCTCCGGGTGCTCCGGTTTCCTCCCACAGTCCAAAGATGTGCGGGTTAGGTTCATTGGCTATGCTAAAATTGCCCCTTAGTGTCCTGGGATGTGTAGGTTAGAGGGATTAGCAGGTAAATGTGTAGGGATATGGGGATAGGGTCTGGGTGGGATTGTGTTCGGTGCAGACTCGATGGGCCGAAGGGCCTGTTTCTGCACTGAAAGGGTTCTAGGGTTCTATGGTTCAGGGTCAACTTAGCACAGCCAAACCACTTAACCCACATATTTTTGAACTGTGGAAGGAAACTGGAGTACCCAGAGTAAACCCACGCAGACACGGGGAGAATGTGCAAACCCCACAGACAGTGATCCGAGGCAGAATCGAACCCAGGTCCCTGGCACTGTGAGGCAACAGGTGCTAACCACTGTGCGGACAATTAGCTGGAGTCCTCTAGTAGGACACCCAACCAAGTGAGGGGTGGCAGTGCCAAATACAAGCATTTGGAGCATTTACTGGCTGAGAGGCTGGTGTGACCAGTGGGGAGGTTTATAGCATTGTCACCCCTACAGGAATGGCCAGCAATTGAAGACCAATCTCCGGGACACTGCCGTGGAAAAAATCTGAGACGTTGAGAAAGATGTTCGTGTTACAACTGTACACAACTCTGGTGCGGCCGCACTTGGAGTACTGTGTGCAGTTCTGGTCCCCACATTACAGGAAGGACGTGGAGGCTTTGGAGAGGGTGCAGAGGAGGTTTACCAGGATGTTGCCTGGTATGGAGGGGAGGTCCTATGAGGAGAGACTGAGGGATTTGGGGTGGTTTTCGCTGGAAAGAAGGAGGCTAAGAGGGGATCTTATTGAAACATACAAGATGATTAGAGGTTTAGGTAGGGTGGACAGTGATAGCCTTTTTCCTCGGATGGAGAAAGCTAGCACGAGGGGGCATGGCTTTAAATTAAGGGGGGGTAGTTATAGGACTGATGTCAGGGGTTGGTTCTTTACCCAGAGGGTGGTGAGGGATTGGAATGCCCTGCCTGCTGCAGTTGTAAATGCGCCTAGTTTGGGGGCGTTTAAGAGATCTGTGGATAGGTTTATGGACGAAAAGGGACTGGTTTAGATTAGTGGGTCAGTGTTTTTTTAAAAAAAAAACTGGTCGGCGCAACATTGTGGGCCGAAGGGCCTGTTCTGCGCTGTAATGTTCTATGTTCTATGTTCTATAAACATATTGGATTTTTTTTATTCTTTCACAGAATCTAGGTGTCACTGGCTGGGCCAATATTGGTTGTCCATCCCTAATTGTCCTTGAACAGAAGGAGTGTTCAGTCATTTCAGAGGATAGTTAAGAGGCAATTGCATTGCTGTGCATCCACAGTTGCAGGTAGACCAGATCAGGTAAGGGTGGCAGATTTCCTTCCCTGAAGGACATTACCGAGCCAGTTGGGTTTTTCAACAATTGACAATGTCTTCGTAGTCATTAGTAGTTTCTTAATTTCATTTTTTTTTGAACATTGAATTCAAATTCCACCAGCTACCATGGTGGAATTCAAACCTGGGTCCCTAGAGCATTGCCCTGGATCTCTGGATTACTACACCAGGGGCAACCCCAATGTACCATGGCTTCTCCACAATGAGGAACATTGGCTGTTTGGCTAACAGTCAAACTTCATCCAATTTGGTGGGGTAATGTCTCTCTTTGCTTTCCAATTGGCCTGGGAGGGGAGTATGTCACAGGGTTGGCCAACTAATGGCCATTATTGGAGATGTTATGGGAGATGTTGAGGGGAGCTGGGCTGTCATGTGATGGAACTTTCACTTACTCAGTTGGTAACCCCGGGAGTTTTCCCTACAGACTCAGTAATGGAGTGGGGTAAAACGGCAATCTCAAGAAATCCTATTCAATATTGCCATCCCCACTTGCTGGAGCTGCATGGAATGGGTTCATTCTTCGAGGTGGGACTTCTGTTTAACTCTTTCTCTGAATGGAACAAACCAGGAGAGAAACAATAAGATGATTGGAAACAGAGTGGGCCGATCCGCGAAAAGATATTATCAGACACCATCTTATCCTCAACCTTCACCTTTTCAGATGCTGAGAGACCCATCATGCAACTCAAGTACTTGTGCTTTTTTTTTATTTATCATTTGAAACCTCTTAAGATTTTTATCGAGATGTCTGCTCCTGAGAATATCTCCTGAAACAATTGCTGAAGGGGAAAGAGTGAATTATTTTGGGTTAACAAAATGGAACGGCCGCCATCACTTATTTATCCTTTTTAATAGGCCACTGGATTCTCATTCAGATGTTTGCACACTTTATATCACAGCCACCTCAAAGTGCATCAAGACCCAGCAGATTCACAGCTCAAAAGTCATGCATGAAAAATTGGCAAACATCACTCAATTACCAAACTTAATGGAGAAGCTGAACTTACAGCTGAATAAACAGTTGCCATGGGAACGGCAGTCCATTCCATTTACCCACAATGCGGAGTTAACGATTGTTGACTTCCTTCTGGCGGCTAAGACTGAACAAACTTGCGCCTTCCATAACTGAATCCTTCCAACTTAAGGCCAAAGATCGGCTCCTGTGTCTGGGTAATTAATTCTTCATGCGCCTCTTGACGTTAGATCACACCTTTGGGTTGGCTACTTGGCTTAATCATTAATCTGGTGGGATTCTCTTTTAAAGTGCATGTTGAATCCACTGGTTAGAAAAGTGGATGTTTCATGGCCATTAACGATCCATTCTAGAAGGTTCTACCACAGCAGCTCTCTGTATCTACTTCCATTCAACTAATTCCAATCTTCTCTCCGTCTCATCGGCAGGTCACTGACTGGTTCTTTACTGTACCATAACTATGGAATTAAATGGCTAACAATTCAGCTACAAGTCTAGACATGATTGTTGG
Organism: Prionace glauca; assembly: GCA_037974335.1. NCBI lineage: Eukaryota > Metazoa > Chordata > Chondrichthyes > Carcharhiniformes > Carcharhinidae > Prionace > Prionace glauca. The sequence continues at coordinate 82,458,817 of CM075734.1, read as the reverse complement.
TGACAATCATTACAAAGCAGAGACCTGTCCACACAACCAGGACAGTCTGTGCCAGTGCTGATACTCCACACAAGCCTCCTAGCAAACATTTCCTTTACCTCATTCTACCATCATATCCTTCCTCCCATCATGCACCGCTCTAGCTTCCCTTTATTTACTTGTCTCAGTTCGGGCGGTGTGGTGGTTAACACTGGTGTCTCACAGTGCCAGGACCGGGATTTCATTCTGCCCTAGGGAGACAGTGCAGAATGTGCACGTTCTCCCCACGTACTCATTAGAGTTTAGAAGAATGAGGGGAGATCTCATTGAGACGTATAAGATGATGAATGGGATGGATAGGAGAGGTGGAGAGACTCTTCCCGCTCAAAAAAGACAGTAGGACTAGGGGGCACAGCCTCAAGATAAAGGGGGGGGGGCGGTTTAGAACAGAGTTGAGGAGGAACTTCTTCACTCAAAGGGTGGTGAATCTCTGGAATTCTCTGCCCGTTGAAGTGGTGGAGGCTGCCTCGCTAAATATTTTTAAGAAGCGGGTTGATGGGTTTTTGATAAGAGAGGGGATTAAGGGTTATGGGGAGAGGGCGGGAAGGTGGAGCTGAGTCACGACAGATCAGCCATGATCTTATTGAATGGCGGGGCAGGCTCGAAGGGCCAGATGGCCTACTCCTGCTCCTATTTCTTATGTTCTTATGTTCTTATGTATGCGTGGATTTCCTCCGGTTTCCTCCACAGTCCAAAGATGTTGGTGGATTGGCCACGGTAAAAGTTCAGAGTTACAGGCATAGACCGGTGGGAAGGTCTGGGTAAAATGCTCCCTCAGAGAGTCAATGCAGGCTCAGTGGGCTGAATGGCCTCCTACACTGTAGGGATTCTGTGGTTCTCTATCTTGTATCAGTGAGTCCCACATTCTCACCACACTGGATAATGAATGTGTTCCTGGATTCTGCTGGATATATTGTAGAGATCATGTTATATTTATGAACCATTCAGAGATAAATATTTAATTCATTCCTGTGCAATCCCCCTTAACCACCATTTTAACTCGGGCACTAATTTGGTGAAAATAAAATTTGACAGAGTGGTGGGGTTTTCATAAAGCTTGGATCTGTTCCCTGTGTTTCTGTAGTTACAGTAAAAAGTCTGACAACACCAGGTTTTAGTCCAACCGATTTATTTGAGAATATTATCAAATAAATCGGTTGGACTAAAACCTGGTGTTGTCAGACTTTTTACTGTGTTTACGCCAGTCCAACGCCGGCATACCCACATCATTTCTGTAGTTCCCAGCCTTTCGCTGGGGTTCGTGTGTAATGTTCGCTACATTCACAGTGAAGATGCTTTCAGTTTGAAACGAGAGTGTCAGTCTGTGACAGTAATGGCATCAAGACCTTTTTAATATTCATGTTAAATGTTACACTCATCATGGTGAAGACTGAATGCTGGAGAATGGAAACGAGAGTCTGCTGGTAGCTTGCTCTACATTACCCAGCACCACTCCAAGAATACCAATATACAACTGAATTCTTTCTGGTTCTGTTCCAAGTGGTTTGTGTCAACTCCATAGACCAGAACGTGTTCTCCACTATACCCCCAATATGTGTCATATTCCTCTGCGTGATGAGGTAGCTCAGTGATTAGCACTGCCACCTCATAGTGCCAGGGACCCAAGTTTGATTCCAGTCTTGGGCCGACTGCCTCTGTGGAGTTTGCACGTTCTCCTCATGTCTGTGTGGGTTCCCTCTGGGTGCTCTGGTTTCTTCCCACAGTCCAGAGATGTGCAGGTTAGGTGGATTAGCCATGTTAAATTGTCCTTTAGTGTCGGGGGACTTGCAGGGTAAGTATGCAGGGATAGAGCCTGAGTGGGATTGTCGTCGATGAACTTGTTCTGCGCTGTAGGGATTCTATGATTCTGTTCATTGCAATTGTACCAATCATATAACAAGGTTTGATAAAACAATAGTGTGTGTTTTTTATTTGGAGAGAGAATAAGCACAGATAATAATAACTGGGAAGGCATGTAGACTTGTCTGACTCACTGTTGTGTTCAGTCTACAGGGTCTGGGTTTATATATCACATCCTGCCTTGCAGTGAATACTGATGCACCCTCGACTTAGGATATACTTCCTTGAACGCACGCACATACACACGCACACACACACATCGTATTACAGCAGAATGGAATTTCCCAGTGACAGTATTCTTGATTTCCCAACTATTTGTGATTTTAAAAACTGTAAGTTTTTTTTTTGCCCGTAGCACACATTCTCTCCAACCGCATGCACAGGTAAGAGGGAGCTAAAATAACCCAGGTTACCTTTCTGCCTGAAAACCTCACGTTTCCTGTCATTTCTGTTTACAACTTGGTCAAAGAACAAAGAAAATTACAGCACAGGAACAGGCCCTTCGGCCCTCCAAGCCTGCACCGGCCATGCTGCCCCGACTGAACTAAAACCACCTACCCCTCCCGGGGACCGTATCCCTCTATTCTCATCCTATTCATGTATTTGTCAAGATGCCCCTTAAATGTCACTATTGTATCTGCTTCCACTACCTCCCCCGGCAGCGAGTTCCAGATACCCACCGCCCTCTGTGCAAAAAAGCTTGCCTCAGACACCTCCTTTAAACCTTGCCCCTCGCACCTTAAACCTATTCCCCCCCATGTAATTGACCCTTCCACCCTGGAATGAGACACTTGATGTGGAGATGCCGGCGTTGGACTGGGGCAAACACAGTAAGAAGTCTCACAACACCAGGTTATTTCCAACAGGTTTATTTGGTAGCACAAGTCACAAGCTTTCGGAGCGCTGCTCCTTCAACGGGTGAGTGGGAGTCATGTTCAGAAACAGGGCATGTAAAGACACAAACTCAATTTACAAGATAAATAATTGTATAAATTGAGTTTGTGTCTTTACATGCCCTGTTCGTGAACACGACTCCCACTCACCTGATGAAGGGGCAGCGCTCCGAAAGCTTGTGGCTTGTGTACCAAATAAACCTGTTGGACTTTAACCTGGGGTTATGAGACTTCTTACTGTAAGACACTTGAACAGGCAGCTAAAACTTGCAGTTGTAAATGCGCCTATGTAGTTGTAAATGCGCCTAGTTTGGGGGCGTTTAAGAGATCTGTAGATAGGTTTATGGACGAAAAGGGATTGGTTTAGGTTAGTGGGTCATTGTTTTTGTAACTGGTCGGCACAACATCGTGGGCCGAAGGGCCTGTTCTGCGCTGTAATGTTCTATGTTCTATGTTCTATGTTCTAAAACTGGATGGCTGAAACCTGTTGGGATCCTGATTACAGATGCCAATTGGAGTCCAATGATGCCAGCAACCCCCCCAGCAACAACATTAATCTTGGAGTTAAGCGGGAGACTGGTGAACCTTCCTCACCAAGTGAAGACCAGTTTGATGCAAAATAAGAAACTGAAGGCATCCTCCGGCCTCATTTTGGAAGAGAGGACAAAGTAACAGAGTATTATTTAAAAATGGAGGAAAACTCCAGAGGCTGCAACACAAAGGGACTTGGGGGCACTTATGTACAAAACACAGAAAGCCAGAACAGAGGTACAGCAGATAATCAAGACGGCTTAAGAAATAGAACATAGAACACTACAGCACAAACAGGCCCTTCAGCCCTCGAGTTGCGCCGATCACATCAACCCCACCAATCTATAGACCTATCTATAACCCCCAATCCCATTAAACCCCATATACTCATCCAGAAGTCTTTTAAAAGACCCCAGCGAGTTCGCCTCCACCACCGATGACGGCAGCCGATTCCATTCACTCACCACCCTCTGAGTGAAAAACTTACCCCTAACATCACCTCTGTACTTCCCTCCCCGCACCTTAAATCTGTGTCCTCTCGTAGTGACCATTTCAACCCGGGGAAATAGCCTCTGAGAGTCCATCCTATCTATTCCTCTCAACATTTTATAAACTTCTATCAGGTCGCCTCTCAACCTTCGCCTCTCTAGGGAAAAGAGTCCCAGCTCCCTCAACCTATCTTCATAAGGCATGCCTCCCAGTCCAGGCAACATCCTTGTAAATCTCCTCTGCACCTTTTCAATAGCTTCTACGTCTTTCCTATAGTGAGGCGACCAGAACTGCGCACAGTACTCCAAATGAGGCCTGACGAGGGTCCTGTAAAGTTGCAGCATTACCTCCCGACTCCTAAACTCAATCCCTCGATTAATGAAGGCCAGTACACCATACGCCTTCTTGACCACCTCCTCCACCTGCGAGGCCGATTTAAGAGTCCTGTGGACCCGGACCCCGAGATCCTTCTGCTCTTCAACGCTACTAAGACCCCTGCCCTTGATAGTGTACTCGTTCATCCCGTTGGTTCTGCCGAAATGGACGACTACACATTTATCCGCGTTGTCCAAGGGGAATTATAAGAATCGGGAAGTCTTGCTGCAAATGTACTGACCACATCTGGAATACAGTGAACTGTTTGGACCTCTTATTTAAAGAAAGATTTTGGCCCACAAACCAGCGGTGGAAAGTCAGGCGCTGCCAAAATGGTTGAATTTTTTATGCACTTACCGAGGTTAAAATGTCACAATCCATCTCCCGATCGGAGCAGCAGCCGACCAGCCTTCAATTTCCACAGGCCCCAGCATGATAAGAACACAAGAACATAAGAAATAGGAGCAGGAGTAGGCCATCTGGCCCTTCGAGCCTGCCCCGCCATTCAATAAGATCATGGCTGATCTGTCGTGACTCAGCTCCACCTTCCCGCCCTCTCCCCATAACCCTTAATCCCCTCTCTTATCAAAAACCCATCAACCCGCTTCTTAAAAATATTTAGCGAGGCAGCCTCCACCACTTCAACGGGCAGAGAATTCCAGAGATTCACCACCCTTTGAGTGAAGAAGTTCCTCCTCAACTCCGTTCTAAAACGCCCCCCCTTTATCTTGATGCAGGAGGACTCGAGCTGTATCCCCTTGTGATGGGGGCCAAACTGGGGATGCCCACTGAGTCAGTTTCCAAGTGGAGGAGGCAAAGAAATCAAAGGGATTTATTGATATTATAAAGCTTTGTTTTTACTGTTGTTTTGTTTTGCTATTTCTTTTAAGCAGTTAATTCTATCATCATTGGCTCATTTAATGTATAATTTTTAATTTTACTTTGATGAGTATTATGTAATGCATATTAATGAGCACTGGGGGTTTTATTATTTAAGTTAAATGTGTGAAAGTACTATTAGAATCTGCATCATATCATTATATAACTGCTTTAGTTTAGAAGATGGAAAATTAAAATGTAGTTGGGAAGAAGAGAGGTCAGAATTTCTTGGCCCGAGGTCTGGATGCCTCATTGCATAAGGTTGTGTAAAGAGGAGTTTGTGTTATGGTGGAAAATTTAGTTGTGTTTATCGTTAATATTATTCTGTCTTGTTTACCTCATTTACAATTCTTATATTTAAATGTTCTGCTTTGATGTTTCGATAAAGCATTTGTATAATTTCCTAATTAAATGTTTTGTTTCAATGTTTCAATAAAGCATTAGCAGAAGTTTGTAAAGTTTAATGGAAAACACTTATTCCCCAAAATAATGTTATAAATACAAAACTTTGATACCATGTTAACATTTAACTTAAACATTATACTTTATCAGCTGCACTATGACATTTCACTTAATTTCCTTCAGGCTTTCAAATTCCTTGCAATAAAAATATATTTGTCTCTTTAACACAGCGATCCATTTTTTTTTTACTTCAACTTCTGTTGTTTCAGTAACCAAGGGGGGTGACGGAGGGAGAAAGGGATGGATGTGAAGGGAGTAAGGAGGGGGAGAGGGAAAGGGAGGGAGCAAGGGAGGGAGAGAGTTGCGTTTGGATTCACCAATTGTACATTTTACCCAAAGCCTGACTCTTCTCTCATGATCTCTTCACCTATGACGAAGCCTCAAAAGAGCGTCAGTGATCTAAAGAAGCCAAGCTATGTGTGTGATGTAGCAGCGGTGTTGGAATATGACTCCAGAGTTTCGATCTGCAGTGGATTCTGCAATGCCCATCAGAGAGCTAGTTCATATCAGCTTACTGGAGACTCTCATATGTCACCTTAAATAAAACACTTCCCTAAAGTAATGGAGCTAGCCAAGTTACATACTTCCCACTGTAAATGTAGAACTCACTTCACCCAGTATCTTAAGAGACTTCCAAAGATTAACAATGCGACTCTTAAAATTGGGATAAACAAAAGTTTCAAATACAGAGCAAGATCCAAATGAGAGTTTGCTGAAACTTATTACAGACACAGCACATCCACATTATTATATATAAATGTACTTCTTACTGGAATAAGCATGACAAAATTGTAAAAGAAAGTATTTCTTTCACTTTCTGCGCATTCCATACATTTTAAGCATCTTTTAAACACATTACAAAATATTAACCTATCCAAAGAATGCCTGCTGCCTCTACTGGTGGCAAATAGAACCGAATAAAAACATGTAAATAAATAAGTGTAAATATTTACCTATCTTCAGGGCAAAGAAAGGAAGTTAGGGAGAGACTGCAGCGCAGCGGTTCAATACTGCAGCTTTACAAAACAGAACTGAAGGTTTAGTTTGGCTCACACTTTCAGCACACATTTCCATGTGTTGGGACTTCCCCATTGTCCCGATACGCATGGTTCAGCGCACAATTCCCATAAGTCAGGATTCGGGCCGGAGGTTTTGAGCCATTATTTCATTGGAGGCAGTTCAGAGAAGGTTCACTGGGATCATCCTTGGAATGGAGGGATTGTCTTCTGAGGAAAAGTTTAAACAGGTTTGGAATCTACTCATTGGAATTCCGAAGAATGAGAGGTGACGGGACAGTTAATAATCAGTAGCAGAAATTAAGGAAACATTCAATTCCTCCCACTTAAGATATTCCAGAGAGAAGGAAAGAGGAGGAAATGCATCCGTGGATAAACAAGGAAGTTAAAGATAACATAAGAGAAAAGTGAACATCATAGCTTATTACAAATGTCAGTGGCAGGCTGAAAGATTGTGAAACTTTTGAAGCCCAAAGCAGGTCACTAAAAAAGTAATAAAAAGAGCAAAGGTAAACTATGAAAGAAATCTAGCATAAAGTATTAAAATGGATAGCAGAAGTTTCTGTAAAAGGAAGAGAGTAGCTAAAGTCAATGTTGGTCCCTTAGAGGACAAGACTGGGGAGTTAATAATGGAGAACACGGAAATGGCAGAGACATTACATCAACATTTTGCTTTGGTTTTCAGAGTGGACAATGCTAGACCCACCGTCCCGATGGTAACAGGTAATGCAGGGCTTGTGAAAAAGGAGGAGTTTAAAACAATCACCGTCACCAGGAAAAAAGTGCTGCATAAACCATCAGGATTAAAGGCAGACAAGTCCCCAGGTCCTGATGGTTTACATCCTAGGGTCTTAAAAGGAGTCACAACAGAGACCATGCAGGCATTGGATATAATATTCCAAAATTCCAGCAAATTGTTAAAAGGCGAAAATAGCATCATCGTTCAAAAAGGAGAAAGGCAGAAAGTAGGACATTAGAGGCTGGTTAGTTTAATATCAGTCACTGGGAAACTGTTGGAATCCATTACTGGGGAAATACTAATGGGACCTTTGGAAATTCAAAACACAGTCTATTAAAGTCAGAGTTTCACTTCCATTGGTTTTGTTCAATCTCAGTCCTTCATGTAGTCAATTATAGTTAGAACTGCTTAAAACATTCAATTTTAAATCCTTGAATAATTTTCTTCAGTTTTGCCTGTCTCTTTGTCTTAATCCAGTCGTTCTTTTCCTTTCTTTATTATTGTTTCTTATAGGATTTGATTTTACTCCATCTCTTTCTCACCTCACTGTTATCAGTTTACACTTCCAGCACAGTACAAAGAAATGACAATCTGGTGGGAATAGGAAGGCTGCTATCTAATAGCACGGTGGCATAATGGTTAGCATTCCTGTCTCACAGCTCCAGGGACTCGGGTTCCAGCCTTTGGTAACTGTCGGTGTGGATTTTGCACGCCCTTACTGTGTCTGCATGTGTTAGAGTCACAGAGGTTTACAGCATGGAAGCAGGCCCTTCAGCCCAACTTGCCCATGCCACCCAGTTTTTAACCACGAGTCCCAATTGCCCGCATTTGGCCCATATCTCTCTATCTTCGTCTTACCTATGTAACTGTCTAAATGCTTTCTTAAAAGGCAAAATTGTTTCCTCCAGGTGCTCCAGTCTCCTACCCAGATCGAAGATGTTCAGGTTAGGTCGATTGGCCATGCAAAATTGCCCCTTCCTCAGGGTGTGTAAGTTAGATGGACTAACCATTGTAGATGTTTGGGGTTACAGAGATAGGGCAAGGGAGAGGGCCTGGGTAAGATATTCAGTCAGAGAGTCAGTGCAGGCGTGATAGGCTGAATGGCTTTTTCTGCACTGCAGAGACTCTGTGATTCTTCTCCGATAACACATAAGAACATAAGAAATAGGAGCAGAAGTAGGCCATCTAGCCCTTCGAGCCTGCCCCGCCATTCAATAAGATCATGGCTGATCTGTCGTGGCTCAGTTCCACCTTCCCGTCCTCCCCCCATAACCCTTAATCCCCTCTCTTATCAAAAACCCATCAAGCCGCTTCTTAAAAATATTTAGCGAGGCAGCCTCCACCACTTCAATGGGCAGAGAATTCCAGAGATTCACCACCCTTTGAGTGAAGAAGTTCCTCCTCAACTCCGTTCTAAACCACCCCCCCCCCCCCCCTTTATCTTGAGGCTGTGCCCCCTAGTCCTACTGTCTTTTTTGAGCGGGAAGAGTCTCTCCACCTCTATCCTATCCATCCCATTCATCATCTTATACGTCTCAATGAGATCTCCCCTCATTCTTCTAAACTCTAACGAGTACAAGCCTAGTTTATTCGGCCTCTCCTCATAGCTCAATCCCCTCAACACAGACTGCTTAACTTGCTTCCTCCCTGCAACATCTCACTCCCGACTTTGAGAATGATGTAAGATTGTTCCTGACTGATCGTTGAATCTGTAATCAGTACCAGTACTGACACAATGGGCCAAATGGCCTCCCTCCTGCACCATAACAATTCTCTGAATCTGCGACTTGCTCCCCTACATTGGCAGCCAGAGAGAGCAGACCGAACTTAATGCAGACAACAGATAGACCATAGAACCATAGAACCATACAGTGCAGAAACAGGCCCTTCGGCCCATCGAGTCTGCACCGAACACAATCCCACCCAGACCCTATCCCCATATCCCTACACATTTTACCTGCTAATCCCTCTAACCTACACATCCCAGGACACTAAGGGGCAATTTTTAGCATAGCCAATGAACCTAACCCGCACATCTTTGGACTGTGGGAGGAAACCGGAGCGCCCGGAGAAAACCCACGCAGACACGAGGAGAATGTGCAAACTCCACACAGGCAGTGACCCGAGCCGGGAATCGAACCCAGGACCCTGGAGCTGTGAAGCAGCAGTGCTAACCCACTGTGCTACCGTGCCGCCGTAAAGGTCAGGGGAAGGTTAGAATAAAAATAGAGACAACCGCTAAAGACTCCAGCTTCAGTACAGTTAATCATTTAAGAGACACACACAGGCATTCCTTTTTTTGATACGATTTTAACCTCTGCCTTCACAAGAGCCAGCCTTGTTCAGGAAACACCAAATACTTCACTAGCCATGGATACTTGTGATCTGAAACTATCTGGAAATATTTTAAACCATTACTTTTCTTTGCAAATTTAAGGCAGAGATGAGGAGGATTTTTTTTTCTCTCAGAGGGGAGTGAATCTGTGGAAGTCTTTACCACAGAGAGCTCTGGTGGCTGGGTCGTTATGAATGTCCATGGCTGAGATAGACAAGTTTTCAATCAGTGAGGAAATCGAGGATCACAGAGAAAAGCCGGGAAAGGGGAGTTGAGAGATATCAGGACAGGTCAGTCATGATCTCATTGAATAGCGGAGGAGGCTCGATGGGCCAAACAGCCTACTACTGCTCTGCATACTATGGTGTCACTGTAATCGGTGTGAATTTCTCCATTCACCAAATTTAGGGACAACAGCACTTGAGGATAGAAGGGGAAACTAGTTCGACAATGCTCTGGGTAATGTGTTCTACCAAGTGCTGATGGTAAATAATCTCACAGTTCCGGATCCTCTTGGAAAAAGCGATCACAGTACAGTTGAATTTAAAATACAGATGGAGCGTGAGAAGGTAAAACCCAATACCAGTATCTCGAGCTTAAGCAAAGGAGACCACAAAGGAGTGAGGGGGGAATTGGCTAAGGTAGATTGGGAGCAAAAATGTTATGGTGGGACAATTTGAGGAACAATGGAGGAATTCCAAAGCAATCTTTCACAGTGCTCAGCAAAAGTATATACCAGTGATAAAGAAGGACTATAGAAAAAGAGATAATCAGCCATGGATATCTAAGGAAATAAAAGAGGGTATCAAACTGAAAGAAAATGCATACAAAGTGGCAAAGATTACTGGGAAACTAGAGGATTGGGAAATCTTTAAAGGGCAGCAGGAAACCACGTAAAAAGCTACAAAGAAATGTAGGATGGATTATGAGAGTAACCTAGCTCAGAATATAAAATTAGCAAAATTTTCTACAAATATATAAAATGAAAAAGAGTGGCGAAAGTAAACATTGGTCCTTTAGAGGATGAGAAGGGAAATATAATACTGGAAATGGAAAATAACTAGGCATTGAACAGGTATTTTGTGTCAATCTTCACAGTGGAAGACATGAATAACATGCCAAAAACTGATGATAGGAAAGCTATGGCATGTAAGAACCTATAAAGTGTTGGGCTAGTTAATGGTGCTAAAGGTAGACAAGTCTCCTGGTCCTGATGGAATGCATCCCTGGGTACTAAAAGAGATGGTGGGAGAAATAGCAAATGCACTAGTGGCAATTTTGACACACTACACTTGGTCCCCAACTCCAAATCAGCTATGTACATCGAAAACAATTGCAGTCCCAACACTGATCCCTGAGGCACACCACTAGTCAGTGATCGCCAACCAGAAAAACACCCATTTACCCCCATTCTTTGCTTTGTTAATTAATCCTCTATCCATGCTAATACATTACCCATAACATTGTGCACCTTTATCTTATGTAGCTTTCGCTGGATTCTGGGGTGGTTCTGACAGATTGGAAAACAGCAAATATGACGCCACTGTTTAAAAAAAGAGGTAGTCAAAAGGCAAGTACCTATAGGCCAGTTAGTTTAACTTCTGCAGTAGGGAAAATGCTTGAATCTATCATTAAGGAAGAAATAGTGAGACATCTGGAGATAAATTGTCCCATTGGGAAGACACAGCATGGGTTCAGGAAGGGCAGGTCATGTGGAATTCTTTGAGAACAGTACATGTTCAGTGGATAATGGGGAACCTGTGGATGTGGTGTGTCTGGATTTCCAGGTCTGACAAGGCGCCGCACCAAAGGTTGCTACATAAGATAAAGGTGCACAGTTGGGGGGGGGCTAGCGGAGCTGCAGGATAGGGCAGTGGTGGGGGTTGATGGGATGCTCATCATCAGCCTCTCGAAGGTCAGTTAACTTCATGAAATATTCAAGTTCAGTTTCCTTTCCTGATTTTGTATGTGATTGTTCCTCGTTTACAGGCGGCTTGTCTCTGAGCTACTCTGATTTGGAAATGTCTTCCAGCAGCAGGGGCAGAGAGGCAATGAATCTGCTCCAATGCTGCACTTTCAGGACAAGCTAATTTGCCTTGTATATCCTTCCCTGGCTTCTTAAGTGGGAGGCTGTCAGTACGGAGCTGCCTTCACCTTAGAAGAACATTAAGGAATCTGAAATATCGCCCAATTGCTGCTGCTCAGCATTTGTGCTGAGGAACGCATCAAAGCATTGAATACACTAACACTTGTTCCTGACTGTCAGCGGTCAGTTTTGATAACTGAATTGCTTTAATATAACATTTACAAGAGTGTTTCTCAGACGTTGATAATCGGAGAGTTTGACTGGGTTCCTAGTGTGGGTCCTGGATCATTTATCCTGAAAGCGCTTTCAGCTCCGAGCTCTCCCCAGGTAAACTGAATCAATTTCATTCTCTGACGTTAGTGCTGAGTAATCGTGCTTTCTATCCAGTTCCTATTGATCCCTTTCTGTCAATTAAATAAGAAAAGTGGTTAGATATTGGTGGAGAGGGAGGGGGAAGCGAGGCCTGAGAAAGGGAACCTTAAGATCCACATACATTCATTGCTGGGAGTGCAGATCATGCATCTTGCCCATTGCTAGGTGTGAAACATCACAACTCTAAGAGAGAAATATTCCCCTCTGCTTTTAACATCAGGGAGGAACAACACTTGAAGTGATGGGAATTAGAAAGGACTCAGTGTTGGCACATTTGGCCCAGAGTCAGATAATCATGAGACACAATTTGATATCATAAGAACATAAGAACATAAGAAATAGGAGCAGGAGTAGGCCATCTAGCCCTTCGAGCCTGCCCCGCCATTCAATAAGATCATGGCTGATCTGTCGTGGCTCAGTTCCACATTCCGGCCCTCTCCCCATAACCCTTAATCCCCTCTCTTATCAAAAACCCATCAACCCGCGTCTTGAAAATATTTAGCGAGGCAGCCTCCACCACTTCAACGGGCAGAGAATTCCAGAGATTCACCACGCTTTGAGTGAAGAAGTTCCTCCTCAACTCTGTTCTAAACCGCCTCCCCTTTATCTTGAGGCTGTGTCCCCTACTCCTACTGTCTTTTTTGAGCGGGAAGAGTCTCTCCACCTCTATCCTATCCATCCCATTCATCATTTTATACGTCTCAATGAGATCTCCCCTCATTCTTCTAAACTCTAACGAGTACAAGCCTAGTTTATTCAGCCTCTCCTCATAGCTCAACCCCCTCAACTCCGGTATCAGCCTAGTAAACCTCCTCTGCACTCCCTCCAGGGCCAAAATATCCTTGCGCAGGTGCGGCGCCCAAAACTGCACAAAGTACTCCAGCTGCGGCCTCACCAATGCCCTATACAGCTGCAGCAAGACCTCCCTACTTTTATATTCAATCCCCCTCGCTATGAAGGCCAGCATCCCATTCGCCTTCCTGACCACCTGCTGCACCTGCAAGCTGGGTTTTTGCGACTCATGCACAAGGACCCCGAGGTCCCTCTGCGCTATCCTACTTTATTTCCTCAGATATCCATGACTGATTATCCCTTTTTCAACAGTACCTTCTTATCCCTGATATATACTTCTGCTGAGCACTGTGAAAAAAATCGCTTTGAAAGTCCTCCACTGTTCAATAATTTTACCACCATAAAGTTCCCAACCTACCTTAGCCAGCTCTTCCCTCATCCCACTGTAGTCTCCTTTGTTTAAGCAAAAAACATTGGTATTAGATTTTACATTCTCACCCTCCAACTTCATTTTAATTCCAACCATACTGTCATTGCTTCTTCCGGGAGGATCCTTGAGTGTGAGATCATTAGTTATTCCTGTCTTATTATACAGAACCAGATCTAGGATAACTTTCTCCCTCGTAGATTCCATTACATACTGTTGGAGGAAACTATCGCAGATACATTCGATGAACTCCTCCTCAAGGTTGCCTTGACTGACCTGGTTTGACCAATTGACCTGTAGATTAATAAACCTCCCCCCCTCCATGATAATTGCGGTACATTTTTGCATCCATCAGTTAATTCTTTGATTTTGCCCACCCCACTGTGATGTCATTATTTGGTGGCCTATAAACAATGCTTATCACTTACTTTTTGTCCTGACTATTTCTAATTTCTACACAAGTGAATTCAACCTTTTTCTCCATAGAACCTATATAATTTCTCACGACTGTCCTGGTTTCATCCTTAAATATCAGAGGTGCATCACCTCCCTTAACTTCCTGTCTGCCCTTCCAAATAATCTGATATTCCTGGCTAGTTAACTCCCAGTTGTGTGACCACTCTATAACCATGTCTCTGTAATGGCTACTAAATCATACTCATTCTCACTGATTTGCACTGTCAACTCATTTACTTTGTTTTGAATGCTACGAGCATTTAAGTGAAGTGTCCTTATACTAGTTTTTATACGTTCTTTTTGAATCCTAACACCTCCATTAATAACATCTCATGAGTTCTTCTCCCTTTTAATTTTCTTTTGTAATTTTCCATGAAGTTGAAACCTTCTCCCCACATGCTAACCTGCCGCTTTGCTTCCCATCAACCATTTCCGTAGTTTTACCCTTCCCTACCCCCCACTTGCAGGTTTAAAGTTCTTGTGACCACCCTATTTATCCTTTCTGATAAAGCGCTGGTCCCAGATTGTTTCAGGTGAAAACCGCCCCAATGGTGTCGTTCCCTCCTGTTCCAATACTGATACCAATGCCCCATGAAATAGAACCCAATTTTCCCTCACCATTCCTTTAGCCACGCGTTGTCTTCCCTAATTTTCTCGTCCCTAAGCCAGTTCACAAGTGGCTTAGTTAGTAATCCAGGGATTGAGGACCTGTTCTTTAATATAGCTCCTAACTCCTGATAATTCCCAAATAGGTCATTTCCTTGTCTTGCCTACATTGTTTTTCCAACACAGACCACAACAACTGGATCCTCCTATCCCACCCCAATAAGCTCTCAAGCCTGTCAGAGGTGTCTCTCACCCTGGCACTGGGCAGCAACATATCATGCGGGACTCAGGATCTGCCTTACAAAGGATGCTGTCAATCCCTCTAACTTTAGAGACCCCTACAGCTACCACTTCCCTTTTTGCTCCCCACTCTTGAATGGATTGGTGGAGTTGCTGATACTGCTGAGGATTGTCAGAAGATACAACAGGATACGGATAAATTGGAAATTTGGGCGCAGAAATGGCAGGTGGAGTTTAATCCAGGCAAATGCAAAGTCATGCATTTTGGACGATGAAATTTAGGTGTGAATTCTACTGTAAATGGCAGAAATAAGCCTTAGAAGTATCAACACACAGAGGGATGCAATCCCATAGTTGCCTAGAAGTGGCAACATAAAAGGCCAAGGTGATTAAAAAGGCATATGGCATGCTTACCTTCATCAGCCAGGGCATTGAGTACCAGAGTTGGAAAATCATGTTGCAGTTATATAAAATCTTGGTTAGGCTGCGTTTGGAGCATTGTGTGCAGTTCTGGTCACCACACTACCAGAAGGACATGGAAGCTTTGGAGAGAGTGCGAAAAAGGCTCACTAGGATGTTGCCTGGTCTTGAGGGTGTGGACAATGAGGAGAGATTGAATAAAGTAGAATTGTTTTCACTGGAAAGATGGAGGCTGAGGGGAGCCCTGATCGAGGTCGATAAAATTATGTGAGGCATCGACAGGGTGGAGAGTCAGAGGCTTTTTCCAAGGGAGGAGTTTCAATTACAAGGGGACACAGTTCAAGCTGAGAGGGGGAAAGTTTAGGAAGATGTGTGGGGGACGTTTTTCATGCAGAGAGTGGTAGGTGCTTGAAACGCGCTGCCAGAGGAGGTGGTGGAAGTAGTTACATAGAACATAGAACATTACAGCGCAGAACAGGCCCACGATGTTGCGCCGACCAGTTACAAAACAATGACCCACTAGCCTAAACCAATCCCTTTTCATCCATAAACCTATCCACAGATCTCTTAAACGCCCCCAAACTAGGTGCATTTACAACTGCAGCTGGCAGGGCATTCCAGTCCCTCACCACCCTCTGGGTAAAGAACCTACCCCTGACATCAGTCCTATTGCTACCCCCCCTTAATTTAAAGCTATGCCCCCTCGTGCTAGCTTTCTCCATCCGAGGAAAAAGGCTATCACTATCTACCCTGTCTAAACCTCTAATCATCTTATATGTTTCAATGAGATCCCCTCTTAGCCGCCTTCTTTCCAGCGAAAACAACCCCAAATCTCTCAGTCTCTCCTCACAGGATCTCCAATATTTGAGAGGCATCTGGATGGGTGCATGAATAGGGAAGGAATAGGGGGACACAGACCGAGTCAGGACAGAGGGTGTTTCTTTAGTTTGGTTAGGGCATCGTGATTGGCACACAGTTGGTAGGCTGAAGTGCCTGTTCCCGTGCTGTACTTTTCTTTGCTCTTTGGTCTAAGGTAATCTTGTGAGTTAAAGGGACGGTGTGAACTGGTTTGGGACAGCAGTGTAAAGTGAGTTTGCAGATTGCAGTACATCCTGTCTGATTTCCAATTGGCTGATTCACTGATGCCCATTTTACAAGTGCGCTGTGACCTTTGAGAAATTTCAATCTGCTACCGGTGCAGTTTTCATAGCGTGCCCAGTTCACATGTAGCAATCCTCATTTCAGATGTGTAGATAGGGGTTTACAATGACAGAACTTGACACACGAGTGTGTCAAAGAGGTGACAACAGGGAGGGCAATCGTGTGAGTGAGTCACCTCTCTGTTACTGCTCAAGAGGCAGGTGAACAAATCTGATGAAGGGTCATCCTAACCTGAAACATTGACTCTATTCTCACCTGACAAAGAGGCAGTCCCCTCGAAAGCTTGTGAGTATATTATCAAATAAATAGGTTGGACTAAAACCTGGTGTTGTCAGACTTTTTACTGTGTTTACGCCAGTCCAACGCCGGCATACCCACATCATGATGCTGTCAGGCCATTTTCTGTTTTTGTATCAGTTTTGTATATTTGGAGAGAAGAATTTGCCACATTATGGCTGGTGCCTTATCAAACTCACAGCATATTAGAATAGAAACACTGGATCCCTACAGTGCAGAAGGAGGCCATTTGGCCCATCAAGTCTGCACTGACAACAATGCCATCCTGACCCTATCCCCATAACCTAATGTACTTATCTTGCTAATCCCTCTGATACCAAGGGACAACTTAGCATGACCAACCCCGTAGCCTGCACATCTTTCAGACAATGGGCAGAAGCCTGAGCACCTTGAGGAAACCCATGCAGACATGGGGAGGACACGCAACCTCCACACGGACAGTGACCCAAGGCTGGATTTGAACCCAGGTCCCTGGTGCTGTAAAGCAGCAGTGCGAGCCATTGTGCCACCGTGCCTATTTAAGTGCACTGTGATTTCCAGTCTATTCATCATTTCTGAAGTGTAGTCGCTCATCGAGTCACAGTGGTTTATAACATGGAAACAGACTCTTTGGCCCATCTTGTCAATGCTGCTCCTTTTTTTAACCCTTCAGCTAGTCCCAATTGCCCACATTTGGCCCATATCCCTCTTACCCGTGTAACTGTCTGACCGCTTTTTAAAACAGAAAATTGTACCCCCCTCTACTGCCACCTCTGGCAGCTTGTTCCAGACACTCACCAACCTCTGTGTGAAAAACTTGCCCCTCTGGACCTTTTGTATATCTCCCCTCTCACCTTAAACCTATGCCCTTTAGTTTTAGATTCTCCTACGTTTGAGAAAAGATATTGACTATCTCTAGCTGATCTGTGCCTCTTATTATTTTATAAATCTCTAAGATCACCTCTCAGCCTCCTATACTCCAGAGAAAAAAGCCCCAATCTATCCAGCCTCTCCTTATAACTCAAACTATCAAGTCCTGGTAGCATCCCAGTAGATCTTTACTGCACTCTTTCTAGTTTAATAATATCTTTTCTATAATAGGGTGAACAGAACTGTACACAGTATTCCAAGTGTGGCCTTACCAATGTCTTGTACAACTTCAACAAGACGTCCCAACTCCTATATTCAATGTTCTGACCAATGAAAGTAAGCATGCTGAATCCCTTCTTCACCACTCTGTCCACCTGTGACTCCACTTTTAAGGAGCTATGAACCTGTACTCCTAGATCTCTTTGTTCTGTAACCCTCCCCAACACCCTACCATGAACTGAGTAAGCCCTATCCTGGTTAGATCGACCAAAATGGATCACTCTTGTTATGTCACAGTCGTGGGAACCAACTGATGAAAAGTATGATTCCGCAAACAGAAAGTGAGAAAAGTGGCCTCGAAACTGCAAATTGTTTTTAGGTTTTCATTGAGAGAGGATGATTGGTCGGAACAGTAGCTGAACTGTCTTTGAATAAGTGCTGAGCAGGTAGGTGTTTTAATTCACAGATAGTAGACACCCATCAAAACTAGACTTCCCCATGACTATCTGCCAAGATTATCTGTGCTTAACTCGGTACTGGAATTGAGGCCAGAGGGTTAGCAACTGAAGGAAGTTGACATTCAGCCTGATTTGACTGAGTAATCTGTTGGATTTGCAGCGCTTTAGGGAACTAATTAAGAATGTTAAAAAGTTGAATGCCAAAAAGTGAAGTGTGGAAAGACTGAAAGCCATTATCATTATTCACAATTGATTTAAACACACATCGGTTCCTCTAAATCCTGCCAAGGTACCACTTAACACTTGCGTTAAGACAAAAGGATATCCTTAACCCCTCCCCGGTCTACATTCCACGTCTGATAGGATTCATTGGGCATCAGTACTGTGTGCAGTTTTGGTCGCCGTCCTTACGCAAGGATATTTTGGCCTTGGAGGGAGTGCAGAGGAGGTTTACTAGGCTGATACCAGAGTTGAGGGGGTTGAGCTATGAGGAGAGGCTGAATAAACTAGGCTTGTACTCGTTAGAGTTTAGAAGAATGAGGGGAGATCTCATTGAGGCATATAAGATGATGAATGGGATGGATAGGATAGAGGTGGAGAGACTCTTCCCGCTCAGAAAGGACAGTAGGACTAGGGGGCACAGCCTCAAGGTAAAGGGGGATGCGGTTTAGAACAGAGTTGAGGAGGAACTTCTTCACTCAAAGGGTGGTGAATCTCTGGAATTCTCTGCCCGTTGAAGTGGTGGAGGCTGCCTCGCTAAATATTTTTAAGACGCGGGTTGATGGGTTTTTGATAAGAGAGGGGATTAAGGGTTATGGGGAGAGGGCGGGAAGGTGGAACTGAGACACGACAGATCAGTCATGATCTTATTGAATGGCGGGGCAGGCTCGAGGGGCCAGATGGCCTACTCCTGCTCCTATTTCTTGTGTTCTTATGTTCTTTGGAGGAGTGTGGCCTGAGGAACACTGGTGAAAGGGTTAATTAATATTGGAAAAACAGTTTGGATTAATCACACTATTTCATTTAATTTTATTCATTCCAAAATTGGAAAAGCTGCTGCTGTTTCAATCAACAAGCTCATGGTCAAGGGTATTCTGATACTTCTCTTAATTCGACCAAAATTCGCTCTACCTTGAATGAAATTGATGTTGCTGTGAGTTTTGTCTGTACAGATAAGCAGATTAAGTGCAGAGTGGAGTTTAAAATCGCTCCTGCCTTGAGACTTACAGGAGGTGGAGAACCGTGGTTTAAAATTATCTTTGTCTTGACAGCATCAAATTATATCCTCACTTTCCGGATTTATTTGGAAATTTGCACATGAATACATCAAATAATGTGCTTCCTTTTCAGTAGGTTTGCCACCATAGCGGAAGATAGTGTGTCAAAGCTAATGTCTCGTTCAAAGTGTTCTGGCTGCACAGAACCATCTGGAACCCTGTGACAGCTCTCCCAGATCTTAGTAAGACCCGTGAGGATTAAAACAAGTTTGTTAACTTTTAAACTGGCTGCTGCGGCAAAGGCATTGATAGTTAGATTAACATGCAATTATCACTTCAGGCAGCACTGTGCTTGAAGTTAAAGGAAAGAACGTTTCAGCAAAATGATCGCATCTTCAGATTACAAGAACCCTTCCCCTTTATATCACACCTTCCACAGGCTCGGAGCATCCCAGTCTCTTATGGTAGCCTGTGGTTCCTGGCGTAATTCATGAAACAAAACAACCAAGTTAAAGTTTATTCATTTGTTAGCCACAAGTAGGCTTGCATTAACACTGCAATGAAGTGGCTGTGAAATGGCCACACTCCTGCACCCGTTCGGGTACACTGAGGGAGGATTTAGCACAACCAATGCACCCTACCCAGCACATCTTTCGGACTGTGGGAGGAAACCAGAGCGTCCGGAGGAAACCCACGTAGACATGGGGAGGACTTGCAGACTCTGAGTAGACAGTGATCCAAGATGGGATTTGAACCCGGGTCTGTGGCGCTGTGAGGCAGCAGTGCTAATCTCTGTGCCATCCATGCTGCCAAGTTCTCCCAGACAGCGAGGTGTTGACAAGTAAATGATCTGATTTTGAAAATTATTTAAGGGATAAATAATAACTCAGACAACAGGAAGAATTCTCTGGCTCTTTGGTGTCGTGTCCCAAATCATAGAATCTCTGCAATGCAGAAAGAGGCCATTCAGCCCATCGTTTCCGCACTGACCAGAATCCAACCCAAACCCTATTCCCGGAACCCCACATATTTACCCTTCTAATCCCCCTGATACAATGGACAGTATAGCAAGATCAATCAACCTAACCCGCACAATTTTAGAGCGTGGGAAGAAACCGGAGCACCCGGAGGAAACCCATGCAGACACAGGAAGGACGTGCAAACTCCACACCGACAGCGACGCGAGGGCCAGAGTTGAACCCAGGTCGCGGGTGCTGTGAGTGAGGCAGCAGTGCTAACCACTGTGCCAGCGTACCAAGAAGGCAAGTTAGACTTTTCATCCCAAAAGATCTGGCAATGCAACACTACCTATAGCTTTGCATTGGAGTGTCAGGCAAGAATGTTTGTTTCAGTTGCTATAAAAGGATTTGCAGTCATAAGGTTTTGGTTCAGTGGTGAGAACTTTACGCACTGACTGGCTGAATAGAAACGAAAGGAGGAGATACAGGGAAGAAACAAGATTGCTTGAGGAAGGATGAGGAGAAATAACTGGAAGAGGCTGGGAGAAGGAAAATAAAGGGTGATTCTACAGCAAGCTGGTTTGAGCAGTCTCCAGTGAATTCAGAAAAAACTGGACTTTCAGCATGTGAAATGTCTGGTCAGCTATAACGCTGACACATTTTCATCTCCAGGTTAACTCCCCCTCCCCCAAACCCCTGATCACTTTCACCCCCACCCCTGACTTACCCAAAGAACCTTACACCTTGCCCTCCTGAACCCCAAAGGAACACCACAACTAACCCCATGGAATCCCTATCCCACCTGCCCAACTATCCATCACACCATGTCTACCTTTACAAAATATCCACCCCACTGATCTCTGTATCAAATCCTCTCCCAACCCCAGCCCACACTGGTCACAGTGTGCAGACAGACTCCCAGTTAAGCAGCTCAGCTCCCCCCCCACCTCCACTCAACACACAAGACATCCCAGCTGACCATCCTCCCCCACTCCCGCCAAAGCCACCGATCATTTCCCACCCTATCCAGCCCCGTGAAATAACAATTCACCCACCTGGGTTCTTTACTCGCTCGGCATGTTGCAGGAACTCTTTCTTAATCAAACCAGAAGGCAGCTCCTTGAGGTGACCAATGGGTCAGTGAAAGTGTCAACGATTCTTTACCCATTCAATAATCCGTGTTTATTGTCGTTTTAAATGATATGCTTTGCAGACCACGATGGTACAAACAAACGTGAGATTTATTGGAAAAGTGTTTACTCTACAGGCTGTTCAGATAGACTGTCCACTTGCCCGTACAAATAGTGGATTAAGGCATCAGAATCTCATGTGATCATTCCCTTAGTGTGTTCTTGTTCTAACTACAAACAACATGAACACACCAGAGTGTTGACTTAACATTGAAATGGAGATTTCTTTCAGGGGCTTTGGACAACACCCAGCAGAATTACATCAACTGGAACTTAACTTTTATTTATTAGTTGCAAATAGGCTTTCATTAACACTGCAACGAAGTTACTATGAAAATCCCTGAGTCACCACACTCAGGCGCCTGAAGGAGAATTTAGCATGGCTAATTCACTTAACCAGCATGTCTTTTGACTGCGAGACAAAACCAGAACACCCAGAGGAAACCCATGCAGGCACAGGGCAGCTGGGAATTGGATATCCCCGTGGTGGGATGGTGGCAGGGATTTCTGGGACTGTGAGGAGGGAGCAAGGCAATAGGTCAGAATGTGTGACTCTTACACTGATCCATCAGAGAAGCGATGGGCTGAATGGCCTCCCTCCATACAGCTTCATCTCCATTCACTTGCTTCAGGGTCGTCATCATTTGGGTCAAACAGTCACAACCCTCTGGTGAGTGCAGGGTCACTCCAGAGCTTTAAAGGTGGCGGATTTTGATCAACATCTGAGAGAACATTGCTGGTTACAGGGAGTGAGTGATCAGTTTAGATTGGGATGCAGCTGGAGCCTCAGGGAATGGGGAGATCAATCACTTGGAACACTTTCCTCAATGGGCCACATTTCATTCAGTTCCAAGAAGAAATGGAAGTTGAGTGTAACTTTTTGAGGAAGTGATGAAGATGATTGATGAGAGTAGGGCAGTGGATGTTGTCTATATAGACTTCAGTAAGGCCTTTGACAAAGTCCCTCATGGCAGACTGGTGCAGAAGGTGAAATTGGATGGGGTCAGTGGTGAGCTGGCAAGGTAGATAGTAAACTGGCTCAGTCATAGAACACAGGGGGTGGCAGTGAAAGGGTATGTTTCTGAATGGAGGGCTGTGACAAGTGGTGTTCCTCAGCGATCAGTGTTGGGACATTTGCTATTCGTAATATATATGAATGATTTAAAGGAAAATGTTACTGGTTTGATTAGTAAGTTTGCGGATGACATAAAGGTTGATGGATTTGCGGATAATGATGAGCACCATCAGGGAATACAGCAGGATATAGATCAGTTGAAGACTTGGGCGGAGAGGTGGCAGATGGAGTTTAACCCAGACAAATGTGAGGTAATGCATTTTGGAAGATCTAATACAGATAGGAAACATATAGTAATTGGCAGAACCCTTAGGAATATTGATAGGCAAAGGGATCTGGGTGTACAGGTGCACAGGTCACTGAAAGTGGCAATGCAGGTGGAGAAGGTAGTCAAGAAAGCATACAGCATGCTTGCCTTCATCAGCAGGGGTATTGAGTTTAAAAATTGGTGAGTCAAGTTGCAGCTTTATAGACCTTAGTTCAGCCACTCTTGGAATATAGTGATCAATTCTGGCCACCACATTACCAGAAAGGCTTTGGAGAGGATACAGAAAAGATTTACCAGGGTGTTGCCTGGTATGGAGGGCAATAGCTATGAGGAGAGGTTGGAGAAACGGGATTTGTTCTCGCTGGAATGACGGAGTTGAGGGGAACTTGATAGAAGTCTACAAGATTATGAGAAGCATGTACAAAGTGGATAGTCAGAGGCTTTTCCCCAGGGTAGAAGACTCAATTACTGGGGGGCATAGGTTTAAGGTGTGAGGGGGGCAAGGTTTAAAGGAGATGTACGAGGCAGATATTTTTCACAGAGAGTAGTGGGTGCCTGGAACATGTTGCCGGGGGAGGTAGTGGAGGCGGATACAGTAGTGAATTTTAAGGGACGTCTTGACAAGTGCATGAATAGGATGGGAATAGAGGGATATGGCCCCCAGAAGGGTAGGGGATTTTACTTAAGTCGGGCAATGTGGTGGTGCAGGCTTGGAGGGCTGAAGGGCCTGTTCCTGTGCTGTCATTTTCTTTGTTCTTTGTTCTTGAAGATGGTATGTGTGTGTGTGAGCTTACACTTACACTGTCTACTGGACAGGCTGAGCTTGATGGTGTTTGTTGACAGTCTTTCTTGTGTGTTTGTCTGTACAGGCTGGGGAGTGAATGTGGGAGACACTTCAATGTGACTCAGAGACCTCATTCAGTCAGTAACTGAGCCTATGGACAATATGTTAGCATTGTGTCAGGGCGGCACGGTAGCACAGTGGGTTAGCACTGCTATTTCAGAGCTCCAGGGTCCTGGGTTCGATTCCCGGCTCGGGTCACTGCCTGTGTGGAGTTTGCACATTCTCCTCGTGTCTGCGTGGGTTTTCTCCGGGTGCTCCGGTTTCCTCCCACAGTCCAAAGATGTGCGGGTTAGGTTCATTGGCTATGCTAAAATTGCCCCTTAGTGTCCTGGGATATGTAGGTTAGAGGGATTAGCAGGTAAATGTGTAGGGATATGGGGATAGGGTCTGGGTGGGATTGTGTTCGGTGCAGACTCGATGGGCCGAAGGGCCTGTTTCTGCACTGTAGGGTTCTATGTTCTATGTAACTGTGTTGGTAATAAAGAGACTGGAGTAATGACAGACACATGAGTTAAACACACACTTCACTAGAAGGGGAAATTAAACTCAGTTAATGACATTTAAACTGAAAATACTAATGTCAGTAATGGTAACCATAAATATTGGGTTTGTACCCACATTCCCGTCCATTCAAAAGAAGGAATACCTCTCCAATCCCTCCCATTCCATTTAGCAAAGACCATGGAATGGATTTTATGTCAAAACTGAACGGGAATTGAAGGAGATATGATAGAATGGGAATCGGCTGGCTACAAAATGAAAGGTGGCGGATGGAGTTTAATGCGGAGAAGTGTGAGGTAACTTTGGTAGGAATAAGAGATGTGTAGAGTATAGGGCTAACGGGAGGACTTTGAATAGTGTGGAGGAGCAGAGGGATCTAGGTGTATGTGTACATAGATCCCTGAAAGTTGGAAGTCAAGTAGATAAGGTTGTTAAGAAGGCATACGGAGTCTAGGCGTTTATTGAATTTAGGAGTCGCAGCGTCATGTTGCAACTGTACACATCTCTGGTGCGGCCGCACTTGGAGTACTGTGTGCAGTTCTGGTCCCCATATTACAGGAAGGATGTGGAGGCTTTGGAGAAGGTGCAGAGGAGGTTTACCAGGATGTTGCCTGGTATGGAGGGGAGGTCCTATGAGGAGAGACTGAGGGATTTGGGGTTGTTTTTGCTGGAAAGAAGGCGGCTAAGAGGGGACCTTATTGAAACATACAAGATGATTAGAGGTTTAGACAGGGTGGATAGTGATAGCCTTTTTCCTCTGATGGAGAAATCTAGCACGAGGGGGCATGGCTTTAAATTAAGGGGTGGTAGTTATAGGACGGATGTCAGGGGTAGGTTCTTTACCCAGAGGGTGGTGAGGGATTGGAATGCCCTGCCTGCTGCAGTTGTAAATGTGCCTAGTTTGGGGGCATTTAAGAGATCCGTGGATAGGTTTATGAACAAAAAGGGATTGGTATAGGCTAGTGGGTCATTGTTTTTGTAACTGGTCGGCGCAACATCGTGGGCCGAAGGGCCTGTTCTGCGCTGTAATCTTCTATGTTCTATGTTCTATTGTTGGAAAAACTCATCTGGTTCACTATGGAATCATAGAACCCTACAGTGCAGAAAGAGGCCCTTCAGCCCATAAAGTCTGTGGCTGACACAATCCCACTCAGGCCTTGCCCCCATATCCCCACATATTATACCCACTAATCCCTCTGACTTACGCATCCATCCCTGGGCACTAAGGGGCAACTTCGTAGCATGGCCAATCAACCTAACCCGCACATCTTTAGACTGTGGGAGGAAACCGGAGCACCCGGAGGAAACCCAATGTCCTTTAAAGTTCTAAAGTTTATTTATTAGTCACAAGTAAGGCTTCAATTGACATTGCAATGAACTTACAGTGAAATTCCCCTAGTCACCACACTCTGGCACCTGTTTGGGTCAATGTACCTAACCAGCACGTATTTCAGACTGTGGGAGGAAACTGGAGCACCCAGAGGAAACCCACACAGACACGGAGTGGGGGGCCGGGGGCGGGGGGGGAGTGCAAACTCCACACAAACAGTGACCAAAGCCAGGAATCAAACCTGGGCTCTGGGAGATATGAGAAGCAGTGCTAACCACTGGGTCACTATGCCGCACTTAAGGGAGGAAATTTGCCGTACTCACTTGGTTTGGTCTACAGTAAGCCAATCAGGTAAAGCCAAGTTGGTGACTCACTGCGATCTCCTTATGGGCAATTAGGGATGGGTAATAAATACTGGCATTGCCCTTTACACCCACATCCCATGACTGATTAAAAAAATCCCCAGTCTGTGTCTAAAAATGAAGTGAACTCATCTCTTCCCATTTCTGTTTTTGTCTATGATCCACGCACAAATCACAAAACACACACAAAGTTTGTCCAATTTGAAGCCACATTTATTTCCAGATTTGAGGTTTCAGTTATTGAAATAACGACATTTGAAAGATAATTGTTGGATGGACAGCTCGCTCTCTGCTCCATCCAGCTCTCCCTCACAACTGCGATGCCTTGTTCATCACAACATACTGACTCGCACGCCCCCCCCCCCCCACCCCCCCGGACCATGTGACCTCCAGGGAGAGGCGAAAACCCAGAGTGAAAACCCCAAGGCCAATACGGGGAAAAAAAATCTGGGAAATTCCTCTCCGACCCCCTGTGGCGATCGAAACGAGTCCAAGAGATCACACTGGCTCTGATCAAACAATCAGCTTCCCAAGACAATTCATTTCCATTTCTACTTTACAAACACCATCTGAACCCTCTGCCTCAGAGGTTGGTTCTGAACTATCTGCTGATTGAAACTAGTTGACGAGTTGTTCCCATTTCCGTGTTAATCCAACTTGAACAGAAACTCACCTCAATCCTTTCGCTGCATTGTTCATTCCCCTGACAACAAAACCCACATCTCAAAGCGTTCACTGAAGAGCCTTTGTAAAAGCTCGAGCCTGAGCTCAAACTCCCAGTTTGAGGGGAATTCTGGAAGCCACAGTTTCAGACTCTGTCTCACCCTCATGTTAAACATGAAAAAGCTGACATGATGGAGGGCTGTGCTGGAGTGACCAGAAGCTGGGACGTGTGTCTCGATGAAGGACTCTTGTGAAACATGAGCAGTTGGTGTTTTGGGTAAACGTCTCCAAGGCGGCCTTCACGACAACGCAGAGTCGCTGAGCAAAGATTGATAGCCAAATTCCACACACCTGGTGAAGCCTCAATCAGGATCTTGGGTTCATGTCACACTATCTGTAACCCCTACAACTTGCCTGGGCTTGCAAAATCTCACTAACTGTCCTGGCTGGAGACAGTACATATCTCTTTAACTTGTGCTTAACCCACTCTCTACTCACATTGTCTGCACCTTTAAGGCTTGATCACACCTGTAAAGACTCACATTCCATCCATTATCTTGTAAATTGAGTTTGTGTCTATACATGCCCTGTTAGCAAAAACAAGTCCTCACTCACCTAATGAAGGAGCAGTGCTTCGAAAGCTCGTGCTGCCAAATAAACCCGTTGGAGTTGAACCTGGTGTGGTGAGACGTCTTACTGTGCTTACCCCAGAGTCCAATGCTGGCATCTCCACATCAACATTCCTGGCCACAGGCTCCGAGCTAAACTGAGGATGAACGATCCTGAGGTTTATGAATTGACACATTTTTCTATAATCCAATCCAGCTTCCTCCCAGTTCCTCACATCCGAATCCAGCTTCAATTTATTCATTCCCTCTCAGATACTTGTCCAGTTTTCCCTCATTCGCTTATTCAATCCCTGTGGGATTGAGTTCCACATTTTCACCATTCTTTGGGTGAAGAACTTTCTCCTGAATTCCCTTTTAGATTTCTGGGTCATTATCTGAGATCGATGGCCTCGAGTTACTCACTTTCCCATAACAGGAAACATTCTCTCTGTTTCCACTCTGTCAACGCATTTCACCATTTTAACAACTTGTTTTCAGTCACCCGACTGTATTGCAAGAAAAAATAGACCTAACTTGTTAATGCATCACTTGTGCACAAAGCCACACATCTCTGCTATCATCATTTTAACAACTTCTATTTGCTCACCCCGTCTTCCTGCAAGATAAAATACACCCCGTTTGTCAATACATCCCCGTTACATAAACCCAGACCTTTTTGCTATCATCTCTGTAAATCTTCTCTGCAGCCTCTCCAGTCCCTCGATATCCTTTTTGTCGGATGCTGAATAAAACTGCCTGCAGGGTTCTAAGTGTGGTCTAACCAAAGATCATTGCTGGTTTGGTGTAACTCCCCTATTTTAAAATCCCTTTTGAAATGGGACCTAGTGTTTGGTTTACTTTAACCCTGATCATGCCAAGGTGCGACACAAAATTGATTGATTGATTGGGGTATGAAAGCAGCCTAACACTGGCACCAGTCAACATCTGTAAACTGTTTGTGCTTTATATGCTCTGTCTGAGGCCAGAACTCTCCATTCACCTGAAGAAGAGGAAAATCTCGAAAGCTTGCGCGTTTACTATCAAATGAATCGGTTGGAATTAATCCTGGTGTTGTCAGACATTTTACCAGTCAACACAGACACCTCCGAGCCAGCTGGTACCAGGGAGAACCCTTTACAACATCCTGGGGGTCAAAGGGAGTCAACTGATTGGCACATTCCTAAACAACAAGGTAACTGATTTACATAAAATCAGTTATCCCCTTAACAAACACCATCTGAACCTCCTGCCTCAGAAGCTAGTTCCCAACTATCTGCTCTCTCGCTCCGTACTGGCACCAACAAGACAAACATAGACCGAACACTTGAAACTAGTTGACTGGCAGTTCCTGTTTCTACATTGATCCAACATGAACAGAAACTCACCTCAATCCTTTCTCTGAATTGTTCATTTACTGAAATTCATTCCCCCGGTCAACACAACCCATATCTCAAAGCGTTCACTGAAGAGCCTTTGTAAAAGCTCAAGCCTGAGCTCAAACTCCCAGTGAGGGGAATTCTGGAAGCCACAGTTTCAGACTCTGTCTCACCCTCATGTTAAACAAGAAAAAGCTGAAATGATGGAGGGCTGTGCTGGAGTGACCAGAGGCTGGGACGTGTGTCTCAGTGAAGGGCGCTTGTGAAACACTAGCAGTTGGTGTTTGAAAGCAGCCTGACCCTGGCACCAGTCAACACAGACACCTCTGTGCCAGCGAGTGTCATAGTACAAGCTGATGCTGATGTTTCACTCAATGGTGTGGAGTGGATTGGAAATGACCTTTCCCAGTGGGATTGAGTCCCAGATTTTCACCATTTTTTGGGTGAAGATGTTTCTTCCCTATTGGATTCCTGGTGACTATCCTGGATCGATGGCCTCTAGTTATCCTCTTCCCCATTGGAGGAAACATCCTCTCTGTTCCCACTCTGTCAAAGTGTTTCATCATTTTAACAACTTCTATTTGGTCACCCCTGTCTTCTTGCAAGATAAAATAGATCCCGCTTGTCAATGCATCCCCGTTATATAAACCCACACCTTTTTGCTATCATCCCTGTAAATCTCTGCAGCCTCTCCAGTCCCTCAATATCCTTTTTATAGCATGCTGAATAAAACTGCCTCCAGGGTTCTAAGTGTGGTCTAACCAAAGATCATTGCTGGTTTGGTGTAACTCCCCTATTTTAAATTCTCTCTTGAAAAGGTTCACCTTTTCTCTGGCGATGCCGAACTGCATCACAGATTTTATTGATTGATTGGGGTTTCAAAGCAGCCTGACACTGGCACCAGTCAACACAGACACCTCTGTGCCAGCTGGTACCAGGGAGGACGCTTTATCATATCCTGGGGACATGGTACAAGCTGGTGCTGAGGATTCACCCAGTGGTGTGGAGTGGATTGGAAATGATGGGTTGGTGATTGGGATTTAAGCAGCCAATCCCATTCCTCACCATTGGAAAACAAACCAACCGGAGTCTTTCCCCCTCGAGAATCTTCTCTTCAGTCACACGGTGGAACCCTGGCTGAGATTGCTCAGAGCCCACAGCATGGACACATTTCTGTTATCATCCTCGTAAATCTTCTCTGCAGCTTCTCCAGTCCCTCGATATCTTTTCATAACATCCTGAATAAACCTGCCTGTGGGGTTCTGCATTGCTGGTTTGGTGTGATTTCCCTATCTTAAATTCCCTGTTGAAATGAAGCCTGGTGTTTGGTTCACTTTTTTCCGGGCGATGCCAAACTGAGGCACTAATTTTATTGATCGATTGGGGTTTGAAAGCAGCCTGACACTGGCACCAGTCAACACAGACACCCCCGAGCTAGCTGGTGCCAGGGAGGACTCTTTATCATATCCTGGGGGTCATCGGGAGTCAACTGATTGGTGCATTCCTAAACAACAAGACGATTTATTTACATTTCCCCTTAACAAACATCATCTGAACCTCCTGCCTCAGAGGCTAGTTCCCAACTATCCTCTCTCTCGCTCCGTGCTGGCACCAACAAGACAAACATAGACCGAACACTTGAAACTAGTTGATCGGCTGTTCCTGTTTCTTCATTGATCCAACTTGAACAGAAACTCACCTCAATCCTTTCTCTGAATTGTTCATTTGCTGAAATTCATTCCCCCGGTCAACACAACCCATATCTCAAAGCGTTCACTAAAGAGCCTTTATAAAAGCTCGAGCCTGAGCTCAAACTCCCAGTGAGGGGAATTCTGGAAGCCACAGTTTCAGACTCTGTCTCACCCTCATGTTAAACATGAAAAAGCTGAAATGATGGAGGGCTGTGCTGGAGTGACCAGAGGCTGGGACGTGTGTCTCAGTGAAGGGCACTTGTGAAACACTAGCAGTTGGTGTTAGAAAGCAGCCTGACCCTGGCACCAGTCAACACAGACACCTCTGTGCCAGCGAGTGTCATAGTACAAGCTGATGTTGATGTTTCACTCAATGGTGTGGAGTGGATTGGAAATGACCCCTCCTCCCAGTGGGATTGAGTCCCAGATTTTCACCGTTCTTTGGATGAAGATGTTTCTTCCCTATTGGATTCCTGGTGACTATCCTGGATCGATGGCCTCTAGTTATCCTCCTCCCCATTGGAGGAAACATTCTCTTTGTTTCCACTCGTTCAAAGTGCTCATCATATTAACAACTTCTATTTGGTCACCCCTGACTTCTTGCAAGATAAAATAGACACCGCTTGTCAATGCGTCCCTGTTATATAAACCCACACCTTTTTGCCAACAACCTTGTAAATCTCTGAAGCCTCTCCAGTCCCTCGATATGCTTTTTATAACATGCTGAATAAAACTGCCTGCAGGGTTCTAAGTGTGGTCTAACTAAAGATCATTGCTGGTTGGGTGTAACTCCCTTATTGTAAATTCTCTCTTGAAAAGGTTCACCTTTTCTCTGGCGATGCCGAACTGCATCACAGATTTTATTGATTGTTTGGTGTTTGAAAGCAGCCTGACACTGGCACCAGTCAACAGAGATACCTCTGTGCCAGCTGGTACCAGGGAAGACTCTTTACCATATCCTGGGACTCTCAGAACCAGCTGGTACGGTGGTTCCATGCAACATGTGGCAGTGGATTGGCAGAGATGGGATGCCCAATGGCCTTTCATAGTTGGTCTCATCCACAACATTGGAATAACTTTGGAGACTTTCAAATTTGAGGATTTTTATGAATCTCTAGCAATTGGTGTTTGAAAGCAGCCTGACACTGGTACCAACCAACACAGACACCTCTGTGCCAACTGGTACCAGGGAGGACTCTTTATCATATCCTGGGGACATGGTACAAGCTGGTGCTGAGGATTCACCCAGTGGTGTGGAGTGGATTGGGAACGATGGGTTGGTGATTGGGATTTAAGCAGCCAATCCCATTCCTCACCATTGGAAAATAAACCAACCGGAGTCTTTCCCCCTCGAGAATCTTCTCTTCAGTCACACGGTGGAACCCTGGCTGAGATTGCTCAGAGCCCACGGCATGGACACATTTCTGTTATCATCCTCGTAAATCTTCTCTGCAACCTCTCCAGTCCCTCGATATCTTTTCGTAACATCCTGAATAAACCTGCCTGTGGGGTTCTGTGTTGCTGGTTTGGGGTGATTTCCCTATCTTATATTCCCTGTTGAAATGAAGCCTGGTGTTTGGTTCACTTTTTCCCGGGCGATGCCAAACTGAGGCACTAATTTTATTGATCGATTGGGGTTTGAAAGCAGCCTGACACTGGCACCAGTCAACACAGACACCTCCGAGCCAGCTGGTGCCAGGGACGACTCTTTATCATATCCTGGGGGTCAGAGGGAGTCAACTGATTGGTGCATTCCGAAACAACAAGACAATTTATTTACATTTCCCCTTAACAAACACCAGCTGAACCTCCTGCCTCAGAGGCTAGTTCCCAACTATCCGCTCTCTCGCTCCGTACTGGCACCAACAAGACAAACATAGACCGAACACTTGAAACTAGTTGATCGGCTGTTCCTGTTTCTACACTGATCCAACTTGAACAGAAACTCACCTCAATCCTTTCTCTGAATTGTTCATTTGCTGAAATTCATTCCCCCGGTCAACACAACCCATATCTCAAAGCGTTCACTGAAGAGCCTTTGTAAAAGCTCAAGCCTGAGCTCAAACTCCCAGTGAGGAAAATTCTGGAAGCCACAGTTTCAGGCTCTGTCTCACCCTCATGTTAAACATGAAAAAGCTGAAATGATGGAGGGCTGTGCTGGAGTGACCAGAGGCTGGGACGTGTGTCTCAGTGAAGGGCGCTTGTGAAACACTAACAGTTGGTGTTTGAAATCAGCCTGACCCTGGCACCAGTCAACACAGACACCTCTGTGCCAGCGAGTGTCATCGTACAAGCTGATGTTGATGTTTCACTCAATGGTGTGGAGTGGATTGGAAATTACCCCTCCCAGTGTGATTGAGTCCCAGATTTTCACCGTTCTTTGGGTGAAGATGTTTCTTCCCTATTGGATTTCTGGGTGACTATCCTGGATCGATGGCCTCTAGTTATCCTCCTCCCCAGTGGAGGAAACATTCTCTCTGTTCCCACTCTGTCAAAGCGTTTCATCACATTAACAACTTCTATTTGGTCACCTTTGACTTCTTGCAAGATAAAATAGATCCCGCTCATCAATGCATCCCCGTTATATAAACCCACACCTTTTTGCTATCATCCCTGTAAATCTCTGCAGCCTCTCCAGTCCCTCAATATCCTTTTTATAGCATGCTGAATAAAACTGCCTCCAGGGTTCTAAGTGTGGTCTAACCAAAGATCATTGCTGGTGTGGTGTATCTCCCCTATTTTAAAATCTCTCTTGAAAAGGTTCACCTTTTCTCTGGCGATGCCGAACTGCATCACAGATTTTATTGATTGATTTGGTGTTTGAAAGCAGCCTGACACTGGCACCAGTCAACACAGACACCTCTGTGCCAGCTGGTGCCAGGGAGGACTCTTTATCATGTCCTGGGACTCTCAGAACAAGCTGGTACGGTGGTTCCATGCAACACTTGGCAGTGGATTGGCAGAGATGGGATGCCCAATGGCCTTTCTTAGTTGGTCTCATCCACAACATTGGAATAACTTTGCAGAGTTTCAGATTTCATGATTTTTACGAATCGCTAGCAGTTGGTGTTTGAAAGCAGCCTGACACTGGCACCAGTCAACACAGACACCCCCGAGCCAGCTGGTACCAGGGAGGACTCTTTATCATATCCTGGGACATGGTACAAGCTGGTGCTGAGGATTCACCCAGTGGTGTGGAGTGGATTGGGAACAATGGGTTGGTGATTGGGATTTAAGCAGCCAATCCCATTCCTCACCATTGGAAAATAAACCAACCGGAGTCTTTCCCCCTCGAGAATCTTCTCTTCAGTCACACGGTGGAACCCTGGCTGAGATTGCTCAGAGCCCACAGCATGGACACATTTCTGTTATCATCCTCGTAAATCTTCTCTGCAGCCTCTCCAGTCCCTCGATATCTTTTTCTAACATCCTGAATAAACCTGCCTGTGGGGTTCTGTGTTGCTGGTTTGGTGTGATTTCCCTATCTTAAATTCCCTGTTGAAATGAAGCCTGGTGTTTGGTTCACTTTTTCCCGGGCGATGCCAAACGGAGGCACTAATTTTATTGATCGATTGGAGTTTGAAAGCAGCCTGACACTGGCACCAGTCAACACAGACACCTCTGAGCCAGCTGGTACCAGGGAGGACTCTTTATTATATCCTGGGGGTCAGAGGGAGTCAACTGATTGGTGCGTCCCTAAACAACAAGACAATTTATTTACATTTCCGATTAATGAACACCATCTGAACCTCTTGCCTCAGAGGCTAGTTCCCAACTATCCGCTCTCTCGTTCCATACTGGCACCAACAAGACAAACATAGACCGAACACTTGAATCTAGTTGATCGGCTGTTCCTGTTTCTATATTGATCCAACTTGAACAGAAACTCACCTCAATCCTTTCTCTGAATTGTTCATTTGCTGAAATTCATTAACCCGGTCAATACAACCCATATCTCAAAGCGTTCACTGAAGAGCCTTTGTAAAAGCTCAAGCCTGAGCTCAAACTCCCAGTGAGGGGAATTCTGGAAGCCACAGTTTCAGACTCTGTCTCACCCTCATGTTAAACATGAAAAAGCTGAAATGATGGAGGGCTGTGCTGGAGTGACCAGAGGCTGGGACGTGTGTCTCAGTGAAGGGCGCTTGTGAAACACCAGCAGTTGGTGCGAGTGTCATAGTACAAACTGATGCTGATGTTTCACTCAATGGTGTGGAGTGGATTGGAAATGACCCCTCCTTGTGGGATTGAGTCCCAGATTTTCACCGTTCTTTGGATGAAGATGTTTCTTCCCTATTGGATTTCTGGGTGACTATCCTGAATCGATGGCCTCTAGTTATCCTCCTCCCCATTGGAGGAAATATTCTCTCTGTTCCCTCTCTCTCAAAACGTTTCATCATATTAACAACTTCTATTTGGTCACCCCTGTCTTCTTGCAAGATAAAATAGACCCCACTTGTCAATGCATCCCCGTTATATAAACCCACACCTTTTTGCTATCATCCCTGTAAATCTCTGCAGCCTCTCCAGTCCCTCGATATCCTTTTTATAGCATGCTGAATAAAACTGCCTCCAGGGTTCTAAGTGTGGTCTAACCAAAGATCATTGCTGGTTTGGTGTATCTCCCTTATTTTAAATTCTCTCTTGAAAAGGTTCACCTTTTCTTTGGTGATGCCGAACTGCATCACAGATTTTATTGATTGATTTGGTGTTTGAAAGCAGCCTGACACTGGCACCAGTCAACACAGACACCTCTGTGCCAGCTGGTGCCAGGGAAGACTCTTTATCATATCCTGGGACTCTCAGAACAAGCTGGTCCGGTGGTTACACGCAACAATTTGCAGCGGATTGGCAGAGATGGGGTGACCAGTGGCCTTTCTTAGTTGGTCTCATCCACAACATTGGAACAACTTTGGAGACTTTCAGATTTAAGGATTGTTATGAAACTCTAGCAATTGGGGTTTGAAAGCAGCCTGGCCCTGGCATCAGTCAACACAGACACCCCCGAGCCAGCTGGTACCAGGGAGGACTCTTTATCATATCCTGGGGGTCAGAGGGAGTCAAATGATTGGTGCATTCCTAAACAACAAGACAATTTATTTACATTTCCCCTTAACAAACACCATCTGAACCTCCTGCCTCAGAGGCTAGTTCCCAACTATCCGCTCTCTCGCCCCGTACTGGCACCAACAAGACAAACATAGACCGAACACTTGAAACTAGTTGATCGGCTGTTCCTGTTTCTACATTGATCCAACTTGAACAGAAACTCACCTCAATCCTTTCTCTGAATTGTTCATTTAATGAAATTCATTCCCCCAGTCAACACAAACCCATATCTCAAAGCGTTCACTGAAGAGCCTTTGTAAAAGCTCGAGCCTGAGCTCAAACTCCCAGTGAGGGGAATTCTGGAAGCCACAGTTTCAGGCTCTGTCTCACCCTCACGTTAAACATGAAAAAGTTGAAATGATGGAGGGCTGTGCTGGAGTGACCAGAGGCTGGGACGTGTGTCTCAGTGAAGGGCACTTGTGAAACTCGAGCAATTGGTGTTTGAAAGCAGCCTGACCCTGGCACCAGTCAACACAGACACCTCCACCCAACTGGTACCAGGGAGGATATCCTGGGGACATGGTACAAGCTGGTGCTGAGGATTCACCCAGTGGTGTGGAGTGGATTGGGAACGATGGGTTGGTGATTGGGATTTAAGCAGCCAATCCCATTCCTCACCATTGGAAAATAAACCAACCGGAGTCTTTCCCCCTCGAGAATCTTCTCTTCAGTCACACGGTGGAACCCTGGCTGAGATTGCTCAGAGCCCACAGCATGGACACATTTCTGTTATCATCCTTGTAAATCTTCTCTGCAGCATCTCCAGTCCCTCGATATCTTTTTGTAACATCCTGAATAAACCTGCCTGTGAGGTTCTGTGTTGCTGGTTTGGTGTGATTTCCCTATCTTAAATTCCCTGTTGAAATGAAGCCTGGTGTTTGGTTCACTTTTTCCCGGGCGATGCCAAACTGCGACACTAATTTTATTGATCGATTGGGGTTTGAAAGCAGCCTGACACTGGCACCAACCAACACAGACACCTCCGAGCCAGAAGGTGCCAGGGAGGACTCTTTATCATATCCTGGGGGTCAAAATGAGTCAACTGATTGGTACATTTCTAAACAACAAGACAATTTATTTACATTTCCCCTTAACAAACACCATCTGAACCTCCTGCCTCAGAGGCTAGTTCTCAACTATCCGCTCTCTCGCTCCGTACTGGCACCAACAAGACAAACATAGACCGAACACTTGAATCTAGTTGATCGGCTGTTCCTGTTTCTACATTGATCCAACTTGAACAGAAACTCACCTCAATCCTTTCTCTGAATTGTTCATTTGCTGAAATTCATTCCCCCGGTCAACACAACCCATATCTCAAAGCGTTCACTGAAGAGCCTTTGTAAAAGCTCGAGCCTGAGCTCAAACTCCCAGTGAGGGGAATTCTGGAAGCCACAGTTTCAGGCTCTGTCTCACCCTCATGTTAAACATGAAAAAGCTGAAATGATGGAGGGCTGTGCTGGAGTGACCAGAGGCTGGGATGTGTGTCTCAGTGAAGGGCGCTTGTGAAACTCGAGCAATTGGTGTTTGAAAGCAGCCTGACACTGGCACCAGTCAACACAGACAACTCTGTGCCAGCTGGTACCAGGGAGGATTCTTTATCATATCCTGAGGTCATGGTACAAGCTGGTGCTGAGGATTCACCCAATGGTGTGGAGTGGATTGGGAATGATGGGTTGGTGATTGGGATTTAAGCAGCCAATCCCATTCCTCACACCATTGGAAAATAAACCAACCGGAGTCTTTCCCCCTCGAGAATCTTCTCTTCAGTCACACGGTGGAACCCTGGCTGAGATTGCTCAGAGCCCACAGCATGGACGCACTTCTGTTATCATCCTTGTAAATCTTCTCTGCAGCCTCTCCAGTCCCTCGATATCTTTTCGTAACATCCTGAATAAACCTGCCTATGGGGTTCTGTGTTGCTGGTTTGGGGTGATTTCCCTATCTTAAATTCCCTGTTGAAATGAAGCCTGGTGTTTGGTTCACTTTTTCCCGGGCGATGCCAAACTGCGACACTAATTTTATTGATCGATTGGGGTTTGAAAGCAGCCTGACACTGGCACCAGTCAACACAGACACCTCTGTGCCAGCTGGTACCAGGGACGACTCTTTATCATATCCTGGGGGTTGAAGGGAGTCAACTGATTGGTGCATCCCTAAACAACAAGACAATTTATTTACATTTCCGATTAATGAACACCATCTGAACCTCCTGCCTCAGAGGCTAGTTCCCAACTATCCGCTCTCTCGTTCCGTACTGGCACCAACAAGACAAACATAGACCGAACACTTGAAACTAGTTGATCGGCTGTTCCTGTTTCTACACTGATCCAACTTGAACAGAAACTCACCTCAATCCTTTCTCTAAATTGTTCATTCCCCCGGTCAACACAACCCATATCTCAAAGCGTTCACTGAAGAGCCTTTGTAAAAGCTCGAGCCTGAGCTCAAACTCCCAGTGAGGGGAATTCTGGAAGCCACAGTTTCAGGCTCTTGTCTCACCCTCATGTTAAACATGAAAAAGCTGAAATGATGGAGGGCTGTGCTGGGATGTGTGTCTCTGTGAAGGGCGCTTGTGAAACACTAGCAGTTGGTGTTTGAAAGCAGCCTGACACTGGCACCAGTCAACACAGACACCTCTGTGCCAGCTAGTGCCAGGGAGGACTCTATCATATCCTGGGGAACATAATACAAGCTGATGCTGATGTTTCGCTCAATGGTGTGGAGTGGATTGGAAATGACCCTTCCCGGAGTTCCAGATTTTCACCATTCTTTGGATGAAGATGTTTCTTCTATATTCCCTATTGGATTCCTGGTGCCTATCTTGGATCAATGGCCTCTGGTTATCCTCTTCCCCATTGGAGGAAATATTCACTCTGTTCCCACTCTGTCAAAGCGTTTCATCATTTTAACAACTTCTATTTGGTTACCCCTGTCTTCTTGCAAGATGAAATAGAAACCGCTTTTCTATGCATCCCCATTATTTAAACCCACACCTTTTTGCTATCATCCCTGTAAATCTCTGCAGCCTCTCCAGTCCCTCGATATCCTTTTTATAGCATGCTGAATAAAACTGCCTCCAGGGTTCTAAGTGTGGTCTAACCAAAGATCATTGCTGGTTTGGAGTAACTCCCCTATTTTAAAATCTCTC
Source organism: Prionace glauca (assembly GCA_037974335.1). NCBI lineage: Eukaryota > Metazoa > Chordata > Chondrichthyes > Carcharhiniformes > Carcharhinidae > Prionace > Prionace glauca. The sequence continues at coordinate 82,420,475 of CM075734.1, read as the reverse complement.
TTGAAAAGGTTCACCTTTTCTCTGGCGTTGCCGAACTGCATCACAGATTTTATTGATTGTTTGGGGTTTAAAAGCAGCCTGACACTGGCACCAGTCAACACAGACACCTCTGTGCCAGCTGGTGTCAGGGAGGACTCTTTATCATATCCTGGGATTCTCAGAACAAGCTGGTACGGTGGTTCCATGTGACACTTTGCAATGGATTGGCAGAGATGGGATGCCCAGTGGCCTTTCTTAGTTGGTCTCATCCACAACATTGGAATAACTGTGGAGAGTTTCAGATTTCACGATTTTTACGAATCTCTAGCAGTTGGTGTTTGAAAGCAGCCTGACACTGGCACCAGTCAACACAGACACCCCCGAGCCAGCTGGTACCAGGGACGACTCTTTATCATATCCTGGGGGTCATCGGGAGTCAACTGATTGGTGCATTTCTAAACAACAAGACGATTGGTTTACATTTCCCCTTAACAAACACCAGCTGAACCTTCTGCTCAGAGGCTAGTTCCCAACTATCCGCTCTCTCGCCCCGTACTGGCACCAACAAGACAAACATAGACCGAACACTTGAAACTAGTTGATTGGCTGTTCCTGTTTCTACACTGATCCAACTTGAACAGAAACTCACCTCAATCCTTTCTCTGAATCGTTCATTTACTGAAATTCATTCCCCCGGTCAACACAACCCATATCTCAAAGCGTTCACTGAAGAGCCTTTGTAAAAGCTCAAGCCTGAGCTCAAACTCCCAGTGAGGGGAATTCTGGAAGCTACAGTTTCAGGCTCTGTCTCACCCTCATGTTATACATGAAAAAGCTGAAATGATAGAGGGCTGTGCTGGAGTGACCAGAGGCTGGGACGTGTGTCTCAGTGAAGGGCGCTTGTGAAACACCAGCAGTTGGTGTTTGAAAGCAGCCTGACCCTGGCACCAGTCAACACAGACACCTCTGTGCCAGCTGGTACCAGGGAGGACGCTTTATCATATCCTGGGGACATGGTACAAGCTGGTGCTGAGGATTCACCCAGTGGTGTGGAGTGGATTGGGAACGATGGGTTGGTGATTGGGATTTAAGCAGCCAATCCCATTCCTCACCATTGGAAAATAAACCAACTGGAGTCTTTCCCCCTCGAGAATCTTCTCTTCAGTCACACGGTGGAACCCTGGCTGAGATTGCTCAGAGCCCACAAGCATGGACACATTTCTGTTATCATCCTTGTAAATCTTCTCTGCAGCCTCTCCAGTCCCTCGATATCTTTTTGTAACATCCTGCATAAAACTGCCTGTGGGGTTCTGTGTTGCTGGTGTGATTTCCCTATCTTAAATTCCCTGTTGGAATGAAGCTTAGTGTTTTTGATTCACTTTTTCCCTGGTGATGCCAAACTGAGGCATTAATTTTATTGATTGACTGGGGTTTGAAACGGGCCTGACACTGGCACCAGTCAACACAGACACCCCCGAGCCAGCTGGTGCCAGGGACGACTCTATCATTTCATGGGGGTCAAAGGGAGTCAACAGATTGGTGCATTCCTAAACAACAAGATGAGTGATTTACGTTTCCGATTAATGAACACCATCTGAAACTCTGCCTCAGAGGCTAGTTCCCAACTATCCGCTCTCTCGCTCCATACTGGCTTCAACAAGACAAACATAGACCGAACACTTGAAACTAGTTGATCGGCTGTTCCTGTTTCTCTGTTGATCCAACTTGAACAGAAACTCACCTCAATCCTTTCTCTAAATTGTTCATTTGCTGAAGTTCATTCCCCCGGTCAACACAACCCATATCTCAAAGCGTTCACTGAAGAGCCTTTGTAAAAGCTCGAGCCTGAGCTCAAACTCCCAGTGAGGGGAATTCTGGAAGCCACAGTTTCAGACTCTGTCTCACCCTCATGTTAAACAAGAAAAAGCTGAAATGATGGAGGGCTGTGCTGGAGTGACCAGAGGCTGGGACGTGTGTCTCAGTGAAGGGCGCTTGTGAAACACTAGCAGTTGGTGTTTGAAAGCAGCCTGACCCTGGCACCAGTCAACACAGACACCTCTGTGCCAGCGAGTGTCATAGTACAAGCTGATGCTGATGTTTCACTCAATGGTGTGGAGTGGATTGGAAATGACCCTTCCCAGTGGGATTGAGTCCCAGATTTTCACCGTTCTTTGGATGAAGATGTTTCTTCCCTATTGGATTCTTGGTGACTATCTTGGATCGATGGCCTCTAGTTATCCTCGTCCTCATTGGAGGAAATATTCTCTCTGTTTCCACTCTGTCAAAGTGTTTCATCATTTTAACAACTTCTATTTGGTCACCCCTGTCTTCTTGCAAGATAAAATACACCCCGTTTGACAACGCATCCCCGTTATATAAACCCACACCTTTTTGCTATCATCCCTGTAAATCTCTGCAGCCTCTCCAGTCCCTCGATATCCTTTTTATAGAAGGCTGAATAAAACTGCCTTCAGGGTTCTAAGTGTGGTCTAACAAAAGATCATTGCTGGTTTGGTGTATCACCCCTATTTTAAAATCTCTCTTGAAAAGGTTCACCTTTTCTCTAGCGATGCCGAACTGCATCACAGATTTTATTGATTGTTTGGGGTTTAAAAGCAGCCTGACACTGGCACCAGTCAACACAGACACCTCTGTGCCAGCTGGTGCCAGGGAGGACTCTTTATCATATCCTGGGATTCTCAGAACAAGCTGGTACTGTGGTTCCATGTGACACTTTGCAATGGATTGGGAGAGATGGGATGCCCAGTTGCCTTTTTTAGTTGGTCTCATCCACAACCTTGGAATATCTTTGCAGAGTTTCAGATTTGAGGATTTATACGAATCTCTAGCAGTTGGTGTTTGAAAGCAACCTGATACTGGCACCAACCAACACAGACACCCCCGAGCCAGCTGGTACCAGGGACGACTCTTTATCATATCCTGGGGGTCATCGGGAGTCAGCTGATTGGCGCATTCCTAAACAACAAGACGATTTGTTTACATTTCCCCTTAACAAACACCATCTGAACCTCTTGCCTCAGAGGCTAGTTCCCAACTATCCGCTCTCTCGCTCCGTACTGGCACCAACAAGACAAACATAGACCAAACACTTGAAACTAGTTGATCGGCTGTTCCTGTTTCTACATTGATCCAACTTGAACAGAAACTCACCTCAATCCTTTCTCTGAATTATTCATTTCCTGAAATTCATTCCCCCGGTCAACACCACCCATATCTCAAAGCGTTCACTGAAGAGCCTTTGTAAAAGCTCGAGCCTGAGCTCAAACTCCCAGTGAGGGGAATTCTGGAAGCCACAGTTTCAGACTCTGTCTCACCCTCATGTTAAACATGAAAAAGCTGAAATGATGGAGGGCTGTGCTGGAGTGACCAGAGGCTGGGACGTGTGTCTCAGTGAAGGGCGCTTGTGAAACACTAGCAGTTGGTGTTTGAAAGCAGCCTGACCCTGGCACCAGTCAACACAGACACCTCTGTGCCAGCGAGTGTCATAGTACAAGCTGATGCTGATGTTTCGCTCAATGGTGTGGAGTGGATTGGAAATGACCCTTCCCAGTGGGATTGAGTCCCAGATTTTCACCGTTCTTTGGATGAAGATGTTTCTTCTATATTCCCTATTGGATTCCTGGTGACTATCTTGGATCAAAGGCCTCTCGTTATCCTCTTCCCCGTTGGAGGAAACATTCTCTCTGTTTCCACTCGTTCAAAGTGCTCATCATATTAACAACTTCTATTTGGTCACCCCTGACTTCTTGCAAGATAAAATAGATCCCGCTCGTCAATGCATCCCCGTTAAATCCACACCTTTTTGCTATCATCCCTGTAAATCTCTGCAGCCTCTCCAGTCCCTCGATATCCTTTTTATAGCATGCTGAATAAAACTGCCTGCAAGGTTCTAAGTGTGGTCTAACTAAAGATCATTGCTGGTTTGGAGTAACTCCCCTATTTTAAAATCTCTCTTGAAAAGGTTCACCTTTTCTCTAGCGATGCCGAACTGCATCACAGATTTTATTGATTGTTTGGGGTCTAAAAGCAGCCTGACACTGGCATCAGTCAACACAGACACCTCTGTGCCAGCTGGTACCAGGGAGGACTCTTTATCATATCCTGGGATTCTCAGAACAAGCTGGTACGGTGGTTCCATGTGACACTTTGCAATGGATTGGCAGAGATGGGATGCCCAGTGGCTTTCTTAGTTGGTCTCATCCACAACATTGGAATATCTTTGCAGAGTTTCAGATTTGAGGATTTTTACAAATCTCTAGCAGTTGGTGTTTGAAAGCAGCCTGACACTGGACCAACCAACACAGACACCCCCGAGCCAACTGGTGCCTGGGAGGACTCTTTATCATATCCTGGGGACATGGTACAAGCTGGTGCTGAGGATTCACCCAGTGGTGTGGAGTGGATTGGGAACGATGGGTTGGTGATTGGGATTTAAGCAGCCAATCCCATTCCTCACCATTGGAAAATAAACCAACCGGAGTCTTTCTCCCTCGAGAATCTTCTCTTCAGTCACACGGTGGAACCCTGGCTGAGATTGCTCAGAGCCCACAGCATGGGCACATTTCTGTTATCATCCTTGTAAATCTTCTCTGCAGCCTCTCCAGTCCCTCAATATCCTTGAATAACACCCTGAATAAAACTGCCTGAAGTTTTCTAAATATGTTCTAACCAAAGATAATTGCTGTGTTTGTGTAACTGCACCAAAAATGTTATTGATTGATTGGTGTTTGAAAGCAGCCAGACACTGGCACCAGTCAACACAGACACCTCCGAGCCAGCTGGTGTCAGGGAGGACTCTTCATCATATCCTGGGGGTCCATAGGGAATCAACTGATTGGTGCATTCCTAAACAACAAGGTGATTGATTTAAGAACATAACATAAGAACATAAGAACATAAGAACATAAGAAATAGGAGCAGGAGTAGGCCATCTGGCCCTTCGAGCCTGCCCCGCCATTCAATAAGATCATGGCTGATCTGTCGTGGCTCAGTTCCACCTTCCCGCCCTCTCCCCATGACCCTTAATCCCCTCTCATCAAAAACCCATCAACCCGCGTCTTAAAAATATTTAGCGAGGCAGCCTCCACCACTTCAACGGGCAGAGAATTCCAGAGATTCACCACCCTTTGAGTGAAGAAGTTCCTCCTCAACTCCGTTCTAAACTGCCCCCCCTTTACCTTGAGACTGTGCCCCCTAGTTCTACTGTCTTTTTTGAGCGGGAAGAGTCTCTCCACCTCTATCCTATTCATCCCATTCATCATCTCATACGTCTCAATGAAATCTCCCCTCATTCTTCTAAACTCCAACGAGTACAAGCCTAGTTTATTCAGCCTCTCCTCATAGCTCAACCCCCTCAACTCCGGTATCAGCCTAGTAAACCTCCTCTGCACTCCCTCCAAGGAAAAAAATATCTTAGCGCAGGTGCGGCGCCCAAAACTGCACACAGTACTCCAGCTGCGGCCTCACCAATGCCCTATACAGCTGCAGCAAGACCTCCCTACTTTTATATTCAATCCCCCTCGCTATGAAGGCCAGCATCCCATTCGCCTTCCTGACCACCTGCTGCACCTGCAAGCTGGGTTTTTGCGACTCATGCACAAGGACCCCGAGGTCCCTCTTCACCGTCGCCTGCTGCAGTTTTTCGCCACGTAAGTAATAGTCCTTCCTACCATTCCTCCTACCAAAGTGGACCACCTCACACTTGCCAACATTAAATTCCATTTGCCATTTCCTGGCCCATTCGCCCAGCCTATCTAGATCCTTCTGCAGACTCTCCACACCCTCCGCACAATTTGCCGTTCCCCCAATCTTGGTGTCATCAGCAAATTTCGACACCCTACACTCGGTTCCCTCCTCCAGATCATCTATATAAATGGTAAATAGCTGTGGCCCCAGCACCAACCCGTGGGGCAGTCCACTAGTCACCAACCACCAATCCGAATAGCACCCATTGACCCCCACTCTCTGCCTCCTATTTGACAACCAATAATCCTCTATCCACGCTAACACCCTACCCCCAACTCCATGTCCCCTGACCTTCTGCAATAACCTCTTGTGAGGTACCTTGTCAAACGCCTTCTGAAAATCCAGAAAGACCACATCCACCGGCTCTCCTCTATCCACTGCCCTAGACACATCCTCATAGAACTCCAGTAAATTTGTCAGACACGACTTCCCTTTCATGAAACTGTGCTGCGTCTGCTCTATCAAGCAATTCCCTTCAAGATGCCTCGCAATTTCCTCCTTAATGACGGATTCTAACATTTTACCTACCACAAACATTAAAGTAACCGGCCTATAATTCCCCACCTTTTGCCTGGCACCCTTCTTAAACAACGACGTAACATTAGCCGTTTTCCAATCATCCGGCATTTCCTCGGAATCCAGCGACGTCTGGAAAATAACCACCAAGGCATCCACTATCACCTCCGCCATTTCTTTCAGAACCCTCGGATGCATTCCATCCGGTCCTGGGGACTTGTCCACAAGCAGCCCCTCCAGTCTGTCAAGCACCGCCTCTCTAGTAACAGTAATGTCATTAAGACCCTCCATTCCTACCACCTTTCCATCGCTAACACCCGGCAAATTATTCACGTCCTCCTCCATGAAGACGGAAACAAAAAAGTTATTCAATACCCTAGCCATATCCCCATCCCCTACCACTAGGTCCCCTTTCTCATCCTCTAAAGGACCAACGTTCACCCTAGCCAGCCTCTTCCTTTTTATATATTTATAAAAACTCTTGCTATCCTTTTTTATATTAAGCGCTAGCCCAGCTTCATAGCTTCTCCTACCCTCCTTTATCAACTTCTTTGTCAATCTTTGTTGACATTTAAACCTTTCCCAATCCTCTTCTTGCCCACTGCTCTTAGCTACTCTAAATTCCTCCGCTTTTAATTTAACACTTTCCTTCACCTCCTTCATTATCCACGACTTATTACCTCTCCTCCTACGGTCCTTTTTGACTTTAATTTAGAACATAGAACATAGAACATTACAGCGCAGAACAGGCCCTTCGGCCCACGATGTTGCGCCGACCAGTTACAAAACAATGACCCACTAGCCTAAACCAATCCCTTTTCATCCATAAACCTATCCACAGATCTTTTAAACGCCCCCAAACTAGGTGCATTTACAACTGCAGCTGGCAGGGCATTCCAGTCCCTCACCACCCTCTGGGTAAAGAACCTACCCCTGACATCTGTCCTATAACTACCCCCCCTTAATTTAAAATCGTGCCCCCTCGTGCTAGCTTTCTCCATCCTAGGAAAAAGGCTATCACTATCTACCCTGTCTAAACCTCTAATCATCTTATATGTTTCAATGAGATCCCCTCTTAGCCGCCTTCTTTCCACCGAAAACAACCCCAAATCTCTCAATCTCTCCTCACAGGATCTCCCCTCCATACCAGGCAACATCCTGGTAAACCTCCTCTGCACCCTCTCCAAAGCCTCTACATCCTTCCTGTAATGTGGGGACCAGAACTGCACACAAAACTCCAAGTGCGGCCGCACCAGAGATGTGTACAGTTGCATCATGACGCTGCGACTCCTAAATTCAATCCCCCTACCAATAAACGCCAAAACTCCGTATGCCTTCTTAACAACCTTATCTACTTGATTCCCAACTTTCAGGGATCTATGTACACATACACCTAGATCCCTCTGCTCCTCCACACTATTCAAAGTCCTCCCGTTAGCCCTATACTCAACACATCTGTTATTCCTACCGAAATGAATTCCCTCACACTTCTCCACATTAAACTCCATCCGCCACCTCTCAGCCCAGCTCTGCAACCTTTCTAAGTCATCGTGCAAACTATGACACCCTTCCTCACAATCTACCACACCTCCGACTTTGGTGTCATCAGCAAATTTACTAATCCACCCAATTATACCCTCATCCAGATCATTAATAAAAATTACAAACAGCAGTGGCCCCAAAACAGATCCCTGAGGCACACCACTTGTAACCGAACTCCATGACGAATATTTCCCATCAACCACCACTCTCTGTCTCCTATCTGCTAGCCAATTCCTGATCCAATTACCTAGATCACCCCCAATCCCATACATCTGCATTTTCTGCAGAAGCCTACCATGGTGAACCTTATCAAACGCCTTGCTAAAATCCATATACACCACATCAACTGCCTTACCCCTTATCCACCTCTTTGGTCACTTTCTCAAAGAACTCGATAAGGTTAGTAAGGCATGACCTACCCGCTACAAAACCATGCTGACTGTCTCTAATCAACTCATTACTTTCCAAATAACTATAAATCCTGTCTCTAATAATCCTTTCCAAAACCTTACCCACCACAGAAGTAAGACTCACCGGTCTATAATTCCCAGGGAAGTCCCTTCTCCCCTTCTTAAACAATGGGACAACATTTGCTGTCCTCCAATCTTCTGGTACTATACCAGAGACTAACGACGACCTGAAGATCAGAGCCAGAGGCTCCGCAATCACCCTTCTTGCCTCCCAAAGAATCCTAGGGTAAATCCATCTGGACCAGGGGACTTATCTATTTTCAATCCCTCTAAAATATCCAGCACATCCCCCGTATCAACTGCAATACTATCTATTTCACACCCCTGCACCCCAGTGTCCTCCTCAGCTACATTCCTGTCCCCTTGCGTGAACACCGAAGAGAAATATTGGTTCAATTTATCGGAATAAATTTCTGCTGAGCACCAAGAAAGATCTCCTTAAAGATCCTCCACTGCTCCTCAGCAGACCTACCTTCCAACGCGCTCCCCCAGTCCACATTTGCCAATTCTTCTCTCATCCTACCATACTCCCCTCTATTCAAACAAAGGACGCATGTCCGGGAACCCACTTTCTCCTCCTCCATCTGCACCAGAAACTCCACCATACAATGATCAATCTCCCCAAGAGGATCCTTCACCACAAGGTCCCTAATTCTAACCGCCTCATTACATAGCACCAGATCCAAGATAGCTCGCTCCCTCGTCGGCTCCAACACACACTGTTCAAGGAAATTATCCCGGCAGCATTCCAAGAACTCCTCCTCGAGCCCACCTCGTCCAACATGGGTCGACCAATCAATATGCAGATTGAAATCCCCCATAACTACTGCCGTCCCATTCCTGCACGCCACACTTATTTGCGCGTTAACAGCCTGCCCCACCTCCAGATCATTATTCGGCGGCCTATAGACGACACCCACCAGCGTCTTCCTCCCTTTGCTGTTCCTAATCTCCACCCACAACGATTCCACTTTCTGCTCTTTGGCTCCGATATCATCCCTTGCTACCACCTTGATACTATCCTTAATCAGCAGAGCTACGCCACCCCCTCTTTCCTCCTGCCTATCCTTCCTAAACACTTGATACCCCTGGACATTCAGCTCCCAGTCCCTGTCACCCTGCAGTCACGTCTCTGTAATGGCCACCAGATCGTATCCATTTGTGTCGATCTGCGCCACCAGCTCATCCACTTTATTCCGAATGCTTCGTGCATTAAGATAAAGCGCTTTCATCCCAGCCTTCACCTGGACCCCATTTGCCGTAACGCCACCAATTGGGACATCCTCGGCCTCTTCCCTTACCAGTACCCTATCCTTAACTTTAGACCTCGTAATGTCACCTACCCTCGCACCCTCCCCCCCCTAATTAGTTTAAAGCCCTGTCTATAGTCCTCTTTACTCGATTCGCCAGCACTCTGGTCCCAGCACGTTTCAGACCAACCCCATCCTGCCCGAACAGGTCCCACCTACCCCAATACTGGTGCCAATGCCCCATAAATTCAAACCCATTCCTCCCACACCAATCCCTGAGCCACCCATTCACTTCCTTTATCCTGTCAACCCTACGCCCGTCTGCACTCGGTTCAGGCAGTAGCCCAGAGACGACCACCTTGTCGGTTCTACTTTTTAATTCCATTGCCAGCTTCTCATACTCCCTCCCCAGATCCTCAGTCCGCACTTTGCCTACGTCGCCGGCACCCAAATGTACTACAACGACCGAATTCTCACCCTCCCACTCCAGATTCCTCTGCAGCCCAGCTGCGACATCCCGTACCCGAGCACCAGGCAGACAACACACCCTTCTGTGCACTTTGTCATTGTGACAAAGGACAGTGTCAATACCCTTCACCCCACTATCCCCAATCACTACTACGTTCCTTTTCCCCTTCTCTTTGCCTATGTCCTGCTGCAGCTCTGTACCGTGTGCAGTTTGCCACCAACCTCACCTGCCTCGTCCTCTTCCAGAGTGGAAGCAAGAACCTCAAACCTGTTATGCAGGTTAAGAGGCTGAGGCCTCCTCTCCTCACCCCCCTTTCTCCTCCCAGCAGCCCCCTTTTGTCCCTGACCCTTAGATTTAGCCAGTCTAGGGGCACCCTCTCTCCCCCTGATGAGCCTCAGTGTCTGTAGCTCAGAGGCCAGCTCATCCACCTTGAGCTGGAGCTCCTCCAGCAACCTGCACTTACTGCAGACATGGTCACTGGGAAGGACCCTGGGGTCCACCAGTTCCCACATCATACAGAAACCACACATCACATGCCCCTCCATTATTCACTGTAATTTTTTATGGGAAAAATTGTTTTCCTTGTTTCTTGCTGTAGTAGTTTTGAAAAAAATGTTTTCCTTGTTTTTTCAAACAAACTCACCTGGTCTTTTTCCCTCCAGCCCTTTTTGATATTAAGCCCTATTAGCTCACTCTGCTTCCCACTCACTCCGCTGCCCGCTGTCTACACCAGGCCTCCTTTTAAACCTGGCGCTGATTTAAAGCAGGGAGTGGTTAAAACTGCCTTTTAACCACTCCCTGAGAATTCTTAAAGCAGTAAATACAATAAATAAATGCTTTAAACAGTTCTACAAAGAGCAAAGTTCTTTAAACTTATTTTAAACAGGTTTTTAACAGGTAAAATCTTAGCTCTCTCTCTGCTCCAGCAAACAATTTACATTTCTGTTTTACAAACACCATCTAAACCCTCTGCCTCGGAACATAAGAACATAAGAAATAGGAGCAGAAGTAGGCCATCTAGCCCCTCGAGCCTGCCCCGCCATTCAATAAGATCATGGCTGATCTGTCGGGACTCAGTTCCATATTCCCGCCCTCTCCCCATAACCCTTAATCCCCTCTACTATCAAAAACCTATCAACCCACGTCTTAAAAATATTGAGCGAGGCAGCCTCCACCACTTCAACGGGCAGAGATATCCAGAGATTCACCACCCTTTGAGTGAAGAAGTTCCTCCTCAACTCTGTTCTAAACCGCCCCCCCCCTTTATCTTGAGGCTGTGCCCTCTAGTCCTACTGTCTTTTTTGAGCGGGAAGAGTCTCTCCACCTCTATCCTATCCATCCCATTCATCATCTTATACATCTCAATGAGATCTCCCCTCATTCTTCTAAACTCTAACGAGTACAAGTCTAGTTTATTCAGCCTCTCCTCATAGTTCAACCCCCTCAACTCCAGAATCAGCCTAGTAAACCTCCTCTGTACTCCCTCCAAGGCCAAAATATCCTTGCGTAAGTGCGCAACCAAAACTGCACACAGTACTCCAGCTGCGGCCTCACCAATGCCCTATGCAGCTGCAGCAAGACCTCCCTACTTTTATATTCAATCCCCCTCGCTATGAAGGCCAGCATCCCATTCGCCTTCCTGACCACCTGCTGCACCTGCAAGCTGGGTTTTTGCGACTCATGCACAAGGACCCCGAGGTCCCTCTGCACCGTCGCCTGCTGCAGTTTTTCGCCACGTAAGTAATAGTCCTTCCTACCATTCTTCCTTCCAAAGTGGACAACTTCACATTTGCCAACATTAAATTCCATTTGCCATTTCCTGGCCCATTCACCCAGCCTATCTAGATCCTTCTGCAGACTCTCCACACCCTCCGCACAATTTGCCGTTCTACTAATCTTGGTGTCATCAGCAAATTAAGACACCATACACTCGGTTCCCTCCTCCAGATCATCTATATAAATGGTAAAAAGCTGAGGCCCCAGCACCGACACCTGGGACACTCCACGAGTCACCAACCGCCAATCCGAATAGCACCCATTGACCCCCGCTCTCTGCGTCCTATTTGACAACCAGTCCTCTATCCACGCTAACACCCTACCCCCAACTCCATGCCCCCTGATCTTCTGTAATAACCTCTTGTGAAGCACCTTGTCAAACGCCTTCTGAAAATCCAGAAAGACCACATCCACCGGCTCTCCTCTATCCACCGCCCTAGACACATCCTCATAGAACTCCAATAAATTCGTCAGACACGACTTCCCCTTAACAAAACCATGCTGCGTCTGCTCTACCAAACAATTCTCCCCAAGGTGCCTCGCTATTTTCTCCTTGATCACGGATTCTAACATTTTTCCTACTACAGACGTTAAACTAACCGGCCTATAATTCCCCGCCCTTTGCCTGGCACCCTTCTTAAACAACGGCGTTAAATTAGCCATTTTCTGCTCTTCCGACACTTCCCCGGAATCCAGCGATGTTTGGAAAATAACCACCAAGGCATCCACTATCATCTCTGCCACTTCTTTCAGAACCCTTGGATGCATTCCATCTGGTCCTGGGGACTTGTCTACAATCAGTCCCTCCAGTCTGTCGAGCACCGCCTCTCTAGTAACAATAATGTCATTCAGGCCCTCCACTCCTACCATCTTTCCATCGCTAACACCCGGCAAATTATTCACGTCCTCCTCCGTGAAGACCGAAACAAAAAAGTTATTCAAGGCTTCAGCCATTTCCCCATCCCCTACCACTAAGTTCCCCTTCTCATCCTCTAAGGGTCCAACATTCACCCTAGCCAGCCTCTTCTTTTTTATATATTTATAAAAGCTCTTGCTATCTTTTTTTATATTAAGCATTAGCCCAGCTTCATAGTTTATCCTACCCTTCTTTATCAACTTCTTTGTCAATCTAGTTCCTAATAATTCGTATACACAGGATGAGGGGGATCACAACAGAAACCTACAGATGTTGAAAGATGCCCTCATAAGAACAGGGTATGGTGCTTAACTTATCGATCAACAGTTCCGACGTGCCACAGCAAAAACCCGGACCGACCTATTCAGAAGACAAACACGGGACACGATGGACAGAGAACCTTCATCGTCAGGGTATTTCCCCAGAGCGGAGAAGCTCCAAAATCTTCTCCAGAGCCTTCAACATACCATCGCTGAAGATGAATATCTTGAGTCCCACAACCCCACTTCTTGCCTTCAAACAACCGCACAACCTCAAACAGATAACTGTCCACAGCAAACTATCAGGCCTTCAGGAGAACAGTGACCATGACATCAACAAAACCCTGCCACAGCAACCCCTGCAAGACACAAGATGTGCCGGATCATCGACCGGACGCCACCATCTCACGTGAGAACACCAACCACCAGGTAGACAGTACATATTCTTGGATCTCGGCTAATGTTGTCTATCTGATACGCTGCAGGAAAGGATGTCCCAAGGCTTGGTACACTGGGGAGACTACGCAGATGCTACGACAACGGATGAATGAACGCTGCTCAACAAATGACCAGGAAAGACTGTTCTCTTCCTGTTGGCGAACACTTCAGCCATCACAGGCACTCGGACTCTAATCTTCGGGTGAGCATTCTCCAAGGTGGTCTTCACAACACACGACAGCGCAGAGTCGCTGAGCAGAGACTGATTGCCAAGTTCCGCACACATGAGGACGGTCTCAACAGGGATCTTGGGTTCATGTCGCACTGTTTGTAACTCCCGTGACTTGTTGGGCTTGCAAAATCTCAGTGACTTTCCTGACTGGAGGCAATCTCTTTAATCTGTGCTTAACTCGCTCTCCTCTCACGTTGTCTGTACCTTTAAGACTTGATTACCTGTAAAGACTCGCATTCCAACCATTATCTTGTAAATTGAGTTTGTGTCTGTATACGCCCTGTTTGTGGACAAACCCCTCATTCACCTGAAGGAGTAGAACTCCAAAAGCTCCTTCTGCCACATAAACCTGTTGGAGTTGAACCTGGTGTGGTGAGACATCTTACTGTGCTTACCCCAGTCCAATGCCGGAATCTCCACATCAACATTCCTGGCCACAGGCTCTGAGCTAAACTGAGGATGAAAGATCCTGAAGTTGATGAATTGACACATTTTTCTATAATCCAATCCAGCTTCCTCCCAGTTCCTCACATACGAATCCAACTTCGATTTATTCATTCCCTCTCAGACACTTGTCCAGTTTTCCCTCATTTGCTTGTGGGATTGAGTTTCATATCTTCACCATTCTTTGGGTAAAGAAGTCTCTCCTGGATTCCATATTGGATTTCTGGGTGACTATCTTAGTTATCCTCTAGTTGTCCTCTTCCCCATAATGGAGGTATCAAAGACAGCTTCAACCTCTCATTCCAACAATCTAATGTCTCTATCTGCTCCATGAAAACAACCATCATCCGTATCTAAGAACAATCAAGCAGCGTGCCTTAATGACTATCGGCCGATAGTTCTGACATCCATCATCATGAAGTTCTTCAAAAGGTTAGTCATGGCATAAATCAATTCCAGCCTCCCGGACTACCTGGATCCACTACAGTTTGCCTTTCACCGTATTAGGCCCACAACAGACGCCACCTCCCTAGCCCTGCACTCAACTCTGGAACACCTAGATAACAAGGAAAGTCATCTCCAAACTCCATTGCGTGGGTCTCCAGACCTTCCTCTGGGACTGGATCCTGAACTTTCTAACCCACAGAACACCATCAGTAAGGGTAGGCAACAACACATCCTCCACGATCATCCTCAATACTGGTGCCCTACAAAGCTGTGTTCTCAGCCCCCTATTATATTCTTTATACACCTTATGACTGTGCAGCCAAATTCCCCTCCAACTTGATTTTCAAGTTTGCTGATGACACCACTGTACTGGAATGCGAGTCTTTACAGGTAATTAAGTCTGAAAGGTACAGAAAACGTGTAGTGGGTTGGATCTCAAACAATGATGAGACAGAACACAGGAATGAGATAGAGGATCTGTTGAATCAGAACATAGAACATTACAGCGCAGAACAGGCCCTTCGGCCCACGATGTTGCGCCGACCAGTTACAAAAACAATGACCCACTAGCCTAAACCAATCCCTTTTCGTCCATAAACCTATCCACAGATCTCTTAAACGCCCCCAAACTAGGCGCATTTACAACTGCAGCTGGCAGGGCATTCCAGTCCCTCACCACCCTCTGGGTAAAGAACCTACCCCTCACATCAGTCCTATAACTACCCCCCCTTAATTTAAAGTCGTGCCCCCTCGTGCTAGCTTTCTCCATCCTAGGAAAAAGGTTATCATTATCTACCCTGTCTAAACCTCTAATCATCTTATATGTTTCAATAAGATCCCCTCTTAGCCGCCTTCTTTCCAGCGAAAACAGCCCCAAATCTCTCAGTCTCTCCTCATAGGATCTCCCCTCCATACCAGGCAACATCCTGGTAAACCTCTTCTGCACCCTCTCCAAAGCCTCTACATCCTTCCTGTAATGTGGGGACTAGAACTGCACACAAAACTCCAAGTGTGGCCGCACCAGAGTTGTGTACAGTTGCATCATGACGCTGCGACTCCTAAACTCAATCCCCCTACCAATAAACGCCAAGACACCGTATGCCTTCTTAACAACCTTATCTACTTGATTCCCAACTTTCAGGGATCTATTTACACATACACCTAGATCCCTCTGCTCCTCCACACTATTCAAAGTCCTCCCATTAGCCCTATACTCAACACATCTGTTATTCCTACCGAAATGAATTACCTCACACTTCTCCACATTAAACTCCATCCGCCACCTCGCAGCCCAGCTCTGCAACCTTTCTAAGTCATCCTGCAAACTATGACACCCTTCCTCACAATCTACCACACCTCCGACTTTGGTGTCATCAGCAAATTTACTAACCCACCCAACTATACCCTCATCCAGATCATTAATAAAAATTACAAACAGAATTGGTGTAGGAACAATAGTCTCTCCCTCAATGTCAACAAAACAGAGATTGCCATCAACTTCAGGAAGCATAAAGCAGAACATGCCTCTCTCTACATCAACGGAGACAAAGTAGGGTCGAGAGCTTCAGGTTTTTAGGTGTCCAGATCACCAACAATTGTCCTGGTTCCCTCATGCCGACACTATAGTTAAGAAAGTCCACCAACACTTCTACTTTCCCAGAAGACTAAGGAAATTTGGCATGTCCGCTACGACTCTCACCAACTTTTACAGATGCACCATAGAAAGCATTCTTTCTGGTTATATCACAACTTGATATGGCTCCTGCTCTGCCCAATACCACAAGAAACTACAAAAAGTTGTGAATGTATCCCAATCCATCAGGCAAACCAGCCTCCCATCCATTGACTCTGTCTACGCTTCCCGCTGCCTCAGCAAAACAGCCAACATAATTAAAGACCCCACGCACCCCAGACATTCTCTTTTCCACCTTTTTCCTTTGGGAAAAAGATACAAAAGTCTGAGGTCAGGTACCAACTGACTCAAGAACAGCTTCTTCCCTGCTGCTGTCAGACTTTTGAATGGACCTATCTTGTATTAACTTAATCTTTCTCTACACCCTAACTATGACTGAAATATTCCATTCTGCACTCTCTCATAAGAACATAAGAACGTAAGAAATAGGAGCAGGCGTAGGCCATCTAGCCCTTCGAGCCTGTCCCGCCATTCAATAAGATCATGGCTGATCTGTCGTGTCTCAGTTCTGATGTGGGTATGCCGGCGTTGGACTGGCGTAAACACAGTAAAAAGTCTGACAACACCAGGTTTTAAGTCCAACCTATTTATTTGATAATATACTCACAAGCTTTCGGGGTTAGCCCCTTCGTCAGGTGAATGGAGAGTTCTGGCCTCAGACAGAGCATATAAAGCTCTAAACTGTCTGCTTTACATGCTCTGTCTAAGGCCAGAACTCTCCATTCACCTGACGAAGGGACTAACCCCGAAAGCTTGTGAGTATATTATCAAATAAATAGGTTGGACTAAAACCTGGTGTTGTCAGACTTTTTACTGTGTCTCAGTTCTACATTCCCGCCCTCTCCCCATAACCCTTAATCCCCTCGCTTATCAAAAACCCATCAACCCGCGTCTTAAAAATATTTAACGAGGCAGCCTCCACCACTTCAACGGGTAGAGAATTCCAGAGATTCACCACCCTTTGAGTGAAGAAGTCCTTCCTCAACTCCGTTCTAAACCCCCCCCCCCCTTTATCTTGAGGCTGTGCCCCCTAGTCCTACTGTCCTTTCTGAGAGGGAAGAGTCTCTCCACCTCTATCCTATCCATCCCATTCATCATCTTATATGTCTCAATGAGATCTCCCCTTATTCTTCTAAACTCTAACGAGTACAAGCCTAGTTTATTCACTCTCTCCTCATAGCCCCTCATAGCTCTCCTCATAGCTCTTGGTTCCTTCTCGATGAAAGGTATGCTTTGTCTGAATAGTGCACAATATACAATACTTTTTACTGTATGATAATACATGTGACAATAATAAATCAAATCAGATCAAATCATTCTCTTTGTTTCCACTCTGTTAAAGCATTTCATTGTTTTAACAACATCTTTTCTGTCTCCGCTGTTCATTATACGAGATAAAATAGACCCAGTTTGTCAATCCATTCCCGGTGTACAAACCCACACATTTCTGCTATCATCCTTGTAAATCTTCTCTGCAGCCTCTCCAATCCCTCGATATCTTTTGACAACATCCTGAATAAAACTGCTGTATTCTAAGTGTGGTCTAAACCAGGGGTCTCCAAACCCTGGCCCGTGGGCCACATCTGTCCCACAGTGAGCTGCATCCAGATCGGTGTTTGAAAACCGCTGTCTAAACCAATTATCATTACTGGTTTGGTGTAACTCCCCTATTTTAAATTCCCCTTTGATACAAACCCTAGAGTTTGGGTCACTTTTTTCCAGCAAGGCAAAGCTGCACCACAAATTTTATTGATTGATTTGGGAATTTGAAAGCAGCCAGACACTGGCACCAGTCAACACAGACACCTCCGAGCCAGCTGGTGCCAGGGAGGACTCTTTATCATATCCTGGGGGTCAGAGGGAGTCAACTGATTGGTGCATTCCCAAACATCAACATTTTGCAATCGAAGCAAAATGCAAGGGTTTTTGCAACTTCCTGTTTGATTCAGGGATGGTCCTTGGATGAGTCACACGGGGACATCACAGAGCAAGTCTACCCCTCACCCTGTACATCACAGTGAGATCAGACATCACAATCGGAGAGTGAATTGGGGGCAGGAGGCTGCACAGACTGAAGGAAAGGGAGCTGTACTGAGTGACAAACTGGCTGATCTGTCTCAGGGTGAATGTAATCAGGGTGAAGATCTAAACAGCTTTACTCTGTGATGGGAGTGTGAAGAATCAGATCTGAGATTCCTCTGTCCCTCTCCCCCTGTCCACTCTCTCCAATCCTGCACTGCCCATGTAATGTGACCTCCCCATCCTCCCTAACACCATCTACCTCATGTATCTTGTTCAACTTCTATCTTACCCCATCCCCTGGGGTATAGGACTGTTTACAATTTCCTTCTGCTAAAAGGAATGAAAGATATGGATTCCAAATTAACCCCAATAATCATCTCTGCCAGATAGTCTCCACCTTGTAAAGCATATCCTTCTCCCTCTCTGAGCACCCTCTCTCTTGTCCTCAACTTGTCCTCTCCTAATGTCTTTTTAATCTATGAATTTGATCCATTCCCACTCTTGTCGGCACTTATGGAGTGGAAAATCCCAGACAATGGGTGGAATGACCTCCTTCTATCCCACTTGTTTCTCTGGTGCCAGATGGGAGTAGGTGGCTGTCTCTATCGATATTCCTGAGTGACCTTTTCTTCACTGGGGAACCGATGCGAATTGTAAAAGAGACAATTGTGAGAGAGCTCAGCAATACCAGAAAAAAAATTAATCCCAAGTCAGATTGAAGTGGGCTAGAAAGCTCAGTAAGGAAAACAATGCGGGGATTACAAAGCATGACTTTCACACTCACCATCCCAGACTCCAGGAGCAGATGATTGGAAGATGCAGTTTGTACTGAGAGCTGCCCTCAGTTTTCAGGATGGAACATTAAGATCGGGACTGTTACTCCAGGAGTTCCTCACTCTGACTCTCACACTCACCCACACAAACTGCAACTGACCATCTTTCCACACCAACACTTTTCCCACTGGCAGCTGCTTGAGGATGTCTCCATTCTTCTCTCTCCCATCACCATGAGAAACTCTTTCCATCTTCTCCTCCAGCTCCGAGACCGAGCAGCCAGCCAATCCCTGTCTGCCCATCTCACTTGCCTCCACTCTGTCTGCTCGTGCAGCCTCCTGACTCAAATTAAACCCGTTTACAAACCTATTGTGATGTCTGATCTCACTGTGATGTACAGGGTGAGGCTCACACTGGCTCTGTGATATCACCGGGTGAGGCGTCCAGTTAAAGGGGCCTCTCCCCGATCAAACAGGAGGTTGCAAAAACCCTTCAACGTTTCATGGGTTGTAATAAGTTGATGTTGTGGAAAACACTAATCGCTTTCCACACTCTGTCACCCACTGGTTTGACACATCTCTGTCTCTACATCATATTCCCACACTGATTTGTGCCTCTAGTTAGTTTCACCCAGTTTATTGCCCACACTCTGTGTGTTTACAGACAGGATTTGTAATCTCCTCATTGTTTCCTCACCGAGCTTCCTAGTCCATTCCTATCTGATATGGGATTCATTATTTCTCTTGCACTGCCGAGCTCTCTCACTGCGTGCTCCTTATTCCATTAACATAGAACATAGAACATAGAACATTACAGCGCAGAACAGGCCCTTCGGTCCACGATGTTGCACCGGCCAGTTACAAAACAATGACCCACTAGCCTAAACCAATCCCTTTTCATCCATAAACCTATCCACAGATCTCTTAAACGCCCCCAAACTAGGTACATTTACAACTGCAGCTGGCAGGGCATTCCAGTCCCTCACCACCCTCTGGGTAAAGAACCTACCCCTGACATCTGTCCTATAACTACCCCCCCTTAATTTAAAGTCGTGCCCCCTCGTGCTAGCTTTCTCCATCCTAGGAAAAAGGCTATCACTATCTACCCTGTCTAAACCTCTAATCATCTTATATGTTTCAATGAGATCCCCTCTTAGCCGCCTTCTTTCCAGCGAAAACAACCCCAAATCTCTCAGTCTCTCCTCATAGGATCTCCCCTCCATACCAGGCAACATCCTGGTAAACCTCCTCTGCACCCTCTCCAAAGCCTCTACATCCTTCCTGTAATGTGGGAACCAGAACTGCACACAAAACTCCAAGTGTGGCCGCACCAGAGTTGTGTACAGTTGCATCATGACGCTGCGACTCCTAAATTCAATCCCCCTACCAATAAATGCCAAGACACCGTATGCCTTCTTAACAACCTTATCTACTTGATTCCCAACTTTCAGGGATCTATGTACACATACACCTAGATCCCTCTGCTCCTCCACACTATTCAAAGTCCTCCCGTTAGCCCTATACTCAACACATCTGTTATTCCTACCTATTCTTATTATTTCTTATTCTGGTGCCAGCCCCTCTTCCAACTGAGTTTAAACCTTCCCCAAGTTCACTGGTGAGCCTCCCTGTGTGGACACTGGTTCCAGTCCTGTTGAGGCGTAAGCATTTACAATAAACACTTTCTGCCCCAGAATTGTTCAAAGTGCCCCTGGAGACTGAAAACCTGTCTTCAAGGCAATTCTTGATTCTCCTTGTCTTCCCTTGCCTGCTCTCTGAGCCAGGATGAATTGGGAGCAGTCCAACATTTCTATCTGCAAATTTCTACTTCTTAACTTCCTCCCTAGCTTTTGAAAATCTGCATGTCCATCTGTCCACTGGACGGCTGGATGAGGTTGTTCAGGAGGCATGTTGGAAACATGACTTTATTAGCTGAGGCATTGGATATAAGAGCTGGGAGGTTCTGATGGTAATAAAATACTTATTAGGCCACTACTAGAGTACTGTGTGCAGTTCTGGTTGCCACGCTATGGAAAGGGTATGACCGCGCTAGAGAAGGTAGGAAGGAGATTAACTAGGATCTTGCCTGGGGGCTGGAGTCTTGCAGCTATGAAGGTGGCTGGTTAGGCTGAGGTTGTTTTCCTTAGCGCAGAGAAGGCTGAAGGTTCCTAATCAAGGCGTATATAATTTTGAGGGATATATGTAGAGATGATAGGAAAGAATCTTCCCCATTACGAGAGAGGTTCATAGAATCACAGAAACCCTACTGTGCAGAGGGAGGCCATTTGGCCCATCGAGCCTGTACTGCCAATAAGCTCATCCATGCCCCACCCCCACAACCCCACATATTTACCCTGTTAACCCCCCTGACACTAAGGGGCAATTTAGCATGGATAATTCGCCTAATCTGCACATCTTTGGACTGTGGGAGGAAACCGGAGCACTCGGAGAAAACCCACGCAGACACGGGGAGAATGTGCAAACTCCACACAGGCAGTGACCCAAGGTTGGAATTGAACATGCCCCTGGCGCTGTGAGGCAGCAATGCTAACCACTGTGCCACCCCACATATTAATTAATTAATATCCATGTGTCACACATTTAAGGTGATGAGCAGGGCATTTAGAGGGGATTTGAGGAAATGGTTTCTCACCCAGAGGGTGATGGGAATCTGGAACTCACTCCCTGAAAGCAGTAGAGGCGGGAACCCTCATAACATTTAAGAAGCATCTAGATGAGTACTTGGTACACCATAGCTTACAAGGCTATGCACAAAGTGATTAAAAAGTGGAATTAGAATAGATAGTTGTTTGATAGCCAACATGGGCTGAAGGGTCTCTCTTTGTGGTGTAAAACAACCGTTCAGTGCCTGCGGTCAGCCAGTCGTCCAATGAGAATGGAGGGCTAAATTCAGTTTGTAGGGTGTCGGAGTGTGTTCCAGGGATTTCGGGTGAGTATGTAAGAACATAAGAACATAAGAACATAAGAAATAGGAGCAGGAGTAGGCCATCTGGCCCTTCGAGCCTGCCCCGCCATTCAATAAGATCATGGCTGATCTGTCGTGGCTCAGTTCCACATTCCCGCCCTCTCCCCATAACCCTTAATCCCTTCTCTTATCAAAAACCCATCAACCCGTTTCTTAAAAATATTTAGCGAGGCAGCCTCCACCACTTCAACGGGCAGAGAATTCCAGAGATTCACCACCCTTTGAGTGAAGAAGTTCCTCCTCAACTCTGTTCTAAACCGCCTCCCCTTTATCTTGAGGCTGTGCCCCCTAGTCCTACTGTCTTTTTTGAGCGGGAAGAGTCTCTCCACCTCTATCCTATCCATCCCATTCATCATCTTATATGTCTCAATGAGATCTCCCCTCATTCTTCTAAACTCTAACAAGTACAAGCCTAGTTTATTCAGCCTCTCCTCATAGCTCAATCCCCTCAACTCTGGTATCAGCCGAGTAAACCTCCTCTGCACTCCCTCCAGGGCCAAAATATCCTTGCGCAGGTGCGGCGCCCAAAACTGCACACAGTACTCCAGCTGCGGCCTCACCAATGCCCTATACAGCTGCAGCAAGACCTCCCTACTTTTATATTCAATCCCCCTCGCTATGAAGGCCAGCATCCCATTCGCCTTCCTGACCACCTGCTGCACCTGCAAGCTGGGTGCGAGATTTTTCCTGAGCCCCCATTTCAATGGAAATGCATCTTTTCTCTCTCAGCTGTGGACTTTCCGGGGGTGATGCTTTCCTCGCTGAGAACGGGCTCAGGAAGCCACTCGAGCTGTGTTGCTCTCAACCTTCCAGAACTAAAGACCTCCTGACCTCCCAGATGTGACTACCCACCGCAACCAGGAAAGAAAGTTGGTATTTGCTGTACGGTTTGGCCTCAAGCTGGGTGGTGAAATGTCAGCGTCTGAATAATGCAGCCTGTTCACGTTCCCCTCAGTGGTCACTGGGTCACTCCAGACAAGGAGGAGATAGAATTGTGGGTGCATTCCCTTTTCTCTGAGTGACACGCGCAGATACCCTGTGCTCCCAGCCAGGAGGAACCAAGTTCATTCCACGGCTAAGAAAACAACAAAAAAATAAGTCGCAGCAACAATAATGCTTTCTCTCGAGGTGTTGAAATAAGTGTTGTTGACCTTAAAGTGAACCTGAACAAAGAAATAAATACCATTTGTGAAGTACAAGAGATTCTTTAAAAAGGATCCTCGCACATTAGGCATAGACTAAAATCATGAATAGGTCACTGAGACAATGGGACGGCGGCGCGGGCTCGTTGGGCCGAAGGGCCTGTTTCCCATGCTGTGTTGTTCTTTGTTCTTTGATCTTTGAAACTATGACAGGATGTAAAGGTCATTTCAAAGCAAATGTCACAATGATCCCATTGGCTAAAAGTTTGGGAAGTATATTAACCCTTTGCCGACAGATACCTACAACATTGATTATAAGAACCATGGTTCATACTTAGGGCTCACTGCAATAATCTCGCCTCCCTCCTGTAGAACATCACTGTGGGCTATATCTGGCCAATTCTTACCAATCTAGCTGGTTCTCGGGCATCAGGCTGCACGCGGGTCCTGAGCCCAATGGTGCCTGAGGCCCTATTATCCCAGAGGTGACCAATTAACAAGCTGCTTCCAGATGACCTGTCCAGTGGGTGACCTGCTCCAGTAGGAGGGTCAATGGGAGAGTCCAGAGCAGTTGGTGGGCAATGCCCACTGCAAGAGGTGGGCACAGCTGCTGGGAGTGGGACCTGCAAAGTTGTCTCATAGATGGTGGGCAACTCCACAGTGCCACCACGATCGCACCCACCCCACCCACTCAACTACCCCACCAACCACCTGACTGCTCCAACTTGACCTATTGCCCTGAATACCCGACCACGTTGATAAGCACTCAATAATCTTCCTGACCTGATCAAACTAACCCTAACCCAACCTGATTAACCCAACTTATCCCATTACTTGACCACTCCCGACCGGAATACCCTAGCAAACCTGACCTGATTTCCTTGTCCTGATCTGATCCAACTTATCCTCCGACCAGATCCAAGTACATCCCTGACCAACCACCTACACACTCAGCCATGCGCCCATCTACCCATTTACTCATTCATTCACTAACCAACTGTCATTCATTAAAAAACTGGACTTTCAAACATGTACCTGAATACGGCAACTCCTATCAGTTGGAGGGATTTGTCCTTTTCCCTGATTCAGCTCCACTCATTACTGGGATTCATCCACTGATCCCTCTTAGCTGGGATCAGATGATCTTGGTAGAAATAGAAAATCAAGTTGAGGCAGGAATCCCTTTGCATGGCTCAACGGCCGATTTCGGGCATTGAACTGGTTTTACTTTTGGGGCTTTCTTTTAAGAGAGGAATGCCAACCCAGATATCCAAAATTCTTTCCTCCTTTTCAATTCAAATCCTGGAATTTACAAGAGACCCGACTTCACGCTGGGCCTTGGATTCAGGTTCCATTTGAAAACTCGGTTTTTACTCAACACAATCAAAATCAGCCTCCCATCCATTGACTCTGTCTACACTCCCCGCTGCCTCGGAAAAGCAACCAGCATAATTAAGGACCCCGCGCACCCCGGACATTCTCTCTTCCACCTTCTCCCGTCGGGAAAAAGGTACAAATGTCTGAGGTCACGTACCGACCGACTCAAGAACAGCTTCTTCCTTGCTGCTGTCAGACTTTTGAATGGATTTGCCTTGTACTAAGTTGATCATTCTCAACACCCTCGCTATCACGAGCGATGAGGACCATTAGGGAATACAGCAGGATACAGATCAGTTGGAGACTTGGGCAGAGAGATGACAAATGGAGTTTAATTCAGACAAATGTGAGGTAATGCATTTTGGAAGGTCTAATACAGATAGGAAATATACAGTAAATGGCAGAACCCTTAAGAGTATTGATAGGCAGAGGGATCTGGGTGCACAGGTACACAGGTCACTGAAAGTGGCAACGCAGGTGGAGAAGGTAGTCAAGAAGGCATACGGCATGTTTGCCTTCATCAGCAGGGGTATTGAGTTTAAAAATTGGTGAGTCATGTTGCAGCTTTATAGAACCTTAGTTAGGCCACACTTGGAATCCAGTGTTCAATTCTGGTCACCACACTACCAGAAGGATGTAGAGGCTTTGGAGAGGGTTTTACCAGGACGTTGCCTGGTGTGGAGGGCATTAGCTATGCGAAGCTTGGAGAAACTTGATTTGTTCTCACTGGAGCGACGGAGGTTGAGAGGAGACCTGATAGAAGTCTACAAGATTATGAGGGGCAGAGTGGATAGTGAGAAGCTTTTTCCCAAGGAGGAAGAGTCAGTTACTAGGGGCATAGGTTTAACGTGCACGGGGCAAGGTTTAAAGGAGATTTATGAGGCAGATTTTTTACACAGAGAGTGGTGGGTGCCTGGAACTCACTGCCGGGAGAGGGTAGTGGAAGCAGATATAATAGTGACTTTTAAGGGACATCTTGACAAGTACATGAATAGGATGGGAATGAAGGGATATGGTCCCCTGAAGAGTAGGGGGTTTTAGTTAAGTTGGGCAGCATGGTTGGTGTAGGCTTGGAGGGCCGAAGAGACTGCTCCTATGCTGTAATCTTTTTGTTCTTTGACTGTAAACACTAGATTGCGGAGATTGATTGAATTCTTTGAGGAGGTAACTAAGTATGTAGACGAAGGTAGAGCAGTTGATGTCATATACATGGATTTTAGTAAGGTGTTTGATAAGGTTCCCCGTGGTAGGGTCATAAAGAAGATAAAGAGCTGTGGGATAGAAGGAAATGTGGCTGATTGGATAAGGTACTGGCTGTCTCATAGAAGACAGAAAGTGGTGGTGGAGGGAAAATTTCAGACTGGAATCCTGTTTCCAGCGATGTACCACAGGGATCAGTGCTGGGTCCTCTGGTATTTGTGATTTTTATCAGTGATGTGGAAGAGGGGGCTGAAGGGTGGGTTAGTAAATTTGCTGATGATACCAAGATTGGTGGAGTAGTGGATAAAGTGGAGGGCTCTTGCAGGCTGCAAAGAGACATTGATAGGATGCAGAGCTGGCAGATGGAGTTTAACCCTGATAAGTGCGAGTTGATTCATTTTAGTACGACAAACTGAATGCGAGATAAAAGGGTAAGGTACTGGGTGTGTACATTTATAATGAGAGGCTATGATCAAGTTGTATTTATAAGTAAATATGTTGGGTTTAAAATTTGCTTTAGAAGATAGGTATGGACTTGTCTTTTCAGGAGTTAAATTTCAAATGAGGAGTTTCAAAGGGGCAAGAGGTTTCACGACTTACCAAAGTTTCATAAGGAAATAGGGAAGGTTATTGACTCAAAAGTAGAAGCAACGGGAAAACATGAAACATTTTGAGATTTCGGAAAGATTGGGTTCAAGAAGAGGACAATGGAATCAGAGATTACAGGTGACAAAATATATTTCAGGGAAGTTTTTGAGCTGTATCGAGGTGAAATTTGCTGAGATGGTCTGTGTGTTCGGAGAAGGTGTTCGTGTTATAATAGCCATGCAGGCAAGCCAGAAAGGTCTTTATTTTCAGAATACAGTTTGTCTCATGGTTTCTGCAGCAGAATGGAAGAGTGGTATACCTTTACTGAAGTGACAGCAGCGGTGCCAAAGGAAATGTCACTGGATTTTTAATAGTTAATAATATAGACTGGAATTGTTGCCAAGAAGTTTACTTGTGTGTTCCAACCAAATGGAGAGAATGTTTTGTAACCGTAAGTTTAATCTTATGTGATTAAGTTTTTTGTTTGTCTCGTTAATAAATCTTTTTATTTAAATCCTAATAGTGTTCTTTGTTTGTGAGATCAGGAGCTTTACCTCTTCATTTTCTAATCAGGTTATGATTAATAAGAGAAATTTCCTTGGGTTTCTGTGATGTCTTTCATTGATTTAAAACAATTTAAGGAAGAAAACATATTGGTATTGATAAAACATGGTCATGATGTTGCAATATTGATGAAAGTACTGTTGTAATAACCTTCCAGTTCATTTGTATGTACAAGTTCCAACAGACAACAATGAGGTTAATGACCAGATTATAGACCCGAAACAGCAAGTCTCCCTCTCCACAGTTGCTTGCAGAGAACAGCCAGCATTTTTAATTAATGGGCAATTAATTTGCTTTATGGTGGTAAAGTTTGAGGGGGGAATATTGGCCCCAGACATCAGGGAGAATTCTCTTGCTCATCTTCAAGTAGTAACCACGGACTGACTGAGGTGGTGTCTTAGTTTTAGTGTCTCTCTGGAAAGATGTGTAATGGTTTTACATAGAGTATGCAATTGCAATGGCTGTGTTATTCTTTGTGAGTATCTTTTCAATGGTTCTGTAT
Organism: Prionace glauca; assembly: GCA_037974335.1. Taxonomy (NCBI): domain Eukaryota; kingdom Metazoa; phylum Chordata; class Chondrichthyes; order Carcharhiniformes; family Carcharhinidae; genus Prionace; species Prionace glauca. The sequence continues at coordinate 82,393,123 of CM075734.1, read as the reverse complement.
ACATCATTGCCAGAAGCAATGTGACATAGATAAATTATCATGATTGCAATCTTCATCAGTGTAGTTGCTTCTCATCTTGTGGAGCTGAGCGTACAATTGATTACCTGCTTAGTGACGTGAACTGAAGACAGAACATTTCTCCCAGACCGTGGAGCGATGCTTGATATGGAGAGAATATTCATTTATTCACTTTTCCATTAGTTATAAATTATTTATTATTGCCCAATGACAATAAATAATAAAGACCTTTGATAAGCCATTCTGAAGGTAATGTACTTACTGTCCAGAGATTGAAATAGAAAATTGTTTTTTATATAAATCTTGTAAGTTTTGATTGGGGATAAATAATTGCACAATTGATTTGATCAATTTTTTAAAATTATTCTGCGGATAGAGTGAGGATAACAGGTTCCACTCAGAAATCACACTGCTCAAACAAATTTTCTAATGTCAGTTCAGAGTTATACTGCTGGCTGTGAGTCTCTTTCAGGGCAATCACACATGCGCACGCATGTGACCATGTGTCCACTCTGCCACTGCTCACTAAAGGCCAGCTACACTTTGGTGCAAACAGGGACATCAGGAGGCCTTTCAGCCCCTCAGGCACACTCTGCCATTCAAGTGTATTCTGGCTGCCCTGAACCTCAGCTCCAACTTACTCTCCATATTCCCTTCTCAGTTGAGAATCTCTCGGTCTAAAACATTTCAACTATTGCAGTGTAATCAGACTGCAGAGGCAGAATCCCTTCACTAAAATCCCTTTATTTACAATCTCTAACAACATTACACAGGGTGCTCTCCATCAGCGGTCTACCTTTGGGGTGTCAGAAGAACTGACACTCCTGGTTAAATACAAGGAAATGACTCCCTTATTGGTCCATCAATTGACTCCTTAATCAGAGAGTTCATATTCCAATAGGCCAACCTCAATGGCCTGATTGAAGTCGTTACACGCAGAATCCATGGCCTTTTCTCAGAAGACTGCTCGAGATCTCTTTCCCTCTTACATCCTATCCTATCCCTTGTTAATACCATCCAATTAAATTGAGCGTTTATCTGTTGCCTCTGAATTATGATTGGCTCAGAAATGAATGGATGTCCCTCAAACCTCCTCCCTTTCACTACCAGTTTCTAAGTTGGTTGCCATCCAATCAAAGTGCTGGAGCGTGATGGGTTCTATTCTCAGAACACAAACTATTCAAGGCAAGCTCGTATTCTGGGCGATTTTGCAAGAGAATTGTTGATTTTTCTCAATAAAGGGGTTTTGAAACACATGCGGTGTGGTGAAGCCAGCTAATTGGTTCAGTGATAGTGAAAACAGTCAAAATGCAGGGACTTGCTGTGCTCCTTGGTGTGAAGAACAACAAATAATATTCCCTGTGAAATAATTCCCACACGACCAGTGTCCCCGCACCCAATATAGATTCATTGAAATGTTAGTAATACTCAGACAAACCCACCCCCGTATAGAGTATCATAAAATCACAGAATCTACAGTTAGAAGAAGGCCATTCAGCCCATCGAGCCTGTACCAACAATAATCTCACCCAGGTTCTGTCCTATCCCCAGAACCCTACATATTTACCCTCCTGATCTCCCTGACACTAAGGTAGCACGGCCAATCAACCTAACCCTCATCTTTGGACTGTGGGAGGAAACCAGAGCACAGGTGGCAGCAAAATTTGAACAGGAGAATGATAATTTAAAATTCAAGGCATTGATGAAGCGGAAACCTGTGTGAGTCACTGATCCTGGGGGCGTGAGTTAGAACATAAGAACATAAGAAATAGGAGCAGGAGTAGGCCATCTGGCCCTTTGAGCCTGCCCCGCCATTCAATAAGATCATGGCTGATCTGTCGTGGCTCAGCTCCACCTTCCCGCCCTCTCCCCATAACCCTTAATCCCTTCTCTTATCAAAAACCCATCAACCCGCTTCTTAAAAATATTTAGCGAGGCAGCCTCCACCACTTCAACGGGCAGAGAATTCCAGAGATTCACCACCCTTTGAGTGAAGAAGTTCCTCCTCAACTCTGTTCTAAACCACCTCCCCTTTATCTTGAGGCTGTGCCCCCTAGTTCTACTGTCCTTTCTGAGCGGGAAGAGTCTCTCCACCTCTATCCTATCCATCCCATTCATCATCTTATACGTCTCAATGAGATCTCCCCTCATTCTTCTAAACTCTAACGAGTACAAGCTTAGTTTATTCAGCCTCTCCTCATAGCTCAAACCCCTCAACTCCGGTATCAGCCTAGTAAGTCTCCTCTGCACTCCCATGATACACAGATTCCTTATGGTGGAGAACAAGAATCCAGCCACGTACTGGAATCCACTGAGTCTCAGGTGAACATGGATAATGGTTTCTGCTGAAACAGATGGGTGACCTTACGAAAGGAGAAGTGGGCCGCCGTCTTTCTGATGGATAGGATGTGGGATCAAAAAGTCGAGTTTGGGGTGAGATAGGACTCCAAGACAATAAAAAGACAGCAGTCAAGGAGAGAGGTGGAATCAGAAGCTAATGTGTAAAGACTTTAATCAGGGCCACAATTGAACCCGTTAGAGTACGAGCTCCCTGACTGAGGTAGTTAATACTGTCCAATCCAGGAGCTCTGTAGTGGTATATCATGTGGAGTGTCCAGTTACTGGCACTCAGTAACTTGGGGCGGTACAATGGCATAGTGGTTAGCCATGATGTGGGTATGCCGGCGTTGGACTGGCGTAAACACAGTAAAAAGTCTGACAACACCAGGTTTTAGTCCAACCTATTTATTTGATAATATTCCCACAAGCTTTCGAGGGGACTGCCTCTTCGTCAGGTGAATGGAGAGTTCTGGCCTCAGACAGAGCATATAAAGCACAGACAGTTTAGAGATTACTGATTAGAATGCGAATCCTTACACCTAACCTGTTGTTCAAGACCTGAAGTGGCTGATAATGTGAGTGGAAGGAGCACTGATCACAGTTTGAAGAGATGTGTATTGTCTCCAGACAGGACAGTAAGTGAGGTTTTGCAAACCCAGGCAAGTCACGGGGGTTACAGATAGTGCGACATGAACCCAAGATCCCTGTTGAGACCGTCCTCATGTGTGCGGAACTTGGCTATCAGTCTCTGTTCAGCGACTCTGCGCTGTCGTGTGTCGTGAAGGCCGCCTTGGAGAATGCTTACCCGAAGGTCAGAGGCTGAATGCCCGTGACCACTGAAGTGTTCGCCTACAGGAAGGGAACAGTCTTGCCTGGTGACTGTCGAGCGATGTTCATTCATCCGTTGTCGTAGCGTCTGCATGGTCTCCCCAATGTACCATGCTTCGGGACATCCCAGGGACCCAGATTTGATTCCAACCTCAGGTGACTGTGGGTGTTTGCACATTCTCCCCGTGTCTGCGTGGGTTTCCTCTGGGTGCTCCAGTTTCCTCCCACAGTCCAGAGGTGTGCAGGTTAGCTTGATTGGTCATGCTAAATTGTCCCTTAGTTTCAGGGAGAGTAGCAGGGTAAATAAGAAATGTTACCGGAATAGGGCCTGGGTGGGATTGTGGTCAGTGCAGACTCGATGGGCCAAATGTACTCCTTCTGTATTATAGGGATTCTATTCTACTCTAACCTCTGAGAACTCTTGATTTGATTTGGTTTATTATTGTCACATGTATTGGGATGCAGTGAAAAGTATTGTTTCTTGCGCGCTATACAGACAAAATTTATCATTCATAGAGCACATAGGGGAGAAGGGAAGGAGAGGCTGCAGAATGTAATGCTATGTTTATAGTTAGGATGTAGAGCAAGATCAACTAAATAGAAGGCAATCCATTGAAAAGTCTGATGGCAGCTGGGGAAAAGCTGAGTCACTTGGTATGTGATCTCAGACTTTTGTTTCGTTTTCCCAATGGATGAAGTCGGAAGAGAGAATGTCTGTGGTGCGTGGGATCCCTAGCTGCATGTCTGAGGCAGCAGGAAGTGTAGACAGAGTCAGTGACTGGGAGGTTGGTTTGCGTGATGGACTGTGCCATGTTCACAGCCTTTGTAGTTCCTTGCAGTCTTGAGCAGAGCAGGAACCATACCAAGCTGTGATACAACCAGAAAGAATGTTTTCTATGGTGCATCTGTAGAGGTTGGTGACAGCTGCAGCCGAAATGCTGAATTTCCTTAGCCTCTTGAGGATGTAGAGGTGTTGGTGTGTTTCCTTAACTCTCACCTTGGCGTGGAGGGACCAGGTCAGGTTGTTGGTGATCTGGACGCCTAGAAATGTGAAGCTCTTAATATTTCCACTTCACCGCTGTTGATATAGATAGGGGAATGTCCTCCACTCCTGAAATCGATGATTATCTCCTTTGTTTTACTGACATTGAGGGAAAGATTATTGTCTTCACATAATTTCATCAGATACTTTATTTCTTTCCTGTTCACCTCTTTCTCTTTTCTATAAACTTTCCAAATCTAGCCTCGTGCACAACCTTCACTTCCTGATCACGAGGTAAAGTTTCAACCAATTAAAAGTCCACACAATAAAGGTGGGCAGAGTTGCACTTTATGGTACATTAACCATAAATAGAGGTTTACAAGTATGAGGCAATGCATCTTGGAAGGTCCAATGCATGTAGGAATTATACAGTAAATGGCAAGACCCTTAGGAGCATTGACAGGCAGAGTGATCTGGGTGTACATGTCCAACAATCACTGAAAGTGGCAACACAGGTGGATAAATGAAAACACATGGCATATTTGCCTTCATCGGTTAGGGCATTGAGTAGAAAAATTGGCAAGCCATGCTGTATCTGTACAGAATCTTAATTCAGTCTCATTCAGAATATTGTGTACAATTCTGGTCACCACATACCAAAAGGATGAAGACACTTTGGAGAGGATACAGAGAGGTTTATCAGAATGTTGCTTAATCATGGAGTATTAGCTATAAGGAGAGTTTGTTCTCACTGGGAAGGTGGAGGTTGAGGGGTGACCTGATAGAGGTCTACAAGATTATGAGTGGCACGGACAGAGTGGACAGTCAGATGCTCTTTCCTAGGGTAGAAAAGTACTCGGTGACATAAGTTTAATGTGTGTGGGCAATGTTTAGAGGAGATGTGTGAGGCAATTTTTTTTCACACAGAGGCTGGTGAATGTCTGGAACGTGCTGCCTAGGAGGTGGTGGGAGCAAGTACGAAGGGGCAACTAGACAAATACATAAATAGGATGGGAATGGAAGGGTACAGACTCCATAACTACAAATGCTTTTAGTATAGTCAAGCATCATGATTGGCACAGGTTTGAAGGGCTGAAGGCCCTGTTCCTATGCTGCACTTTTCTTTGTTCTTTGTTCTAACGCTGCAGCTAAGATTCACTCAATGTCAACAAAGCAAAGGAGATTGTCATTGACTTCAGGAAGCGTAAAAGAGAACATGCCCCTGTCTACATCAATGATGATAAAGTAGAAAGTGTCGAGAGCTTCAACATTTTAGGTGTCCAGATCACTAACAACTTGTCCTGGTGTGTCCCCCCCACCCCGTGCTGACACTATAGTTAAGAAAGTCCACCAATGCCTCTAGTTTCTCAGAAGACAAAGGAAATTTGGCATGTCAGCTATAAAGCTTGCCAACTTTTACAGATGCACCATAGAAAGCATTCTTTCTGGTTGTATCACAGCTTGGTATGGGGTCCTGCTCTGCCCAAGGCCGAAAGGAACTACAAAAGGTTGTGAATGTAACCCAATCCATCACACAAACCAGCCTCCCATCCATTGACTCTGTCTACACTTCCTGCTGCCTCGGCAAAGCAGCCAACATAATTAAGGACCCCACGCACCCTGGACATTCTCTCTTCCACCTCCTTCTGTCGGGCAAAATATATAAAAGTCTGAGGACGCACACCAATCGACTCAAGAACAGCTTCTTCCCTGTTGCTGTCAGGCTTTTGAATGGACTTGCATTAAGTTGATCTTTCTCTACTACTACTTCTCTACTTCTTTTCTTTACTTCTGGAACACTACATTCTGCACGTCCTCATTTCCTTCTCTATGAACAGTACGCTTTGTCTGTACAGCGCACACAAAGCAATACTTTTCACTCTATGTTAAAATATGTGACAATAATAAATCAAGTCAAATCAAATCAAATCAAAATTCACACTGACAGCGCAGCGTAATTACAGCCTGGACTTTTGAGACGCCATCTGACCAGGATAGAGTGTGAAGCAGACTGAGAGCTCTCGGGGAAGGGATCTCGCTTGACTTGACATCAGATCCAAGTTGGGCTGACATTCCATTAATTCAGCATTGGTGCAAAGCCAAGACAGCTTCCCACCACATGTCAAAATGGGAGATATATGGGCAACTCACCCCACATCCTGGCAGGTGACAAGATTTAAATTTAAAGCTCACATTGAGCTATTTATTGAAAGAAAATCAGACTGGATTACGCCAACAGACAGGACTCCAGCACCACAATCTCTTCAACATCACACTGATCAAAATTAACACTTCACCGAGGCCTTCAAAATTATGAAATTGTTTGCGTGGGTAGGTATGGAAAAGATGTTTTCCATTGTGGTGATGTTCAGAGAACACACCGGGATATTCCACATCCAAGAAGGAAACCTTGAAATCTGTACTCACAGCGGAATTTTGCAATTCTGCATAACGTGAGGAAAGATGTGATGACCAATGAAGGATGTCCCAGCAATTTTGGAGATGATTTTACACTAAAGAGATGTTTAATACACAATAAAACACCCACATCAACACAAAACACACTTAATTAATGACTCTACACATAGGAGCAGGATTCCCTCAAAAAGAATCTAAGTACCCAGGACATAGATAGGATGCAGGAATGGGCGGAGAAGTGGCAGATAGACTTCAACGCGGATAAATGTGTAGTCGTCCATTTCGGCAGAACCAACGGGATGAACGAGTACACTATTAAGGGCAGGAGTCTTAGTAGCGTTGAAGAGCAGAAGGATCTCGGGGTCCGGCTCCACAGGACTCTTAAATCGGCCTCGCAGGTGGAGGAGGTGGTCAAGAAGGCGTATGGTGTACTGGCCTTCATTAATCGAGGGATTGAGTTTAGGAGTCGGGAGGTAATGCTGCAACTTTATAAGACCCTTGTCAGGCCTCATTTGGAGTACTGTGCGCAGTTCTGGTCGCCTCACTATAGGAAAGACGTAGAACCTATTGAAAGGGTGCAGAGGAGATTTACAAGGATGTTGCCTGGACTGGGAGGCATGCCTTATGAAGATAGGTTGAGGGAGCTGGGACTCTTTTCCCTAGAGAGGCGAAGGTTGAGAGGCGACCTGATAGAAGTTTATAAAATGTTGAGAGGAATAGATAGGGTGGACTCTCAGAGGCTATTTCCCCGGGTTGAAATGGTCGCTACAAGAGGACACAGATTTAAGTTGCGGGGAGGGAAGTACAGAGGTGATGTTAGGGGTAAGTTTTTCACTCAGAGGGTGGTGAGTGAATGGAATCGGCTGCCGTCATCGGTGGTGGAGGCGAACTCGCTGGGGTCTTTTAAAAGACTTCTGGATGAGTATATGGGGTTTAATGGGATGGGGGTTATAGATAGGTCTATAGATTGGTGGGGTTGATGTGATCGGCGCAACTCGAGGGCCGAAGGGCCTGTTTGTGCTGTAATGTTCTATGTTCTATGTTCTATGTACCCGATTTTACCATCAAGTTGCTCCTGTTTTCGGGCACAAAAACTTGGTAAAATCGGATGTGAGGCGGGTAACGCAATCCGTGACCACCTCTCCGCGCGTTCCCCCTTTACCAATGGCCGCGATCAGGACTGTGCTTGAAACGGGCGAGATGGGAGTTTAAATGGATTTGGATGTATTTAAATTGAATTAATGAGCTGCATGCCCAATTTTACCAGCACTTTCCCCTTTACCACCACGTTCGCCAATCAGAAATCGGCGCGAATCAGTCATGCTCAATAAAAGTCCAATTTGGGCATCCATCAGTGAGGATTAGTGAGGAGATAAGTACATGGCATCTGATGGTTCTCCGCTACTCATGGGTGTCCGGTTGTTACAGCCACTTTCTGTCTCTGGTTGGTGGTGGTTCTGCGAGTCTGTGGGGACTGAGGGGCTTTGTGGGAGTTGTGGGGAGTGTGGGGGGAATGATACTCAGCAGGGTATCTTTGATGTCCAGTTTGGAGTGCCAGCCCAGGTCTCAGCACTGACCTCGGGTCTTGTGGTGCTGCTGGGTCCTAGTGCACTCAGCACACTCCTAGCTGAAGGATGTGCACAAAGCCCTTGCAGACAGCACTGCTACAGCCTTTTGACTTGATTTGATTTATTATTGTCACATGTGATAACATACAGTGAAAAATATTGTTTCTTGTGCGCTATACGCACAAAGCATACCGTTCATAGAGAAGGAAACAAGACAGTGCAGAATGTACTGTTATAGACATAGCTAGAGTGCAGAGAAAGATCAACTTAATGCAGGGTAGGTCCATTCAAAAGTCTGACAGCAGCAGGGAAGAAGCTGTTCTTGAGTCGGTTGGGACATGACCTCAGAATTTAGTATCTTTATCCTGATGGAAGAAGGTGGCAGAGAGAATGTCCGGTCTCAACTTTACAAGGAGCTGCGATTGTGGGGAACCCCCATGGTTAGGGGAATTGGGGAGAGGGGGGTGGGCCGCTGTGATTATGGGAAGCATGTGGTTGGGGTAATTGGGGGCGCTGTGATTGTGGGGAGCATGTGACTGGGGGAATTGTGATTACAGAGTCATAGAGGTTTAAGCATGGAAACAAGCCCTTTGGTACAACTTGTCCATGCCACCTTTTTTTAAAACCCCTAAAATAATCCCAATTGCCAGCATTTGGCCCATATCCCTCTATACCCATCTTACCCATCTATCTAAATGCTTTTTAAAAGACAAAATTGTATCCGCCTCTACTACTATCTGTGGTTCCAGACACACACCCTCTGTGTGAAAACATTGCCCTTCTGGATCCTTTATATCTCTTCCCTCTCACCTTAAAACTATGCCCTCTAGTTTTAGACTTCCCTACCTTTAGGAAAAGATATTGACTATCTGATTGATAAATGCCCCTCAGTATTTTGTGGACCTCTATAAGATCAGCCCTCAATCTTCTATGTTCCAGCCTGTCCAGCTTCTCCTTATAACTCAAACCATCAAGTCCCGGTAGCATCCTAGTAAATCTCTGCTGCACTCTTTCTAGTTTAATAATATCCTTTCTATAATAGGGTGGCCAGAACTGCAAAACGTATTCCCAGTGTGACCTTATCAATGTCTTGTACAACTTCAACATAGAACATAGAACATAGAACATTACAGCGCAGAACAGGCCCTTCGGCCCACGATGTTGCGCCGACCAGTTACAAAACAATGACCCACTAGCCTAAACCAATCCCTTTTCATCCATAAACCTATCTACAGATCTCTTAAACGCCCCCAAACTGGGAGCATTTACAACTGCAACAGGCAGGGCATTCCAATCCCTCACCACCCGCTGGGTAAAGAACCTACCCCTAGCATCCGTCTTGTAGCTACCCCCCCTTAATTTAAAGCCATGCCCCCTCGTGCTAGCTTTCTCCATCCGAGGAAAAAGGCTATCACTGTCCACCCTATCTAAACCTCTAATCATCTTATATGTTTCAATAAGATCCCCTCTTAGCCTCCTTCTTTCCAACGAAAACAACCCCAAATCCCTCAGTCTCTCCTCATAGGACCTCCCCACCATACCAGGCAACATCCTGGTAAACCTCCTCTGCACCCTCTCCAAAGCCTCCACATCCTTCCTGTAATGTGGGGACCAGAACTGCACACAGTACTCCAAGTGCGGCCGCACCAGAGTAGTGTACAGTTGCAACATGACGCTGCGACTCTTAAATTCAATCCCCCTACCAATAAACGTCAACAAGACAATCCAACTCCTGTATTCAATGTTCTGATTGATGAAACCAAGCATGCCGAATGCCTTCTTCACCATTCAGTCCACCTGTGACTCTACTTTCAAGGAGCTATGTATCCCTAGATCTCTTTGTTCTGTAACTCTCCCCAACGCCCTCCCATTAACTGAGTAAATCCTGCCCTGGTTCAATCTACCAAAATGCATTACCTCACATTTGTTCAAATTAAACTCCACCTGCCATTCGTCAGCCCACTGGTCCCGTTGATCACTATGTCCACTATGCCACCAATCTTGGTGTCATCTGCAAACTTACTAACCATACCTCCTATATTCTCATCCAAATCATTCATATAAATGGCAAGTAACAGTGGACTCAGCACCAATCCCTGAGGCACACCACTGGTCACAGCCTCCAGTTTGAAAGCATCTGGGAAGCATGTGGCTGGGGGAAATGGTTGTGGGGGGGGGCGGAGTGGTCAGGGGGGCAGGGGCTGTGATTGTGGAGAACATTTATCTGAGATAATTGGGTGGGCTGTGATTGGGGGGGGCATGTGGCTGGGGGAATTGGGGGCAATGGCACTGTGATTGTTGATGGGCTAGCGGTAAACAGCATTCTATAATCTTTATGTGTGTTCCTCTCCTTCTCCCCTCCCTCCCTCTTCAGAGTGACGAGATGGCTTTCGCAATGCAACCAATAGAACATATGAACATAAGAAATAGGAGCAGGAGTAGGCCATCTAGCCCTTCGAGCCTGCTCTGCCATTCAATAAGATCATGGCTGATCTGAAGTGGATCAGTTCCACTTTCCCGCTTTCTCCCCATAACCCTTAATTCCCTTGTCTATCAGAAACCTACCTACTCGTGACTTAAACAAGGTAGCCTCCACTTCAACGGGCAGAGAATTGCAGAGATTCACCATCCTTTGAGTGGAGAAGTTCCTCCTCAACTCTGTTCTAAACTGCGCCCCCCCCAGCCTTTATTTTGAGACTGTGCCCTCTAGTCCTGCTGTCCTTTATAAGCGATCGAGCTGTTCTTTTGGTTGCTGAAGAGGTGGAGCTGAAAGAGGATGAATTGTGGGCACAGGAGGCCCGGGCCTTACCATTTAGAGGACCACAGGGAGACGACCACCAGAGGGAGGGTGTAGGAGAAGGAGGGAGCAGAAACCCTGACACAAACTCTGTGCACAAGTGTCCTTGAAGCAGATGTCAGACACCCCTGTGTGCTGACGTCTCCGACTCTGAAAGGGGATTGTGCAACACCTGTCCAATCTGTTGCAGGACCTGGCGCTCAGAGGTGGGGTGTGGGGCACCCAGTCTCGATGGCTGTCAAATTGATGGCCTCTGCATGGAGATCGGTCACCAGTGGAGTGTCCCAGGGATCTGTTCTGGGACCCTTGCTCTTTGTGATTTTTATAAATGACCTGGATGAGTAAGTGGGGAGACGGGTTGGTAAGTTTACTGACGACACAAAGGTTGGGGGTGTTGTGGACAGAGGGATGTCAGAAGTGGCAATGAGACATTGATAGAATGCAAGACTGGACGGAGAAGTGGCAGATGGAGTTCGACCCAAATAAGTGGGTGGCGATTCATTTTGGCAGGTCAAATAGGATGGCAGAATAAAATATTAATGGTAGGACTCTTGGCAGTGTGGAAGCTCAGAACGATCTGGGGTTCCAAGCTCATCGGATGCTCAAAGCAACTGCGTGGGTGCAGTGAGTGTGGGCAGTCAGGGGAGTGTGGGGGCAGTGAGTGTGGGCAGTCAGGGGAGTGCGGGGGCAGTGAGTGTGGGCAGTCAGGGGAGTGTGGAGGCAGTGAGTGTGGGCAGTCAGGGGAGTGTGGGGATAGTGAGTGTGGGCAGTCAGGGGAGTGTGGGGGCAGTGAGTGTGGGCAGTCAGGGGAGTGCGGGTGCAGTGAGTGTGGGCAGTCAGGGGAATGTGGGGGCAGTGAGTGTGGTCAGTCAGGGGAGTGTGGGGGCAGTGAGTGTGGGCAGTCAGGGGAGTGTGGGGGCAGTGAGTGTGGGCAGTCAGGGGAGTGTGGGGATAGTGAGTGTGGGCAGTCAGGGGAGTGTGGGGACAGTGAGTGTGGGCAGTCAGGGGAGTGTGGGGGCAGTGAGTGTGGGCAGTCAGGGAAGTGCGGGGGGGCAGTGAGTGTGGGCAGTCAGGGGAGTGTGGGGGCAGTGAGTGTGGGCAGTCAGGGGAGTGTGGGGGACAGTGAGTGTGGTCAGTCAGGGGAGTGCGGGGGAGCAGTGAGTGTGGGCAGTCAGGGGAGTGTGGGGACAGTAAGTGTGGGCAGTCAGGGGAGTGCGGGTACAGTGAGTGTGGGCAGTCAGGGGAGTGTGGGGCCAGTGAGTGTGGGCAGTCAGGGGAGTGCAGGTGCAGTGAGTGTGGGCAGTCAGGGGAGTGTGGGGGCAGTGAGTGTGGTCAGTCAGGGGAGTGTGGGGGCAGTGAGTGTGGGCAGTCAGGGGAGTGCGGGGACAGTGAGTGTGGGCAGTCAGGGGAGTGTGGGGGCAGTGAGTGTGGGCAGTCAGGGGAATGTGGGGGCAGTGAGTGTGGGCAGTCAGGGGAGTGTGGGGGCAGTGAATGTGGGCAGTCAGGGGAGTGTGGGGGCAGTGAGTGTGGTCAGTCAGGGGAGTGCGGGGGCAGTGAGTGTGGGCAGTCAGGGGAGTGCGCTTGCAGTGAGTGTGGGCAGTCAGGGGAGTGTGGGGGCAGTGAGTGTGGGCAGTCAGGGGAGTGTGGGGGCAGTGAGTGTGGGCAGTCAGGGGAGTGTGGGGGCAGTGAGTGTGGGCAGTCAGGGGAGTGTGGGGGCAGTGAGTGTGGGCAGTCAGGGGAGTGTGGGGGCAGTGAGTGTGGGCAGTCAGGGGAGTGTGGGGGCAGTGAGTGTGGGCAGTGAGGGGAGTGTGGGGGCAGTGAGTGTGGGCAGTCAGGGGAGTGCGGGGGCAGTGAGTGTGGGCAGTCAGGGGAGTGTGGGGGCAGTGAGTGTGGTCAGTGAGGGGAATGTGGGGGCAGTGAGTGTGGGCAGTCAGGGGAGTGTGGGGACTGTGAGTGTGGGCAGTCAGGGGAGTGCGGGGGCAGTGAGTGTGGGCAGTCAGGGGAGTGTGGGGGCAGTGAGTGTGGTCAGTGAGGGGAATGTGGGGGCAGTGAGTGTGGTCAGTGAGGGGAGTGTGGGGGCAGTGAGTGTGGGCAGTCAGGGGAGTGTGGGGGCAGTGAGTGTGGGCAGTCAGGGGAGTGTGGGGGCAGTGAGTGTGGGCAGTCAAGGGAGTGTGGGTGCAGTGAGTGTGGTCAGTCAGGGGAGTGTGGGGGCAGTGAGTGTGAGCAGTCAGGGGGAGTGTGGGGGCAGTGAGTGTGGTCAGGCAGGGGGGTGTGGGTGCAGTGAGTGTGGGCAGTGAGGGGAGTGTGGGGGCAGTGAGTGTGGGCAGTCAGGGGAGTGTGGGTGCAGTGAGTGTGGGCAGTGAGGGGAGTGTGGGGGCAGTGAGTGTGGGCAGTCAGGGGAGTGTGGGTGCAGTGAGTGTGGTCAGTGAGGGGAGTGTGGGGGCAGTGAGTGTGGGCAGTCAGGGGAGTGTGGGTGCAGTGAGTGTGGTCAGTCAGGGGAGTGTGGGGGCAGTGAGTGTGGGCAGTCAGGGGGAGTGTGGGTGCAGTGAGTGTGGGCAGTCAGGGGAGTGTGGGGACAGTGAGTGTGGGCAGTCAGGGGAGTGCGGGGGCAGTGAGTGTGGGCAGTCAGGGGAGTGTGGGTGCAGTGAGTGTGGTCAGTCAGGGGAGTGTGGGTGCAGTGAGTGTGGGCAGTCAGGGGAGTGTGGGGCCAGTGAGTGTGGGCAGTCAGGGGAGTGTGGGGCCATTGAGTGTGGGCAGTCAGGGGAGTGTGGGGGCAGTGAGTGTGGGCAGTCAGGGGAGTGTGGGGCCAGTGAGTGTGGGCAGTCAGGGGAGTGTGGGGCCAGTGAGTGTGGGCAGTCAGGGGAGTGTGGGTGCAGTGAGTGTGGGCAGTCAGGGGAGTGTGGGGCCAGTGAGTGTGGGCAGTCAGGGGAGTGTGGGGCCAGTGAGTGTGGGCAGTCAGGGGAGTGTGGGGCCAGTGAGTGTGGGCAGTCAGGGGAGTGTGGGGCCAGTGAGTGTGGGCAGTCAGGGGAGTGTGGGGGCAGTGAGTGTGGGCACTCAGGGGAGTGTGGGGTGCAGTGAGTGTGGACAGTCAGGGGAGTGTGGGGACAGTGAGTGTGGGCAGTCAGGGGAGTGTGGGGGGGGCAGTGAGTGTGGGCAGTCAGGGGAGTGTCGGGGCAGTGAGTGTGGGCAGTCAGGGGAGTGTGTGGGGGCAGTGAGTGTGGGCAGTCAGGGGAGTGTGGGGGGGGCAGTGAGTGTGGGCAGTCAGGGGAGTGCGGGGGCAGTGAGTGTGGGCAGTCAGGGGAATGTGGGGGCAGTGAGTGTGGGCAGTCAGGGGAGTGTGGGGGCAGTGAGTGTGGTCAGTCAGGGGAGTGTGGGGACAGTGAGTGTGGGCAGTCAGGGGAGTGTGGGGGGGGCAGTGAGTGTGGGCAGTCAGGGGAGTGTGGGGGCAGTGAGTGTGGGCAGTCAGGGGAGTGTGTGGGGGCAGTGAGTGTGGGCAGTCAGGGGAGTGTGGGGGGGGCAGTGAGTGTGGGCAGTCAGGGGAGTGCGGGGGCAGTGAGTGTGGGCAGTCAGGGGAGTGAGGGGGCAGTGAGTGTGGTCAGTCAGGGGAGTGTCGGGGCAGTGAGTGTGGGCAGTCAGGGGAGTGTGGGGGGGGCAGTGAGTGTGGGCAGTCAGGGGCTTGTTGGTGACAAATACTTGTGAGAGTTTTTGAAGGCTGCTTTCAATTGAGTGTCATTTATCCCTCTGGGTGCTGATGAGCTGGTATTTAATAAGCTGCAGTGTGCAGTGGACGGGGGAGTCCTGTACTGAAGGCTTCCATTCAAGACAGGGAATGATCCCAATCTGGGGTTGTGCGTTTCAGCACAACACAAGTTTTCTGCAAGGCAGCAGTGAGGACAGTGTGTTCAAGGGATGGAGGAACTGGGTACCCGCATTATCCAGATCTATGGCGGCCTGGAGTGAGCGAGCAGCAATGTCTGTATGGAGGAGGGGACCAGCGATGTGTGTGGGGGGTTGTGAGGACAGCAATGAGGCCAGTGATGTGTGTGAGATGGCGGGGGTGGTGTGGGGACCGGTGATGTGCAGGGGCGGGGGGGTGGGGGGGGGAGGGGGGGGGGGGTTGGAAGGCAGTGATCTGGAGGTCTTTTCAGCGATCTCCCAGGGGTATGTGCATGCGTAGGTTCCCGCTCATCCCATTGATTACAGGCTCTTTGGTGTGAATAGGTCCCACCCCCTGGGTTTTTAATGATATTCACGATTGTGACCTCTGCGTTGTGCAGAGTGGGGATTCAGGTCTGGAGCTTTACTGAGAAAACTGTCGTAATCTGGACCAGTTTCCCTGCCAATTCAGCACTGTCAGAAAAATCTCCCCCGCTGTGGGTGTATTCTCTATTCCGTACAACATCACTTTAAATTAATAACGTTTATTTGGTGATACAAATGCTGTAATCTCCTCGGATAAAGTTATTTGCCAATTTCCTTTTAACAAGTCTATTTTCATAATGAATTCTGACTGCGCCTCTTTATCAATACAGCTCTCCAAATGTGGAATTGGGAATCAGTGCCTCTTCCTGTGGAACTTCCTAAAGTCCACACACAGTCTCTGTGTTCAGTCCGGTTTTGGTACCATTTATGGATAACATTGGAATAGTTGAGGTTAGAGGGTTATTAGTTTGGTTCCACTGGTCGGCGCAACATCGAGGGCCGAAGGGCCTGTACTGCGCTGGAATGTTCTATGTTCTATAGGTGTGGGGGGGGTGGGGGCGGGTACATAACAAAGTCACTAATAAATCTAATATCGTAAACAGGAGAAACTTTGCTGCTAGAGAATGTTCAGAATGTGGAACAAAGCAAGCAGCTGAGATGAATAACCTGGATGCATTTTAGAATCAGCTTGACAAGATTGTGAGGGAGGAAGGTTGTGATGAGAGGGTGGGAAATTTGGGTGGGGCGTGAACACTGGCATCGGTGAGTTGGGGTGAATGGCCTGTTTCTGTGCTGGAAATTCAATGTGATTCATGCATCATCCTTTCCAAGCACTGCATTCCAGATCACAATGATTCACTTCACAAAAAATAATTTACTCTGCCTCATTTACTTTGATTTGATTTGATTTATTATTTTCACATGTATTAACATACTGTGAAAAGTATTGTGTCTTGCGCACTGTACAGACAAAATGTATCGTTTATCGAGGAAGAATGGGATGCTGGCCTTCATAGCGAGGGGGATTGAATATAAAAGTAGGGAGGTCTTGCTGCAGCTGTATAGGGCATTGGTGAGGCCGCAGCTGGAGTACTGTGTGCAGTTGTGAGCGCCGCACCTGCGCAAGGATATTTTGGCCCTGGAGGGAGTGCAGAGGAGGTTTACTAGGCTGATACCAGAGTTGAGGGGATTGAGCTATGAGGAGAGGCTGAATAAACTAGGCTTGTACTCGTTGGAGTTTAGAAGAATGAGGGGAGATCTCATTGAGACGTATAAGATGATGAATGGGATGGATAGGATAGAGGTGGAAAGACTCTTCCCGCTCAAAAAAGACAGTAGGACTAGGGGGCACAGCCTCAAGATAAAGGGGAGGCGGTTTAGAACAGAGTTGAGGAGGAACTTCTTCACTCAAAGGGTGGTGAATCTCTGGAATTCTCTGCCTGTTGAAGTGGTGGAGGCTGCCTCGCTAAATATTTTTAAGAAGCGGGTTGATGGGTTTTTGATAAGAGAAGGGATTAAGCGTTATGGGGAGAGGGCGGGAAGGTGGAACTGAGCCACGACAGATCAGCCATGATCTTATTGAATGGCGGGGCAGGCTCGAAGGGCTAGATGGCCTACTCCTGCTCCTATTTCTTATGTTCTTATGTTCTTAAGAGACAAGAGGGTGAAGAATGTAGTGTTACAGTCATAATTACAGCGCAGCGAAAGATCAATTTAATGCAAGGTAAATCCATTCAAAAGTCTGACAGCAGCAGGGAAGAAGCTGTTCTTGAGTCGGTTGGTACCTGACCTCAGACTTTTGTATCTTTTCCCCGATAGAAGAATGTGAAAGAGAGACTGTCCGAGGTGTGTGGGATCCTTAATTATGTTGGTTGCTTTGCTGAGGCAGCGGGAAGTGTAGACAGAGTCAATGGATGGGAGGCTGGTTTGTGTGATGGACTGGGCTACATTCACAACCTTTTGTAGTTCCTTGCGGCCTTGGGCAGAGCAGCAGCCCATACCAAGCTGTGATACAACCAGAAATAATGGTGCATCTGTAAAAGTGGGTGAGAGTCGCAGCTGACATGCCAAATTTCCTTAGCCTTCTGAGAAAGTAGAGGCGTCAGTGGACTTTCTTAACGTAGCGTCAGCTTAGGGGGACAAGGACAGATTGTTGGTAATCAATTGTCATTTCCTGGAACAACAGGAAATGCTGGCCCATGTGGCCTGGTGATCCTTGACCTGAAAGCAATACTAGGAGGAAGGAAGCTAAGGTCAAAAGCCATGAGGCCAGGCACAAAGGAGAATGAAGGCAATGAGCACACAGATGCAAACACAAAACTGGCCAAACTGTGTTCTGAACTGCTTAATCCTAGAATCCCTACAGCGCAGAAGGAGGCCATTCATCCCATTGAGTCTACACCTATTCTTGCTGATAAAGTAACGTACTCGGCCCTTTCCCCCCTTTATCCCCGTAACTCCACATGGCTAATGCCTAATCCATCTAATCTACATATCTTGGGACACTAAGAGGCAATTTAGCATGGCCAATCCAACTAACCTGCACATCTTTGGACTGTGAGAGGACACTGGAGCACCTGGAGGAAACCCACCTGGACAGTTACCCAGGGCTGGATCTGAACCCAGATCCCTGGTGCTGAGAGGCAGCAGTTCTAACCACTGTGCTATTATGCTGCATATTATTGGTTGGTTGTTAGAGAGGGAACTCTGGAAAATTACAAGAGTGCCTTCACCGAAGGAAGAGAAGGGTTAGAATAATAGATAATAAACCTATCCATGAAACTCAGAATATATTGTGGAAGAGTGTTCCTGATCCACCCTGCTGGAATAAAGTGAACTGTATCGCTCCGTAGTGCCATATGCCTGTGGTTATCGAAGATATACTTTTGTTGCATCAACAATTTAAAGTGAAACTCACCTTTTTATTTGATGTATCATTTCAGACCAGAAGATCATAAGATATAGCAGCAGAATTAGGCCATTCGGCCCATTGAGTATGCTCTGCCATTCCATCATGGCTGATATGATCCTTATCCCCATTCTCCTACCTTTTCCCCTTAACCCTTGATCCCCCCACTGATCAGGATATCTACTCATGTCTTAAAGGCACTCAGTGACTGAGCCTCCACAGCCCTCTGTGGCAATGAGTTCCACAGATTCACCAGCCTCTGGCTGAAGAAATTCCTCCTTGTCTGAGTATTAAAGAAGTGTCCCCTACACTCCGAGGTTGTGTCCTGGAGTTGTAGTCTCACCCACCAGCGGAAGCATCTTCTCTATTTCCACTCTATCCAGACCTCTCAGTATTTGGCAAGATTCAATCAGATCCTTCTTAACTCTGTCTTGTTTGTTTGGGTTTAATTTGCATTGGTTCTGATTTGTGTTAAAGTAATAACAACGCAGTGTGGAATCTGGTTAGTAATTCCTCATTTGGAGGCTACTGGCTAATTCACTTCACAGTTCCTCAATGGGGATTAACACAATGTCTGACAATAGAAAGGTATCTTCGATGAGCTGGCTTTCCCAGATGACAAATGGTTGATAAAAACATGATGACAGTAATAACAGAGTGATTGATGAGCGTTGCGATAGAGGTGGATAGCAATATTTACTCTCTTTCTCCCTTTCATATTATGGAACAAATTGACTCATATTTGGTCGCAGTTCAATGGACACCAGGTACCTTGCTCAGCCCAGACTCCTGATCTACATTGCGAGAAAGCACTCAGTCAGAAAAACAATTCCTAATGGCCTCAACACCATGTCCTGTTAAAATATTCGTAGAAAATCCAATATTGATAGAGCACCTTTCCTCTTAGAACCTGGGTATGAACACGAGAGGTCATCATTTAAGGGTGAGGGGGGAGAGGTATAATTTGGAGGTGAGAAGAAGGTTCTTTACGCAGAGAGTTGTGGGGGTCTGGAACGCGCTACCGGGTAGGGTGGTGGAGGCAGGAACGTTGGACTCGTTTAAGATGCAGTTAGATAGGCACATGAGTGAAACGAGAATGGAGGGATATGGTAGGGGATATTAAATAGGGTTAAACCTCAGGAGACACCGGAAAGGCAGGCTGTAAGATTAATATTTTTGTCTTTATTCCACAGGTGGAGGTCCACCTCGTGTCAAACGAGGGGCATTCACACGGCGGGTCGTGCCTGGGCTGCTCTTGGAAGTTCCAGGAGTGGCCTAGTACTTCGTGTCGGTGTGTGTGCTTGATCCTGGACCGGTAGATGGGCGCCGCAACAGCTCAGTGACTAGCACTGCTGGCTGTGCAGGCACATGGATTTGGGACTGTGTCTGTGGGAGTTTGCGCATTCTCCCTGTGGTTGCGTGGGTTTCCTCCGGGCGCTCCGGTTTCCTCCCACACCCCAAAGATGTGCTCTCAGGCTAATCGGTTTTTACCAAATTGACACTATTTCTTCCCTGAATCTGACTGAGTAGGGTTCCATTCATAGATATGCAGGGTAGAATAGGTGTAGGGTGATGTGGCGGCGCGGGCTCGTTGGGCCGAAGGGCCTGTTTCCCGTGCTGGGTTGTTCTTTGTTCTTTGTATGAAAAAGCTACAGCAAAAAAAAGAGGCCATTTGGTCCATCTTGTCCATGCTAGTCTAAGGACATGATGTGGGTATGCCGGCGTTGGACTGGCGTAAACACAGTAA
Organism: Prionace glauca; assembly: GCA_037974335.1. Classification (NCBI taxonomy): domain Eukaryota; kingdom Metazoa; phylum Chordata; class Chondrichthyes; order Carcharhiniformes; family Carcharhinidae; genus Prionace; species Prionace glauca. Next base: position 82,373,314 of record CM075734.1, on the reverse strand, counting down.
AAAGTCTGACAACACCAGGTTTTAGTCCAACCTATTTATTTGATAATATTCTCACAAGCTTTCGAGGGGACTGCCTCTTCGTCAGGCCAGAACTCTCCATTCACCTGACGAAGAGGCAGTCCCCTTGAAAGCTTGTGAGTATATTATCAAATAAATAGGTTGGACTAAAACCTGGTGTTGTCAGACTTTTTACTGAGTCTAAGGACACACAGTTGTCCTTTCTAATCCCACCTTCCTGCACCTGGCCCATAGCTCTGTAGCTTAAGGTGCAGATCCAGGAACTTACTAAAAGGGTTTAGGGTCTTTGCCCCACAACCAATTTGGGCAGCAAATTCCAGACACCCACCACCCTTTGTGTAAAAAAGTTCTTCCTCATGTCTTTGTTTACACCTTTGGCCACTTATCTTGAATCTATGGTTCTAGAATTCTTCACCAAGGGAAACAATATTATCCTGTCCATTGTACCACTTCCTCTCAGTAAACCCAACCTTCAACCTTCCTTGTTTCATGGGGAAAAAAAGCAACCTATCCCATCTCTCCTCATAGCTACACTTTTCTAGCCCTGGCCACATTCTTGTGAACCTCCTTCACATTCGCCCCAGATTATCACTCAGGACCATCATCCCAAAGCTCACAAATGCAATGCCCTTACACGTGGCTTTTACCTCTGTTCAGGAAAACTATGAATTTCAGTCCATACTCGAGACCTGAGCACAGAATCAGGCCAATACTTACTCTCAGTGCAGTGCCAGAGGGGGGAGTGCTGCATTGTTGAAGATGCCACTTTTGGTAAGATTTTTCAACTCACACCTTGCCTGCCCTCTGGGCTAATGCACACGATCCCATTCCACAATTTCAAAAACGGGCAGGGGAACCTTGTTCCGTGCCCCGGGCAAACACTTATCTCTCAACCAATATTCAAAACAGATTGGGTGCCATGTTACGACTTTGTTCAGACGAGGCTCATAAGTTCTGCCCGAGACCAACGGAGAATTCTGTTCTGCAAGCCTAGCCCACCCTGGGATCGGGGGGCCAGGCGAGGCAGTAACATTCTGGCCATTATGGAGTTACTGTGTGCAAACTGATGGTTGCAATTGCCACATTAAAACACTGACTACGCGCCAATGGTTGTAAAGCTGTTAGTGAGGTTACAAACGGTGCTACATAAATGCAAGTCGCTCATTCTTTTACCCTATAAACAGTGAACCTTCCAGTTTCCTGATCGGTCTCATTCAGCAGCGTGAAGTGGAACTTTGATTGATAGTCAACAATGAAAAATAAGTTATTATTCACTGACAGAAACAAAATGATATTTTTTTGCGTTAAATTTATTCATTGAATTCCACATTTTTTTCTGTTTACCTGAGAAAAGATTGGAATTTTTAAACTTAAGGCAAATGTCCATTCAGTTTATCAGTTCCGGCTGTTTTCATACATTCTGGAAATGAGCTGATAGTCCACATTTGGTATAATTCTCTGCAGAGATTAAAGAATCGTAAGAATGAGTGATGAATCCAATGAATAGAATTTTTTTTTCTGGTTTCTAGATTCTCAGGCCAAGGGCTTCGTGATACTGAATCCGTGGGGAATCATTTTTAATCCGTTGTTATAAAGTTGTTGGCGCACAGCACAAGATAGAAAGTAAACATTGTTCCAACTTGCAGAGGCAAGAGAGAGCAAGACTTGCATTTATATAGCGTCATTCATAACCTCAGGTTAATTACGTGCCTTTTTTTGAAATGTGGTCACTTTGTAACATTGGGGAACATCCCATTGGGTTCTTGCTGCTACTTTCACATTGGTTTTGCTTTGATTTGATTTATTATTGTCACATGTATAAACATACAGTGAAAAGTATTATTTCTTGCGTGCTACAAGACAAAACATACCATTCATAGAGAAGGAAAGGAGAGAGAGTGTAAAATGTGGTGTTACAGTCATAGCTAGGATGTAGGGAAAGATCAACCTAATGGAAGGTAAATCCATTCAAAAGTCTGACAGCAGCAGGGAAGAAGTGTTCTCGAGTTGGTTGGTACGTGGCCTCAGACTTTTGTATCTTTTTCCCGACGGAAGAAGGTGGAAGAGAGAATGTCCAGGGTGTGTGGGGTCCTCAATTATGCTGGCTGCTTTCCTGAGGCAATGATAAGTGTAGACAGAGTCAATGGATGGAAGGTTGGTTTGTGTGATGGATTGGGCTACATTCACAGCCTTTTGTAATTCCTTGCGGTCTTGGCAGAGCAGGAGCCCATACTAAGCTGTGATACAACCAGAAAGAGTGGTTTCTATGGTGCATCTGTAAAGGTTGTTGAGAGTCACAGTTGACATGCCAAATTTCCTTAGTCTTCTGAGAAAGTAGAGGCATTGGTTGGTTTTCTTAACTATAGTGTCGGCATGGGGAGACCAGAACAGGTTGCTGGTGATCTGAACACCTAAAAATTTGAAACTCTCGACCATTTATACTTTGTCCCCATTGATGTGGACAGGGGCATGTTCTCCTCTACACTTCCTGATGGAGCAGACCATTGGAATGCTGAACATGTGGTCCCGGTGCCTGGACTGGTCTGGTGGAGAACTGCACTACAATCCACAGAGCATTTCTGACATCAAAGCCATCTGGAGTGGCATGGTGGCACACTGGTTAGCACCGCTGCCTCTCAACACCAGGGACCCGAGTTCAATTCCAGCTTTGGGTGACTACTTGTGTGGAGTTTGCACATACTCCCCATATCTGCGTGGGTTTCCTCCAGGTGCTCCAGTTTCCTCAAAAAGTCTAAAAATGTGCAGGTAAGGTTGATTGACCTTGCTAAATTGTCCCTTAGCGTCAGAGGGATTAGCAGGAAAAATGTGTAGGATTATGGGAATAAGATCTGGGTGGGATTGTAGTTGGTGCAGACTCAATGGGCCGAATGGCCTCCTTCTACACGACAAGGATTCTATGAACTGCTGCACCACACACAACCTGACACTTCAAGAGGCAGGAACTCTCTGAGGAGGAGATGGAAGAGGGACACATTTCCCCCATGATGAGTATATGGAGGTGATCCAGGAATTAGAGGCTTTGGAGGGCGCAGAGGTTGGCTACAGTTGCAGAAAGTGCAGAAATGCTCAGAATATATTGAGTGCTGCCAAGTTCTTGGATGTGAAAATGAAGGCCAATGAAAACATCCTTTTAACGTGCCCTGCACCCCTGTCAGACCACTGGATGCTCACACCTTCATTGATCGGGCTCTTGTGTCGGGGAGGGGGTGGTTGACCTCATCCCAATGTCTCAGAAGGCTGATGGTGACATGTAGTTGGGACAGTGCATTGTTTCTCAAAGAGGTTGGTGAATGTCTGACTCCGGTCTGGCTGAATGCAGGACAACGTAGGGAGTTCCTGATCTCGACTTCTCTTTCTGAATGTGTGTCCCCGAGGCTCAAGGACACCAAAGGCTGTTACGCTGCTCTCATTTGGGTCCAGCCGCTGGGTCACACACGCAGAGGGCACACATTGACAATGACTGGGCCGCTGCTCTGAACACTGTGGAGAACATCCACTTTATGAGGGACAAATTCTGTATTCTGTCACGGTGCGAAGACACCAACCAATGAGCTGCAACTTTGCAGACAGCAGATGGTGGAGCTCTGGACTGAATATCGAGTGAAACATGAACACACTTTTCCCCTGATCTCATGAGACTGGGAGCCATGGAGAGGAGCATTAAGTGAGCTTATTTCCAAATATGGGCACAAAATTATACAGTCAAAGAGTCACAGAGGTTTACAACATGGAAACAGGCCCTTCAGCCCAACTTCTCCATGTTGTTCTTTTTTAAAAATCCTTAAGCTAGTCCCAATTTCCCACTTTTGACCCACAATCCCTCTCTCACCATCTCACTCATGTAGCTGTCTAAATGCTTTTTAAATTGTATCCACCTCTGGAAGCTTGTTCCAGACACTCACCACCTTCTGTGTGAAAAAAATTGCCCCTCTGAACCCTTTTGTATCTCTCTCCTCTCATCTTAAATCTATGCCTTTTAGTTTTAGACTCCCCCATCTTTGGGAAACAATGTTCAGTTGATCTATGTCCCCTCATTATTTTTAAGATCTCTATAAGATCTCACCCTTCAGCCTCCTACGCTCCAGGGAAAAAAGTCCCAGTCTATCCAGCCTCTCCTTATAACTCAAACCACCAAGTCCCGGTGGCATCCTAGTAAATCTTTTCTGCATTCTTTCGAGTTTAATAATATCCTTTCTATAATAAGGTGACCAGAGCTGTACACAGTATTGCAAGTGTGGCCTTATCAATGTCTTGTACAACTTCAACAAGATTCCCCAACTCCTATACTCAATGTTCTGACCAATTTATCTTAAATGTTTCATTTGCAAATCTTGTGCCATCTGTGAAATTCATCACTCTCTGGGAGTCTTTGGTGACAACAGGTGTGACTAGAACCTCAAGCTGTTCAAACTTGAGCTCAGGACCTCCAAGACGATGAGACAGCATGAGTGACAGCGGACCATCCATGAGAGATACCCGCAATTTCTGGTGAACTGGTGCGGCGATAATAATCTCTCCCTCAATATAAACAAAATGAAAAAGATTTTCATCAACTTCAGAAAGTGTAGAGGAGAACAGGCCCCTGTCTACATCAGTGGGAATGAAGTGGAAATGGTCAAGAGTTTCATGTTTTTAGGTGTCCAGATCACCAACAACTTGTCCTGGTCCCCCCATGCTGACACTATAGTTAAGAAAGTCCAACAATGCCTCTACTGTCTCAGAAGACTAAGGAAATTTGGCATGTCTGCTATGACTCTCATCAACTTTTACAGATGCTCCATTGAAAACATTCTTTCTGGTTGTATCACAGCTTGGTATGGGCTCCTGCTCTGCCCAAGACCGCAAGGAGCTACAAAAGATCTTGAATGTAGCCCAATCCATCATGCAAACCAGCCTCCCATCCATTGACTCTGTCTATACTTCCTGCTGCCTTGGCAAAGCAGCCTGCATAATTTCAGGACTCCATGCACCCTGGACAATCTCTCTTCCAGCTTTTTCTGTGGAAAAATAGATGCAAAAGTCTGAGATCACGTATCAACCAACTCAAGAACAGCTTCTTCCCTGCTGCCACCAGAATTTTGAATGGACTTACCTCGCATTAAATTGATCATTCTCTACACCCTAGCTATGACTGTAATGCTACATTCTGCACTCTCTCCTTTCCTTTCCTATGAACAGTATGTTCTGTCCGTATAGAGCGCAAGAAATAATACTTTTCACTGTATGTTAGTACATGTGACAATAATAAAACAAATCAAATTAAATCATAAGCTCTAGCAGCAGGTCACTGACAGACAGTGAGAGGTCAAGAGAGTAGGAAGATGGCAAACAGGAAAAGGAGGAAAAGGCAGGAAGCTGGCAGGAGAGTTCAGGGTGTGAGAACCTCTCTCAGATACTCAGTGTTGCTGGGAGTGACGAGACCTTAAAAGAGTGTAGTCTGAACAACAGCATCAATGGACAAGGGGCTGTACAAGACAGAACACAAAGTGTGGAAATGCAGGAGATTCCGCAGTCAGGCAGACAGATCAGCATTTCTGTAAGTGTCATTGTGAATCCTTCATGGTGCATAACCTCCTGCTTCCAGGGTAAAGGACACCATGGAAAGGGGGCAGAACATTCTGCAAAGGGGAAGAGAGTGAGCCAGATGCTGTATCCAACACGTAGAGGGAGCAGGAATTGAGATTCCGAGGTAGATTTACAGCAGCTTGGGAAGATGTGAATAAGCAGAACCTTAAAGGTGCCAATGTCTCGATTACACCCAGTTCCACATGCTCACAAGAATAGAAATAGGAAGATTAAGGGGGTCTGTTTGGCTTGAAGTGTGGGGCAAGAGGGAGGGTTTCAGTGTCTTGGGGCATTCTGAACAATTCTGGGGCAGGAAGTGTCTATTCCAAAGGGACGGCTTACACGAATGCCCACGCAGGGAGGTCACCAGTGAACTTGGGGAAGGTTTAAACTAAGTTGGAAGAGGGGCTGGCACCAGAATAAGAAATAGAATAATGGAATAAGGAGCACGCAGTGAGAGAGCTCAGCAGTACGAGAGAAATAATGAATCCCGTATCAGATAGGAATGGACTAGGAAGCTCGATGAGGAAACAATGAGGAGATTACAAATTCTGTCTGTAAACACACAGAGTGTGGGCAATAAACTGGGTGAAACTAACTAGAGGCACAAATCAGTGTGGGAATGTGATGTAGAGACAGAGATGTGTCAAACCAATGGGTGACAGAGTGTGGAAAGCGGTTAGTGTTTTCCACAACATCAACTTATTACAACCCATGAAATGTTGAAGGGTTTTTGCAACCTCCTGTTTGATCAGGGAGAGGCCCCTTTAACTGGACGCCTCACCCGGTGATATCACAGAGTCAGTGTGAGCCTCACCCTGTACGTCACAGTGAGATCAGACATCACAATAGGTTTGTAAACGGGTTTAATTTGAGTCAGGAGGCTGCACGAGCAGACAGGGTGGAGGCAAGTGAGATGGGCAGACAGGGATTGGCTGGCTGCTCGGTCTCGGAGCTGGAGGAGAAGATGGAAAGAGTTTCCCATGGTGATGGGAGACAGAAGAATGGAGACATCCTCAAGCAGCTGCCAGTGGGAAAAGTGTTGGTGTAGAAAGATGGTCAGTTGCAGTTTGTGTGGGTGAGTGTGAGAGTCAGAGTGAGGAACTCCTGGAGTAACAGCCCCGATCTTAATGTTCCATCCTGAAAACTGAGGGCAGCTCTCAGTACAAACTGCATCTTCCAATCATCTGCTCCTGGAGTCTGAGATGGTGAGTGTGAAAGTCATGCTTTGTAATCCCCGCATTGTTTTCCTTACTGAGCTTTCTAGCCCACTTCAATCTGACTTGGGATTAATTTTTTTTCTGGTATTGCTGAGCTCTCTCACAATTGTCTCTTTTACAATTCGCATCGGTTCCCCAGTGAAGAAAAGGTCACTCAGGAATATCGATAGAGACAGCCACCTACTCCCATCTGGCACCAGAGAAACAAATGGGATAGAAGGAGGTCATTCCACCCATTGTCTGGGATTTTGAAGAGAGGCTGAATAAACTAGGCTTGTACTCGTTAGAGTTTAGAAGAATGAGGGGAGATCTCATTGAGACATATAAGATGATGAATGGGATGGATAGGATAGAGGTGGAGAGACTCTTCCCGCTCAAAAAAGACAGTAGGACTAGGGGGCACAGCCTCAAGATAAAGGGGGGGCGGTTTAGAACAGAGTTGAGGAGGAACTTCTTCACTCAAAGGGTGGTGAATCTCTGCAATTCTCTGCCCGTTGAAGTGGTGGAGGCTGCCTCGCAAAATATTTTTAAGAAACGGGTTGATGGGTTTTTGATAAGAGAAGGGATTAAGGGTTATGGGGAGAGGGCGGGAAGGTGGAGCTGAGTCACGACAGATCAACCATGATCTTATTGAATGGCGGGGCAGGCTCGAAGGGCCAGATGGCCTACTCCTGCTCCTATTTCTTATGTTCTTATGTTCTTATGTTGTTATAAGTGCCGACAAGAGTGGGAATGGATCAAATTCATAGATTAAAAAGACATTAGGAGAGGACAAGTTGAGGACAAGAGAGGGTGCTCAGAGAGGGAGAAGGATATGCTTTACAAGGTGGAGACTATCTGGCAGAGATGATTATTGGGGTTAATTTGGAATCCATATCTTTCATTCCTTTTAGCAGAAGGAAATTGTAAACAGTTCCTATACCCCAGGGGATGGGGTAAGATAGAAGTTGAACAAGATACATGAGATAGATGGTGTTAGGGAGGATGGGGAGGTCACATTACATGGGCAGTGCAGGATTGGAGAGAGTGGACAGGGGGAGAGGGACAGAGGAATCTCGGATCTGATTCTTCACACTCCCATCACAGAGTAAAGCTGTTTAGATCTTCACCCTGATTACATTCACCCTGAGACAGATCAGCCAATTTGTCACTCAGTACAGCTCCCTTTCCTTCAGTCTGTGCAGCCTCCTGCCCCCAATTCACTCTCCGATTGTGATGTCTGATCTCACTGTGATGTACAGGGTGAGGGGTAGACTTGCTCTGTGATGTCCCCGTGTGACTCATTCAAGGACCATCCCTGAATCAAACAGGAAGTTGCCAAAACCCTTGCATTTTGCTTTGATTGTAAGAAGTTGATGTTTGGGAATGCACCAATCAGTTGACTCTCTCTGACCCCCAGGATATGATAAAGAGTCCTCCCTGGCACCAGCTGGCACGGAGGTGTCAGTGTTGACTGGTGCCAGTGTCTGGCTGCTTTCAAATTCCCAATCAATCAATAAAATTTGTGGTGCAGCTTTGCATTGCTGGGAAAAAGTGACCCAAACTCTAGGGTTTGTTTCAAAAGGGAATTTAAAATAGGGGAGTTACACCAAACCAGTAATGATAATTGGTTTAGACAGTGGTTTTCAAACACCGATCCAGATGTGGCCTGGTGCGGGACAGATGTGGCCCACGGGCCAGGGTTTGGAGACCCCTGGTTTAGACCACACTTAGAATACAGCAGTTTTATTCAGGATGTTGTCAAAAGATATCGAGGATTGGAGAGGCTGCAGAGAAGATTTACAAGGATGATAGCAGGAATGTGTGGGTCGATTCCCGGCTCGGGTCACTGCCTGTGTGGAGTTTGCACATTCTCCTCGTGTCTGCGTGGGTTTTCTCCGGGAGCTCTGGTTTCCTCCCACAGTCCAAAGATGTGCGGGTTAGGTTCATTGGCTATGCTAAAATTGCCCCTTAGTGTCCTGGGATGTGTAGGTTAGAGGGATTAGCAGGTAAATGTGTAGGGGTATGGGGATAGGGTCTGGGTGGGATTGTGTTCGGTGCAGACTCGATGGGCCGAAGGGCCTGTTTCTGCACTGTAGGGTTCTATGTTCTATGTTCTATACACCGTCAATGGATTGACAAACTGGGTCTATTTTATCTCGTATAATGAACAGCGGTGACAGAAAAGATGTTGTTAAAACAATGAAATGCTTTAACAGAGTGGAAACAGAGAGAATGATTTGATTAGATTTATTATTGTCACATGTATTAACATACAGTAAAAAGTATTATTTATTGTGCGCTATATAGATAAAGCATACCGTTCATAAAGAAGGAAAGGAGAGAGTGCAGAATAGAGTGTTTCAGTCATAGCTGGGGTGTAGAGGAAGCTAGTGAGTTCACTATCAATTAAATTGGTTAGACTTAAACCTGGTGTTGTCAGGCTTTTTACTGTGTAGCGGAAGGTCAACTTAATGCAAGGTGGGTTGGGTCCATTCAAAATTCTGACAGCAGCAGGGAAGAAGCTGTTCTTGAGTCAGTTGGTACCTTTTGTATCTTTTTCCCGAACGGACAAGGTGGAAAAGAGAATGTCTGGGGTCCTTATGCTGGCTGCTTTGCCGAGGCAGTGTAGACAGAGTCAATGGATGGGAGGCTGGTTTGCACGATGGATTGGGCTACATTCACGACCTTTTGTAGTTTCTTGTGGCCTTAGGCAGAGCAAGAGCCATATCAAGTTGTGATACCACAAGAAAGAATGCTTTCTATGGTGCATCTGTAAATGTTGGTGAGAGTCGTAGTGGACATGCCAAATTTCCTTAATTTTCTGAGAAAGTAGAAGTTTAGGTGGGCTTTCTTAACTATTGTGTTGACATGAGGAGATCAGGACAGTTGTTGGTGCTCTGGACACCTGAAACTTTGAAGCTCTTGACCCTTTCAAATTAATCCCCATTGATGTAGACAGGAGCAAAATTCTTCTTCACGTTTCCTGAAGTTGATGGCAATCTCTGGTTTGTTGACATTGAAGGAGAGAATATTGTTTCCACACCAATTCAACAGATTCTCTATCTCATTCCTGTACTCTCTGTCTCATCATTGTTTGAGATCCAACCCACCACGGTGGGTGCCGTAAGCAAACTAGAAAATCAAATTAGAGAGGAATTTGGCTGCACAGTCATAGGTGTATAAGGAGTATCGTAGGGGGCTGAGAACACAGTGTTGTAGGTGTTGTGGATGATCGTGAGGACGAGGAGGAGGTGTTGTTGCCTAGCCTTACTGATTATGGTCTGTGAGTTAGGATGTTCAGGATCCTGTCGCAGAGGAAGGCCCAGGCCACAGTGTTTGGAGATTAGTTTTGTGGGAATGATAGTGTTGAAGGCTGAGCTGCAGTCAATAAAGAGGAGTAAGAGCTGACTCCTTGTTATCTAGGTGTTCCAGAGTTGAGTGCAGGGCCAAGGAGACGGCATCTGTTGTGGACCTAAAATAGTGAAAGGCAAACTGTGGAGGATCCAGGTAGTCCGGGAGGCTGGAATTGATTTGTGCCATGACCAACCTTTTGAAGCACTTCATGATGATGGATGTCAGAATTATCGGCCGATAGTCATTAAGGCACGCTGTTTGGTTGTTCTTAGATACGGATGATGGTTGTTTTCATAGAGCAGATAGAGACATTCGATTGTTGGAATGAGAGGTTGAAGCTGTCTGTGATACCTCCATTATGGGGAAGAGGACAACTAGAGGATAACTAAGATAGTCACCCAGAAATCCAATATGGAATCCAGGAGAGACTTCTTTACCCAAAAAATGGTGAAGATATGGAACTCAATCCCAGAGGGATTTACTAGGCTGATACCGGAGTTGAGGAGGTTGAGCTATGAGGAGAGGCTGAATAAACTAGGCTTGTACTCGTTAGAGTTTAGAAGAATGAGGGGAGATCTCATTGAGACATATAAGATGATGAATGGGATGGATAGGATAGAGGTGGAGAGACCCTTCCCGCTCAGAAAGGACAGTAGGACTAGGGGCACAGCCTCAAGATAAAGGGGGGGGGCAGTTTAGAACAGAGTTGAGGAGGAACTTCTTCACTCAAAGGGTGGTGAATCTCTGGAATTCTCTGCCCATTGAAGTGGTGGAGGCTGCCTCGCTAAATATTTTTAAGACGCGGGTTGATGGGTTTTTGATAAGAGAGGGGATTAATGGTTATGGGGAGAGGGGCGGGAATGTGGAACTGAGCCACGACAGATCAGCCATGATCTTATTGAATGGCGGGGCAGGCTCCAAGGGCCAGATGGCCTACTCCTGCTCCTATTTCTTATGTTCTTATAAGCGAATGAGGGAAAACTGGACAAGTGTCTGAGAGGGAATGAATAAATCGAAGCTGGATTCGGATGTGAGGAACTGGGAGGAAGCTGGATTGGATTATAGAAAAATGTGTCAATTCATCAACTTCAGGATCTTTCATCCTCAGTTTAGCTCAGAGCCTGTGGCCAGGAATGTTGATGTGGAAATGCCGGCATTGGACTGGGGTAAGCACAGTAAGATGTCTCACCACACCAGGTTCAACTCCAACAGGTTTATGTGGCAGAAGGAGCTTTTGGAGTTCTACTCCTTCAGGTGAATGAGGGGTTTGTCCACAAACAGGGTGTATACAGACACAAACTCAATTTACAAGATAATGGTTGGAATGCGAGTCTTTACAGGTAATCAAGTCTTTAAGGTACAGGCAACATGAGAGAAGAGAGCGTTAAGCACAGATTAAAGAGATATGAATTGCCTCCAGCCAGGAATGTTAGCGAAATTTTACAAGCCCAACAAGTCATGGGGGTTACAGATAGTGTGACGTGAACCTAAGTTCCTGTTGAGACCGTCCTCATGTGTGCGGAACTTAGCTATCTGTTTCTGCTCAGCGACTGCGCTGTCGTGTGTCGTGAAGGCCGCCTTGGAGAATGCTCACCCGAAGATCGGAGGTCGAATGCCCGTGACCACTGAAGTGTTCGCCAACAGGAAAGGAACAGTCTTTCCTGGTGATTATCGAGCAGCATTCATCCATCCCTTGTCGTAGCATCTGCATAGCCTCCCCAGTGTACCAAGTCTCGGGACATCCTTTCCTGCAGCGTATCAGAAAACGTTAGCCAAATTCCAAGAATATGTACTGTCTACCTGGTGGATGGTGTTCTCACCTGAGATGGTGGCATCCAGTCGATGATCCGGCATGTCTTGTGTCTTGCAGAGGTTGCTGTGGCAGGGTTGTGTGGTGTCGTAGTCACTGTTCTCCTGAAGGCTGGGTAGTTTGCTGCGGACAGTGGTCTGTTTGAGGTTGTGGGGTTGTTTGAAGGCAAGAAGTGGGAATGTGGGAATCGAGATATTCTTCTTCATCGATGGCACGTTGAAGGTTCCGGAGAAGACGTTGGAGCTTCTCCACTCCGGAGAAATGACTGAACACATTGACGAAGGAAGTGCCGTGGACGTAGTGTACATGGAAGGCGTTTGATAAGGTCCCCCATGCAAGACTTCTTGAGAAGGTGAGAGGGCATGGGATCCAAGGGCCTTTGGCCTTGTGGATCCAGAACTGGCTTGCCTGCAGAAGGCAGAGAGTGGTTGTGGATGGGGCTTTTTCTGAATGGAGGTCAGTCACCAGCGGAGTGCCTCAAGGATCTGTTCTAGGACCCTTGTTGTTTGTTATTTTCATAAATGACCTGGATGAGGAAGTGGAGGGATTGGTAAGTAAGTTCGCTGATGACACTAAGGTCGGTGGTGTTGTAAAGCTGGTCTGGAAGGATGGCAAAAGTTGCAGCAGGACATAGATAGGATGCAGGACTGGGCGGAGAAGTGGCAGATGGACTTCAACGCAGATAAATGCGTAGTCGTCCATTTTGGCAGAACCAACAGGATGAACGAGTACACTATCAAGGGCAGAAGTCTGAGTAGTGTTGAAGAGCAGAAGGATCTAGGGGTCCGGGTCCACAGGACTCTTAAATCGGCCTCGCAGGTGGAGGAGGTGGTCAAGAAGGCGTATGGTGTACTGGCCTTCATTAATCGAGGGATTGAGTTTAGGAGTCGGGAGGTAATGCTGCAACTTTATAAGCGGAGTGCCTCAAGGATCTGTTCTAGGACCCTTGTTGTTTGTTATTTTCATAAATGACCTGGATGAGGAAGTGGAGGGATTGGTAAGTAAGTTCGCTGATGACACTAAGGTCGGTGGTGTTGTAGCTGGTCTGGAAGGATGGCAAAAGTTGCAGCAGGACATAGATAGGATGCAGGACTGGGCGGAGAAGGCCTCATTTAGAGTATTGTGCGCAGTTCTGGTCACCTCACTATAGGAAAGATGTAGAAGCTATTGGGAGGGTACAGAGGAGATTTACAAGGATGTTGCCTGGACTGGGAGGCATGCCTTATGAAGTTAGGTTGAGGGAGCTGGGACTCTTTTCCCTGGAGAGACGAAGGTTGAGAGGCGACCTGATAGAAGTTTACAAAATGTTGAGAGGAATAGATAGGGTGGACTCTCAGAGGCTATTTCCCCAGGTTGAAATGGTTGCTACGAGAGGACACAGATTTAAGGTACAGGGAGGGAAGTTCAGAAGTGATGTTGGGGTAAGTTTTTCACTCAGAGGGTGGTAAGTGAATGGAATCGGCTGCCGTCAGTGGTGGTGGAGGCGAACTCGCTGGGGTCTTTTAAAAGACTTCTGGATGAGTATATGGTGTTTAATTAGATTGAGGGTTATAGATAGGTCTGTAGGTTGGTAGGTGTTGATGTGATCGGCGCAACTCGTGGGCCGAAGGGCCTGTTTGTGCTGTAGTGTTCTATGTTCTATGTTCTAAATACTGAACGATGTAGGTTCTCAGTCAACCGTGTCCAGTGTTTGTCTTCTGAATAGGTTGGTGTGGGTTTTTGCTTTGGCACATCGGAACTGTCGATCCATATCCTGTTCTTATGAGGGCATCTTTCAGCATATGTAGGTGTCTGTTGTGATCCCCCTCATCCTGTGTATATGGATAATTAGGAACTAGTTTCTGAGGCAGAGGGTTTAGATGGTGTTTATAAAGCAGAAATCAACTGTCATGTTGTTCGGGAATGCACCAATCAGTTGACTCCCTATGACCCCCAGGATATGATAAAGAGTCATAAGAACATAAGAAATAGGAGCAGGAATAGGCCATCTAGCCCTTCGAGCCTGCCCCGCCATTCAATAAGATCATAGTTGATCTGAAGTGGCTCAGTTCCACTTTCCCGCTTTCTCCCCATAACCCTTAATTCCTTTGCCTACCAAAAACCTATCTATCCGTGACTTAAAAATATTTAGCGAGGCAGCCTCCACCACTTCAATGGGCAGAGAATTCCAGAGATTCACCACCCTTTGAGTGAAGAAGTTCCTCCTCAACTTCGTTCTAAACTGCTCCCCCCTTATCTTGAGGCTGTGCCCTCTAGTCCTGCTATCCTTTCTAAGCGGGAAGAATCTCTCTACCTCTACCCTATCCATCCCTTTCATTATCTTATACGGCTCTGTAAGATCCCCCCTCATCCTTCTAAACTCCAACGAGTACAGACTCAGTCTATTTAGTCTCTCTTCATAGTCCAACCCCATCATCTCCAGTATCAGCCTAGTGAACCTCCTCTGCACTCCCTCCAAGACCAAAATATCCTTACACAAGTGCAGCGACCAAAACTGCACACAGTACTCCAGCTGCGGCCTCACCAGTGCCTTGTACAGTTGCAGCAAGACCTCCCTGCTTTTATATTCTATCCCCTTCGCTATAAAGGCCAACATTCCATTCGCCTTCTTGATCACCTGCTGCACCTGCAGACTGGGTTTTTGTGACTCATGCACAAGGACCCCCAGGTCCCTCTGCACCGTAGCATGCTGCAGCTTTTCGCCCTTTAAATAGTAATCCCTCCTACTATTATTCCTGCCAAAGTGGATAACCTCACACTTGCTAACATTGTACTCCATCTGCCAGGTCCTCGCCCACTCGCTCAGCCTATCCAGATCCCTCTGCAGACTTTCCACACCCTCCACGCAATTTGCTTTTCCACTCATCTTCGTGTCATCAGCAAGTTTCGACACCCTACACTCAGCCCCCTCCTCCAGATCATCTATATAAATGGTAAATAGCTGAGGCCCCAGCACCGATCCCTGCGGCACTCCACTAGTTACCAACCGCCAATCAGAATAGTACCCATTGATACCAACCCTCTGCCTCCTATTAGACAGCCAATCCTCTATCCATGCTAACATCTTACCCCCAACTCCATGCCCCCTAACCTTCTGAAGCAACCTTTTGTGCGGCACCTTATCAAACGCCTTCTGAAAATCGAGAAACACCACATCCACCGGTTCCCCTCTGTCTACCGCACTAGTCACATCCTCATAGAATTCCAATAAATTTGTCAAACACGACTTCCCCTTAACGAATCCGTGCTGCGTCTGCTCTATCAAACAATTCTTCTCTAGATGCCTCACTATTTCTTCTTTGGTGAAGGATTCAAGCATTTTTCCAACAACAGACGTTAAACTAACTGGCCTATAATTCCCTGCCTTTTGCCTGCTACCTTTTTTAAACAGCGGTGAAACATTAGCCGTTTTCCTATCTTCTGGCACTTCCCCGGAATCCAGCGAAGTTTGGTAAATAATCACGAAGGCGTCTACTATCACCTCTCCCATTTTCTTCAGAACCCTGGGATGCATTCCATCTGGTCCTGGGGACTTGTCCACCATCAGTCCCACTAGTTGATCAAGCACTACCTCTCTAGTGACAGTAATCGCATTCAGGCACTCAACTGTTACCACCCTTCTATCTTTAATATCCGGCAAACTATTCGCATCCTCCTCCATGAAGGCTGAGGCAAAAAACTTATTTAAGGCCTCAGCCAATTCCTCATCTCGCACCACTAAATCCCCCCTCTCATCCTCTAAGAGTCCTCCCTGGCACCAGCTAGCTCGGAGGTGTCTGTGTTGACTGGTGCCAGTGTCAGGCTGCTTTCAAACTCAAATTAATCAATAACATTTGTGGTGCAGTTACACAAACACAGCAATTATCTTCGGTTAGAACATATTTAGAAAACTTCAGGCAGTTTTATTCATGGTGTGGACTCGATAGGGTCTTTTAAGACACTTTTGGATAAGTACATGGAACTGTGGGCCAAAGGGGGCCTGTTCGTGCTATAGTTTTTCGATGTTTGTATGTGTTATTCAAGGGTATTGAGGGACTGGAGAGGCTGCAGAGAAGATTTACAAGGATGATAACAGAAATGTGTCCATGCTTGTGGGCTCTGAGCAATCTCAGCCAGGGTTCCACCGTGTGACTGAAGAGAAGATTCTCGAGGGGGAAAGACTCCGGTTGGTTTATTTTCCAATGGTGAGGAATGGGATTGGCTGCTTAAATCCCAATCACCAACCCATCGTTCCCAATCCACTCCACACCACTGGGTGAATCCTCAGCACCAGCTTGTACCATGTCCCAGGATATGATAAAGAGCCCTCCCTGGTACCAGTTGGGTGGAGGTATCTGTGTTGGTTGGTACCAGTGTCAGGCTGGTTTCAAACACCAATTGCTAGAGATTCATAAAAATCCTCAAATATCCATAGAACCCTACAGTGCAGAAACAGGCCCTTCGGCCCATCGAGTCTGCACCGAACACAATCCCACCCAGACCCTATCCCCATATCCCTGCTAATCCCTCTAACCTACACATCCCAGGATACTAAGGGGCAATTTTTTAGCATTGCCAATGAACCTAACCTGCACATCTTTGGACTGTGGGAGGAAACCGGAGCACCCGGAGAAAACCCACGCAGACACGAGGAGAACGTGCAAACTCCACACAGACAGTGACCTGAGCCGGGAATCGAACCCAGGATCCTGGAGCTATGAAGCAGCAGTGCTAACCACTGTGCTACCATGCCGTTTCAAATCTGAAACTCTGCAAAGTTATTCCAATGTTGTGGATGAGACCAACTAAGAAAGGCCACTGGGCATCCCATCTCTGCCAATCCATTGCAAAGTGTTGCATGGAACCACCGTACCAGCTTGTTCTGAGAGTCCCAGGATATGGTAAAGAGTCTTCCCTGGCACCAGCTGGCACAGAGGTGTCAGTGTTGACTGGTGCCAGTGTCAGGCTGCTTTCAAACACCAAATCAATCAATAAAATCTGTGATGCAGTTCAGCATCGCCAGAGAAAAGGTGAACCTTTTCAAGAGAGAATTTAAAATAAGGGAGTTACACCAAACCAGCAATGATCTTTGGTTAGACCACACTTAGAACCCTGCAGGCAGTTTTATTCAGCATGCTATAAAAAGGATATCGAGGGACTGGAGAGGCTGCAGAGATTTACAGGGATGATAGCAAAAAGGTGTGGGTTTATATAACGGGGATGCATTGACAAGCGGGGTCTATTTTATCTTGCAAGAAGACAGGGGTGACCAAATAGAAGTTGTTAAAATTATGAAACACTTTGACTGAGTGGAAACAGAGAGAATGTTTCTTCCAATGGGGAAAGAGGATAACTAGAGGCAATCGATCCAAGATAGTCACCAGAAATCCAATAGGGAATTCAGAGGAAACATCTTCATCCAAAGAATGGTGAAAATCTGGAACTCCGGGAAGGGTCATTTCCAATCCACTCCACACCACTGAGTGAAACATCAGCATCAGGTTGTATTATGATCCCCAGGATATTATAAAGAGTCTTCCCTGGCACCAGTTGGGTGGAGGTGTCTGTGTTGACTGGTGCCAGTGTCAGGCTGCTTTCAAACACCAACTGCTGGTGTTTCACAAGTGCCCTTCACTGAGACACACGTCCCAGCCTCTGGTCACTCCAGCACAGCCCTCCATCATTTCAGCTTTTTCATGTTTAACATGAGGGTGAGACAGAGTCTGAAACTGTGGCTTCCAGAATTCCCCTCACTGGGAGTTTGAGCTCAGGCTTGAGCTTTTACAAAGGCTCTTCAGTGAACGCTTTGAGATATGCGTGGTGTTGACTGGGGGAATGAATTTCAGTAAATGAACAATTCAGAGAAAGGATTGAGGTGAGTTTCTGTTCAAGTTGGATCAATATAGAAACAGGAACAACCGATCAACTAGTTTCAAGTGTTCGGTCTATGTTTGTCTTGTTGGTGCCAGTACGGAGCGAGAGAGCGGATAGTTGGGAACTAGCCTCTGAGGCAGGGGATTTAGATGGTGTAAATCACTTGTCTTGTAGTTCAGGAATGCACCAATCAGTTGACTCCCTTTGTCCCCCAGGATATGATAAAGAGCCCTCTCTGGCACCAGTTGGCACGGAGGTGTCTGTGTTGACTGGTGCCAGTGTCAGGCTGCTTTCAAACACCAATTGATAAATTAGTGCCACAGCTTGTCATGGCCCGGGAAAAAGTGAACCAAACACCAGGTTTCATTTCAACAGGGAATTTAAGATAGGGAAATCACCCCAAACCAGCAACACAGAACCCCACAGGCAGGTTTATTCAGGATGTTAGAAAAAGATATCGAGGGACTGGAGAGGCTGCAGAGAAGATTTACGAGGATGATAACAGAAATGTGTCCATGCTGTGGGCTCTGAGCAATCTCAGCCAGGGTTCCACCGTGTGACTGAAGAGAAGATTCTCGAGGGGGAAAGACTCCGGTTGGTTTATTTTCCAATGGTGAGGAATGGGATTGGCTGCTTAAATCCCAATCACCAACCCATCGTTCCCAATCCACTCCACACCACTGGGTGAATCCTCAGCACCAGCTTGTACCATGTCCCCAGGATATGATAAAGAGCCCTCCCTCGTACCAGCTGGCACAGAGGTGTCTGTGTTGGTTGGTACCAGTGTCAGGCTGCTTTCAAAACACCAATTGCTAGAGATTCATAAAAAGCCTCAAATCTGAAACTCTCCAAAGTTATTCTAATGTTGTGGGTGAGACCAACTAAGAAAGGCCGCTGGGCATCCCATCTCTGCCAATCCATTGCAAAGTGTTGCATGGAACCACCGTACCAGCTTGTTCTGAGAGTCCCAGGATATGATAAAGAGCCGTCCCTGGCACCAGCTGGCACAGAGGTGTCTGTGTTGGTTGGTGCCAGTGTCAGGCTGCTTTCAAACATCAAACAATCAATAAAATCTGTGATGCAGTTCGGCATCGCCAGAGCAAAGGTGAACCTTTTCAAGAGAGAATTTAAAATAAGAGAGTTACACCAAACCAGCAATGATCTTTGGTTAGACCACACTTAGAACCCTGAAGGCAGTTTTATTCAGCATGCTATAAAAAGGATATCAAGGATTGGAGGGGCTGCAGAGAGGATTTACAGAGCTGATAGCAAAAAGGTGTGGGTTTATATAACAGGAAATCATTGACAAGCAGGGTCTATTTTATCTTGCAAAAAGTCAGCAGTGACCAAATAGAAGTTGTTAAAATGATGAAACGCTTTGTCAGAGTGGAAACAGGGAGAATGTTTCCTCCAATGGGGAAGAGGATAACTAGAGGCCATCAATCGAAGATAGTCACCCAGAAATCCAATAGGGAATTCAGAAGAAACATCTTCACCCACAGAATGGTGAAAATCTGGAGCTCTGGAACGGGTCATTTCCAATCCACTCCACACCACTGAGTGAAACATCAGCATCAGTTTGTACTATGACCCCCCAAGATATGGTAGTAAATAGTCCTCCCTGGCACCAGTTGGGTTGGAAGTGTCTCTGTTGACTGGTGCCAGTGTCAGGCTGCTTTCAATGGTTCAGATGGTGTTCATTAATCGGAAATGTAAATCAATTGCCTTGTTGTTTAGGGAAGCACCAATCAGTTGACTCCCTCTGACCCCCAGGATATGATAGAGTCCTCTCTGGCACCAGCTGGCTCGGAGGTGTCTGTGTTGACTGGTGCCAGTGTCAGGCTGCGTTCAAACTCAAATTAATCAGTAACATTTGTGGTGCAGTTACATAAACACAGCAATTATCTTTGGTTAGAAGATATTTAGAAAACTTCAGGCAGTTTTATTCACGGTGTGGACTCGAGAGGGTCTTTTAAGACATTTTTGGATAAGTGGATGAAACTTATCAAGATAACGGGCTATAGGTATGCCTAGTAGGTGCGATACGTTTAGTGCAACCTGTGGGCCAAAGGGTCTGTTTGTGCTATAGTTTTTCTATGTTTCTATGTGTTATTCAACAATGTTGAGGGACTGGAGAGGCTGCAGAGAAGATGTACAAGAATGATAACAGAAATGTGTCCATGCTGTGGGCTCTGAGCAATCTCAGCCAGGGTTCCACCGTGTGATGGAAGAGAAGATTCTCGAGGGGGAAAGTTGGTTTGTTTGTTTGTTTGTTGGTTTGTTTTCCAATGGTGAGGAATGGGATTGGCTGCTGAAATCCCAATCACCAACCCATCGTTCCCAATCCACTCCACACCACTGGGTGAATCCTCAGCACCAGCTTGTAACATGTCCCCAGGATATGATAAAGAGTCCTCCCTGGTACCAGCTGGCACAGAGGTGTCTGTGTTGACTGGTGCCAGTGTCAGGCTGCTTTCAAACCCCCAATCAATCAATAAAATCTGTGATGCAGTTCGGCATCGCCAGAGAAAAGGGTGAACCTTTTCAAGAGAGAATTTAAAATAGGGGAGATACACCAAACCAGCAATGATCTTTGGTTAGACCACACTTAGAACCCAGAAGGCAGTTTTATTCAGCATGCTATAAAAAGGATATCGAGGGGCGAGAGAGGCTGCAGAGAAGATTTACAGGGATGATAGCAAACAGGTGTAGGTTTATTTAATGGGGATGCATTGACAAGCGGGATCTATTTTATCTTGCAAAAAGTCAGCGGTGACCAAAAAGAAGTTGTTAAAATGATGAAACACTTTGACAGAGTGGAAACAGAACGGATGTTTCCTCCAATGGGGAGGAGGATAACTAGAGGCCATCGATCTAAGATAGTCACCCAGAAATCCAATAGGGAATATAGAAGAAACATCTTCACCCAAAGAATGGTGAAAATCTGGAACTCCGGGAAGGGTCATTTCCAATCCACTCCACACCATTGAGCGAAACATCAACATCAGCTTGTACTATGACACTCGCTGGCACAGAGGTGTCTGTGTTGACTGGTGCCAGGGTCAGGCTGCTTTCAAACACCAACTGCTAGTGTTTCACAAGTGCCCTTCACTGAGACACACGTCCCAGCCTCTGGTCACTCCAGCACAGCCCTCCATCATTTCAGCTTTTTCATGTTTAACATGCGGGTGAGACAGAGCCTGAAACTGTGGCTTCCAGAATTCCCCTCACTGGGAATTTGAGCTCAGGCTTGAGCTTTTACAAAGGCTCTTTAGTGAACGCATTGAGATATGGGTTGTGTTGACCGGGGGAATGAACTTCAGTAAATGATCAATTCAGAGGAAGGATTGAGGTGAGTTTCTCTTCAAGTTGGATCAATGTAGAAACAGGAACAGCCGATCAACTAGATTCAAGTGTTCGGTCTATGTTTGTCTTGTTGGTGCCAGTACGGAGCGAGAGAGAGGATAGTTGGGAACTAGCCTCTGAGGCGAAAGGTTCAGATGGTGTTCATTAATCGGAAATGTAATTAAATTGTCTTGTTGTTTAGGGATGCACCAATCAGTTGACTCCCGATGACCCCCAGGATATGATAAAGAGTCCTCCCTGGTACCAGCTGTCTCAGAGGTGTGTCTGTGTTGACTGGTGCCAGTGTCAGGCTGCTTTCAAACCCCAATCGATCAATAAAATTAGTGCCTCCGTTTGGCATCGCCCGGGAAAAAGTGAACCAAACACCAGGCTTCATTTCAACAGGGAATTTAAGATAGGGAAATCACACCAAACCAGCCACACAGAACCCCACAGGCAGGTTTATTCAGGATGTTACGAAAAGATATCGAGGGACTGGAGAGGCTGCAGAGAAGATTTACAAGGATGATAACAGAAATGTGTCCATGCTGTTGTGGGCTCTGAGCAATCTCAGCCAGGGTTCCACCGTGTGACTGAAGAGAAGATTCTCGAGGGGGAAAGACTCCGGTTGGTTTATTTTCCAATGGTGAGGAATGGGATTGGCTGCTTAAATCCCAATCACCAACCCATCGTTCCCAATCCACTCCACACCACTGGGTGAATCCTCAGCACCAGCTTGTACCATGTCCCCAGGATATGATAAAGAGCCCTCCCTGGTACCAGCTGGCACAGAGGTGTCTGTGTTGGTTGGTACCAGTGTCAGGCTGCTTTCAAAACACCAATTGCTAGAGATTCATAAAAAGCCTCAAATCTGAAACTCTCCAAAGTTATTCTAATGTTGTGGGTGAGACCAACTAAGAAAGGCCGCTGGGCATCCCATCTCTGCCAATCCATTGCAAAGTGTTGCATGGAACCACCGTACCAGCTTGTTCTGAGAGTCCCAGGATATGATAAAGAGCCGTCCCTGGCACCAGCTGGCACAGAGGTGTCTGTGTTGGTTGGTGCCAGTGTCAGGCTGCTTTCAAACATCAAACAATCAATAAAATCTGTGATGCAGTTCGGCATCGCCAGAGCAAAGGTGAACCTTTTCAAGAGAGAATTTAAAATAAGGGAGTTACACCAAACCAGCAATGATCTTTGGTTAGACCACACTTAGAACCCTGAAGGCAGTTTTATTCAGCATGCTATAAAAAGGATATCAAGGATTGGAGGGGCTGCAGAGAGGATTTACAGAGCTGATAGCAAAAAGGTGTGGGTTTATATAACAGGAAATCATTGACAAGCAGGGTCTATTTTATCTTGCAAAAAGTCAGCAGTGACCAAATAGAAGTTGTTAAAATGATGAAACGCTTTGTCAGAGTGGAAACAGGGAGAATGTTTCCTCCAATGGGGAAGAGGATAACTAGAGGCCATCAATCGAAGATAGTCACCCAGAAATCCAATAGGGAATTCAGAAGAAACATCTTCACCCACAGAATGGTGAAAATCTGGAGCTCTGGAACGGGTCATTTCCAATCCACTCCACACCACTGAGTGAAACATCAGCATCAGTTTGTACTATGACCCCCCAAGATATGGTAGTAAATAGTCCTCCCTGGCACCAGTTGGGTTGGAAGTGTCTCTGTTGACTGGTGCCAGTGTCAGGCTGCTTTCAATGGTTCAGATGGTGTTCATTAATCGGAAATGTAAATCAATTGCCTTGTTGTTTAGGGAAGCACCAATCAGTTGACTCCCTCTGACCCCCAGGATATGATAGAGTCCTCTCTGGCACCAGCTGTCTCGGAGGTGTCTGTGTTGACTGGTGCCAGTGTCAGGCTGCGTTCAAACTCAAATTAATCAGTAACATTTGTGGTGCAGTTACATAAACACAGCAATTATCTTTGGTTAGAAGATATTTAGAAAACTTCAGGCAGTTTTATTCACGGTGTGGACTCGAGAGGGTCTTTTAAGACATTTTTGGATAAGTGGATGAAACTTATCAAGATAACGGGCTATAGGTTTGCCTAGTAGGTGCGATACGTTTAGTGCAACCTGTGGGCCAAAGGGTCTGTTTGTGCTATAGTTTTTCTATGTTTCTATGTGTTATTCAACAATGTTGAGGGACTGGAGAGGCTGCAGAGAAGATGTACAAGAATGATAACAGAAATGTGTCCATGCTGTGGGCTCTGAGCAATCTCAGCCAGGGTTCCACCGTGTGATGGAAGAGAAGATTCTCGAGGGGGAAAGTTGGTTTGTTTGTTTGTTTGTTGGTTTGTTTTCCAATGGTGAGGAATGGGATTGGCTGCTGAAATCCCAATCACCAACCCATCGTTCCCAATCCACTCCACACCACTGGGTGAATCCTCAGCACCAGCTTGTAACATGTCTCCCAGGATATGATAAAGAGTCCTCCCTGGTACCAGCTGGCACAGAGGTGTCTGTGTTGACTGGTGCCAGTGTCAGGCTGCTTTCAAACCCCCAATCAATCAATAAAATCTGTGATGCAGTTCGGCATCGCCAGAGAAAAGGGTGAACCTTTTCAAGAGAGAATTTAAAATAGGGGAGATACACCAAACCAGCAATGATCTTTGGTTAGACCACACTTAGAACCCAGAAGGCAGTTTTATTCAGCATGCTATAAAAAGGATATCGAGGGGCGAGAGAGGCTGCAGAGAAGATTTACAGGGATGATAGCAAACAGGTGTAGGTTTATTTAATGGGGATGCATTGACAAGCGGGATCTATTTTATCTTGCAAAAAGTCAGCGGTGACCAAAAAGAAGTTGTTAAAATGATGAAACACTTTGACAGAGTGGAAACAGAACGGATGTTTCCTCCAATGGGGAGGAGGATAACTAGAGGCCATCGATCTAAGATAGTCACCCAGAAATCCAATAGGGAATATAGAAGAAACATCTTCACCCAAAGAATGGTGAAAATCTGGAACTCCGGGAAGGGTCATTTCCAATCCACTCCACACCATTGAGCGAAACATCAACATCAGCTTGTACTATGACACTCGCTGGCACAGAGGTGTCTGTGTTGACTGGTGCCAGGGTCAGGCTGCTTTCAAACACCAACTGCTAGTGTTTCACAAGTGCCCTTCACTGAGACACACGTCCCAGCCTCTGGTCACTCCAGCACAGCCCTCCATCATTTCAGCTTTTTCATGTTTAACATGCGGGTGAGACAGAGCCTGAAACTGTGGCTTCCAGAATTCCCCTCACTGGGAATTTGAGCTCAGGCTTGAGCTTTTACAAAGGCTCTTTAGTGAACGCTTTGAGATATGGGTTGTGTTGACCGGGGGAATGAACTTCAGTAAATGATCAATTCAGAGGAAGGATTGAGGTGAGTTTCTGTTCAAGTTGGATCAATGTAGAAACAGGAACAGCCGATCAACTAGATTCAAGTGTTCGGTCTATGTTTGTCTTGTTGGTGCCAGTACGGAGCGAGAGAGAGGATAGTTGGGAACTAGCCTCTGAGGCGAAAGGTTCAGATGGTGTTCATTAATCGGAAATGTAATTAAATTGTCTTGTTGTTTAGGGATGCACCAATCAGTTGACTCCCGATGACCCCCAGGATATGATAAAGAGTCCTCCCTGGTACCAGCTGTCTCAGAGGTGTGTCTGTGTTGACTGGTGCCAGTGTCAGGCTGCTTTCAAACCCCAATCGATCAATAAAATTAGTGCCTCCGTTTGGCATCGCCCGGGAAAAAGTGAACCAAACACCAGGCTTCATTTCAACAGGGAATTTAAGATAGGGAAATCACACCAAACCAGCCACACAGAACCCCACAGGCAGGTTTATTCAGGATGTTACGAAAAGATATCGAGGGACTGGAGAGGCTGCAGAGAAGATTTACAAGGATGATAACAGAAATGTGTCCATGCTGTGGGCTCTGAGCAATCTCAGCCAGGGTTCCACCGTGTGACTGAAGAGAAGATTCTCGAGGGGGAAAGACTCTGGTTGGTTTATTTTCCAATAGTGAGGAATGGGATTGGCTGCTTAAATCCCAATCACCAACCCATCGTTCCCAATCCACTCCACACCACTGGGTGAATCCTCAGCACCAGCTTGTACCATGTCCCCAGGATATGATAAAGAGTCCTCCCTGGCACCAGTTGGCACAGAGGTGTCTGTGTTGACTGGTGCCAGTGTCAGGCTGCTTTCAAACACCAAACAATCAATAAAATCTGTGATGCAGTTCGGCATCGCCAGAGAAAAGGTGAACCTTTTTAAGAGAGAATTTAAAATAAGGGAGTTACACCAAACCAGCAATGATCTTTAGTTAGACCACACTTAGAACCCTGAAGGCAGTTTTATTCAGCATGCGATAAAAAGGATATCGAGGATTGGAGGGGCAGCAGAGAGGTTTTACAGAGATGATAGCAAAAAGGTGTGGGTTTATATAACAGGAAATCATTGACAAGCAGGGTCTATTTTATCTTACAAAAGACAGGGGTGACCAAATAGAAGTTGTTAAAATGATGAAACGCTTTGTCAGAGTGGAAACAGGGAGAATGTTTCCTCCAATGGGGAAGAAGATAACTAGAGGCCATCGATCGAAGATAGTCACCCAGAAATCCAATAGGGAATTCAGAAGAAACATCTTCACCCACAGAATGGTGAAAATCTGGAGCTCTGGAACGGGTCATTTCCAATCCACTCCACACCACTGAGTGAAACATTCAGCATCAGTTTGTACTATGACCCCCCAGGATATGGTAGTAAATAGTCCTCCCTGGCACCAGTTGGGTTGGAAGTGTCTCTGTTGACTGGTGCCAGTGTCAGGCTGCTTTCAATGGTTCAGATGGTGTTCATTAATCAGAAATGTAAATCAATTGCCTTGTTGTTTAGGGATGCACCAATCAGTTGACTCCCTCTGACCCCCAGGATATGATAAAGAGTCCTCCCTGGCACCAGCTGGCTCGGAGGTGTCTGTGTTGACTGGTGCCAGTGTCAGGCTGAGTTCAAACTCAAATTAATCAATAACATTTGTGGTGCAGTTACATAAATACAGCAATTATTTTTGGTTAGAAGATATTTAGAAAACTTCAGGCAGTTTTATTCATGGTGTGGACTCGAGAGGGTCTTTTAAGACATTTTTGGATAAGTGGATGAAACTTAGCAAGATAACGGGCTATAGGTTTGCCAAGTAGGTGCGATACGTTTAGTGCAACCTGTGGGCCAAAGGGTCTGTTTGTGCGATAGTTTTTCTATGTTTCTATGTGTTTTCAACGATGTTGAGGGCCTGGAGAGGCTGCAGAGAAGATTTACAAGGATGATAACAGAAATGTGCCCATGCTGTGGGCTCTGAGCAATCTCAGCCAGGGTTCCACCCTGTGACTGAAGAGAAGATTCTCGAGGGGGAAAGACTCCGGTTGGTTTGTTTTCCAATGGTGAGGAATGGGATTGGCTGCTTAAATCCCAATCACCAACCCATCGTTCCCAATCCACTCCACACCACTGGGTGAATCCTCAGCACCAGCTTGTACCATGTCCCCAGGATATGATAAAGAGTCCTCCTTGGTACCAGCTGGCACAGAGGGGTCTGTGTTGGTTGGTGCCAGTGTCAGGCTGCTTTCAAACCCCCAATCAATCAATAAAATCTGTGATGCAGTTCGGCATCGCCAGAGAAAAGGTGAACCTTTTCAAGAGAGAATTTAAAATAGGGGAGATACACCAAACCAGCAATGATCTTTGGTTAGACCACACTTAGAACCCTGAAGACAGTTTTATTCAGCATGCTATAAAAAGGATATCGAGGGGCTAGAGAGGCTGCAGAGAAGATTTACAGGGTTGATAGCAAAAAGGTGTGGGTTTATTTAATGGGGATGCATTGACAAGCGGGGTCTATTTTATCTTGCAAAAAGTCAGCGGTGACCAAAAAGAAGTTGTTAAAATGATGAAACACTTTAACAGAGTGGAAACAGAAAGGATGTTTCCTCCAAAGTAGAAGAGGATAACTAGAGGCCATCAATCGAAGATAGTCACCAGAAATCCAATAGGGAATACAGAAGAAACATATTCACCCAAAGAATGGTGAAAATCTGGAACTCCGGGAAGGGTCATTTCCAATCCACTCCACACCATTGAGCGAAACATCAGCATCAGCTTGTATTATGATCCCCAGGATATGATAGAGTCCTCCCTGGCACTAGCTGGCACAGAGGTGTCTGTGTTGACTGGTGCCAGTGTTAGGCTGCTTTCAAACACCAACTGTTAGTGTTTTACAATCGCCCTTCATCGAGACACATGTCCCAGCCTCTGGTCACTCCAGCACAGCCCTCCATCATTTCAGCTTTTTCATGTTTAACATGAGGGTGAGACAGAGCCTGAAACTGTGGCTTCCAGAATTCCCCTCACTCGGAGTTTGAGCTCAGGCTCGAGCTTTTACAAAGGCTCTTTAGTGAACGCTTTGAGATATGGGTTGTGTTGACCGGGGGAATGAACTTCAGTAAATGAACAATTCAGAGAAAGGATTGAGGTGAGTTTCTGTTCAAGTTGGATCAATGTAGAAACAGGAACAGCCGATCAACTAGATTCAAGTGTTCGGTCTATGTTTGTCTTGTTGGTGCCAGTATGGAGCGAGAGAGCGGATAGTTGGGAACTAGCCTCTGAGGCAGGAGGTTCAGATGGTGTTTGTTAAGGGGAAATGTAAATAAATTGTCTTGTTGTTTAGGGATGCACCAATCAGTTGACTCCCTTTGACCCCCAGGATATGATAAAGAGTCGTCCCTGGTATCAGCTGGCACAGAGGTGTCTGTGTTGACTGGTGCCAGTGACAGGCTGCTTTCAAACCGCAATCAATCAATAAAATTAATGCCTCAGTTTGGCATCGTCAGGGAAAAAGTGAACCAAACACCAGGCTTCATTTCAACAGGGAATTTAAGATCGGGAAATCACTCCAAACCAGCAACACAGAACCCCACAGGCAGGTTTATTCAGGATGTTAGAAAAAGATATCGAGGGACTGGAGAGGCTGCAGAGAAGATTTACGCGGATGATAACAGAAATGTGTCCATGCTGTGGGCTCTGAGCAATCTCAGCCAGGGTTCCACCGTGTGACTGAAGAGAAGATTCTCGAGGGGGAAAGACTCCGGTTGGTTTATTTTCCAATGGTGAGGAATGGGATTGGCTGCTTAAATCCCAATCACCAACCCATCGTTTCCAATCCACTCCACACCACTGGGTGAATCCTCAGCACCAGCTTGTACCATGTCCCTAGGATATGATAAAGAGTCCTCCCTGGTACCAGTTGACACAGAGGTGTCTGTGTTGGTTGGTACCAGTGTCAGGCTGCTTTCAAACACCAACTGCGAGAGATTCATAAAAATCCTCAAATCTGAAAGTCTCCAAAGTTATTCCAATATTGTGGATGAGAAAACTAAGAAAGGCAGCTGGGCATCCCATCTCTGCCAATCCACTGCCAAGTGTCACATGGAACCACCGTACCAGCTTGTTCTCAGAGTACCAGGACATGATAAAGAGTCGTCCCTGGCACCAGCTGGCACAGAGGTGTCTGTGTTGACTGGTGCCAGTGTCAGGCTGCTTTTAGACCCCAAAAAATCAATAAAATCTGTGATGCAGTTCGGCATCGCCAGAGAAAAGGTGAACCTTTTCAAGAGAGAATTTAAAATAAGGGAGTTACACCAAACCAGCAATGATCTTTGGTTAGACCACACTTAGAACCCTGGAGGCAGTTTTATTCAGCATGCTATAAAAAGGATATCGAGGGGCTAGAGAGGCTGCAGAGATTTACAGGGATGATAGCAAAAAGGTATAGGTTTATTTAATGGGGATGCATTGACAAGCAGGGTCTATTTTATCTTGCAAAAAGTCAGCGGTGACCAAAAAGAGGTTGTTAAAATGATAAAACACTTTGACAGAGTGGAAACAGAAAGGATGTTTCCTCCAAAGTGGAAGAGGATAACTAGAGGCCATCGATCGAAGATAGTCACCAGAAATCCAATAGGGAATACAGAAGAAACATATTCACCCAAAGAATGGTGAAAATCTGGAACTCCGGGAAGGGTCATTTCCAATCCACTCCACACCATTGAGCGAA
This sequence comes from Prionace glauca, assembly GCA_037974335.1. NCBI lineage: Eukaryota > Metazoa > Chordata > Chondrichthyes > Carcharhiniformes > Carcharhinidae > Prionace > Prionace glauca. Next base: position 82,344,040 of record CM075734.1, on the reverse strand, counting down.
ACATCAGCATCAGCATCATTGTATTATGATCCCCAGGATATGATAGAGTCCTCCCTGGCATTAGCTGGCACAGAGGTGTCTGTGTTAACTGGTGCCAGTGTCAGGCTGCTTTCAAACACCAACTGTTAGTGTTTCACAAACGCCCTTCACTGAGACACACGTCCTAGCCTCTGGTCACTCCAGCACAGCCCTCCATCATTTCAGCTTTTTCATGTTTAACATGAGGGTGAGACAGAGCCTGAAACTGTGGCTTCCAGAATTCCCCTCACTGGGAGTTTGAGCTCAGGCTTGAGCTTTTACAAAGGCTCTTCAGTGAATACTTTGAGATATGGGTTGTGTTGACCGGGGGAATGAATGTCAGTAAAGAACAATTCAGAGAAAGGATTGAGGTGAGTTTCTGTTCAAGTTGGATCAATGTAGAAACAGGAACAGCCGATCAACTAGATTCAAGTGTTCGGTCTATGTTTGTCTTGTTGGTGCCAGTACGGAGCGAGAGAGCGGATAGTTGGGAACTAGCCTCTGAGGCAAGAGGTTCAGATGGTGTTCATTAATCGGAAATGTAAATAAATTGTCTTGTTGTTTAGGGATGCACCAATCAGTTGACTCCCTTTGACCCCCAGGATATAATAAAGAGCCCTCCCTGGCACCAGCTGGCACAGAGGTGTCTGTGTTGACTGGTGCCAGTGTCAGGCTGCTTTCAAATCCCAATCAATCAATAAAATCTGTGATGCAGTTCGGTATCGCCAGAGAAAAGGGTGAACCTTTTAAAGAGAGAATTTAAAATAAGGGAGTTACACCACACTAGCAATGATCTTTAGTTAGACCACACTTAGAACCCTGAAGGCAGTTTTATTTAGCATGCGATAAGAAGGATATCGAGGGACTGGAGAGGCTGCAGAGAAGATGCACAGGGATGATGGCAAAAAGGTGTGGGTTTATATAACGGGGATGCATTGACGAGCGGGGTCTATTTTATCTTGCAAGAAGTCAGGGATGACCAAATAGAAGTTGTTAAAATTATGAAACACTTTGACAGAGTGGAAACAGAGAGAATGTTTCTTCCAATGGGGAAATGGATAACTAGAGGCCATCGATCCAGGATAGTCACCAAGAAATCCAATAGGGAATATAGAAGAAACATCTTCATCCAAAGAATGGTGAAAATCTGGAACTCCGGGAAGGGTCATTTCCAATCCACTCCACACCACTGAGTGAAACATTAGCATCAGCTTGTATTATGATCCTCAGGATATGATAGAGTCCTCCCTGGCACCAGTTGGGTTGGAGGTGTCTGTGTTGACTGGTGCCAGGGTCAGGCTGCTTTCAAACACCAACTGCTAGTGTTTCACAAGCGCCCTTCACTGAGAAACACATCCCAGCCTCTGGTCACTCCAGCACAGCCCTCCATCATTTCAGCTTTTTCATGTTTAACATGAGGATGAGACAGAGCCTGAAACTGTGGCTTCCAGAATTCCCCTCACTCGGAGTTTGAGCTCAGGCTTGAGCTTTTACAAAGGCTCTTCAGTGAACGCTTTGAGATATGGGTTGTGTTGACCGGGGGAATGAACTTCAGCAAATGAACAATTCAGAGAAAGGATTGAGGTGAGTTTCTGTTCAAGTTGGATCAATGTAGAAACAGGAACAGCTGATCAACTAGTTTCAAGTGTTCGGTCTATGTTTGTCTTGTTGCTGCCAGTTCAGAGCAAGGGAGTGAATAGTTGGGAACTAGCCTCTGAGGCAGAAGGTTCCCATGGTGTTCGTTAAATCAATGTAAATCAATTGTCTTGTTGTTTAAGAATGCACCAATCAGTTGACTCCCGATGACCCCCAGGATATGATAAAGAGTCCTCCCTGGCACCAGCTGGCACGGAGGTGTCTGTGTTGACTGGTGCCAGTGTCAGGCTGCTTTCAAACACCAATTGATAAATTAGTGCCACAGTTTGTCATGGTCAGGGAAAAAGTGAACCAAACACCAGGCTTCATTTCAACAGGGAATTTAAGATAGGGAAATCACACCAAACCAGCAACACAGAACACCACAGGCAGGTTTATTCAGGATGTTACGAAAAGAAATCGAGGGACTTAGACAGACACATGAGCGAAACAAGGACGGAGGGTTATAGTAGCGGGGTATTAAATAGGGTCAGAGCCTCGGGAGACGTCGGAAATACAGACTTCCATGTTAACATATATAGGGCTAACGGGAGGACTTTGAATAGTGTGGAGGAGCAGAGGGATCTAGGTGTATGAGTACATAGATCCCTGAAAGTTGGGAATCAAGTAGATAAGGTTGTTAAGAAGGCATACGGTGTCTTGGCGTTTATTGGTAGGGGGATTGAATTTAGGAGTCGCAGCGTCATGATGCAACTGTACACAACTCTGGTGCGGCCACACTTGGAGTTTTGTGTGCAGTTCTGGTCCCCACATTACAGGAAGGATGTAGAGGCTTTGGAGAGGGTGCAGAGGAGGTTTACCAGGATGTTGCCTGGTATGGAGGGGAGATCCTATGAGAAGAGACTGAGAGATTTGGGGTTGTTTTCGCTGGAAAGAAGGCGGCTAAGAGGGGATCTCATCGAAACATATAAGATGATTAGAGGTTTAGACAGGGTAGATAGTGATAGCCTTTTTCCTAGGACGGAGAAAGCTAGCACGAGGGGGCACGACTTTAAATTAAGGGGGGGTAGTTATAGGACAGATGTCAGGGGTAGGTTCTTTACCCAGAGGGTGGTGAGGGACTGGAATGCCCTGCCAGCTGCAGTTGTAAATGCGCCTAGTTTGGGGGCGTTTAAGAGATCTGTGGATAGGTTTATGGACGAAAAGGGATTGGTTTAGGCTAGTGGGTCATTGTTTTGTAACTGGTCGGCGCAACATCGTGGGCCGAAGGGCCTGTTCTGCGCTGTAATGTTCTATGTTCTATGTTCTAACATTTTTTGTCTTTTTATTCTGCAGGTGGAGGTCCACCTCGTGTCAAACGAGGGGCATGCACACGGTGGGTCGTGCGTGGGCTGCTCTTGCAAGTTCCGGGAGTGGCCTAGTACTTCGTGTCGGTGTGTGTGCTTGATCCTGGACCGGTAGACGGGCGCCGCAACAGCTCAGTGACTAGCACTGCTGGCTGTGCAGGCACATGGATTTGGGCCTGTGTCTGTGGGAGTTTGCGCATTCTCCCTGTAGTTGCGTGGGTTTCCTCCGGGCGCTCCGGTTTCCTCCCACACCCCAAAGATGTGCTCTTAGGCTGATTGGTTTACCAAATTGACATTATTCTCCCCTGAATCTGGCTAGGTCAGGGGTTCTATTCGCAGGCACGCAGGGCAGAGGGTGTAGATGTAGGAGGATGCGGCGGCTCGAGCTCGTTGGGCGAAGGGCTTGTTTCCCGTGCTGGGTTGTTCTTTGTTTTTGAGAGGCTGCAGAGAAGATTTACAAGGATGATAACAGAAATGTGTCCATGCTGTGGGCTCTGAGCAATCTCAGCCGGGGTTCCACCGTGTGACTGAAGAGAAGATTCTCGAGGGGGAAAGACTCCGGTTGGTTTATTTTCCAATAGTGAGGAATGGGATTGGCTGCTTAAAATCCCAATCACCAACCCATCCTTTCCAATCCACTCCACACCACTGGGTGAATCCTCAGCACCAGCTTGTACCATGTCCCCAGGATATGATAAAGAGTCCTCCCTGGCACCAGCTGGCACAGAGGTGTCTGTGTTGGTTGGTGCCAGTGTCAGGCTGCTTTCAAACAGCAATTGCTCGAGAATCATAAAAATCCTCAAATCTGAAACTCTCCAAAGTTATTCCAATGTTGTGGATGAGAAAACTAAGAAAGGCAGCTGGGCATCCCATCTCTGCCAATCCATTGCAAAGTGTTGCATGGAACCACCGTACCAGCTTGTTCTGAGAGTCCCAGGACATGATAAAGAGTTCTCCCTGGCACCAGCTGGCACAGAGGTGTCTGTGTTGACTGGTGCCAGTGTCAGGCTGCTTTCAAACACCAAATCAATCAATAAAATCTGTGATGCAGTTCGGCATCGCCAGAGAAAAGGTGAACCTTTTCAAGAGAGAATTTAAAATAGGGGAGATACACCAAACCAGCAATGATCTTTGGTTAGACCACACTTAGAACCCTGCAGGCAGTTTTATTCAGCATGCTATAAAAAGCATATCGAGGGACTGGAGAGGCTGCAGAGATTTACAGGGATGATAGCAAAAAGGTGTGGGTTTATTTAACAGGGATGCATTGACAAGTGGGGTCTATTTCTCGAGACACACATCCCAGCCTCTGGTCACTCCAGCACAGCCCTCCATCATTTCAGCTTTTTCATGTTTAACATGAGGGTGAGACAAATTCTGAAACTGTGGCTTCCAGAATTCTCCTCACTCGGAGTTTGAGCTCAGGCTTGAGCTTTTACAAAGGCTCTTCAGTGAACGCTTTGAGATATGCGTTGTGTTGACCGGGGGAATGAATTTTAGTAAATGAACAAGGTGAGTTTCTGTTCAAGTTGGATCAATGTAGAAAGAGGAACAGCCAATCAACTAGTTTCAAGTGTTCGGTCTATGTTTGTCTTGTTGGTGCCAGTACGGAGCGAGAGAGAGGATAGTTGGGAACTAGCCTCTGAGGCAGAAGGTTCAGATGATGTTTGTTAAGGGGAAATGTAAATCAATCGTCCTGTTGTTTAGGGATGCACCAATCAGTTGACTCCCGATGATCCCCAGGATATGATAAAGAGTCGTCCCTGGTACCAGCTGGCTCGGGGGTGTCTGTGTTGACTGGTGCCAGTGTCAGGCTGCTTTCAAACACCAATCAATCAACAAAATTAATGCCTCAGTTTGGCATCGCCCGGAAAAAAGTGAACCAAACACCAGGCTTCATTTCAACAGGGAATTTAAGATAGGGAAATCACCCCAAACCAGCCACACAGAACCCCACAGGCAGGTTTATTCAGGATGTTACGAAAAGATATCGAGGGACTGGAGAGGCTGCAGAGAAGATTTACAAGGATGATAACAGAAATGTGTCCATGCTGTGGGCTCTGAGCAATCTCAGCCAGGGTTCCACCGTGTGACTGAAGAGAAGATTCTCGAGGGGGAAAGACTCCGGTTGGTTTATTTTCCAATGGTGAGGAATGGGATTGGCTGCTTAAATCCCAATCACCAACCCATCGTTCCCAATCCACTCCACACCACTGGGTGAATCCTCAGCACCAGCTTGTACCATGTCCCCAGGATATGATAAAGAGTCTTCCCTGGCACCAGCTGGCACAGAGGTGTCTGTGTTGGTTGGTACCAGTGGCAGGCTGCTTTCAAACACCAATCAATCAATAAATTTTGTGCCACAGCTTGATGTGATCAGGGTAAAAGTGAACCAAACACTAGGTTCCATTTCAGGAAGGAATTTAAAATAGGATGTTACACCAAACCAGTAATGATCTTTGGTTAGACCACACTTAGAACCCTGAAGGCAGTTTTATTCAGGATGTTATAAATAGATATCGAGGGACTAGAGAGGCTACAGAGGAGATTGACAAGGGTAATAACAGAAATGTATAGCATTATACACCAGACATACATTAACAAGTTGGGTCTATTTTTTCTTGCAATACATTTGGGTGACTGAAAAGGAGTTGTTGAAATGATGAAATGCGTTGACACAATGGAAACAGGGAGAATGTTTCCTGTTATGGGAAAGTGAGTAACTTAGAGGCCATTGATCTAAGATAGTCACCCAGAAATCTAAAAGGGAATTCAGGAGAAGTGTATATACCGTCTGTCTGGTGAATGGTGTTCTCACGTGAAATGATGGTGTACGTGTTGATAATCCAGCATGTTCTGCAGAGGTTGCTGTGGCAGGGTTGTGTGGTGTCATGGTCACTGTTCTCCCGAAGGCTGGGTAGTTTGCTGCGAACAATGGTCTGTTTGGGTTTGTGCGGTTGTTTGAAGGCAAGAAGTGGGGGTGTGGGGATGGCCCTGGCAAGATGTTCGTCTTCGTCAACGACATGTTGAAGGCTCCAGAGAAGATCTCACAGCTTCTCTGCTCTGGGGAAGTACTGGATGATGAAGGGTACTCTGCCACCACGTTCCCCTGTTTGTCGTCTGAGGAGGTTGTTACGTTTTTTCGCTGTGGTGCATCGGAACTGTTGATCGATGAGCCGAGCGCCATATCCTGTTCTCATGAGGGCATTTTTCAGCATCTGGAGGTGTTTGGAGCGATTCTTCTCATTTGAGAAGATCCTGTGTATACGGAGGGCTTGTTCGTAGGGGATGGCTTCTTTAACGTGTTTAGGATGGAAGCTGGAGAAGTGGAGCATCGTGAGATTATCCATGGGCTTGCGATACAGTGAGGTGATCATCCTTGATGGAGATGCGTGTGTCCAAGAATGCAACCCATTCCGGAGAGAAACGTCAGCATCAACTTGTTATACCATGTCTCCCACCATATGGTAAAGAGTCCTACGTGGAACCAACTGGCACAGAGGTGTCTGTGTTGACTGGTGCCAGTGTCAGGCTGCTTTCAAACACCAAATGTTAGTGTTTCACAATCGCCCTTCACTGAGACACACGTCCCAGCCTCTGGTCACTCCAGCACAGCCCTCCATCATTTCAGCTTTTTCATGTTTAACATGAGGGTGAGACAGAGTCTGAAACTGTGGCTTCCAGAATTCTCCTCACTGGGAGTTTGAGCTCAGGCTCGAGCTTTTACAAAGGCTCTTCAGTGAACGCTTTGAGATGTGGGTTTTGTTGTCAGGGGAATGAACAATGCAGCGAAAGGATTGAGGTGAGTTTCTGTTCAAGTTGGATTAACACGGAAATGGGAACAACTCGTCAACTAGTTTCAATCAGCAGATAGTTCAGAACCAACCTCTGAGGCAGAGGGTTCAGATGGTGTTTGTAAAGTAGAAATGGAAATGAATTGTCTTGGGAAGCTGATTGTTTGATCAGGGCCAGTGTGATCTCTTGGACTCATTTCGATCGCCACAGGGGGTCGGAGAGGAATTTCCCAGATTTTTTTTCCCCGTATTGGCCTTGGGGTTTTCACTCTGGGTTTTCGCCTCTCCCTGGAGGTCACATGGTCCGGGGGGGGTGGGGGGGTGAGTCAGTATGTTGTGATGAACAAGGCATCGCAGTTGTGAGGGAGAGCTGGATGGAGCAGAGAGCGAGCTGTCCATCCAACAATTATCTTTCAAATGTCGTTATTTTAATAACTGAAACCTCAAATCTGGAAATAAATGTGGCTTCAAATTGAACAAACTTGTGTGTCTTTTGTGATTTATGCGCGGATCATAGACAAAAACTAAGATCATAGAACCCTGCTATGCAGAAGGAGGTCACGGTAGCACAGTGGTTAGCACTGCTGCTTCACAGCTCCAGGGTCCTGGGTTCGATTCCCGGCTCGGGTCACTGCCTGTGTGGAGTTTGCACATTCTCCTCGTGTCTGCGTGGGTTTTCTCCGGGTGCTCCGGTTTCCTCCCACAGTCCAAAGATGTGTGGGTTAGGTTCATTGGCTATGCTAAAATTGTCCCTTAGTATCCTGGGATGTGTAGGTTAGAGGGATTAGCAGGTAAATGTGTGGGGATATGGGGATAGGGTCTGGGTGGGATTGTGTTCGGTGCAGACTCGATGGGCCGAAGGGCCTGTTTCTGCACTGTAGGATTCTAGGGTTCTATGCAAGTCGTTCGGCCCATCGAGTCCACATCATCAACAAGCCCACTGAGCCCCTATCCCCATAATATGTATTTACCCTCGCTAGTTCTGACACTAAAGGGCAATTTAGCATGGCCAATCCACCTAATCTGCACATCTTTGGACTGTGGGAGGAAACTGGAGCAGCCGGAGGAAACCCACACCGATGGGAAGAATGTGCAAACTCCAGACAGTGACCCAAGCTGGGAATCAAACCCGGGTCCCTGGTGCTGTGAGACAGCAGCGCTAACCAATGTGCCACCATGTCACCCACAGGATGAGAATAGTTCTATTCATTTTCAGACACAGACTGGGGAGTAGTTTTATTCTGTCTTGGGAAGGGGCGCAAGGCCAGTATTTATTGCCCATCCCTAATTGCCCATAAGGAGATTGGAGTGAGTCACCAACTGGGCTTTACCTGATTGGTGTGCTGCAGACCAGATCAAGTGAGGGTGGCAGATTTTTTTTTAACAACAATCAATTCTAGTTTTATGGTTACCATTACTGACGTCAGTCTTTTCAATTTAAATTTCACTAATTGAGTTTAATTTCCCCTTCTGATGCAGTGTGTGTTTAACTTGTGCGTCTGTCATTACTCCAGTCTCTTTATTACTAACGCAGTCACATTGACACAATGCTAACATATTGTCCATCGGCTCAGAGACTGACTGAGTGAGCTCTATGAGTCACATTGCAGACGGCTCCCAGTCTGTACAGACAAACACACAGAAAGATTCTCAGCACCATCAAGCTCAGCCTGTCCAGTAGACAGTGTGAAACTCACACACCCACATCCCCCCAACAAGCTCCCCCCCCAACCCCTAATCTCCATAACCTCTCCAAACAAGAAGGGCCCATTACATCTCCCAGAACCTGAAACAATCAACACAGATAGCGCTCAAAGAAACTCCCTCAAGGCCCTCTCCTTCCCCCAATAATGCCACAGGTACCATACCTACCAAAAAGACCCCCGCCCCAGGAAGAGCACCCTTCTATCCAAGACCCCCTTCCCCTCACACCTGCCCCCGATCTGACCTCACCCTCCACCCTCTCACTAAAACTAACCCCCCCCTCTCTAAGAACAATCCAAAGGAAAAATTAGTAAACCACTTTCCTCCCGCCAATATCCCTTTCCACAAAATCCGCAATGGTATCAGGCATCCAGATCTGCAGACTTATCCACTCGCAACACTCCCCAAAATAAAACCCACACGACGCAAAATACCATGAGTGTAAAAAGAAATGTCCACAGGCAAGCCAAGATAAAATCTTTATTCGTTCACTGGAAACAGTAGGAGAAACCTGGGACACAGGTTACAACTAACAAAAGGGCTCTCCCTTAAAAATGCAAATGTCTCAACTCCCTGAATCAGCTGGAGCAGTGGAAAGAATCCTGGACACAGGGCAACTCACCAACACTGACAAAAGAAACCCTCCAAAGATGGGTAACAACTAACCTTCCCCCCCCGCCCCGATCACATTAAACTAATATGATATACATGTAACCATTCATTTCTGGGTGACAAGAGTTATCACTGCTGTCTCACAGCACCAGGGACCTGGGCTGGATTCTCAACTTGGACCACTGCATGTTCAGAGTCTGCATGTTCTCCCCGTGTACGTGTGGGTTTCCCCGGCTGCTCAGCTGTCCTCCTAAGATGTGTAGGTTAGGTAGATTGGCCATGATAAATTCTCCCTCAATGTAACCTTCCACAGTAACTTCATTACATTGTTAATAAGAGCTTACTTGGGAAATTAGTGAAGAAATAAAGAAAGGAATAAATGGTCAAAGAAGTCACCTTTGTACTGCCGACTAAAGTTCTTGCCTCATACCAAACCCACAAACCGTCCAGATAAACAAGAATGCCCCTCCACCCCCTTGCTCTGCCAACTAGTGTCCCCACACCAATCTGATACATACTACCTAAATCTACCCAACGTCATCTGGCCCACCACAACATAAAACACCCCCAAATATAAAGTCACCCCATCCCACCAGCTCCGGGAGCACCCCCCCCCACCCCCAACCCCCCTCCTGCCCCACCCACCTTAACAGAAACACACAGGGGAGGCAAAAGTGCCAAGACATGGAAGGAAAACAAACCATCCTTCAACCCCCAACCGACCCACCAACATCTCAATCAGAAACCCCCAGGAGTTTTCCCTCACTGTCTGACCTCCCCCCACAACCGTAGCCCACCCGTCCCCCCCCCCCCCCCCCCCGCACCCGTCCCCCCCCCCCCCCCCCCGCCCAAAGGAAACGGACTCTGACTGAGCAATGGACACAAACCCTCCCCAGCCAGGAAGCATCCCCAAAACAAAGCTCTCTAACACACACACACACACTACCTTACCATCCACCTCAACACCCAGAAACACAAACCCCCAACCTAACTCCTCCTAACACACACCATCTCAACAACCACCTCCCCCCGCAACTACCTAAAATACACCAGAACCAGACCATCATCTTGTTTTTCTTAGTTCTCGCCCCTCCCACACCCCACCACCTTTTTTTTTCTTCTGCTACACAGGGGTACCCCTCCATTCACCACCTCACACAAGTAAAAACTGACATGAGTAATAATATGTAATATATAAGAAGAAAAAGGCCCAGGATACAAGAAGACAACAAGCCTCCAGGTAAGGACAAGGCATCAGAGGGAGCAACAAGGGTGAGCCAAAAGAAAAGTGGCTGAGTACAAAGAAAAGGCTGGATTTGTCCTCTCTGTGTCCAACCCCAAATATCCCTCTGAGAACAGAATGAAAGGTGTCCAAGTGATGGACCTCCCCACTCCCTGAGTCTCCAGCTGCATCCCAACCTAAACTGATCACTCACCCCCTGTAACCAGCAATGTTCTCAAGATCCACCTTTAGACGTGAACCGTGCAGTGAACCCTGCACTGACCATATTCCTGGGCTGGCTCTACCTGGACAGTGGGTTCACTGAGGGGGGGGGGGGGGGGGGGGGGGGGGTTCTGTGAGGTTTTGGTGGGTACTGAAGGTATTCTGTGGGGGTTTGGCATGGTGGGTGCAGGACTCTATGATCAGGCAGAGGGCAAATCGGGGGGTGGGGGGTTAGATGTGGGGAAATTATCACTTGGGGTGGGGCTCGGAGATTGTTTAGGAGTTTGAGTGGGGGGGAGTTAGAGTGTGTCAGTCCCACAGTTACCGAGTCATTAGAAATGATTTTAATTCTAACTTTTCCTTGGTGTCCCTTCCTGGAATACAACTGAAACAATACAATGATTGGAATTAAAATTGGAATATCCAATGGCTCGGTACATTGGCCGTGCTAAACTCTCCCTCAGTGTACCCAAATAGTGTGGCGACTAGGGGATTTTCACTGTAATTTTGTTCGTGTAAGCCAACTTGTGACAATAATAAATAAGTTTTAAACTTAAAACTTAAACTCTCAGTGCTGGGAATTGTCCAATGCAAGTTTGAAATTCCCGACAGATTCCCTTGCAATTTCTGCAAGAATATTCTGGGTTAGAATGTTTTCCCCGCACGTTTCTGGGTCAACACAGGGTTCAGCATCCCAGAGATCAGAGATAATGGGTCATTATTACACTAAATATGTCACTGAGATAATTAGTTAGATATCAGGAGACTCAGCCTAATATGTCCCCAATGAGGTTGGTTTTAAGAAGTGTCTTCAAGATGGAAAGAGAGAGAGGTGGGGTTGTGTTGGGACAGGAGTGTTCTGGGTGTGATCCTCTCTCAAGCAGATACTCAGCAGTGGAGAATGCTGGGAATGATGATACCTTAGAATCTCCACAGTGCAGAAGGAGGCCATCAATTCAGTACCGACTCTCTGACAGAGTACCCCCTCAGGCCCGACCTGCATAACCTCACATATTTACCCATTAACTCCCATAAAACTGCACGTCTTGGATGAAAGTACAATTTATCAATGCTAAACCAAACAACCTGTACATCTTTGGACTGTGTCTGGATTAAACTTCATCTGCCATTTCTTTGCCCAAGTCTCCAGCCAATTTATAGCCTGTTGTATCCTCTGATGGTCCTCATTGCTATCTGCAAATCCACCAACCCTTGTTGTATCTTTGTTTAAAAAGGACTGCAGGAAAAAGCCTGGGAATTACAAGCAAGTGAGATTCACATCTGTGGTGGGTAAGTTTGTGGAAGATATTTTGAGCGTTAGCATCTACAGGCATTTAGAGATGCAAGGACAGAATAGAGGTAGATGAGGACAGTACAGTTGATGTTGTCTACATGGACTTCACCAAGACCTTTGACAAGGTACCACATGGTAGGCTGTTGCATAAGGTTAAATCTCATGGGATCCAGGGTGAGGTAACTAAATGGATACAAAATTGACCTGATGATAGAAGCCAGAGGGTGGTTGTAGAGGGTTGTTTTTCAATCCCTACCTTTTCCAATGTATACAATCCCTGCTATTCCCAATGTATACAATACCCACCTTTCCAATGTATTAAGTCCCCACCCTTCCCAATGTATACAATCCCTACCATTCCAATGTATACATTGGAATGGTTGTTTTTCAACCCTCTACAGTACGCCTCAGGGATTGATGCTGGGTCCACTATTATTTGTCATTTATATTAATGATTTGGATGAGAATAAGGGAGGCATGGTTAGTAAGTTCGCAGATGACACCAAGATTGGTGTCATTGTGGACAGTGAAGAAGATTATCTCAGATTGTAGCTGGATCTTGATCAATTGGGCCAATGGGCTGACGAATGGCAGATGGAATTTAATTTAGATAAATGTGAGGTGATGCATTTTGATACATTGAACCAGGGCATGATTTACTCAGTTAATAAAGAACAAAAGAACAAAGAACAACACAGCACGGGAAACAGGCCCTTCGGCCCAACGAGCCCGCGCTGCCGTCTCATGATGGTAGGGTGTTGGGGAGAGTTACAGAGCAAAGAGATCTGGGGATATAGGTTCATAGCTCCTTGAAAGTGGAGTCACTGGTGGATAGAGAGGTGAAGGAGGCATTCAGCATGCTTGGTTTCATTGGTCAGAACATTGAATGCAGGAGTTGGGACATCTTGTTGAAGATGGACAAGACATTGGTAGGACACACTTGGAATACTGTGTACAGTTCTGGTCACCCTATTATAGAAAAGGGTATTATTAAACTAGAAAGAGTGCAGAAAAGATTTACTAGGATGCTACTGGGACTTGATGGTTTGAGTTATAAGGAGAGGCTGGATAGACTGGGACTTTTTTCTCTGGAGCTGAGGAAGCTGAGGGGTGATCTTCTCGAAGTCTATAAAATAATGAGGGGCACAGATCAGCCTGATAGTCAATATCTTTTTCCCAAAGGTAGGGGAGTATAAAACTAGAGGGCATAGGTTTAAGGTGAGAGGGGAGAGATACTAAAATGTCCAGAGGGGCAATTTTTTTCACACAGCGGGTGGTGAGTGTCTGGAACAAGGTGTCAAAGGTCGTAGTAGTGGAGGGTACAATTTTGTCTTTTAAATGGCATTTCGACAGTTACATGGGTACAATGGGTATAGAGGGATATGGGCCAAATGCGGGCAATTGGGACTAGTTTAGGGGTTTAAAAAAAGGAACAGCATGGACTGGTTGGGCTGAAGGGTTTGTTTCCATGCTGTAAACCTATATGACTCTATGACTCCAATTAAAGTTACAGATCTGAGTCCAGAGGAGATGTAAAGAGCAACAGTAAAAACATGCCTATTGGCTGCTGTTTGCAAGGCTGGATGTGGTGGTTAATCTGAGATTGTGATAAATCAGGAAGATGTGAAGCTCCTATCCCATGAATGGATTATCTTTGTCACTTAGAACATAAGAACTAGGAGCAGGAGTAGATTATTTAGCCCCTCGAGCCTGCTCCACCGTTCAATAAGATCATGGCTGATTTTCTCGTGGGCTCAGCTCCACTTGCCCACCCACTCACAATAACCCTTAATTCCTTTACTGTTCAAAAATCTATCTATCCTTGCCTTCAATACATTCAACCATTTAGCCTCAACTGCTTCCCTGGGTAGGAAATTCAGTAAAAAGTCTGACAACACCAGGTTTTAGTCCAACCGATTTATTTGATAGTAAACTCACTAGCTTTCGAGGGGATTCCCTCTTCTTCAGGTGAATGGAGAGTCCTGGCCTCAGACAGAAATTCCACAGATTCATTCACAATCCTTTGGGTGAAGAATTTCTTCCTCAACTCAATCCAAAATCTGCTCCCCCTTGTTTTGAGACCATGCCGCCTAGTTCTAGTTTTACCTGCCAGTGGAAACTCCTTCTTCTCTTCCATTTCTCTTGCTGTCGCTCTCTTTCTAACCTCACTAAAATACCTTTCAACCTTCACTTCTGCTAAGGCAGGGGGGAGCGGCACACACCTGAAATGCAAATGTGTCTTTCACTGAGCTTCTTAGATAACCCTGTCGCACACTTGCAGCAGTTTCCTCTCTCTTCACTTGACATTTTCTTCATCCGACACTCCTTTATCTTTCCTTTCTCGACAACGCAGAATCCCGTACCTGCAAGTGCAGTAAGAATGAACAAGTCAGATAATTCTGTCGTGCTGCGTGATTATCACAAAGCTTGGGTTTTCCAGGTAAAACAGAATGTTGTGTGCAGCTGATATTTCATCTGTGCTCGACAGATTAAGGCAACACATTCAAACTACTTGAGGAATTTGATTCTCTTGGTGAATACCTTATAAACTTCAGATTTATGGATGGACTTTAATGGTTTTGAAAAGTCATAATGGCCGTATGGTAAATTAACAGTAGCGACAACACAAAGCTTGGATAAGTCTATTAATGACCATTTTTGGATCAGTGGTGATTAGATTGAAAGATTTGCATATTTCCCATCTTTATAATTTCCCAAAGCACTCCGCAGACACTAGGGTAGATCTCGATTTTTGTTCGTTAGTGCAGACTAGATAATAGCGAGGCAGCTGCCCTGTTTCATTGCACCCTCCTGAGCTTTTAATTTAATTGACTTCAATTGTCATGTATGCAGTTGGGAAGGTGAAGTGATGCCTGGACTGAACTGGAGGCTCCAGGAAGTGAAAAATTAATCTTCTGATTTCTGAAATGTGCCCTTGCAAAGCAGTCTGGAAAGGAAAGTGTTTGTCCAGGTTCATTCTGAGCAGTTCCCAGACGTGAGATGGAATGGGCTGTTCCTAGTGACGCGCACTGAGATCAACAATCAACTGCTACTGGGGGACACGCAATGAGGGGCGAAAACCATCCTTGGTTCCTGTTGGCAATCCAGTGCAAAGAGATACCATAACCTAAGGTTGCGGATTGGATCATTGCAAAATCCTGAGGGGCACACTAAAGAATCTTGACATTTATTGATAAAAGAATAGAATATAAAAGTAGTGAACAAAGAACAAAGAACAACACAGCACGGGAAACAGGCCCTTCGGCCCAACGAGCCCGCGCCGCCGTCCCATTGTCTCAGTGACCTATTCATGATTTTAGTCTACGCCTAATGTGCGAGGATCAGGGAGGTCCAATATAGGGACAATTTGTTACCCAATCAATCAGCCTAAAAGCACATTTTTGGGATGTGGGAGGAAACCGGAGCACCCGGAGGAAACCCACGCAACCACGGGGAGAACGCGCAAACTCCCACGGACACAGGCCCAAATCCATGTGTCCGCACAGCAACAGAGATAGTCTCTGAGCTGTCATGTTGCCCTTGAGATGGTCCAGTTTAAGCACACCAACGACATGAAGCAGTAGGCAACTCCCGAAGCAACATCCAAGAGCAGCCCACCACAACCTGCCGCATGCATGCCCCTTGCTGGACTTAAATGTCTGTGGAGGCAAAAAATTCATTATTAAACAGGCAAAGACCCTACATCCCTAAGGCAAAAACGGAATCCCAAGCCTACAATGTTTAGTAAGGCCTGCTATATACCCCTATATGTAGACCGCTCATGTGGCTGTCCAAGTGACTCTTGAACAACCCTAGCGTGCCTGCTTCCACCACCTTACTCGGCAGTGCATTCCACATCCCCACTACCCTTTGCGTGAAAAACTGCCCTCTAATATTTGTCTTATACCTAGCCCCAGTCCAGCAGTAATAGTGAAGTATTACTGCTACTGTGCAAACTATTAGTGAGACCCCACTTAAAATATTGTACAGATTTTGTCCCCTTATTTCAGGAGAGATGTAATTTTTTTTTTTAATTATTCGCACTTGGCACATGGACATCATTGGCTGGCCAGTATTTATTTTCCATCCCTAGCTGCCCTTGTTCAGAGGACAGTTACAAGTCAACCCATTGCTGTGGCTCTGGAGTCACAGGTGGGCCAGACCAGGTAAAGATGGCGTATTTCCTTCCCTAAAAGACATTAGTGAACTAGTTGGGTTTTCCCGACAATTGATAATGGTTTCATGGTCATCAGTAGACTCTTAATTCCAGATTTCTATTGAATTCAAATTTTACCACCCGCTGTGGTGGGAGTCAAACCCGGGTCCCCAGAACATTAGCTGAGTTTCTGGATTAATAGCCCAATGATAATAACCACTAGGCCATCACCTCCCCTTGAGTGCATTGGGACGGTTCAGAGGAAGTTCACGAGATTGATTCCAGAGATGAGGGGTCTGACTTCCAGCGCCCTGCCTGCCACATAATTGAAGCAGGCGAGGCGCGGACAATGGAAATGTCTGTTGACCTTGGGTGGGATTTTCCAGTCTCGCTCGAGCAAGGTCATAAAATCCCACCTACAAAGTTCAGGCCTATACTCCTTGGTGTTTAGAAGAATGAAAGGAGATCGAATTGAGGTACACAAGATGAAAAGGGGGATTGACAAAGTAGACGTGGAGAGGATGTTTTCTCTTGCAGGATAACCCAGAACAAGAGGTCATAGTTTTAGGATTTTCATTACCACATAGCTGGTGGATGCTGGGACTTTAAATTGAAGGAAGAGGTGAACAGATTTTTAACTAGTTCAGGTTGAAGGGATATAATGAACAGGCAGATAATCGGAGCTGGGGCTGAGATGAGATCAGCCATGATCGTATTAAATGGCAGAGCAGGCTCGAGGGGCTGAATGGCCTAGTCCTGCTCCGAGTTCTTATGATTCCTATGATTGGGGCAATCGCTGCTCAGGATCAATGGAGAACGAGGGGGCACGACTTTAAATTAAGGGGGGGTAGTTATAGGACTGATGTCAGGGGTAGGTTCTTTACCCAGAGGGTGGTGAGGGACTGGAATGCCCTGCCAGCTGCAGTTGTAAATGCACCTAATTTGGGGGCGTTTAAGAGATCTGTGGATAGGTTTATGGATGATAAGGGATTGGTATAGGCTAGTGGGTCATTGTTTTTGTAACTGGTCGGTGCAACATCGTGGGCCGAAGGGCCTGTTCTGCGCTGTAATGTTCTATGTTCTATGAAAAAGTTCTGTCATAGGACATGGAGAGGCTGGAAACTGTATGATATACATTTATGATGTAAGAAGTCTCACAACACCAGGTTCGAGTCCAGCCAGTTTATTTGATAGTAATCCCACAAGCTTTTGGAAATAGTGTCCCTTCATCAGGTGTGCATTTGACATGGAATGATTGTTGTAAATTTCTACAGATACGTAAAGAGAAAAATGATTGACAAAAACAAGTGTGGATCCCTTACAGTTAGAAAGAGGAGAATTCATAATGGGGAATAAGGAAATGGCCGAGGAATTAAGTTCACACTTTGCTTACTAAATTGGTTAGGATTATATTCACCGGAGTTTAGAAGAATTAGAGGGGATTCAACAAGGTTAGACAGGGTAGATTCCGAAAAAAAAATCCCAATGTTGGGGTGATCCAGGACTAAGGATAATAGTTTGAGAAAAAGGGGTAAACCTTTTAGAACTGAGGTGAGGAGAAATTTCATCACCCAGAGGGTGGTGAATGTGTGGAATTCACTCCCACAGAAAGTAGTTGGGGCCAAAACACTAGGCTTGTACTCGTTAGAGTTTAGAAGAATGAGGGGAGATCTCATTGAGACGTATAAGATGATGAATGGGATGGATAGGATAGAGGTGGAGAGACTGTTCCCGCTCAAAAAAGACAGTAGGACTAGGGGGCACAGCCTCAAGATAAAGGGGGGGCGGTTTAGAACAGAGTTGAGGAGGAACTTCTTCACTCAAAGGGTGGTGAATCTCTGGAATTCTCTGCCCGTTGAAGTGGTGGAGGCTGCCTCGCTAAATATTTTTAAGAAACGGGTTGATGGGTTTTTGATAAGAGAAGGGATTAAGGGTTATGGGGAGAGGGCGGGAAGGTGGAGCTGAGTCACGACAGATCAGCCATGATCTTATTGAATGGCGGGGCAGGCTCGAAGGGCCAGATGGCCTACTCCTGCTCCTATTTCTTATGTTCTTATGTTCTTATGAAATTAGATGTAGCGCTTGGGGCTAAAGTGATCAATGGATATAGGGGGGAAGACTGGATCAGGATACTGAATTTAATGATCACCCATGATCACAATGAAAGGACGTTTGGGCCTCTTGTCTCTCTTGGAGAGATAAGGAATAATCAGGGATAGTCAGCATGGCTTTTTGAGGGGAAGGTCATATCAAACAAATTTGATTGAATTTTTCAAGGAGATGATAAGGTGTGTCGATGTGAGCAGTGCAGTTGATGAGGTCTACATGGACTTCAGTAAAACATTTGACAAAGTCCCGCAGGGGAGGCTGATGAAGAAGGTGCCCATCGGATCTAGGGCAGTTAACCAAACTGGATCTAAAACTGGCTTCGTGGCAGGAGGCAGAGGGAGATGGTTGAAGGTTGTTTTTATAACTGGAAGCCTCTGTCCAGTGGTTATACCACAGGAATCAGTGCTGGGCCCCTTGCTGCTCGCAGTGTACGTTAATGATCTAGATGTGAATGCGGGAGATATGATCAGTAACTTTGCAGATGACACGAAAGCTGGTGGTGTGATCAATAGTGAGGAGGAAAGCCTCAAATTCCAGGATGATATTGACAGGCTGGTTAAATGGGCAGAATGGTGGCAAGTGGAATTTAACTATGAAAAGTGATACATCTTGGGGGGACTAACAAGACATGGGGAATACACAGTGAACAGTTGGTGTTACAATGCAGGATCTCAATCTGTGTCCTCCAATTACTGACCTTCCTGCCAACGGAAACAGTTTCTCTATATTTATCCCAATGCGATCCTTCCTAATTTTGAACAGCTCGATTACATTGCTCCTTGATCTTTTCAGCTTGAAGGGGGAAAATCCCGGCTTCTCCAGTCTTTCCGATCGCTCATTCGGAGTAACTGACTGTGTATTTTCCATATTGTGTACCTGGGGTTAGTGGGCGTGATCAAAGGAATGGCTCTTCCAGCTGCAATAAGAATAATCCTGCTGTATTTCCTATTAGCTGCAGATAAATGGATATTCAGATTTCAATGAAGCATAGGAACTGCAGAAAACAGATAAGAGTGGGTTTCCCATCACTTACAGGAATACTTACTCATCGGATACATTTCCTGTTCAGAATAATTGTTCAGTGCACGAATCTATCTATCTGAAGCTATATTGGTTCATTTAAAAACCCATGAATATTCCTGTTTTGACTGCACTGTCAACCTGACAAGAGTTTTTTGACCCTGTGTTCTCATGAAGCTAAATATTCATAGAAGCTGAGAAAACAAGAGCAGGAGGAGGCCATTTGGCCCTTCAAGCCTGCTCCACCATTCTTTTGATCGTAGCTGATCATCCAACTTACTAACCTGATCCCACCTTCCCCTCATTTCATTTGATCCCCTTCGCTCCAAAACATGCAATGTTGTGGTTTGAACTATTTTCTGTGGTAGTGAGTTCCAAAGGTTCACCACCCTTTGGGTGAAGACATTTTCCCTCATCATATCAATTTTAAAAGGTTTTCTCTGTATCCTTAGACTAATTCGTTCATGGGACATGGGCATCGCTGGTTAGCCAACATTTATTGCCCATCTCTAATTGCCTGAGGGCAGCTCAGAGTCAACCACATTGCTTTGGCTCTGGAGTCACATGTAGCCAGACCAGGTAAGGATAGCAGATTTCCTTCCCTAAAGAACATTAGTGAACCAGGTTCATTTTTCTGACAATCGACAATGATATTATGACCATCAGTAGATTCTTAATTCCAAATATTTTTTGTTGAATTCAAATTGCACTATCTGTCATGGTGAGAGTCGAACCTGGGTCCCCAGAACAATAGCTGCGTTTCTGGATTAAAGTCTAGCAATAATACTACTCGATCATCATCTCCCTTGTAACCCCTGGTTCTGGATACCTCTGCTCCCCTTCCCCCCCCCGCCCCCCAGTAATCCCGGCCCCACACCCCCCACAACCATGGGGAACATCCTTCTTGTATTTGCCCTGTCAAACCCTGCTAGAATTTGATAGATTTCTATGAGATCGTCCCTCACTCTTCTAAGTTCCAATGATAACCAACTCTATTTGGGTCTCCATTTTCTTCATTTTAGATATCCATGTTTATGAAGCCCTCTCCAAATTCAGCAACTGTGGCAGTTCCCTCCACGACTATGACAACTCGTTACATCGGCTTGGTTACTTTTTTCATGAAGGACATTGTCAAAGCCTGCATTTCAGCTTAGCTAATCTGTGTCCGGACAGCACTGCACTCCCACCCATCAACTTGGTTTGCCATTGCCCACTCAAATCCAGCAGTACAAGGCTGTTTACATATTTGGAGATTGGTGCATGATTCCATGTGGGAGTGAATGTGGGTGTGATGTCAAGACCGCATCCTGCTGTTCAATGGAAAGAGGACACACCAATCTTAGATCAGGTTGAAAACATTGAGAGCAGAATCTGAAAGACGGTAGGGTCCACCTCTGTAGATACATGCAATCCGCTGGGTTAAGAGTGGATGTTACATCCTGCTCTCAGTTGGTGTCCTAATCCAGATAAGTAAACGGTTGCCCCAACTCAGAGCTTCCTCCGTTACACCACTTGTAGTTCAAACATTCAATGATGTGTTGCACTTTTTAAAAACTATAAATGCAAGTTGAATATTAATCTTGGTCAATGTCAGTGAATATATATTTTTTTCTATTGAAGATATCCTTCATTCACGTGCGAAAATAGTAATGTGTTGCTGTACTATCTACTTCAACATCACTTTATGTTTGTGAAGAGGGAAATTATTAACCAGTTAATAATGTTTTAGACAGAATATGTAAGGTTTCTTATGAGCGAACACATCTAGTAACATTATGAATAGATTTATTCAATGTCTAGGCTCAGAATAAATACGTGCCTGGATGCAGGGACATGTATTTATCCAGGTTGGCAATGATCCGGTGGGAACATCCACTTTGACCCCTGTAGCAAGCATCTAGGGAAACCAGGCAAACAGGAAGCGACTTTGGACAAGATGAGACTTAATGTCCAGATTAAATGGATGAATAAGATATCATTATGCTGGATAGTAAAATGCAATTGGCTGAGGTATGTGTCAGGAATAATTACTGATCCATGTTTACTGAATGTAATTGATTTTAAACTGATATGAGGCGGGAATGAGTGATAAGAAGTGATCTGTTCTTGGTGGTATACGTTAGAGAGGTTCTGTCGCTCTATCTCAGAGCTACTTAATCCCTCCAGTGATCTCCAAGCAGCTGCTTTTGTTGTGATTTTATTTTAAATAAATGTAATATTTTTATACAAAGGCATTTGCCTCATGAATTTTATGCTGTTTTCAGTTTAAGACGGTACTGTCCAACTCAATTCACCCCGCAACAGCAGCTTTCACAATCCCAGAGCACCTCAAGGTGCTTAACAGTCAGTGAAGTCCATTCAAAGAATATTTGTTGTTTTATATGTAGGAAATGCAGCAGCAATTTGTGCACAGCAAGCTCCCACAAATAACAATGAGCTAATGCCTGTATAGTTTGTTACTCCGGTATTGATTGAAAGCTAAATATTTTCCTGACCTTCAAAGCAAAACCAAACAGCCTGCATTTACTTGAGGTCTTGGTTTAATGTGTCACCTGAATGTCAGCACCTTCAGAGTTGCAGCATTCCCTCAGTACTGCACTGCGAGCATCGGGTTATATTTTTTTAATGCATGTCTCTCTGAGTTTGAGACAGTAATCATGGGCAGTCAAGCTTTCTCATTTGTAGCTTTGTAATTCCGAACATTGCAGAGCAGTTCAATTTGTCATTTTATCCTCACAGACAGTATCTGTGTAAATGAAGGGATAGAACCTGTTCAGTTTTTATTATTATTTCTATCTTGGCTGTACTGACAAACAGATGGGGCAAAATTTTAATTTACCATCCAGTCTTTCTTCGGTTCTCCTCCAAAGACAAACCTGACCCACAATCCCACAATCTCCACCATGGGCAGTCTATCCCACAATTCCCGCCATGGGCAGTCTATCCCACAATTCCCACCATGGGCAGTCTATCCCACAATTCCCACCATGGGCAGTCTATCCCACAATTCCCACCATGGGCAGTCAATCCCACAATTCCCACCCTGGGCAGTCTATCCCACAATTCCCACGATGGGCAGTCTATCCCACAATTCCCACCATGGGCAGTCTATCCCACAATTCCCACCATGGGCAGTCAATCCCACAATTCCCACCCTGGGCAGTCTATCCCACAATTCCCACGATGGGCAGTCTATCCCACAATTCCCACCATGGGCAGTCTATCCCACAATTCCCACCATGGGCAGTCTATCCCACAATTCCCACCCTGGGCAGTCTATCCCACAATTCCCAACATGGGCAGTCTATCCTACAATTCCCAACATGGGCAGTCTATCCCACAATTCCCACCATGGGCAGTCTATCCCACAATTCCCACCCTGGGCAGTCTATCCCACAATTCCCACCCTGGGCAGTCAATCCCACAATTCCCACCATGGGCAGTCAATCCCACAATTCCCACCATGGGCAGTCAATCCCACAATTCCCACCATGGGCAGACTGTCCCACAATTCCCACCATGGGCAGTCTATCCCACAATTCCCACCATGGGCAGTCAATCCCACAATTCCCACCATGGGCAGTCAATCCCACAATTCCCACCCTGGGCAGTCTATCCCACAATTCCCACCATGGGCAGTCTATCCCACCATTCCCACCATGGGCAGTCTATCCCACAATTCCCACCCTGGGCAGTCTATCCCACAATTCCCACCCTGGGCAGTCTATCCCACAATTCCCACCCTGGGCAGTCTATCCCACAATTCCCAAACTGGGCAGACTATCCCACAATTCCCACCATGGGCAGTCAATCCCACAATTCCCACCATGGGCAGTCTATCCCACCATTCCCACCATGGGCAGTCAATCCCACAATTCCCACCCTGGGCAGTCTATCCCACAATTCCCACCATGGGCAGTCTATCCCACAATTCCCACCATGGGCAGTCAATCCCACAATTCCCACCCTGGGCAGTCTATCCCACAATTCCCACCATGGGCAGTCTATCCCACAATTCCCACCATGGGCAGTCTATCCCACAATTCTTATCATGGGCAGTCTATCCCACAATTCCCACCATGGGCAGTCTATCCCACAATTCCCACCATGGGCAGACTATCCCACAATTCTTATCATGGGCAGTCTATCCCACAATTCCCACCATGGGCAGTCTATCCCACAATTCCCACCATGGGCAGTCTATCCCACAATTCCCACCATGGGCAGTCTATCCCACAATTCTTATCATGGGCAGTCTATCCCACAATTCCCACCATGGGCAGTCTATCCCACAATTCCCACCCTGGGCAGTCTATCCCACAATTCCCACCATGGGCAGTCAATCCCACAATTCCCACCCTGGGCAGTCAATCCCACAATTCCCACCCTGGGCAGTCTATCCCACAATTCCCACCATGGGCAGTCTATCCCACAATTCCCACCATGGGCAGACTGTCCCACAATTCCCACCATGGGCAGTCTATCCCAAAATTCCCACCATGGGCAGTCAATCCCACAATTCCCACCATGGGCAGTCTATCCCACAATTCCCACCCTGGGCAGTCAATCCCACATTTCCCACCCTGGGCAGTCTATCCCACAATTCCCACCATGGGCAGTCCATCCCACAATTCCCACCATGGGCAGTCCATCCCACAATTCCCACCATGGGCAGTCTATCCCACAATTCTTATCATGGGCAGTCTATCCCACAATTCCCACCATGGGCAATCTATCCCACAATTCCCACCATGGGCAGTCTATCCCACAATTCCCACCATGGGCAGTCTATCCCACAATTCCCACCATGGGAAGTCTATCCCACAATTCCCACCATGGGCAGTCTATCCCACAATTCTTATCATGGGCAGTCTATCCCACAATTCCCACCATGGGAAGTCTATCCCACAATTCCCACCATGGGCAGTCCATCCCACAATTCCCACCATGGGCAGTCCATCCCACAATTCCCACCCTGGGCAGTCTATCCCACAATTCTTATCATGGGCAGTCTATCCCACAATTCCCACCATGGGCAGTCTATCCCACAATTCCCACCATGGGCAGTCAATCCCACAATTCCCACCCTGGGCAGTCTATCCCACAATTCCCACCCTGGGCAGTCTATCCCACAATTCCCACCATGGGCAGTCTATCCCACAATTCCCACCCTGGGCAGTCTATCCCACAATTCCCACCATGGGCAGTCAATCCCACAATTCCCACCCTGGGCAGTCTATCCCACAATTCCCACCATGGGCAGTCTATCCCACAATTCCCACCATGGGAAGTCTATCCCACAATTCCCACCATGGGCAGTCAATCCCACAATTCCCACCATGGGCAGTCTATCCCACAATTCCCACCCTGGGCAGTCTATCCCACAATTCCCACCATGGACAGTCAATCCCACAATTCCCACCATGGGCAGACTGTCCCACAATTCCCACCATGAGCAGACTGTCCCACAATTCCCACCCTGGGCAGACTGTCCCACAATTCCCAACATGGGCAGTCAATCCCACAATTCCCACCATGAGCAGTCTATCCCACAATTCTTATCATGGGCAGTCCATCCCACAATTCCCACCATGGGTAGTCTATCCCACAATTCCCACCCTGGGCAGACTGTCCCACAATTCTTATCATGGGCAGTCAATCCCACAATTCTTATCATGGGCAGTCAATCCCACAATTCCCAACATGGGCAGTCTATCCCACAATTCCCACCATGGGCAGTCAATCCCACAATTCCCACCATGGGCAGTCTATCCCACAATTCCCACCATGGGCAGTCTATCCCACAATTCTTATCATGGGCAGTCTATCCCACAATTCCCACCCTGGGCAGTCTATCCCACAATTCCCACCATGGGCAGTCAATCCCACAATTCCCACCATGGGCAGTCAATCCCACAATTCCCACCATGGGTAGTCTATCCCACAATTCCCACCCTGGGCAGACTGTCCCAGAATTCCCACCATGGGCAGTCTATCCCACAATTCCCACCATGGGCAGTCTGTCCCACAATTCCCAGCCTGGGCAGTCAATCCCACAATTCCCACCATGGGCAGTCTATCCCACAATTCCCACCCTGGGCAGTCAATCCCACAATTCCCACCATGGGCAGTCTATCCCACAATTCCCACCATGGGCAGTCTATCCCACAATTCCCACCCTGGGCAGTCTATCCCACAATTCCCATCCTGTGCAGTCAATCCCACAATTCCCGCCATGGGCAGTCAATCCCACAATTCCCAACATGGGCAGTCTATCCCACAATTCCCACCCTGGGCAGTCAATCCCACAATTCCCACCATGGGCAGACTGACCCACAATTCCCACCATGGGCAGTCTATCCCACAATTCCCACCCTGGGCAGTCAATCCCACAATTCCCACCATGGGCAGTCAATCCCACAATTCCCACCATGGGCAGTCTATCCCACAATTCCCATCCTGTGCAGTCAATCCCACAATTCCCGCCATGGGCAGTCAATCCCACAATTCCCGCCATGGGCAGTCAATCCCACAATTCCCGCCATGGGCAGTCAATCCCACAATTCCCGCCATGGGCAGTCAATCCCACAATTCCCACCATGGGCAGTCTATCCCACAATTCCCACCCTGGGCAGTCTATCCCACAATTCCCATCATGGGCAGTCTATCCCACAATTCCCACCCTGGGCAGTCTATCCCACAATTCCCAACATGGGCAGTCAATCCCACAATTCCCGCCATGGGCAGTCAATCCCACAATTCCCACCATGGGCAGTCTATCCCACAATTCCCACCCTGGGCAGTCTATCCCACAATTCCCATCATGGGCAGTCAATCCCACAATTCCCACCCTGGGCAGTCTATCCCACAATTCCCAACATGGGCAGTCTATCCCACAATTCCCACCATAGGCAGATTGTCCCACAATTCCCACCATGGGCAGTCTATCCCACAATTCCCACCATGGGCAATCTATCCCACAATTCTCACGATGGGCAGACTGGCTCACAATTCCCACCGTGGGAAGTCTGAGTGTGGGAGCTGGGTGTTTTGAGGGAAAATCATGTGCGGGATGGGCCCAATCCTTAGTGTCAGTTGATACTGGGCGGCAAGTTATTTGTTTACCCCACAATGGTGCAATGTCCTAACAATGTCAGGTCAGTGTGGGTTTTAAACAAAGGGGAAAAGATATGGTTTGCACATGAAGATTCAAACTGACTATAAGAGGTTTATTGAGGGGCTGTTGCCTGTGCAGAGTAGAAATTAAACAGGAGCCTGCATAGCACCCCAATAACATCGCCATCAATTAATGTGATTGGCTCTTAAAGCAATCATGCAACCCCTAAATATGTAACAGTTCGTTGTCAGCCATACTTCTGTGGTTTGTCCTTTCTTTACTGATCAGGAGGTTTATGGATTCAAGCTCTGCAGTAATAAAACAACATTTTGGTTTAACGCAACACCTGTCACAGCCTTGAGACACTCCAAATGTGAATTGTAGCCTACGAAGAAAGCTTTTCTGGTTGGTTTAGTTTTTTTTCTGACATGGTTTAGCAGAATAGACCCTGGGAGACTGCATCCACAGGCTGGGGGAAATCAAGAAAAATCTCACAATGAGTGGCTGATCAGTCAGGGCTGAGATGCAGTAAACTTTTCCACCTAAAGGATTTTGAGCTTTTGCAATTCTTGACTCCAGAGGACGGTAAATGTGCCACCATTAAATATATTTAACACTGAGATGGATAGATGTTTGATTTTTCAGAGAATAGAGGGATATGGGGAGCAAGCAGGAATGAAGCTGGTGAAGCAGTTGAGGAAGAAAATCCGATTGATTATACTGAATGGTTTGAGGGCTCTGCGTAATCTACTCCTCCTCATCCTCACGTACTTAGGTTCTCAGGTGATTCGATCCACCGTTGTGAGAAATATAGACTTGGTTCTGGACAGCATGACCCTCTTTCAGTTTTAGAATGATATTCAGTCTAAAACTATGTAATCAAATCAGGATTACAAGTTCAGCCTCCAACATTCTAACTCAGACACAAGAGGGGCAATCAACAGAGAGAAAGCGGCACCTCAGCTAAAATTATTAAGCACGCTTACAGAGCTTGCAATGTTTTTTTTTTAAATTGTACTTCATTTGGAAAAGCTGCCTCAGTGTTGCGGAATGTTCCAGTTGATTTCTTTATTTCTCTGAGCAGCTGTCACGAGGAGTGACTCCACCATATGGTTATTAGGAAGCAAGAAGCTGAGAAATAGACACCAATAGATCAGCTTGGAAAGGTCCGTCCACTTGAAGTCTACTCAGCACAGGTTAAAAGTGCAATCAATCTGGCATTAACGGTGCCTGCCTAATGAGCAGGTCATTAGAAAGGACGACATTTTCCGTATGACCCAAGGTGAGAGCTCCGCAAGACAGATGTCAACCGTGCCACATGGTGCCACCCTGAAAACTTGTCAACGCTGACCAGGCAACTTGGCAATTGCTTTTGCTACCTTGAAATCTGACAAGCATTGTGAAGAAGTTCAGCAAGTGAGGACTGCAGTTCTTTGTTGGTCGACAGTGAGGCAAAAGATGCAGCAACTTAAAACGTTCCGGCTCCAGTCTAGCAACATGGGAAGCCAGGAATTGCGATTCCTGCCATGACAACTCACAAAGCTGAATGTTATGTCAGCTGGCAATAAATCTTCATGTCCCGTTGAAAGTACAGTGGGAAAGTGGCTGGAATACCAATTCACCGCTCAGTTCCATGTTCATCAAGTGTTTTCTTTTACAGAAGTGGCACGGTGCCAGAGATCGTTGTCCGTGTGGAGTCTGCACATTCTCCCCGTGTCAGCGTGGGCTTCCGTCGGGTGCTCCAGTTTCGTCCCACAGTCCAAAGGTGCACAGGTTCAGTTGAGTGGCCATGCTAAATTGCCCCTTAGTGTCCAAGGATGTGAATGGTTGAGGGACTGTCAGGGTAAATGTAGGGGGCTTTGAGGATAGGGCTTGGGTGGGATTGATGTCAGTGCAGACTCGATGGGCCACATGGCCCCCTACCCCGTCTGCAGGGATTGGGATATATGCTTCCATTTAATAGTAAGGCCAGAATTCCCGCAGACATTTTGTAGACCTGACTGATGTCGACAAAGTTATGAGAGACATAGATAGGGTGGATAGTCAGAGACTTTTCCCAGCAGTGGAAGTGTCAATTACAAGGAGGCAAGATTCAAGGCGAGAGGGGGAGAGTTTAAGGAAGTTGTGTGGGAGACGGTTTTCATGCAGAGAGTGTTGGGTGTCTGGAATGTGCTGCCAAAAGAGGCAATGGACACAGTCACATTCGCAACATTTAAGAGGCATCTGGATGGGGACATGAATAGGGAGGGAGTAGAACGATATGGAAAAGGTGTGGGCAGAAGTTCCTTTTTTAGTTCAGTTGGGGCATCATGATCAGCGCAGGCTTGGAGGGCTGAAGGGCCTGTTCCTGTGTTGTACTTTTCTTTGCTCTTTGTATATATGAGTCTGACACTCTTCAGTGCCACTATTAAGGGACAATGTAAATATTGCTTTTGAAATAAAAAAAACTCTTTGATTGAAAAATCCAATTGATTAGAAATTCCCTTTAATAAATCAGTAACAGAATGTAGTCAGAATGTTTACTCTATTGTTCAATATTTGCATCTTCTGAACACCATCAATCTCGAGGGCAGAAATTCCAACCAACCCCGGAGCTATTGAAATAGGCACGTGCGCAGCTAAATAAAAATGCAGAAGCTACAATATTCTCCCACACCGGCCTGCTGAATAATACGGTACACAGCATGTTGCACCTTATTTCAGAATACTAATAGAGTGTCGATATGACATTCGCAAAATGGAAAATGTCATTTAATTATATCATCAAAATAACATTAAGCAGTCAGTTCCACCTGACCTACTTATATAGGAATGAATTAAATGGAACAAATACTTTCAGAAATATTCCCTGAATTCAACATCCATGATTGGGTTTCCTACTGTCATTTTTGTTTATGAAGATGCCATTAAGCAGTAGTGTGTTCCTCACACGGAGGTTTTGCCACAAGCTTTGGCAAGAACTTTGCAGCTACTCCAATGTTTTCTGGGCTCCAGGGTCAGGATTCAAGGGATTTCTCAGTCTTTGATCATTTAGGCTTCAGGCTAGCAGAATGCTGGGATGAGCAGTGACTCCACAACTTAACGTTGATTTGCTATTTTATTCCAGATTGCTTGAGGAAAGAAGATGGTTATTGATCTTTAGGCTATTGAGGATATAGACCTATAACAAACTTAGCAAACTTTGTTTAAAGAAAATAAGTCAAATAAGCCTCAAATAAGCCTCAGCCTCAAATAAGTCAAAAAAAAATCATTTTTAACAATACATATCCACTCCGTTGTGGTGGTTAAATTTGTTTACTGATAAACACACTTGCGGGCAGCTCTGTGGTCAGCACCTCCATCTCACAGCGCCAGGGATCCAGGTTCAGTTCCAGCCTTGGGTGACTCTGTGTGTGGAGTCTGCACGTTCTTCCTGTGACTGCGTGTGTTTCCTCTGAGTGCTCCAGTTTCGTCCCACAGTTGTGCATCGGCCATGCTAAATTGTCCCTTAGGGCAGGATTCTATGGCCTCGCTCGACCCGAGATCGGAAAATCCCGCCGCAAGTCAACAGACCTTCCCGTTGTCTGCCCCTCACTCGCTCCTATTTCCATGGTGATCACGGAGATAGAATTCCAGTGTTACTGTCCCAAGGTATGTAGGTTAGGGGGATTAGAGGGGAAAATACATGCGGATACGGCAATAGGGCTTGGTTAAGACGCTCCATTGGAGAGTCGGTGCAGGTTCAATAGACCAAACGGCCTCCTGCAGCACTGTAGGGATTCTATAATTCTATAAAGGCTACAACACAACACTGTCTCATTCACCTAACTCAATCACCAGAAAGTATCACACTCCAAAAATCATTCTCCACCAAACTTTTCCCCAAGTCTCCCTTGAACTTGCTGATACAAAGAGTTCTCACTATTCCACAGGATCATCACCATCCACAAAGAGTAATTTAAAAAGATTGACTTTTTACACCTCCTTCTCTAAAGTTACCTCTGTGCTCTCTTGTAGGATCTGTGACAATGTAAAACATCTTCCTGTTTATCCTACCAACATCCTATCGGGACACACATATTGATCCTTACTCGATCATGCATGAGGAAACGGTAAGGGTATGGTGCCACACTCATTATGTGTGGAGTCAGTTAATCCAGAGAGCTGAGACTATTAAGCCTGAGATGTGAGTTCAAATCCCACCACGTCAAGCTGGAGAATGTTAATTCAGTTAATAAGTCAATCTGGATGTTTGTAAACTCTGTATAGTAACCACAAAACTGCTGGATCATTGTTTAAAGAAGGTAAAGTCACCCTAGTCCCAGGTGATCAGAGGCTGCTCTGTCCTTTGAAGGGGGCAGAAGTAGGCTTACATTAACACGGCGATGAAGTTACTGTGAAAATCCCCTAGTCACCACACTCCAGTGCCTGATCGAGTGCACTGACAGAGAATTTAGCATGGCCAATGCCGCTAACCAGCATGTCTTTCAGACTGTGGGAAGAAACCCACACAGAACATGGGAACACGTGTACAGACATTGACGCAAGCCGAGAAGTGAACCTGGTCCTTGGCACTGTAAGGTAGCAGTGCTACCCACTGTGCCACCATGCCAACTGTTGGCAATTTAACCTGAGGATCACCACACCTCAGGTGAGGGGCAAGGTTGAGAAGGCGGGGTCTTCATGGATTATCTTGCCAGTACGGGAATTGAACCTGCGCCGTTGGCATTGACTTTACATCACTAACCAGCCACCCAGCTAACTGAGCTAAACCAATCCACCACTGGAAACCTAGTTGAACTTTTAAAAACAGACTGTTTAATGACAGAGGGCAGCATTTTCCAGTCCTTCCCATTAGCGGTGGGGTTTTCTGATCACACCAAAGTCAAATCCCATCATGAGTTCCCTGTTGGTGGGACGAGCAAATGCCAAAAAAACATAGACTTTAGCAGGACTGGAAGATCCCCCGATGGCCAATGATGGTCACTCCCATAAGAGGAACATCTGCTGTGGGGTTAGGTGTGTGGAGGGGGGTATATGGGAGGGGGGGCAGCTGGAAAATTTTGTCCACAGGGACAAAAGTGACTTGGACACAAAGCCCAAGTTGGCTAACCCCAATTTACATTACTATACGTTCATTGGAGTGAAGTCAGTCTTTCCATGTAAACTCTATCAATGCTGTGGCTTCAGATGGGTATGAAGAAGTCATACCTTACATCTCATTAGCTAGGCATCATGGAAATTACCTCAGATATTCAAACATTGTAAATGAACCATTAAAACTAATTGCTTGGATAATAGAATTCTAGCTAAATTGGCTTCCAGGCATGAGCTAATCAAGTTAGCTTTGGAATCCACGAATAATGCCTTTATAAAAAATTCCCATGGCTCTTCGAGAAGGAAGGTCACATGACAAAATGTTGTGTGTTTTTGGGGCCTATTCTCTCGGCAGAGTCGAGGGCAGGTCACTGATGGAGAAGATCTCAGTGGGATTCCCCCTGCTACCTTTTTTCTTTCACACCCATGACCTGTACCTGTCTGTGAGTTGTGTCTGCTGCCTGTAACCACCCAGGAACACTCTGCTGCAGACAGAGGAAAGAATCCAGGGCAGCATTATTGTCTCTGAAGAACAACCAACTCAGTCACTCAGATGTTCAAATTCGAATCATTGAATTCAGCCTAAAGAAAGCCGAGTCACCAAACTCTTGACTGTACTCCTTATATAGACTCAAATTTGGCCAACCTCTCCTTCCCCACTCTGTAACCTGGAGTTTTGTGTGTGTGAACTTCAAGTGTGTGTGTATTTGTGTGTGTGTGTGTATGTGTACACGCATGTGTGCAGAGGCATGTGTGTGCGTATAATCATGTATGTGTACACATGTGTGAGTGCAGGTGTGTGTGTGTGCATGCATGTGTGTTTGCATATATGCTTGTGTGTGTGTACATGCATGTGTGTGTGTGGGGGTGAACTTTACGTATGTGTGTACTTCAAGTGTGCAGGTGTGTGCATGCGTGCATGAATGTGTGTGCATGTGTATGTGTTTGCACATATGCATGCATGTATGTGTTTGCATTGTGTGTGTGCATGCACATGTGTGTGCATGCTTGTACATATGTGTATGTTTTGTGCATGTCTATATGTGTATATTCATATGTGTGCATGTGTGTGTATGCGTGCGCATGCATGTGTGTATGTGCCTGTGCATGTATGTATGTGTTTGCATTGCATATATGCATGTGTATTTGTGTATGTGTGTGTGTGGATTAAAGTTGGTGCACATTTTATTATTTTGCTTGGATCAGATTAATTATAATAAAGCAAACCTCTTTCTTTGTTAGTCTCAAGAAAACTAATCCTATTTGTACATTTATGTTCACACATAAGCAGTTATCACTGATTTGGTAAATAAATGCTTTTCAAACAAAAAGACCTGCTATGTTCAAAGGTGGAAAGGAGAAACAGGGGAACGATTGACATAGGGGCGGCACGGTAGCACAGTGGTTAGCACTGCTGCTTCACAGCTCCAGGGTCCTGGGTTCGATTCCCAGCTCGGGTCACTGCCTGTGTGGAGTTTGCACATTCTCCTCGTGTCTGCGTGGGTTTTCTCCGGGTGCTCCGGTTTCCTCCCACAGTCCAAAGATGTGCGGGTTAGGTTCATTGGCTATGCTAAAATTGCCCCTTAGTGTCCTGGGATGTGTAGGTTAGAGGGATTAGCAGGTAAATGTGTAGGGATATGGGGATAGGGTCTGGGTGGGATTGTGTTCGGTGCAGACTCGATGGGCCAAAGGGCCTGTTTCTGTACTGTAGGGTTCTATGGTTCTATAACATTAGATCCTGGCAACTAAAATTTCCTCTTTGGCTCAGACCAACATCAGCCCCACTGGGTTATCGATAGTTGCTGGAACGTGGAGGCCATCACCAGGAAGTTCAGGTCTGCCACTGACCAATAGCAAACAACTCTTTTCCAACCAGTGTCTTTTAACACAGAGCTTTATCTGATATGTTTGGAAGCTGGATCTCTTATTTGCAACCGAGAATGTCCAGATACCTGTCTCCAAGCAGATTTATAGAAAAAGCCTCCTTTTAATATGAGGCTTGGAGACAATGAATGTTAGGAAGTGCAGAGGATCCAAGAGGATTTGGGGTTTGTGTCTATCAATCCCTGAAGACGGCAGGTTTTCTGGAGTCTAACAAAGAAAGAGGTTTGCTTTATTATAATTAATCTGATCCAAGCGAAATAATAAAATGTGCACCAACGTTAGCCCACACACACACACATACACAGAGTCTTCTTCCCAGGGTAGAAACATCAATTACTCAGGGACATGGGTTTCAGGTTAAAGGGGGAAAGTTTAAAGGAGATGTGAAAGGCAAGTTTTTTTCCATAGAGGGTGGTTTGTGCTTGGAATGTGCTGCCAAGGAAGAACCATCTTCCAACTTTTATCTTGCAATTGTGTCTCTGTCTATGTAATGCCGTGTTTACGAAACCTACCTCTCCATCCACCTGATGAAGGAGCAGCGCTCCAAAAGCTCATGGTTCCAAATAAACCTGTTGGACTTTAACCTGGTGTTGTGAGATCTTACCCTGCTCACCCCAGTTCAACGCTGACATCTCCACATCATGAATTAACAAGACTTAGAGGGATATGGACCACTTAGAGGCAAAAGGTCTTTACTTCAGGAAGGTGACACGTGTCAATGCAAGCATGACGAGCCGAAGGGCCTGTTCCTTTGTTGTACTGTTCTTAGCTCATTGTTCCTTGATTCTCACATTCAGTACTGAAATATATTGGTTTAGTCTGACTAAGATCTCAGTTCCTTGGTGAAGTTTGCAGCACACATCTTGCTGCTACTTTTACAGTTCACTTGACAATCTGCTCTGGAAGCCAATATGGAAATGAACGTATGAGGAGACCTGTTTTCATAATCATCTCATCATAAGTAAGTACTTGAAATACATCCAATTCACAGGAGGCTGATTAAATATGGATAAAGGCAACTATATGCTCAAAGAGAAGCTTTTATAAGTGACATGAATTATGCATTAGCAACCATTGTACAAATCAACAGGCTCGAGAAAGAATCTGCCAGCAGTGTGATCAGGTTGTATCTTTTGTTCAATGACTTGAAAGTTGTTGAGGTTCGGACTATCATGGACTGCATTGCATGCATTCTCTTAACGAATGGAAGTGACAGACACTTTATATCGCTGTTCGAAAATCAATCAACTTGATCAAAGGCTAGACAGAGGAACAATGTCTATTCAGTTCTTTCATCCACTTAATACTTGTTAATATCGACTTTATTGACTTGGTTTTCATATAAAATTTCTTATGTTAATAACATACACTCATGAATAAATTTCTCTTCATTCCACAAGAAGAATGTATCGATATTGTCCAGTGTTTCTGAAGGGTCAAGTACAAGATTTTGATGAAGAATGTCCTTGGATTTATTTGATCTGATTCTGTTCCATTTTTGGGCAGTAAAAAGTCTGACAACATCAGGTTTTAGTCCAACCGATTTATTTGATAATATTCTCACAAGCAAGCAAGCTTTCGAGGTTACCCTCTTCGTCAGGTGAATGGAGAGTTCTGGCCTCAGACGGAGCATATAAAGCACAGACAGTTTAGTGACAGTTTAGTAATCAGCAATCACTAAACTGTCTGTGCTTTATATGCTCTGTCTGAGGCCAGAACTCTCCATTCACCTGACGAAGAGGGTAACCTCGAAAGCTTGCTTGCTTGTGAGAATATTATCAAATAAATAGGTTGGACTAAAACTTGGTGTTGTCAGACTTTTTACTGTGTTTACGCCAGTCCAACGCCGGCATACCCACATCATTTTTGGGCACCAGACTGTGGTAAAGATAAGAAGGCAGGTTGAGGAGGAACAGAATGAGTGGTGCCAGGGTTGATTATCTTCAATTACGTGGATATGTGAGCCAGGGCTGTCTTCTTCGAAGGGGGGATTTGATCAAGGTGTTCAGAATTATGAGGACAAGAGTTGATCAAGACAGACTGTTCCCATTGGTGAAAGGATTGAGAACTAGAATTTGTCAAATGAAGTCATGGTGATATGCAGAAAACTCATTTGCTGAACAGTGTAAGGGGGGGGATATTCCAGCACCCCCTCCCCCCCATGGCACGTTTCGCACAATGGGAGATGGTGCAGCACTCACTGGCATTGAGATCTTCTGACCGATGGCCTGGGAGATCTGTGGAGGAAGAGGAGAAACAGAAGATTTGGAGAATATCAGCCAGTGAGTTATTTTTGACTGGAATGCACTGTCTGAGAGTGTGGTGGAGACACATTCAGTCAAGGCTTTCAAAAGTGTTTCTTTTCTGTAGAGAAAAGAAATGAGAAAAGGCCGAGGAGTGAGTGGGTCCAGGTGAGTTGTTCTTGCAGACAGCTGCCAAAGATACCAGATGATCAGGAGCCAGAGTAGACTGTTCGGCTCTTCAGCCTGCTCCTTCTTTCAATTAGACCATGGCTGATCTAATTGTGGCCTCAACTCCACATTCTGCTAACCCCCCGATAACCTTTGACTTTCTTGTTAATTATGAATCCATCTACCTCTATCTCCATTCAATGATCTTGCCTCCACCTGTTCTATGGCGAAGAGAACACCATAGACTAACAACCCTCTGAGAGAAAATATTTCTCCTTATTTCAGTCTTAAATGGGAAACTGCTTATTTTTGAGCCATTTTCTTAGTTCTAACCTTTCCCACAAGGTATACCTCTCAGGGTTTTTAATTTGATATTAGCTTGAACTTCCTATAAAAGTTTCAGTAAGACTGCCTCTCACTCTTCAGAACTCTAACGAATCCAGGCCCAACCTTCCTCGTAACATAAAGGTATCAGTCAAGTGAACCTTCTCTGACCTCTTTCAAACACATTTATCTCATTTCTTAAATAAGACTCAAAATGTACAAAATATTGCAGCTGTAGTGGCACTAATACCCTCCACAATTGGAGAAAGACATCCCTGTGGTTATATTTCACTCTTCTTGCAATAAACAACATCATTCCATTTGTCTTCCTAACCATTTGTTGTGCTTGTGTGCTGTCTGTGATTCATGTACCCTGACACCCAGATCCCTCTGTATCTCAAAACTTCTCCATTTAATAATAAGCTGTTTTTCTGTTCTTCTTGCCAAAGTGAAAAAGTTAATAATTTCCTACATTGGAATTTTTTTTTGCCAACTCACTTACCTGATCTATACCCCTTTAAAGTCTCCTTATGCCTTATTCATAACTTACTTTCCTACTCATCTTGTGACATGACAAATTTAGTGTCAATATATTTTGTCCCTTCATCTAAGTCATTGATAAAAATCATAAATAATTCAGATACCAACACTGACCCATGTGGCATGTCAATTGTCACATATTGCCATCCTGGAAATGAGCCACTTTTGCCTCTCTTTGTCTCCTGTCAGCTAACCAATCCTCTATCCGTGCTCATGTGTTAAACCCTACACTATCAGCTCTAGTTTTTTGCAGGAATATTTGACATAGCACTTTGTCACATATCTCCTGGAAATCTAAGTCCAGCACATCTATACATTCCCCTTTATCCAGATTGCTTTTCACATCCCCAAAGAACTCTAACAAATCAGCTAAACACAATTTCCCTTTCACAAAACTATGTTGACACTGCCAGATTGCTTTGAGATTTGTGAAGTGGCCTGCTAAAACCTCTGGAAATAATTGACTCAAGCATTTTTCAAATGACAGATGTTAATTTAACAGGCTCATCGGTTCCCTACTTCCTGCCTCCCTACTTTCTTGACTAGTGGAATCATATTTTACAATCTGAAGGGGCATTTCCAGAACCTAGGACATTTTACATAGAACATAGAACACTACAGCACAAACAGGCCCTTCAGCCCACAAGTTGCGCTGATCACATCTATACCTATCAAGCCAAATAACTATCTGTAACTCCCAATTCCATTAGATTCCATATACTCATCTAGAAGTCTTTTAAAAGACCCCAGCGAGTTCGCCTTTACCACCACCGACGGCAGCTGATTCCACTCACTCACCACCCTCTGACTGAAAAACTTACCCCTAACATCTCATTTAGAGTATTGTGCGCAGTTCTGGTCGCCTCACTATAGGAAAGATGTAGAAGCTATTGAGAGGATACAGAGGAGATTTACAAGGATGTTGCCTGGATTGGGAGGCATGCCTTATGAAGTTAGGTTGAGGGAGCTAGGATTCTTTTCCCTGGAGAGACGAAGGTTGAGAGGCGACCTGATAGAAGTTTACAAAATGTTGAGAGGAATGTAGATTCCTCAGGGATGAAGAGTCTTTTTAATAATGAATTTTTTGTCTCCACAGGCATTTAAATCCAGCAAGGGGCATGCATGCGGCAGGTTGTGGTGGGCTGCTCTTGGATGTTGCTTCGGGAGTTGCCTACTGCTTCATGTCGTTGGTGTGCTTAAACTGGACCATCTCAGGGGCAACATGACAGCTCAGAGATTATCTCTGTTGCTATGCGGACACATGGATTTGGGCCTGTGTCCGTGGGAGTTTGCGCGTTCTCCCCATGGTTGCGTGGGTTTCCTCCGGGTGCTCCGGTTTCCTCCCACATCCCAAAAATGTGCTTTTAGGCTGATTGATTGGGTAACAAATTGTCCCTATATTGGACCTCCCTGATCCTCACACATTAGGCATAGATTAAAATCATGAATAGTTCACTGACAATGGGACGGCGGCGCGGGCTCGTTGGGCCGAAGGGCCTGTTTCCCGTGCTGTGTTGTTCTTTGTTCTTTGAATGGATAGGGTGGACTCTCAGAGGCTATTTCCCCGGGTTGAAACGGTTGCTACGAGAGGACACAGATTTAAGGTACAGGGAGGGAAGTTCAGAAGTGATGTTAGGGGTAAGTTTTTCACTCAGAGGGTGGTGAGTGAATGGAATCGGCTGCCGTCAGTGGTTGTGGAGGCGAACTCGCTGGGGTCTTTTAAAAGACTTCTGGATGAGTATATGGGGTTTAATGAGATTGAGGGTTATAGATAGGTCTGTAGGTTGGTAGGTGTTGATGTGATCGGCGCAACTCGTGGGCCGAAGGGCCTGTTGTGCTGTAGTGTTCTTTGTTCTATGTTCTATCTCCTCTGTACTTTCTCCCCCGCACCTTAAACCTGTGTCCTCTCGTAGCGACCATTTCAGCCCTGGGAAATAGCCTCCGAGAATTCACCCTATCTATTACTCTCAACATTTTGGAGAATCAAAACTAATATTATCTAAGCAGCAACTGCCTTTAAGACACTAGGATGCAGTCTATCAGGACCTGGGGACCTGTTAGCATTTAATTCCAATAATATTCTCAGTACCTTTTCCACACTGATTGTAATTATTTTAAATTCTTCCCTCCATTTCACTTCCTGATGCACAATTAGTTGTTGAATGATATTTGTATCCCTAATGCAGACAGGTATAAAATATCTGTTCAGTTAATTTGCATTTCCTTATTTTCCATTATTACTTCACTACACCTACTCTCTTTCAAAGAGAATCTGGTGAACTGGTGCGACGACAATAATCTTTCCCTCAATGTCAACAAAACGAAGGGGATTGTCAGTGACTTCAGGAAGTACAAAGGAAAACATGCCCCTGTCTGCATCAATGGGGATGAAGTAGAAAGGGTTGAGAGCTTCATATTTTTAGCTGTCCAGATCACCAGGAGCCTGTCCTGGTCCATCCATGCTGACATTATAGTTAAGATGCCTCTATTCCAATGCCTCGACTTTCTCAGAAGACTAAGGAAATTTGATATAAGAACATAAGAACATAAGAAATAGGAGCAGGTGTAGGCCATCTGGCCCTTCGAGCCTGCCCCACCATTCAACAAGATCATGGCTGATCTGTCGTGACTCAGCTCCACCTTCCTGCCCTCTCCCCATAACCCTTAATCCCTTCTCTTATCAAAAACCCATCAATCCGTTTCTTAAAAATATTTAGCGAGGCAGCCTCCACCACTTCAACGGGCAGAGAATTCCAGAGATTCACCACCTCTCAACTTCAACAGGTGCACCATAGAAAGCATTCTTTCTTGTTTCACAGCTTGGTGTACTTCCTGCTCTAGCCAAGACTGCAAGAAACAACAAAGCTTTGTGAACAAAGCCCAGTCTATCACTCAAACAGCCTCCCATCCATTGACACCGTCTACACTTTCCTCCGTCTTGGCAAAGCAGCCAGCATAATTAAGGACCCAACACACCCCGGACATTCTCTCTTCCACCTTCTTCCATCCAACGACACATTCCAACTGACTCAAAAACAGCTTCTTCCCTGCTGCCATCAGACATTTGGATGGACCTACCTCACACAAAGTTGATCTTTCTCTACACTTAACTATAACTGCAAAACTACATTCTGCACTCTCTCTTTTCCTTCTCTATACATGGTATGCTTTGTATAGTGTGCAAGAAACAATACTTTTCACTCTATACCAATACACGTAACAATAATGAATCAAATCAAATCAAATCAAAGAATAAAGAACAAATCTTTGAAATATTTGTGGAAGCTGTAGGGGTGATTCTCCCAGCCTACTGTCCTGGCGGGGATACTCAAGTGGGGGCTGCTGAGCAGGCTTCCTGCCTGGGTGCCATGTCCTTCGCCAGTCTCCGGGTACCGGATTTCCGAAGCCGTCAGCTCCATGCCAGGAATCGGTGCGGAGCTGCCTAATTTATTGAAATCTTCATTTTACTATATTTTTCATATAATTAGCGGTTCCGGAGACTGAAATCTCTGAGCCCGCTGGCCTCTCTCACCACCCAGCTAGGAGTCTTTCACTCCAGCGAGGTTTACAACAGTTTTGGTATTTCTAGCTAGCTTTCTCTCCTCCCTTCTTATTAATCTTCCGCTCATTATTTTGCTGTTCTTTATATTCTGTCCAACTAACCTGACCCACCATTTGTCTCTGTGGGTTTTCTATGATTTTTCTTTTAATTTGATCCCACTTTAATTTCCTTAGTTAGTCACAAGTGCTACGTTCTTCCCTTTTTCACTGGAGTGTATATTTTCTGTCAACCACTTAAATATTTACTTAAATCCCTACTGACAAATCCGGTCACCTAATTTCCCAGATCTCTTTAGTCAGTTCTGACTTTGTGCCCCTCATAATTTAAAATACAAGTCTTAGAACCCCTCTTCTCTCCCTCAAACTGAATCTGAAATTCAATCAAATTGTGATCACTGCTAACTAGGGGTGCCTTCATGATATGGTCATTAATAATTCCTATTCCATGGCACAGATATTGTATAGTCTGCTCTCTTGTTGGCTGCAGAATGTACTGTTCTAAGAAACTGCTCCAAAAACAGCCAGTGAGCTCATCACCCAGGCTGGTTTGTCCAATTTATGTACAAATTGAAATCATCCATGAATATGGCTGTACCATTTTTATTAACTGCCGTTATTTCTTCCTGTAGACCCTATCCCTAAACTAATGTAACCCTACAAGTGTGGCTGCTGTGAGTGGGTCTATAACTCGGTCCTACAAGGTCATTCTTACCTTTACTGTTTGTCATCTCTACCCAAACTGATTCATCCATTGATCTCAGTAAGCGCACCCTTCTCTATTGTAGCAAAGTAATCCTATAAGTGTGCCACAGTGGCACAGTGGTTAGCACTGTCTCACAGCGCCAGGGACCCAAGTTCGATTCCTGGCTTGCGTCACTGTCTGTGTGGAGTTTGCACATTCTCCCCGCGTCAGCATGGATTTCCTCTGGGTGCTCCGGTTTCCTCCCACAGTCCAAAAATGTGCAAGTTAGGTGCATTGGCCATGCTAAATTCTCCCTGTGTACCCGAACAGGTGCTGGAGTATGGCAACGAGGGAATTGTCACAGT
Organism: Prionace glauca; assembly: GCA_037974335.1. Classification (NCBI taxonomy): domain Eukaryota; kingdom Metazoa; phylum Chordata; class Chondrichthyes; order Carcharhiniformes; family Carcharhinidae; genus Prionace; species Prionace glauca. The sequence continues at coordinate 82,302,987 of CM075734.1, read as the reverse complement.
AACTTCATTACAGTGTGAGTGTAAGCCTATTTGTGACAATAATAAATAAAGATCCAGATCCATATTAACAAAACTAGCCATGCACCCTTTCTTATCTTCCCAAATATCATGGACATTTGAATGTTCAGCTCCCTGTCTTTGAGATTCTGCAGCCATGTATCAGTAATGGCCGGCACTTGGAAATATTTATTCCGATTTGCATTGTCAATACACCTGTTTTGTTATGAATGTTTCATGCATTCCTATTTCATTCTTGTGTCTCTAGATTGTATGGCTCGGGGAAGGAAGACCAGAAGACATAGGAGCAGAATTAGGCCATTCGGCCTGTCAAGTCTGCTCCATGGTCCATTGAGATTCTGTCTGATGGGCTCAACTTGAGGTCATTGTAACCCTGTTTTTGGAACTTGCTGTGTGAAAATTGGCATTTTTTACAGTCTATCAATGAGTGGAATTCAAAAGTACTTCATTGGTTGTCAAGCACTTTGGAATATCATGTGGTCTGGAGGGATGCTATATAAATGCATTGTCTTTTGAGAGGATGGCCAGGGATTTTGCCATGCAGCAACCTTGCTTCTTCTCGTGTATCGTTTGTAGGAGCACACCTTTCGATTATCATTTCTACCAACTTGGAAACAGAAATGAAAATCAGTCACTTACTCATTCCCAACGCATTCAACTTGAAACCTCAATCCAATCTGGCGATTTGGCACTTCAGGGGCAGTCAACTCTGAACAGATTTGTGAGGCTAACAGTTCTGGTCAGATGCTACTGTGGAAAGGCATGAGGATCCTGCCTAAGAATGTTAATCTGCGTTTCCGCATCGCTCTGGCCACTATTTTCTACTCTTAAAGTGGTTTGCCAGTGTTTGCACATGTGCGGCCAACTTAATGTTTCTGTTTTCCCTTGATGGCCCTCAAGCAGAATCACGACACATTCTAGAATATTCTTCAGACTAGCAGCTTTGCAATGGTTCTTTAACGATCTGGTTCTGGTTGAGAGGTATAGATCGAGTGGATAACCAGAGACTTTTTCACTCCAGAGTTAAAGGAAGTGGGATAGCTTGATCTTGGGATTGGACATAGCTCAGCACAACATTGAGGGCCGAAGGGCCTGTACTGTGCTGTCATGTTCTATGTTTCTATATGTTTCTATGTTTCTCTCCAGGGCTGAAATGGCTGCCACAAGAGGACACAGGTTTAAGATGCTGGGGAGTAGTTACAGAGGAGATGTCGGGGGTAAGTTTTTCACAGTAAGAAGTCTGACAACACCGGGTTTAAGTCCAACCAATTTATTTGATAGTAAACTCACAAGGTTTTGAGGTTTCCCTCTTCGTCAGGTGAATGGAGAGTTCTGGCCTCAGACAGAGCATATAACAGCACAGACAGTTTACAGATTACTGATTAGATCGCAAATCTTTACACCTAACCTGCTATTCAAGTCTTAAAGAGGCCAACAATGTGAGTGTAAGGAGCATTGATCACAGGTTAAAGGGATGTGTATTGTCTCCAACACAATTGTCTCCAATACAATAGGTTAGGTGTAAAGATTTGCGTTCTAATCAGTAATCTGTAAAATGTCTGTGCTGTTATATGCTCTGTCTAAGGCCAGAACTCTCCATTCACCTGACAAAGAGGGAAACCTCGAGAGCTTGTGAGTTTACTGTCAAAAAAATCACTTGGACTTAAACCTGGTGTTGTCAGACTTCTTACTGTGTTTACCCCAGTCCAAGGCCGGCATCTCCATATTGTAAGCAAGTGGTAGGTGCGTGGAATAGGCTGCTGGGAATGGTGGTGGAGGCAGATTCGATAGGGTCTTTGAAGAGACTTTCAGACAAGTACATGGAACTTAGTAAGATAGAGGGTTATAGATAAGCCGAGTAATCTCTAAGGCAGGGATATGTTCAGCACAACTTTGTGGGCCAAAGGGCCTGTATTGTGCTGTAGTTTCAATGTTTCTTCCTGAGTGTGCAATATGCTAATCAACCAATTAGAATCCAGTAGGATCCTCCTGAGATGCAGCTTTTGCCCACACCAAGAGTGATGAGGCTCCCAGCTCCAATTTATATCATAATAATGAATTCCAAATTGCATCGTAAAGGAATTTTTTTTGTGAACTGTGAGAAGTTTAAAATGCCAACTGTCCAAACATCAATTTTGAGGGTCTGACAGGAAGTAAGGTGCTAAAATTATACTTTGGATAAAGAGCCCAGAGGGAGAAAGAATGATGGATAGAAGAGAATGACAACAATCCTCATGGATTCTGGCAGTGGCGATGCCTGAGATGTTCTCGCAATTTCTTCAATGTAATAAAATTCTCTGACTCCAGCTTCCTTCGCTCAAATAAGACATAAGAACATAAGAAATAGGAGCAGGAGTAGGTCTTCTAGCCCTTCGAGCCTGCCCCGCCATTCAATAAGATCATGGCTGATCTGTCGTGGCTCAGTTCCACATTCCCGCCCTCTCCCCATAACCCTTAATCCCCTCTCTTAATCAAAAACCCATCAACCCGCTTCTTAAAAATATTTAGCGAGGCAGCCTCCACCACTTCAACGGGCAGAGAATTCCAGAGATTCACCACCCTTTGAGTGAAGAAGTTCCTCCTCAACTCCGTTCTAAACCGCCCCCCCTTTATCTTGAGGCTGTGCCCCCTAGTCCTACTGTCTTTTTTGAGCGGGAAGAGTCTCTCCACCTCTATCCTATCCATCCCATTCATCATCTTATACGTCTCAATGAGATCTCCCCTCATTCTTCTAAACTCTAATGAGTACAAGCCTAGTTTATTCAGCCTCTCCTCATAGCTCAATCCCCTCAACTCCGGTATCAGCCTAGTAAACCTCCTCTGCACTCCCTCCAGGGCCAAAATATACAGAGAGAGAGAGAGACAGGTACAGAGTGAGAGAGAGAGACAGGTACAGAGTGAGAGAGAGACACACAGATACAGAGAGAGAGAGAGAGACACACAGATAGATACAGAGAGAGAGAGAGACAGATACAGAGAGAGCGAGACAGATACAGAGAGAGAGAGACAGATACAGAGAGAGAAACACACACAGATACAGAGAGAGAGAGAGAGACAGGTACAGAGAGAGACAGAGAGAGAGACACACACACACAGATACAGAGAGAGAGAGACAGATACATAATACCACGGCCCACCTGATAGCCCATTCAGCTAGGTGGCACAAATCTCAGATGGGCAGAGAAATTTTCTGGTCTTGACAGAGATGATGGTGTATATTTAATGTCACTTTACTCTCATAATCCAGAGACCCAAGCTAATTGTCTGGGAATATGAGTCATGCCCTTGAGGGATGGAAATCTGTTGTCCTCGTCCATTCTGGACTACATAGGCCACAAAAAACTACAAAAGATCATGAATGTAGCCCAATCCATCTCACAAACCAGCCTCCCATCCATTGACTCTGTCTACACTTCCCTCTGCCTCAGCAAAGCAGCCAGCATAATTAAAGAGTCCATGCAACCCAGACATTCTCTCTTCCACCTTCTTCCATCAGGAGAAAGGTACAAAAGGCTAACTCAAAACTTTGTATCAACTGATTCAAGAACAGCTTTTTCCCTGCTACCATCAGACTTTTGAATGGACTCACCTTGCATTGAGTTGATATTTCTCTGCACCCAAGCTATGACTGCAACATTACATTCTGCACTCTCTCCTTTCCTTCTCTATGAACATTATGCTCTTTCTGTATCATGTGCAAGAAAAAAAAACTTTTCACTGTATACTGAAACATCTGACAAAAATAGATCAAATCAAATGTGACTCCAGATCCAGAACAATGTTAGAAACATAGAAAAACTACAGCACAATACAGGCCCTTTGGCCCACAAAGTTGTGCCGAACATGTCCCTACCTTAGAGGTTATCGAAATGTTGTTGACTTTTCATGACTCTTTCTTAGGCAATTAGGGATGGGCAACAAATGGTGGTCTCACTTCCAATGGGTAAATTGAGAAAAAGAATGTAACCGGTCTTCTTCATGCAAACACAGAGTAGTTAACGGATAGCTAGGTCCCTGCTGCATACACACTGGTTGTTGCATTTTGCTGCGTATGATGTCATTTAGGGCTTTGGAGGATCAAAAAAGTGTTTGTAAGCTTCTCTTTTTCACGCTGCAAACCTGAACATGTTTTGTGGTCAGCTTCTTTGCCCTATCCACACATTCCAGTCTTCAGGTGAGACACCCGATCTCCTTTAATTACTGAAGCCCAGTTCTTCCACATCAATTTTAATTCCCTGTCTGAGTCTTTGCAGAACGGAGAGAAATTGTCAAACTTTTGACTGTTACAATTGCCTGAGGAAGAGGTGAAGAATTCATGATCATGTTAACAGTCTGCTTGTAGTAATTTACCAAATGCCAATCAGCAGACAAAGGAGACTCTGTGTTAGTTAATGTTTCCATTAGTCACCAATGGGAGACAACTTGCCTGAAAAACATTGCTCACTCCATCTGCTCATGGACTCAACGTGGTCACAGATACTGTCAGAAGCTGCTGTTGATGCACGTACAAAAAAAAAACAATCATTACCATCTGACATCTCGCACACACCCTCACCACCAGGAAACTTCATTAAGTAAACATTCCACTCAAACCTCATTAATGATTTGGAAGAAAAGCAATATTTTTAGCTGCTTAAAATATGAATCCCAGCAACAGGAATGGAAAAGCCATTCCTTTGATTATTTTTTATTCATTCGTGGGCATTGCTAGCTGGTAAGTGTTTATTACTCATCCCCTGTTGCGCGACGCAGTTGAGAGTCAGCCATGTTGCTGTGACTCTGGAGTCACATGTAGGTCAGACCTGGCAAGGAAGGGAGATTTCCTTCACCAAAAGACATTAGTGAACCAGATTTTTTTCCCCAACAATCAACAGTGGTTTTATAGTCATCAGTAGATTCTTAATTCTGGGTACTTTTTAGCAAATTCAAATTCCACTAGCTACGGTGGCAGGATTCGAACACAGATTTCCAGAACATTAGTTGAGTTTCTGAACTGATAGTCTGGCAACAATACCATTAGGCCTTTGCCTCCCTTTATCTCATTGAGACATATAAGGTGATGAATGGGATGGATAGGATAGAGGTGGAGAGACTCTTCCCGCTCAGAAAGGATAGTAGGACTAGGGGGCACAGCCTCAAGATAAAGGGGGGGGGGGGCAGTTTAGAACGGAGTTGAGGAGGAACTTCTTCACTCAAAGGGTGGTGAATCTCTGGAATTCTCTGCCCGTTGAAGTGGTGGAGGCTGCCTCGCTAAATATTTTTAAGACGCGGGTTGATGGGTTTTTGATAAGCGAGGGGATTAAGGGTTATGGGGAGAGGGCGGGAATGTGGAACTGAGCCACAACAGATCAGCCATGATCTTATTGAATGGCGGGGCAGGCTCGAAGGGCCAGATGGCCTACTCCTGCTCCTATTTCTTATGTTCTTATGCTCCCTTGATGCTATGCTGTCTAAATGAAATGCCTATTTGAAGAATTCTTTTGTTATGAAGTTTCTGAGTAAGGGGCAATAGTCTGAAATACAGGATCCCAGCAAGGTGAGAAGACAAGATCTGTTGGAAATGATGCATCTCTAGATTTTAAAATCTTGTCAACTGTCAATAAGATAGAATACAACATAGGAGAAAAAGTAGGCCATTCAGTCAATCAAGTCCACTCTGCCATTCAATGAGATCATGACTGATCTGATGTGATAATCCTCAACTTCACTTTCCCACCTTAACCCTGTAACCTTTGATTCCCTTACTGATTAGAGGAGAATTGTTAGCTTCAGCGAGTGTAGGAATGAGCCCTATAGTTTTAAGGTAACAAGAAGAAATGAGATGAAATCGGATGAAAGATGGAGACCTTTATCATGGGAGCAACATCCTTTCCTTAATTTTTCATTAACTCTCAGAATTTTGAGAATATCTTTACATTTAATTTCTAAGGACTGACCAATACTTTAATGGCCCATGGGGCCAGGAGAGGGGGGAGGAGATTTTCCTGTCCCCCACCATGGAAATCATAGCAGACGGGGGAGGGGAAGGGGATCATGGAAAGGCCCATTGGTAATGCACACATACCTGTTCTCAGATATGGAGCATAAATTACACATTGAGCGGAATTTTCCGTTTTTGGGTCGAGCTTGGTCGGAAAATCCTGCCCCATCTGCTCCATATCTGAGAATGTGTATATATGCGTTTCATTTGTCATTTCAGGACAATACTTGCCATGTGCTGGCTCAGAGGTAGCACAATGTACCTGACTCCTGGACAGTTGAGGGTTAAAATCCTGGCTGCTGAGATTTCACCCAAAGATGTATGATTATCCTCCAGTGCTGTAAGGTCTGCAGGAGGTGTTGTCTTTCAGGTAAGATTTTAAACTCAGTCATAAGATCATAAGACCAGAAGATTTAAGAGCAGAATTAGGCCATTCAGCCCATTGAATGTGCTCTGCCATTCAATCATGGCTGATATGTTTCTCAACCCCATTTTCCTGCCTTTTCCCCATAACCTTTGATCCCCTTACCAATCAAGAACCTTTCTAGCTCTGTCTGAAAAGCACCCAATGGACTGGTCTCCACAGCTTTCTGAGGCAATGAATTCCTTAGGTTTACCACCCTCTGGCTGAAGAAATTCCTCCTCATCTTGCTCCTGAAGGGTCATCCCTTCACTCTGAACCTACACCCTCGGGTGCTAGTCTCCCCTACTAATGCAAACATCTTCCCTGTGTCCCTCTATTCAGGCCTTTCAGTATTTTGTAAGTTTCAACGAGGTTCCCCCCCCTCCATCCTTCAAAACTCCATTGAGTACAGAGCCAGAGTCCCCAAACGCTCCATGTCTCAGGTAAATGTAAGAAGTTGTGTACCACAATCCCAGTAGAAAGCAGGGAAATTATTCGTTCGTATGACAAGGGTTTAATCCACTTTATTCCCCTCTAACTTGTTTGCTGACAATGCCACTTTAGTGGTTCAGATCTCAAACAATGACGAGACAGAGTACAGGAATGAGATAGAGAACCTGGTGAACTGGTGCGGCGACAATAATCTCTCCCTCAATGTCAACAAAATGAAAGTGTTTGTCATCGATTTCAGGAAGCCTAAAGGAGAACATGCCCCTGCCTACATCAACAGGGATGAAGTAGAAATAGTTGAGAGCTTCAGGTTTTTAGGTGTCCAGATCACCAACAACCTGTCCTGGTACCCCCATGCTGACATTATGGTTAAGAAAGATCACCGCGCCTCTACTTTCTCAGAAGTCTAAGGAAATTTGGTATATCAGCTATAACTCTCAGCAGCTTTTATAGATGTACCATAGAATACATTCTTTCTGATTGTATCACAGCTTGGTATGGCTCCTGCTCTGCCCAAGACTAAAACTAAAAAAGATCACAAATATAGACCATCACACAAAACAGCCTCCCATCCATTGACTCTGTCTACACTTCCCACTGCCTCGGCAAAGCAGCCAGCATAATTAAGGACCCCACACACCTCGGATATTCTCTCTTCCACCTTCTTCCGTTGAGGAAAAGATACAAAAGCCTGAGGTCACGTCCCAACCGACTTAAGAACAGCTTCTTCCCTGCTGCTATCAGACTTTTGAATGGACTGACCTTACATTAAGTTGATATTTCTCTACACCCTAGCCGTGACTGTGACACTACTTTCTGCACTCTCTCCTTTCCTTCTCTATGAACAGTATGTTTTGTCTGCATAGAGGGCAAGAAACAAAACTTTTCACTGTATACTAATACATGTGACAATAATAAATCAAATGGAATAAAAATCAAATCAAATCAAAATCAAATCATGGTTTTCTAAAGGGAGTCAGACACACACCTGAGGAGAACACATTTGCAGAACTAAATGATGGAGGGGTGGGATTAGCTGAGTGGCATTTGTGAAGGTCCGACATCGACACAACAATCTGAATAGCATCGTTCTGTATTGTGAATGCGTCTCTGAGTCTATGAACATAACATAAGAACATAAGAAATAGGAGCAGGAGTAGGCCATCTAGCCCTTCGAGCCTGTCCCGCCATTCAATAAGATCATGGCTGATCTGTCGCTGCTCAGTTCCACATTCCCGCCCTCTCCCCATAACCCTTAATCCCCTCTCTTATCAAAAACCCATCAACCCGCGTCTTAAAAATATTTAGCGAGGCAGCCTCCACCACTTCAACGGGCAGAGAATTCCAGAGATTCACCACCCTTTGAGTGAAGAAGTTCCTCCTCAACTCCGTTCTAAACCGCCCCCCTTTTATCTTGAGGCTGTGCCCCCTAGTCCTACTGTCTTTTTTGAGTGGGAAGAGTCTCTCCACCTCTATCCTATCCATCCCATTCATCATCTTATACGTCTCAATGAGATCTCCCCTCATTCTTCTAAACTCTAACGAGTAGAAGCCCAGTTTATTCAGCCTCTCCTCATAGCTCAACCCCCTCAACTCCGGTATCAGCCTAGTAAACCTCCTCTGCACTCCCTCCAAGGCCAAAGTATCTTTCCGCAGGTGCGGCGCCCAAAACTGCACACAGTACTCCAGCTGTGGCCTCACCAATGCCCTATACAGCTGCAGCAAGACCTCCCTACTTTTATATTCAATCCCCCTCGCTATGAAGGCCAGCATCCCATTCGCCTTCCTGACCACCTGCTGCACCTGCAAGCTGGGTTTTTGCTATTCATGCACAAGGACCCCGAGGTCCCTCTGCACCATCGCCTGCTGCAGTTTTTCGCCCCGTAAGTAATAGTCCTTCCTACCATTATTCCTACCAAAGTGGACCACCTCACACTTGCCAACATTAAATTCCATTTGCCATTTCCTGGCCCAATCACACAGCCTATCTAGATCATTCTGCAGACTCTCCACACCCTCCGCACAATTTTCCGTTCCCCCAATCTTGGTGTCATCAGCAAATTTCGACACCCTACACTCGGTTCCCTCCTCCAGATCATCTATATAAATGGTAAAAAGCTGAGGGCCCAGCACCAACCCCTGGGGCACTCCACTAGTCACCATCCGCCAATCCGAATAGCACCCGTTGACCCCCACTCTCTGCCTCCTATTTGACAACCAATCCTCTATCCACGCTAACACCCCACCCCCAACTCCATGTCCCTCGACCTTCTGCAATAACCTCTTGTGAGGTACTTTGTCAAACACCTTCTGAAAATCTAGAAAGACCACATCCACCGGCTCTCCTCTATCCACTGCCCTAGACACATCCTCATAGAACTCCAGTAAATTTGTCAGACACGACTTCCCTTTAATGAAACCGTGCTGCGTCTGCTCTATCAAGCAATTCCCTTCAAGATGCCTCGCAATTTCCTCCTTAATGATGGATTCTAACACTTTACCTACCACAGACGTTAAACTAACCAGCCTATAATTCCCTGCCTTTTGCCTGGCACCCTTCTTAAACAACGGCGTAACATTAGCCGTTTTCCAATCATCCGGCACTTTCCCGGAATTCAGCAATGTCTGGAAAATAACCACCAAGGCATGCACTATCACCTCCGCCATTTCTTTCATAAGAACATAAGAACATAAGAAATAGGAGCAGGAGTAGGCCATCTGGCCCTTCGAGCCTGCCCCGCCATTCAATAAGATCATGGCTGATCTGTCGTGACTCAGCTCCACCTTCCCACCCTCTCCCCATAACCCTTAATCCCTTCTCTTATCAAAAACCCATCAACCCGTTTCTTAAAAATATTTAGCGAGGCAGCCTCCACCACTTCAACGGGCAGAGAATTCCAGAGATTCACCACCCTTTGAGTGAAGAAGTTCCTCCTCAACTCTGTTCTAAACCGCCCCCCCTTTATCTTGAGGCTGTGCCCCCTGGTCCTACTGTCTTTTTTGAGCGGGAAGAGTCTCTCCACCTCTATCCTATCCATCCCATTCATCATCTTATACGTCTCAATGAGATCTCCCCTCATTCTTCTAAACTCTAACGAGTACAAGCCTAGTTTATTCAGCCTCTCCTCATAGCTCAATCCCCTCAACTCCGGTATTAGCCGAGTAAACCTCCTCTGCACTCCCTCCAGGGCCAAAATATCCTTGCGCAGGTGCGGCGCCCAAAACTGCACACAGTACTCCAGCTGCGGCCTCACCAATGCCCTATACAGCTGCAGCAAGACCTCCCTACTTTTATATTCAATCCCCCTCGCTATGAAGGCCAGCATCCCATTCGCCTTCCTGACCACCTGCTGCACCTGCAAGCTGGGTTTTTGCGACTCATGCACAAGGACCCCGAGGTCCCTCTGCACCGTCGCCTGCTGCAGTTTTTCGCCCCGTAAGTAATAGTCCTTCCTACCATTCCTCCTACCAAAGTGGACCACCTCACACTTGCCACATTAAATTCCATTTGCCATTTCCTGGCCCATTCGCCCAGCCTATCTAGATCCTTCTGCAGACTCTCCACACCCTCCGCACAATTTGCCTTTCCCCCAATCTTGGTGTCATCAGCAAATCTCGACACCCTGCACTCGGTTCCCTCCTCCAGATCATCTATATAAATGGTAAATAGCTGAGGCCCCAGCACCGACCCCTGGGGCACCCCACTAGTCACCAACCGCCAATCCGAATAGCATCCATTGACCCCCACTCTCTGCCTCCTATTTGACAACCAATCCTCTATCCACGCTAACACCTTACCCCCAACTCCATGTCCCCTGACCTTCTGCAATAACCTCTTGTGAGGTACCTTGTCAAACGCCTTCTGAAAATCCAGAAAGACCACATCCACCGGCTCTCCTCTATCCACTGCCCTAGACACATCCTCATAGAACTCCAGTAAATTTGTCAGACACGACTTCCCTTTAATGAAACCGTGTTGCGTCCGCCCTATCAAGCAATTCCCCTCAAGATGCCTCGCTATTTCCTCCTCAATGACGGTTTCTAACATTTTACCTACCACAGACGTTAAACTAACCGGCCTATAATTCCCCGCCTTTTGCCTGGCACCCTTCTTAAACAACGGCGTAACATTAGCCGTTTTCCAATCTTCCGGCACTTCCCCGGAATCCAGCGACGTCTGGAAAATAACCACCAAGGCATCCACTATCACCTCCGCCATTTCTTTCAGAACCCTCGGATGCATTCCATCCGGTCCTGGGGACTTGTCCACAATCAGTCCCTCCAGTCTGTCGAGCACCACCTCTCTAGTAACAGTAATGTCATTAAGACCCTCCATTCCTACCACCTTTCCATCGCTAACACCTGGCAAATTATTCACGTCCTCCTCCGTGAAGACAGAAACAAAGAAGTTATTCAAGACCTTAGCCGTATCCCTATCCCCTACCACTAGCTCCCCTTTCTCATCCTCTAAAGGACCAACGTTTACCCTAGCCAGCCTCTTCCTTTTTATATATTTATAAAAACTCTTGCTATCCTTTTTTATATTAAGTGCTAGCCCAGCCTCATAGCTTCTCCTACCCTCCTTTATCAATTTCTTTGTCAATCTTTGTTGACATTTAAACTTTTCCCAATCCTCTTCTCGCCCACTGCTCTTATCTACTCTAAACTCCTCCGCTTTTAATTTAACACTTTCCTTCACCTCCTTCGTTATCCACGGCTTATTACCTCTCTTCCTACTATCCTTTTTGACCATCGGAATAAATTTCTGCTGAGCACCAAGAAAGATCTCCTTAAAGGTCCTCCACTGCTCCTCAGCAGACCCTCCCTCCAACGCGCTCCCCCAGTCCACATTCGCCAATTCTTCTCTCATCCCACCGTACTCCCCTCTGTTCAAACAAAGGACGCATGTCCGGGAACCCACTTTCTCCTCCTCCATCTGCACCAGAAACTCCACCATACAATGATCACTCTCTCCAAGAGGATCCTTCACCGCAAGGTCCCTAATTCTACCCGCCTCATTACATAGCGCCAGATCCAAGATAGCTCGCTCCCTCGTCGGCTCCAACACACACTGTTCGAGGAAACTATCCCGGCAGCATTCCAAGAACTCCTCCTCGAGCCCACCTCGTCCAACATGGGTCGACCAATCAATATACAGATTGAAATCCCCCATAACTACTGCCGTCCCATTCCTGCACGCCGCACTTATTTGCGCGTTAACAGCCCGCCCCACCTCCAGATCATTATTGGGGGGCATATAGACGACACCCACCAGCGTCTTCCTCCCTTTGCTGCTCCTAATCTCCACCCACAATGATTTCATCCTCTGCTCCTTGGCTCCAACATCATCCCTTGCTACCACCGTGATGCTATCCTTAATCAGCAGAGCTACGCCCCCTCCTTTTCCCTCCTGCCTATCCTTCCTAAACACTTGATAGCCCTGTACATTCAGCTCCCAGTCCCTGTCACCCTGCAGCCACGTCTCTGTAATGGCCACCAGATCATATCCATTTGTGTCGATCTGCGCCAACAACTCATCCACTTTATTCTGAATGCTTCGTGCATTCAGATACAGCGCTTTCATCCCAGCCTTCACCTGGACCCTATTTGCCGTAACGCCACCAACCATACTCACGCCCCCTACTCCCTATCTTATTGGGACATCCTCGGCCTCTTCCCTTACCTGTACCCTCTCCTTAACTTTAGACTTCGTAACATCACCTACCCTCGCACCCCCCCCCCCTAATTAGTTTAAAGCCCTGTCTACAGTCCTCTTTACTCGATTCGCCAGCACTCTGGTCCCAGTACGGTTCAGACCAACCCCATCCCGCCCAAACAGGTCCCACCTACCCCAATACTGGTGCCAATGCCCCATAAATTCAAACCCATTCCTCCCACACCAATCCCTGAGCCACCCATTCACTTCCTTAATCCTGTCAACCCTACGCCCGTCTGCACTCGGTTCAGGCAGTAGCCCAGAGACGACCACCTTGTCGGTTCTACTTTTTAATTCCATTCCCAGCTTTTCATACTCCCTCCCCAGATCCTCAGTCCACATTTTGCTTATGTTGCCGGCACCCACATGTACCACAACAACCGGATTCTCACCCTCCCACTCCAGGTTCCTCTGCAGCCCAGCTGCGACATCCCGTACCCGAGCACCAGGCAGACAACACACCCTTCTGTGCACTTTGTCATTGTGACAAAGGACAGTGACAATACCCTTCACCCCACTATCCCCAATCACTACTACGTTCCTTTTTCCCTTCTCTTTGCCTATGTCCTGCTGCATCACTGTACCGTGTGCAGTTTGCTCACCAACCTCACCTGCCTCGTTCTTGTCCAGCCTGGAAGCAAGAACCTCAAACCTGTTATGCAGATTAAGAGGCTGAGGCCTCCGCTCCCCACCCTCCTTCCTCCGCTCCTCACCCCCCTTCCTCCTCCCAGCAGCCCCCTCTTGTCCCTGCCCCTTAGAGTTAGCCAGTCTAGGGGGGGTGGATGTCACTTGCACCCCATTGACAATGGCACCCTCTCTCCCCCTGATGAGCCTCAGTGTCTGTAGCTCAGAGGCCAGCTCATTTACCCTGAGCTGGAGCTCCTCCAGCAACCTGCACTTACTGCAGACATGGTCACTGGGATGGACCCTGGGGTCCACCAGTTCCCACATCATACAGAAACCACACATCACATGCCCCTCCATTATTCACTGTAGTAGTTTTGAAAAAAATTTTTTTTTCCCCTTGTTTTTCAAACGAACTGTGGATAGGTTTATGGACGAAAAGGGATTGGTTTAGGCTAGTGGGTCATTGTTTTGTAACTGGTCGGCGCAACATCGTGGGCCGAAGGGCCTGTTCTGCGCTGTAATGTTCTATGTTCTAACTCACCTGTCCTTTTTCCCTCCAGCCCTTTTTGATATTAAGCCCTAATAGCTCACTCTGCTTCCCACTCACTCCTCTGCCCGCTCAGACGCTGCCCGCTGTCTACACCAGGCCTCCTTTTAAACCTGGCGCTGATTTAAAGCTGATGGCCCACAACTGCCTGCTAATCACTCCCGCAGAATTCTTAAAGCAGTAAATACAATAATTAAATGCTTTAAACAGTTCTACAAAGAACAAAGTGCTTTAAACTTATTTTAAACAGGTTTTTAACAGGTAAAATCTTAGCTCTCTCTCTGCTCCTTCACTCGTCTGCTCCAGCAAACAATGATTGTACTGTGTGTCTGGCTGAGCTCTTTTGGAAAGCTTAATCTTGACACCTCAGTCCAACTTTTAAAGTGGATTTCCAAAGCTTCGCAATAGTGCCACTGAAAATTGGAAATCTGTGTTGCTATTTGGTAGACAGTCGTGAGAATAAGGTCATCCTCTGACTAATAGGCAGTGAAATTCCCAAGTAAAATGAATTTGCTGCACTGTTAGATGAGTCCTTAGCATCAAGAATTTCTAATTTAACACTGGCTATGAAATACCCAGAATAAACAGTGTGAAAAATCGTGTCACACAGAGAAACTCTCTTTCTCTCCACTAAAACATCTGACGCTATTAACCAATTCCTTACATTGCATTAGAGATCTAACTCTATAACACTAACAAGCTGTGAAGTATTTATATTTCTAACTCAAGGTTGCCACAGCAGCATTTCCCTGCTATGTTTATAAGCATGTATTTATCCGAATATGTTTTATAAGATGATTCAATGATACGGCACATTGGTGCTGTGATAGACTGTGGATTGATATTCTCATCAGCGCTTCCAGAGATTCCTAGACAAGCATTCAATGGTAAATCGTTTAGCATACTGTCAGCAGTAAGTTACTTAACCAATCGGACGGTGAGTGGCCTGGTGGCATAGTAGTTAGCACTGCTGCCTCAAAGTGCTAGGGATGCGCGTTCAATTCTGCCCTCAGGTGACACTGTGAAGTTTGCAAATTCTCCCTGTGTCAGTGTAGATTTCCTCCAGGTGCTCTGGTTTCTTCCCACAGTCCAAAAGATGTGGACTTTAGGTTGATTGGCCATGCAAAATTGCCCCTTCGTGTCTTGGGATGTGTATTTTAGGGGGATTAGCAGGGTAAATGTGTGGAATTATGTTGTCAGTGCAGGCTTGATGGGCTGAATGGCCTCTTTCTGCAGTGTAAACATTCTATGAATTAGAAGGTATTAATCTATTATTCAAAATGCAAGCTAATATGCAAGCTGATTAACTGGTAAAGAAAAATAGTGTTTTCTAATATTATAGCAGTGACTTTCCCAGTGAAAATTCTTCACTGCAGCAAGTCTCTTTGTAACATCTTAAGATTACCAAAGACAGTCCAAAAATGCAAGTATTTCTAAAATTGGAGGTGTCCTGTTTAGATTCCTGTTATTGATTTTGATTTGATTTGATTTATTATTGTCACATGTATTCTGGTACAGTGAGACAGTGGTAAGCATTGCTGCCTCACAATGCTGGGTTCAATTCTCAGCTTGGGTCGCTGTCTGTGTGGAGATTGCATGTTCTCCCCGTATCTGCAAGGGTTTACTATGGATGCTCCAGTTTCTTCCCGCAGTCCAAAAGACAAGCTGGTTAGATGCATTGGCCACGCTAAATTCTCCCTCAGTGTACCCGAATAGGTGCTCAAGTGTGGCAGCTGGGGGATTTGCACAATAACTTCATTGCAGTATTAATGTAAGCCTACTTATGACACAAATAAATAAACTAAAAAACTATGAAAAGTATTGTTTCTTGCAACCACAAAGACAAAGCATAACATTTATAGAGAAGGAAAGGAGAGAGTGCAGAATGTAGTGTTACAGTCATAGCTAGAGTGTAGAGAAAGACCAACTTAATGCAAGGTAGGTTCATTCAAAAGTCTGATGGCAGCAGGGAAGAAGATAATCTTGAGTTGGTTAGTATGTAACCTCAAACTTTTGTGTCTTATTCCAGATGGAAGAAGATGAAAGAGAGAATGTCTGGGGTGTGTGGGGTCCTTGATTATGGCGGCTGCTTTGCCAAGGCAACAGGAAGTGAGAGTAAATGGACGGGAGGCTGGTTTGAGTGATAGTCTGGGCTTTATTCATGACTCTTTGTAGTTTCTTGCAGTTTTGGTCAGAGCAGGAACCATACCAAGCTGTGATATATCCAGAAATGATGCTTTCTATAGTGCATCTGTAAACATTGACAACAGTTGTAGCTGATAGGCCAAATTTCTTTAGCCTCCTGAGAAAGTGGAGGCGTTGCTGGGCTTTCTGAACTATAGTAGCTACATGGAGGAATCAGGACAGGTGATTTCACTCTAAGAAGATAAAGAGATCTCTTTGAGCTAAGGAGGTCTCTTCTCTTTTCAAGTTCTTCTTCTTACCCTGGGGCAATACATTTGAATTAAACCTACCACGCAATGTGAAAGTTCCTCTTGCATTCTGAAGGATCTTCCACCCAATCCTTCTGTTTTTCTTTCAGATCCTGCCCAACTTGCAGCAGTTTCAGTATTTTATTTCAGATATTTTCCTTCTTTTAATCCATCTTTTGTTTCTGCTGTATAACTAATCTGTGATAGGTTCGAGTACAATTCTCTGAGCTGAATAATGCAAGCTCCTATTCATCTCAAGCACAAGTGACGGATGCTCTCTCTCTCTGACGGGTATTTAGTGCTCACAAGATAAATACGGTTGGCTATTCTTCATGGACAGGTGTAGACAGCACATAACTACCTGGCAATATGGTGCTAACTAGCTTGAACATTGAAACCTGCTGGGGAAAGGCAGAGTGACAGAATGTCTGAGAGGTGGAAATAACATGCTTGTTCAGTAGGGGGGCATTTCTGGGGCTAGGGTTAATTGGCATTGTCAGGACTATGAAGGAGGGACATATGCGCTGCCTAGGGCAGTACTTGATCTGTGGGTACTTCGTTCCACTCCTGGGCACAGTCTGGAGAGCAGAAGTTTCCTCAAGTACCATCTGTCCAACGAATAAGTGTACATTAAACAATCAATCAGATTCCTGTCCACGTTCACTGCAGCTACCACCCGACATTGCAAACCTGGGCTTGAACTTTGTGTGATAGAAAAAGTGTCCTTTCTAAAAAAAAACAAAGTCCGACTTGTTGTTGATTCAAACTGATATCAATGTGTTGACACCTCGACTGGAATTCTCCAGCTCGTTCTCCCAGGCCATCACTGTGGGTGAGGACGGGGAATTAGGGGCTCGGCCAAATCAGCATTCACAACAACGGGAGCGGAGAATCCCAACCACAGGTGGGATTGGACAATACAGTCACAGGCAAGGTCACAGGATCCTGGGTGAGGTCAGACCATCCTGGGCAAGATCGGAGAAGCTCACCCGTTATCTCAATGAAGAAGTTAATGAGTCCGTATTTACGTGATCCCATTTTACTGGAATGAAAGTAATGGATTTGATTTGATTTGATTTGATTTATTATTGTCACGTGTATTAACATACAGTGAAAAGCATTGTTTCTTGTACGCTCTACAGACAGAACATACCATTCACGGGCGGCACGGTAGCACAGTGGTTAGCACTGCTGCTTCATAGCTCCAGGGTCCTGGGTTCAATTCCCGGCTCGGGTCACTGCCTGTGTGGAGTTTGCACATTCTCCTCGTGTCTGCGTGGGTTTTCTCCAGGTGCTCCGGTTTCCTCCCACAGTCCAAAGATGTGCAGGTTAGGTTCATTGGCTATGCTAAAAAATTGCCCCTTAGTGTCCTGGGATGTGTAGGTTAGAGGGATTAGTAGGTAAATGTGTAGGGATATGGGGATAGGGTCTGGGTGGGATTGTGTTCGGTGCAGACTCGATGGGCCGAAGGGCCTGTTTCTGCACTGTAGGGTTCTATGTTCATTCATAGAGAAGGAAAGGAGAGAGTGTAGAATATAGTGTTATAATCATTGCTAGGGTGTAGAGAAAGATCAATTTAATGCAAGGTAAGTCCATTCAAAAGTCTGACAGCAGCAGGGAAGAAGCTGTTCTTGAGTCTGTCCATACGTGACCTCAGACTTTTTTATCTTTTTCCTGACGGAAGAAGGTGGAAGAGAGAATGTCTGGGGTGCATGGGGTCCTAATTATGCTGGCTGCTTTTCCGAGGCAGCGGGAAGTGTAGACAGAGTCAATAGATGGGAGGCCTGTTTGTTTGATGGATTGGGTTACATTCATGACCTTTTGTAGTTCCTTGCGGTTTTGGGCAGAGCGCGAGCCCATACCAAGCTGAGATACAACCAGAAAGAATGCTTTCTACGGTGCATCTATAGAAGTTGTAAACTGACAGTTTCACATGTGGTAGCACTCGCTGCTCTCTTCAAACACGTCAAATCTATTGGATACACACCTCCCTGTGTAATAATTAATATATTTATTTACCACAGCTTCCAATATTATTAATACCTTTGTGCGTTCTACAAAACTCTAAGGGATGAACTTACACAATACCCATTTTAAGGAAATTCTTTTTTATGGATTGGACCCATTCAGTCCCAACTAATTTCGTAAAAACAGGAATTACCTGCTTCTACAGTCTGGACAATGGCAATTCACCTTCCTTCATATAGTAGACAGATTCATTTTATAGAGTCATAGAATTGTAGAGCGCAGAAGAAAGTCCATTGACCCATTATCATCCTGTTGGATCTTTAGCAGAACTGCCCCTTTCTCTAGTCTTTTCCCATACCCTGAAGGTATTTCTGTTTCAACTATTCACAGTTTGCAAAATTCCCATCAAAATCGTGCTAGGGACCAGATCAGAAACTCAAAGGTAGGTTATGAAGTTAGCCTCGACCCCAACTTTATTTGATTTTGACATTAATGTTTCACTCCAGATATGATTTTTTTTATTCTGTTACTTACTGTCATGAGTAGCTTACATTAAGGCTGTAATGGAGCTACTATGAAAATCACCTAATCACCACACTCCGGTGCCTGATCGGATACACTCAGGGAGAATTTAGCATGGCCAATGCACCCAACCAGGGTGTCTTTCCGACTGTGGGAGGAAATTGGAGAAGCCAAAGGGAAACCACGCAGACGCGAGGAGAATGTGCAGACTTCACACAGACAGTGACCCAAACTGGGAATCAAACCCAGGCCCGCGGCACTGTGGGGCAGTAATGCTAACCACTGTGCCATCATGCCGCCCCTATTTGTTCTACTGACCCACTGGGGAGCTTTTATTAGAACCCTACAGAACATAGAACCCTACAGTGCAGAAACAGGCCCTTCGGCCCATCGAGTCTGCACCGAACACAATCCCACCCAGACCCTATCCCCATATCCCTGCTAATCCCTCTAACCTACACATCCCAGAACACTAAGGGGCAATTTTAGCATAGCCAATGAACCTAACCCGCACATCTTTGGACTGTGGGAGGAAACCGGAGCACCCGGAGAAAACCCACGCAGACACGAGGAGAACGTGCAAACTCCACACAGGCAGTGACCCGAGCCGGGAATCAAACCCAGGACCCTGGAGCTGTGAAGCAGCAGTGCTAACCACTGTGCTACCGTGCCGCCCCAAAAAGAAACTTCACTGAACAACACAGTTGAAATATAACTGACAGCTAAAACAAATCCTGCACAAGAAACGTGACACAAATACCTTTCTTGAAGGCACAATTATTAATATATAATGTGAACAGTTGGGGTCCTGGTACAAATCCCTCACGAGTCACTGCCTGCCAATTGAGTCTTTCTCTTTTGTACCAAGTCTTTGCTTCCTGTCTGTTAACTAACTTTCTAAACCATCTCGAAACATTATCCGCAGCCTCATGTACATTAACTTTACATAGCAATCTGAAAGCGCTACTGCAAAAATGAGATTTATTAAAATTATCAGCACTCCCTTCTCACGCAATATAAGTTGTTCTTCACTTTATATTTACTATTCTTGGCCTTTTATTTTGAACAGGATGGAGTAAGAAATAGGGAAATCTTGCTAAAAATATACAAGGCAAATAGTAAGACTGCACCTGGAAGACTGTGAAAAATTTTGTTTCCTTATCTAAGAAAACATGTCCTGGCATTGGAGGCATTCCAAAGATGGTTCACTGGGTTGATCCTGGGCATGGAGGAACTTTACTTTTATCAGGACAGGTTGAGTAGGTTGGGTCTGCATTGGAGATTAGAAAGAATGAGAGGTGACTTTATTGAGACATTTGGGATTGTCAGGAGGCTTGAGAGGGTGGATGCTGAGACACTCGACAGTCACCAGGCAAGACTGTTCCCTTCCTGTTGGCGAACACTTCAGCGGTCACGGGCATTCAGCCTCTGACCTTCGGGTAAGCATTCTCCAAGGCGGCCTTCACGACACACGACAGCGCAGAGTCGCTGAACAGAGACTGATAGCCAAGTTCCGCACACATGAGGACGGTCTCAACAGGGATCTTGTGTTCATGTCGCACTATCTGTAACCCCCATGACTTGCCTGGGTTTGCAAAACCTCACTTACTGTACTGTCTGGAGACAATACACATCTCTTTAAACTGTGATCAGTGCTCCTTCCACTCACATTATCAGCCACTTTAAGACTTGAACAGCAGGTTAGGTGTAAGGATTCGCATTCTAATCAGCAATCTCTAAACTGTCTGTGCTTTATATGCTCTGTCTGAGGCCAGAACTCTCCATTCACCTGACGAAGAGGGTAACCTCGAAAGCTTGTGAGTCTATTATCAAATAAATCGGTTGGACTAAAACCTGGTGTTGTCAGACTTTTTACTGTGTTTACGCCAGTCCAACGCCGGCATACCCACATCATGAATTCTTTACTGCCCAGGGCTGTAGGGGCTGAGTCATTAAATATGATCAAGGCTGAGACAGATAGATTTTTAATCAGTAAGGGAATCAGGGGTTCTGGGGATATGAAGAAATAGTGGAGTTGAGGGTTGTATCAGATCAGTAATGATCTCATTGAATGGTGGAGCAGACTGATTGGACCAAATGGCCTACTTCTGCCCCTACATCTTATGTTCTTACTCTTGTGAATTATCTTAACAAATGCAAGACAAAAGGCTTCAACAAAAAGGTATCTTTTGTCAGCCATACTTAGTGATATTGAAATAGTTTGTGGGATCACCATTGAGAGGGGAGAGGGCCTCAGTCTCCCATTTAGAGTCATTGAGAGACACAGCACAGAGGTATCATCGAGTCTGCATTGACAATATCGACCACTAAAGTCTCACTAATCCCATTTTCCTGCACTTGCCCCACATCCTCGAATGTTACGATATTTCAAGTGCTCATCCAAATATTTTTTAAAGGGTGTAAGGTTCCCAGCCTTCACTGCCTTCCCAGGCAGCACATTCCAGGTTCCAACCACCCTCTGAATGAAAAAAAAAATACTTTCTCAAACCATTTCCGACTCTGTGCTCCTCACTTTAAAAACTATGCTCCCTCTGAAAAATTGCACATCAGTCTTTTGCTGCCTCAGTGTGAGCTTCACTGGAGTGTGAGCTTTGCGTGTGCAGGATCAAGTCCAAATGTTACAGAGAGATTGTGGTACTTTTCATTTTGAGTACAATGCTGCCACTGGGATGGCAGCTGCTACCCTACTCTGTCAATCTGCACCAGTCTTTGACCCGTTTTGTATTCCGGCTCACATCTGGGAGCCAATTGCAGCAAAATGTTAACAAAGAATTAATGGATCAGTTGGTTCTTTGTGAAGATTAAAATATTAAATCTGAAATTTAAAGAGTTCCCAAGTGGTTGACTTATTAAATGTTGTTCCGTACAGGCTGCACTAAAGCTTTGAGATTAACGTTTTGAATTTACCTCACAATTCTGCTCCGAAACGTATCTAAGTCTCGGTGCATTCATGTTGATTTACATCTCATATCAACGTGAGGTCACAACTACTTTCAATCAACTCCCCTGTGTGAACTCACGTAAATAAACACTTTATATATGACATGCACCTTGGTGTCAAGCACTCAAAAATAAGACTGTTCCTCTAAACACTCTTGATTTGATGTATGAATTAAGGTAAGTGTTGCAAACTATCATTTTTGTGATGAGTTAACTGGTGATTAACACATCTCTGTGAGACCCTGTGGTATTTTTAAAAGGTTGCCCATCACAAAGGTACAAACGAACAAGAGCTTTACTGAAAAGGCGTTTACTCTACAGGCTGTTCGGATAGACTGCCCTTTTGCCCACACAGACAGCTCATCTGAATGTCATGTGATCAATCCCTTAAAGTGTTCTTGTTCCAACTGCTCCTCAGCACCAGCAGTCAAAAGAACAGCTAGATCTATGGGAGGCATCACAAAAGTCATCTTGTCAATTAGGAGGGGCAGAGGGGGATTTGGGAAAGGGGAGAGACAAATAGAGAGGTTCAAGGACTCTGCTCATCCCCAGCCCAGCAACACACACTCCCCAAACACACTCCCCATACCCCCACAAACCCCCAACAATACACACTCCCCAAACACACTCCCCGTACCCCCCACAAACCCCCAACAACACATACTCCCCAAACACACTCCCCATACCCCCCACAAACCCCCAATAACACACACTCCCCAAACACACTCCCCATACCCCCCACAAACCCCCAACAACACATACTCCCCATACCTCCCACAACCCCCAACAACACATACTCCCCAAACACACTCCCCATACCCCCCACAAACCCCCAATAACACACACTCCCCAAACACACTCCCCGTACCCCCCACAAACCCCCAACAACACATATTCCCCAAACACACTCCCCGTACCCCCCACAAACCCCCAACAACACATACTCCCCAAACACACTCCCCATACCCCCCACAAACCCCCAATAACACACACTCCCCAAACACACTCCCCATACCCCCCACAAACCCCCAACAATACACACTCCCCAAACACACTCCCCATACCCCCCACAAACCCCCAACAACACATACTCCCCATACCCCCCACAAACCCCCAACAACACATACTCCCCAAACACACTCCCCATACCCCCCACAAACCCCCAACAACACACACTCCCCAAACACACTCCCCGTACCCCCCACAAACCCCCAATAACACACACTCCCCAAACACACTCCCCATACCCCCCACAAACCCCCAACAACACATACTCCCCATACCCCCCACAAACCCCCAACAACACACACTCCCCGTACCCCCCACAAACCCCCAATAACACACACTCCCCAAACACACTCCCCGTACCCCCCACAAACCCCCAACAACACACACTCCCCATACCCCCCACAAACCCCCAACAACACACACTCCCCAAACACACTCCCCATACCCCCCACAAACCCCCAACAACACACACTCCCCAAACACACTCCCCGTACCCCCCACAAACCCCCAACAACACACACTCCCCAAACACACTCCCCATACCCCCCACAACACACACTCCCCAAACACACTTCCCATACCCCCCACAAACCCCCAACAATACACACTTCCCAAACACACTCCCCGTACCCCCCACAAACCCCCAACAACACATATTCCCCAAACACACTCCCCGTACCCCCCACAAACCCCCAACAACACACACTCCCCAAACACACTCCCCATACCCCCCACAACACACACTCCCCAAACACACTTCCCATACCCCCCACAAACCCCCAACAACACACACTCCCCAAACACACTCCCCGTACCCCCCACAAACCCCCAACAACACACACTCCCCAAACACACTCCCCATACCCCCCACAACACACACTCCCCAAACACACTTCCCATACCCCCCACAAACCCCCAACAATACACACTCCCCAAACACACTCCCCGTACCCCCCACAAACCCCCAACAACACACACTCCCCAAACACACTCCCCATACCCCCCACAAACCCCCAACAATACACACTCCCCAAACACACTCCCTGTATCCCCCACAAACCCCCAACAACACACACTCCCCAAACACACTCCCCGTACCCCCCACAAACCCCCAACAACACACACTCCCCAAACACACTCCCCATAGCCCCCCACAAACCCCAACAACACACACTCCCCACACCCCCCACACACGCCCAACAACACTCATTCCCCATAGAATTCCTACAGTACAGAAGAAGGCCATTTGGCCCATCGAGTCTGCACCGACCACAATCCCACCCAGGCCCTACCCCCACATCCCTATATATTTTACCCACTATCCCCTCTAACCTATACTTCTCAGGACACTAAGGGGCAATTTTAGCATGGCCAATCAACCTAACCCGCACATTTTTGGACTGTGGGAGGAAACCAGAGCACCCAGAGGAAACCCACGCAGACACGAGGAGAATGTGCAAGCTCCACACAGACAGTGACCGAAGCCAGGAATCGAACCCAGGTCCCTGGAGCTGTGAAGCAGCAGCGCTAACCACTGTGCTAACGTGCCGCCCACACCCCCCACACACCCCCAACAACACACACACTCCTGTTCCCCTCCACAGCCGTACAATCACACACCCCTCGTACTACCCCCACAGATCCCAGAATGGCAGCACAGACACCGCCCCCCCCCCACCCCACCCCACCATTCCCCCACCCCACTCATTCCCCTACCCACTCACAAACACACACCATGCTGCTGGACAAGTCCGGCAGCTGTGGCACTGCCACTTCAGAGAGTTTCCAACCCATCCCCCACCTGCAACAGTGCTTGCTGCTGTGTGCACTAGGACCCAGAGTCAGCACTCTGAGCCGGGTCTGTGCTGGGACTCTGTTGTTGGACCCCGCGAGCAACAATAGCCCCCCCCCCCCACCTCCCATTACCCCTCCCCCAACACACTTGCAGGCCCCCTCCCCCCCCCCCCCATATTGAAACGCAAGATGGCTGCCACAAAACGACTCCCCTCTGAACAGCGCGGAGTAGACTGAAAGCAGAGATTTGCCTTCTTGTTCACCCTCACTGCTCAAGCTACAGATTGCAGCTGCTGTAGATGAGGGGTCTTCCTGACCGATTGGCTGCAGCGAATGAGCTGGATGAGGCGGGTGAGCTGGGACGCTGGGAGTGGAACTCAATAAGAACATTGTGATGAATGCAAAAAGATGCAAATTGACGTTTCCCCCGTTTTGTGTGGGCTCCGATCGTGCCAATATCTTTACTTGGTAAAGTGGGAATGGACATGAAAAAGGTGCCATTTCCACTGCGCCCAACTTTACAACATTTTCCTGCCACTAAACGCTCACATTGATGTCACAAAACTCTGCTCAGTGTGAACACTGAGCAAACTCCTTGGCTGAATTCACTTGCAGTCAAATAGATATATCTTTACTTACTTTAGTCATGATTCCTTCGGGTAGTACATGTGATTCTTAATCTCCATGCTGTGGGTTCAAACACCATCCCACAGACTTGAGCAAATCTGTTGATATTTGTTACAAGTTTGCAGTGATGTTTTTAATATCGGTACTTTTTTTTTCAAATGCTGTGCTGGTTTCTTCTGCTTCTGGAGTCTGAATCATCGAACCTGACTGTGCAGGAGGAGGCCATTTGGCCCATCGAACCTGCGCTGGTAACAATCCCAGCCAGCTCCTATCCCACAACCCGACATATTTACCCTGCTCATCACCCTAAAACTAAGGAGCAATTTAGCACGGTCAATCAGCCTAACCTGTATATCTTTGGACTGTGGAAGGAAACCGGAGCACCCAGAGGAAACCCATGCAGACACGGGGAGAATGTGCAAACTCCACACAAACAGTGACCCCGAGGCCAGAATTGAACCCAAGTCCCCGACGTGATGAGGCAGCAGTGCTGACCGCATGGTGGGTGCAGGCTTGGAGAGGTGAAGGGCCTGTTCCTGTGCTGTAATTTTCTTTGCTCTTTGTTCACTGTGCCACCGCGTTCCCATTCATTTATTCCCTGATGAGTAATTCTTTTTTCTGGCAATCTTTATAGATTGACACCTCAACCCCCAATCTACCTCATGCTTTTCCTCACATCCAAACAACTGGAAATGCTTCGGGTTTGCACACTCCCTATGTTGAGTAACGATGCATTTATAATTCATCCTACTGCAGTGCCTTAAGAACATAAGAACATAAGAAATAGGAGCAGGAGTAGGCCATCTGGCCCTTCGAGCCTGCCCCGCCATTCAATAAGATCATGGCTGATCTGTCGTGGCTCAGTTCTACATTCCCGCCCTCTCCCCATAACCCTTAATCCCTTCTCTTATCAAAAACCCATCAACCCGCGTCTTAAAAATATTTAGCGAGGCAGCCTCCACCACTTCAACGGGCAGAGAATTCCAGAGATTCACCACCCTTTGAGTGAAGAAGTTCCTCCTCAACTCCGTTCTAAACCACCCCCCCTTTATCTTGAGGCTGTGCCCCCTAGTCCTACTGTCCTTTCTGAGCGGGAAGAGTGCACACAGTACTCCAGCTGCGGCCTCACCAATGCCCTATACAGCTAAAGGGATCAAAGGATATGGGAAGGGTGGGGGGGGGGGGGGGGGGGACACATCAGGATGTTAAATTTGATGATCAGCATGATCACAATGAGTGATGGCATGGGCTCGAAGGGCTGAATGGCCTACTCCTGCTTCTGGTTTCTAAGTTTCAATCTTCTTTATCCCTCTCTTTCTGTGATTTTGATGAGACTGTCCAGAGTTTGCAACGTGACTGTCATGCACACAATATAAGAATAGCAGGATGGATTATCTTTCTTCTGGTGTAGGCATGATGTCGTTTCTTAAAAGGACAATTCACTTATCAATCAACGCTTGCACCCCAAAGCCCTTTGAAATAATCTCCAAAACAATCACCTCTTGTGAGACAGCAGGAAATGAACATCAGATGTCTGTCTCGACACTGTCTACAGAAGTAAATCTCTGAAGTTGACACAGAATACAGTCAGCGATGAGAACATGAAAGAGAACAATGACAGAGTTTAAAAAAAAAGCCTTTGAAAACATCTCTGGATTTCCTGTACCAAGTCCAAAGCAGCTGATTAGAATTGTTAATGGCACCAACAATCTATTCGGGCTATTGTTGAAGAGTATCTTTGAGAGAGAAAAAAATTGTACTGCGAAAAAAGGGATGCACTTATCTTCACACGTTTCAGAAAACTCTCAATCCTCTCTTAATAAAATGAATTTTTTTTGCCAGCACAGTAGGGGTAGAGTTTCATCTTGAAATCCTGGGATGAAAGTGATGCTGCAGTTCAGCTGCCCTTTATAAGAAAATCGTCCGAGTTTAATTCTCACTGATTTTGATGGAACAATCCTGAGTAATTGGTCTACTTTGCTCAGCTTGCATTGACACAGAAAGTGCGCTGCTCTCATCCACTTTGAATATTACATTTACTCCATTCTCCTCGCAGAAACATTCATGAACACAGTTTTGCAAATGTAAAAACTTTCTCAATCTTGCTATACGGTATTCAAATATTATATCAGTCATTTATAAGACACATGGTATAGACATCTCCCTCACTTTTTTTTTTCAAAAAGTGCTAATGTTCCTACTTTGCCTTGATTTCAATGAATAGCGTTAAGAAAAGTGGATATGTGCTGGTTTGGAACATTGATTCTGCTCGCTGAATTATATTAGCTCCTGGATTGGCATTTGGTCAAATTTAAAATTCATTTTTAGAACATAGGCTAGCCAGCATTTATTGCCCATCCCTAGTTTCCCAAAGAGAGTTGAGAGTCAACCACATTGCTGTGGCTCTGGAGTCACATATCGGCCAGACCCAGGAAAGAATGGCGGATTTCCTCCCCTAAAGGACATTGGTGAACCAGATGGGTTTTCCAACAATGTACAATGACTTCATGGTCATTGGTAGATTCGTAATTCCAGAGATCAATTTTAATTGAACCCAGATTCCGTGGCGGGATTCATACTGGGGTCTCTAGAGCATTAGCTGGGTTTCTGATTAATGGTCTAGCGACAATACCTCTCGGCCGTCACCTTCCCTATACTCAAAATGGTGTTCAAATCTCTCCGTAATATTGCCTCCTCCCTACACCACAAGGACCATTAGTGTAACCTTGTCTGGATTCTAACCCTACATTCATAGAACATTGCAGCGCAGAACAGGCCCTTCGGCCCACGATGTTGCACCGACCAGTTACAAAACAATGACCCACTAGCCTAAACCAATCCCTTTTCATCCATAAACCTATCCACAGATCTCTTAAATGCCCCCAAACTAGGTGCATTTACAACTGCAGCTGGCAAGGCATTCCAGTCCCTCACCACCCTCTGGGTAAAGAACCTACCCCTGACATCAGTCCTATAACTACCCCCCCTTAATTTAAAGTCGTGCCCCCTCGTACTAGCTTTCTCCATCCTAGGAAAAAGGCTATCACTATCTACCCTGTCTAAACCTCTAATCATCTTATATGTTTCAATGAGATCCCCTCTTAGCCGCCTTCTTTCCAGCGAAAACAACCCCAAATCTCTCAGACTCTCCTCATAGGATCTCCCCTCCATACCAGGCAACATCCTGGTAAACCTCTTCTGCACCCTCTCCAAAGCCTCTACATCCTTCCTGTAATGCGGGGACCAGAACTGCACACAAAACTCCAAGTGTGGCCGCACCAGAGTTGTGTACAGTTGCATCATGATTCCTTCCAGATTTCTGACAATTTCAGCATCTTGTGTATCTGGGTTTCCATCACTTCACCACTGAGGGCCACGCTGCTCTCTCAGACCCAAAATATGACCCTGAACCTCTCCACTTCTCTTTCTCCCCTTTGAATCAGCCGTTACAACATCGTTCCTGCCCACCTTATATTGTTCTGTTGCTCAGTGTGAAAGTTGGCCTGTTCGTGCTCCAGTTTGGCAAGTTCAAGTTGCTACGTCAATGAAAATTGTCGCTGAACAGAATTGTAGCCGATCACCACACACTCCTGAAGGAATTCTCCTTTTATTCTTCCTCGCAGAGAGTCATAGAATCCCTACAGTGCAGAAGGAGGCCATTTGGCCCATCAAGCCCTGCACTAACAACAATCCAACAACAAGGTCCTATCCCACGCACTTACCCAGCTAGTCCCCTGACATGAAGGGGAAATTTACCATGGCCAATCCGCCTAACCTTCGCATCTTTGCAATGTGGGAGGAAACTGGAGTACCCGCAGGAAACCCTTGCAGACATGAGGAGAATGTGCACACTCCACACAGTCACTCCAGGCTAGAACTGAATCCGGGTCCCTGGCGTTGTGAGACAGCAGTGCTAAACACGGTGCCACCATGTTGCCCACTGTACCACCCAGAGTCATAGCTCAGTCTGTTGTAGGTAGAATGTTAGAATCCATCATCAAGAAGGAAATAGCGAGGCATCTTGAAGGGAATTGCTTGATAGAGCAGACGCAACACGGTTTCGTTAAGGGGAAGTCGTGTCTGACAAATTTACTGGAGTTCTATGAGGATGTGTCTAGGGCGGTGGATAGAGGAGAGCTGGTGGATGTGGTCTTTCTTGATTTTCAGAAGTAGTTTGACAAAGTACCTCACAAGAGGTTATTGCAGAAGGTCAGGGGGCATGGAGTTGGGGGTAGGGTGTTAGCGTGGATAGAGGACTGGTTGTCAAACAGGAGGCAGAGAGTAGGGGTCAATGGGTGCTATTCGGATTGGCGATTGGTGACTAGTGGAGTGCCCCAGGGGTCGGTGCTGGGGCCTCAGCTATTTACCATTTATATAGATGATCTGGAGGAGGGAACCGAGTGTATGGTGTCGAAATTTGCTGATGACACCAAGATTGGGGGAAAGGCAAATTGTGCGGAGGGTGTGGAGAGTCTGCAGAAGGATCTAGATAGGCTGGGCGAATGGGCCAGGAAATGGCAAATGGAATTTAATGTTGGCAAGTGTGAGGTGGTCCACTTTGGTAGGAATAATGGTAGGAAGGATTATTACTTAACGTGGCGAAAAACTGCAGCAGGCGACAATGCAGAGGGACCTCGGGGTCCTTGTGCATGAGTCGCAAAAACCCAGCTTGCAGGTACAACAGGTGGTCAGGAAGGCAAATGGGATGCTGGCCTTCATAGCGAGGGGAATTGAATATAAAAGTAGGGAGGTCTTACTGCAGCTATATAGGGCATTGGTGAGTACTGTGTGCAGTTTTGGGCGCCATACTTACGCAAGGATATTTTGGCCTTGGAGGGAGTGCAGAGGAGGTTTACTAGGCTGATGTCGGAGTTGAGGGGGTTGAGCTATGAGGAGAGGCTGAATAAATTAGGCTTGTACTCGTTAGAGTTTAGAAGAATGAGGGGAGATCTCATTGAGACATATAAGATGATGTTTGGGATGGATAGGATAGAGATGGAGAGACTCTTCCCGCTCAGAAAGGACAGTAGGACTAGGGGGCACAGCCTCAAGATAAAGGGGGGGCGGTTTAGAACGGAGTTGAGGAGGAACTTCTTCACTCAAAGGGTGGTGAATCTCTGGAAATCTCTACCCGTTGAAGTGGTGGAGGTTGCCTCGCTAAATATTTTTAAGACGCGGGTTGATGGGTTTTTGATAAGAGAAGGGATTAAGGGTTATGGGGAGAGGTCAGGAATGTGGAACAGAGTCACGACAGATCAGCCATGATCTTATTGAATGGCGGGGCAGGCTCGAAGGGCTGGATGGCCCACTCCTGCTCCTATTTCTTATGTTCTTAAGTTTAGCCCCAAGAGCTATTTCTAATTTCTTTTTGAACTCAGAGAATATTTTGGCCTCAACTACATTCCGCGGAAGTGAATTCCACCCATTCACCACCCTCTGGGTGAAGAAATTTCTCCTCACCTCAGTTCTAAAAGGTTTACTCCATATCTTCAAACTACAACCCCTCGTTCTTCTCTCCCCCACCATTGGGAACATCCTTCCTGAATCCACCCTGCTTAATCCTGTTAGAATTTTATAAGTTTCTCTGAGATCCCCTCTCACTCTTTTAAACGCCAATGAGTATAATCCTAATGACTTTGTCTCTCCGAATATGATAGACCTGGCATCCCAGGGATCTGCCTGGTAAACCTTTGCTGCCCTCCCTCTCTGGCAAGAACATTCTTCCTCAGATAAGGGCATCAAAATCAAAACAGTTTGATGGGTTAGACAAATCAACTTTGTTACAGGAATCCGTTCTTAATGAACACACTTGGGCTGTTGGTTTGAGATCATTCACTAGATCTCATGCAAAAGTGTGTATTAGCAGAGCAATGAATGTACTTAGGAGGCAGGAACTCTGGTTAACAGAAACAATACCAAGTTACATTGACTTTTACTGTTGATACCACTGGAAATACATCATATTCGATAATCAGAGAATCCCTGCAGTGCAGAAGGAGGCCATTCAGCCCACCTGCTCTGACCTTCCCACCCAGGCCCTATCCCAGTAGCCCCACATACTTAACCCGCTCACCCTATAACCTACGCATCTTGGAACAGTCATGGGCAATTTAGCATGGCCAATTCACATAACCTGCATATCATTGGAATGTGGGAGGAAATCGGAGCAGTAGGAGGAAACCCACGTAGACATGGGGAGAATGTGCAAACTCCCCCACAGACAGTGACCAGAGGCTGGAATTAAACCCGGGTTTCTGGTGCTGTGAGGTAGCAGTGCTCATTACTGTGCCATGTGGATGTACCCGGGTTTCTGGTGCTGTGAGGTAGCAGTGCTCACTACTGTGCCATGTGGATGTACCGCAGAGAGAAAGGCCATTCGATCCACCCAGTCCTTGCTGCTGTTGCCCATCCACTCCAGCTTCTCTCACTAAATCTACCTTTTCCTCCATTCCCTTCTGCCTCACGTAATTATCCAGCTTCCCTTTAAGCAATATTTAACAGTGCACTTTCACAGACTTCATTAATAAACACAAAATGTGATTTATTAATGAGAATTGTTCAGTAGCCTCATGGCTGTAGCTAGCTCCCAAAATATCTTTATCTAGGTGCCTGTCTCCCCATTGGGTGGTTCCCCACTCTGAGTCCTGATTCATTACATAGACCATGTGACCCTTACTCTGCATTGTTTCCCTTAAAGGGACAATCACCACATCCCTCCCCCTTTAAGTCCTTCAGTAGCAAATTCACTCAGTCCTAAATTTTAAATTAACCTTATGGGCATGTGTTGGCCAATAATAAATAGAGTCTTTGAGGAGGTTTCTGTTCCCTGCAGAGTGATACATTACTGTTGTCTGAGATGATTGCACAGGATAGACATTAACAGGAATGACAAAATTGGATATACTTCATAATTTGCTTGTACAGAGACATGATAGAATCATAGAATCCTACAGTGCAGAAGGAGGCCATTTGGCCCATTGAGTCTGCACTGACCACAATCCCATCCCAGCCATATCTCCTTAACCCCACATATTCACGCTGCTAGTCCTCCTGACACTATAGGAAAATTTAGCATGGCGAATCAACGTAACCCACACATCTTCGGACTATGAGAAGAAACCAGAGCACCCGGAGGAAACCCATGCAGACACGGGGAAAACATACGGACGCCACCCAGACAGTGACCCAAGCTGGGAAGCGAACCCTTGTCCCTGGCGCTGCGAGGCAGCAGTGCTAATCACTGTGGCACTGTGCCATCTCTACTACTGTCTCATCAGTTATGTTGATGAGGGGTCAATCCGATATCTCGGTGTTCATGGGTTTGACAACATTTCTTGATGACAACACTCACTATCTGCTGCAGGGTCTCTGTATTCATCAGGTGGTCCATATATTTACAAACAAATGTTTGCTCACATCTGGGTGGTACGAAAGGGATCTTAGTCACAATAATTCCAGGGATCAATTTAGACCCATTCCCAAAATTTCTCTCCTATACGACTTTATTTACCATAAATAATCGTGCGTCACTATGTGAGTCATGCCTTGTTTTCTGAATACTTTGACTGTCTTCTAACCCCCCTGGCAGATTTGGAAATGCGAGGTTCAGTCTTGTTCTGAGATGATGTTTGATTAGCAGTTCTGCTGGTGGAAAGCCCATTGTGCAGTGTGGAGTGGTACAACAGCTGAGGAGGAACCTTGAGATTTTGGTCTCCAAGGTTCTTCCTGACAGTTTCTTCAGGCCAGACCTGAAAGTTTGGATGAATCTCTCAGCTAGTCTGGGTGGTAAGTCACAGTTCTGAAGTGTTTAATATCACTGAGAGCAGTCATGTTTTGAAACTCAGCACTTGTGAATACAGTTCTGGTGACTGACATCATAACTGCAGGTAATCCATGAATTGAAAAGCATTGATGTAATCTTTTGATCATAATAATGGAAGTGACTTCATCCCAAAAACGTCCATCCAATTAGAGTGTGAATCACTCACGAGCAAAGACATTGTGCCCATGAATGGACCAACACAGTCAATATGGATTTGTACCCATGGCCAACTAGACCAATCCCACAGGTACAGTAGGGCTGCAGCAGACAAACTGAGTTTGCATTGCACTGCAAGTGAGGAAATTGGGGCCTTAAGAGAAATTTTGTATCCTCATTGGCTACAAAGGGATGTCCCAGAGGACTGGAGAATGGCCAGTATGGTTATTTTGTTTATGAAGGGTAGCAAGAATAATCCAGGTCATTACAGGCCGGTGAGCCTTACATCAGTGGTAGGGAAATTATTGGAGAGGATTCTTTGAGACAAGATTTACTCCCACTTGAAAATAGATGGGTGTATTAGTGAGAGGCAACATGGTTTTGTGAAGGAGAGGTCGTGTCTCATGAACTTGATTGAGTTTTTTGAGGAAGTGGCGAAACTGATTGATGAGGGTAGGGCAGTGGATGTTGTCCACATGGACTTCAGTAAGGCCTTTGACAAGGTCCCTCATGGCAGACTGGTGCAGAAGGTGAAGTTGCACAAGATTAGAGGCGAACTGGCAAGGTGGATACAAAACTGGCTCGGTCATAGAAGACAGAGGGTGGCAGTGAAAGGGTGTGTTTCTGAATGGAGGGCTGTGATGAGTGGAATTTCTCGGGGATCAGTGCTGGAACCTTTGTTGTTTGTAATATATATAAATGATTTGGAGGAAAATGTAACTGGTTTGATTTTGTAAGTTTGCGGATGACACAAAAGTTGGTGGATTTGTGAATAGTGATGAGGACTGTCAGAGGGTACAGCAGGTTATAGATCAGTTGGAGACTTGGTCAAGAGATGGCAGATAGAGCTTAATCTGGACGAATGTGAGGTGATGCATTTTGGAAGGTCTAATAAAGATTGGAAATATACAGTAAATGACATTAAGAGTACTAATAAGCAGAGGGATTTAGTTGTAAAGGTACACAGGTCACTGAAATTACCAATGCAGGTGGAGAAGATAGTCAGGAAGACTTATGGCATGCTTTCCTTCATTGGTCGGGGCATTGAGTTTAAACTTGGTGCTCTGGGCCTTGGCTCCTCCCTCTGTGACTGGATCCTGAACTTCCTAACTCACAGACCACAATCAGTAAGGATCAGCAGCAACACCTCCTCCACGATCATCCTCAACACCGGTGCCCCACAAGGCTGTATTCCCAGTCCCCAGCTTTACTCCTTATACACCTCTGACTGTGTGGCCAAATTCCCCTCCAATTCGATTTTCAAATTTACTGACAACACCACCTTCGTGGGACACATCTCAAACAATAATGAGACGGGGTACAGTAATGAGATAGAGAATCTGGTGCACTGTTGCTGCGATAATGATGCTAAGAAAGTCCACCGATGCCTCTACTTTCTCAGAAGACGAGGAAATTTGACATGTTAGCTATGACTCTCACCAACTTTTACAGATGCACCATAGAAAGCATTCTTTCTGGTTGTAGAAAACAAAGAACAGTACAGCACAGTGCAGACCCTTCGGTCCTCAATGTTGTGCCGAGTTATGTCCAAACCCAAGATCAAGCCATCCCACTCCCTGTCATTCTGGTGTGCTCCATGTGCCTATCCAATAACTGCTTGAAAGTTCCTAAAGTGTCCAACTCCATTATCATAGCAGGCAGTGTATTCCACAGTGTATTGTGACAATAATAAATCAAATCAAATCAAATCAAAAATTAAAGAGAATTATTTTGTGTTTTGCTTCATCCCCTATATTATCTGTTTGGGCATTATACCTAAGTCACATGTCCAGTCATTTGTGAAGAGGTCAAATGGGCCTATTCACCCAGAGACAGGCACCCTGACTAGTTGTTCCTTTTTAAGACTTTGAGCCTGTCTGCAAATGGGATGATTGCCCACTCTGAGTCCTGATTGGTCACACAGACCATGTGATCTGCTGTGTGGCTCTTAAAGGGGAAATCACCGCATCTTCTATTCCCTTCAACCCCTCCCTGTGATAGTGAGTTCCACATTCTTACCATTCTCTGAGTAAAGAGGCTTCTTCTGAATTCCCAGCTGGATTTCTTGGTGTCTTTCTTATGTGGGTGGTCTCTGGTTTTGTTTTACCCCGGAAGAGGAAAGATTCTCTTTGTATCCAATCTGTCAAAACCTTTCACCATTTTAACAACCTCTACTCGATCATCCCTCAATCTTTTTCCTGAGAGTGTCAATTCTTTCCTGATATGAATCCCCACATATTTATGATGCCTTCCTTGTAAATCTTTTCTGAAGCCTGTTACCTCTATAACCTTTTGATAATATGTGACCAAAGCTGCAAACTTACGGTCCAATACGAGTGTAGCATAACTTCCCTACTTTTCAATTCTACCCCTCTGGAGATGAATATTGTCGGTTTGTTATTTTTTTATGGCCTAACCATCTGGTAACTTCTGCTGGGCCTGAGATTTCTCTCAGTAATCCTGGCATTTTAAAAGAGTTTGTGAAGGTGATGTCAAATAGTACAGGACCAAGCTGCTAACGATATTTAGGATTATTATGATGGGTGATTGACTAATCTAAAAAAAAGCTCGTTTCATTGCAGGTGACATTTTGTCTATTTGAACATTGTCCCACTGGAGAGGTACAAATATTATCGGTGAGATATGTAAATACTGAAAAATCCTCAAAATGTCAGGTCTCATTAAAATCCTGTGCTAACTAGTTTGTATCTTCACCCAGTGCCATCATTGCTGCAATTAGCAATATTTCTATCGGAAAGGATGACCTCTTGGTTCTAACTGCTCCAGACTGTTGATTATTCAGTCTAACGCATCGCTCCCACGAGCAGACCTCATAAAGTTATCAGGAGCACAAGGTGTCCTTGTGCTGGTTTGAGTTAAATTTTACCCAAGGGCCAGAATGTTGCAACTGCCCCTCCCCCCACCCACTCCCCCCCCCCTCCCCCCCATCAACCATACACCACCATCCCCATACCCTCTCCCCCGCCACGCCTAGGTGATGGACTGAGATGAAGGTGAGCTCTGAAAAAGCCTGATGTCTTTCCGCTGCCGGGGGATAGTTTCAGAATGGGATGGGCAATGACATGGTCACCCATTGACCAGTTGCGGGTGGCCAATCAATTCAATCAATTTATGCCTCTGTTGGCATTGCTACCAAATAAATTATGGCAGCATCCCAGTGCGATCACACGGGGCTCTCCTTCCTGGTCGCTCCATGGTCCATGGAGGGAAATGGGTGCCTTTAGAGTTGCCGCTGGAGTGTGGACCGAGGTGATCACCGGGAACTGTTTGACCAGAAGCATTCAAAGATCAGAAGGTTCCACTGGACATTGAAAACATTCCTTACCTGCCCTTGGCGGCATTGCAACATGGGTATTTATCAGTTTTCAATTCCTTTAGTTTCCCCAACATCATTTCTCTACTAAGGCTGATCCCCTTCATTTCCTCCATCTCACTAACCCTGTGTTCCCCAATATTTCTGGTGTGTTATTTGTGAAGATAGAACCAAAGTATCCATTCAGTGGGTCAGCCATTCCTTTGTTCCCCATTATACATTCCCCTGTGTCTGACCATCAGGGACATACCTTCACCAATCTTTTTCTCTTCACATACCTACAGAAACATTTATATTCAGTGTTTATGTTTCCCGCAGGCTCACTCTCAAACTCTATTTTTCCTTTCTTAATCAGTCCCTTGGTCCTCCTGTGCTGAATTCTAAGCTGCTCCCAATCTTCAGGTCTGTTATTTTTCTTGGTCAACTTGTATGCCTCATCTAATACTGTCTCTAATGTTCCTTGTAAGCCATGGTTTGGCCACCTTTTCAGTTTTACTTTAGCACCAAACAGGAATAAACAATTGTTACAGTTCATCCGTGGGTTTCTTGAATGTTTACCGTTGCCTATTCACCATCACCCCTTTAACTAATATTTCCCAGTTTATCATAGCAAATTCATACCTCATATCATTGCAGTTTCCTTTATTAAGATTCAGGACCCTAGTCTCAGAATCCAATGTGGCCTCACTACATTGTTGGGTTATTATTGGGTTTTCTACAGATCTTCCTGCATTGGCTTATTGGTTACTATCGAGAAAGCCCATTAGCAGCATTAAACCATCTAAACACTCTTTAGAAAGAGCTTGATGCTTTGGACCATTTTTCTTCTGTGAGGCAGATGCTCACATACATTCCAGCCCATCTAACAAATACACAACAATGTCAACAGTTACATTCATATATTGGGCAGGATTTTTGGATCACAACTTGGCCCAGAACAGAAAAGTCCTGCCAAGGTCAATAAACCTTGGCCATCCAAGGTTTATTGACCTTGGCAGGACGGCATGGTAGCACAGTGGTTAGCACTGCTGCTTCACAGCTCCAGGGTCCTGGGTTCGATTCCCGGCTCGGGTCACTGCCTGTGTGGAGTTTGCACATTCTCCTCGTGTCTGCGTGGGTTTTCTCCGGGTGCTCCGGTTTCCTCCCACAGTCCAAAGATGTGCGGGTTAGGTTCATTGGCTATGCTAAAATTGCCCCTTAGTGTCCTGGGATGTGTAGGTTAGAGGGATTAGCAGGTAAAATGTGTAGGGATATGGGGATAGGGTCTGGGTGGGATTGTGTTCGGTGCAGACTCTATGGGCCGAAGGGCCTGTTTCTGCACTGTAGGGTTCTATGCTGGTTCTATCCTGCCTACAATGACATCCATGGTATGTTGCACTAGAAGATTTACCCCAATATCTTCACCACGTTGAAATGTCCCAATTGGGACTTACTATGCCTTTAAGAAATGTATTTGTGTCATGTTTCTAGTGCAAGTTTCTTTTTATTCACCTGGTGCCACTTTGTCTATAAATGGCAGTCCATGTTGATACAGCAGAAGATAATTGATCCGAATTGCTGGGATGTTTGTTTTACTCTGGACTAACGTGTTGTTATTTTAATGTTATCCCCTGGAGTTTTTCAGAGTGGGGCTTGATTAGGTTGATTGACAGGAATGGTATGTAATTGAAGGGGTTTAAGGTCACAGATAGGCACACACAAGTGCTCAGTTCCTGCTTGAGACCTTGAAAAGAGAAATAACTTTCTGCCTTTCTCTTTCTCTCTCTGGACTTGGAGGCCGGAATATAACACAAAATAGGACTCTTTCTCTGAAGTTCTGGTATTCACAGCTTGGGTCGCTGTCTGTGTGGAGGCTGCACGTTCTCCCCGTATCTGTGTGGGTTTACTCTGGATGCTCCGGTTTCCCTCCCACAGTCCAAAGAATGTGCAGGTTAGGTACATTGACCATGCTAAATTCCACTCAATGTACCCGAACAGGTGCCGGAGTGTGGGGGTCGAGAATTTTTACAATAACTTAATTGCAGTGTTAATGTAAGCCTACTTGTGACATAAATAAATAAACTTTTCAGTTTTAAACTTTATTTCAAGAAAGATCTTTCTCTGGAAGCTGTTGTATGAGAGTCAGAAGTCAGGTGTCTTTCTGATCTCTGTCCAGAGATATTAAATGGCTGGAAACCTAGCTAAATGTAAGCCTTTTTTTTTGTTCAAACTGATTCTGCAGAAGGATGTGTGTCTGTGGGGATATTGCTTAAATTGGAACTATAGAGATAGCTAGCAGTCAACAATAAAACCTTGTCATGTTTAAATATTTCAATTGGTAAAATTTACACAAGTTATTTTTGTCTTATTCCAACTGTGTTATTAAATAAAGTTTGTTTTCATAAAACCTTCCTAGTAGGTCAATAGAATCACACTTGGAGCATAACCTGTCCGGGTTAGGTGGATTGGCCATGCTAAAATGCCCTCTAGTGTCAAGGGAGACTAGCGAGGGTAAATGCACGTGCCTATTGGGCTGTGGGGATAGGGCCTGGATAGGATTGTTATCAGTGCAGGCTCGATGAGTCGAATGGCCTCCTTCTGCATTGTAGGATTCTATGACCTAGTTATAAATTATGAGTCAAATCTACAGAATGCAAACCAATATTATGCAAGCTAATTAACTTTAAGTGTTAAAGATAAATAGTGTTTGTATAGGTTGTGAGGTTTTTCCCACAAATTCAGCACTCAGAATTTTTTTGGGAGAATCATCCCCACATCACCTCCTCTCTCCTCCCCCCCAACTCCGCCACTCTTTATGTTTGTACAAATGGCAAAATCAAATAAAATTGGGCTCTAGGCTAACTGTGCAATAGAACTTAAGAGTTTCTGATCTGGTCTCAAATGCAAGTTACTTCTCAGCGAACTAAAGAACCATATAAAAGGGGACCACTCTGCCCATCGTGACTCTGCCAGCTCTTTGAAAGCTCTCACTGACCTACTCTTTTTTTGCCCATAACCTGCAAGTTTTTCAAGAAAAATATCTAATTCCCTTTCCGTAGTTTCTATCTGAATCTGGATTCCTTCCAGACAGAACCTTCTGAATCATAATAACTCGCTGCCTCTCTCCATCCATTTGTCTCATGTTTCACAATCTGGGAAAGGTTATGATGGGGAAAAGCAGGTTGGGGAATTGAGAAAAGAACTCCAGTAACATATTGGTTGAAATGAGTGCACTGTAATTCAATTTAAGAGTCGGACAAGTATTGGACAGAAAGATGGTTCAAAGTATGTTTGCACTGTGATTCCTCACCCAACTGGAATTCATTGGTGAGAATTATTTTTAATCTGAGCGAACTTTTAAGGTATTTCAAAGAAAATGTTGTGTGAGAGCGAAGGTATGAAACCTTTGTATGAATGCTCTTTACTTGGTGACGGTGTTCTATGGTTAACTGCTAAAGTTTCGGGCTTGGGTGAATGGCTTCAGATAATTCTGAAGCACGAAATAAGGCTATTTGGCCAATTGTGCTGTACCTGGCTCTTTGGTAGATATATGCAATTAGTTAGTCCCAATCCCCAGCCAAAGTTTTCCAGCCCCCACCCATCCCCACCACAACATGGGCATATTTCCCAAGTGGTCCACCTTTGGCCATCAATGGAATCTTCCAGTCCGACTAAAGTGGGTGGTAATTTTCTGGCCCGCCCACTCTGAAGCCAGGGAACCTCAATGGGTATGGACTTTGATGACAATGGAAGATCCCATTGGCAGGATGGACTGGAAAATCCCATCCCCTCCATCTCTGTTCCCAATGCTTTTCCTGCAAAAGTTTTTCCCTGCACGTATTTATCCAATGATCATTCCTGAAAGCTATCAACGAATGTGTTTCCACCATCTTTTCAGGCAGCGCATCCCAGATCACACCAATTCATGGAATTCTGGAATCCTACAGTGCAGAAGGAGGCCATTTCGATCATTGGATCTGCACTGACCACAATCCCCCAAGGCCATATCCCCATAATCCATTGCACTGACCCTAGCTAGTCCTCCTGACACTAAGGGCCAATCCACCTAACCCGCACATTTTTGGACTGTGGGAGGAAACTGAAGCCCACAGAGGAAACCCACGCAGACATGAGGAGAATGTGCAGGCTCCATAGACAGTTACCAAAGGCCCGAATTGAACCCAGGTCACTGGTGCTGTGAGGCAACAGCGCTAACCATTGTGCCACTGTATCACCCTGAGTAAAATAAAAAATACTCATAATTATTCCTGTGGTTCTTTTGCCAATTATTTTGTACCTAGGTACTTTGGTTATCTACCATTTCCCTCTATCTACTCAATCGAAACCACCCGCACGTTAAACAAATCTATTAATCTCCAATTAACCATCTCTTCACAAAACTGAAGCCCGTCATGCCTGCAACATTCCGGTAAATTATCCCTGCACCCTTGCCAAGGCCCTGACATCCCCAGGAAATCTGATGGAATGAACGAGACACAATGGGGGGAAATCTGAATCAGTCGGAAAGATGGTTTTCAGTCAGGTGGGAAGGTTGACGTCTTTAAGACCAGATTTCCCATATCCGAGCCAGCCACTCACAGTTCTAACTGAGGTTGGAGGATGGGCAAGTGCCCAACACACTCCGGGAACTCTGGTTGGTAATTTCAATATGATAATGAGGCTGTGAGCAGCCACGCGATAAACAGATTTGTGAGCAATATTCAAAACCCAAATCACATCAATGCTTGAAGGGGAGAAGAATTATTGAGCTAAGGGGGAAAGAACAGATAAGAGGGATTAAGTAGATTGCATTAATTAGATATGTATGTTAAAAGTATAAGAAGATCTTGCAATGAAATGCACGGAGCTCTATTTAGAACAAAATCTCCATGCTCTAATCATCTTGAATGTAATGTGGAGTTACAGGTGTTGCCCTGGGATAGGCGCAGTAAGTAGTCTCACAACACGAGGTTAAAGTCCAACAGGTTTATTTGGTAGCATTAGGTGCGTCCACTCACCTAATGAAGGAGCGGTGCTCCAAAAGCTCGTGCTACCAAATATACCTGTTGGACTTTAATCTGGTATCTTGAATGTGGAATATTAATGAATGTGGGATGTGGGTATCACTGACTGCGCCATCCCAATGTGCAGTGGGGAGGGGGAGGGTGAGGGAGACCCCGCTGACTGTGAGTGGGGAGAGAGGGATGGTGGGCAGAGCCTCGATTCTCACTGTGCAGGATGTCATAATCATTTACCATAGAATCATAGAACCTCCACAGTGGAGAAGGAGGCCATTCGCCCCATCAAGTCTGCACCATCCACAATCCCACCCAGGTTCTATTCCCGTAACTGCACATATTTACCCTGCTAATTCCCCTGACACTAAGGGGGCAATTTAGCATGGCCAATCAAACTAACCCACACATCTTTAGAGTGTGGGAGGAAACCGGAGCATCTGGAGGAAACCCACGCAGACACGAGGAGAATGTGCATACTCCACACTGAGAGTGACCTGAGGTGAGAATTGAACCCGGGTCCCTAGTGCTATGAGACAGCAGTGCTAACCACTGTGCCACCGTGCTGTCCTTGATGTTGGCATTGTGGTGACGGGAGGAGATGCTCCAAACTCCGTGACAGGGTGAATGCCTTAAATGTAACTTTGAAGTCAGAAAACGCTTTAAAAATGGCACTCTGAGTGACAGGGTGGCACAGTGGTTAGAACTGCTGCCTCACAGTGCCAGGAGCCCAGGTTGAATTCCTTGAGTGGGTCACTGTCTGTGTGGAGTCTGCATGTTCTCCCCGTGTCTGCGTGGGTTATCTGCGGGTGCTCTGGTTTCCTCCTGCAGTTCAAAAGACGTGCTGGTTAGAGGCATCGGCCGTGCTAAATTCTCCCTCAGTGTACCTGAACAGGTGCCAGAGTGACTAGGGGGTTTTCACAGTAACTTCATTGAAGTGTTAACATCAGCCTACTGATGACACTAATAAATCATTAATCTAAACAATAAACTAATCTCAGAATCCCGGTGCTGTCATCATGTTTAAACCTCCCCCTCCTCCCCCACAGCTCCCAATTCTCCCCCCCCCCCCCCCCAGGCCCCCCTACATAACCTCCCCCCTTCCTATACACCCCCTCAAGCTGGCTATGTGACTCTTGCTAACACTGGGAAACCGTTAAGTGCCTGTGAAGTTTTGCGTAACTTTTCTAGTCTGACCCAACACTGTGTGCAATTTTGGGAAAATTCAGCCCCTGGTCATTATTTTCTTTTTGGAGGGATCAGGAGCAGCGAAGGATAATTTATTCATCTGAATCAGTGGCAGTCGCTTCCCGGGAAAGTTAGCCCGTCTCGACTGTAGCATCTCGCATGTCCCGTTAATAATTGGTGACAGGCTAATTTAAGCGTGAGCTGTGGGGGTGGAGGGGGAGGCGCTGTTTGACAGATATTTACTCACGCCCAAGCCCATTCTTGTCATGTATTCAATGCAATACAGCCAAAAGGGAATGATTAGCTTGGAAGTTTCAAAAATGCCAATTAGACTAAGTTTGGAGAACAAATTGCTTACTGTTGTACCCCATAACCATCATGAATTTTAATTCAAAATTGATTTGCAAAATAATTAAAAATGCATGAAAGCTCCCAGATCTCTGATGTACGACTGGATGGTTTGTACACTGAGCAGATTTGCAAGGAATATGGTCAATCAATAATGCACTATAATTCATTATGGACAAACGTAGATTTCTATGACTTAACCCTTCTCCATCCCACAGCAATCCCAGACCCTTCCTTCAGGAAAGAAGAACCAGTTTCCTTGGCAAGCTAACAACACACACTCGAAATTCTGACAACTCTTTGGTGCCTTATTAATAGTCAGAGGGGTAAGGGTGAATGAATAATT
The DNA here is from genome assembly GCA_037974335.1 of Prionace glauca. Lineage (NCBI taxonomy): Eukaryota > Metazoa > Chordata > Chondrichthyes > Carcharhiniformes > Carcharhinidae > Prionace > Prionace glauca. The sequence continues at coordinate 82,259,746 of CM075734.1, read as the reverse complement.
CTATGTGCTGGAATTCAGTATGTAAAATAATAATGATGCTTTTCATTCAGCATTAGTGTAGGTTAAACCAATCATTCAAATCTAATGTTGCAAATCATCGGAGATTTTGGCAATCTTCCACACGTGGGCTGTTGGACTTCACCAGACTTTCACAACAACACCACTGGCAGCCCTGCCTTCAGTTGCCTACATCCCAGTTTCTGGAATTCCCTCCCTAACTCTCTTTATCCCTCTCCGATTTTTATATGCTCATCAAAGATCAACATCTTTGGCCAGGTTTTGGGGGCCGCTGTCCGACTGTTTCCCATCAGGGGGTCAGAAGCCGCTGAGCGATGCTCCTGGGAAGCTGCCTGGGATGTCTCACTACATCAAAGGCATTACTCAAATCCAAATGTTGTTGATATTATTGCTGGGGACCAAAATTCAATGGATGTCCTCGTTACTACTGAATTAGTCAAGAGTGAAGACAAATCTGCTGATTAAAGATGAAGATTTGTGATTGGAAATCTGGCCTTTGCTCTCTGGATTCTGTATCTATCTCAGATCCAGATGATGGAAGTCTTGCCCTTTGTGGGACACAGGGGTGCAATGTAATGGAAGTGTAGGTCTCTGAGTTCCTATGCGCCATGAAACTACACAAAACTGCTCCCAATTCGCAAAACTCACAACCTAACTTGGAAATAGCTTTGTATGGCCGCAGCAGGAATGGTAATGTATTGGAGAAGGTCGGGAATTATGAGATTTATCTTCTGATGTGGAGTGTTGGACTGCGGTAGGCACAGAAAGTAGTCTCATCACAGCAGGTAAAAGTCCACTTATTTGGTTTGTTTGGTACCACGAGCTTTCGGAGTGCCGCTCCTTCATCAGAAACCTGTTGGACCTTAACCTGGCGTTGTGGCTTACCGTATCTCCTGAGGCAGCTTACCTTACCTCTATATGTGCTCCATCTCCCATGGGAACTGCTCAATACCAGCATTGAATAACCACAAATAAGAGAAAGTTTCACTTCCTGTGCCAGTTGTCTGCTTAGAAACATACAAAAATTCTGCCCCTCTATAATTCTATCAAAACATGCCTGATCTCCCGCTCACACTAATCTGCCTTTTTCTCCGTATTTTTTGACAACTTTACTTAATAAAAACCTATCGATCCCAGTTTTGAAAAGTTCAACCAAAGGCTTTTGTAATCGACAGCTCATGACCACCACCACCTCTCAGAATGTGGAATAATTCGATGAGATTTTCCCACTCTAATCGAGCGCAGGCGACCATATCAAATCTTGTGCCATCCAGACTGGTCCACTATTCCAACCAATCAATATTGTGTATCAAACATCACCAAACAAGATCCACAAGATGACCAGCCAAGCAATGTGGTCAGCTGATTCAATTGACCAGTTCAAGAGGCAACAAGTTGGCACGATGGTTGACACTGATGCCTCACAGTGCCAGGGACCCAGGTTCAATTCCAGTCTTGGGTGACTGTCTGTGTGGAGTCTGCACATTCTCCCCGTGTCTGTGTGGGTTTCCTCTGTATGCTCCAGTTTTCTCCCACACCCCAAAAGATGTGTAGGTTAGTTGGATTAGCAAGGATAATGTGGAGCTACAGGGATAGGGCGGGGGAGAGAACCTGGGTAAGATACTCTGTCAGAGAATTGATGCAGAATCAATGGGCTGAATGGCCTCTTCTGCATTGTAGGGATTTAATGATTCTATGATTCCTTGACCACTCGCTGCAGTTAATTTTATATGTATATAGCAAATTCAAGGTGACTTGTGGCTTCGACAAGGAATGGTTTATTGACTGATATACGATATATACACATGGTGAGGGTCTGACACACTCTACTCTCACCTCCCTGGCTCCAACTGAGGTTCCTTTCTGTCCCGCGCCCTCAATCCCAATTGGCTTAGTTCCCTGCAGTGCCACTCCATTGGGTCCAGCCCAGTCACATGGTCCTCAAAGTATGGCCACCTTAAAGGTGCCACAGTGCCACAATGTGTCTCATCTTATCTCCACATAAGAACATAAGAAATAGGAGCAGGAGTAGGCCATCTAGCCCTTCGAGCCTGCCCTGCCATTCAATAAGATCATGGCTGATCTGTCGTGGCTCAGTTCCACCTTCCCGCCCTCTCCCCATAACCCTTAATCCCCTCTCTTATCAAAAACCCATCAACCCGCTTCTTAAAAATATTTAGCGAGGCAGCCTCCACCACTTCAACGGGCAGAGAATTCCAGAGATTCACCACCCTTTGAGTGAAGAAGTTCCTCCTCAACTCCATTCTAAAATGCCCCCCCTTTATCTTGAGGCTGTGCCCCCTAGTCCTACTATCCTTTCTGAGCGGGAAGAGTCTTTCCACCTCTATCCTATTCATCCCATTCATCATCTTATACGTCTCAATGAGATCTCCCCTCATTCTTATTATTTTTTGACCAACACTTGTTGCATTATTAATGTGTTTGCAATAAAACATAAGATGCAGCACTCAATATTTATCATTAAACCTTTTCTCCAAAGAATAACTTTGAAGAATTATTGAATGACTTGCACCCGATACACTGGCCCATTCCACTTGACGTCCTACCTGCACAAACTTGCCAAGGGTGGGGAAGCAGCTCACAGCAAGGAAAGGCATTTGTGAGGGGCTCGCACTCCCCGGTTAGACGCTACATCACCAGTGTCTCTGCTGCAATGCGGTGACATCACTCACACGTTATTTATCCCCCAAAAGGCAGGCAAAACCTGTGAACGATTCAATGTAAATGGAAGCACTTGCTGATGGATGCTGTGGAGAACACACAAAGGCTGGCAGAGACAAAAGGTGATGATTTAACAGAGAGGATTGTTTTGAGGTTGAAAACCAAGTGAGCAAAGCCTCTTTGATTTATGATGTCTCCTGAACATGCTTGATTCAATTTTCACTATGAATCTCACTGACAGCCATCCATTACCTAGTGTTCCTGTACTCAGCCTCTGAGAAAACTCACTGTTTGGTATTACCAGGGTTCCAATCACTCACTGTGCACTTTCATCTTTAATACCTTTTCATTAATGTTATGCCACCATATATTTGGGATGTACACTGTTTATGTGAGAAGGAGGCAGCATCCTTTTAGATGAGTGAATATTGAATTGTCCAGATCACTGTGAAGGAACTGGTTTAATTGTTTATCTTTGTCCCTTGTGGTTCCCCCAGAAATCCTCTTCAGGATTCGCTAGTGACTGTTATATCTAAATTCCCTAAGTAAAGACTGGTGCAAAAGGAATTTGGCCCATTAACCTGTAGAAACCCACGGTAATGATTTCAACGAGATCCATGAGGTCGGCTTCTTGGAGTATGAGCTCCCTGATTGAGGTCATATTTGCCTGCCCAATCAGGAAGCCTCACCTAGCATAGAACCAGCATAGAACCCTACAGTGCAGAAACAGGCCCTTCGGCCCATCGAGTCTGCACCGAACACAATCCCACCCAGACCCTATCCCCATATCCCTACACATTTTACCTGCTAATCCCTCTAACCTACACATCCCAGGATACTAAGGGGCAATTTTTTAGCATGGCCAATGAACCTAACCCGCACATCTTTGGACTGTGGGAGGAAACCGGAGCACCCGGAGAAAACCCACGCAGACACGAGGAGAATGTGCAAACTCCACACAGGCAGTGACCCGAGCCGGGAATCGAACCCAGGACCCTGGAGCTGTGAAGCAGCAGTGCTAACCACTGTGCTACCGTGCCGCCTGTGTGTAAATATGGGATTGTCAAGTCCATGGCCATTCCGGATCCGGCTGTGTACCTGAAGCATGCTAGGAACGGAAGTGAGTTTGTAAATAAAGAGAATGTGGTGAAGGGACACCGGCCTCTGAGGAGTTATTTTATCTACATTGTTCCTCTGATGCTAGGCTAAGGTTTTCCATTGTTAGCGTGTCTCTTCCTCAATACACCTGCTGCTGAAAAGTTTCATCATGCCTTTGCTACTCCAGAATTGGTGATTCCAGTGCCTCCCGAACACTATCCCATTTTGCAGCCTGAATAACAGAAGCTTATCCGAATCTCAGATGCCATCACTCTGACCTACATTGATTGCTGATCCAACATCACCATGATTTGAAAATTCCTCATCCTTGTCTTCAAATGGTCCCAGTTCCTAGCCCCCTCCGATCTCTGTCGTCTCCTCCAGCCCAACACAGTCCACCGAGCTACCTGAACTCCTCCACTTCTGTACCCTTACACATCTCCAATTTCAATTGCATGCCCATTGGTGGCCACGCCTGCAGCTCCCTAAGCCCTAACCTCTGGAATTCACTCCATAAAACTCCCTGGGCCGGATTGTCCAAACACACTCACAGTCGGATTCTCCCGTCCTGCTGCAGTGAATGAAGATTTGGCTGAGCGCCAAATCCCCTGAACTCGCTGATGGTGGGAGTAGGGTGGGAACGGCCAAAGAATTCTGGCCCCTGCCTCTTTACCTCCCTCACCTCTTTGACCAAGATGTGGAGATGCTGGCGTGGACTGGGATGGGTACAGTAAGAAGTCACACAAGACCAGGTTAAAGTCCAACAGGTTTATTTGAAATCACGAGCTTTCAGAGCACTGCTCCTTCGTCAGGTTACTCACAAGATGAAGGGCCAGTGGTCCGAAAGCTCGTGGTTCCAAATAAACCCATTGGTGTTGCGAGATTTCTTGCCCTTTGACCAAGCTTTTAGTCATCTGCCTGGTTTTGTTTCAAATTTGGGATGTTCATACTCCCATGAAGTGTCAATTAGAGGAACTATATCAATGCAGTGTGTTGTTGTTAAGTAACAGGGCAGAATCAGGCCCCAGCAAACAGAGAAGAAAATGAGACTCGCTGTTTAAGTGAGTGATACTCTAAACAGGAAGATATGAATAAGAACAAGAAATGTTTGCCCTGGGCAAGATTGCTTTAATAAGATTTAGAACTATTAAAAAATACAGATTTCTGATTGCAGTTAATTAAGTTAAAATAATGCAAGTTAATTTTTTGCATCCATCAGTTCTGTGACAGCAAGGTGCGGTGAAAATGCAAACACACATTTTAAATGATTAGAAAATTGACACACACGTTCGGGTTTCTGCTCAGTGCTCCCAGTAGCTGATTCAGGAGCTCTGCATTGTTAGCACCTGGTCAGAAAGTAAACCCTTGTACTTTAGCTTTATAGCAGATTAACTCACTGCAATCCCAGATGACTACAGACTGTTCTTCTGTTTCAATTCTGACTTGAATTGATTTGATTTATTATTGTCACATGTATTAACATACAGTCAAATGTATTGTTTCTTGCACACTATACTGATAAAGAATACCGTTCATAGAGAAGAAAACAAGACAGTGCAGAATGTAGTGTTACAGTCATAGCTAGGGTGTAGAGAAAGATCAACTTAATGGGAGTTAGGTCCATTCAAAAGTCTGACAGCAGCAGGGAAAAAGCTGTTCTTGAGTCGGTTGGTACATGACCTCAGATTTCTGTATCTATTTCCTGATGGAAGAAGGTGGAAGAGAGAATGTCTGGAGTGCGTGGAGTCCTTTAATTATACTGGCTGCTCTGCCAAGGTAGCGGGAAGTGTAGACAAAATCAATGGACGGGAGGCTGGTTTGCGTGATGGATTGGGCTACATTCACAACCTTTTGTATTTTCTTGTGGTCTTGGGCAGAGCAGAAGCGATACCAAGCTGTGATACAACCAGGAAGAATGCTTTCAATTATATGTTTGAGGGAGAGAGCTGACTGGTGGTGATCTAACCTGAGGGTCACCAGACCTGAGGCAAGAGGCAAGGTTGAGAAGGCAGGGCCTTTGTGAATAACCTCAGCTGGTACAAAATTAATTAACTGCAAATCCAAAGATTTGCAGATTAGGGTTATGGTTCGGGTTAGATTGGCCATGTTAAATTGCCCCTCAGTGACCCAGGATGCATAGGTTAGAGGGATTAGTGGGGTAAATATGTGGGGTTATAGGAATAAGGTCTAGGTGTGATTGTTGTTGGTGCAGATTCGATGAGCAAATGGCCTTCTTCTGCACTGGAATTTTTTTTTTAAACTTTATTCCAATCCAATCAAGTCAAATTAAACCCAATTCAGAGTCCCAACAAGTTGGGACATTCCCAATCCAAGCTGACAAGACAGGGCTCTCACCTCCTGTCTTGGGCTTGATCTACATGATCCAAGCTGATTGGAGCAGGTGTAGCTCCTCCTCCAGGGCTTGATCTTATTTGCATCTTAGCCAAAAGGCCGAGATGCCGCTTTACAAAATTGCTTCAAATGAAGCTGAATTGGAACCTAATGACTTCAATCAAGTGCAGCATGTCGACCCTACACTTGATCTTAGCCAAAAGGCCGAGAATGAGCTGTCTTTTTTTTTACAACTTTATTCCAATCCAATCAAGTCAAATTAAACCCAATTCAGAGCCCCAACAAGTTGGGACATTCCCAATCCAAGCTGACAAGACAGGTCTCCTGTCTTGGGCTTGATCTACATGATCCAAGTTGATTGGAGTAGGTGTAGCTCCTCCTCCAGGGCTTGATCTAATTTGCATCTTAGCCAAATGGCCGAGATGCCGCTTTAAAAAATTGCTTCAAATGCAGCTGAAATGTAACCTAATGACTTCAACCAAGTGCAGCATGTCGATACTACACTTGATCTTAGCCAAAAGGCCGAGAAGCGGGAATTGAACCCACGCTGTTGAAGTCAGTTTGCATCATGAACCAGCTGTCCAGCCAACTGAGCTCAGCCCTAGCCCCATCTTAATATATTTCACACTCACACTGGAGTGAAAATAACTGTTCCCACTTATGGCAAATACTTCAATCTCAATCTATATGAAGTAAATTAATTAATACCTTGCATTTATATAGCATCTTTAGCAATCTCCAGATGTCCCCAACCTGCTCAATGATAAAAAAGCTGCCAGCCAATCCACTGAGCAAACTGCGCCCTCGATCTCTGCGGTGGAAGAGCAGAGTTAATTGGCACTGTCGGGACTGTGGGAAGGAGGCTGGAGCAGAGCAGGGTGACTGTAAGAAGTTAAGTCCTGGGGTTTTAAGTTGGAGAGGGATCCCAGAGCCCAAGGAGAGGGGAGGTGGTTGGTCGGCGTGGGAGTTGGAGGGTGTGACAGGCAGCCAATGAAGAAGGGAGTTTTTGTTTTTTATCCATTGATGGGGATGTGGGTGTCAGAGGCCAGGCCAATCCCTCGTGTTCCCTTGAGAAGGTGGCGAGCTGCGTTCTTGGACTGCTGCAGGTACACCCACGGTGCTGTTAGGGAGGGAGTTACAAGTGGATAATGAAGCCCAGAGTAGCATAGAACATAGAACATTACAGCGCAGAACAGGCCCTTCGGCCCACGATGTTGCGCCGACCAGTTACAAAACAATGACCCACTAGCCTAAACCAATCCCTTTTCGTCCATGATTAGAGAACTGAGACAAATTACAACTTTACCAAAGATGAATCTGACTTTGCCCACCCCAGTCCATCGGCACATCAAATGATGTATTTCCACCCTGCAATTTCCCCTGCATTAGCTTTAGGGGGTGAGAAAGCATGGGCTAATAGGGCAGTGATTTGGAATATGAAGGGTGACAGGAGAGAAGGAGATTGCGAGATGGTAGAGAGCGGGGCAGCTTCAGATGGTCGAGGAAGATGAGAGATCGTTCCAGAGGGAGAGTGGTCTACAATGAAGAGTGATGTTGAAGGAGCATGATCGCACATCAGAAGCCAAAGATTTTCCATCTATGACTATGCAATGAGAGGAACATTTCTTGCTTGACAGATTTAAACTCTGCATCATTGCACAGGACTCAGGAGAAACTTTGCAGTTTGATACTCTGTAATAAGGCATCAATTACTGTTCAAGGTATCTTGAGACAAAGTTCTCTAAACAGCACTCAGAGTGAGGCAGACAGTCTTCCAGCACCTGTCTATTTAAGAGCCTCACATATTAAAGCTGTTGTGAAGTATGTATATTTATTAAAGAATGATGGATGATCCAAACTACTTATTTAAAAGCAATAATGGCAAATGCTCTGAGGCATTATCTTGACGTAATAATGATTGAGGACCTATGCATTTCTGTCTGAGTTAAGCGGCCAATTGTAATATTGTGTTACAATAATCACAAATAATCCCCAAATTTCCATTCATTATTACTTTTCCTTGAAACCTTACAGTACAGCTACGGTGCAACAATTTCAAAGGCATCTTCTCCCTTTGAGTGAGGTAATTTCTTGTCATCACAGCCCTAAATCCTGAGATCCAAAATCCACCCTTTATCTTGAAGCTGTACCCCCGTGGTTTCAATTCCACGACCAGTGGAGACAATCTCTCAGTTTGCACCCTATCAAACCCCTGCAAGGTTTTTTGGTTTCAATGAGATCACCTCTCGCTCCAGAAAATATAAGAACATAACAACATAAGAAATAGGAGCAGGAGTAGGTCAACTAGCCCTTCGAGCCTGCCCCGCCATTCAATAAGATCATGGCTGATCTGTCGTGTCTTAGTTCCACATTCTCGCCCTCTCCCCATAACCCTTAATCCCCTTGACTATCAAAAACCTATCTACTCGCGTCTTAAATATATTTAGCGAGGCAGCCTCCACCACTTCAACGGACAGAGAATTCCAGAGATTCACCACCCTTTGAATGAAGAAGTTCCTCCTCAACTCCGTTCTAAAACGCCCCCCCTTTATCTTGAGGCTGTGCCCCCTAGTCCTACTGTCTTTTTTGAGCGGGAAGAGTCTCTCCACCTCTATCCTATCCATCCCATTCATCATCTTATACGTCTCAATGAGATCTCCCCTCATTCTTCTAAACTCTAACGAGTACAAGCCTAATTTATTCAGCCTCTCCTCATAGCTCAACCCCCTCAACTCCGGCATCAACCTAGTAAACCTCCTCTGCACTCCCTCCAAGGCCAAAATATCCTTGCGTAAAACTGAACACAGTACTCCAGCTGCGGCCTGACCAATGCCCTATACAGCCACAGCAAGACCTCCCTACTTTTATATTCAATCCCCCTCGCTATGAAGGCCAGCATCTCATTCGCCTTCCTGACCACCTGCTGCACCTGCAAGCTGGGTTTTTGCGACTCATGCACAAGGACCCCGAGGTCCTTCTGCACCGTCACCTGATGCAGTTTTTCTCCACATAAGTAATAATCCTTCCTACCATTATTCCTACAAAAGTTGACCACCTCACACTTGCCAACATTAAATTCCATTTGCCATTTCCTGGCCCATTCGCCCAGCCTATCTAGATCATTCTGTAGACTCTCCCCACCCTCCGCACAATTTGCCTTTCCACCAATTTTGGTGTCATCAGCAAATTTCGACACCCTGCACTCGGTTCCCTCCTCCAGATCATCTATATAAATGGTAAATAGCTGAGGCCCCAGCACCGACCCCTGGGGCACCCCACTAGTCACCATCTGCCAATCCGAATAGCATCCATTGACCCCCATTCTCTGCCTCCTATTTGACAACCAATCCTCTATCCACGCTAACACCCTACCCCCAACTCCATGCCCCCTTACCTTCTGCAATAACCTCTTGTGAGGTACCTTGTCAAACGCCTTCTGAAAATCCAGAAAGACCACATCCACCGGCTCTCCTCCATCCACTGCCCTAGACACATCCTCATAGAACTCCAGTAAATTTGTCAGACACGACTTCCCTTTAATGAAACCGTGCTGCGTCCGCCCTATCAAGCAGTTCCCCTCAAGATGCCTCGCTATTTCCTCCTTGATGACGGATTCTAACATTTTACCTACAACAGACGTTAAACTAACAGGCCTATAATTCCCCGCCTTTTGCCTGGCACCCTTCTTAAACAACGGCGTAACATTAGCCGTTTTCCAATCTTCCGGCACTTCCCCGGAATCCAGTGACGTCTGGAAAATAACCACCAAGGCATCCACTATCACCTCCGCCATTTCTTTCGGGACCCTCGGATGCATTCCATCTGGTCCTGGGGACTTGTCCACAATCAGCCCCTCCAGTCTGTCGAGCACCGCCTCTCTAGTAACAGTAATGTCATTAAGACCCTCCAGTCCTATCACCTTTCCATCTCTAACATCCAGCCAATTATTCACGTCCTCCTCCGTGAAGACCGAAACAAAAAAGTTATTCAAGACCTCAGCCATTTCCCCATCCCCTACCACTAAGTCCCCCTTCTCATCCTCTAAGGGACCAACGTTCACCCTAGCCAGCCTCTTCCTTTTTATATATTTATAAAAACTCTTGCTATCCTTTTTTATATTAAGCGCTAGCCCAGCTTCATAGTTTCCCCTACCCTTCTTTATCAACTTCTTTGTCAATCTTTGTTGACATTTAAACCTCTCCCAATCCTCTTCTCGCCCATTACTCTTAGCTACTCTAAATGCCTCCGCTTTTAATTTAACACTTTCCTTCACCTCCTTCGTTATCCACGGCTTATTACCTCTCCTCCTACTATCCTTTTTGACCATCGGAATAAATTTCTGCTGAGCACCAAGAAAGATCTCCTTAAAGATCCTCCACTGCTCCTCAGCAGACCCTCCCTCCAACGCACTCCCCCAGTCCACATTCGCCAATTCTTCTCTCATCCCACCGTACTCCCCTCTGTTCAAACAAAGGACGCATGTCCGGGAACCCACTTTCTCCTCCTCCATCTGCACCAGAAACTCCACTATACAATGATCACTCTCCCCAAGAGGATTCTTCACCACAAGGTCCCCAATTCTACCCACCTCATTACATAGCACCAGATCCAAGATAGCTCGCTCCCTCATCGGCTGCAACACACACTGTTCGAGGAAACTATCCCGGCAGCATTCCAAGAACTCTTCCTCGAGCCCCCCGTGTCCAACATGGGTCGACCAATCAATATGCAGATTGAAATCCCCCATAACTATGGCCGTCCCATTCCTGCAAGCTGCACTTATTTGCGCGTTAACAGCCCGCCCCACCTCCAGATCATTATTCGGGGGCCTATAGACGACACCCACCAGCGTCTTCCTCCCTTTGCTGTTCCTAATCTCCATCCACAACGATTCCACCCTCTGCTCCTTGGCTCCAAAATCATCCCTTGCTACCACCGTGATGCTATCCTTAATCAGCAGAGCTACCCCACCCCCCCCCCCCGCCTTTTCCCTCCTGCCTATCCTTCCTAAACACTTGATAGCCCTGTACATTCAGCTCCCAGTCCCTGTCACCTTGCAGCCACGTCTCTGTAATGGCCACCAGATCATATCCATTTGTGTCGATCTGCGCCACCAGCTCATCCACTTTATTCCGAATGCTTCGTGCATTCAGATAAAGCGCTTTCATCCCAGCCTTCACCTGGACCCTATTTGCCGTAACGCCACCAACCATACTCACGCCCCCTACTCCCTCTATTATTGGGACATCCTCGGCCTCTTCCCTTCCCTGTACCCTCTCCTTAACTTTAGACCTTGTAACATCACCTACCCTCGCACCCTCCCCCCCCTAATTAGTTTAAAGCCCTGTCTACAGTCCTCTTTACTCGATTCGCCAGCACTCTGGTCCCAGCACGGTTCAGACCAACCCCATCCCGCCCGAACAGGTCCCACCTACCCCAATACTGGTGCCAATGCCCCATAAATTCAAACCCATTCCTCCCACACCAATCCCTGAGCCACCCATTCACTTCCTTAATCCTGTCAACCCTACGCCCGTCTGCCCTCGGTTCAGGCAGTAGCCCAGAACCTTGTCGGTTCTAAACTACTCTAAACGCCTCTGCTTTTAATTTAACACTTTCCTTCACCTCCTTCATTATCCATGGCTTATTACCTCTTCTCCTACGGTCCTTTTTGACCATTGGAATAAATTTCTGCTGAGCACCAAGAAAGATCTCCTTAAAGATCCTCCACTGCTCCTCAGCAGACCTACCTTCCAATGCGTTCCCCCAGTCCACATTCGCCTATTCTTCTCTCATCCTACCGTACTCCCCTCTGTTCAAACAAAGGACGCGTGTCTGGGAACCCACTTTCTCCTCCTCCATCTGCACCAGAAACTCCACCATACAATGATCACTCTCCCCAAGAGGATCCTTCACCGCAAGGTCCCTAATTCTACCCGTCTCATTACATAGCACCAGATCTAAGATAGCTCGCTCCCTCGTCGGCTCCAACACACACTGTTCCAGGAAACTATCCCGGCAGCATTCCAAGAACTCCTCCTCGAGCCCACCTCGAACAACATGGGTCATATAAACCCAGTTTACTCAACGTCTCATCATGTGACAGCCCCCTCATCCCAGGAACCAATTTAACAAACCCTTGCTTCACCTGCCTCCAATATAAAAACACTCTTTCATTAATGTGGAGTCAAAAATTGCACACAATATTCTAGACATGGTCTGATCAAAACCCAGTTCAAATGCAGCAAGAGTCTTTTATTTTTGTACACAAATCCCCTTGCAATAAAGACCAACATTCCATTTGTCCTTCTAATTGCTTGCTGCACCTGTAGGCTAACTTATTACATTCCTTGTACAAACACATTCCAAGTGTCTTTGAGCATCACCACTTACAAATTCCTCATCCTTTGGAAAGTATTCACTTAAGCTATCTATATCCCCCTGTAGCCTCCATACGTCCTCTTCAGAACATGCTTTCCTGCCTATCTTCATTCCTCTGCAAGTTTAGCTAGCATGTCTTTTCCCCTTCATTGATATAAATTGTAGAAAGCAGAAACTGACACACAAACTCCTGCGGGTTCCACTCATCACATCAGAAAAAGACCCATTTAAGCTGACTCTCTCTGTTTTTCCCCAGTTTTCTACCCATGTTAATATATAACTCCCTGTGCCACATAAGAACATAAGAAATAGGAGCAGGAGTAGGCCATCTGGCCCTTCGAGCCTGCCCCGCCATTCAATAAGATCATGGCTGATCTGTCGTGGCTCAGTTCCACATTCCGGCCCTCTCCCCATAACCCTTAATCCCTTCTCTTATCAAAAACCCATCAACCCGCTTCTTGAAAATATTTAGCGAGGCAGCCTCCACCACTTCAACGGGTAGAGAATTCCAGAGATTCACCACCCTTTGAGTGAAGAAGTTCCTCCTCAACTCCGTTCTAATACGCCCCCCCCCCCCTTTATCTTGAGGCTGTGCCCCCTAGTCCTACTGTCTTTTTTGAGCGGGAAGAGTCTCTCCACCTCTATCCTATCCATCCCATTCATCATCTTATACGTCTCAATGAGATCTCCCCTCATTCTTCTAAACTCTAACGAGTACAAGCCTAGTTTATTCAGCCTCTCCTCATAGCTCAACCCCCTCAACTCCGGTATCAGCCGAGTAAACCTCCTCTGCACTCCCTCCAAGGCCAAAATATCTTTGCGCAGGTGCGGCGCCCAAAACTGCACACAGTACTCCAGCTGCGGCCTCACCAATGCCCTATACAACTGCAGCAAGCCACGAGCTTTTATTTTCTGCAATAACCTTTGATGTATCAAATGCATTCTGGAAATCCAAGTACCGTGCACTTACAGGCTCCCTTTTGTTCACAGGGCATGTTACTCCATCAAAGGACACCAGTAAATTATGTAAACACTATTTCCCTAACACAAAACCATGTCAGTTCTTCCCAATTACTTGGAGTGTTTTTCTAAGTGCTGAGCTATAACCTCTTTAATGATCAATCTAGCACCTTCCACATGATGTATGTCTAGCTAACTGGCCTATAATTTCTGCCACCCATTTCCTGATTAGAATGGTGATATTTGCTGCTCTCTAGTCTAATGGAACCTTTCCAGAGTCCAGTGAATTTTGGAAAGTTAATACCAATGCATCCACTGCCTCATTAGGCAATTCTTTTATGATCCAAGGATGAAGTCCATCTGGACCTGGAGCCCACAGTTCCATCAGTTTGCTCAGTCCAGCTTCCCTATTGATTGTACCTTCATCAAGTTCCTCTCTCCTGTCCACCTCCTGATTTACGGCTAATACTGGAATATTTTTGTATCTTCTGTCGTGAAGAAGGCAGAAAATATTTGTTCATTTCAGCTGCCATTCATTTATTATCTACTATTACACTGTGTAGTCATCAGTGAACATCCCCACTTCTGACTTTATGATGGAAGGAAGATCATTGATGATGCAGCTGAAGATGGTTGGGTCTAGGTCCCTACCCTGAGGAACTCCTGCAGGGGGTGTCCACAAGCTAAGCTGATTGAGCTCCAATCACAGGAAACACTTTTTTTGTGCCAGGTATGACACCAACAAGCGGAGAACAGGCAGCAGGGCAGGGCCTAAACTAGCCAAAAGCCAACAGCTCACAGCAGAGGGCGCAATTGCACATGCGCAGATCTCTCGGTTCTGTGCTGTTGCATATAGCAGAGAGATCTGTCACTGCTTCCGCCTCCCCAGCTGTCACTGGCCTCCATGGCCAATCCCTCTCCCTGCGTGGATCTGAAAGGGTTAATGATCAACAAGTTTAAAAATCACATAAGGTGCAAGCTGAACCACCATCGTATGGGGAGAGCTTTGTAAAAATGACAGATTTTGATTAAAGCAAGTCCAGATAAGGCTCAAGGCTCAGCTAATCGAATGATGTGCATCTGCAGTTCATACCTTCCCATGAGAACAAGAAACAACGGGAAGTGTAGCTGAGATACCATTGGTCAGAGATATACCTATCATTTCCTGACAATATAACACGCATAAGTTTTAATTGGACATGATACCCTTATGTATGCATGATGTAACCTTAATTACGCTTGGGTAGAGATAAGTCCTATTCTGTTATTGGTATATGCTAATTACCTGTAATCAAAGCTGAAACTTTAATTGCCTATGTATTTCTGAATTTTGCACTCTGAATGGACATTCAGGATCATGTAGTTCGTTACAGTAAAGATCACTTTGGAATCACTCCGTTCCTTTGTTTGGATACTTGATGGGAATGATGGTTTTAAAATACAATGAGAAAACCATCGTAAACAACCCCTAACATTCCCCCTCCTCCCTCCCTCCCTCCCTCCCTCCCCCAGGCCCAGTCGCTCACCCGCTCCCACTGTGGTTGATTGCCGTTGCAGAGGGTGCAGCAAGCCCCCACCCCCACGATCCCAGTTGCAGAGCGCGCAGTTCCTCCTTCTCCCCCCCCCCCCTCAATCCTGGTAGCAGAGTACGCAGCACCACCCCGCCCCCCCTCCCCTCAGATCCTGCCCCCTTCATGCCCTCCCTCTCTCAGTAGGTCCTGCCTCTCAGGCTCTGTTTCCTTGCCACTGCCTGGTGCCCGTTGTGCACTGCAAATGTGCCAGGCTAGAAGTCCCAGGATGCCTGCAGGTAGGCCAGCTTCACTAATAATATTTAAATTCAAATTAAATTCTCATTAAAATATCATTTAGATGTTTAGATCAGCTTTATGCTCTTCGAGGCGTGAGGCTGATCGTGCCAAATATCGAAAGTCAGTAAGACAACGAGAGGCAAGAGACTGGGCACAAACCCAATTTGTCAACTCTCTTGCAACCTTATTGGCTTGCCCTGTTCATCAACCTGCGGGATGAGACCATAAGATACCCCCCCCCCCTCCCCAAACCCCGGCCCCCCTCATTTTTTGACGTTGCCCCTGATATGCCCTCCTGCACTCGTCATTGAGCCAGAGTTGACCCCTGGCTTGGGCAATGGTGGAGTGGGGGATATGTCGGGCTGTGGGGCTTCAGATTGTGGTTGAGTACAATTCTGCTGCTGCTGATGGCCCACAGCGTCTCACGGAGGCTCAGTCTTGAGTTCTTTGATCTGTTTGTAATCTGTACGTGACATGAACAGGAGGCAGAAAGATCATCTCGGAATCAAAGGTGACAACAAGGCTGTGAATAATCTGGCTTAATACCACTGGACAATAATGCAGAGGCTGGGCTCATGTTCTGGAGACATGGGTTCAAATCCCACCTTGGCAGCTGGTGGAATTTGTATGTAATTAATAAAATCTAGAATCAAAATTTGATCTCCGTAATGGTGAATGTGAAACCATTGTCGATTGTTGCTAAAAAAAACCATCTGGTTCATGAATGTCTTGTAGGAAATCCACCATCCTCAGCTAGTCTTGTCTACCTGTGACTCCAGAACTACGGTTAACTCTCAGCCACCTCTGAATTTTCCCAGCAGGCCATTCAGTTCAGGGGTTTAAATGCTGACCGTTAAATGTTGACCCTTCACTGTCATTGGGTCAAAACCTTGAAGTCCCTTCTAGCAGCACAGTGGGTATGTCTACACCACATGGACAGCAGCGGTTCAAGAAGGCAGTTCCTCACCACTTTCTCAACGACAACTAGAAATGGGCAATAAACACTTGTCTAGTCAGTGACAACCATATCCCAGAAATGAATTTTCTTAAAAGCATTGCTCACTTCCCAAAATCTAAATAGAATAAATTCCATGATGTGGACATGCCGGTATTGGACTGGGATTGGCACGGTAAAAAGTCTCACAACGAGACGAAGGAAGTGCCGTGGACGTAGTGTACATGGACTTCAGCAAGGCTTTTGATAAGGTCCCCCATGCAAGACTTCTTGAGAAGGTGAGAAGGCATGGGATCCAAGGGCCTTTGGCCTTGTGGATCCAGAACTGGCTTGCCTGCAGAAGGCAGAGAGTGGTTGTGGATGGGTCTTTTTCAGAATGGAGGTCAGTCACCAGTGGGGTGCCCCAGGGATCTGTTCTGGGACCCTTGCTGTTTGTCATTTTCATAAATGACCTGGATGAGGAAGTGGAGGGATGGGTTAGCAAGTTCGCTGATGACACGAAGGTCGGCGGTGTTGTGGATGGTCTGGAAGGATGTCAAAAGTTGCAGCAGGACATAGATAGGATGCAGGAATGGGCGGAGAAGTGGCAGATGGACTTCAACGCGGATAAATGTGTAGTCGTCCATTTCGGCAGAACCAACGGGATGAACGAGTACACTATTAAGGGCAGGGGTCTTAGTAGCGTTGAAGAGCAGAAAGATCTCGGGGTCCGGGTTCACAGGACTCTTAAATCGGCCTCGCAGGTGGAGGAGGTGGTCAAGAAGGCGTATGGTGTACTGGCCTTCATTAATCGAGGGATTGAGTTTAGGAGTCGGGAGGTAATGCTGCAACTTTACAGGACCCTCGTCAGGCCTCATTTGGAGTACTGTGCGCAGTTCTGGTCGCCTCACTATAGGAAAGACGTGGAAGCTATTGAAAGGGTGCAGAGGAGATTTACAAGGATGTTGCCTGGACTGGGAGGCATGCCTTATGAAGATAGGTTGAGGGAGCTGGGACTCTTTTCCCTGGAGAGGCGAAGGTTGAGAGGCGACCTGATAGAAGTTTATAAAATGTTGAGAGGAATAGATAGGGTGGACTCTCAGAGGCTATTTCCCCGGGTTGAAATGGTCGCTACGAGAGGACACAGATTTAAGGTGCGGGGAGGGAAGTACAGAGGTGATGTTAGGGGTAAGTTTTTCACTCAGAGGGTGGTGAGTGAATGGAATCGGCTGCCGTCGTCGGTGGTGGAGGCGAACTCACTGGGGTCTTTTAAAAGGCTTCTGGATGAGTATATGGGGTTTAATGGGATTGGGGGTTATAGATAGGTCTATAGATTGGTGGGGTTGATGCGATCGGCGCAACTCGAGGGCCGAAGGGCCTGTTTGTGCTGTAATGTTCTATAACTCTATAACAACACCAGGTTAAAGTCCAACAGGTTTATTAGGAATCACAAGCTTTCGGAGCTCTGCTCCTTCCTCAGGCAAGTATCATAAGGACAAAGAACAACACAGCACGGAAAGCAGGCCCTTCAGCCCAACAAGCCCGCGCTGCCATTTTAACATTGTGAGTTCCCTCTTCCACCCATGACTCTTGTCTACACTTAGGGCACTCCACATTGGAAACCAGATTGAGGGAAGGTGAGTGTCAAAGTGAGACTTGATGAAGGAGCAGCGCTCCGAAAGCTCGTGATTCTGAATAAACCTGACGGACTTTAACCCGGTGTTGTGGGACTTCTTACAGAATAAATTCCAACTGAGGAAGCTGCATTATCAGTTCCAGCAAATAAAGGCAAATTAATCCTTTAGCAGTAAGCCATGCTCATTGAATTTTGCGTTACATTCAGCCAAAGATTAGCCAGGCAAACCTGTCAAGTGCACCACCTTTCAAACTTCTCAAAGAAGGCAAAATGCTTACTGTCAGTGACATAATTTTTATGAGGTGAATCGTAAAATTGAAATTATGATGTCTTTACAGTGCTCCTAGAACAAGAGTACAGGAACACTGGTGACAGAAAGAGATAATGTTGGAAGCAGTGTTTTATATTCTATCGCTGGAGCTGGTTTGATAAATTCCTCTCCCATGTTTAAGTGTGAATTAACTCCAAACGTAAATATACTGCCCAAATTTTATAAATTACAAACATACTTTAAATCTGATAATTTACTGAACGGGAAGATTGCCTTCAGACGTCCCTTGAATCAATTATAATAATTCATGATGATTGGAGGGCTCAGGAATGGCAGGTACACAGCAGAAATATAGTCTTAAAAATAACGGCCTACTTTCCTATCTTTAATATATTACTGCATTTCCAAGTGCATCAGCAATTCTGATCACAAATGTGCAGAGAGATGGTAAATAAAGAGTATAAGGATGCAAAATAAAAGTAAATTCCTGCGGTGCTAGAATCTGAAACAAAGACGGGTCTGACAGCATCTGTGGTGAGAGAATAGAGCCAACATTTCCAGTCTGGATGACCCTTCAACAGAGCTCTGACCAAGGGCGATCCAGACTCAAAACATTGGTTCTATTCTCTCCCCATAGATGCTGTCAGACTTGATAAGAATGCAAGAGCTAGCAGCGGTATTCGATAAGTCAGCTCCTGCTCCACCATTCAATAAGATCTCATCATGGCCTCAACTCCACTTTCCTGCCTGTTCACCATAGCATTCAACCCATTACTAATTAAAAATATAAGAACATAAGAAATAGGAGCAGGAGTAGGCCATCTAGCCCTTCGAGCCTGCCCCGCCATTCAATAAGATCATGGCTGATCTGTCGTGGCTCAGTTCCACCTTCCCACCCTCTCCCCATAACCCTTAATCCCCTCTCTTATCAAGAACCCATCAACCCGCTTCTTGAAAATATTTAGCGAGGCAGCCTCCACCACTTCAACGGGCAGAGAATTCCAGAGATTCACCACCCTTTGAGTGAAGAAGTTCCTCCTCAACTCTGTTCTAAACCGCATCCCCTTTATCTTGAGGCTGTGCCCCCTAGTCCTACTGTCTTTTTTGAGCGGGAAGAGTCTCTCCACCTCTATCCTATCCATCCCATTCATCATCTTATACGTCTCAATGAGATCTCCCCTCATTCTTCTAAACTCTAACGAGTACAAGCCTAGTTTATTCAGTCTCTCCTCATAGTTCAACCCCCTCAACTCCGGTATCAGCCTAGTAAACCTCCTCTGCACTCCCTCCAAGGCAAAATATCCTTGCGTAAGTGTTGTGATCAAAACTGCACACAGTACTCCAGTGTGGCCTCACCAGTGCCCTGTGAGTGAGAGTGAGTGAGTGAGTGAGTGAGTGAATGGATGGGTGAGTGAAGTATGTGGCTAAGCAGATAGAGTGACTGCCAAATTGGTTGGCAAGTGATAGTGAGTTTGGTGAGGTAGGTAGGGTAGGTAAGTGAGCAGTTGGGAGGGTAATGGGTTAGTGTGAGTGACTGGGCAGCTATTTCTGAAGTTTCCCAGGAATCAGGCTGGGATTATTCTGTCCAATATTGCTTTGGCGCCTATCCAGGTGAGTACATCAGAACTGTCCAAAGTCTCCAGCTTTAACTCAGAGTTGTCTTTCCAAGGAGATCCAGGGAGCTGGGGAATTGCTCATTGAAAGTCAAAATTTTCCAGGCAGTTCCAGTGGAGATCAATGCGCCTAAACTTCTTTTGGGGTCCCAACTCATTTTGGATCTTACATCCAGTGTCTGATGATCCAGAAACCAGAAGATTTAGGTGCATGTCGCCCAAGATTCTGGGTTAATAAACCAGCAACGTAACTTCTTCCATGTCCCGGTGAGCTCTGATATTAAACAGCGGCTGAGATTTCTCGCATCGTCACCGGAACGAGACACAAACTTGGAGAGAATCCAAAAGTCAACTTTTGGCCACTCTCCAAATGTTCCCCCCTTTACCCCCTCCCCTCCCCTTGCCCACGCTGACCCCAAGATGGTGCCAGCTGCTAAAATAAAACCCCAGTAGGTGTATGAAATGACCAGACCGAAAACAAATTAACCGAAGGAGAACTTTATAAAAAGCTGATGAGCGAATACCATGGATCATTTTTGCGTGGAGATTGTTAGAAGTGGAGAGTTACAGAGAAAGATTCCTTCAGCTCACATCTGTCTGAATCTCCCGCGATCCAGACAGGCATGGGACTCTGTTCTGATGGGTAACTCTCACACACATCATTACCCTGTAACAGACAATTAGACAGAATTGTGAGAGCGCTAATTTCTAACAAGACTCAAGCAATCGCCATCTGTTGATGCAACCATTGAATAATTGATTCTTGTTGTCAGAATTGAAAAGGGGAAGTGATTCGACTGTGATCCAATTCATTACTGGGCTGTGTGAACACAGAATGACAGTCTGGGCCATTGCTGCAATGTTTGATATGTCAATTTGATCGTATGATTGGGCAAGTAGTTACACATTGATTCTGAGGTTAGCCATTCATTGGCTCCAGCTGATGCAGTGTGGAATCCCTTGTATGGTTTGCTTCAGTTGAAAGGTTTCATTTTAAAGTCTATCTGCCTATGTAACTAATTATGCTAAGCGTTAAAGCTGACTTCAGCTAACTTGACCACATTTAAAACAGCTTGGAATTCTGGGTTGAGTTTAGAAATTGGCTACATTCTTTGAAAGTACAATGCAAGCAAAATATTGCGTAAAGAAGTTTTTGACAGTCACACAGCTATGAATTGTTTCTGAAAGTTGCCAATCACAGTGTGTGCCCAGTAATTTCATAACACAAGAACTCACGTCATGCTCTATACAACTATCGGCGTTCCAGTTGTTTCCAATCCTGTACAATTTCAATTCTGTAATTGGGGCTGGCCTTCTGGGCACTCCCCTCTCTCTTTTTTCTCTACCATAATTTTTAATTCCAAATTATATTCAGTTAAGAAAATCATTTTTAAAATCACGCCTAGTGCTATCCTCACAGTCTATTCAAAAGAATGAATGGATCCTACAATGCAGTGTGAATGATGTGAGGCCACCAGGAATGGATGTCTCAGGGCAGGAGTTCAGTGCACCAACATATGAACAAGGAGCAGGAGTAGACCATTCAGCTCCTCAAGCCCTGCTCCGCCATTCAATAAGGTTAGGTTGATTGGCCATGCTAAATTCTCCCTTAGTGTTAGTGGACCAGCAGGGTTAACACGTGGGGTTAAGGGGGTAGGGCTTGTCTGGGATTGTGGTGGGTGCAGATTCAATGAGCTGAATGTCCTCTTTCTGCATATAGGGATTCTATGATTTTGTACTTCAAGGTAAATAACTTGGAGAGAAGTGGCAATGTGACTGTGATTGTCACTTCATGGAGGTTATGACACAATGTTTGCATCCAGTTCCTTTGGGAGATTTCACTATTTGTTAAAAGGTGCTAAATAAATATATCCTGTCCATCAACAAATAGCCTATTCCCATCGAGGCTTCCCATTTACTGTTCAGGTGCCAAAAAACATATTGTTTAATATTCTCTGAACATCATTCGTGAAATTTGCTGGACTGGATTTTCTTCACATCTCCGTCGTGCTCTCCCCACTCTCCGTTAACTCATTGTGTACCTCTTTCTGTCTGTGGAAGGCTGGCTCAGGGTTGATATTCTCTTGGTTCCCCCACTTGATTCTTCTCTCACTCGCCCTGCTCCAGTATTACACCGTTCAATCAGCATTCAGAATGGTTGGTTCCATGTGACAGTGGAAGTGTCACTAGTTCTTTAGCAATTCAATTATCCATGTTTCTTTACCACAGAAAAAGAAATTTGATTCCAAGAGCCTTGGAGATTAGTTTACAGAATTCCATCCACTGGAACTTCCAGTTAAGAATTGGGTATTCGCATGGTGGGATGGTAGCCACAATATGGAGGTGCCGGCGTTGGACTGGGATAAGCACAGTAAGAAGTCTCACAACATCAGGTTAAAGACCAACAAAAAAAAATAAACCTGTTGGACTTTAACCTGGTGTTGTATTGGTGGGATGGTGACAGGGATTTCTGGGACTGTGAGGAGGGAGCAGGGCAGTGGGTCAGGATGTGTGGCTCTTACATTGATCCATCACAGAAGTGATGGGCCGAATGGTCTTCCTCCATACTGTTTCCTCTCCATCACTTGCCACAGGGTCGTCACTGTCTGGGTCAAACAGACACAAGCTCTGGTGAGTGCAGGGTCACTTCAGAACTTTGAAAGTGGATCTTGATCAAAATCTGCGAGAACACTGTTGGTTACATGGAGTGAGTGATCAGTATAGATTGGGATGCGGCTGGATCGTCAGGGAATGGGGAGATCAATCACTTGGAAAATTTTCCTTAATGGGCCACGTTTCATTCAGTTCCAAGAGGGAATATAACTTGAAGGTGGTATGTGTGTCTGTGAGCTCACACTGTCTGCTGGACAGGCTGAGCTTGAGGGTGCTGACAGTTCTGTGTGTTTGTCTGAACAGACTGGGAGCCGTCTGCAATGTGAGTCAGAGACTTCACTCAGCCAGTCGCTGAGCCTATGGACAATATGTTAGCATTGTGTCAATGTGACTGCGTTAGTAATAAAGAGACTGGAGTAATGACAGACGCACAAGTTAAACACACACTTCTCTGGAAGGGGAAATTAAACTCAATTAATGAAATTTAGATTGAAAATACTAACGCCATTAATGGTAACCATAAAACCAGAGTTGATTGTTGGAAAAACTCATCTCATTCGCCAATGTCCTTTAGGGAAGGAAATCTGCTGGGTCTTTACTTGGCCTGGTCTACAGCACACCAATCAGGTGAAGCCAAGTTGATTCACCATGTTCTTCTGATAGGCAATTAGGGATGGGCAATAAACACTGGCCTTGTTCTTTACACTTCACATCCCATGATTGAATAAAAATACTCCCCAGTCTGTGTCTGAAAATGAAGTGAGCTCTTCTCATACCATTGGGTGATACGGTGGCACAGTGCTTAGCACTGCTGTCTCACTGCACCAGGGACCCGAGTTCGATTCCCGGCTTGGGTCACTGTCTGTGTGGAGTTTGTACATGCTCCCTGTGTCTGGACTTATCCAGAGCTGTTTGAGAGTCCACAATTCCCTGCTGATGCAAAGGAGAGGGCCCAACGTATCCTGCTGGACTGTGGAGGAAACAGCTTAGGTTCCTACAGTGCAAGCCAAGGCCTGAATTGTATACGTAATTAGTACAAGTTGGAGCTGAGGTTTTGCTCAGTGGTGTGGAGTGGATTGGAAATGACCCCTCCCTGTATGATTGAGTTCCAGATTTTCACCATTCTTTAGGTGAAGATTTTTTTTTCTGTATTCCCTGTTGGATTTCTGGTGACTATCCTGGATCGATGGCCTCTAGTTTATCCTCTACCTCATTGGAGGAAACATTCTCTCTGTTTCCATTCTGTTAAAGCATTCCATCATTTTAACAACTTCTATATAGTCACTCCTGTCTTTTACAAGATAAAATAGATCCAGCTTGTCAATGCATTCCTGCTGTATAAATAAACCCACACATTCCTGCTTCCCTCCTTGCAATTCTTCCCTGTAGCCTCTCCCAGTCTCTTGATATCCTTTGTATAACATCCTGAACAATACAGCCCTCTGTGATCTCAGTGTGGTCTAACCAATGATCATTGCTGGTTTGGTGTAACTCCCCTATTTTAACTTCCCTGTTGAAATAAACCCTAGTTTGGTTCACTGTTTCCCCGGCCATGCCAAGCTGCGGCACAAATTTTGACAAAGGGAGAAACCCCAAAAGCTCGTGAGTTTACTATCAAATAAATCGGTTGGACTTAAACCTGGTGTTGTCGGACTTCTTACTGATCTCACTGTGATGTACAGGGAGAGGCTCACACTGGCTCTGTGATATCACCGGGTGAGGCGTCCAGTTAAAGGGGCCTCTCCGCGATCAAACAGGATGTTGCAAAAACCCTTCAACATTTCATGGATTGGAATAAGTTGATGTTGTGGAAAACACTAATCGCTTTCCACACTCTGTCACCCGCTGGTTTGACACATCTCTGTCTCTACATCATATTCCCACACTGATTTGTGCCTCTAGTTAGTTCCATCCAGTTTATTGCCCACACTCTGTGTGTTTACAGACAGGATTTGTAATCTCCTCATTGTTTTCCTCATCGAGCTTCCTAGTCCATTCCTATCTGATATGGAATTTATATTTCTCTCGCACTGCTGAGCTCTCTCACTGCGGGTTCCTTATTCCATTATTCTATTTCTTATTCTGGTGCCAGCCCCTCTTCCAATTGAGTTTAAGCCTTCCCCAAGTTCACTGGTGAGCCTCCCTGTGTGGACATTGGTTCCAGTCCTGTTGAGGTGTAAGCCGTCCCTTTAGAATGGACACTTCCTGCCCCAGAATTGTTCAGAATGTTGCAGGATACAAAGAACCAAGGAAATTACAGCACAGGAACAGGCGAACAAGCCCTTCAGCCCTCTAAGCCTGCACCAACCAGGCTACCTCACTGAACTAAATCCCCCTATCCTGCCGGGGACATATCCCTCTATTCCCATCTTATTCATGTATTTGGCCAGATGCCCCTTAGAAGTTACTATCGTATCTGCTTTCACTACCTTCCCCGGCAATGAGTTCCAGGCACCAGTAACCCTCTGTGTAAAATACTTGCCTTGTACATCTCCTTTAAACCTTACCTCTTGCATCTTAAACCTGTAATTAACTCTTTAACCCTGGGAAAATGCTTCTGCCTATACATTCTGTCCACGTCCTTGATAATCTTGTAGACTTCTATCAGGTCCCCCCTCAACCTCAGTTGATCCATTGAGCACAAACCAAGTTTCTCCAACCTCTCCTCACAGCTAGTGCCCTCCACACCAGGCAACATCCTGGTAAATCTTTTCTGTACCCTCTCCAAAGCCTCCACATCCTTCTAGTAATGTGGCGATGAGAATTGAATGCTATATTCCAAGTTCAGGCTAACTAAGGTTCAATAAAGCTTTGACTTGCCAATTTTTAAACTTAGTGTCCCAGCTGATGAAGGCAAGCATGCCATACACATTCTTGACTATCTTCTCCACCTGCATTACCACTTTCAGTGACCTGTGTACCTGAACATCCAGATCCCTTTGCCTATCAATACTCTTAAAGGTTCTGCCTTTTACTGCATATTTGCTATCTATATTTGACCTTCCAAAATACATTATCTCACATTTGTCCAGATTAAACTCCATCTGCCATCTCTCCGCCCAAGTTTCTAACCGATCTATATCCTGCTGCATCTTCTGATGGTCCTCATCGCTATCCGCAAATCCTCCAACCTTTGTGTCATCCACAAACTTACCAATCAAACCAGTTACATCTTCCTCCAAATCATTTACATATATTACAAACAGCAAAGGAGACCCGGGTTCAATTCCGGCCTTTGGTCACTGTCTGTGTGAAGTTTGCACATTCTCCCTGTGTCTGCGTGTGTTTCCTCCGGTTTCATAGAACATAGAACATAGAACATAGAACATTACAGCGCAGAACAGGCCCTTCGGCCCACGATGTTGCGCCGACCAGTTACAAAACAATGACCCACTAGCCTAAACCAATCCCTTTTCATCCATAAACCTATCCACAGATCTTTTAAACGCCCCCAAACTAGGTGCATTTACAACTGCAGCTGGCAGGGCATTCCAGTCCCTCACCACCCTCTGGGTAAAGAACCTACCCCTGACATCTGTCCTATAACTACCCCCCCTTAATTTAAAATCGTGCCCCCTCGTGTTAGCTTTCTCCATCCTAGGAAAAAGGCTATCACTATCTACCCTGTCTAAACCTCTAATCATCTGTGGGTTTCCTCCCACAGTCCACGGATGTGCTGGTTTGGTTGGTTGATTGGCCATGCTAAATTGCCCCTCAGTGTCAGGGGGACTAGCAGGGTAAATGTGAGGGGTTACAGGGATGTGTTTGGTGCAATGGGCCAAATGGCTTCTTCCTGCACTGTGGGGATTCTACAAAGAATGGAGTTGAGGCCAAAATAAGATCTTATTAAAAGGCGGAGTGGCCCCGAGAGGCTGAATGACCTAGTCCTGCCCCTGCTTTGTATGTTTGTTGCATGTTTGATATCCTGAGGTCACAAAAGGTTTTACATAAATGAGAATCATTCGAGGACCTTTTTTCTTGCACGCACAAAAGATGTCTATTCATGTGTCTTTATCTGCCAGTTCCCTTCATGTCATACTAATCACTTTGAAGCAGTCACAGTGTGTGAATCTATAACAGAATAAAAAGCGCAAGGTATTCTAATTTAGCAGTATAGCCCCAGTCCAACCCAATTATTTTCCACTTGATAAGATTGTTTTAATAAGTCAACCAAATAGCGAGATCACCACAATGTGAAAATGTGATCACATGACACTGGCCCTCATAGACTAATGGCTGAAATAGATAGCAAATATAATTATCTTTAATATTACACTAGACATATGTATTTTAATACATTTTTAAAAGGATTTTAATGGCATAATCTATTACAGAGTTACTGCCATTAAACTATTGTGAAATTTCTTTTGAAGATGTTTAGATCAATAAATCAAACTTCCAGTTAGGGAAAAAGACCATCTGTTTGATTTGATTTAATTTAATTCGATTTATTATTGTCGCATGTATAAACAGACAGAGAAGTATTGCACTATACAGGACAAGGCATACCGTTCATAGAGAAGGAGAGGAGAGAGTGCAGAATGCAGTGTTTCAGTTACAGCGAGGGTGTCGAGAAAGATCAGCTTACTGCGAGGTAGGTTCATTCAAAAGTCTGACAGCAGCAGGGAAGAAACTGTTCTTGAGTCGGTTGGTACGTGACCTCAGACTTTTGTATCTTTCTCCTGAAGGAAAAAAGGTGGAAGAGAGAATGTCTGGGGTGTGCGGGGTCCTTAATTATGCTGGCTGCTTTGCCGAGGCAGCGGGAAGTATAGACAGAGTCAGTGGATGGGAGGCTGGGTTGCATGATGGATTGGGCTACTTTCACAACCTTTTATAGTGGCTTGCAGTCTTGGTCAGAGCATACCAAGCTGTAATAGAACCAGAAAGAATGCTCTCTATGGTGCACCTGTAAAAGCTGATGAAAGCCATAGTCTTCTGAGAAAGTAGAGGCGTTGGTGAGTTCCTTAACATGGGGGACCAGGACACCTGGACAAACAAACATTTGAAGCTCTCGACCCTTTCTACTTTATCCCTGTTGATGTAGACAGAGGCTTGTTCTGACTGAAATGTAGCCCTTTTATTTATGGTTTTCTCGTTTCCTGGATGGTTGTGTGGCAGCCTTGGTTCACAGGGACAACTCTTATCTCTGCCTCAGTGAGGTTGCCAGTTCATAAGAACATAAGAACATAAGAAATAGGAGCAGGAGTAGGCCATCTGGCCCTTCGAGCCTGCCCCGCCATTCAATAAGATCATGGCTGATCTGTCGTGACTCAGCTCCACCTTCCCGCCCTCTCCCCATAACCCATAATCCCCTCTCTTATCAAAAACCCATCAACCCGTTTCTTAAAAATATTTAGCGAGGCAGCCTCCACCACTTCAACAGGCAGAGAATTCCAGAGATTCACCACTCTTTGAGTGAAGAAGTTCCTCCTCAACTCCGTTCTAAACCGCCCCCCCCTTTATCTTGAGGCTGTGCCCCCTAGTCCTACTGTCCTTTCTGAGCGGGAAGAGTCTCTCCACCTCTATCCTATCCATCCCATTCATCATCTTATACGTCTCAATGAGATCTCCCCTCATTCTCCTAAACTCTAACGAGTACAAGCCTAGTTTATTCAGCCTCTCCTCATAGCTCAATCCCCTCAACTCCGGTATCAGCCTAGTAAACCTCCTCTGCACTCCCTCCAGGGCCAAAACATCCTTGCGCAGGTGCGGCGCCCAAAACTGCACACAGTACTCCAGCTGCGGCCTCACCAATGCCCTATACAGCTGCAGCAAGACCTCCCTACTTTTATATTCAATCCCCCTCGCTATGAAGGCCAGCATCCCATTCGCCTTCCTGACCACCTGCTGCACCTGCAAGCTGGGTTTTTGCGACTCATGCACAAGGACCCCGAGTTCAAGTCCTGCTTCCCAGACTCGGCAAAAGCTGATGCTGTGCCGGAAACGGGGTGATGTTCAGGTGGGAATATGAAACTCGGGTCCTGCCTGTCTCCTCTCCGCTGGGTGGAGAAAATCCCGTGACACTATTTTAAATTCCAAATAATGATCAGACCCACTCCCCCCCCTCCTCCTTCACTGCCATATTCTCCCCCCCTTTCCCTGCATTTTCAAACCTCGCTTGGCGGCATGAGATGTGACCCTGTTGTGGGGATTTCACCACCCCCTACCCACCTGCCCCGAGAGTGCAAGCAGTACCCCCAACCTTGCCTCCGGCCACTGGCTGGTACCATCAATGGCAGTGTCAATCAGTGCCAGGGGAAGCAGGGTCTCGGGCAGACCCTAAGTGGGGAGACTCATGGAGGGGAGCGGAGACAGCATGTGTGTGTAGTGAGGGGCGAGGCCAGGGGAGAGGGAGATGCCAGTGATGGCTGCTGGTGAGGGGAGGACAAGTTGATGCCAATGATGATTGTTTTTGGGGGGGGGGGGTCAAGGCAGGAAAGAGATAGAGGGCAATGCCAGCTTGGGGTGAGAGAGTGGGGATGGGGAAAGTGATGGCTTTGATCGCAGGGAGATGGGGGGGAAGCGGGATGACAGTTTTGATCATGATGGTTGTTTCGTACGTTTAAGTTTAAAATTAATGATTAGTGGGTTTTGGGGAGAGGGCGGGAATGTGGAGCTGAGCCACGACAGATCAGCCATGATCTTATTGAATGGCGGGGCAGGCTCGAAGGGCCAGATGGCCTACTCCTGCTCCTATTTCTTATGTTCTTATGTTCTTATGTCACAAGTAGACTTACATTAACACTGCAATGAAGTTACTGTGAAAATCCCCTAGTTGCCATACTCCGGCACCTGTTCAGATACACTGAGGGAGAGTTCAGCACGGCCAATGCACCCAAACCAGCACATCTTTCAGACTGTGGGAGGAAACTGGAGCGCCCAGAGGAAACCCAAACAGACACAGGGAGAACGTGCAGATTCCACCCAGACAGTGAGCCAAGCCAGGAATCGAACCTGGGTCCCTGGCGCCGTGAGGCAGCAGTGCTAACCACTGTGCCATCGAGCTATCAGTGTATATGTGTATATTTGCATGTCACATGTTTGAATGTTTATATTCCCATAAACCAAAATTTGAGGATTAATGGTACACATTTGTTATTAGCTATGACCAAAATCCATATTGTGTCAAGTCTCCTTTCTCCAGTTATTGAATAATTAGAATTCTATCTTCTCCCTGTGCCATGCTGGTTTGTCTCACCAAAGATCCTGGACGGAATTCTCCCATCCCTCCCACCGCAGGAATTGTAACGGGGTGTAATAGGGTCATGCAAATGTCCACTAACCTCGGGTGCGATTCTCCAGCCGTGAAGATAATCAGGTTAATCAGTTACTGAGATGTTCTGGCTGACTCTGATACTTCCCCTCAGTGGAGGGTGTGAGGCAGTGAAGACCAAAGGAGAAAAGCTCGGTGTAGGCAGAGCGTGGAAAGGAGGTAGGAATGGATCTGCAATTTCCATCAGTTGAAGTGAATCGGATCAGGACAGGGTGTGAGGCAGGCAGCTGTTAGTGCTAGTTTCCTCCCCTGTTAAAAGTTCAAGTTCACCATGACTGAGTGACTCCTGAATCCTCTCCCTCACCCAGGGGGGCTACCTCTAGCTGCCATGTCTGAATCCTGTCACGTTTACCTTCAACTCAGACCAGGAGACCTTTAGATATTCTGGGTACTGCATTACAGAATTAGAAAGCACTCTTACAAACAGATGTGAGATGGGAGGATGGATTCTGCTACACACACACACACACCTCACATTCACAAAAATGTATCACCTCGCATTTATCTAAATTAAACTCCATCAATTGGGCCATTCATCAGCCCACTGGCCCAATTGATCAAGATCCCATTGCCATCCTAGATAACCTTCCTCACTGTCCACTATACCACCAATCTTGGTGTCATCTGCAAACTTACTAACCATGCCTACTAAAATATCATCCAAATCATTAATGTGAATGACAAATAACAGTGGACCCAGCACTGATCTCTGAGGCACACTGCTGGCCACAGGCCTCCAGTTTGAAAAACAACCCTCTACAACCACCCTTCTGTCATTCTAGACTTACCTGATGACTTATCCAAGTCATATCTGATGAAGGAGCAGCGCTCCGAAAGCTAGTGGCTTGTGGTACCAAATAAACCTGTTGGACTTTAACCTGGTGTTGTGAGACTTCTTACTGTGTTTACCCCAGTCCAACACCAGCATCTGCATTCTGTCATCAAGCCAATTTTGTACAATTTGGCTACTTCACCCTGGATCCTGAGAGATTTAATCTTATCCAACAACCTACCATGCAGCACCTTGTGAAAGGCCTTGCTAAAGTCCATGTAGACAACACCAATTGCACTGCCCTCATTTACCTTCTTGGATGCCTCTTCAAAAGACTCAATCAAATTTGAGAGACATGATTTTCCTCTCACAAAGCCATGCTGACTGTCCCTAATCAATCCTTGTGTCTCTAAATGCATGTAGATCCTGTCTCTCAAAATACCTTCTAACAACTTGCCCACCGCAGATGTGAGGCTCACTGGTCTATAGGTCCCAGCTCTCTTTAAACAAAGACACAACATTTCCCACCCCGCAATCTTCAGGCACCTCATCTGTGGCTGTCGATGATTCAAATATCTCCTCCAGGTGACACTCAATTTCCTCCCAAGCCTCCCACAGTGTCCTTGGATACACTTCATCAGGTCCTGGGAATTTATCAACCCTGGTGCACCTTAAGACTTCCAGCACCTCCTTCTTTGTTTTATGTACACTCTTCACGGCAACACTATTTATTTCCTCAAGATTCCTAACACTCAGATTTTTCTCAACGGTAAATACTGATGAGAAATATTCATTTAGAATCTCACCCATCTCCCATCTCACACACACTCACACGCACTCATTCACACACACTGATGAGATCAATGACCATTTCTGCAGGCCAATGGGCAGTCTATCTGAACAGCCTGTAGAGTTAACACCTTTTGAATAAACTTTTGTTTGTTTGTAACTTCGTGGCCTGCAAGCCCGTTATTTAAAAATACCAGAGTGAGTGTTGTTGGCAAAGGAAGTGAAATCCCAGGAATTATTTATCAATCAATCAATAGATGGCCTAATGGGAGAGATGTGAAATTACCTGGGGAAGTAAATTATTTTGGATCATATGACATCTTGTCAATAATTAAATTGTGATCTTCTGCCATTCTAGGCGTTCTGTGGAAGAGAGAAATGCTCTTAAAATTGAATTGTGTATGTGATGCAGAGCGTGTTTTTATTTATTTTTGTTAATCAACTAATTGCAAATAAATCTGATTGATATTTTTAGCATGGCAAGCTGCAGCAATGCCTGATACTTTTCACCTTTCATAGTGGCAGCAAACCCAAGTTAAAGTTTGCAGGATTATTGCTGAATTGGATAATTTTTTTAGCTTTCTGCTGCGTTAGCTCATTATGACAGAGTGTAAAAGTCACAGGTTTTAGACTGCCTGCTCCTGAAAGCTGTAATCAGGCAATTTACACAAGAAAACGGTGGCAGTGGGAGATCGAAGCTTAACACTGATCTCATGGGTTCCTGCAACAACTAATTAGGCAAAAAGGCAGGAGAAAAATAGTCCTTAAACAGGAACATAGAATAAATTGCAACGTCTGGTGCCATTATCCAAAGTTTTTTATTCCCCAATTTATACACATTTAGTGATATTTTGAAGGCCCACCAGCAATATTAACAGTACACACGGAACCAGGAATAGGAAGGACACAGAGTTTTATAGCACAGAAAGAGGCCCTTTGGTCCATCGTGTCTGTGCCAGTCACTCTCCTACCCAGGGGAATAACTCCTTCCTGTCAACACTACGTCCCTCATCATTTTCTACAGCTTAATTAGGACCCCCCTCAGCCTTCTCTGCTCCGAGGAAAACAGCCTCAGTTTATCCAGCCTCACTTTACAGCTGAAACGCTCCATCCCAGGCAGCATCCTGGTGAATCTCCTCTGCATCTGCTCCAGTGCAATTCCTTATAATGTGACAACTGGAACTGTACATAGTACGTTAGCTGTCACCTAATACATGTGTTATACAGCTCCATCATAACCCCCCTGTTCTTAGATTCTTTTCCTCAGCTAATAAAAGCAAGTACCTCATGTGTATTCTTAACCACTGCTTCTACCGATCTTGCTGTCTTCAGGGACCTTTGGACATGCACCCCAATGTCCCTCTGGTTCTCCGTACTTCTTAATGTCCGACCATTCTTGTGTATTCCCTTGCCTTGTTAGTCCATAGAAAATTACAGCTCAGAAACAGGCCTTTTGGCCCTTCTTGTCAGTGCTGAACCATTTTTTGCCTCGTCCCACTGACCTGCATTGAACCGTATCCCTCCACACCCCTCTCATCCATGAACCCGTCCAAGTTTAGTCTTCCCAAAGTGCATCACCTCATCGCCCCAGTCAAAGTTCAAGCCACAAGCATAAGAACATAAGAAATAGGAGCAGGAGTAGGCCATCTAGCCCTTCGAGCCTGCCCCGCCATTCAATAAGATCATGGCTGATCTGTCGTGGCTCAGTTCCACTTTCCCGCCCTCTCCCCATAACCCTTAATCCCCTCTCTTATCAAAAACCCATCAACCCGCTTCTTAAAAATATTTAGCGAGGCAGCCTCCACCACTTCAACGGGCAGAGAATTCCAGAGATTCACCACCCTTTGAGTGAAGAAGTTCCTCCTCAACTCTATTCTAAACCGCCTCCCCTTTATCTTGAGGCTGTGCCCCCTAGTCCTACTGTCCTTTCTGAGCGGGAAGAGTCTCTCCACCTCTATCCTATCCAGCCCATTCATCATCTTATACGTCTCAATGAGATCTCCCCTCATTCTTCTAAACTCTAACGAGTACAAGCCTAGTTTATTCAGCCTCTCCTCATAGCTCAAACCCCTCAACTCCGGTATCAGCCGAGTAAACCTCCTCTGCACTCCCTCCAGGGCCAAAATATCCTTGCGCAGGTGCAGCGCCCAAAACTGCACACAGTACTCCAGCTGCAGCCTCACCAATGCCCTATACAGCTGCAGCAAGACCTCCCTACTTTTATATTCAATCCCCCTCGCTATGAAGGCCAGCATCCCATTCGCCTTCCTGACCACCTGCTGCACCTGCAAGCTGGGTTTTTGCGACTCATGCACAAGGACCCCGAGGTTTCTTCAGGGTAAACTGCCCACCAGCTATACTGCAGGATTTATAAATTCTCATCTTGCTTAAGGTTTTGAAGCCTATGTGCTCTAATTCTGTGCCTGCAGTCTAAGTTAAAACATCTGTCGGTCTGTCCATGTGAAGCAGCTGTGTGTGTTTCTCCCATGACAACACATGAGCCTCCCATCAATCCTCACATCATATTGTCCATTACAAAAGCCAAGGTCTTCAGGGTGAGTCAGGCATCTCCTCCTCTGGGACGTTGTGTTGGACACCTGACAGACATGGCCTGCAAAGAACAAAACCACACACGAACAGGCCCTTTGGCCCTCCAAACTGACATCGATCATCATGCCTGCCTAAACTAAAACTATATGTACTTATGGAATCCCTATCCCTCTATTCCCATCCTATTCATGTATTTGTTTAGATGTCCTTTAAATGCTGCTATCATTCCTGCTCCCACCACTGCCCCAGGCAGCATATTCCAGACATTAACCATTCTCTCTGTAAAAAACCCTGCCTTGCACATCTCCTTTAAACTTTTCCCCACACACCTTTAACTTACATTCCCCGAGTACTTGACTTTTCCACCCTAGGAAAGAGCATCTGACTATCCACTCTGTCTCTGCCACTCAATCTTGTAAACCTCTGCCAGGTCACCCCTCAACCTCCATCGTTCCAGTGAGAACAAACTGAGTTTATCCAACCTCTCCTCATTGCTCATACCCTCCAGACCAGGCAACATCCTGGAAAACCTCTTCTGTTCCCTCTCCAAAGTGTCCGCATCTTACTGAATGTCAGAAAGAAATACAGTAGCTAGGAGCAATCCTGGGAGCAATAGCATAACAACATCATTCAAAAAAACTAAAGATCACCAACACTTTATAGTTGGTGGGAGTTTGCATGCACACTTTGCTTGCTTCATTACATTCATGATACTCCTTCCAAAGTATTTAATTGGCTATAAAGTGCTTTGGAAATCTTGAGTCCATGCATTGTTCAGAGTTGGATTGAGATGGCTGTTCCAGGCGTGATGGGAGCTATGTTGTCCAGAGAATGCTGGAATGAGGCAGATGACCTTTAACGCTTTTCTGATGGTTATTGTACTTAACGGGTGAAATAACTGCCCCGAGGCCGGTGTCCCTTCACCAAATTTAGCTTCATTTACATAGTCAGCATCACTCAGACAGGCAGTTCCTCACACAGTAAACCCAAGCAACCCAGTCACTCCATATTATGTACATATGCAGGGCTCCTTGACTGGACAAAACATTACTGCCTTAATCTAGGAGCTCACATTCTAAGAAGCCCACATCATGGATCTCATTAAGGTCATCACAACGTGTGCTGTACTTCAATTTTAAAACATTTTAGACTATATATTGCACTAAAAGTTTGACTTTAAAACCCTGCACTGGGTAATTGGCAAGAGATAGTAGTCATGATGTGGAGATGCTGGCGTTGGACTGGGGTAATCACAGCAAGAGGCCTGACAACACCAGGTTTAAGTCCAACAAATAAATTGGTTGGACTTAAACCTGGTGTTGTGAGAACTTCTAACTGTAATTGGCAAGAGAATCAGGGTAGAGGTGAGAATTATTTGACCTCTGGAATGCACTGACTCTGATAAGGATAGGGGTGGAGAAGATATTTCCAATTAGTTTGTTGGAGTCCAAAACTAGTGGCCATAAGTATAAGTCACGAATAAATCAAACCCAGGGAAAGTATGGCGCTCATTATCATAGGGGGTGGGTGAAGCAAATAGTACAGAAGCATTTCAGAGAAAACTAGATGAAGCTACGAAGGAGAAAGAGATAGAAGGTGACGCTAATTAGGTGAGAAGAGGGCTGGGGGGGTGGGGGTGGGGGTGGGGGTGGGGTCGCTCATGTTGCAAAGAAATACAGGCATGGGCCATTGGGGCCGAATGGCCTGTTTCTCTGCTGTGAATTCTATGCAGTAAGAAGCCTGACAACAGGTTTAAGTCCAACTGATTTGTCGCACTATCTGTAACCCCCATGACTTGCCTGGGTTTGCAAAACCTCACTTACTGTACTGTCTGGAGACAACACACATCTCTGTAAACTGTGATCAGTGCTCCTTCCACTCACATTATCAGCCACTTTAAGACTTGAATAGAAGGTTAGGTGTAAAGATTCGCATTCTAATCAGTAATCTCTAAACTGTCTGTGCTTTATATGCTCTGTCTGAGGCCAGAACTCTCCATTCGCCTGACAAAGGGCCAAAGCCCGAAAGCTTGTGAGCTTACTATCAAATAAGTTGGTTGGACTTAAACCTGGGTGTTGTCAGACTTCTTACTGTGTTCACCCCAGTCCAAGGCCGGCATCTCCATATTGCGAATTCTACGCACAAGGGAAATGGACCAGGCTGTTTTAATCACGTATACAAGGTTTACTCGTCAAATCATCCACATGCTCAGGTCCAGATCCTTGGTCAAGAATTTTGTCCAGAAATAAATGGTAAAGAATTCTGGAACAAAAGACGTTCAGAATCCCAGAGGGTTTTTAAATTGGGATTGGGAATGTTGCTCACTGTCAATGATGCATCGGGATTAACAAGAGGTGAACGGTTCCATTGTTAACGTGACATCTTGGATAGATTTTCAATATTTCTAACATCATCATTTCTGGTCCACTCTCTAACTTCAGGACAATAGGAGATAGTGAGGTCTTTGCCCTTTGCAGTGACTCATGCTGTTTTGACAGCAGCATGCCATTTACCAGATCTCTTCGAATTCCTGCCTACTGGTGCTGTAAATATTCACAGCCTTGTTAAAGCTGTCACTTTTTTTTTTAACATCAGCCCTGTGATGCAGCAATTTATTCCACCTTTCGCACAGTTTTAGCTTCTAAGATGCTTCCTGCTGTTTTCAATGCATTGTTTAATGCTTCCAGTGTCTTGCAGAACAGCACGACACACTACTGCCTAAGTGACAGCCTCAAAGTCCTCGGCACCGGACAAGCACAGCACAGGGCAGGCAGAGAGACTCGAGGCAAATGATGGAATCTGAATTGAGAAAGAAATCAATGAGGCTGATCGATGGCAGGGGATCTGATGAAGGTACTTTTTTTTAAAAAAAAAAGAATAAGTGACAGAACTTTACTTTATTCCTTGCTTAAGGTTGCACGTGAACCTCATGCGTATGTTTTCCGATTTCACGGCACAACACGGCAAGATTTTCCTCAGGGGTGTCACCAGACATCCCTGAAGAGGTCCGTCAACCCAGACTCTACAATCTCTGGCTGGTGACCAACCAAAATGGGCAAGGTCCATTCAGGAAGGTCACAAACACATCAAGAAACTTTGTCAGACCATGAGATGTTGGAGCTGATGCAGGCCATTCAGCCCATCAAGTCTGTTCGGCCAATGAGATCATGGCAGATCTGATATGAAAATTCTCAACTCCACTTTCCCACCTTATCGCCAGAACCCTCAATTACCTTACAGATTAAAAATCTGTCTATCTCAGCTCTGAACATACTGCATGACCCAGCCTCTACAGCCCTCTGCAGTAAAGAATTCCACAGATTCGTTATCCTCTGAGAAAAGAAATTCCTCCTCATCTCTGTCTTAAATGGGTGAGCCCTTACTCTGAGATAATGTCCTCTGGTCCTGCACTCTCCCACAATGGGAAACAATCTCTCAGCATCTATCCTGTCAAACCCCCTGAGAATCCGATATGTCTCAATAAGGTCGCTTTTCATTCCTCTAAACTCCAACGAGGACAGGCACAACCTACTCAACCTCTCATCATAAGAAAATCCCTCCATACTCAGGTTCAGCCTAGTGAACTCT
Organism: Prionace glauca; assembly: GCA_037974335.1. Taxonomy (NCBI): domain Eukaryota; kingdom Metazoa; phylum Chordata; class Chondrichthyes; order Carcharhiniformes; family Carcharhinidae; genus Prionace; species Prionace glauca. The sequence continues at coordinate 82,222,408 of CM075734.1, read as the reverse complement.
CTCTGGACTGCCTCCAATCAAGTATATCTTTCCTTAGACACGGGCAGCAAAACTTTTCTCAGCATTCTAGGTGTGGTCTAACCATTGCTCTGATGAACATAGAACATAGAACATTACAGTGCAGAACAGGCCCTTCGGCCCACGATGTTGCATCGACCAGTTACAAAAACAATGGCCCACTAACGTAAACCAATCCCTTTTTGTCCATAAACCTATCCACGGATCTCTTAAACGCCCCCAAACTAGGCGCATTTACAACTGCAGCTGGCAGGGCATTCCAGTCCCTCACCACCCTCTGGGTAAAGAACCTACCCCTGACATCCGTCCTATAACTACCCCCCCTTAATTTAAAGCCATGCCCCCTCGTGCTAGATTTCTCCATCCGAGGAAAAAGGCTATCACTATCCAGCCTGTCTAAACCTCTAATCATCTTATATGTTTCAATAAGATCCCCTCTTAGCTGCCTTCTTTCCAGCGAAAGCAACCCCAAATCCCTCAGCCTCTCCTCATAGGACCTCCCCTCCATACCAGGCAACATCCTGGTAAACCTCCTCTGCACCTTCTCCAAAGCCTCCACATCCTTCCTGTAATGTGGGGACCAGAACTGCACACAGTACTCCAAGTGCGGCCGCGCCAGAGTTGTGTACAGTTGTAACATGACGCTGCGACTCCTAAATTCAATCCCCCTACCAATAAACGCCAAGACACCGTATGCCTTCTTAACAACCTTATCTACTTGACTCCCAACTTTCAGGGATCTATGTATACATACACCTAGATCCCTCTGCTCATCCACACTATTCAAAGTCCTCCCGTTAGCCCTATACTCGACACATCTGTTATTCCTACCAAAGTGAATTACCTCACACTTCTCCGCATTAAACTCCATCCGCCACCTCTCGGCCCAGCTCTGCAACCTGTCTAAGTCTTCCTGCAAACTCCAAAGCTCATCCACTCTGAACTAGAGTTCCTCAAGCAACCAACACATAACTACAGACATGTGTCCTGGGAACCACAGTGGGGTCCACCAGCTCCCACATCATGCATCACCTAACCCTCCATCTCTATTTTATATCATTAGATTCTAATTTGGGTTTTACATTTTTTTTTGTTAAAACTTTTTTTAAAAAAATTGTATATCTCCTTATTACGGCAGTCTCAACACAATTTCAAACCAGTAATTTAAATGGGCTTTCAAATTTAGCACAGCTCCCTATTAACCAAATTCTGTGATGTCAAAGAAGAAAGAAAATTCCAGCACAGGAACAGGCCCTTTGGCCCTCCAAGCCTGCACTGACCATGCTACCCGACTGAACTAAAACCCCCAACCCTTCCAGGTACCATATCATTCTGTTCCCATCTCATTCAAGATGCTCCTTAAAAGTCACTACCATATCCGCTTCCACCTCCCCGGCAACAAGTTCCAGGCACCCACCACCCTGTGTAAAAAATCTGCCTAGTACATCTCCTTTAAACCTTGCCCTTCGCACCTTAAACTTATGCCCCCTAGAAATTGACTCTTCCACCCTGGGAAAAAAGCTCCTGACTATCCCCTCTGTCCATGCCCCTCATAATCTTGTAGACTTCTATCAGGTCTCCCCTCAACCTCCAGTGAGAACAAACCAAGTTTCCCAACCTCCCCTCATAGCTAATGCCCTCCATCCAAGGCAACATCCTCGTAAATCTTTTCTGTACCCTCTCCAAAGCCTCCACATCCTTTTGGTAGTGTGGCAATCAGAATTGAACAGTATATTCCAAGTGCGGCCTGACTAAGGTTCTATAAAGCTGCAATATGACTTGCCAATTTTTAAACTCAATACGCCGGCCAATGAAGGCAAGCATGCCGTATGCCTTCTTGACTACCTTCTCCACCTGCATTGCCACTTTCAGTGACCTGTGTACCTGTACACCCAAATCCCTTTGCCTTTCAACACACCTAAGGGTTCTACCATTTACTGTATATTTCCTATCCGTATTAGACCTTCCAAACTGCATTACCTCACATTTGTCCGGATTAAACTCCATCTGCCATCTCTCAGCCCAAGTCTCCAACTGATCTATATCTGTCTGTATCCTCTGATGGTCCTCATCACTATTTGCTAATCCACCAACCTTTGTGTTGTGCACAAACTTACTAATCAATCCAGTTACATTTTCCTCCAATTCATTTATATATATTACAAACAGCAAAAGTCCCAGCACTGATCCCTGAGGAACGCCACATGTTTTCATGTGGCGTTCCATTTTTAAGTTTAACGCCTTCCGTTTTTTTAGTCCAAAATCAGTGTCAGTTTTAGAGAATCAAGAGTAACCCTTGCCTGACCAATCAACACTCTCCCTTGTGGGACTTACTGACCAATCAACATTCTCCCTTGTGGGACTTACTGACCAATCAACATTCTCCCTTGTGGGACTTACTGACCAATCAACATTCTCCCTTGTGGGACTTACTGACCAATCAACATTCTCCCTTGTGGGACTTACTGACCAATCAACATTCTCCCTTGTGGGACTTACTGACCAATCAACATTCTCCCTTGTGGGACTTACTGACCAATCAACACTCTCCCTTGTGGGACTTACTGACCAATCAACACTCTCCCTTGTGGGACTTACTGACCAATCAACACTCTCCCTTGTGGGACTTACACTATCCAGTCCACACTATCTCCCTTGTGGTCTCTGCTGCCTGTTTCACCGAACTCCCTGTTTCCACCCAACTCGGAAAGCACTCCTCACAGCCAGACAGCACTCAGTGTGGAGACACAGCAGCACTTACTGACCTCTGTTTTTATACATTTCTACCTACAATGCCCTGTGAGAAGTCTCACAATGCCAGGTTAAAGTCCGACAGGCTTATTTGGTAGCACGCAAACTGTTGTACATGCAGACACACTGTATACGATGCCCTGGAATTGGTTAGAACCAGTTGTACAATTAGAGAGAGAGAGAGTTACAGTGGAGAACTGACACAGCTGACTCCTGTTTCAGGAGTGCACTAACTAAAGTACAGCTTTTAACTTCACAATTGAATTAGTTCACTCTGAAAGCAAGTTTACTGACTACTTACCTCCTTTTAACTGACCACTTTAACTCCCTGTTTCCAGCCAACTCCAGAAACACTCACCATTGCAGCCATGGCTGATTATCTCTTTATCTCAGTAAAAAGTCTGACAACACCAGGTTCAAGTTCAACCGATCCACCCGACAGCAAACTCACAAGCTCTCGAGGCTCCCCTCTGTGTCAGGTGAACCCCGAAAGCTAGTGAGTCCACAGTCAAACAAATTGGTTGGACCCAAACCTGGTGACGTCAGACGTCCCACTGTGTTTACCCGAGTCCAACGCCGACACCTCCACATCATATCTCTTTTTCTACAGTCTTTCCTTATCACTGGTGTATACTTCTGCTGAGCATTGTGAAAAATCGCTTTGAAAGTCCTCCATACAAAGAACAACTCAGCACGGGAAACAGGCCCTTCAAAGTATCATTTAGACTGGAACCGTTGGCTCTATTCTCTCCACTTAGATGCTGTAAGACCTGCTGAGATTTTCCAGCTTTTTCTGTTTTTGTAACCGGTGCTTGTTTGGTTTGAGCAAGACTTCCCTATTTTTATACTCCATTCCCTTTGGTATTATGGCCAACTTTCCACTTGCCTTCCCAATTACCTGCTGCACTTGCGTGCTAGCTTTTTGTGATTTATGCACAAGGACCAGTGGCACAGTGGTTAGCACTGGTACTTGCAGTGTCAGGGACCCAGATTCAATTTCCGGCTTGGATCACTGACTGTGTATATTTGCATGTTCTCCCCATGTCTGCATGGGTTTCCTCGGCGTGCTCTGGTTTCCTCCCATAGTCCAAGGATGTGCAGGTTAGGTGGATTGGCCATGCTAAATTGCCCCTTAGTGTCAGAACAACCAACTAGGGTAAATACATGAAGTTATGGGATAGGGCCTGGGTGGGATTGTGATCAGTGCAGATGCGATGTGTCAAACGCCCCTTTCTGTGCTGTAGGATTCTATGATTCTATAAATCTCTGGTCTGTCGTCTTAATCCATTTGAGGAACATGCTAAGATGAAGTCAAAGTGTTTAAGGGTGTACGCAAACCTCTAAACAGCCCATTAACCCTTTAGAAACTACCTGCCCCACATGGAGGCATCTACAGATCATGTAATTAACTTCTCAACTATTTCAGAACCCTCCAAACTGGAGTGGAAACAAAAATCCTCAACCACAAGTCAACGCTTAAGGAGAAGATGCATTGACACCAAGAGAGAGAAGGAGGCATTAGCACATCTTAGCAACTTCAACAAGGCCCATGAGGTTGGCCTCTTAGAGTATGAGCTCCCTGATTGCCTGGCCAATCAGAGACCCTCATCTGTATATGTGGAGTGTCAATCTTTTTGGTGAAAGAATTCAAATCAAGTAAATTAACAGAGGGAGAAAACAGAATGGGCAGTCCCCAAAAATAAGGGAAGCGTCTAAAACAAAAGACAAACTAGAAAGGGCATTTAAAACAAACTAAAACGTGATTCAAAGGGTCGATAATGCACCTCAGCCCCTGCGGTGCATAGCGAGCACGGAACACGGCTCCGACACTGCAATCTCTCCCTCCAGGGACACCTAGCCATGAATGTAGCCGCAGTCGAGAAACAGACAGTTGGGTCAGACCACCCCCTTGGTCACCTGCTGCCTGGACCTCTTCATGGCAAAGTTAGCCAGGCCTGGAAGCAGGTTCACACGGAGGTTCAAAATAAGGAGTGGCAAGGCTAATGATATTCTGGATTCTGATTTTGGACCTGAAGCACTCTTATGAGCGGAGATAAGTTTGTAAATAAAGGGAAGCTGGGGAAGGAACACTGGCCTCTGAGGATTTATTTCACACATGTAGCCAAAAGAGTGACAATGGAAGAGGATTTAAGCAGCAACTTAAAGGAGGACAGACGACAGAGAGAGAGCGAGACGACAGAGAGAGAGAGAGAGAGAGCGAGACGACAGAGAGAGAGAGAGAGAGAGAGCGAGACGACAGAGAGAGAGAGAGAGAGAGCGAGACGACAGAGAGAGAGAGAGAGCGAGACGACAGAGAGAGAGAGAGAGCGAGACGACAGAGAGCGAGAGAGAGAGACGACAGAGAGAGAGAGAGACGACAGAGAGAGAGAGAGAGCGAGACGACAGAGAGAGAGAGAGAGCGAGACGACAGAGAGAGAGAGAGAGAGACGACAGAGAGAGAGAGAGAGCGAGACGACAGAGAGAGAGAGAGAGCGAGACGACAGAGAGCGAGAGAGAGAGACGACAGAGAGAGAGAGAGACGACAGAGAGAGAGAGAGAGAGAGACGAGAGAGAGAGACGACAGAGAGAGACGACAGAGAGAGAGAGAGACGACAGAGAGAGAGAGAGACGACAGAGAGAGAGAGAGACGACAGAGAGAGGGAGAGACGACAGAGAGAGAGAGAGACGACAGAGAGAGAGAGAGACGACAGAGAGAGAGAGAGAGAGACGACAGAGAGAGACGACAGAGAGAGAGAGAGAGACGACAGAGAGAGAGAGACGACAGAGAGAGAGAGAGACGACAGAGAGAGAGAGAGACGACAGAGAGAGAGAGAGACGACAGAGAGAGAGAGAGACGACAGAGAGAGAGAGAGACGACAGAGAGAGAGAGAGACGACAGAGAGAGAGAGACGACAGATAGAGAGAGAGACGACAGATAGAGAGAGAGACGACAGAGAGAGAGAGAGACGACAGAGAGAGAGAGAGACGACAGAGAGAGAGAGACGACAGAGAGAGAGACGACAGAGAGAGAGACGACAGAGAGAGAGACGACAGAGAGAGAGACGACAGAGAGAGAGACGACAGAGAGAGAGACGAGAGAGAGAGAGACGAGAGAGAGAGAGCGAGAGAGAGAGACGACAGAGAGAGAGACGACAGAGAGAGAGACGACAGAGAGAGAGACGACAGAGAGAGAGACGACAGAGAGAGAGACGACAGAGAGAGAGACGACAGAGAGACGACAGAGAGAGAGACAGAGAGAGACGACAGAGAGAGAGAGAGAGAGAGACGACAGAGAGAGAGAGAGAGAGAGAGAGAGATGACAGAGAGAGAGAGAGAGAGAGAGACGACAGAGAGAGAGAGAGAGAGAGACGACAGAGAGAGAGAGAGAGAGAGACACGACAGAGAGAGAGAGAGAGAGAGACACGACAGAGAGAGAGAGAGAGAGACGACAGAGAGAGAGAGAGAGAGAGACGACAGAGAGAGAGAGAGAGAGAGACGACAGAGAGAGAGAGAGAGAGAGAGACGACAGAGAGAGAGAGAGAGAGACGACAAAGAGAGAGAGAGAGAGACGACAGAGAGAGAGAGAGAGAGAGACGACAGAGAGAGAGAGAGAGAGAGACGACAGAGAGAGAGAGAGAGAGATGACAGAGAGAGAGAGAGAGAGAGAGATGACAGTGAGAGAGAGAGAGAGAGACGACAGAGAGAGAGAGAGAGAGAGACGACAGAGAGAGACGACAGAGAGAGAGAGAGAGAGAGACGACAGAGAGAGAGAGAGAGACGACAGAGAGAGAGAGAGACGACAGAGAGAGAGAGAGACGACAGAGAGAGAGAGAGAGAGAAACGACAGAGAGAGAGAGAGAGACGACAGAGAGAGAGAGAGAGACGACAGAGAGAGAGAGAGAGAGACGACAGAGAGAGAGAGAGAGACGACAGAGAGAGAGAGAGAGAGAGACGACAGAGAGAGAGACGACAGAGAGAGAAAGAGAGACGACAGAGAGAGAGACAGAGAGAGAGAGACGACAGAGAGAGAGAGAGAGAGAGACGACAGAGAGAGAGAGAGAGAGAGACGACAGAGAGAGAGAGAGACGACAGAGAGAGAGAGAGAGAGAAACGACAGAGAGAGAGAGAGAGACGACAGAGAGAGAGAGAGAGACGACAGAGAGAGAGAGAGAGAGAGAGACGACAGAGAGAGAGAGAGAGAGACGACAGAGAGAGAGAGAGAGACGACAGAGAGAGAGAGAGAGAGACGACAGAGAGAGAGACGACAGAGAGAGAAAGAGAGACGACAGAGAGAGAGACAGAGAGAGAGAGACGACAGAGAGAGAGAGAGAGACGACAGAGAGAGAGAGAGAGAGAGACGACAGAGAGAGAGAGAGAGAAAGACGACAGAGAGAGAGAGAGAGAGAGAGAAGACAGAGAGAGAGAGACAACAGAGAGAGAGAGAGAGAGGACAGAGAGAGAGGACAGAGAGAGAGAGAGAGAGAAAGACGACAGAGAGAGAGAGAGAGAGAGAGAGACGACAGAGAGAGAGAGACAACAGAGAGAGAGAGAGAGAGAGAGGACAGAGAAAGAGAGAGACGACAGAGAGAGAGAGAGAGAGAGAGAGACGACAGAGAGAGAGAGACAACAGAGAGAGAGAGACAACAGAGAGAGAGAGACAACAGAGAGAGAGAGAGAGGACAGAGAGAGAGAGAGGACAGAGAGAGAGAGAGGACAGAGAGAGAGAGAGGACAGAGAGAGAGAGAGGACAGAGAGAGAAGGGTAAAGCCAGGGAATTTTGGAGCGAAGTAACAGGTACGATGGTGGGGTAGGGGGTCAGAGATGACCGAGGGGCCAGGATTGCTGGGACACAGAACTTTGAGAGCTGTCAGCCCTGGGGAAAGTTACCGGGATAGGGAGGGAAGTGGGAAGCCGGTGGGGGTAGGGGGAGCTTGAATGTAACAATATGAATTTTACTTTTGAGATGATCGTGTTTGTCAAATCAATGTCAGTCAGTGAGCACGAATCAGAGGCTAATTTATATGTATTCTCAGTCTCCTCTCTTGCAGAATAAAGAGATCAAAGCCGTCACCCAGTAAAACTGATAAACAGTAACAACCACCAGCAGACATATCGGATTCAGCCCCAGCACACGCTGTGAGGCTTACACTGCAAAACCTCTTGCATTTTTCTTCCATTTTCTTCTAAAAAAGGTTTAACTAAATAAGATTGACTTACAGGAATGGAGTAAGTGCTTCAAATTACTGCGTGTGGAAATAATATTACACTTGAAGTTCACTCAGAGTGACACTCACCTATTAATTCTCCTGATTCTTCTCCCTCTCCTTATTTCTTTCAGACGTGGACTAAACAACCCGATTCAGACAGGGAGCTGGTTCCATGGCTAATCTAAGATACCTAATGTCAGTCACATGCTGTAGGAAGAGTTCTCCCTCAGGACGTGAGAATCATCAGCAAGGGGAGTATCCATCGCTCACCTCTGCTTGCCTCCAAATGACCATGTTGGGTCCTGTCCTTGCACCAATACACTCCAAATTTTGAAGAGATTTGATATGGCTGAGTTATACTCCACAGAGCAGCGCAACTTAATAAATCAACACGTTTTGTAAGTGAGTACCCCTATTTTGGTTTTGGAGGTTTACTCTGGCTATCAAGGACAAAGAACAAAGAAGGAAGCAGCACAGGAATAGGCCCTTCAGCCCTCCAAGCCTGTGCCAATCATGATGTCCTAACTAAATGGGCCAATTGACAGGCAACACGACAGCTCAGTGACTATCGCTGTTTGCTGTGCAGTTACAGCGACCCGGCTCCAATCTTCGGCTTGGGTCAGTGTCTCTGGGAGTTTGCACATTCTCCCCATGCTTGTGTGGGTTTTCTCCAGGTGCTCCGGTTTCCTCCCACACCATAAAAAACACGCTTTTAGGCTGATTGGTGTCAATAAATTGTCCCTGAATTGGGTCTCCCTTAATCTGGTGCACATATAATTCTCTAAATTTGCACTTGTGTATTGTGGAGTCCACTAGAGGTAGACAAAAGTCATAGGTAGAAGAAAGACTTGAAGGCGGCACTCAGTGTTAAAATGGGCAGCATGGGCTTGTAGGGCCGAAGGGCCTGTTTCCTGTGCTGAGCTGCTCTTTGTTATTGTTCTAAATTTAAAAAACTTCTGCTCTCATTTGGTCCGTATCCCTCTATTCCCTTTCTATAGATGTAACCATTTAGATGCCTCTTTAGTTTGCTAATGTGGACCCACATGCCTAGATCTCACTGTATGTTAGTGTTTCTAAGGGTTCTGCCATTTACAGTATAGTTCACACCAAAATTTGATTTTCCAAAATGCATCACCTTGCATTTGTCTGGATTAAATCTGCCATTTTTGTGCCCAAGTCTCCAATCTACTTAAATCGTGTTGTACCCTATGGTCAGTAAGTTTGCAGATGACACTAAGATTGGTGGCATTGTGGACAGTGAAGAAAGTTCTCAGATTGCAACGGGAACTTGACCAATTGGGCCAGTGGGCTGACAAATGGCAGATGGAGTTTTATTTAGACAAATGTGAGGTGATCCATTTTGGTAAATTGAACCAGAGCAGGACTTAGTCAGTTAATGGTAGGGTGTTGGGGAGAATTACAGAACAAAGATCTAGGGGTACATGTTGGCAACACCTTGAAAGTGGACAGAGTTGTGAAGAAGGCATTCAGCATGCTTGGTTTCATCAGTCAGAACATTGAATACAGGAGTTGGAATGTCTTGTTGAAGTCGTATAAGACATTGGTAAGGCCACACTTGGAAAACTGTATGGAATTCTGGTCACCCTATTATTGAAAGGATATTATTAAACTAGAAAGAGTGCAGAAGAGATTTACAAGAATGCTACCGGATCTTGATAGTTTGAGTTAAGGAGAGACTGTATAGACTGGGACTTTTTTCTCTGGAGCATAGGAGGCTGAGGGGTGATCTTATAGAGGGTCTATAAAAAAATGAAGGGCACAGATCGGCTAGATAGTCTTTTCCCAAAGGTAAGGGAGTCTAAAACTAGAGGGCATAGGTTTAAGGTGAGAGAGGGAAAGATACAAAATTGTCCAGAAGGGCAATTTTTTCACACAGTGGTGAGTGTCTGGAACGAGCTGCCAGAAGTAGTAGTAGAAGCAGGTACAATTTTGTCCCTGAAAAAGCACTTAGATAGTTACATGGGTATGATGGGGAAAGAGGGATTTTGGCCAAATGTGGGCAATTGGGATTAGCTTAGGGTTTTTTTAAAACAAGGGCAGCATGGACAAATTGGGCTGTAGGGCCTGCTTCCATGCTGTAAACCTTGCTGTACAACGCTATAGCAATCACTGACACCATCAGCAACTCCACTAATCTTCATGTCATCTGCTAACTTATCAATCAGACCACTCACATTTTCTTCCAGATCATTCATATAGATTACAAAACAGAAGTCCCAGCACTGATCCCCTCAGAACACCAGGATCTACAGAACTGCATTCTGAAAAACACCTTTCCACTGCTACTGTCTGTCTTCTATAACCAAGTAAAAAGTCTGACAACACCAGGTTTTAGTCCACCTGGTGTTGTCAGACTTTTTACTGTGTTTACGCCAGTCCAACGCCGGCATACCCACATCATGACTTCTATAACCAAACCAGTTCTGCATCAATCTAGCCAGCCCACTCCGAATCCCAAGTGAATTTAGCTTTTGTCCAATGTGCCATGTGAGACCTTACCAAACGCCTTAAAGAAGTCCATGTAAACTACATCTACAGCCCTTCCCTCAATCATCTTTTTCACCTCTTCAAAATATTCAATCAAGTTGGTGAGACATGACCTTCCGTGTACCAAATAATGCATTTTCCTCCAAATGTGCATATATCCCCTCCCTCAGTATCTTCTCCAAAAGTTTCCCCATCAGGCTCGCCAGCCTATAATTTCCTGAATTATCCCTGCTTCCTTTCTTAAAAAAAGGAAACAACATTAGCTATTCTCCAGTCCTCTGGAATCTCATCTGAGGTCAAAGAGGATGTGAAGATATCTATTAAGGCCCCAGCTATTTCTTACCTTGCCTCCCGCAGTATCCTGGAATGGATCTCATCCAGGCCTTGGGGACTTGTCTATCTTGATACAATTTAGCATACTCAACACTCCCTTCTTTGATATATTGACATTCTCTAGAGTGTTCACCCATCAATCCATGACCTCAACATCCATCATGCCCTTCTCCTCGGTGAATACTCATACAAAGTATTCATTAAGGATTTCACACACTACCTGTCCATGCATATCTTCCCTCCATTGTCCTTGAGTGTCACAGAGTCATAGAATCATAGAGGTTTACAGCATGGAAACAGGCCCTTCGGCCCAACTTGTCCGTGCTGCCCTTTTTTTAAACCACTAAGCTAATAAGAAGATAAGAACATAAGAAATAAGAGCAGGAGTAGGCCATCTGGCCCTTCGAGCCTGCCCCGCCATTCAATAAGATCATGGCTGATCTGTCGTGGCTCAGCTCCACCTTCCCGCCCTCTCCCCATAACCCTTAATCCCTTCTCTTATCAAAAACCCATCAACCCGTTTCTTAAAAATATTTAGCGAGGCAGCCTCCACCACTTCAACGGGCAGAGAATTCCAGAGATTCACCACCCTTTGAGTGAAGAAGTTCCTCCTCAACTCTGTTCTAAACCGCCTCCCCTTTATCTTGAGGCTGTGCCCCTAGTCCTACTGTCTTTTTTGAGCGGGAAGAGTCTCTCCACCTCTATCCTATCCATCCCATTCATCATCTTATACGTCTCAATGAGATCTCCCCTCATTCTTCTAAACTCTAACGAGTACAAGCCTAGTTTATTCAGCCTCTCCTCATAGCTCAATCCCCTCAACTCCGGTATCAGCCTAGTAAACCTCCTCTGCACTCCCTCCAGGGCCAAAATATCCTTGCGCAGGTGCGGCGCCCAAAACTGCACACAGTACTCCAGCTGCGGCCTCACCAATGCCCTATACAGCTGCAGCAAGACCTCCCTACTTTTATATTCAATCCCCCTCGCTATGAAGGCCAGCATCCCATTCGCCTTCCTGACCACCTGCTGCACCTGCAAGCTGGGTTTTTGCGACTCATGCACAAGGACCCCGAGGTCCCTCTGCACCGTCGCCTGCTGCAGTTTTTCGCCACGCAAGTAATAGTCCTTCCTACCATTCCTCCTACCAAAGTGGACCACCTCACATTTGCCAACATTAAATTCCATTTGCCATTTCCTGGCCCATTCGCCCAGCCTATCTAGATCCTTCTGCAGACTCTCCACACCCTCCTCACAATTTGCCTTTCCCCCAATCTTGGTGTCATCAGCAAATTTCGACACCCTGCACTCGGTTCCCTCCTCCAGATCATCTATATAAATGGTAAATAGCTGAGGCCCCAGCACCGACCCCTGGGGCACCCCACTAGTCACCAACCGCCAATCCGAATAGCATCCATTGACCCCCACTCTCTGCCTCCTATTTGACAACCAATCCTCTATCCACGCTAACACCCTACCCCCAACTCCATGTCCCCTGACCTTCTGCAATAACCTCGTGAGGTAACCTCGTGAGGTACCTTGTCAAACGCTTTCTGAAAATCCAGAAATACCACATCCACCGGCTCTCCTCTATCCACTGCCCTAGACACATCCTCATAGAACTCCAGTAAATTTGTCAGACACGACTTCCCTTTAATGAAACTGTGTTGCGTCCGCCCTATCAAGCAATTCCCCTCAAGATGCCTCGCTATTTCCTCCTTAATGATGGATTCTAATATTTTACCTACCACAGACGTTAAACTAACCGGCCTTTAATTCCCCGCCTTTGCCTGGCACCCTTCTTAAACAACGGCGTAACATTAGCCGTTTTCCAATCTTCCAGCACTTCCAGCGACGTCTGGAAAATAACCACCAAGGCATCCACTATAACCTCCGCCATTTCTTTCAGAACCCTCGGATGCATTCCATCCGGTCCTGGGGACTTGTCCACAATCAGCCCAATTGCCTGCATTTGGCCCACATCCCTCTATACCCAAAACACCCATGTATCTAAGTATTTTTTAAAAAGAAAAAATTGTATCTGCTCCTACTACTACTTCTGGCAGCTTGCTCTAGATACTCAAAACCCTCTGGAAAAAAAAACACCTCTGGACACTTTAGTATACCTCCCCTCTCACCTTACACCTATGTCCTCTAGTTTTCGACTCTCCTACCTTTGGGGAAGGATATTGACTATGTAGCTGATCTGTGCCTCTTATTATTTTATAAACCTCTAAGATTATCCCTCAGCCTCCTACATTCCAGAGGAAAAAAGTTCCAGTCTATCCAGCCTCTCCTTATAACTCAACCCTACTTGAGTGGGCCTACTCTTTCTCCTAATATATGCATAAAAATTCTTAGGATTTTAAGAACATAAGAACATAAGAAATAGGAGCAGGAGTAGGCCATCTGGCCCTTCGAGCCTGCCCCGCCATTCAATAAGATCATGGCTGATCTGTCGTGGCTCAGTTCCACCTTCCCGCCCTCTCCCCATAACCCTTAATCCCTTCTCTTATCAAAAACCCATCAACCCGTTTCTTAAAAATATTTAGCGAGGCAGCCTCCACCACTTCAACGGGCAGAGAATTCCAGAGATTCACCACCCTTTGAGTGAAGAAGTTCCTCCTCAACTCTGTTCTAAACCGCCCCCCCTTTATCTTGAGGCTGTGCCCCCTAGTCCTACTGTCTTTTTTGAGCGGGAACAGTCTCTCCACCTCTATCCTATCCATCCCATTCATCATCTTATACGTCTCAATGAGATCTCCCCTCATTCTTCTAAACTCTAACGAGTACAAGCCTAGTTTATTCAGCCTCTCCTCATAGCTCAATCCCCTCAACTCCGGTATCAGCCGAGTAAACCTCCTCTGCACTCCCTCCAGGGCCAAAACATCCTTGCGCAGGTGCGGCGCCCAAAACTGCACACAGTACTCCAGCTGCGGCCTCACCAATGCCCTATACAGCTGCAGCAAGACCTCCCTACTTTTATATTCAATCCCCTTCGCTATGAAGGCCAGCATCCCATTCGCCTTCCTGACCACCTGCTGCACCTGCAAGCTGGGTTTTTGCGACTCATGCACAAGGACCCCGAGGTCCCTCTGCACCGTCGCCTGCTGCAGTTTTTCGCCCCGTAAGTAATAGTCCTTCCTACCATTCCTCCTACCAAAGTGGACCACCTCACACTTGCCAACATTAAATTCCATTTGCCATTTCCTGGCCCATTCGCCCAGCCTATCTAGATCCTTCTGCAGACTCTCCACACCCTCCGCACAATTTGCCTTTCCCCCAATCTTGGTGTCATCAGCAAATTTCGACACCCTGCACTCGGTTCCCTCCTCCAGATCATCTATATAAATGGTAAATAGCTGAGGCCCCAGCACCGACCCCTGGGGCACCCCACTAGTCACCAACCGCCAATCCGAATAGCATCCATTGACCCCCACTCTCTGCCTCCTATTTGACAACCAATCCTCTATCCACGCTAACACCCTACCCCCAACTCCATGTCCCCTGACCTTCTGCAATAACCTCTTGTGAGGTACCTTGTCAAACGCCTTCTGAAAATCCAGAAAGACCACATCCACCGGCTCTCCTCCATCCACTGCCCTAGACACATCCTCATAGAACTCCAGTAAATTTGTCAGACACGACTTCCCTTTAATGAAACCGTGTTGCGTCCGCCCTATCAAGCAATTCCCCTCAAGATGCCTCGCTATTTCCTCCTTAATGACGGTTTCTAACATTTTACCTACCACAGACGTTAAACTAACCGGCCTATAATTCCCCGCCTTTTGCCTGCCACCCTTCTTAAACAACGGCGTAACATTAGCCGTTTTCCAATCTTCCGGCACTTCCCCGGAATCCAGCGACGTCTGGAAAATAACCACCAAGGCATCCACTATCACCTCCGCCATTTCTTTCAGAACCCTCGGATGCATTCCATCCGGTCCTGGGGACTTGTCCACAATCAGCCCCTCCAGTCTGTCGAGCACCACCTCTCTAGTAACAGTAATGTCATTAAGACCCTCCATTCCTACCACCTTTCCATCGCTAACACCTGGCAAATTATTCACGTCCTCCTCCGTGAAGACAGAAACAAAGAAGTTATTCACTTTTAAGTTCCTTCACTATACGCCTCAAAAGCTTGCTCAGTTTTCAGATGCCTGTACCTATCATATGATTCTTTTTTCTTTTTGACTAAGCTAAGAACTCAAGATGTTCAAATTATTCTTTGCACACAACACATTGATTCAGCACTCTAGGCATTTTACACTAAATAAGAATAATACTTATGTAAACAGGAATGAGATAGAGAATCCATTGAACTGTGTGACAACAATAATCTTTCCCTCAGTGTCAACAAAACAAAGGAGATTGTCATCAATTTCAGGAAGTATAAAGGAGAACATGTCCCTGTCTACATCAATGGAGCAAACTAGAAAGGTTCAAGAGCTTCACATTTTTAGGTGTCCAGGTCACCAACAATCTGTCCTGGTCCCCCCATGCTGACACTATAGTTAAGAAACAAAACCAATGCCTCTACTTTCTCAGAAGACCAAGGAAATTTGGCATGCCAGCTATGACTCTCACCAACCTTTACAGATGCACCATAGAAAGCATTCTTTCTGGTTGTATCACAGCTTGGTATGACTCCTGCTCTGCCCAAGGACTGCAAGGAACTACAAAAAGCCATGAATGTTGCCCAATCCATCACGCAAAACAGCCTTCCATCCATTGACTCTGTCTACGCTTCCTGCTGCCTCAGCAAAGAAGCCGGCATAATTAAGATCCCCACGTACCCTGGACATTCCCTTTTCCACATTCTTAGAACATAGAACATTACAGCACAAACAGGCCCTTCGGCCCTTGAGTTGCGTCGATCACATCAACCCCACCAATCTATAGACCTATCTATAACCCCCAATCCCATTAAACCCCATATACTCATCCAGAAGTCTTTTAAAAGACCCCAGCGAGTTCGCCTCCACCACCGATGACGGCAGCCGATTCCATTCACTTATCACCCTCTGAGTGAAAAACTTACCCCTAACATCACCTCTGTACTTCCCTCCCCGCACCTTAAATCTGTGTCCTCTCATAGCGACCATTTCAACCCGGGGAAATAGCCTCTGAGAGTCCACCCTATCTATTCCTCTCAACATTTTATAAACTTCTATCAGGTCGCCTCTCAACCTTCGCCTCTCTAGGGAAAAGAGTCCCAGCTCCCTCAACCTATCTTCATAAGGCATGCCTCCCAGTCCAGGCAACATCCTTGTAAATCTCCTCTGCACTCTTTCAATAGCTTCTACATCTTTCCTATAGTGAGGCGACCAGAACTGCGCACAGTACTCCAAATGAGGCCTGACAAGGGTCCTGTAAAGTTGCAGCATTACCTCCCAACTCCTAAACTCAATCCCTCGATTAATGAAGGCCATTACACCATACGCCTTCTTGACCACCTCCTCCATCTGCGAGGCCGATTTAAGAGTCCTGTGGACACGGACCCCGAGATCCTTCTGCTCTTCAACGCTACTAAGACTCCTGCCCTTGATAGTGTACTCGTTCATCCCGTTGGTTCTGCCGAAATGGACGACTACACATTTATCCGCGTTGAAGTCCATCTGCCACTTCTCCGCCCATTCCTGCATCCTATCTATGTCTTGCTGCAACTTTTGACATCCTTCCAGACCATCCACAACACCACCGACCTTCGTGTCATCAGCAAACTTGCTAACCCATCCCTCCACTTCCTCATCCAGGTCATTTATGAAAATGACAAACAGCAAGGGTCCCAGAACAGATCCCTGGGGCACCCCACTGGTGACTGACCTCCATTCCGAAAAAGACCCATCCACAACCACTCTCTGCCTTCTGCAGGCAAGCCAGTTCTGGATCCACAAGGCCAAAGGCCCTTGGATCCCATGCCCTCTCACCTTCTCAAGAAGTCTTGCATGGGGGACCTTATCAAACACCTTGCTGAAGTCCATGTACACTACGTCCACGGCACTTCCTTCGTCAATGTGTTTAGTCACATTATCGAAGAACTCAACTAGGCTCGTAAGGCACGACCTGCCCTTGACAAATCCATGCTGACTATTCCCGATCATGTCAAACCTCTCCAAATGCTCGTAAATCTTGTCCCTCAGAAGCCTCTCCATCAGCTTACCAACCACTGAGGTCAGACTCACCGGGCGGTAATTTCCCGGGCTATCTCTGTTCCCTTCCATTGGGAAAAAGATACAAAAGGCTAAGGTCATGTACCAACTGTCTCAAGAACATCTTCTTCCCTGCTGCTGTCAGACTTTTGACTAGACTTATCTTGCATTAAGTTGATCTTTCTCTACACCCTAGCTATGACTGTAACACTACATTCTACACACTCTCATTTCCTTCTCTATGAATGGTATGTTTTGTCTGTATAGCACGCAGGAAACAATACTTTTCACTGTATGTTAATATATGTGACAATAATAAATCAGATCAAATATCCATTTGTGCAAGTTAGCCTGAGCTTGTCCAAGAGTGGGAATGGAGTGAGTGACCCGTCCTCTCCTTCCGTTTCCAAGTAGTTGATCAAACCACCACCTAGCGAGTGAGTTAGCTGTCTCTCAGGGCAGAGTTCCTTATTCCACAGTCGATCCTTGCTGCCCACGGGATTAGTTCTGGATACTACTTTCTGAACTTGCCTTCTCAAGTCTCAGTGATTGACCATTTTACATCACAAGTTCTTTGTGCTCCGCTCTTTGCACAGTTGATAAGACGATTAATTCATCACTGATGACTTCAGTATCCAAATAACCAGCCCACATGACAGTTCAATACAGAGTTAGCAATTTAATCTGATCAATTTAACATGTAATCTGATAGAAAGCCATCCTGTATGTTTTTCTCGATTTGCTCCCTAGCACAGTTAAAGCTCATTAATCCCATTACAGGCTTAGACTCAAGATAGCCAGATTTTTTTCAGTAAAAGATTATTTAAACTTCGATTTTTAAAACTTCATTTACAGGATAAGAGCTCGGCCAATATTTATTGTTTATTAACTATCCCCAGTTGCTGTTGTGAAGTTAGTGGTGAGCTGCCTTCTTCTGTCGCCACAGTCCATGAGGTGTAGGTACATCTACAGTGCTGTTAGGTAGAGGATGCCAGAATTTTGACCCAGCAACAGTGAAAATCATGCGGTGATGATACAAATGTGCCCATGAATGACTGACACAACACAGGGCA
Organism: Prionace glauca; assembly: GCA_037974335.1. Classification (NCBI taxonomy): domain Eukaryota; kingdom Metazoa; phylum Chordata; class Chondrichthyes; order Carcharhiniformes; family Carcharhinidae; genus Prionace; species Prionace glauca. Next base: position 82,204,369 of record CM075734.1, on the reverse strand, counting down.
GCAGTGGTCAGCACTGCTGCCTCACAATGCCCAAGTTCGATTCCCAGTTACTATCTGTGGGAGACTGCACGTTCTTCCTGCATCTGTATGGGTTTCCTTTCACAGTCCAAAAGATTTGATGGTTAGGTGCATTGGGCAAATTCTCCCTCGGTGAACCCGAACACGTGCCAGAGTGTGGCAACTCTGATAGAAGTTTATAAAATGTTGAGAGGAATAGATAGGGTGGACTCTCAGAGGCTATTTCCCCAGGTTGAAATGGTCGCTACGAGAGGACACAGATTTAAGGTGCGGGGAGGGAAGTACAGAGGTGATGTTAGGGGTAAGTTTTTCACTCAGAGGGTGGTGAGTGATTGGAATCGGCTGCCGTCGTCGGTGGTGGAGGCGAACTCGCTGGGGTCTTTTAAAAGACTTCTGGATGAGTATATGGGGTTTAATGGGATTGGGGGTTATAGATAGGTCTATAGATTGGTGGGGTTGATGCGATCGGCGCAACTCGAGGGCCGAAGGGCCTGTTTGTGCTGTAATGTTCTATGTTCTATGTTCTATGTTAACTCGGGGATTTCCACAGTACCTCCATTGCAGTGTGAATGTAAGCCTACTGGTGACACTAACAAATAAAAAAATTAATAAACACATTTACAAGTCAGCCAAATTGTTACTGAATCAAGCTGCATTCGTCATTATTGTTCCATCTTATGTTCTCCTGCGCAAATCTGGAAGATCTTTAGAAAATTAAGCAATTGTGACTTGTAGGTTTCTCAAGCATATTGCAAAAAAAAAACTGATGGAAATAACCTTTGGCATTTTGCTGCATTATCAGACGTAGAAACCAAAAGCAGTGGGGAAAGGAGGGAAGTTGTTTGTAATTCTGATCTGGAATGTGCAGACTGGTATCAGAATCAGACTCAATAGTAACATTCAAAAGGCTGCTTGAGAAGGCAAGATTATCGGGGCTGTGGGGAGAGAGCAGGACAGTGTGGCTAGCACCTTCAAAGAGTCAGCACAGGCACGATGGACCATATGACCTCCTTCCTGTCAGGCTACGGTTATTCCTGTTATCGGCGTTAATAAATTGTGAAACTCAGTAAGTATTTTTAAGCCTTTGAAGTACCTTGTGTCTAACGCTGCCTCTGACTGGGCTGATTTCCATTCTGACAATGCAGTGGATTCAGACAAAAATCCCCCAAAACCTCTTTGTCGGCCTTTGCTATTCAACTGGATTGTGGAGGACACGAGTCAGAAACGCATGGCAACAAAAGAAGCCTTCAATCACCGCCGGCAGCAACATGAGAACTAGTGGCTCAGATTAGATGGAAAAAAAGTTCTGTCGAAAAGAAATGAAAGCTATTTCCAGGCAGAAGGGTCCTGTGATTGCTGCCATGGAAACCGGTTGCGATATTAACCGTAAAGCTGCCTTGATATCTCCGCGCGTTTACTCTGAGCCTCTGAAGGAGATGTTAATCCAAGGTCACACCTGCCTTTTATAATGCACATTCAAGGTCCATTCTGCCAGCAAGGTCGAGGAAATAAACCCCACAACTTAATGGAACTTTCATACCATGGAATTGCAGAGTGTTATAGCTCAGAAAGAGGCCATTGGGCCCTTATATCTGCATTGGCTCCTATCAAAGTGCTATCTGATAATTATAGTCGATTCTCAAAACCTGAATTGAGTAATGCTGAAAGAAGAGACGTGCTGTCAAAGTTTTTCAACTTGTACTCATCAGGACTGACATACAATTTTTATGTCTGTCCTCTGGTGTCTGTTCTGATGATGCAAGATGGAAAGCTTCAACTGGAAGTCTCTTCTTTCAACAATTTTCAATGGATCCCACATACCAACATTCTCCCCCATAATCCTGAAAATTCGATAACTTCAAAATATCAAAGGTTTGTGCCCCAACATACCTAGGTGAGGGGTAAGTTTGTGGAATGGGACAGGGGTCAGCCTGGGTAAGAAACCGTTTCAGAGAATCGGTGTTGACTCAATGGGCCAAATCCTACTTTGAGAGGAAAGAAAGAAGGGGAGATTTAATGATGGTGTCCTGTCAGTTATCAATGGTTACAAGTTTAAGGCAATTGGCAAAAACTGTGGTTAGGGAGATGGGGGCGAATGTATTTTACAGAACAAGGTGTTTGAAAGGGCCATGGGAGCAGTCAGACTAGAATTTTCAAAAGGGAATTGGATAACTCATAGAAGGATAGACAGCCTACAGTACAGAAAGAGGCCCTTCGGCCCATCGAGTCTGCACTGACCACAATCCCACCCAGGCCCTACCCCCAATCTGTACATACTTTACCCACTAATCCTCTCTAATCTATGCATCTACGGTCAATTTAGCATGGCCAATCAACCTAACCCGCACATCTTTGAACTGTGGGAGGAAACCTGAGCACTCAGAGGGCACCCATAAAGACAGAGAGAATGTGCAAACTCCTCAGATAGTTACCCAAACTGGGAATCAAATTCCAGATCCCTGACACTGTCAGGCAACAGTGCTAACTACTGTGCCACTATGCTGCCTGAGGGATGCCAATTGATGGGCAAGTTGTAGCCATTTTGAATCATTGGTAACAAACTCCTCCCAGACAATGCTGCCATGCTTTAAGAGCTTCAAAGGGATCCAGTTTCCTTCGGATTGTCAACTTTGATTGGGTGTATTCCTGGAGGTCTCACCTCATGACTTCCTGAATGAGTGGCACGGTAGCGCAGTGGTTAGCACTGCTGCCTCACAGCACCAGGTTCAATTCCACCTTGGGTGACTGTGTGGAGTTTGTGCATTCTCCCCGTGTCTGCATGGATTTCCTCTGGGTTCTCCGATTTCCCCCCACAGTCCAAAGGTCATGAATGAAGCCCAATCCATCTCGCAAAACAGCCTCCCATCCATTGAATCTGACTACACTTCCCACTGCTTCAGAAAAGCAGCCAGCATAATTAAGGACCCCAAACACACTCTCTTCCGTCAGGAAAAGGATACAAAAGTCTAAGGTCACGTACCAACTGACTCAAGAACAGCTTCTTCCTTGCTGCTGTCAGACTTTTAAATGGACCTACCTTGCATTAAGTTGATCTTTCCCTACACCCTAGCTATGACTGTAACACTGCGTTCTACAGTCATTTCCTTCTCTATGGGCGGTATGTTTTGTCTGTGAAAAGTGCAAGAAACAATATTTTTCACCGTATGTTAATGCGTGTGACAATAATAATTGAAATCAAATCAAATCAGTCCAAAGACGTGCAGCTTAGATGGATTAGCCGTGCTACATTGCCCTTCAGTGTATCAAGATGTGTCGGTTAGATAGAATAGCCATGGCTGTGTGGGGTTACAAGGATAGGACAGGGTGGAGCAGGGGGGGGGGGGAGACCTGGGTAAGATACTCTGTCAGAGAATTGGTGCAGAATCAGTGGGCCGAATGTCCTCTTCTGCACTGTAGTGATTCTGTGAAGCTGTTTTAAACATTTAAATTCGCAATATACTCATGAAAGTAAATGATAGAATAAACATAAACAGAAAAAGCTGACATTGTCTTTAAGTTAATAGGAATCAACTAACGACACGATAAAGCCCTCCGCTTTAGCTGAACACATATAATCTACCTCTAGGAATTTAATCTCCTGTGGGAATGTGTTCCATAAAATAATTCCTGGTCTTTAACGATAAGTAAACTCCCGAATATTTGTCCAACCTCAGCTCCACCATTCAATCCAGACTGACTGCGTCGCACACTTCAAAGAATGAAGATTAAGTCGAAGCTAAACCCTGTGACATTCAATTCTATTCCCAGCTCTTTTACAAAGAAGTCAATAGATAAAGCATCAGCAATTCAGGAGCATGGAGTCAGAAGACAGGAGACAGTCTCTGGTGTCTAAGTATCGAGTAAGTGAATGGAACATAGATAATAATGACAGAGCGATGCCCCTTATTTCTCCCTCTGCAAATTTCTATGATTCCTTTTTATCCGGTGAGTCCTACTTTCGGAAGAATGCCTCTCAAAGTGGAAACACAGAAAGATCCTCCAGTTTAGATCGGCAATTCGACCAGCAAGAACTGATTAATTGGACAGGAAATCTAAACGTTCACTGGAATGTTGCAGTGATTTATAGGAAAGATATTGATAGATGTATGGTGTACAGTCAGCGCCTGAACTTTGCGATACATTTGTGTGACTAGACCTTCCTTCTCTTGGCTTTTTTGAATTGTTAGATCAGTTGTTCCGAACATTTTGTACGCCATGGCACACCAACATTAGGACACACATCCTATTTTCTCCAACTGAACAACCCAATGACAAAATCTCTGAAACTTCCTTAAGACATGTTGATCCACTGTCCAGCTCGGTTAGCATTGGCTCAAGGAGTTTACAATGAAAGCCCTGTCACCAAATACAATCGCTGAAATCTTGCTGTCACTCAAGCTGGTGGGATCTTAAAGTCCCATCAAGGGTTTTCCAGTTTCTAGACCCGCGGTGGGACTGGTGGTACCTGGGTGGCATAGACCAGTTGGGCCAAAGGGCCAGTTTCCATGACTATGACTATGATTAACTTGCAATACTTGCTGCACTGATAAATGTGTGGATTATATATACCTGGAGGAGAAAAACTATTACATAGATAAGGGGAATGGAATTAGGATCAATGGGGATAGTGAGCAGTTAAGAATTATATCTTCTCATGTTTAAATATTTAAATTGGCAAAAGTTATGCTAATTATTTTGTTACAGTTAAACTGTATTGTTAAGTAAAATTTGTTTCAATAAAAGGCTTCCTAGTGGGTCAATAGATTCACACCTGGGGTGTAACACCTTATGGTTACACGAATGCCAACATCAGAAATGGTTGATGTCTAGGCTAACTTCATCATATACCTTGGAGTTTCTGATCTGGTCTCGAACACACATTAAAAAAAGTGTGTGTTGAAATTGAAAGTAAATGTATCAGAACAAATCACAATTGAAGGTAATACTGGGAGCAGTATCTTACAAAGAACAAAGACAATTACAGCACAGGCCTTTCAGCCCTCCCATGCTGCCTTCTGGGGATCCTATCCCTCTATTCCCATCCTATTTACATGTTTGTCAAGACACCCCTTAAAAGTCACTATCGTATCTACTTCCACAACCTCCCCCGGCAGTGAGTTCCAGGCACCCACCACCGTTTGTGTAAAAAACTTGCCTCATACCTTGCCCTTTAAACCTTGCCCTTCGCACTTTAAACATATGCCCTCCAGTAATTGACTCTTCCACCCTAGGGGAAAGTTTCTGACTACCTGCTCTGTCCATGCCCCTCAATCTTGAAGACTTCTATCAGGGTCACCCCTCAACCTCCATCATTCCAGTGAGACCAAATCAAGTTTCCCCAACCTCTCCTCATAGCTAATGCCCTCCATGCCAGGCAACATCCTGGTAAGTCTTGGCTATACTTTCTCCAAAGCCTCCATGTCTTTCTGGCAGTGTAGCAACCAGAATTGAACACTATATTCCAAGCGCAGCCTAACTAAGGTTCTACAAAGTTGCAACATGACTTGCCAATTTTTAAACTCAATACCCCTTAACCTCCTTTTACTGATAAGATTAGTGTGACACCTGGAAGTGCCTCTGAACAGAGGCTCTGAATCCAGGGTGGGCCAGGTGACGTCTGGGCAACTTGCAATCCCTGCTCCCACTGACAGACATGTCCTACACCTGGAGGAGAGGAACGATTGTATGGATAAGGGGAATGGAACTAAAATAGACTGCTTTTAGAGAGAGCTGGCACACACCCAATGGCAGAATGGCCTCCTATAATTACTATTGTTTGATCCTATAGTCACAATTTTGTCATACATGAATGTCCTCGCCTAACGTGTTCATCCATCACTGTGCTTGAATGTACATGACTGGCTCGTGACTAAGGAGCTAAACATGCCCATTCACTCCAAGTAATTTGGATCAAGACTCCGTTGGAGTGAAGCACTCCTGGTAGGGAAGGTGGGGGGGGGGGGGGGGGAAATGAGGGGGGCAGGGGGGTGGGAGGCTGTGGGCAGGGCAGGGGGAAGGTTAGTGGTCCCGGACACTTCAGTGCCAGACTACTGGCAGAGATCCTCTAGACACATTGGGCCCGATTTTAGCATTGCATAACTTGTTAAAACATTGTTAGCGGTTTCACAGGAACATAATCAAAGACCAGTAGATACAAAGACATGGAAGAAGCGATTCGAACAAAGTGCTTGGTCAAATTTGTAGTGCCTTAAAGTGGAACTGAAATAAAGAGCCAGAGAGATTCAGGGAGGGAATTCCAGAGCGTCAGGGTCCAAGCAGTTGAAGGAAAGACCAGCGATGCTGGAGCAAAGGAAGTGAAGGCTGCACGAAAGGCTTGAAGTGGAGGAAGACGGAGGGCAGGATTTTCCAGGACCCCTGCAGTGTGTTTTGAGGCAGCTGAGGTGGCCCCCCCCACTGGCCAGAGGCAGGACCTTCAGGTCCCACCTTTGTCAACAAGATGTCCCATTGAATGCATCCCCCCCCCCCCCCCCAAACCCCCCACCTTTACTGCCACCCCACGCCCCCCACCTCTCCCCCCACACCCCCCCACCTGGAAAACCCACTGCTGGCTGGATCCTGCTGGTGGGAATGGTGTAAAATTCCAGCCAGATCTGTAGGAGGGTTGAAGGAGTCTGCAATCTATGGAAAGGCATAAACACACAATCTTAAGACATAGGAGCAGCAGTTAGGCCATTCAGCCCATTGAATCTGACCAACCATTCAGTGAGATCATGACCGATCTAACGTGTTCATCCTCAGCTCCACTTATCCTTTTCCCCACAATCTTTGATTCCCTTATTGATTAAAAACCTGCCCATGTTACAACTGAACAAAACCTGGACAGACCAAGCAACACAGATTGCTGAGAGATGTTAATCTGAACTCCAGCGAAACCAGCATAAACTGCGAATGGTCCTTGGATGCTCGATAAATATTGGTCAAGAGTGTCCCGGTACAAAATTGACCATGTTAGAAGTTAACGATAACAAGTTAACAGGAGGATTACAGCTCAGGTGTAATTGACTCCAAAAAGCAAAGATTGCAGTTTGTAGCTCCTGTGTGCACAGAAAACTTGACAAAGTTCACCAATTAGCTTGTACCATCCAATGTCCAGGGAATCAGCTGAATCCCACCACATGCTGCTAAAACAAAGCTCATTCATTTCACATTCCACAAGAAATATTAGGATCCTATTTATTGGTGTGATTAATGCTGGTGGTCACATCCTTAATCAAGGCAGTACTGCAAAGCTTAAGAACCTATGAATAGACACTTGAATAATGTGGGTGGTATGGCGGCACAGCGGTTAGTACTGCTTCCCCACAGCTCCAGGGACCTGGGTTCGATTCCCAGCTTGGGTCACTGTCTGTGATCTCCCTTGTGTCTGTGTAGATTTCCTTCCCCACTCCAAAGATGTGGGGGTTAGGTTAATTGGCCATGATAAATTGTCCCATAGTGTCCTGGGATTAGCAGGATAAATGTGCGGGGTTGTGGGGATAGGATTGTTATTGGTGCAGACTCGATGGGCTGAAAGGCCTCCTTCTATGATAAGGAATGTATAGAAGGAACCTTTCAATGACAGTGATTTACACAACTGTTCATTTGACAAAGTTCTGATCAAAGGTCACAGAACTGAAATGTTATCCGCATTTCCCTTCACGCAGATGCTCCCAGGCGTGCTGTCTATTTTCAACATTTTCTGTTTTTATTTCAGATATCCAGAATTTGCAGGATTTTGCTTTTGTACATACATTCAATGTATTGAATGGGCAACACAGTGGCACAGTGATTAGCACTGCTGCCTCATAGCACCAGGGACCCAGGTTCGATTCCCAGCCTGGGTCACTGTCTATGTGGAGTTTGCATGTTCTCCCCGTGTCTGCGTGGGTTTCCTCCAGATGCTCCGGTTTTCTCCCACAGACTGAAAGAGTGTTGGTTAGGTGCATTGACCCGAATAGGTGCCGGAGTGTGGCGATTAGGGGAATTTCACAGTTGCTTCATTGCAGTGTTAATGTAAACATTACCTGTAACTAATAAATGTATTTTACTTTATTTTACTGTATTGACAGGAGAATAACGAGCTGTCTTTCTACCTGCTGAGATACAATCCAATCAGTGGCTGCTGTTTCTGAACACATTTGTCATCATGTGGATGGGTCTTCATTTCTCACTTTGAGAAGTCTAAAAGCCAAAGGATTGTCCATTGAAAGATGCATGTTTAATTTGAGGAGAGGCTGGTGTTGCTGTCCTTAGAGCAGAGAAGGCTGAGTGGCTATAGTTAAAAAAGCCCACTAAGGTCTTTACTTTCTCAGGAGACATAAAAAAATTGGCATGTCCACTACAACTCTAATCAACTTCTCCAGATGCACCATAGAAAGCATTTTTTTTTGGTTGTATCACAGCTTGGTATGGGGTCCTGCTCTGCCCAAGACCGCAAGGAACTACAAAAGGTCGTGAATGTAGCCCAATCCATCACGCAAACCAGCCTCCCATCTATTGACTCTGTCAACACCTTAAAAAAGCACATAGCATAATCAAGGACTCCATGCACACTGGGCATTCTCTCTTCCACCTTCTTCCATTGGGAAAATGATACAAAATTCTGTGATTATGTCCCAACCGACTCAAAAACAGTTTCTTCTCTGCTGCCATCAGACTTTTGAATGGACTTATCACACATTAAGTTGATCTTTTTTCTACAACTGAGCTATGATTGTAACACTTTTTCTGCACTCTCATTTCCTTCACCATGAACGGTATGCTTTGTCTGTATAGTGTGCAAGAAACAATATTTGTCACTGTATACTCATACATGTGACAATAATAAATCAAATCAAAATCCAATCAAATCAAATATGATCAATGTGTAAAAAATTATGAGGGGCATGAATAGGAAGTGTAGGAAGGAACCTGTTCCTTTAATATAGGGATCAATAACCAGAGGCATAGATTGAAGGTAAAGAAGAGGAAATTTACAGGGGATTAATCCTTTTCACCCAGAGGGTGGTGGGAATCTGGGATTCACTGCCTGAAAGGGCAATAGGGGGCAGGAAACTTCACCACATTTAAGAAGCATTTAGAAAAGCATTTGAAACACCATAGCTTACAGGGCTATGGACCAAATGCTGGAAAATGGGATCAGAGTAGGTGTTTGATGGCTAGCATGGACACGGCAGGCTGAAGGGCCTCTTTTTCTGCTGTAAAATAGAAGTAGATGTCCAAGCCTGAAATTCCTAAGGTCCCCAATTCACCAGACCGATCGCACCTGCCTGATCAGCTTTGTGTGTAATTCACACTCTGTCCCTGCCCATGCCTCAACTCATCTGCTGCTAGCACAGCCATCCTTGTCCCTCCAGACCTGGCTATTCTAAAATGTTTTCCTGGCTGGTCTCCCGTCTCCAACCCGCAATAAAATTCACCCATCTAAACTTTGCTGACCAAATTCTAACTCCCCGCCAAGTCCCGTTCACCCAACATCTATGCAGTAATTTACTTACATTGGCTTTAATCTTCCCTTTGTCTGTAACTTCTGTTTATCCTGCGAGCTTTCTTCTCCCCTCGTTTTGTACTTCTCATGTTTCTCAGATTTAATTCACTCCACCGTGTGGATACCTCTCGCCTCCTCGATCCTGAGCTCCAGAATTACCTCCCAAAATATCTCCAGCTCTCTATCTCGCCTTCGTCCTCGAAGACACACGATCAAACCTATTCTTTGAGCAAACTATTGGTGTATTTTAATAATATCCCCTCACAGGACTCTGTAAAATACGGTTTGCTCATGATGCTGCACAGCGGCCTTGGAGTTATGTAAATGTAAGTAGTTGTTGTATATAAATGCAAGTTGAACAGAGTCATAGAATCGTACAGTGCTGAAAAGGCCCTTCAGCCCATCAAGTCGACACTGACAATAACTATCACTAAAGTCGCGTTAATCCCATTTTCCAGCACTTGTCTCATATCCTGAATATTAGGATATTTCAAGTTCCCATCCAAGTAATTTGTAAAGGTTTAAGGTTTCTGGCCTCAACTACTTTCCCAGGTAGAGCATTCCAGATTCCCACCATCCTCTAAATGGTTTTTGTTTCTCAAGTCCCCTCTGAATCTCTTGCTCCTTACCCTAAAACTACACCCCGTCATGAATAACCCTTTAACCATTCACCCTGTCCAAACCCCTCAATCTTATAAACCTCAATCATGTCCCCCCTCCGCCTTCTCTGCTCTAAAGAAAGCAATCCCAGTCTGTCCAGTCTCTCCTTATAGCTCCATCCCAGGCAACGTCCCAGTAAATTTCTTCTGTACCCCCTCCAGTGTAATCACATCCTTCCTGTAATAAAGTGATCAGAACTGCACACACTACTCCAGCTGCAGCCTAATCAACATTCTGTTCAGCTCCAATATAACCTCCCTGCACTTTTACTCCATGTCACAACTGATAAAAGCAAGTGTTCCACGTAACTTCTTAACCACCCTGTTTACCGGCTCTGCTCAGGGATTTGTGAATTAATACCCCAAGATCCATCTGTTCCTCTGATCTTCCTAATGTCTTGCCATTCATTAAATACACCCTTGTCTCGTTGCTTCTTGCAAAGTGCATCACTTCACTCTTATCAGGGTTAAATGCCACTGCTCTGCCCATCTGACCAACCCCGCTATATCTTCCTGTTAGATTGTGATGAAGGGTGTCATAGTCTGCAGGAAGACTTAGACAGGTTGCAGAGCTGGGCCGAGAGGTGGCGGATGGAGTTTAATGCGGAGAAGTGTGAGGTAATTCACTTTGGTAGGAATAACAGATGTGTCGAGTACAGGGCTAACGGGAGGACTTTGAATAGTGTGGATGAACAGAGGGATCTAGGTGTATGTGTACATAGATCCCTGAAAGTTGGGAGTCAAGTAGATAAGGTTGTTAAGAAGGCATACGGTGTCTTGGCGTTTATTGGTAGGGGGATTGAATTTAGGAGTCGCAGCGTCATGTTGCAACTGTACACAACTCTGGTGCGGCCGCACTTGGAGTACTGTGTGCAGTTCTGGTCCCCACATTACAGGAAGGACGTAGAGGATTTCGAGAGGGTGCAGAGGAGGTTTACCAGGATGTTGCCTGGTATGGAGGGGAGGTCCTATGGAGGAGAGGCTGAGGGATTTTGGGTTGTTTTTGCTGGAAAGAAGGAGGCTAAGAGGGGATCTTATTGAAACATATAAGATGATTAGAGGTTTAGATAGGATGGATAATGATAGCCTTTTTCCTCGGTTGGAGAAATCTAGCACGAAGGGGCATGGCTTTAAATTAAGGGGTGGTAGTTATAGGACGAATATCAGGGGTAGGTTCTTTACCCAGAGGGTGGTGAGGGATTGGAATGCCCTGCCTGCTGCAGTTATAAATGCGCCTAGTTTGGGGGCATTTAAGAGATCCGTGGATAGGTTTATGGACAAAAAGGGATTGGTTTAGGTTAGTGGGTCATTGTTTTTGTAACTGGTCGGCGCAACATCGTGGGCCGAAGGGCCTGTTCTGCGCTGTAATGTTCTATGTTCTATGTAACCTCTGACCATCTTCTTTACTATTAACCATCTTACCAATCTTGGTGTCATCTGCAAACTTGCTTATCATTCTCCCGCATTGTCATCCACATCATTTATGTATATAACCAACAAAAAGGGTCCCAGCACTGAACCTTGTGGTATCTAAATGTAAGTTTTTGTTATTGAGGACAAGGTTATTTGCATAAAAGAGGAAGGAACCAATGGACTGCACTCCATCAGATGGAAGGCCAGAATCAGAGACCATGATGGCTTTATTCATCATTCCTCCTGCCACCCATCCTGCATCCTCCCTATGTGAGATTTCCAATTAATAAAGAATTAAAGGTAGCCTCTATAGTGTGGATCACTGTAGTTCAGAAGCTGGATTGAAATCACCACACTTAGTTTACATCATGACCCCCAGCAACGCCCTCACGCTCCCCAAAAACTCCCCCCCCCCCCCCATCCCTTCTCCCATTTCCCCAAATATCTCCACCCCTGAAAGTACTCAGTGGTGGGCAGGTCCACAAAATCGATTTGATTTAATATTGACACATGTATTGGGATACCGTGAAAAGTATTGTTTCTTTTGCACAAGACAGACAAAGCATACCGCTCATAGAGTACATAGGGGAAAAAAGGAAAGGAGAGAGTGAAGAATATAGTTAGAGTGCAGAGAAAGGTCAACTTAATATGTGATAGGACCATTCAAAAGTCTGACAGCAGCAGGAAGCTGTTCTTGAGTCGGTCGGTGACCTTAGACTTATGTATCTTTTTCCCGATTGAAGGAGGTGGAAGGGAGAATGTCCAGGGTGCATGAGGTCTTTAATTATGCTGGCTGCTTTTCCAAAAAGTCATGTTGCCCATTCTTACCTTTAGGAAAACTGGCCCCCATTTATCAAGCAGCAGGAATGGGCTGAAGCAGAGATTCTGCCTATCGGCTAAACAGGCTCATTATCGAACTTCCTCTTGAGATACCTGAGGTTATCGGTGCCTCAGGAATTCCCCTGAGGAAACGGGAATTTCCTGTGCCACTTGTACCACACAGTAAGCCATGCTGGGTTGGCCACAATCCCCTGGGGGTTTCTCTCTTTCTCAGGCATTTAGCCCCCGATCAATGGTCTCAGTACCTGGAAGTGGGCGTTACAGGCTGACAGCCCCTCCCCTCCCTTTACCCCAATCCCCCCCCCCCATCACCAGCCTTTCCCATGAACCCCAACCTACCTACATTAAGCTGAATACAGGAATCTAATTGAGGGGTATGAGATGATAAAAGGTATTGATAAAGTTAAAGTAGACAGGATGTTTCTTTGTGTGGGGCAATCTATTAAATGGTGGAGCAGGCTCGAGAGGCTGAATTGCCCAATCCTGTTCCTCGTCCTTATGTTACTAATTTCTTAAAGAAAACATTGATTTAAGTGTTCAGCACTGATTCATCTCCAGGCTTTCTAATGGGTGCACCAGAAGAGTCAAAGACTGAATTCACTGTTTTATATGCACAGCTGTAAGTGCAACTAATCCATCACTAGATTTGCAGATGTAAGTACTTTAAGTGGTGGTGGTAATGTGTTTGCCTTTAGCCACTCAGTGCTACACTGGAAGCCTCCAAAAAGGAAGTCATTCTTTGGTTAAATGCAAGAACAAAGATCGTTCCAAACAAATATGCCTCCTCTTGAGGCCAAAATGACTTACATTTATATAGCACCTTTCATGACCTCAGAACATCCCAAGGGACTTTATAGCTAATGAAGTATTTTTGAAGTATAGTCTCTGCTGTAATGTAGGAAACATTTAAGGTGATGTAGGTGATGGCGCAGTGGTATTGTCGCTGGACTTGTAATCCAGAGATCTCGAGTAATACACTGGGGGCCTGGGTTTGAATCCCACCACAGCAGAAAGTGAAATTTGAATTCAATAAAAGTCAGGAATTTAGAATCTACTGATGACCATGGTCCGAAAAAGCCTTCTGGTTCACTAATGTCCTTTAGGGAAGGAAATCGACTGTCCTTGCTGGTCTGGCCTTTATGTGACTCCAGAGTCACAGCAACATGGTTGACTCTCAAATGCCCTCAGACAATTAGGGATGGGTAATAAATGCTGGCCAACCAGCAATGCCATGTCCCACAATTGAATTAAAAAATGCAGCGGCCAATTTGCATACAAACAATTTGATAACCTACTTTTCAGTTTTGATTTAAAGATGATCTTATTGAATGGTGGAGAGATAGTGGCACAGTGGCATTGTCACTGGGCCAGTAATCCAGAGACCCTGGGAAATACACTGGGGACCCAGTTTAAAATCCCAACATAGCAGATGGTGAAATTTGAAATCAATAAAAATCTGGAATTAAGAATCTACTGATGACCATGAAACCATTGCTGATTCTCATTAAAAACTCATGTGTTTCACTCATGTCCTTTAGGGAAGGAAATCTGCTGTCTTTACCTGGACAGGCCCACGTGTGGCCCCAGAGCCACAGCAATGAAGTTGACTCTCATGATACCCTCTGAAATGGCCTAACCATTGCTGATCCAAAGGTCCAAATAGACTCTTGGTGCTTATACATTATCTTAATGACGAGATCTGTCAAATTGAATTTCAAATCTGGAACACCAATCATCTCACCACTACCAATCGCACGCCCCACTGCTCCTTCCCAAAAAAGCTGTGGGTTGGGGGTCAACTGAAGTCATTAAAACTATGACTGATAAATGTTTGTAGAAGATTGAGACAGTTAGGAAACAGACCTGATGTGAAGTTGCCGGTTTTGGACTGGGATGGACGCAGTAAGAAGTGACAACACCAAGTTAAAGTCCAACAGGTTGATTTGGTAGCATGAGCTTTTGGAGTGCTGCTCCTTCATCAGGTGAGTGCAGGATTTGTTTCACCACCAGGGCCTATATAAACACAAACCCAATTACAAGATAATGGTTGGAATGTGAGACTTCACAGGTAATCAAGTCTTTACAGGTGCAGACAATGTGAGCGGAGAAAGGTTTAAGTACACGTTAAAAAGGTGTGAATTGTCTCAAATCAGAACAGTTAGTGAGATTTTGCGAGCCCAAGCAAGTCATAGGGGTTAGAGATAGTGTGGCATGAACCCAAGAACCTGGTTGAGGCCGTCCTCATGTGTGTGGAACTTGGCTATCAGTTTCTGTCTGGCGATTCTGTGCTGTCATGTGTCTTGAAGGCCTCCTGGAGAACGCTTATCCAAAGGTGAGAGGCTGTATGCTCGTGACTGCTGAAGTGTTCCTCGACAGGAAGGGAACACTCCTGCCTGATGATGGTATCCATTCATCCATTGTTGTAGTGTCTGCATGGTGTCACCGATGTACCATGCCTCGGGGCATCCTTTCCTGATATAGATCAATGGTGATCTGATCAAAAGTTGGGACAGGCTGGAGCGGCTGAATGGCCATTTCCATTTTGCTATGTTTCCAAGAGTTATGCACAGCAATAACTTTTATTTTCCAGTTTCCTTCAAGAATATTGTTTGGATTGGTAAAGGGAGAACAATAATGGAAAATATTATAGATAAGAAATATCTGATTGACAGCATTGAGTCAAAATTGATTTTTTTCATTAGGGACTCGCGCTGACAAAACGCTACAGGTGAATGATGGAGCACCTTCAACTTATCATCTTTTGCTGGGTATTCACTTTCCTTATGCGGCTAAACAAACCACTAAATCTTACCGTTGGCTTCAATTTATTTTGAAAATACAATGTGTGATCTCAAAGTTTGGGAGGCAACTAACACAAGAGGAAACATTACTGTTGCCAACTTTTCGTGTGTGAATTCTCACTTCACCAAGTGGTCACATCACTATTCAGATTCTCAGAAAAGCTCAAATCATTCGTGGGACATGGGCGTCACTGTCTGGCCAACATTTATTGCCCACCTATAGCTGCCCTCGGGCAGCTGATAGTCAACCACATTTCAATAAATTAACACACACAATATCACTCACTGCGGCAGATTCAATGAATTGAAGAGTCCAAATACAGGATTCCTTACTGAAGGAAATTCCAACCCCATTTGACTGATGTAAGTCCAAAATCTGTGGTGATTGAGTGATAATTTGGAATATTGAAGACCAGCCTCACTTCATCATTAGCCTAGACTTTATGGACGGAATTTTCCCAACCCACTTGCCAGGGAATCATTAGCGGGCAGGTGGGCCGGACCATGAGAAGTAAGGCTTACATTAACACTGCAATGAAGTTACTATGAAATTCCCTAGTTGCCACACTCCGGCGCCTGTTTGGGCCAATGTGCCCTAACCAGCACGTCTTTCAGAATGTGGGAGGAAACCGGAGCACCCGGAGGAAACCCACGCAGATAGTGAGTATTGTGTGTTGTTGACGCTATTGTTGTGAGGTCTATTGACCTCAGGTGGGATTTTTCCAGTTTCGTGGCGAGCGTAGCTGGAAAATCCCATCCATCAGAGCCATCGGGAGGTGTGGAGGGGGTGGGGGCACAGTAGCACAGCGGTTAGCACTGCTGCTTCACAGAATCAGGGACCCAGGTTCAATTCCCGGCTTGGGTCACTGTCTGTGTGGAGTTTGCATGTTGTCTGCGTGGGTTTCCTCCGGGTGCTCCGGTTTCCTCCCACATTCTGAAAGACGTGCTGGTTAGGTGCATTGGCCCAAACCGGCGCCGGACTGTGGCAACTAGGGAATTTCATAGTAACTTCACTGCAGTGTTAATGTAAGCCTTGCTTCTCACTAATAATTAAACTTTGACTTTTAACAAATCTGACTTTCAAAGTCAGCAATAAATGCTTAGCCAATGACGCCCACATTCCAAACATCAATGAAGAAAAAGTGAAACCGTTCTCAATGAGGATCATTTTGAAATACTCGACAATACACATTGCGGGCCTGGGATGTTTAAATGTGGGGGCCTTTCTACTAAATCCATTCCAATTAGCTCAAAATTGACCAAACTCATGCAAAAGATCGTGGAATTTCAGGTTCAAATTCCACCCAGTGTAAATCCAGATTCTGTCACAGTTTGACAGCATCTGTGGAGAGAAAATAGAGGCAACTTTTCCAGCCAGGAAACGTCTGACCCCTTCATCAGAGCTGAAGATAAGGAAAACTGGGCATTTATACTGTGTGGGGGAGGAGTCTGTGGGCAGGGCTGTAACTGACAGTAATGGCACAGGCAAAAAGATAAAGAGAATGTCAATGGTGATGATAAAAGCTGAGAATGGTGCTAAGAGCATCCACAAAGAGATTGTGACATCGCCCGCCTCTATTTCTCTGCCTTCTCTCACCCACTCTAACCCGTTCTGTCTCCTTCTGATCTTGCTGCTCTCCGTTCTCTCTCTCAGGTTCAACCCTGACATTGTCATCGGACCCGTCGTGGAGGGTGACGCTGTGGTTGTCTGGCATGCTGCCCATCACCTCTCGGGGGCTGAGTGCCAACTCTCGGACCCTTTCCCCCCCCCTACCTTCCCCTGGACCATGATTCCACCAGCGAACATCAAGCCGCTGTCTGCAGGATTCACAGGTGCTGTCAGACCTGCTGAGCATCTCCAACATCTTCTGTTCTTATTTCAGGTTCCAGCAGCCACAGAATTTTACTCTGGTTGATTCCGACCATTGTTTTGCTGGTTTAAATGTCCCATTAGCTGCCAACCCAACCCCCAAAACTCGATATGTCTCAAGATTGAACTCATCACCATGGGTGAGTTTTCAATTACTGCACCCCATTTCAGCTTTTCAAGAGGTTCTCACAGGATTAAAGGCTTTTTTTTAGATGCAAAAATTCAAATCTATTACATACTATTTATTTAATTTACTGAGGGACTGATGGCTGTAACAATGCAATGAGTAGTCTGTATTGTAGAGTTATTTGAAGTCTTTTGCTGTTATCTGTGTCGAGCAAACTGACAGGCAGTGGACAAGACATGCTGATAAAAATACTGACTTTTTGTGATAAACACATTTCCAGCTGCATTAATTAAACTGCAGCGAGTTCCCACTCAAATATATATCAAGGAATATTATGTAAAGTAATGTTATTTTAAATTCTAAAACACTGTTCGATTGTGCTCATTCATGGGAGACTTCACATTTGCAATTTAATTTGAATGGATACCAAAGTCACGCAAAGTGGAAACTCTTGTTAAAGATGTACGCTCGCTCGTTCAACATGGAAGCCATGAGAAAGTTAAGGCAGATCAGGAGGTTATTTATTAGTCCATCATGTCTGTGCTGGACATAAAAGTTCTTTATGCCCAGCATAAGTTCCAATCAGTCTAACACCTCACCTGAATAGCAGGCACTTTTAGCAATACAACATTCCTGCAACACTACACAGACTGTTGGACTAAGGTATTGGTTATTTGGTTCACTGGCCAATAAAACAAGCACCTAGTTACTAGATTTAAATATAGTCACCCCCAAGTTAGTGATCTCTCTGAAAGTAAATAGACATTTCCCTTCCATTCTATCCAAGCCCTCGCACAATTCTGTACATCTCAATCAAATCTCCCCTCAGCCTTTCCTGTTCCCAGGGGAACGATCCCAGCCTATCCAATCTTTCCTCATCACAATTCTCCAGTTCTGGCAACATCCTCACCAATCTCCTCTGCACCCTCTCTAATGCGCAATTACATCCTTTCTATAATGAGGTGATCAGAACTGTGCACAACACTGAAGTCCTGGCCTAACTATTGTAGTTCCAGCCTAATCTCCCTGCTCGGTGCTTGGCTAAACATAAGAACATAAGAAATAGGAGCAGGAGTAGGCCATCTAGCCCCTCGAGCCTGCCCCGCCATTCAATAAGATCATGGCTGATCCGATAGTGGTTCAGTTCCACTTACCCGCCTGCTCCCCATAACCCTTAATTCCCTTATTAGTCAAAAATCTATCTATCTGTGACTTAAACACATTTAACGAGGTAGCCTCCACTGCTTCAATGGGCAGAGAATTCCAAAGATTCACTACCCTCTGGGAGAAGAAGTTCCTCCTCAACTCTGTTCTAAATTGACTCCCCCTTATTTTGAGACTGCTCCCTCTAGTTTTTGTTTCCATTCTAATTGAAAATAATCTCTCTGCTTCTACCCTGCCTAGCCCCTTCATTATCTTATATGTCTCTCCATGTCCTAATGAAATAAATAATTCTGTATGCCCTTTTAACCACCTTATGAATCTGCTCTGCTCCCTTCTGTGGACATTCATTCCAAGCTCTCTCACTTCCTCTCCACCATTGAGTACTCTCCCATTTATTGTGTAATCATTTGCTCTGTCTGACTTCCCCGGATGTATCATTTCACACTTCTCTGGGTTGAATTCCATTTGCCACTTTGTGCCCAGCTGACCAGACAGAGATAGAAAGGTTCTTGATTAATAAGGGGATCAGGGGTTAGAACATAGAAGCCTACAGTGCAGAAACAGGCCCATCGAGTCTGCACCGATCACAATCCCACCCAGGCCCTATCCCCATATCCCTATTTACCCGCTAATCCCTCTAACCTCCACATCCCTGGACACTAAGGGGCAATTTTAGCATGGTCAATCAACCTAACCTGCACATCTTTGGACTGTGGGAGGAAACCAGAGCACCCGGAGGAAACCCACACAGACACGAGGAGAATGTGCAAACTCCACACAGACAGTGACCCGAGCCGGGAATCGAACCCAGGTTCCTGGAGCTGTGAAGCAGCAGTGCTAACCGCTGTGCTACCGTGCCGCCCGTCGACACATATTCACATTCACATATAAAGAGGAAAGGGTTATGGGGAAAAGGCAGGAGAATGGGGATGAGAAACATACCAGCCATAATTGAATGGCAGAGCAGACTTGATTGGCTGAGTGGCCTAATTCTGCTCCTAGGTCATGTGATCTTATGGTCTTATGAAGATTCATTGACCTGGATTTGGTGGGTCAGCAGTGTTTGGACGGCACTCTCTAATCACACAGCTACAGTTACCTGCTAACATTTTATTGTCACACTCTGATCATCAGGATTCAGAGATAGCATGCCTCTCTCTCGAGCAGATCTGGGATCTGGTATGATCAGGGAAAGCAAATGTAGATCTCCTTGCTCCAATCGGATTTAAAGAAGGAAGAAGCAGATCCTAAATCGTGTATAAGAGATTCACATATAGAGAGGAAAGGAAGATAGGATTAAGAGAGGGAGACAGAGATTGGAGAGTCAGAGAGCAAAAAGAAAAGAAATAGATCTCCACAACTCTGAAGGAATGAACCTCCACACTTATAAAATTAATGTTCAGTTCGAGAGTTTGTTTTGCACTAATGAAATTTATCACGGCATTATTCAAATTGACTTACACTTGAATAGATAAGCCCTGACTTGCCCTGATGTATTTAATGGGTAGTTAGTACCATCTGCTTCATCCCATTCATGTTTTTGACAGTTGGGTCCCCCACTGAGATATTGATATCGCAAAATCTGTGCAGTAGAAAGGTAATTCTAATGGAAACATCCTGATTTGCATGTTTAATTAAAACGTGTCCAGATGGCTGAAGTTGTCCTCTGATTTATTCCTGAATAACAGCGAGCCTCTGTTATTCCTACCTTAAAATCTGGCCCAATATGTTGGAGAGGTATATTGTGTTTGCAGTGTCTTGATGAATGGGATAAAATTCTTAGCTGTAATCTTTACTGCCAGAAACCGCCTCCTATTGTAAGGATTCAATTCTATTGTTTTTCTAAAGCCATTAGCCACACCAAGTGGTAGAAAATCTGTATTGCATTCTTTGTTTTGTTGCAATCAGCAGTGGTTAAGAACTTTGTCTCTGTTATCCCTTTCAGGATAACATAGCAGAGTAAGGGTCACGTGGCCTGGAGGAATACTTCGGACTCAGAGTGGGAAAGTGTAACTTTCATAAACACTCTCATAAACTTATATTGATTTTAAAAGCCCCCTAACTTCATTGACAAGTGTTCATCTTGCAAGAACTTTAGAAACATATGCAGCAGTAAGCTTCATGGCTCCTTATCCTGCCCCACCATATAACAAAATGATCGACAAAATTTCACCCAACTCCCTTTTTCCACCTGATCTATTTAGTTCCCTTATTGTCCGAACGTCTGTCAATCTTAGCCTTAAATCTACTCACCAATTGAGTCAATTTTTTTGGGTGAGAAAATTCTTCAGCCTTAGAACAAACAAAGTTTTCTTCTTTTCAATCCTAAATGATGCATCCCTCATCTTGAGTCGATGATCCCTTAGTTCAGGGAAACCATCCTCGGCCTCTGCTCTGTCAAGCACTCTAAGATTTTTACATGCTTCAAAAAAAAGCCATCTTGGATCCCCTTGGAGAAGCAGATTGCCATTCAGTGTCATTGCCTAGCCTGACTTTGCGAGACGTGATCTGTTTGCATTCATCACATTAGCAGATAAATCTTCAGGTTGTTGTTCCACACAGCATGAGTTACTGGAGGGAAGCAGCATCCATAGAATTCTATCTCAGCGAGATCGATGTAATCAAGGGAGAATTGAGAGAGAGAAGTGGCAAAATAAAACAAAATAAATTTTTTCCCTTTGAAGATTTTCACCCAGGCCACACAACTCTTCCATTTGACAGGATTACATAAAGGAAAAAGAATCTAATGTAGTACATAGAACATAGAACATTACAGCGCAGAACAGGCCCTTTGGCCGATGATGTTGCGCCGACCAGTTACAAAAACAATGACCCACTAGCCTATACCAATCCCTTTTCGTCCATAAACCTATCTACAGATCTCTTAAACGCCCCCAAACTAGGCGCATTTACAACTGCAGCAGGCAGGGCATTCCAATCCCTCACCACCCTCTGGGTAAAGAACTAACCCCTGACATCCGTCCTGTAGCTACCCCCCCTTAATTTAAAGCCATGCCCCCTCGTGCTAGCTTTCTCCATCCGAGGAAAAAGGCTATCACTGTCCACCCTATCTAAACCTCTAATCATCTTAGAGGTTTAGAGAGGGTGGACAGTGATAGCCTTTTTCCTCTTTTGTAACCTTTTGTGTCTTTTGTAACCATAGACTCACATTCCAGCCATTTTTAATGTACGTTTTGACGTATAGAGTGGGTTTTTTTTTTCAATCGCATTCACTCCAATGTTGGAAAATCCCACTCAAGGTCAATGGACCTTTGCATGGTTTGTTCCCATCCGATATGCTTCCTGTGGGGGGTGCGTTGGGAAAACCCTACCCATAATCTCTGTAGTAATATTGAAACTGTGACAATCAATTTGATTGCATTAAGTTCCAATAAACAACGATGTGCTAGTTACCAGATAATCTGGGTTCTTTTAGCTTCTTATTCAGGGCTAATTATTAGCCAGAGAACCAATGAATAAGCCCAACTTCCAATCATGGCCATGGGACCTTTTCTGCCCACCTGATTGGGCAGATGAGGTCAAAGGTCAACATTATACCCAAAGGCTGTCATATCCAACAGCGTTGCACTCCCTGAGCATGCTCTGGAGTGTCGGCATAGATTTTATGTTAAATTCCCTAGGGTCCAAGTTGAATTCAAATCTATCCAACTCAGAGATGACACTGCTACCACTATAACAAGAAGTTGTGCATGGGAGATCTAATGAAGACACAATAATGTTAGCCCATCCCATTCTGTCACGGGATAGCATGGGAGAGATCCACAATTCAACAGAGGTAAGAGGATTAAACAGGGTGTCCTTTTAAAATGTCAAAATATGTATTGATGCCACTCTTCAGACAGAAGACTGTGTTTCAAGACATATTACAGTTCAAAATCAATGGTTTCTTATGTCTGACCCTTGATATGTAGCATATTTTATCTGTCCCAGAGGGTTATCCCGAAAGGCTACATTCACAATTCCACTTAAGTCGGACAGCTCAGTGAGTTATCTTCCCTTTGAACTCATAAAAGAGCCAAGAAGCTCTTCAAACTGAAAGAAAAAGCCTCCAGATTTTCACACAGCTCAGCAATCATGACCCCTGTTCCAGTTCATCAACTTTCTGTTTGATGTCTTTAAATAAGGACTGAAACTTTTTTATATTTATTTACTTGAGTTAAGAAAAGATTAAGTGAGAATTCCAGTTCCTATTAAGTTGGAAAGATTCAATAGTCTCCCAGATCCAGAGGGATGTGGGCCATTAGTGGGCAACTGGGTCTAGCTTAGGGATTATAAAAAGGGATGGCATAGACAAGGCAAAGGGATGGCATAGACAAGGCAAAGGGATGGCATAGACAAGGCAAAGGGATGGCATAGACAAGGCAAAGGGATGGCATAGACAAGTTGGGCCAATGCCCTGCTGTGAACCTCTATGACTCTACCTTTTTGTCTCTCTTTATCAATGTCATTTGAAGAAAGTGTTCTGTACCTGGTGGTACCAATATGGTGTATCTTAATTCATTCTTTCCAAGGGATGTGGTGTCGCTGGCAAGGTCAACATTGTTACCTATCCTTAATTAACCTGGGATTGAGTTCTTGTGCAGTCATTTCAGAGGGCAGTTGAGAGTCAACCGCATCGCTGTGGTTCTGGAGTCACACGTAGGCCAGACCAGGTAAGGATGGCCAATTTCCTTCCCAAAAGGACATTAGTTAAGCAGAAGGGTTTTTACAGCAGTGAACATTAATTGAAATATAAGTTCCACTAGTTGTCATGGTGCAATTTGGGGCCTGGGCCTCTGCGTTACCCTGTACCACACCAGGGAGGGAGTGATGACCACTGCAGCAGTTCCCAGACCCAGAAGGCAGAACCGCAGAAGAAGCTGGTGAGTGGGGTGGGCTCACCGGGATTGGTCAGGCTGGCGCTGGCCAGTTGTGGTGAAGGTGGCAGGGGTGGAGTAGCGAGGCTGCCAGAGGCTGAGGGTTCTGATCAGCAGAGACAGACGTCCTGACTTGCTGCCAGGTTTTACCTGGTGTCCTTGCTACAAGACATCAGGAACCAGCCCTTAAGTGCCGGAAGATTGGAAAGCGGCTAATGTTACGCCATTGTTTAAGAAGGGTGCCAGGCAAAAGGCAGGGAATTATAGGCCGATTAGTTTAACGTCTGTTGTAGGTAAAACGTTAGAATCCGTCATCAAGGAGGAAGTAGCCAGGCACCTTGAGGGGAATTGCTTGATAGAGCAGACGCAGCACGGTTTCGTTAAAGGGAAGTCGTGTCTGACAAATTTATTCGCATTCTATGAGGATGTGTCTAGGGCGGTGGATAGAGGAGAGCCGGTGGATGTGGTCTTTCTTGATTTTCAGAAGACGTTTGACAAAGTACCTCACAAGAGGTTATTGCAGAAGGTCAGGAGACATGGAGTTGGGGGTAGGGTGTTAGCGTGGATAGAGGATTGGTTGTCAAATAGGAGGCAGAGAGTGGGGGTCAATGGGTGCTATTCGGATTGGTGGATGGTGACTAGTGGAGTGCCCCAGGGGTCGGTGCTGGGGCCTCAGCTATTTACCATTTGTATAGATGATCTGGAGGAGGGAACCAAGTGTAGGGTGTCGAAATTTGCTGATGACACCAAGATTGGTGGAACAGCAAATTGTCCGGAGGGTGTGGAGAGTCTACAGAAGGATCTAGATAGGCTGGGTGAATGGGCCAGGAAATGGCAAATGAAATTTAATGTTGGCAAGTGTGAGGTGGTCCACTTTGGTAGGAAGAATGGTAGGAAGGATTATTACTTACGTGGCGAAAAACTGCAGCAAGCGACGGTGCAGGGGGACCTCGGGGTCCTTGTGCATGAGTCGCAAAAACCCAGCTTGCAGGTGCAGCAGGTGGTCAGGAAGACGAATGGGATGCTGGCCTTCATAGCGAGGGGGATTGAATATAAAAGTAGGGAGGTCTTGCTGCGGCTGTATAGGGCATTGGTGAGGCCGCAGCTAGAGTACTGTGTGCAGTTTTGGGCACCGTACTTACGCAAGGATATTTTGGCCTTGGAGGGAGTGCAGAGGAGGTTTACTAGGCTGATACCAGAGTTGAGGGGGTTGAGCTATGAGGAGAGGCTGAATAAACTAGGCTTGTACTTGTTAGAATTTAGAAGAATATGGGGAGATCTCATTGAGACGTTTAAGATGATGAATGGGATGGATAGGATAGAGGTGGAGAGACTCTTCCTGCTGAGAAAGGATAGTAGGACCAGGGGGCACAGCCTCAAGATAAAGGGGGGGCGGTTTAGAACAGAGTTGAGGAGGAACTTCTTCACTCAAAGGGTGGTGAATCTCTGGAATTCTCTGCCCGTTGAAGTGGTGGAGGCTGCCTCGCTAAATATTTTTAAGACACGGGTTGATGGGTTTTTGATAAGAGAGGGGATTAAGGGTTATGGGGAGAGGGCGGGAAGGTGGAGCTGAGTCACGACAGATCAGCCATGATCTTATTGAATGGCGGGGCAGGCTCGAAGGGCTCGATGGCCTACTCCTGCTCCTATTTCTTATGTTCTTATGTTTTTATGTCCAATGGGTCAACAACAAGCATAATGTGTCCCGCCATCTCACTGGATTCTAGATTGCCCTCACCTGCCCATCCATTCCCAGGGCGTGTAGAATTACAGTCTCTGTTACACTCTCCACAGACTCTGCCAGATCTGCTGAGTATTTCGAAATTTGTTTGTATTTCAGAATCCAGCATTTGCAGTATTTTGCTTTCATAAGAACATAAGAAATAGGAGCAGGAGTAGGCCATCTAGCCCCTCGAGCATGTCCCGCCATTCAATAAGATCTTTCTGTTGATGTGTGACTCAGGCTATGTCTGTCCTCTCTGCTGAATGTAAAAATCCCGTTTGGAAAATTTGAAGGGCAGTATTTAGCCATTTTTGAATTGTAAATTAATTGGGTGTTGAATTGTTTTCTGGGGGAAGGATATTAACTGGGGATTCCCGTGCGCCCCAATACATAGAAAGAGATGGAGACTTGTTGCTAGATTTGGAAATGAATGTTTGTTATCTGTGTCTCTGTAAAAAGAACCTTATAACCTTGTAAAGACGATACTCCAGTTCAGTCCTTCACCACTCTCAATCAATACCTCAAATAATGATTATCCAGTCAAGATGCAGTGTGGAAATTGGCACTACGCTTCTTGCGTTACAATGTCTCACAAACACTTGGAACACACTATTACACTGTGAGGTCATGAAACCATTATAAATATGCAAATTTTTTGATCTTTCTCCAGAGAAATATAGAAATTAGAATCAGGAATAGTCCACTTGGCCCTTCGAGCCTGCTCCACCATTCATCTTCATCATGGACGATCAGCAAACTCAATATCCAGATCCCCCCTTCCCCCATACCTCATGATACCTTTCAATCCAAGAGCTATCTCCAACTCCTCCCTGAAAACATACAAGATTTGTCCTCAATTACTTTCCGCGGTGGCAAATTCCACAGGCTGACCACTCTCTGGGTAAAGAAATTTCTCCTCATCTCATTCCTGAAAGGTTGATCCCACATTCTTAGCCTGTGACCACTAGTTCTGGACACCCCCACCATCGGGAACATTCTTCCTGCGTCTACCATGTCTATTCTTGTTAGGATTTTATAAGTTTCGATGTGATCTTCTCTCATTCTGAACTCCAGTGAACACAATCCGAACTGACTCAATCTGACCTTATACGTCAATCCCAGGAATCAGTCTGGTAAACATTCCCTGCACTCCCTCTATCGCAAGAACATCCTTCCTTCAATACGGACATCAAAACTGCACACAATACTCCAAATCTTATTCAATCGATAGATAGATACAAAAGTCTGAGGTCACATACCTACCGACTCAAGAATAGCTTCTTCCCTGCTGCCAACAGACTTTTGAATGGATCTACCTTGTAAGAAGTCAAGCTTTTTCCCAGAGTGGAAGAGTCAATTATTAGTGGGCATGGGTTTAATTTGCGAGAGGTAAGGTTGAATGGGATGGATAGGATAGAGGTGGAGAGACTCTTCCCGCTCAAAAAAGACAGTAGGACTAGGGGGCACAGCCTCAAGATAAAGGTTTAGAACGGAGTTGAGGAGGAACTTCTTCACTCAAAGGGTGGTGAATCTCTGGAAATCTCTGCCCGTTGAAGTGGTGGAGGCTGCCTCGCTAAATATTTTTAAGAAACGGGTCGATGGGTTTTTGATAAGAGAAGGGATTAAGGGTTATGGGGAGAGGGCGGGAAGGTGGAGCTGAGTCACGACAGATCAGCCATGATCTTATTGAATGGCGGGGCAGGCTCGAAGGGCCAGATGGCCTACTCCTGCTCCTATTTCTTATGTTCTTATGTTCTTATGTTCTTAAAGGAGATGTATGAGGCAGGTTTTTTACACAGAGAGTGATGGGTGCCCGGAACGCGCTGCCGGGAAAGTAGTGGAAGCGGATACGATAGTGACTTTTAAGGGGCGACTGGACAAATACACGAATAGGATGGGAAAGGATGGATACGGTCCCCGGAAGGGTAGGGGGTTTTAATTAAGTTGGACAAGATGGTTGGTGCAGACTTGGAGGGCCGAAGGGCCTGTTCCTGTGCTGTAAATTTCTTTGCTCCTTGTTCTTTGTTCTATTTCTTTACACTATAGCTGTGACTGTAACACTACATTTCCTCTCCTTTCCTCCTCCCCTATGTACTCCATGAATGAAATGCTTTGCCCATGCAGCGAGCAAAAAGCAATACTTTTCACTGTGTCCCAATACACGTCTTAATAATAAATCAATTCAATTCAATTCAAGACGTAGTCTCACATATTATCATATATCAGTTTGCTTCTCTGAGCAAAAGGAACTAGCTTGTTTTTTTGAACTGATATCAGTCTAGTGAACAGCAGGAATGTGCGGCTGAACACGATACATGTGACTTGTTCACCAATTGTTGACTGTAATTGCCCATTTTTCACTAAATGAGAAACTTATTTCAGGATAAAAGAGATCGAGGGGATATCATTAGAAGATGGGTTAGTGACATTGTCCAAAAGGCTGATGCTTTGATTCTATCTGTCTGTGAGTCAGCAGAGTTAACAATAGTGTTTTTCAAATCATTAGAACCCCAAAACTGCAGCGCAGCAAGCCAGTGGGTTATAAATAGAAGTGTGTTTCTAATTTCTAATACTGCCCACTTTCCCACGCAGCTGAATCCCATCATTCTAACACGCCCATTTCCAAAATCCCTGCATTTGGGATTCGTTTCTTTATTCGAAGCAATTGCTTATTTATAAATTAATTTGAAATGAGCTGCAAGTGACAATGACTCAGTTATTAAAACAAAATCTTCCTCTGACAATCTACTTTATATTTCTATGATATTCTGTAAAAGGTAAAAATAAAATCAACTTTAGCAAGAAACAGGAGTAGATATTAAACCAATGGCAAAATGCAAACAGGCAGAAATCGTTCTCTGAAAGCTATTTCAGCAGCAGTAATGGGCCAGCTTCCTAGTTCCTTCCCCATTTATTTGCTCAGTATGATTTACTCACTGCACGGTTGCGATGATGGCTCATGAATTATTGCCATTGTTGCTGCCTGATTACCAACAACTGTTCGACTCTCTTTGCAAGTAGACTGTGCTTTTGTTTCACTTCTGCCCAGCTGGTGTTTGCGGAGCTCTCCGGGTTTGGGTCATAAGAACATAAGAACATAAGAAATAGGAGCAGGAGTAGGCCATCTGGCCCTTCGAGCCTGCCCCGCCATTCAATAAGATCATGGCTGATCTGTCGTGGCTCAGCTCCACCTTCCCGCCCTCTCCCCATAACCCTTAATCCCTTCTCTTATCAAAAACCCATCAACCCGTTTCTTAAAAATATTTAGCGAGGCAGCCTCCACCACTTCAACGGGCAGAGAATTCCAGAGATTCACCACCCTTTGAGTGAAGAAGTTCCTCCTCAACTCTGTTCTAAACCGCCTCCCCTTTACCTTGAGGCTGTGCCCCCTAGTCCTACTGTCTTTTTTGAGCGGGAAGAGTCTCTCCACCTCTATCCTATCCATCCCATTCATCATCTTATACGTCTCAATGAGATCTCCCCTCATTCTTCTAAACTCTAACGAGTACGAGCCTAGTTTATTCAGCCTCTCCTCATAGCTCAATCCCCTCAACTCCGGTATCAGCCTAGTAAACCTCCTCTGCACTCCCTCCAAGGCCAAAATATCCTTGCGCAGGTGCGGTGCCCAAAACTGCACACAGTACTCCAGCTGCGGCCTCACCAATGCCCTATACAGCCGCAGCAAGACCTCCCTACTTTTATATTCAATCCCCCTCGCTATGAAGGCCAGCATCCCATCCGCCTTCCTGACCACCTGCTGCACCTGCAAGCTGGGTTTTTGCGACTCATGCACAAGGACCCCGAGGTCCCTCTGCACCGTCGCCTGCTGCAGTTTTTCGCCCCGTAAGTAATAGTCCTTCCTACCATTCCTCCTACCAAAGTCTCGCCAGATGTTTCCAGCTGTGCCTTTCTCCCTGCCATTCTGAATAAGATCAACCTTCAAGGCATTGGCCCTTGGCTCATCTTGGTGGCTCGCCAATCTCTTGAGCCAGAAGGTTGTGGATTCAGTCTGGAGACTTCATGGGGAGGCAATGACCTAGTGGTATTATCGCTAGACTATTAATCCAGAAACTCAGCTAATGTTCTGGGGGACCCGGGTTCGAATCCCACCACGGCAGATGGTGGAATTTTGAATTCAATAAAAAATATCTGGAAATAAGAATCTACTGATGACCATGACACCATTGGAAATTGTCATTTAAAAAAAAACCCATCTGGTTCACTGATGTCCTTTACAGAAGGAAATCTGCTGTCATTACTTGGTATAGCCGATATGTGACCCCAGAGCCACAGCAATGTGGTCGACTCTCAACTGTCCTTTGAAATGGCCTAGTAAGCCACTCAGTTCAAGGGTAACTCGGGATGGGCAATAAATGCTGGCTCAGTCAGTGATGCCCATGCCCCACAAATGAATTTTAAAAAAGCTTCAAATCACTCCGGCGTAGTACTGAAGGGGTGCAATGCTGTTGGAGATGTTGGCTAGTCTTTTCCAGCTGTTCCATCATCCCCCCACAGCACCGCTGCCAGCGAGAATGGAGAACTTGGCGCTCACTTCATTTTTCATAATGACATTGAAATCAGTATTTCTTAAGTAAGCTTAGCTCCTGTTATTAACCATGAGATTCTGCATGGCTAATCTAAACTCCCAGGAGAACCTAAATAAACAAAAGTTCCATTAACTCTGCAAAGTAATACATTCCTAGTTAACATCAATTATTAGCCTGAATACCTACGCCTGGTGCATATTTACCAGAAAAATTGACTCTTACGAGCCTCTTAAAACAACCCCACTTTAAATATAACATATATCAAAATAGTACAGTATCACCGCAGTTCCTGGCACTGATGGGACCACAGAACTGGCCGGTAACTCTGTGAAGTGGAACTTCCTCCCAGGTGAGAGATGGAGGTTTCACCTCCAGCCAACTAGTGCTTGTCGGAATGTTAAATATCTGCGGGGCAGCCAATATCGTTCTCAATTCCTTGGGTGATGGGGAGGGGAACCCAAAATCTAAGAACACGCAATCCATCATTCCAAAGTATTGCACAGCGTTCTCTGAAGGCAAATGAAATTCTGATGTTATCCCAACCAATATTTATCCCTCAACAAACATCACTAATACAGATTATTAACTCTCCACTCTCTCAGACAGTTTAAAACAATGACACTCCAAAAATGCCATCATTGGCTGCAAAGCACTTTGGTACATCGAATGGTCATGGAAGACACCATAAATGCAAATGCTTTCTTTCTCTTCAATTTCCAGAGAGTTAGGGACCTTGGATTTCTGAAAACTGTGGCTTTTGATATTCCATAAGACCATAACATATAGGAGCAAAATTAGGCCACTCGGCCCATCGAGTTTGTGCTGCTATTTAATCATGACTGATATGATTCTCATCCCTATTCTCCTGCCTTCTCCCCGTAATCCTTGATCCTCTTATTGATCAAGAACTTATCTATCTCTGTCTTAAAGACACTCAACGACGTGGTCTCCACAGCCCTCTGTGACAGTGAGTTCCACAGATTCACCACCCTCTGGCTGAAGAAATTCCTCCTCCACTCAGTTTTAAAGGAGTGACCCTTCACTCTGAGATTGTGTCCTCGAGTTCTAATCTCTCTCACAAATGAAAACATCCTCTCCATGTCCACTCTCTCTAGGTCTCTCGGTATTCTGTAAGTTTCAATTAGATTCCTCCCCCCCCCCATCCTTCCAAACCCCATCGAGCATAGACCCCAGAATCCTCAATCACTCCTCATGTGATAAACCCTTCATTCTTGAATATTCACTAAATACTATCTGCAGTGCCTGTGTATATTGAAGTTCTGGTGAATCAAGTGAAGGTCGTCATGAGGATAAGCACTCTTGGAATTGGTCGAGCCCCCATCTCGATCGCTGAGCGGGATTCAGGTCACCTCACAGCAGGGAAGTTAAGAACATAGAACATAGAACATTACAGCACAAACAGGCCCTTCGGCCCTTGAGTTGCACCGATCACATCAACCCCACCAATCTATAGACCTATCTATAACCCCCAATCCCATTAAACCCCATATACTCATCCAGAAGTCTTTTAAAAGACCCCAGCGAGTTCGCCTCCACCACTGATGACGGCAGCCGATTCCATTCACTCACCACCCTCTGAGTGAAAAACTTACCCCTAACATCACCTCTGTACTTCCCTCCCCGCACCTTAAATCTGTGTCCTCTCGTAGCGACCATTTCAACCCGGGGAAATAGCCTCTGAGAGTCCACCCTATCTATTCCTCTCAACATTTTGTAAACTTCTATCAGGTCGCCTCTCAACCTTCGTCTCTCCAGGGAAAAGAGTCCCAGCTTCCTCAACCTAACTTCATAAGACATGCCTCCCAGTCCAGGCAACATCCTTGTAAATCTCCTCTGCACCCTTTCAATAGCTTCTATGTCTTTCCTATAGTGAGTTCTTACCCCTCCCTGAGCTGGGAGAACGACGTGCAATGAAGGTTTTTGACTTGTTGACCTTTCACAGCCGGGTAGAACGTCCCATATTGTCAGAGTGTAATATTGCTGGTTTCAGCGTTATTTGCAGGTAATTAATGTCTGCTGGAATTATCATAATTTGTTGATTTGTTTGACTGCAAATATCAGTGATGAATAGATTTACATTCATTAATACTGCCATGCTTGCAAATTAATGTCAGAAGTAATTTCCAAAGAAACTCTAATATAGCTGAAAGATTACTTTGTGTGGGACAATTAAATTTTAGAAACCAAAAGCAGGTCATTTAGGCCATTGTCTGTGTAGCCGGCTCGCCCTCCATTCTTCTCAAGTTTCGAAGTTTAAAGTTTATTTACTCGTGTCACAAAACGGCTTGCATTAACACTGCGATGAAGTTACCGTGAAAATCTCCAAGTAGCCACACTCCGGTGTCTGTTCGGGTACACTGAGAGAGAATTTGGCATGGCCACTCCATCTAACCAGCACGTCTTTCCAGCTGTGGAAGGAAACCAGAGCACTCGGAGGAAACCCACATAGGCACAGGGAGGGGCGGCACATAAGAACATAAGAACATAAGAAATAGGAGCAGGAGTAGGCCATCTGGCCCTTCGAGCCTGCCCCGCCATTCAATAAGATCATGGCTGATCTGTCGTGGCTCGGCTCCACCTTCCCGCCCTCTCCCCATAACCCTTAATCCCTTCTCTTATCAAAAACCCATCAACCCGTTTCTTAAAAATATTTAGCGAGGCAGCCTCCACCACTTCAACGGGCA
Organism: Prionace glauca; assembly: GCA_037974335.1. Taxonomy (NCBI): domain Eukaryota; kingdom Metazoa; phylum Chordata; class Chondrichthyes; order Carcharhiniformes; family Carcharhinidae; genus Prionace; species Prionace glauca. Next base: position 82,172,138 of record CM075734.1, on the reverse strand, counting down.
GAGAATTCCAGAGATTCACCACCCTTTGAGTGAAGAAGTTCCTCCTCAACTCTGTTCTAAACCGCCTCCCCTTTACCTTGAGGCTGTGCCCCCTAGTCCTACTGTCTTTTTTGAGCGGGAAGAGTCTCTCCACCTCTATCCTATCCATCCCATTCATCATCTTATACGTCTCAATGAGATCTCCCCTCATTCTTCTAAACTCTAACGAGTAGAAGCCTAGTTTATTCAGCCTCTCCTCATAGCTCAACCCCCTCAACTCCGGTATCAGCCTAGTAAACCTCCTCTGCACTCCCTCCAGGGCCAAAATATCCTTGCACAGGTGCGGCGCCCAAAACTGCACACAGTACTCCAGCTGCGGCCTCACCAATGCCCTATACAGCTGCAGCAAGACCTCCCTACTTTTATATTCAATCCCCCTCGCTATGAAGGCCAGCATCCCATTCGCCTTCCTGACCACCTGCTGCACCTGCAAGCAGCACAGTGGTTAGCACTGCTGCTTCACAGCACTAAGGACCTAGGTGCCAGCTTGGGTCACTGTCTGTGTGGAGTTTGCACGCTCCCCCCCTGTGTCTGTGTGGGTTTTGTCCGGGAGCTCTGGTTTCCTCCCACATTATAAAAGAGGTGCTGGTTCGGTGCATTGACCCGAACAGGGTCCCGATTGGGGGAATTTCACAGTAACTTTATTGCAGTGTTGACGTAAACATTACTTGCGGCCAACAAACAGACATTTAATTTAAGATCTTGCAGACTCTGCACAGACAGTAACCCAAGCCAGGAATTGAACCCGGGGCCCTGGCACTGTGGGGCAGCAGCATTAACCACTGTGCCATCCTGCCAATCGCCTAATTCTAGTTCTCACTTCTTGAGAAACCCTGACTTTAACTGCTTCACACTAGTGGGAGTGTCTTCAGCTGTCTGGATTCCCTCCCTAAATTTCTCCATCTCTCTACATCTCTCTTTCCTTTAAGATACTCCTTTCAATTTAACTCTACCCAGCGTCACCTGCCCAAATATTCCCTTAGGTATTTTTGTCTCAGATTTTCTGTTATTGAGTGCCTTTGCACACATTGTTCCATTAAAATTGCTCGATACTGTAAAGGTGCTCACTATCTGTGTGTGAGTTTGCACCTTCTCCTGTGTGGGTTTCCTACGGGTGCTCCCACAGTTTCCTCCCACAGTCAGGTTAAGTGGATTGGACATGCTCAAATGCCCCTTCGCGTCAGGGAAACTAGCAGGGTAAATATATGGCGTTAAGGGGATAGGACCTGGGTGGGATTATTGTCAGTGCAGGTTTGATGGGCTGAATGGCCTCTTTCTGCACTGTAGGGGATTCGATGATTGTACGACCAATGAAACACGAATGAATTATACCAGCACGGCTCTACTTCAGTCATGAGTTATGTCTCTCCAAAATTCATTGCTAACTTCAAAGTTCGAGCCCATGTTTGCGTACGTGGTTTGCCGGTTTGCCTTTCTATATCACCATGTGGAATTAGCTTTGCTGAAGGAAGGTATTGCGGAATGAATATGCTTTGAAGATCTGCAGAATCTTTACAAATATAATCACTTGATAGTTTGCCTAACAGGGCGGCACGGTAGCACAGTGGTTAGCACTGCTGCTTCACAGCTCCAGGGTCCTGGGTTCGATTCCCGGCTCGGGTCACTGCCTGTGTGGAGTTTGCACATTCTCCTCGTGTCTGCGTGGGTTTTCTCCGGGTGCTCCGGTTTCCTCCCACAGTCCAAAGATGTGCGGGTTAGGTTCATTGGCTATGCTAAAAAATTGCCCCTTAGTGTCCTGGGATGTGTAGGTTAGAGGGATTAGCAGGGATATGGGGATAGGGTCTGGGTGGGATTGTGTTCGGTGCAGACTCGATGGGCCGAAGGGCCTGTTTCTGCACTGTAGGCTTCTATGTTCTATGTTCTATGTTCTATGTTAACAGCCCATCTGCGATGTCAGTAAACCCATCAGCAGCCATGGCAGCTGGCCCCAAGCAGCATCGCTGGAACTTGGTGGCAAAAGGCGGTCATTGCCTAGCCTCGAACTGCCATCTGATAGAGTGTAAGTGCAAAAGAAACAGGAGCCGTTCAGCCTCATTCAACCCGAGCAAAATGAAAAACAGAAGTGCCGGCTAAACACGGCAGCGTCCGTGGAGAGAAACAGAAACCGGAAATGTCCGACGTGCACCCTGCCCCCCACTGCCAGTTATAATCGAGAACTTGGCACTCAGCCAAGTCTCCATTCACAGCAGCGGGACTGGAGAATAGAACCCTACCAGCATAGAACCCTAGAACCCTACAGTGCAGAAACAGGCCCTTCGGCCCATCGAGTCTGCACCTACACAATCCCACCCAGACCCTATCCCCATATCCCTACACATTTACCTGCTAATCCCTCTAACCTACACATCCCAGGATACTAAGGGGCAATTTTTTAGCATAGCCAATGAACCTAACCCGCACATCTTTGGACTGTGGGAGGAAACCGGAGCACCCGGAGAAAACCCACGCAGACACGAGGAGAATGTGCAAACTCCACACAGGCAGTGACCCGAGCCGGGAATCGAACCCAGGACCCTGGAGCTGTGAAGCAGCAGTGCTAACCCACTGTGCTACCGTGCCGCCCCCACGGAATCCCAGCCGCGGGTGAGGTTGGAGAATCCTGGCCAGGGTTAACCTTTTGGATCTAAATGAACCTTTTTACAGAATGGAAGGGAAAGTAGAAATGTAAAGAATTAAACGACTGGGATAATAAAATATTTATAGAATGCTGAGAGGCCTGGATAGAGTGGACATGCTGAGGGCGTGTCCACCAGTGGGAGTGGCTGGAACTCGAGGGCGCGACCTCAGAGTGAAGGGACGCTCCTTTAAAACTGGGATGAGGAGGAATTCCTTCAGCCAGAGGGTGGTGAATCTGTGGAACGCTTTGCCACAGAAGGCTGAGTGTCTTTAAGACAGAGGTACTTCGGTTCTTGATCAATAAGGGGATGAGGGGTTACGGGGAGAAGGCAGGAGAATGGAGATATCGGCCATGATTGAATGGCGGAGCAGAACTGATGGGCAGAGTGGCCTTGTTCTGCTCCTATATCTTATGGTCTTATCAAAAGTGGGGGTGGGGGAGAGAAAGTGGAACAGCATCAAATTCCAGCACTTTCTGGCCTTATTTCAGATTTCCAGCAGCCACAGAATTTTGCTTTTAATCACAATAAGAGCCAAGGATGCTCAAAACCTGAAATAAAATCAGAAAGTGCTGGACATTCTCAGGAGGGCTGGCAGCGGCTGTAGAGAGAGAAACAGAGGAACTCTTCCCTGGGATTGAAGGAGGGCAGAAATGTGATGGGTTTTATACCATCGAAAGAGGAAGGGAAGGATAAAAAAGAAGGCATGGTTAGGTGGCAGAGGGTGGCAGAGGTGAAAAGAATGTGGCATGAGATTCAAACCTGGGAACTGCGTGAAGATGATAAAACAGGGATTCTTTATTCCACCAGCAACGGACTTTTACTAATGTTTTCAGAAGAGCTTGACTTAAAGAGAAGAGATTGCAGAGGCTCTGATCCAAATTTTTACCTCCTCTCTGGCTATACACAGGGCGGCACAGTAGCACAGTGGTTAGCACTGCTGCTTCACAGCTCCAGGGTCCTGGGTTCGATTCCCGGCTCGGGTCACTGCCTGTGTGGAGTTTGCACATTCTCCTCGTGTCTGAGTGGGTTTTCTCCGGGTGCTCCGGTTTCCTCCCACAGTCCAAAGATGTGCGGGTTAGGTTCATTGGCTATGCTAAAATTGCCCCTTAGTGTCCTGGGATGTGTAGGTTAGAGGGATTAGCAGGTAAAATGTGTAGGGATATGGGGATAGGGTCTGGGTGGGATTGTGTTCGGTGCCGACTCGATGGGCCGAAGGGCCTGTTTCTGCACTGTAGGGTTCTATGCTGGTTCTATATGAGAGGCCATGATATGAAAATAGCCACACTGGATTGGGCTGGGCACGGTAAGAAATCTCACAACGTCAGGTTACAGTCCAACAGGTTTACTTGGAATCACGGGCTTCCAGAGCACTGCTCCTTCATCAGGTGAGTGGAGGTAGGTTCACAATCACGGCATATATAGGCAAAGACACAATTGTAAGATAATTACAGATTAGAATGTGAAGAAACTGATAGCCAAGTTCCACATACAGAAGGACGGCCTCAACTGGGATCTTGGGTTCATGTCACATCGTCTGTAACCCCCACCATATTGCCTGGGTTTGCAAACTCCTACGAACTATCCTGGCTTGAGACGAATCACACCTCTTTAACCTGTGATTATCCCTCCCTCCACTCGCACTGTCTGTACCGGTAAAGACTTGATTTTCTGTGACGATTCACATTGCGAGTGCAGGAGCAGGGATGTGTTGTTGTGATTTTACAGGGGCCTTGGTGAGGTCACACCGAGAGTGTCGTGGGCAGTTTTGGTCTCCTTTCCCGAGGACGCATGCTCTCGCTCTTGAGGGAGGGCAGCGAAGGTTTACCAGGCTGATTCTGGGGATGGCGGGACTGATGTATGAGGAGAGACTGATTAGGTTAGGGTTGTTTTCACCGGAGTTCAGATGAATAGGAAAAAAATAGGGGGCCTAGAGCTGGGGGTATGGAGGGAGAGGAGTTTGTGAACTGTGTTATGGAAGGGTCGCTAGAGCAGTATGTAACTAGCCCGACTAGGGGAGGGGCTATATTGGATCTAGTGTTGGGAAACGAACCTGGGCAGGTGGGTGAGGTAGAAGTAGGCGAACATGTGGCGAACAGTGATCACAAGTCCGTCTACTTTAGGATAAAAATAGAAAGGGACGAGTGCCGTCCGAGTGGGAGTGTGCTGAATTGGGGAAAGGCGAGCTATGGCAGGATTAGGAGGGAGCTGCAGCAAACTGATTGGGAGGGACTGTTAGCTGGCAAGTCCACGGTTGGCAAGTGGGAGGCATTTAGGGACAAAATGAAATGGTTGCAGGGGAGGTATGTATACTTAGGGGTAGGATGTATGAGCATTTGGAGCGTTGCGATCTGATTAGGGATACGCAACATGGCTTTGTTAGAGGGAGGTCTTGCCTTACGAATCTGGTGGAATTCTTTGAGGAGGTGACAAAAACGGTTGACGATGGGAGAACCGTTGATGTCATCTATATGGATTTCAGTAAGGCGTTTGACAAAGTCCCTCACGGTAGGCTGGTAGAAAAGGTTAAGGCGCATGGGATACGAGGCAAGGTAGCTAGGTGGATTGAGAACTGGCTGGGAAATAGGAGACAGAGGGTAGTTGTGGAAGGGACCTTGTCGGGCTGGAGGTCAGTGACCAGTGGTGTGCCGCAGGGCTCAGTACTGGGACCTCTCCTCTTTGTAGTCTACATAAATGACTTGGAAGAGGGCGTAGGTGGTGTGATTAGCAAGTTTGCTGATGACACCAAGATGGCAGGGTTGGCGGGTACGGAACTGGAGTGTCAGGTGATACAACAGGATATAGATAGGTTGGTGCAGTGGGCAGATAGGTGGCAGATGGCATTTAATCCTGACAAATGCGAGGTGATGCATTTTGGACGGAATAATGCAGAGAGGAGCTATGAGATTAAAGGGAGGCCGATTAGGAGTATTGACATACAGAGGGACCTGGGAGTGCAGGTTCACAAATCCTTGAAGGTTGCATCACAAGTGGAGAAGGTCGTTAGGAAGGCTTATGGGATGTTGGCCTTTATAGGAAGGGGCATAGAGTATAAAAGCTGCTGTCTAATGCTTCAGTTGTACAGAACGTTGGTTAGACCGCATTTGGAGTACTGCGTCCAGTTCTGGTCACCTTACTACCGGAAGGACGTGGAGTCTCTGGAAAGGGTGCAGAGGAGGTTTACCAGAATGTTGCCTGGCATGGGGGGACTGGGTTACGAGGAGAGGTTGAAGAAACTGGGACTATTCTCCTTGGAAAGGCGGAGATTGAGAGGGGACATGATAGAAGTATATAAGATAATGAAGGGAATGGATAGAGTTAATAGTGAGAGACTGCTCCCTAGACTAGATACAAACACGAGAGGTCATCATTTAAGGGTGAGGGGGGAGAGGTATAATTTGGAAGTGAGAGGAAGGTTCTTTACGCAGAGAGTTGTAGGGGTCTGGAACGCGCTACCGAGTAGGGTGGTGGAGGCAGGAACATTGGACTCGTTTAAGATGCAGTTAGATAGGCACATGAGTGAAACGAGAATGGAGGGATATGGTAGGGGATATTAAATAGGGTTAAACCTCGGGAGACACCGGAAAGGCAGGCTGTAAGATTAATATTTTGACTTTATTCCACAGGTGGAGGTCCACCTCGTGTCAAACGAGGGGCATTCACACGGCGGGTCGTGCCTGGGCTGCTCTTGGAAGTTCCAGGAGTGGCCTAGAACTTCGTGTCGGTGTGTGTGCTTGATCCTGGACCGGTAGATGGGCGCCGCAACAGCTCAGTGACTAGCACTGCTGGCTGTGCAGGCACATGGATTTGGGCCTGTGTCTGTGGGAGTTTGCGCATTCTCCCTGTGGTTGCGTGGGTTTCCTCCGGGCGCTCCGGTTTCCTCCCACACCCCAAAAATGTGCTCTCAGGCTAATCGGTTTTTACCAAATTGACACTATTTCTTCCCTGAATCTGACTGAGTAGGGTTCCATTCGTAGCCATGCAGGGTAGAATAGGTGCAGGGTGATGTGGCGGCGCGGGCTCGTTGGGCCGAAGGGCCTGTTTCCCGTGCTGGATTGTTCTTTGTTCTTTGTTCTTTGTTCTTTGAATGAGGGGGGAATCTTATAGAAACTTCCAAAATTCTAACAGGACTAGACAGGGTAGATGCAGGGAGGATGTTCCCGATGGCGAGGTTGTCCAGAACCAGGGGTCACGGTCTGAAAATTTGGGGTAGATTATTTAGGATGGAGGTAAGGAGACATTTCTTCACCCAAAGAGTGATGAGCCTGTGGAATTTACTACCACAGGAAGTAGTTGATGCCAAACCATTGAATACATTCAAGAGGCAGCTGGATATAGCACTTGGGACAAATGGGATTAAAGGTTGTGGGGAGAAAGCAGGATTAATAGAACATAACAACCCTACAGTGCAGAAACAGGCCCTTCGGCCCATCGAGTCTGCACCGAACACAATCCCACCCAGACCCTATCCCCATATCCCTACACATTTACCTGCTAATCCCTCTAACCTACACATCCCAGGACACTAAGGGGCAATTTTAGCATAGCCAATGAACCTAACCCGCACATCTTTGGACTGTGGGAGGAAACCGGAGCACCCGGAGAAAACCCACGCAGACACGAGGAGAATGTGCAAACTCCACACAGGCAGTGACCCGAGCTGGGAATCGAACCCAGGACCCTGGAGCTGTGAAGCAGCAGTGCTAACCACTGTGCTACCGTGCCGCCCAATGATTAGGCTGTTGAGTTGGACAGTCAGCCACAATTGTAATGAGTGGCAGAAAGGACTTGATGGGCCAAATGGCCTCGTCCTGCTCCTATCTTTTATGTTTCTCAATGTTTCTATCTCTTTTTTCTGTCCCAAAATTTCCCTTGTGCTCGTTTTTTTTTCATTTTTGCCTCCATTAATTCAAAAAGCATTGATTTCCTGTCCCAATCCGCCTGCCCAAACCCCTGACCCTCACAGCACAGGAACTGACTGCTCTCAGCCTTGGATCGAGTCAAGGAGCTCCCCGGCCTAGTGAATTCCAACATGTCAAACCCAATCACACACACAGCAAAGTGACGGGAATATTCCTTGATTAAAGCTGCGTAATTGCCTTTTGTCACGTCAAATCACTGCAGGAATGCCAGGATGCCTCCGCCTCGTCTCTTCAGAGTGAAAATAAAAGATTTCGGTCGGAAAGGAAGAAAAAAGGAAGGAAAAAAAAAGAAAACAAAAGGGTTCCGACTGTGACGGGCAGTCGCAGTGTGATGAACAAAGCCCACGTTCTTGTGAATCTTTGATTATTCCTTTGCCTCGGGGGCCGATAGCTTGTTAATGTATGGGAAACTATGGGAGAACTTGGCACGGGAAAAATCACCACTCAGTTTAGGGAATGGTTTAAAAATGAGAAGAGATAATAATGTAGACTTTTCACTTCCACTGTCGCCCAAGGGGAGCAGTTGGAGGTGAAGGGAGGATGCACACGCTCTCAATAAACTGTGCAGCTGAAGTTAGCTCCCATGCATTAATTTTACTCCAAGGACCAGGCTTGATGCTTCCAAAAATTAATTAATTAAACCCCTCAGTGGCTGAGAGAGCGCAAGATGTTCATTTATATTTGGCTGCCGGATCATTAATAAAAATGAGGCAAAATAAAGCAAAGGGACCAATCTTAGTGTCTCAAGGTGGTTATGGTGACTGATAATGAATGACACGGTTTTTAAATCTATTAAAGAAAAGAAGTATGAAGGAGTCATTCGAGGTCACACTCGATAATTTAAAATAAATTCTAATTACATTTCCTCATTATATTGGCAGCAAGCCGGAGAGAAAGGAAGGTTTTTTTGTGGCTACCTGAGTGACTGGTAGTTTAAAGTAATGTCATTCTGAACTGCGCTGTCCAAAAGGAAAGTGATAATTGAGATTTGAAGGAATAAATAATGAGGAAAGGTCCGTCGGTCGGTGTGGGGACGGCTGTGATGCTTGAATACCCGTTTCCCCCACCCTCCCCCCAAACCCCCACCCCGCCTCGCCCCATCGCCTGATGATCCTGTTCAGGGGGCGGCACGGTAGCACAGTGGTTAGCACTGCTGCTTCACAGCTCCAGGGTCCTGGGTTCGATTCCCGGCTCGGGTCACTGCCTGTGTGGAGTTTGCACATTCTCCTCGTGTCTGCGTGGGTTTCCTCCGGGTGCTCCGGTTTCCTCCCACAGTCCAAAGATGTGCGGGTTAGGTTCATTGGCTATGCTAAAAATTGCCCCTTAGCGTCCTGGGATGTGTAGGTTAGAGGGATTAGCAGGTAAATGTGTAGGGATATGGGGATAGGGTCTGGGTGGGATTGTGTTCGGTGCAGACTCGATGGGCCGAAGGGCCTGTTTCTGCACTGTAGGGTTCTATATTCTAGCTCCCCAGGGCTCAACTGGATGGCTGCAGATCCACGGCAGGTTTATGCAAGGTCAGCGCCAATTAAAACTCGCCCACCCTTCGTAAAGACAGTACGCATCTCCAGAAGTGGGAGGGAGCGCATTCCAGCTACAGAGATGCTGGAAGCAAGGGCAGAACCTGGAATGTGGAACACTGGACCAGGGAGGCTGGAGTCCTATATCCCCAACACTGTGCTAGAACCCTAAAGGATAGAATCCCTACAGCGCAGAAGGAAGCTTGGGCTGGAAGGTAGGCTTGGGGTTCAGTTTTAGCCTCAGGGATATAGAGTCTTTTTAATAATGAATTTTTTGTCCACAGGCATTTAAGTCCAGCAAGGGGCATGAGGGTGGCAGGTTGTGGTGGGCTGCTTTTGGATGTTGCTTCGGGAGTTGCCTACTGCTTCATGTCATTGGTGTGCGTAAACTGGACCATCTCAAGGGCATCATGGCAGCTCAGAGGCTATCTCTGTTGCTGTGCGGACACATGGATTTGGGCCTGTGTCCATGGGAGTTTGCGCGTTCTCCCCGTGGTTGCGTGGGTTTCCTCCGGGTGCTCCGGTTTCCTCCCACATCCCAAAGATGTGCTTTTAGGCTGATTGATTGGGTAACAAATTGTCCCTATATTGGACCTCCCTGATCCTCACACATTCGGCGTAGACTAAAATCATGAATAGGTCACTGACCATGGGACGGCGGCGCGGGCTCATTGGGCCGAAGGGCCTGTTTCCCGTGCTGTGTTGTTCTTTGTTCTTTGTTCTTTGTTCTTGAAGCTATCCCGTACATCGAGTCTGCACCAACCACAATCACACCCAGGCCCTATCCCCATAAGCTATTTACCCTGTTAATCCCCTTGACACTAAAGGGCAATTTAGCACAGCCATTCCACCAGACTGTGTGTGGAGTCTGCATGTTCTCCGTACTAGCTTCATTGAAATATTAATGTCAACATTACTTGTGACTAATAAATAAACGTTTACTTTATCTTTGGGCTGTGAGAGGAAACCAGAGCACCCGGAGGAAATCCACGCAGACATGGGGAGAATGTGCAGACTCCATACAGTCACTCAAGGCTGGTGCAGTGAGAGAGCAGTGCTAACCACTGTCCTACAAGCCTCGTGTTACTGTGGGGGTGGAAAGGAGCAGAGAGCTCACGTTCCATATTTAAGCTGGGAGCCCTCCAAACATGTTCTCAGAAGATGTTTGGAGCATAGCTCAATGTCAGGGGTTTGATCCTGAGAATCTGGGTCCATTGCCAGAAATAATTCAATGGCCTCACATAACTAATCAGTGAATTCAATGGCCAAATGCCATCTATTACCAGCAGCACAACTAATTGCAGCCACTACTCAATGTCCCAGACTCAAATCAACATCTCTGGCAATCTAATGTGGGGTTACCGGATAAGATATTCTGTCTCGGTGAAGATTGGATGGGCCAAATGGCCTCCTTCCACATTGTAGGCATTCTCCAATTCTAAGATTCAGGACTGATGCCTAACATTGATACCTCATTCTCAGATGTCTACCACTGCCCCGAGACTCACATCCACATTTTGCAGTTTCCAGGAGCTATTCAGCTATGAGGTACCTCACCCAAATGTTCTGCAATATATTTCCAAGACAGGGGGGTTTATGGTTCTGAGAGGAACCTCCAGGTGATAGCTGCAGTGTCTGATGGTCAATGTCTCAGTTTTCACTGAAGTAAGGTGATGGTTTAAAGGCTGTAGTGAAATCTTAGACCATGGAATCTCTCTGCCAGGCTGCCATCGTAACTATGGATACCAGCGCTCGGAGGCTCCCCGGTCTCCCCCCAACATCCATCAGCACCAAGATGGAACTTAGTTGAGGGCAACTGAGTTGAATATGATTGGAAGTGTTGCTTGAATGAAGTTTTAATGGAATGGTTCTGTGTTAATTTCAGAACTTTGGGCAAGGAAACATTGTGATGACAGAGGGATGGAAAGGCAAGGAATTGTGGAACCATAGCAATTCATAGATGTTTCCAGGGGAACTGGAATGATGAAACACCACCCAGAGCCTCCATTTCAAATGTCCTGAGGTTGTGAATGGAGCCAGTACACATAAGTCATCGGCAAGGGTGACGTAGTAGCACAGTGATTGGCACTGTAGTTTCACAGCACAGGGAACCCAGGTTCGATTCCCGGCTCGGGTCACTGCCTGTTGCAGATGCGAGGGGTTTTATTTAATTCATTCATCGGAAGTGAGCATTTATTTTAAGAGTCACTTACTTTGCTGTGGATCTGGAGTCCCGTGTAGGCCAGACTGGGCAAAGATTGCAGATTTCCTCCTCTATAGGACGTCAGTGAACCAGATGGGTTTTTACTGCAATTGATAATGATTTCATTGTCACCGCAGACTTCCAATTCCAGATTTTTTTTATTGAATTCAAATTTCTGCCAAAGCAGGATTCGAACTCTGGTCCCCAGGTTTCGCCCTGGGTCTCTGGATTACTGTCCAGTGGCAGTACCACTAGGCCATTGCCCCTGCCTTCCTTCTTCATTAAATTAATGACTGCATTTTGTAAACGCTGGTTGTAAAGTGCTTTTAGATGTCCTGAGATTGTGGGTAGAGCCGATACACATTAGCCATCAGAAGGGGTGGCATGGTAGCACAATTGTTGGCACAGCACAGGGAACCCGGGTCCGATTCCCAGCATGGGTCAATGTCTGTGTGGAATTTGCGTATTCTCCCTGTGTCTATGGGTGTAGAGCAGCGTGGTAGCACAGTGGTTAGCACTGCTGCTTCACAGTTCCTGGGTCCTGGGTTCAATTCCCAGCTCGGGTCACTGTCTGCGTAGAGTTTGCACATTCTCCTCGTGTCTGCGTGGGTTTCCTCCGGGTGCTCCGGTTTCCTCCCACAGTCCAAAGACGTGTGGGTTAGGTTGATTGGCCATGCTAAGAAATTGCCCCTTAGTGTCCAGGGATGCCTAGGTTAGAGGGATTAGTGGGTATAATATGTAGGGATTTGGGGGTAGGGCCTGGGTGGGATTGTGTTCAGTGCAGACTCAATGGGCTGAAGGGCCTCTTTCTGTATTGTAGAGTTCTATGATTCTATGTTCTAACAGACATGCTGGCTACGTTCATTGACCAAGTGCCAGAGTATGGTGACCAGGGGAATTTCATAGTAAGTTCATTGCAGTGTTAATGTAAGCTTTACTTGTGACTAATAAATAAACAAAACTTTTAAGTCCTATTTCTTATTTTCTTTCTGAGAATTTGAGAGTTACAGCACAGAAACTTGGGCCCTTTGTCCCAACGTGTCTAATCTGACCATCAAATGTCAATCTGTACTAATCCTGTGTAATTATGGTCTGATGCTTAAAGCAAGCCTAGCTACACCTGCTCCAATACCTGCAATGTTTGACTCTCTCCCATGTGTGCTCAAATCTCAATGATTTGATGTCTCTGGGTCTCTGATCCAGTTGGTATTTTATTTAAACGCTGAACTAAATTGCCAATAACATTTTGCCCTCAGGTCAAAATTGTGCATACATCAATGATTTCTGATACCTGGACTGGAAAATTGTTTGATTTGCAATTTAACTCCTGTAATTATTCACCCCCGCGACTGATACAGAATTAAAAAGCTTGGAAAAGGTTGTTTTTTTAAAAAATTAACAAAAATTACCCCTTTTCAAGACAGTCTTAATCTGGAAAATGTGCGAATACATCTTCAGGCGCGGTTAAGCAGCACACTGACAATGTTCAGTGTGCTATGCTTTGACAACATGAATAAGTGGGACGATTTTATGCTTGAATCAGGATTATGCAGTGAGGTATTATATCTTCAGCACGAATCCTGGATGATGGAAGTGAAAAAGGATTTTGATATGTTGAGATTCCATTCTTCGGTAAGAATTATACATTCACTTTCTCTCAACTCTGCTCGGATGACTGTCCTAAACTCAGTGACACATTTGTTACACAAAGCCCTGCTATTCAGTCCCTTGCTGCCTTAAGCCTAGCTCAGCGCTCTCGGAGTCAAGACGTCCCGTGAGATCCTATGTTTAACAGATTGGCGTTTATGAAATCGAGTTTTAGGATGTTTGTGAATTTGTAGATATTTTTTCCCCCCCTAAACACACAGTTGTAACAATGTGTTGCAAAAACGGAACAATGCTGGAAAATCTCAGCAGATCTGAGAGCTTCTGTGGAGAGGGATAAAGAGGTGTTGATTCTTTCGAGTGCTGCGGATGTGCTTATCTGGAATTTGAACCCTGAGCATCACGCTGAACAGGTTGATGGGGGAGACTCTACCCAAACTGGGCAATGGCTGGGAGTCAGAGGTTTGATTTGAGGAGATGAGAAGGAGTTAGTCTGCCAACAAGTTCAACGCAGACACAAGAAAGGAAGGAGTTTTCATTTATATAGCATTTTCCACATCCTCAGGACATTCCAAATTATTTTACATAATGTATATCATGGAATCCCTACAGTGCAGACAGAAGCCCATTCAGCCCATCGAGCCTGCACCGACTGCAATCCCATCCGTGCCCAATCATTGCAATCCACTAGTCTGTTAGTCCCTGTGACATCAAGGGGCAATTTAGCACAGCCAATCTACCAAACCTGAACACCTTTGGACTGTGGGAGGAAACCGGAGCACCCGGAGGAAACCCACACACACACATTGGCATGGGGAGAAGGTGCAAACTCCTCGCAGGCAATGACTCAAGCCAAGAAACAAACTCAGGTCCCTAGTGTTGTGAGGCAGCAGTGCTAACCACTGTGCCACCCCTGCTGCCCCAATGAAATAGATTTATAGAACCATCGAGTCGTTGGGTGGGATTGTATGGCCTTATTCATCCTAAAACAATAAAATCCCGCCCCAGGTCATTGTCTGCCTCTCGCCCACTCTGATTCCCATGGCGGGGTGAGGGGAAGGTGGTGGGGGGTGCAGATAGAGCAATGAAACTCTGGCCAGAGAGTTATACAGCACACAAAGAGGCCCTTCAGCCCATCGTGACCATGCTGACCATCAAACACCGATCCATTATAGTCCCATTTTCCAGCACTTGGTCGGTAACTCTGTATGCCATGGCATTTCCAGTTCACCTTCAAATGCTTCTGAAATGTTGTGAGGGTTCCGACCTCCCCAACCCTCTCAGCGAGTGAGTTCCAGCAGCCTCTGGGTGAAAATGCTTTTCCTCAAATCCCTTCTAAATGGAAACCATAGAAATGATACTGCATTGAAGGCAGCTACTTGTCCCATCTTGTCTTTGCCAACTCAAAGACACCCAACTGCCCTATCTCGTCCCATTTTCCTGCACCCAGTCCATAGCCCTATAGCTTGTATTACCTAAGGTGCAGATCTGGGTACCTTTAAATAAGTTTAGAGTCTCTGCCCCCACCATTAACTCAGGCAGTGAATACTCGGCTCCCACCACCCTCTGCGTAAAATACTTTGTCTGTATGTCCCCTAAAAGAACAAAGAACAACCCAGCACAGGAAACAGGCCCTTCGGCCCAACGAGCCCGCGCCGCCGCATCACCCTACACCTATTCTACCCTGCATATCTCCGAATGGAACCCTACTCAGTCAGATTCAGGGAAGAAATAGTGTCAATTTGGTAAAAACCGATTAGCCTGAGAGCACATTTTTGGGGTGTGGGAGGAAACCGGAGCGCCCGGAGGAAACCCACGCAACCACAGGGAGAATGCGCAAACTCCCACAGACACAGGCCCAAATCCATGTGCCTGCACAGCCAGCAGTGCTAGTCACTGAGCTGCTGCGGCGCCCGTCTACCGGTCCAGGATCAAGCACACACACCGACACGAAGTACTAGGCCACTCCTGGAACTTCCAAGAGCAGCCCACGCACGACCCGCCGTGTGAATGCCCCTCGTTTGACACGAGGTGGACCTCCACCTGTGGAATAAAGACAAAAATATTAATCTACAGCCTGCCTTTCCGGTGTCTCCCGAGGTTTAACCCTATTTAATATCCCCTACCATATCCCTCCATTCTCGTTTCACTCATGTACCTATCTAACTGCATCTTAAACGAGTCCAACGTTCCTGCCTCCACCACCCTACCCTGTAATCATTCTGCCACTTATGTTGAATCTATGACCCAGGTTTTTGATCTCTTTGTCAAGGGAAACAAAGTTTCTTCTTTCAATCGTGTCACCCCCTCAGCCTTCTCCCCTGGGGCACCTCCCTCCCCTGCCTCAAATGACCCTACAACGGGGAACCCAATGGTGACAGACAGTGATAAGTACACCCAGAAAACATTCCCCATGCCTCGCACTCACCTGAGATAAGTTTCATGAGGTTCAAACGAAAAGGTATATTAGCATCCAATTTTCAGTATCATTGCATTGGGAAATCCTGATTGGAAGAAAGGTTTGCATTTGTATATCACCTTCTGCAGCCCCAGGACAGCCCATAGTGCTCTGCAGCCACTCTTGTAATGTATGGAACACGGCATTCATTTTGTACAATGCAATAAACACCAACACCATTTCCATCAGGGAAAAGGACTCAATGCAACATTACAGAAATGACAGTTCGAGCTGAGTTATTTACGCTGTCAGGTTCCCTGCTCTGTGTGGCTAAAATATTATATTGGTGTCCGCCAATGGGAACATCAGTTACTCCACGCCCCAGTGAACGCTCATTGATCAGCTGAAGGTGGAATATCCAACCCTCAGGAACAGGAAGTCCTGCTGCAGAGAGCTGCCAGCCAATCATAAGAACATAAGAAGTAGGAACAGGAGTAGGCCATCTAGCCCTTCGAGCCTGCCCCGCCATTCAATAAGATCATGGCTGATCTGTCGCGGCTCAGCTCCACCTTCCTGCCCTCTCCCCATAACCCTTAATCCCTTCTCTTATCAAAAACCCATCAACCCGTTTCTTAAAAATATTTAGCGAGGCAGCCTCCACCACTTCAACGGGTAGAGAATTCCAGAGATTCACCACCCTTTGAGTGAAGAAGTTCCTCCTCAACTCTGTTCTAAACCGCCTCCCCTTTATCTTGAGGCTGTGCCCCCTAGTCCTACTGTCTTTTTTGAGCGGGAAGAATCTCTCCACCTCTATCCTATCCATCCCATTCATCATCTTATACGTCTCAATGAGATCTCCCCTCATTCTTCTAAACTCTAACGAGTACAAGCCTAATTTATTCAGCCTCTCCTCATAGCTCAACCCCCTCAACTATCAGCCTAGTAAACCTCCTCTGCACTCCCTCCAAGGCCAAAATATCAGTCAGGCCTGAGACGTACAGTACTGGATCAGGCTTTGAGGGTCTCAAGCTGACAGACCCTAATGAGGAGCACAAGAGGGTGGAGAGCTGGGATGTTAGAGGCTGGCTGGATGCGGAGGTGGGGAAAGGAAGTGTAAAACATTTGGAGTGCCTATGAGGATGGGTTCCCATCTTGCCCCAGTTCCTTCCCCATTACAGAATGGGTTTTTTAGTTATTCTTTCACAGGACATGGGCATCACTCGCCATCGTTTATTGCCCATCCCTAGTTGCCCTTGAGAAGGTGGTGGTGAGCTGCCTTCTTGAATCATTACAGTGGGCACACCCACAGTGTTGTTAGGGAGAGAGTTCCAGCACTTTGACCCAGCGACAGTAAAGGAATGGCAATACATTTCCAAGTCAAGATGATGTGTTGCTTGGAGGTGTGTCTCATGTCCTTGTCTTTTAGCTGGTAGATGTTAAGGGTTTGATAGGGGCTGTGTGTCACTGCAGTGCAGTGGTACGCACTGCTGCCACTGTGCACTGATGGTGGAAGGAGTGAATGTTGAAAGTGACTGGTGGAGTACCAATCAAGTGGGCTGCTTTACCCTGGATGGTGTTGAGCTACTTGAGTGTTGTTGGAGCTGCGCTCATCCAGGCAATTGGCAAGTAACCCATTAAACTCCTGAGCTTTTCCTTGTAGATGATGATAGAGTTTGGGGTGTCAGAAGGTGATTTAATCTCCTCAGAATTCCAAGCCTTGTAGTCACAGTGTTTCTATGGCTAGTCCAGTTCAGTTTCTACTCAATGGGAAGCCCCAGAATGTTGATAGTGGTGGATTCAGCAATATCTATGCCATTGAATGTCAATGGAAGATGGTTAGATTCTTGTTGACCATCTTGCTGGAGATGGTCACTGCCTGGCACTTTCGTGGAGTGACTGCTATTGGTCGGTTATCAGCCCAAGCAAAGTCGGGAAAGTCATGGGAGCCATCGGTTAAATCCCCATGGTGGAATGAGGTGTTTAAATAGAAACAGGTTGACTGCATTGAGCACTTGAAACATGGTGACAATTAAGGATATGGGACAAGTGCAGGAAAATGGGATTAGCACACACCTTCAGTGGTAGCGATGGTTGGTGCAGACTCAATGGGCTGAAGGGCCTTTTCTGCACTCTGTCACTGGAATCCTACCACTTCGTCCGCCGCGGAATCAGAGCGGACGAGGTGAGGGCAATGGAATGGGAAATTTCTGGTCTCACTTGAGTGAGGCTGTAAAGTCCTGCCCTGTGACTCTCTCACTCAATTGGCCCATTGGGTTGTCTTCCATTTGATACCAAGTGGCGAGGGTGCAGGTGCTTGGGTAGGTAGGTAGCGGGCAAACTGATCAACAAACATCCCGCATCGCTACCCACCACCACCACCTCTTCCCCCCCCCAGCATCTCACCTTCAAACCCACCTGCAGTACAACATAATCCGGTCTACTCATCGATTTCTTCCTCCGCTGACGTAGTCCAGCCTGCCGTGTGTTTGTAACACTCTCTGTTTCGATTTGTAGTCACTGTGGGATGGGGGAACCCCTGGGAGAACTCGCCACGTTCCCTGAGGTAACACTCCGAGACCCTTTCCGATCAGCCCGAGTGGGGAAAGCCAGGGACCCTCGGGTTAACGTGTCACTCTGAGGACAGCGGAGTTAAACACTGGCCGACGCTTTGCATTTTCTTCGGCAGTTCAAAAAGTTTCCACGAATCTTTGAAGAGTTTATTAACGTACGAGCGTTTGCTGTTAATCAGACATTACATTTGAATGCTATTGTCCACTGGTGTTAAAAATTGCCCATTTAAATGAGTCAAATAAGTTTTATTGAATCTAACCTGCGGGTGTAATAATAGCAAAATATAATTCCGAGAGATGTTTTGGTAATTACCCTATGGATAAATAAAGGACCTTAGGCTTACTGTCGGAACATTCTACAGCCTTTAATACATCTAGAAGTCTCCGGATAACAGTTTACCAGTCAATGCTAACAGTGCACTTTCTAATTGTCTCATATATTGTCAGGCATTGGCTCTTTACTTCCTAAGCATCTGCCCCAATTCCTCTATAAAATAGTAGAGGATTTCTTCAGAGAAAGCACCTTTTCCCCCCAGCCAGCACTTAACGCTGATTGCTACATTTTAATATTCAAGCTGCAAGGGCTGGAACAGTTTCGTACCTGTTTTCTTTCCCCCATTTTCGACAATTCAGAGTTACTTAAAATTATCGGGGAGGGCGGGGAGAGGGTATGCACTTTTCTCCTGACTATTGTGTCCGTTCGATTTAGCAGCAGGTGCCAAGGCGCAGGGTAGTCCCTTTGCTGGAAATATAATACCTGCCTTGCCAGCAGGATATATTGACAGGGCGTGAGAGAGGAGAGAAAGAAAGAGAGAGAGAGAGAGGGAGAGAGAAAGGGAAAGGATAGCCACCAATTTAATCTGTAGCCCTCCTCCATCTGACCACTTAAAGTAATCGCACACTAAATCAACCATTTATTGTATCTTGACAGATAAAACTAATTTACTGCAGAGATAGGGAAAGAAAACACACTTACCACTCTCCTAATAAGCATTAGAGAGTTTCCAGCAATATTACTGGTATTACAGGGAGAGCAGCAGCAGACTATAATGGATGGTTCACTCTTTATTTGTACATTATCCAGGCAGAAATTGCTGATCCTTGCAACGGAGCTAACTGATGACAGCTTTATGGTTTATTTCCAACTCCGTGTTTCCCTGCTCCTCAGCCTCTCAGCCGCCCTTGCTGCCGGCCCTGAAGAAGGCGCTGACTTTTTATTCAGCAATGCTGGTTTCAGAAGGGATCGCAGGCCCCAATTTCAGCTTCCTCCCCTCCGCCAGAGGGTTTTTAGGCAGGGTTAAAGAAATACCACAAGTGGGCTTGCCACTGTGTTTCTGACCCCCACCCCTTCGTCTGCGGCCCTCAGTGAGGGGCAGTGAGGCCTCCGATGGGCTGCCCACCATTGCCCCAATTGGCACCCTTAGGTGGCCAATTATTGACAATTTAAGGACCATTTCCATCCTCAATTTTCAGAAGGCCCCTTCTAATATCAGGCAACCCCACTCCTTAAGGTCCACTGGCTGTTGGACCTCCCAATCCCAACCCCGCGCCCCCCCCCCCCCACCCCCCCAACCCCCAGAATCTCCCTTGACACTTCAATCTCCTTCTTGAATCTCTGGAATTCTCTACCCATTGAAGTGGTGGAGGCTGCCTCGCTGAATATTTTTAAGAAACGGGTTGATGGGTTTTTGATAAGAGAGGGGATTAAGGGTTATGGGGAGAGGGCGGGAAGGTGGAACTGAGCCACGACAGATCAGCCATGATCTTATTGAATGGCGGGGCAGGCTTGAAGGGCTGGATGGCCTACTCCTGCTCCTATTTCTTATGTTCTTATGTTCTTATCCACCCAGACCCCCAGGACCTCCCTATGTCCCCCAACCTGAGACCCAAAAGCACACCTCTCCATGCATCAGTGAGACTGAGACTCCATGGAGCTCCTGAACTTCTGCCCTGTCCACTCTGGCCTCTGTCACTGGTCTAGTGAGCTTCTGGTTAATCCGATTGGCAGCAGCCCCATGAGATGAGGCCTTCTCCTGAGTGAGGGACAAACGTCCAGCTTGCAGCCGATTAACAATCACTCGGGGGTGCAATGGCTGCTCGGCAGACTGAGCCGGCTGGGACATCGGAGCAGAACCCCCCCCCCCCCCCTTCCCCCCCCCCCCCCTTCCCCCCCCCCCCCCCCACCCCCCCCGAAATATTCCAGGCCTGGAATTTCTGCAATCGATGGTGCAGGAATTCATAGCGTCATTGGATCCTTACAGTGCAGACGGAGGCCATTTGGCCCATCGAGCCTGAGCCTACAACAATCCAACCCAGACCCTATCCCTGTCACCCCATGTACTTACCCTGCTCATCCCCCTGTCGGGTCTATTCATTCCTTTGAATAGACGAGGACGGTACTTGGTATGACTTTAAAAATGAATTATTTTCATTGAACAAAATTTAAAGGAAATTAAATCATTATGAAGCGAAAAGCAAAGACTCTGCCAGCCCCTGCAATGAGACACATTGAACTGAGCTTGGGCAGGATGCTGAAAACAAACTGCATAACACACGTTGAACCAGATTTTAATTCTTCTCTCATTTTGGTGATTATCCTTCGCAGTCTGCCTCTGTCCAGAGAAATCAAGTTTTGCAGCTGTGTACTTTTCGGGAATGCAGTCAATTTCCAGCTAACGCAGCATACCTTCTGAGTTTTAAAACGTAGTCAAGTGTTGCTTAACCACTGCAGCCTGGCATTGAAATGTAATTGTGCACAGGCGGAAATATTTGAAAGTGAAGGCTTTGGATAGACTGAAGTACGGCACGGCGGCACAGTGGTTAGCACTGCTGCTTCCCAGCTCCAGGGTCCTGGGTTCGATTCCCGGCTCGGGCCACTGTCTGTGTGGAGTTTGCACATTCTCCTCGTGTCTGCGTGGGTTTCCTCCGGGTGCTCCGGTTTCCTCCCACAGTCCAAAGATGTGCGGGTTAGGTTGATTGGCCGTGCTAAGAAAATGCTCCTAAGTGTCCAGGGATGCCTAGGTTAGAGGGATTAGGTGGGTATAATATGTAAGGATATGGGGGTAGGGCCTGGGTGGGATTGTGTTCAGTGCAGACTCGATGGGCCGAAGGGCCTCTTTCTGCACTGTAGGGCTCTATGATTCTATGAATCAAACAGGGCAGAGATTACATGCTCCAGGGTCCTGGGTTCGATTCCCGGCTCGGGTCACTGTCTGTGTGGAGTTTGCACATTCTCCTCGTGTCTGCGTGGGTTTTCTCCGGGTGCTCCGGTTTCCTCCCATAGTCCAAAGATGTGCGGGTTAGGTTCATTGACTATACTAAAATTGCCCCTTAGTATCCTGGGATGTGTAGGTTAGAGGGATTAGCAGGTAAATGTGT
Organism: Prionace glauca; assembly: GCA_037974335.1. Classification (NCBI taxonomy): domain Eukaryota; kingdom Metazoa; phylum Chordata; class Chondrichthyes; order Carcharhiniformes; family Carcharhinidae; genus Prionace; species Prionace glauca. The sequence goes on along the minus strand of CM075734.1, from coordinate 82,150,867 downwards.
AGGGATATGGGGATAGGGTCTGGGTGGGATTGTGTTCGGTGCAGACTCGATGGGCCGAAGGGCCTGTTTCTGCACTGTAGGGTTCTATGTATGTTCTACATGGCATCCCTCATCCCCTAACTCTAGAGGAGAATTTAGCATGGCCAATGCACCTCACCTGCCCACCTTTGGACGGTGGGAGGAAAGCAGAGCACTTGGAGGAAACCCACGCAGACACGGGGAGAACGTGCAAACTCCACCCAGACAGTGACCCAAGGCTGGAATCGAACCGGTTCCCTGGTACTGTGAGGCAGCAGTGCTAACCACTGTGCCACCGTCCCACCCAAATCAGAGGCATCAAAATTACTTGACTGCCTGCGACTACCTGTTTTACACGTAATGGACAATTCCGATATTCCCATCATCCAATCAGCTGGGAAAACTCAAAGGAATGTCGCGCAGAGGAGTCTGTTTGGACTCAGGACTTGAACTCTCTCTCTCTCCCTCCACAGGTCTCCGGATCTGCTGAGTTTTCCCAACACTTTCTGTTTTTTTATTTCAGATTTGCAGCGTCGGCAGTGCTTTGCCGTTCTCGCAGAACGTAGCGATGAGAATAATTTATGTACTCAAGATGCTGCAGGAAGAAGGAAGCACCAGAGGGAACGAAAACTGTTTCTCAGTGGGAGAAACAAAATAAACGGTGAAAGGTTTGATGCGTGTTCTTATTATATGAGGCGATTAAATAAAATGGGAGCTGGTAAATTATTTCAATTAAGTTGGGAATTCGGGACGCTGGGGGGGGGGCTGAGGCAAGGTGTGCTGTTGGGGGGGTGGGGGGGGTGTGGTGAGGGGAGATGCTTTCAGTAGGAAGGTAGCCTCCCCGAGTGACTCAGTCTTCATTCAGTAGATTGTTAACTTGCAGAATAAACTGCCACCTAATGTAGGAATGTGGAATCTAAAGCGAGATTGTGCATCCTTGCACAGACAGTGATGGGCTTAAATGTCACGATGTGGGTATGCCGGCGTTGGACTGGCGTAAGCACAGTAAAAAGTCTGACAACACCAGGTTTTAGTCCAACCGATTTATTTGATAGTATACTCACATAGTATATTATCAAATGAATAGGTTGGACTAAAACCTGGTGTTGTCAGACTTTTTACTGGGCTTAAATGTAACAGAAAGTAATAAGAAAGGGTGACGGGACCAATCAAACAGGAATGGAGAGGATATTGAAACTCACAGATTAATGTCAGTCTACAGGGTTGAATGGTTTGATTCCATAGATTCCTATTTCATACAGTGGACTTAGCACCACAAAGAATAGTTGAAGCTGTACAAAGTGAAGAATTATTATTTCGTTAACATTGATTCCTCATCTTCTGCTTTCAGTTTCCCCCAGGAAGAATGGCCAGGATTATTTTCTCCTGTTATAATATAAACACAGTAAGAAGTCTCACCACACCAGGTTAAAGTCCAAAAGGTTTATTTGGTAACAAAAGCCACTAGCTTTCGGAGCACCGCCCTGTGTCCAGTTTGTGAATAGGACTAATATGCCCTGTTTATGAATAGAATATTTTATGAATACACCCTGTTTGTGAATGGAACTCCCACTCACCTGACAAAAGGGCGGCGCTGTGAAAGCTAGTGGCTTTTGCTACCAAATAAACCTGTTGGACTTTATCCTGGTGTTGTGAGACTTCTTACTGTGTTTACCCCAGTCCATCGACGGCATCTCCACATCATAATATAAATGGACATGTCACTATTCAAATCACAAGAGATAGTTATTCTGACTGGAGAATCTTTGATTTGATTTGGTTAATTATTGTCACATGTATTGGGATACATGAAAAGTATTGTTTCTCGCGCGCTAGACAGACAAAACATACTCATAAAGTGCACAGGAGAGACAGAAAGGAGAGGGTGCGGAATATGGTGGTCCCATCATAGCTTGGGTATAGAGAAAGAACAACTTAATTTCGGAGCAGCAGGGTGGCACAGTGGTTAGCACTGCTGCCTCACAGCGTCAGGGGCCCCAGGTTTGATTCCCAGCTTGGACCATTGTGTGGAGTCTGCATGTTCTCCTCATGTCTGCATGGGTTTGCTCCAGTTTCCTCCCACAGTTCAAAGATGTCTGGGTTAGGTTGATTGGCAAATGCTAAATTACCGCTTAGTGTCAGGGGGTTAGCACAGCAAACAAGTGGGGTTATGTGGATAGGGCCTGGGAGGGATTGTGATTGGTGCAGACACAATGGGCCAAATGGCCTCTTCTTGCACTGTAGGGACGCTATGATAAGGTAGGTCCATTCAAATGTCTGACGGCAGCAGGGCAGAAATTGTTCTTAGGCATAGAGGTTTACAGGATGGAGACAGGCCCTTCGGCCCAACTTGTCTGTGCTGCCCAGTTACACCCATCTTACCCATTTAATTGTTAAATTCTTGTTAAGAAACAAAATTGTACCCTCCTCCACTACTACCTCTGGCAGCTTGTCCCGACACTCACCACCCTCTGTGTGAAACAAATGCCCCTCGGGACCCTTTTGTATCTCTCCCCTCTCACCTTAAACCCATGGAATAATGTGGAAGAGAGAATGTCCGGGGTGCGTGGGCTCCTTGATTATGCCGGCTGCTTTTCCAAGGCAGTGGGAAGTGCAGACAGAGACAATGGATGGGAGGTCGGTTTGCGCGATGGACTGAACGATGTTCACAACCATTTGAAATTTCTTGTAGCCTTGGGCAGACCATGAGCCATACCAAGCTGTGATACAACCAGAGAGAATGCTTTCTATGGTGCATATGTGAAAAATGTTGAGTCATAGTGGACACGCTGGATTTCCTTAGCTTCCCGAGAAAGTAGAAGCATTGGTGGGCTTTCTTAACTATTGCATCAGTGTGGCGGGATCAGGGTAGGTTGTTGTTGAGAAATTTGAAGCTCTTGACCATCCCAACCTCATCCCCTTTGATGTAGACATGGGTAAGTCCTCCACTAAGCTTCCAGAAGTTGATGACTATCTCCTCCGTCTACTGATATTTTATGGTATGGAAGGTAGGTATGATGCCTATTGTAGTTGAGTGGTTTCTTCAATGATGCTGTCTAACCAGTCCCAGTCTCACACCCTTTCCCCACATTGCATGCAAAATGGTTTTTCAAATGCAAATACTCATTCAACTCAATTCTGTAAGGTTGAATAGTGGAAGGATTTCCAAAGACTTCCCTGCAATGGTAAAGTGTGATATCTGACATCCAGGAAAGGAGGCAGACAGAGAATCAGTTTCATGTCTCATCTGAAAAACAGCACCTCTGACAGTAAAGCACCTCCTCGCTACTGTCCCGAGCAGCCAGTTTAGATCATGTGCTCAAGTATTTGAGGGGCGAATGTTGGCCAAAACACCATGAAAATTGACTGCTCTTATTCACAAAAAGTACCATGGAATCTTTAGTGTTAGAGTGGGATTCATAACACAAGCAAAATGCATTTATTCATACAGATCCATAATTATATAAATTGTTAAAAAAAAACTGTCATGAAGATGGGGGGGGGGAACTGATTTTTTTTTTCACTGCTATCATCTTAAGCAAACAAAGCAGTGAAGGGGGAAGTTATTAACCAGCTAATAAGGTTTTAGACAGAATACACAAGGCACTGATAACACTACCAGTAAGGAGTTCAATGATTCTTGAAACAGAGATAATAAGCTAATGGAACAAATGGTTCATACATCTGCAAATATAATAAGAGAATCAAAACAAGTAGATTTTATTTTAAAGTGTATATGCTGATATTTTAAATATATTTTAAATGTATTGTTTGCTTTAGTCAAGGCAAGTTACCAAAAGGTATGATGGGACAAATGAGAAGTTCAGAGACAAAGACCTGGGAACTTAACAGTTAGTAAAACTCATATCAGGAGAATTCCACTGGGGGGACATATTTTGCAACATACATGAATAGGTACAATCATGCCCAGACACAGAGTAGATATGTTCCTGGACGCAGGATCACATGTCTATTCATCTTGGCAGTGAGCCGGTGGGACCATCCACTTTGACCCCTACGTTGCATTTATTGTAACCAGGCAACAGGGAAGTAGCTTGAGCCAAGAAAGGAGTTAATGTCCAGACTCGTAGGACAAATAAGATACCATTATGCTTTAAATGACAATGCAGTTGGCTGAAATGCGTGACAGAGATTTGTATTGATACGTGGGTATTAAATGTAATTGATTTTCAGCTAATGAAAGGCAGAATGATTGATAAGAAAAAACTCCAATTGATCTGTTTTTGACTGTATATTTCAGATTGATAGGAGAGGTTCTGCTGCTTTATCTCACAGCTGTTTAACTCTTTTGGTGATCTCTGAGCAACCTCTGTTGTGTTTTTGTTTTAAATAAATGTTACATTGTCATACAGAGATATCTGCCTCATGAGTTTTATATTGCCTGTAGTTAAAGACTGCATTGGCCATCTCAATTCACCCTACAGCAAGCTGGCTGCTCTTGCACTGATGATTTCAGCTTATTCAACATCAATTCTCTGCAATGAAATTCCGGGAATGTTTTTTTTCCCAGACCCCCAGGAGTACGCTTCCCCATGACAGAGTGGAATTACAGCTCAGGTTGGGAACAGTGTGAGTTGTCAGGAGTGTAGCAACCGGCAAGAGGTTTCATAACAACAATTTAAAACATAGACCAGCAAGTGTTAGAAATACACAGCAGCTCCATCAGAGTTTGTAATAACGGCCGAGTGGGTGATAGTGTGGGGTTGGGGGGGGGAGGAGGGGAGGGGGGGGCGTTGGTGATGGGGGGATGGGGGGGGTGGAATAGGTTCACTTTTCAGATGTAAACCTCATATCAAAATGAGGAACTGGGAGATAAGCAAACCTCTTAATGTATCTTCATCAAAGAAAGACGGAAATGTAAAAGAGATCACGAGCCCGAGAGGACAAATTGATGGAAAGCCTGGCAGGAAATTTGGAAGAAAAGAGAGAGAAATATCCACTTGCGTAACAGATTACACAATCTCAGGACGCCCCAAGGCACTTTGCAACCAGCAAAGTACTTTTGAAATGTACTCGCGGCTGGAATGTGGAAGAACGCAGCAGATAGCTGCGCACAGCAAGGTTCCGCAAGAAGTAATGAGAGAATGATCAGAGAATTTACTCTACCAACATTCACTGAAATGTAATCATTGACCACAAAACCAGGAGAGCTATAGTGCCATGGGGTTCCCACATCCACCTGGGGTGGAAGGCAGAATCTTTACTTAATCCTTCATCCAGACTACACCATCTCCATCAGAGCAGCAATTCTTCAACACCGCCCTGAGGCCCTATGGGAGTATGTGCTGCCCTGTGAAACCCACGGGGAGTATATGGTGAGTTCCCTGGAGTGGAGCTAGAAACTATGAGCTTCCAATTTGAAAAGAATGAATTCTTCGATTTGATTTGATCTGATTTATCAGTGAAATTAAAGCACAACCTCAGGCTAAAAGGATGATCCTTCAAAACTGAGATGAGGAGAAATTTCTTCAGCCAGAGAGTGGTGTATCTGTCGACGTCTTTCCCGCAGAAGCTGTGGAGACCAGGTCACTGAGTGCCTTTAAGACAGAGATAGATAGGTTCTTGATTAATAAGGGGATCAGGGGTTAAGGGGAAAAGGCAGGAGATCGGGAACGAGAAAAGTATCAGCCATATCGCTACGAGAGGACACATGTTTAAGGTGATGGGGAGCAGGTACAGAGGAGATGTCAGGGGTAAGTTTTTCACTCAGAGGGTGGTGGGTGAGTGGAATCGGCTGCCGTCGGTGGTGGCGGAGGCAAACTCGCTGGGATCTTTTAAGAGGCGTCTGGATGAGTATATGGGATTTAATGACATTGAGGGTTATAGATAGGCCTAGTTGGAAGGGATATGATCAGCACAACTTGTGGGCCGAAGGGCCTGTTTGTGCTGTAGTTTCCTATGTTCTATGATTGAATGATAGAGCAGACTCGATGGGCTGAGAGGCCTAATTCTGCTCCTACGTCTTATGGTGTTATGGTCTTATGGAAAAGTACAGTGAAAAATATTGCTTCTTGCACTCTAAAGACAAAGCATACCTTTCATAGAGAACACAAGCGATAAAGAAAGGAGAGGGTGCAGATATTAGTGTTGCAGTCATGCTTAGGGTACAAAAGATCAACTAAATGTGAAGTAACTCCATTTAAAAATCTGATGGCTACAGGGAAGAAGCTGTTCTTGAATCGGTTGGTACATTCATAGATATGCAGGGTAGAATAGGTGCAGGGTGATGTGGCAGCGCGGGCTCGTTGGGCCAAAGGGCCTGTTTCCCGTGCTGGATTGTTCTTTGCTCTTTGTTCTTTATGACCTCAGACTTTTATATCTTTTTCCCGACGGAAGAAGGTGGAAGAGAGAATGTCCGGGGTGTGTAGGGTTTGCAGAGTTTAAAAGGGTTAGAGCTTTAAAAGCATAAAATAAGAGCAAAAGATAGAATTAGAGGGTATGCTGGGTAAATCTTGCAGGGAGTTGCCAAGTCACACACTGATCTGAGGTCCAGATCCTGAAGGAAGTTTGAAGAACGTTTCAGCGAGGCATTGGAACATCAAGAGAACGGGGAGATTAAAATGGATAGTGGAAAAAAAACTGCAAATGGTGAAAATCGAATGTTGAAATAGAAACAAAATATTGGGAACGTACCATGGCTTGGATACTTTTCTCTAGGAAAGGAGAGTGACAGTTGAGAATTGCCCTGATGAAGGCTTTTCAGATTATGCAAGAGTGGACAGAGAGAAGCTATTTCCAATAGTACGAAAGCTCAAATCTAGAGGTCATTATTTTATGATAGCTGAATTATCCAATAGGGATCCCAAGAGAAACTTTTTATCTAGAGAGAGGTTAGCACATTGAACTCACTCCCACATGGAGTCGCGAATAGAATAGATGCAATTCAGGGGCAGACAACTCAGCACGTAAGAGATAAAGGAATAGGAGGATGTGCTGATGGGATGAAATGGAGAGTGGTGGGAGGCAGCTTGTGCAGAGCATAAAACCCGACACAGACTATCTGAGCCAAATGGCCTGTTTCTGATCTAAAAGCAACGTTGGAACCTGAAAGAAAAACAGAAAATGCTGGAAAATCTCAGCAGGTCTAACAGCATTTGAGGGCTCTGATGAAAGGTCACCCAGACTTGGAATGCTGGCTCTATTCTCTCCCCACAGAATCTGTCAGACGTGCTGAGATTTTCCAGCATTTTCTATTTTTGTGTTGTCCTGTTTCTGAGTCTACGTCATCCCGAACAGCTCCTCCAGTAGCCAACGACCCAATCACCCACACAAACAAAGAAAACGCTGGAAAACCTCAGCAGGTCAGGCAGCATCCCATGGAGAGAGATTGTCAGGATTCCACCACTCCATTCCGGAGCTGCTGTTGTCCGTGGGGTGTAGCGGGCGAGAGGCGGACATCGGAAACGTCCGTTGACCTCGGGTGGGAATTCCCGGTTTCCCTCGAGTGAGGCCATAAAATCCCACCCAATGTTTCAAGTGGAGTCTTGGATAAGCACCAGATTATCCATTCTCACCGGCAGCGATGGCAGAGTGAATGGCGTGGGAGAATTCGAGGCAAAGTATGCTGGTGTCACTGAACTGAGTTCATTCCGTCGACGTGGCAATTTGGTAAGCGTAACTGAGACCTTAACATCTTAATTCCATCACTAAATACCTCTCTACTGAGTCACTATCTCCTTCCTTGTTCTTCTTTATAGTCTGATATGGTCAAGAGGATTATTACAAAATTAAATTACTTCCATTTATTCTCTATGATTGGAGACTTTATAATATAAAAGCAAGACTAATACAATGAGACATTTCTAACCCTTTGATATACTTTTTATTCATTTCATGGGAAGTGGGCGTTGCTGGCTAGTTCAGCGTTTCTCACCCATCCCTAATTGCCCTTGAAAACATGATGGTAAGCTCCATTCCAGAACTGCTGTCATTCGTGGGGTGTAGGTACACCTACAGTGCTGTTAGAGAGGCAGATCCAGAAGTTTTACCCAGTGACAGTGAAGGAATGGAGCTATATTTCCAAGTCAGGGTGGTGAGTGGCTTGGAGGGGAACCTCATCCATTGACTCTGTCTACACTTCCCACTGCCTCAGGGAAGCAGCCAACGTAATCAAGGACCCCACGCACCCCAGGCATTCTCTCTTTCGTCTTTTTCCATTGGGAAAAAGATGCAAAAGTCTGAGGTTATGTACCAACCTACTCACAAACAGCTTCTTCCCTGTTGCTAATAGACTTTTGAATGAACCTACTTTATATTAATTTGATCTTTCTCTACATGCTAGCTATGACTGTAACACTACATTCTGCACCCTCTCCTTTTGTTCTCCCCTATATACTCTATGAATGGTATATGCTGTCTGTATATTGTGCAGGAAACAATACTTTTCACTGAGTATCAATGCATGTGACAATAATGAATCAAATCAAATCAAATCAAATCAAAGGTGGTGATATTCCTGTGCATCTGCTGCCTTTGTCCTTCTAGCTGGTTGTGGTTGCAACATTGGAAAGCGCTGCCTAAGATGCTTAGTGAGTTCCTGCATTCCATCTTGTAGATGGTACACACTACTGCCATGGTTCATTGGTGGTGGAGGGTGTGAATAATTTTGGATGGGGTGCCAATGAAGTGGGCTGTTCCTTGAAGTTTAGAAACTCACAAACCATTGAAACCACTTAACTTGTGTAAACAAACACTGTTAAATTGACTGCAGATATCAGAGTGCCTGAACTGTCAATCAAATAATGTTTCTTTTGGACAGCAGCTGTCTGGGCTCTTACAGATGACTCCAGAGTCTCATCATCCAACTCCTCTGACTGTCAGTGCCCTGCTCTAACACACCCTCCTGCACATGTGATAATGAAGCGCCCTCAACAGCTAGGGTCTGTTCATAAATTCCTGCAATGTGCCTGTATCTGCTCTGATGCTTGGACCAGAGAGAGAATGTGAGGTTTCTTTCTCAGATTTCTTCCTCATCCTCAAGGAGAAACATGGGTGGCAATGACATATTGGCTCATGGAAAGAGCTTCAACCTTTTTTTATTCATTCATGGGACATGGGCATTGCTGGCTGGCCAGCAATTATTGCCCATCCCTAATTGCCCTTGAGAACATAGAACATTACAGCGCAGAACAGGCCCTTCGGCCCACGATGTTGCGCCGACCAGTTACAAAACAATGACCCACTAGCCTAAACCAATCCCTTTTCGTCCATAAACCTATCCACAGATCTTTTAAACGCCCCCAAACTAGGTGCATTTACAACTGCAGCAGGCAGGGCATTCCAGTCCCTCACCACCCTCTGGGTAAAGAACCATCCCCTGACATCAGTCCTATAACTACCCCCCCTTAATTTAAAGTCATGCCCCCTCGTGCTAGCTTTCTCCATCCTAGGAAAAAGGCTATCATTATCTACCCTGTCTAAACCTCTAATCATCTTATATGTTTCAATGAGGTCCCCTCTTAGCCGCCTTCTTTCCAGCGAAAACAACCCCAAATCTCTCAGTCTCTCCTCATAGGATCTCCCTTCCATACCAGGCAAATCCTGGTAAACCTCCTCTGCACCCTCTCCAAAGCCTCCACATCCTTCCTGTAATGTGGGGACCAGAACTGCACACAGTACTCCGAGTGAGAAGGTGGTGGTGAGCTGCCTTCTTGAATCACTGCAGTCCATGTCCGTGACTTGACCCACAATGCCGTTAGGGAGGGAACTCCAGGATTTTGACTCAGCGACTGTGAAGGAGTGGCGATATATTTCCAAGTTAGGATGGCGAGTCGCTTAGAGGAGAACTTGCTAGTGGTGGTCTTCCCAAGTATTTGCTGCCTATGCCTTTCTTGATGAAATGGTCATAGGTTTGGAAGATGCTGTTCTAAGGATCTTTGGTGAATTGCTGCAGTGCATCTTGTAGATAGTACACACCGCTGCTACTGAGCGTCGGTGGTGGAGGGAATGGATGTTTCTGGATGGAAGCAGAATGCTTTATCCTGGTTGGTGTCAAGCTTCTTGAATGTTGGAGCTGCAACCACCCAGGCAAGAGTGGAATACTCTGTGGGAGAGAGACGGGGAAAAAGGATTGTTTGGCTTTTCCAAACTGTTCAATAGCTTTGCAAGGTCACCATGCTTACACCATTGCAATCATGAGTAATACACGATCTGACACAATGCAAAATCTATACACACTAACAGCAACATCAGAAATTTTTCACTAAGCAATTGACATGTTTTCTGGCACAGTCAATGAATCATGCCATCAGTCCATCTCCCACTTGCCTTCTCCCCTGTGTCCCAGGGTCAGCCATTTTCTCCATCACCAGATCACATCTCCCTCCAACCTTGCCTCTGTCAATCGAGCTAAACGATTCAGGTACGGAGATCAGGAGAACCTCCTCCTTGAGTGGCATTCGGACTGCAAGTTCAGGGGCACCATTTCCAGAATGGCCTCTCTTCCTGGCACGGTGGACACATTCCTTCTGAGATAGGTATAAAATTGCAATGACAAAGGTTTCAAAATGCATCTACGTAACTGAAACAGAGGCACACCCCACCACCGCTGGCAGCGAGTGTTGAGAATTTGGCGCTCAGCTAAATCTCCGTTCACTGCAGCAGGACTGGAGAATCTCAGCCAAAGGTGAGGTCAGAGAATCCCAGCCTGAGGCACTAAAAATCTGCATTATATCCTTTACAGTCCCCCAGACCCCCATCCTGCCTCCCCTCCAATCCCCCTCTCCTCCAAACACCCATCCTGCCAATTCCTTGACTGGACACTTCCCTCGGCCGAGTGGCCCTTTAAATGGCCGTCAGTGACTTCCTTCCGGATCACGGCCAATGAAGTCAGATGCCAGACACTGTGCCCTCCATCACCAATGAGGTGGACTTCTCATTCCCTTTGGACCTTGAGTCCTGGGTACCTGCTCTCTGGCCTGGAACAGCGGAATAACTGTTTATATAGCGCTCACGGACAGCAGGGAGTCAGAAAGTTGGCCATTTCCTTGTGAGGGTCCAGCCCACTTCACCTGAAGGTATTTTTCAGCAGACTGAGTGAAAATACAATGATTAATTGATAGAGAATGGAGATCTTGAGTTGAAATTGTAACCTGCAATATTAATTTAGAATGGTTAATGCTTCCTGACGAAAGTCTTTTATCTGCTATTTAGCAGAGGGACAAAACCATTTAAAATTAAAATAAGCAAAAAAGAAGTCATGTTCCTCGCATTAGAGAGCACGGTTTTAATCATTTTGTTCCCTTTGTCCCTCGCTAATTCTCTTAAATAATTTATACAAGAGAAATTAAAAATCCTCAAATGGTAGGAATTCGCCCTAAAGTTAGAAAAACGTTTAGAAACTGAAAAGAGGAAATTAAAATCTTTATCTCATTACCAGCTGAGATGATTAATATTGATTAATTAATTATTGATAGAGGTGTTCAAAAGCTTGAAGGATTTGAATGGAGTAAGTGCAGAGAGGTTGTTTGCAGTGACAGAGGGGTCAGTAACCACAGGCTACCGATTTAAGGTGATTGACAGAAGAACCAGAGGATAACACTATTTGACATGTTTCTTTGAAAGAGCTATCCTAGTGGTCCCATGTAATAACATGTCCCCTACTTTTTGCTGAAAGCCTCCTGCCCTTCTCACCCCGACTCAATGACTGCTATGTTCTTGTAGCCAATCTCCCACTGACTGCATTCCATTTCGTTCAGCTCTTCCATTATTTCACTGCCCAATTTCTGGCACTGCGTGGTATGAGAGTTATTGAGGGATATGGGGGAAAGGTGGGTAAATGGAGTTAAAGTGGTCACCATGAGCGGAGGAATAAGTTTGAGGGGTTATTCTATGTTCCTAAACGTTGTCCAACCGTCAGCACCATCTTACTGATTTCTTGCGACTCCCAGTCCTGTAACACCTTAAATTGAAAATTATTCTCCTCGTGTTTAATTCCCTCATTAGCTTCACCTACCCCTCCCTATTTTTAGCCTATTTCTTCAACTCTGGTCTCAGATGTTAAGGATCTATCCACTTGTCCATTCAGCTGGATAGCAACACTCACTGGGCAGCTTTGTCTCTACCCACCTTGCTTCCTTGCTATGTACTCAGGCACACACACTTCAACATTCCTCTCATTATTTAAGAAACTCCCACTCCATTAACATTGTTTTTAATCATTTCTATGTTGCTTAATAGAACATAGAACATTACAGCACAAACAGGCCCTTCGGCCCACGAGTTGCGCCGATCACATCAACACCTACAGACCTATCTATAACCCTCAATCTCATTAAACCCCATATACTCATCCAGAAGTCTTTTAAAAGACCCCAGCGAGTTCGCCTCCACAACCACTGACGGCAGCCGATTCCATTCACTCACCACCCTCTGAGTGAAAAACTTACCCCTAACATCACCTCTCTACTTCTCTCCCCGCACCTTAAATCTGTGTCCTCTCGTAGCAACCATTTCAACCCGGGGAAATGCCTCTGAGAGTCCACCCTATCTATTCCTCTCAACATTTTGTAAACTTCTATCAGGTCGCCTCTCAACCTTCGTCTCTCCAGGGAGAAGAGTCCCAGCTCCCTCAACCTATCTTCATAAGGCAATCTACAAAGGTTTGTGAACAAAGCCCAGTCCATTGTGCAAACCAGCCTCCGTTCATTGACTCTGTCTACACTTCCTGCTGCCTCGGCAAACCAGCATAATTAAAGACCCCACGCAGCTCAGACATTCTCTCTTCCATCGGCAAAAAGATATATAAGTCTGAGGTCACGTACCAATCGACTCAAGAGCAGCTTCTTCCCTGCTGCCCTCAGACTTTTGAATGGACCTACCTTGCATTAAGTTGACCTTTCTCTATACCCTAACTATGACGGCAACACTACACTCTGCATCCTCTTCTTTCTTTCTCCCCTGTGTACTCTAGGAATGTTATCCTTTGACTGTATAGTATGCAAGAAGCAATACTTTTCACTGTAGACTAATACATGTGACAACGACAAATCAAATCAAATCAATCTCTCCTTTGCCTCGGTGTCTAGTTTTGTTCACAGTTCCTCAGTACCATGCCTTGTAATGTTTAATTCTTTGAAGGGCATTGTGTAGATGGTGTAATATGGAGTGCAGAAGCAGGGCTCGTGTGTTATTGTTGTCACTCGCAGATGCCTGTGATAGCAAACGGCTGTGGATGCAAACCATCCCATCGGCCTGAGATTGGTTTAACTGGCGAGACAGATAAGATACGCAGCAACCTATCAGCCTCAATTACATGTTTTCCCAATATTCTGAGTGGGTTAATGAAGGGTCTTATGTTTGTCTGTTGCAGGGATGTAGGGACGTCAAGTAACTATTGGAGCGCATCCCTTACACATTGAAGTGTTGAATGTGGAAACGAGCCGGATAATATGCCGTTTAACTCTTCAGCTATAATTAAATTAGACCAGGGTGGAGGGTAACATTTAGTGATTATGTCCATGTCTCAGTTACTAAGAATCGTGCTTCCGGGTCAGGACATTGTAGGCCAATTGTGTTGAAGGTCGAAGACATGTCTGAACTGAGGCTGTAACTTAGTGCTGAACAGAGTAGGGGGTGTTAACCCCTTCAGGTGTATCGTGAATATACGGGCTGAGAATTTCCTGGGAGCTGAATGTTGCCTTTTGTAGATGCTGTCTCTGGAAGTGTGATATAATTTGGGTTTATTAATGCAATGGTGTCCACGGATTTCAAAGAAAATCACAACTTTTGTTATTTGCAGAAGGACGATTGGCTGGAATTTGCTGAATCTGAGCACCTCATGTTGGACTGACCTTTCTCTTAATGTTTCATCTCAATAATCTTTTTGCCATGAACATGTTTCCAAACTGTGAGCTGAGAAAAACATGGATGGACATACAAACTTTGGTAGTGGCACGGTAGCACAGTGATTGGCGCTACTGCCTCACAGCGCCAGGGACTTGGGTTCAATTCCCAGCTTGGATGACTGTCTGTGTGGAGTTTGCACATTCTCCCCATGTCTGCATGGGTTTCCTTTGAGTGCTCCAGTTTCTTCCTACAGTCCAAAAGATGTGTGGGTTAAGTTGATTGGCCTTGCTATATTACCTCAGGGGGACTAGCTAGGATAAATGCATGCGATTATGGGGATAGGGCATGGATGGGGTTTTAGTTGGTGCAGACTTGATGGGCCAAATGTCATCCTTCTGCACTGCAGGAATTCAATGGACATCAAGGCACTGGGAACTCCGTTAACCACAGAGACTCAAAGTATTGGAAGACACTTTGCAAGTCTGGTTGTGAAGAGAGTCAGAGGCAGAGTTAATACTTTGGGCAGGACTTTACAGATTTGCTTGGCTCAGAACCGTAAATACCCACCCGAGGTCAATGGACCTTCCCATGGTCCACCCCTTCTCACTCCCATCCCTGCAGCAGACGGGACGAGAAAATTCCAGCCTTTGAATCCATGTTACTCTCGTTTAGATTCTTCTTCAAATATCTCATTGGCCAGTATCAGTTAGAGACTGAGAAGAAAGTCGGGTGAATTAGAATCAAAGTGGGTACAGAAAGCAAAATAAAGAGAGAGGGAGAAAGATGGGACAAAGGCAAAGAGAGAGGAAAGGAAACAAAAAAGAAAAGCAATAAAACTGTCTAAAATACTCTTTCTTTTAAATCCACCATCTTTACCTGACTAGGCCCACACGTGACTCCAAACTGTGGCCCTCAGAAAGGGCCTGAGGATCCATTCAGTTCATTCACAATTAGGAATGGGCAATAAAAGCTTGGCCAATGATGCCCACATCTCATCAATGAATAAAAAATTGTTTGTGCAACTTGTGGGAATGAAAACGATGAATTAAACGTCCAGGTCGCCATTTTGCATTGCGTGCTGGCCTGATGTTCAGGAATGGGAGAATAGGGACAGCCTTCTCCCACTGGGACCCAGTGTCAAAACCCCCCTCACTGTGACCCCAAAATCCAAACCCCATCACCCAAACCCCTCACTGTGACCCCAAAATCCAAACCCCAACACCCAAACCCCTCACTGTGACCCCAAAATCCAAACCCCATCACCCAAACCCCTCACTGTGACCCCAAAATCCAAACCCCATCACCCAAACCCCCTCACTGTGACCCCAAAATCCAAACCCCATCACCCAAACCCCCTCACTGTGACCCCAAAATCCAAACCCCATCACCCAAGCCCCCTCACTGTGACCCCAAAATCCAAACCCCATCACCCAAACCCCCTCACTGTGACCCCAAAATCCAAACCCCATCACCCAAACCCCTCACTGTGACCCCAAAATCCAAACCCCATCACCCAAACCCCTCACTGTGACCCCAAAATCCAAACCCCTCACTGTGACCCCAAAATCCAAACCCCCTCACCCAAACCCCCTCACTGTGACCCCAAAATCCAAACCCCCTCACCCAAACCCCTCACTGTGACCCCAAAATCCAAACCCCAACACCCAAACCCCTCACTGTGACCCCAAAATCCAAACCCCATCACCCAAACCCCTCACTGTGACCCCAAAATCCAAACCCCTCACTGTGACCCCAAAATCCAAACCCCCTCACCCAAACCCCCTCACTGTGACCCCAAAATCCAAACCCCCTCACCCAAACCCCTCACTGTGACCCCAAAATCCAAACCCCAACACCCAAACCCCTCACTGTGACCCCAAAATCCAAACCCCATCACCCAAACCCCTCACTGTGACCCCATCACCCAAACCCCCCTCACTGTGACCCCGTCACCCAAACCCCCCTCACTGTGACCCCAAAATCCAAACCCCATCACCCAAACCCCTCACTGGGACCCCAAAATCCAAACCCCATCACCCAAACCCCTCACTGTGACCCCAAAATCCAAACCCCATCACCCAAACCCCTCACTGTGACCCCGTCACCCAAACCCCCCTCGCTGTGACCCCATCACCCAAACCCCCCTCGCTGTGACCCCATCACCCAAACCCCCCTCGCTGTGACCCCATCACCCAAACCCCCCTCGCTGTGACCCCATCACCCAAACCCCCCTCGCTGTGACCCCATCACCCAAACCCCCCTCGCTGTGACCCCATCACCCAAACCCCCCTCGCTGTGATCCCATCACCCAAACCTCCCTCGCTGTGACCCCATCACCCAAACCCCCCTCGCTGTGATCCCATCACCCAAACCTCCCTCGCTGTGACCCCATCACCCAAACCTCCCTTGCTGTGACCCCACCATTCAAATAGTTATCTCTCTCTTCACATTTGTCAATTGGTTCCATTTGGACTGGTTGCGAAATTCCCTTTAAAGAATGAATCTTCAGGAGAACGCTGTCAGCAGCCAGCCGACACCAATTAGTCAGGAAAGCTGGAAGCAGGATGTTAATGTTATGGTGCAGTTATAAGGAAATAAAAACCTGCTGTTCAAACTGTCATGTTCCTGGTGGACTGCTGGCTCTCCTTCTAAACAGCTTGGAATGTTAAAATTCACCGCTACGTGTCAAGCTATCGAAACTGTGCCAGGGTTGGAATGTGGAGTGCAGGATCTCTAATCTGTTAAGAGAGCCATGTCTTAACAACTAATGATGCAAAGCCACCTCGGGCTTACATTGTGATCTGAAACGAAAACAGAAAATGCTGGAAAATCTCAGCAGATCTGACAGCATCTGTGGGGAGAGACTAGAGCCAACATTTCCATTCTAGATGGCCCTTGTGCTTTTTCATCCAAATTTCTCATCATCTTTATTCTTTCCAAAGGTAGTAAGAGTGGCTGAAACTCAAAAAAAATGCATTTAATTAACTCCGAAGTACCAGGTGATGCTGCCAGCTTCTGAAAGGTGCTATTTAAATACAGGACCTTTCTTCCTAGGTATTAACTGAATGAAAAATGTTTGCAGCATTTGCTGCTGCCTCCACTATTTGCCATTATCTTTTTAATAAATCTGCAGAGATGCTTCATTCAGGCTTAATCTAGATTTTAAAAATACATGCATAAAAAAGTAATGCATTCCGCTGTATAATTCATTGGAAATGCCCAGAAGGAATTCCTGCCAACCTATTTAGTATCACACGCCCTGCCTGGACCCACTGAATCAGTAACCGAGCCATAATTGTCTGAATCAATTTCAGATATATTTTCAGCGTATAATCCTCTATTAATCAAATCATAGCAGTTCTCAGCTATTTTAACCACATTATTAAAAGTAGAAGCCTTTGGATAATGTGACTATAGGCAGGGTATACTCCATGCATTAAGGCTCATAAAGTGCTGGTGGCAGGGAGCTGCCCATCTGCGTAAAGGTTACCCCACCGTTTTATTCAGTTTGAAACCTGCTACACTAACTATTCTGTGATAGCAATCATTTAATTGCACATCTAAATATCGCAATGGCATACTGTGGAAACCAAGCTTCCAGATTTGTGGCTGAAATGTCAGTATGCATTGCTCCCACTGAGAACAATCAGTGAGACTTGGCTTGGCTTGGTCATTACTGCATATAGCCCATCAGATTGAGTGGATAGACAAACATAAATAAGACTGCCACCTTCTGCCCACCAGCCACTCGATCTGTTCAATGAGCAGTTGGTGACTGACAATGTTTTTGAGGAGGTGACAAAAACGGTTGACGAAGGACGAGCCGTTGATGTCGTATAGATGGATTTTACGTCATTAGTGTACGCTTAAACTGGACCATAAGAACATAAGAAATAGGACCAGGAGTAGGCCATCTAGCCCCTCGAGCCTGCCCCACCATTCAATAAGATCATGGCTGATCTGAAGTGGCTCAGTTCCACTTTCCCTCCTTCTCCCCATAACCCTTAATCCCCTTGCCTACCAAAAACCTATCTACCCGCATCTTAAATATATTTAGCGAGGCAGCCTCCACCACTTCAACGGGCAGAGAATTCCAGAGATTCACCACCCTTTGAGTGAAGAAGTTCCTCCTCAACTCCGTTCTAAAACGCCCCCCCCTTTATCTTGAGGTTGTGCCCTCTAGTCCTACTGTCCTTTCTGAGTGGGAAGAACCTCTCCACCTCTATCCTATCCATCCCATTCAACATCTTATACGTCTCAATGAGATCTCCCCTCATCCTTCTAAACTCTAACAAGTTTAGTACAAGCCTAGTTTATTCAGCCTCTCCTCATAGTTCAACCCCCTCAACTCCGGTATCAGCCTAGTGAACCTCCTCTGCACTCCCTCCAAGGCCAAAATATCCTTGCGCAAGTGCAGCGACCAAAACTGCACACAGTACTCCAGCTGCGGCCTCACCAATGCCCTATACAGCTGCAGCAAGACCTCCCTACTTTTATATTCAAAGCCCTTCGCTATGAAGGCCAGCATCCCATTCGCCTTCCTGACCACCTGCTGAACCTGCAAGCTGGGTTTTTGCGACTCATGCACAAGGACCCCGTGGTCCCTCTGCACCGTCGCCTGCTGCAGCTTTTCGCCATGTAAGTAGTAGTCCTTCCTATCATTATTCCTATCAAGGTGGACAACCTCACACTTGCTGATGGACAACACGACAGCTCAGTGACTATCACTGTTTGCTGTGCAGACACATGGATTTGGGCCGGTGTCTGTGGGAGTTTGCGCATTCTCCCCGTGCTTCGTGGGTTTTCTCCGGGTGCTCCGGTTTCCTCCCATACCCCAAAGATGTGCTCTTAGGCTGATTGGTGTAACAAATTGTCCCTAAATTAGTCTCCCCTCAATCTGGTTTCCAATGTGGAGTGCCATAAGCGTAGACAAGGGTCATGGGTGGAGAGGGGACTCACAATGTTGAAATGGTGGTGCGGGCTCGTTGGGCCGAAGGGCAAGTTTCCATTGCTGTGTTGTTCTTTCTTTGTTCTTTGAGAAGGAGCACACTCCTGGATCCGTTAGTCTTGCAACTAATGCTGGCACAGTGGTTAGCACTGCTGCCGCACAGCAACAGGAACCCTGGTTTAATTCTAGCCTTGGGTAACAGTCTGTGTGGAGTTTGCACATTCTCTCCGTATCTGCATGGAGGTGATCCAGTTCTCCACAGTCCAAAGATGTGCTGGTTAGTTGGATTGGCCATGCTAAAATTGCCCCTTAATTTCCCAAGATGTGTAAGTTAGGGGAATTAGTGGGCTAAATATATGGGGCAATGGGGATACGGCCAGAGAGAGTGGGTGCAGACTCGATGGGCCAAATGGCCTCCTTCTGCACTGTAGGCACACTATGATACTATGATACTGTGAACTTTTAGTGGTCTTGCAAAACTTAGAATGGAACTCCAATGTTACTAACCTTTACTGGGGTTTGGCAATTCTGAACTGTTTTTCTTTCCTTTTTTAAAATTCATTTACAGGACGTTGGCCAGCATTTTTTGCCCATCCCAAATTGCCCCTGAACTGAGTAGTTTGCCATTTCAGAGGACAGTTGAGAGTCAACCATATTATTATGACTCTGGAGTCACATGTAGGCCAGACTGGGTAATAATGGCAGATTTCCTTCCTAAAAGACATTAGTAACTTCATTGCCAGTATTAATGGAACTAATAAATAAATGTAACTTACTGTGTGTTTTTGCACTGGTATATGTTACAGATTTACTGCTTATCTTCAAATATTCTGCACTATCTGAAGAACATAGAACGTAGAACATAGAACATTACAGCACAAACAGGCCCTTCGGCCCTCGAGTTGCGCCGATCACATCAACCCCACCAATCTATAGACCTATCTATAACCCCCAATCCCATTAAACCCCATATACTCATCCAGAAATCTTTTAAAAGACCCCAGCGAGTTCGCCTCCACCACCGATGACGGCAGCCGATTCCATTCACTCACCACCCTCTGAGTGAAAAACTTACCCCTAACATCACCTCTGTACTTCCCTCCCCGCACCTTAAATCTGTGTCCTCTCGTAGCGACCATTTCAACCCGGGGAAATAGCCTCTGAGTGTCCACCCTATCTATTCCTCTCAACATTTTATAAACTTCTATCAGGTCGCCTCTCAACCTTCGCCTCTCCAGGGAAAAGAGTCCCAGCTCCCTCAACCTATCTTCATAAGGCATGCCTCCCAGTCCAGGCAACATCCTTGTAAATCTCCTCTGCACCCTTTCAATAGCTTCTACGTCTTTCCTATAGTGAGGCGACCAGAACTGCGCACAGTACTCCAAATGAGGCCTGACGAGGGTCCTGTAAAGAAGAGATTCTCCATCTTTGGAATTTGATTTCAGACTAGACAGAAGGAGCTCTCCACAATCTTCAAAGGCTAACCAGGATTCCGGTTCCCGATAATTGTCCACGTTGCAATTCCTTTGGTTGATATTGAGGATCAGGCGTTCGTCAAGATCAGGTTTGAGCACAAATTAATACCTTGAAAAATTTCATTCCCCATCTTTCCTGTTAGATGGACTTCAAAGATCATGCAATACTATTCGAAGCCAGTCTGGTGAGTTCTGGCCAATCTTTATAATTAAAATAACATCATTAAAACCTGATCATGATAAGTGTGCTGTTTGTGGAAGCTTTCTGTGCAATGGCCGTTTTTCCTACAGTACATTTCCATAATGCTTAATCAGTAAGAAGTATTTTGATGTTTCCTGAGATCGTGAGAAACACAATAATATTTTACTTTGAATAAACTTGTCCATTTTTAAGACCTCACTATCCTAGATAGAAATACTAATGATTATGGTACAGTAATTGCCTTTGTTAATAAAATATATTGCTTCAATTGATATCATGGATCACAAACCCATCCCGAAAACTAGTTAAAAATTCATTTAGCATCATCAATTCATCAGCGTGTGTTTTCGAGGGTGCAATGTTTCACAATTATTTCCTCTATAATTGGAAAATACAACATTCTCTGTATGCCATTCGGTCTGGCAAAGATTAGTTTTTAATTAACTATCAAAGATTGCTTCCTTTCGGAAAGTTTTATGACTAATGTGCGTGCGTCTGTTGGATGTGCAGTTATTATGCGTAAGCTGTGACATAGTGGATTGCACTCTTGATGCTTAGCTGCAAGTTTCTGGGTTTAGGTGGCACTGTGGCACCTCTGCCTCGCAGTGCCAGGGGCTGGCTTGGTTCCCAGCTTGGGTCACTCACTGTCTGTGAGGAGTCTGCACTTTCTCCCTGTGCCTGGGTGGGTTCCCTTCAGGTGCTCTGGTTTCCTCCCACAGTCTGAAAGACATGCTGGTTAGGTGCATTGGCCATGCTAAATTCTCTCTCAGTGTACCCGAACAGGCATCGGAGTGTGGTGACTAGGGGGTTTTCACAGTAACTTCATTGCAGTGTTAATGTCAGCCCAGTTTATGATACTAATGAATAAACTTAAACTTAAGCTCATATCCCGCTCACTTCAAAAGTCAAGACTGATGTTCTTTGGGGGTGTTGCACTATTGGGGGCGCTGTATTTTAGATGGGATGTTACCAAAGGAAAATCCCATCCGACTTCTCCAGTTTATTAACACCAATTACATAAGAACATAAGAAATAGGAGCAGGAGTAGGCCATCTGGCCCTTCGAGCCTGCCCCGCCATTCAATAAGATCATGGCTGATCTGTCGTGACTTAGCTCCACCTTCCTGCCCTCTCCCCATAACCCTTAATCCCCTCTCTTATCAAAAACCCATCAACCCGTTTCTTAAAAATATTTAGCGAGGCAGCCTCCACCACTTCAATGGGCAGAGAATTCCAGAGATTCACCACCCTTTGAGTGAAGAAGTTCCTCTTCAACTCTGTTCTAAACCGCCACCCCTTTATCTTGAGGCTGTGCCCCCTATTCCTACTGTCTTTTTTGAGCGGGAAGAGTCTCTCCACCTCTATCCTATCCATCCCATTCAACATCTTATACGTCTCAATGAGACCTCCCCTCATTCTTCTAAACTCTAACGAGTACAAGCCTAGTTTATTCAGCCTCTCCTCATAGCTCAATCCCCTCAACTCCGGTATCAGCCGAGTAAACCTCCTCTGCACTCCCTCCAGGGCCAAAATATCCTTGCGCAGGTGCGGCGCCCAAAACTGCACACAGTACTCCAGCTGCGGCCTCACCAATGCCCTATACAGCTGTAGCAAGACCTCCCTACTCCTATATTCAATCCCCCTCGCTATGAAGGCCAGCATCCCATTCGCCTTCCTGACCACCTGCTGCACCTGCAAGCTGGGTTTTTGCGACTCATGCACAAGGACCCCGAGGTCCCTCTGCACCGTCGCCTGCTGCAGGTTTTCGCCCCGTAAGTAATAGTCCTTCCTACCATTCCTCCTACCAAAGTGGACCACCTCACACTTGCCAACATTAAATTCCATTTGCCATTTCCTGGCCCATTCGCCCAGCCTATCTAGATCCTTCTGCAGACTCTCCACACCCTCCGCACAATTTGCCTTTCCCCCAATCTTGGTGTCATCAGCAAATTTCGACACCCTGCACTCGGTTCCCTCCTCCAGATCATCTATATAAATGGTAAATAGCTGAGGCCCCAGCACCGATCTCTGGGGCACCCCACTAGTCACCAACCACCAATCCGAATAGCATCCATTGACCCCCACTCTCTGCCTCCTATTTAACAACCAATCCTCTATCCACGCTAACACCCTACCCCCAACTCCATGTCCCCTGACCTTCTGCAATAACCTCTTATGAGGTACCTTGTCAAACGCCTTCTGAAAATCCAGAAAGACCACATCCACCGGCTCTCCTCTATCCACTGCCCTTGACACATCCTCATAGAACTCCAGTAAATTTGTCAGACACGACTTCCCTTTAATGAAACCGTGTTGCGTCCGCCCTATCAAGCACTCATTCCTGGTATCGGACTGGTAGATTTTCCCCTGTGCACTCCTCATAGGCCTTTTCACCCTTTGATGCTCAGTATTGGACACCATGGCCTGGAGATTTGCTCCTGAGTTGGCAGAGACAGGGTGAAGATTCCCGACTCTATGAACCCTGATCGGAGATCTCCCGTTTAATATTGTAGCAGACTGTGTTGGGGGTAAGACAAGTGACATCATGTTTGTTTCTGGAGGACATTGGGTCAGCTGGCGAGGGTCAGATAACAAGTATTGAGATGATGGTTCAACCAACACAAAGGCTGGGACGATTTTGGAGATGGTCATGTTACAGATTTAAAAGCAGACAGGTCAAATGCAGACAGAAATTTCCCAATTCAGATCTGTGAAGCTCTGCAGTCTGGAAATTCTGGCTTCTCAAACATCCTTGATTTGCTTTTCTCCACTTTGCTGGTGTCTTCAGCTGTCTCGATCCTAAGCACAGTAAAAAGTCTGACAACACCAGGTTTTAGTAATAAATCGGTTGGACTAAAACCTGGTGTTGTCAGACTTTTTACTGTGTTTACGCCAGTCCAACGCCAGCATACCCACATCGATCCTAAGCTCCAGGGTCCTGCCCCTGAACTTTCTTGCCACTCTTTAACTCTTCTCCTTCAAATTGTCCCTTAAAACCCACCTCTTTCATCAAGCTGTTGGTACCATGTACTAATAGCTCCCCATGTACACACTCTGCAAACACTTCCATGAAGCACCTTGGGAAGGACATTGATAAATGCAAGTTGTTTATAAAATCATAGAGTTTTACAGCATGGAAACAGGCCCTTCAGCCCAACTTGTCCATGACGCCCAGTTTTTATCCCTAAACTAGTCCCAATTGCCTGAATTTGGCACATATCCCTCTATACCCATGTAAATGTTTAAATGCTTTTTAAAAGACAAAATTGCACCCACCTCTACAACCAATTCTGGCAGCTCATTCCAGACACTCACCACCCTCTGTGTGAAAAAATTGCCCCTTTGGACACTTTTGTGTCTCTCCCCTCTCACCATAAACCAATGTCCTTGAGTTTTAGACTCTCTGACTTTTGGGAAAAGATGTTGGCAATCTAGCTAATCTGTACCTCCCATTATTTTATAAACCTTGATAAGATCACCCGTCAGCCTCCTACATTCCAGAGAAAAAAGTTCCAGTCTATCCAGCCTCTCCTCATAACCCAACCCATCAAGTCCCAATAGCATCCTAGTAAATCTTTTCTGCGCTCTTTCTAGTTTAATAATATCCTTTCTATAATAGGGTTGTCCTTTCTAAATAGAATACTATTTCTATGGAACGAAATGATCAATTAGTAAATAACCTTTGCTGCTCTTTCCAAGATTATATAAAACCCTGCAGTTTCTCCAAAGTGAAACCTTCTTCACCCTTTATCCAGTCCCGTAACCAGCCGTTAAAACTCTTGTCCGAAAGATGGCAGCACATGTAGTTTTTGCTTCCGTTGAACCAATTGTTTGTCATATCTCATGAATGCTTCATGAATGCTAGAATACATTGAGAGAGAATTTATTGTAATGTAGGATTTTAATTTTTGATGCCTTAAGTTCAGAAACGCCAGCCAGGACAAAATGGATTACAGCCTGTTTCCCCGATTATTGAATTCATTCTATATCCGCTAATGAAAAGAGCTACTGAATATGTAATGAAGCTAATCATAAATTTATCATGCACTTACATAGCTTTTGAGTGAGTGTGCAAGTGGCAAAACAATGTTAAGAAATGACTTGTATTCCATTAGGTTTAATGTCATGTCTCACTCTGTTTCAGTGCTTCAGTGGTAGTGGGGAGAGACATCAGTGACTGCAGAACCTTCAGTGGAAATAGAAAAGGTGAATAACACAGGCTTCTGCATTTAAAGCAGAGGCGAAGCCAAATAGCGACAAAATGAATTGCCAACTCCGGACTCTAATATTCAGTTGGCAAGATAGAGTCATGTCTTTCATTTGAACTGATTGGATTTATTATTAGAACATAGAACATTACAGCGCAGAACAGGCCCTTCGGCCCACGATGTTGCGCCGACCAAAGAACAAAGAACAACACAGCACGGGAAACAGGCCCTTCGGCCCAACGAGCCCGCGCCGCCGTCCCATTGTCTCAGTGACCTATTCATGATTTTAGTCTATGCCTAATGTGTGAGGATCAGGGAGGTCCAATATAGGGACAATTTGTTACCCAATCAATCAGCCTAAAAGCACATTTTTGGGATGTGGGAGGAACCCGGAGTACCCGGAGGAAACCCACGCAACCATGGGGAGAACGCGCAAACTCCCACGGACACAGGCCCAAATCCATGTGTCCGCATAGCAACAGAGACAGCCTCTGACCAGTTACAAAACAATGACCCACTAACCTAAACCAATCCCTTTTCGTCCATAAACCTATCCACAGATCTCTTAAATGCCCCCAAACTAGGTGCATTTACAACTGCAGCAGGCAGGGCATTCCAGTCCCTCACCACCCTCTGGGTAAAGAACCTACCCCTGACATCAGTCCTATAACTACCCCCCCTTAATTTAAAGTCGTGCCCCCTCGTGCTAGCTTTCTCCATCCTAGGAAAAAGGCTATCACTATCTACCCTGTCTAAACCTCTAATCATCTTATATGTTTCAATGAGGTCCCCTCTTAGCCGCCTTCTTTCCAGCGAAAACAACCCCAAATCTCTCAGTCTCTCCTCATAGGATCTCCCCTCCATACCAGGCAACATCCTGGTAAACCTCCTCTGCACCCTCTCCAAAGCCTCCATATCCTTCATGTAATGTGGGGACCAGAACTGCACACATTACTCCAAGTGCGGCCGCACCAGAGTTGTGTACAGTTGCATCATGACGCTGCGATTCCTAAATTCAATCCCCCTACCAATAAACGCCAAGACACCGTATGCCTTCTTAACAACCTTATCTACTTGATTCCCAACTTTCAGGGATCTATGTACACATACACCTAGATCCCTCTGCTCCTCCACACTATTCAAAGTCCTCCCGTTAGCCCTATACTCAACACATCTGTTATTCCTACCGAAATGAATTACCTCACACTTCTCCACATTAAACTCCATCCGCCACCTCGCAGCCCAGCTCTGCAACCTTTCTAAGTCACCCTGCAAACTATGACACCCTTCCTCACAATCTACCACACCTCCGACTTTGGTGTCATCAGCAAACTTACTAATCCACCCAACTATACCCTCATCCAGATCATTAATAAAAATTACAAACAGCATGGCCCCAAATTGTCACATGTATTGTCACATGTATTAGTGTACAGCGAAAGTATTAGTTCTTGAGTGCTATGCAGACAAAGCATAACATTCAGAGAGAAGGAAATGAGGAAGTACACAATGTAGTCTTACTGTCATAGCTAGGGTGTAGAGAAAGGTCAACTTAATGTAAGGTAAGTCCATTCAAATGTCCGATGGCAACCAGGGAAGAAGCTGTTCTTGAGTCGGTTGGTATGTAACCTCAGACTTCTGTATCTTTTTCCCGACGGAAGAAGATGGAAGAGAGAATGTCCGGGGTGCGTAGGGTCCTTAATTATGCTGGCTGCTTCGCCGAGGCAGCGGGAAGTGTGGACAGAGTTAATGGATGGGAGGCTGGTTCACGTGATGGATTGGGCTTCATTCATGACCTTTTGTAGTTTATTGCAGTTTTGGACAGAACAGGAGCCCTACCGAGCTATGATTTAGAAAGATGAGGAGGGATTTTATTGAAACTTACAGGATACTGTGAGGCCCGGATAGAGTGGACGTGCAGAGATGTTTCTGCTAGTAGGAAAAGCTAGAACCAGAGGGTACAACCTCAGGCTAAAAGGATGATTCTTTAAAACAGAGATGAGGAGGAATTTCTTCAGCCAGAGAGTGGTGAATCTGTGGAATTCTTTGCCACAGAAGGTTGTGGAGGCCGGGTTATAGAGTATCTTTAAGATAGAGTTGGATTGATTTTTGATTAATAGGGGGATCAGGAGTTATGGGAAAAAGGCAGGAGAATAGGGATGAGAAAAATATCAACCATGATTGAATGGCGAAACAGACTCAATGGTCTGAGTGGCCAATTTCTGCTCCTATGTGTATTTCTCTTCGGTGTTCACGCAAAGGGACAGGAATGTAGCTGAGGAGGACACTGGGGTGCAGGGGTGTGAAATAGATAGTATTGCAGTTGATACGGGGGATGTGCTGGATATTTTAGAGGGATTGAAAATAGATAAGTCCCCTGGTCCAGATGGGATTTACCCTAGGATTCTTTGGGAGGCAAGAGGGGTGATTGCGGAGCCTCTGGCTCTGATCTTCAGGTCGTCGTTAGTCTCTGGTATAGTACCAGAAGATTGGAGGACAGCAAATGTTGTCCCATTGTTTAAGAAGGGGAGAAGGGACTTCCCTGGGAATTATAGACCGGTGAGTCTTACTTCTGTGGTGG
Organism: Prionace glauca; assembly: GCA_037974335.1. Classification (NCBI taxonomy): domain Eukaryota; kingdom Metazoa; phylum Chordata; class Chondrichthyes; order Carcharhiniformes; family Carcharhinidae; genus Prionace; species Prionace glauca. Next base: position 82,123,630 of record CM075734.1, on the reverse strand, counting down.
GTAAGGTTTTGGAAAGGATTATTAGAGACAGGATTTATAGTTATTTGGAAAGTAATGAGTTGATTAGAGACAGTCAGCATGGTTTTGTAGCGGGTAGGTCATGCCTTACTAACCTTATCGAGTTCTTTGAGAAAGTGACCAAAGAGGTGGATAGGGGTAAGGCTGTTGATGTGGTGTATATGGATTTTAGCAAGGCGTTTGATAAGGTTCACCATGGTAGGCTTCTGCAGAAAATGCAGATGTATGGGATTGGGGGTGATCTAGGTAATTGGATCAGGAATTGGCTAGCAGATAGGAGACAGAGAGTGGTGGTTGATGGGAAATATTCGTCATGGAGTTCGGTTACAAGTGGTGTGCCTCAGGGATCTGTTTTGGGGCCACTGCTGTTTGTAATTTTTATTAATGATCTGGATGAGGGTATAGTTGGGTGGATTAGTAAGTTTGCTGATGACACCAAAGTCGGAGGTGTGGTTGATTGTGAGGAAGGGTGTCATAGTTTGCAGGATGACTTAGAAAGGTTGCAGAGCTGGGCTGAGAGGTGGCGAATGGAGTTTAATGTGGAGAAGTGTGAGGTAATTCATTTCGGTAGGAATAACAGATGTGTTGAGTATAGGGCTAACGGGAGGACTTTGAATAGTGTGGAGGAGCAGAGGGATCTAGGTGTATGTGTACATAGATCCCTGAAAGTTGGGAATCAAGTAGATAAAGTTGTTAAGAAGGCATACGGAGTTTTGGCGTTTATTGGTAGGGGGATTGAATTCAGGAGTCGCAGCGTCATGATGCAACTGTACACATCTCTGGTGCGGCCGCACTTGGAGTTTTGTGTGCAGTTCTGGTCCCCACATTACAGGAAGGATGTAGAGGCTTTGGAGAGGGTGCAGAGGAGGTTTACCAGGATGTTGCCTGGTATGGAGGGGAGATCCTATGAGGAGAGATTGAGAGATTTGGGGTTGTTTTCGCTGGAAAGAAGGCGGCTAAGAGGGGATCTCATTGAGACATATAAGATGATTAGAGGTTTAGACAGGGTAGATAGTGATAGCCTAGGATGGAGAAAGCTAACACGAGGGGGCACGATTTTAAATTAAGGGGGGGTAGTTATAGGACAGATGTCAGGGGTAGGTTCTTTACCCAGAGGGTGGTGAGGGACTGGAATGCCCTGCCAGCTGCAGTTGTAAATGCACCTAGTTTGGGGGCGTTTAAAAGATCTGTGGATAGGTTTATGGATGAAAAGGGATTGGTTTAGGCTAGTGGGTCATTGTTTTGTAACTGGTCGGCGCAACATCGTGGGCCGAAGGGCCTGTTCTGCGCTGTAATGTTCTATGTTCTATGTTCTATGTTCTATGTTCTATGTCTTATGGTCTTATACAACCAGAAAGAATGCTTTCTATGGTGCATCTGTAAAAGTTGGTGAGAGTCATAGCTGACATGGCAAATTTCCTTAGTCTACTGAGAAAGTAGAGGTGTTGGTGTCTTAACCACAGTGTCGGCATTGGGGGGGGGGGAGGGGGGGGAACCAGGACAGGCTGTTGATAATCTGAACATCTAAAAACTTAAATCTTTCAACCATTTCTACTTCGTCCTTGTTGATGGAAACAGGGACATATTCTCCACTACGCTTCCTGAAGTCAATGATAATCTCCTTCATCAATCAGATATTCATGACTTTGCAATGTATGGAGGGCATTTGGTATGAGGAGATGCTGGAGAAACTTGATTTGTTCTCACTGGAACAACAGAGGACAGAAGTCTACAAGATGATGAGGAGCGTGGACAGAGTGGATAGTCAGAAGGTTTTCCCAGGGTGGAAGAGTCAATTACTAGGGGGCAGAGGTTTAAGGTACGAGGGACAAGGTTTAAAGGACAAGCTTTTTACACAAGCAATGCTTGTAATGCTTGGTGCCTGGAACTTGCTGTTGGGGGGAGGTAGTGGAAACGGATATGATAGTGACTTTTAAGGGACTTCCTGACAAATACATGAATAGGATGGGAATAGAGGGATATGGTCTCGGATGGGGCGGGGGTTTTAGTTCAAACAGGCAGCATGGTCAGTGCAGGCTTGGAGGGCTGAAAGTTCTATTCCTGTGCTGTAACTTTCTTGGCTCTCTGTCATTCTGTTTACAAAGGCAGAAACAGAGGATCAGCATGGAAAACTTCCTTCACACAGAGAAATCAGAAGCAGAGAGTAGATGGGAAGTGAGGGCAGTTTTTTAATATTCATTCATGGGAGATGGACGTTGCTGGCTGGAGAGCATTTATTGTTCGTACCTAATTGCCCTTAGAGGACAGTTGGAGAGCTAATCACACATCGCTGTGGCTCTGGAGTCACATGTAGGCTGGGTGAAGGTCAGGACAGCAGATTTCCTTCCCTAAAGGACATTAGCAAAACAGATGGGTTTTTTTCAACAACCAACAATGGTTACATGGTCATCAGAGATTCTTAATTCCAGATATATTTATTGAATTCAAATTCTACCAACTGCTGTGGCGGGATTTGAACCCAGGTCCCCAGAACATTAGTTGGGTTTCTGGATGAATAGTCCAGCAATAGTATCACGAGGCCATTGCCTCCCCATAATGCTGCATGGACAAGACTTCAACTTCCTTTAGTATCAGAGGTTAAGGACTTGATGGTGTTTTTAAATATTCATTTTTCTGATGTGAGCGGTGCTGGTTGGGTCAGCATTCATTTCCCACCACTTACTGCCATTGGGAATGTGATGATGAAGCCCCTTTTGGTCCCGGGTCAGTGTTTGGGTTCTGCAGCCACAGTGGGCATGTTCTCTCCGTATAACAGGTCGATACATAGAACCCTAGAACCCTACAGTGCAGAAACAGGCCCTTCGGCCCATCGAGTCTGCACCGAACACAATCCCACCCAGACCCTATCCCCATATCCCTACACATTTACCTGCTAATCCCTCTAACCTACACATCCCAGGATACTAAGGGGCAATTTTAGCATAGCCAATGAACCTAACCCGCACATCTTTGGACTGTGGGAGGAAACCGGAGCACCCGGAGAAAACCCATGCAGACACGAGGAGAATGTGCAAACTCCACACAGGCAGTGACCCGAGCCGAGAATCGAACCCAGGACCCTGGAGCTGCTTTGCGCTTCAGAGTTGACCACGTTGTGTGGGTCTGGAGTCACGCCCAGAACACATAAAGCTGGCATATTTATCATCATTTATTAACGAGACCAGTATTTTATTCAAGGTTCATTAATTAATTGAATTTAAATTTCCCAGCTGCTGTTGTGAGGTTTGAACTCACGGCTTTGTTTTACAGAGTTTGAGCAGAATTGGCATGCATCCATGCGCCCTGCTCTGTATGGACAACAGCAGCATTCACATCTCCCCCTCCGTGCCCGCTCTCTCCTTATTCACCAGCAAGAATTTCTCCCAAGAATGATGTCTTTGGTAGGAAGTGAGGAACAGGAGGAGGTCAGTTTGTGCCTCTCATTGAATGAGATCATGGCTATTCTGTACCTCAGAACATTTTCCAGCCATTGTTTCAATGCCTTGATACTTCTACCCCGACAGAGCCAGTTGATCTCAGATATCTGTAGATGTTTGGAAAAAGTTTCAAACTCTCACTACTATTTGAGCAAAGAAAAAATGTCTTGATCTCGCCCCTAATTGCTCTAATTCTAAGAGATGGATTTGATGTCGGTGATGGGGATCTCGCTTCCTGGCTGGAAAGCTGGCGAGAGACCCCTGTTGCCTCCTCCAGGTTGGTCCACCAGTATTAAGGCTATAGGACTCTGCTGTTGGAGTCCCAGGGTGTAGTAGTGACCACCCATCCCCCCCCCCCCCCCCCCCCCCAGTCCCTTCACTAGCACAGAGTGTCTTTGACCAAGGAACTCCCTGCCTGCACCTCAAGCAGACCTATCAGGGATCCTGCAATGATGTGGCATGGTTGCATAGTGGTTAGCATTGCTGTCCCACAGCGCCAGGGACCCAGGTTCAATTCCAACCTTATTGTCTGTGTGGATTTTGCATGTCTACTCCGCGTCTGCTTAGGTTTCCTTTGGGTGCTCTGGTTCCTCCCAACAATCTAAAAGATGTGTTGGTTAGGTTCATTGGCCATGCTAAATTTACCCTCGTGTCAGGGGATCAGTTGGGTCAATGTGTGGAGTTATGGGAATAGGGCCTGGGTGGGATTGTGGTTGGTGAAGACTCAATGAGCCAAATGGCCTCCTTCTGCGCTGTAAGGTTTCTATGATTAACCAACCCACATGCCACTGGGTTAACATCAGCAGCAGTGGGATGAAACTCTCAGGTGATCATTAATTTCCCACTTAGGGGTTTCAATTGGAGGCAAGCAGAAAGTCAAATCGTGGGCCGTGTTGCCTCTGATTTATTTCTGGTAGAGGTAGGTGGACAATAGGGATCAGGTGTGCCAACATCCTGCCAATTTGTGCATCCTCCCACCCTCAGACATGCCATATAAAATCTCACCCTAAGTTCTCCCTTGTTCCAAATTCATGCTGCAGAACAAATCATTTCTCTAGATTTACCCTGTTGAACACCTTTCTCATATTAAACAACTCATTCCATCTCTCTTCAACATTCTTGCAAATCTAGACATGATTAATGCACTTTGGACCTATTTTAAGCACAGATTCAATTATTGTGACTTGTGTTATACACCTTCCAAAATATCTCTGCATGAGATAACTTACCCTGAACAACCTACTCATGGACCTGTATGGCTGAAACACAGCATCCTGCCCTTTGTATTCTAATCCCCTTGAGGTAACATGTATTTTTTGTTACATGTTGTATCCATGCACTAACTTTCAGTAGTTAATGTATGTGGAGGTTCAAATCCCTTCATTCTATCACAGTTGCTCGCCTCTCGCCATTCAAGAAAATAATCCTCTGTTGGACCTAAAGTGGATGAGTCACATCTTCCCAAATTGAACTACATCTGAAGTAGTTTCATCCACCCACTCCATCTGTCTAGGTCTCTTTCACAAGCTGCTCCTTCTATACAGCTAACTGCCCCTCCTATTAGGATGCCTTCTCAAAACAAAGCAATTCACCAAAGATCCTTAGACAGCACCTTCCAGACCCACAATCACTTCCATCGAGAAGGACAAGGGCAACTATCACATGGGAATACCACCACCCGTATGTCCCCCTCCAAACCACTCACCATCCTGACTTGGAAATACATCACCGTTCCTTCGCAGTCGCTGGGTCCAAATCCTGGGATTCCCTCCCTAACGGCATTGTGAGTCAACCCACAGCACATGGACTGCAGTGATTCAAGAAGGCAGCTCACCACCACCTTCTCGATCTGATTTGATTTATTATTGTCACGTGTATTAACACACAGTGAAAAATATTGTTTCTTGCGCACTATACAGACAAGGCATACCGTTCATAGAGAAGGAAATGACAGAGTGCAGACTGTAGTGTTACAGTCGTAGCTAGGGTCTAGAGAAAGACCAACTTAATGAGAGGAAGGCTGTGATACGCCCGGAAAGAATGCTTTCTAACATGCATCTGGAGAAGTTGGTTGTCAAGGGCAACTAGGGATAGAACCAGCATAGAACATAGAACCCTACAGTGCAGAAACAGGCCCTTCGGCCCATCGAGTCTGCACCGAACACAATCCCACCCAGACTCTATCTCCATATCCCTACACATTTTACCTGCTAATCCCTCTAACCTACACATCCCAGGACACTAAGGGACAATTTTAGCATAGCCAATGAACCTAACCCGCACATCTTTGGACTGTGGGAGGAAACCGGAGCACCCGGAGAAAACCCACGCAGACACGAGGAGAATGTGCAAACTCCACACAGGCAGTGACCCGAGCCGGGAATCGAACCCAGGACCCTGGAGCTGTGAAGCAGCAGTGCTAACCCCACTGTGCTACCGTGCCGCCCATGGGCACGGGATGGGCAATAAACACTGGCCAAGCCAGCCACAAATAATAAAAAGAAAGCATTCCCTGGATAATTCATCAAAGTAAAAGGCAAAGTATGTGCTCAGATCCGGAGGGGAAGTTTGTATTTCCAGACCCGGGGGCAATGGGAATACCGACTGGGAGGGACAAGCACCATCAAGGTGAATGAGCTTTTTGGATGTGACACCCACATTCTTCCCGATTGTTGACAGTTTGCCCAATTAAATCCGAATCTAACTATTTACATTCCCAAATTTAGAATCTCCAGCAGCAGCTGCTCTGAACACTCTCTGACAAGTCAGACACAGACTGCCAAATTGAGCCACAAAATACACATTAATAAATAAATGAAGGCCAATGAAACAGGTTTATAAAAAAATCCCCCTGGCTAGACGATTATCAGGTGTGTCAATCTACTATTTAACTCTGAGATCATCATTGGTGTCTCTCAATAGAGGCAAATGCAACAACCCCTTCGTATAACAATGTTCATCATGCTTTTTGTAATTGGTTTTCTGATATAATTTCACCAGGTACTGACACTTCCCAGTAAAGTGTGTAAAGGGGAATAAGGGCCTGAAGTTATTTTTTATTCATTTGTGGGACATGGACAGCACTGCCTGGCCATCACTTTTCATGGAATCCTACAGTGCTGAAGGAAACCGTGTGGCCCATCGTGTCTGCACCAACTGCAATCCCAATTCCCTATTCCCACACCCCACGTATTTACCCTTCTAATCCCCCTGACACTAGGGTTCATTTAGCATGGCCAATCAACCTAACCTGCACATCTTTGGATTGTGGGAGGAAACCCGATCACCAGTAAGAAACCCACGCAGACACGGGGAGAGTGTGCAAACTCCACACAGACAGCGACCCGAGGCCGTAATTGAACCCGGGTCCCTGGAACTGTAAGCCAGTAATGCTAACCATTGTGCCACTGTGCCACCCATTGCCGCGGTGCCACCCATCCTGCCCTTGAGAAGCTGGTGGTGAGCCGCCTTCTTGAGCAGTTGATTTGCTTGCTAGGCAACTGAGAGTCAACCACATTGCTTTGGCCCTGGAGTCACAGGGAAGGACGGCAGATTCCCTTCCCTAAACAACATCATTGAAATAGATGGGTTTTTCCGACAATTGGCAATGGTTTAATGGTCATCAGTAGGTTCTTAATTCCAGATTTTTTTGATTGAATTCAAATTTACCATTTGCTGTTCATTTGTGAACCAGATGTGTTTTTCCACCCTGGTTCTGTATACTTCAAAATGAAACACTATTAAAAGTTGGGTAATATGTGCACTGACCCAGCTGTTTTATTCAACGGGGTTACGATTACACCTCCCAACCTGTGGCTATCAGCTCCTAGTGACTTCTGCATGAGTGTGGAGGCTGTTCTGCTCCCCTATGAATAAAGGGCCTCTCCTTCTTTTCCACCTTCTCCACTGAGGCCTCCAACAAATCTTGGAGCCGGCCTCTCTCATGTTGTGCCAGGCTTCTGCAGAAGGATCTAGATAGGCTGGGCGAATGGGTCAGGAAATGGCAAATGGAATTTAATGTTGGCAAGTGCGAGGTGGTCCACTTTGGAAGGAAGAATGGTAGGAAGGACTATTACTTACGTGGCGAAAAACTGCAGCAGGCGACGGTGCAGAGGGACCTCGGGGTCCTGGTGCATGAGTCGCAAAAACCCAGCTTGCAGGTGCAGCAGGTGGTCAGGAAGGTGAATGGGATGCTGGCCTTCATAGTGAAGGGGATTGAATATAAAAGTAGGGAGGTCTTGCTACGGCTGTATAGGGCATTGGTGAGGCCGCAGCTGGAGTACTGTGTGCAGTTTTGGTCACCGCACTTACGCAAAGATATTTTGGCCTTGGAGGGAGTGCAGAGGAGGTTTACTAGGCTGATTCCGGAGTTGATGGGGTTGAGCTATGAGGAGAGGCTGAATGAACTAGGCTTGTACTCGTTGGAGTTTAGAAGAATGAGGGGAGATCTCATTGAGACGTATAAGATGATGAATGGGATGGATAGGATAGAGGTGGAGAGACTCTTCCCGCTCAAAAAAGACAGTAGGACTAGGGGGCACAACCTCAAGATAAAGGGGGGGGCGATTTAGAACGGAGTTGAGGAGGAACTTCTTCACTCAAAGGGTGGTGAATCTCTGGAATTCTCTACCCGTTGAAGTGATGGAGGCTGCCTCGCTAAATATTTTCAAGAAACGGGTTGATGGGTTTTTGATAAGAGAGGGGATTAAGGGTTATGGGGAGAGGGCCGGAATGTGGAACTGAGCCACAACAGATCAGCCATGATCTTATTGAATGGCGGGGCAGGCTCGAAGGGCCAGATGGCCTCCTCCTGCTCCTATTTCTTATGTTCTTATGTTCAGTGTATCCCAGGTCAGACTGATTTCCTGCACTTCTCCATACAGCGCCTGCCTCAGACACAATACATCTCCTTGGTTAAGAGCTGTGGGTGAGTACACCACTCCGTCCCCCACAATATTTGCAGTGCAATTGGATTAGACCCTTCGATCCAACTTGTCCATTCTTGTCCATTTATTCCCAATCACTGAGGTTACTACTGGTAGGACATTGAAATCATTGAAATGAGCTGGCAGTATGAAATTGGCGTGTATTATTGCTACCTGTGCATCATGTCACACGTGTCAGCATCTTAGCAAGGGCGTCGACTAAGACTTCTGTTTTGAGATACTTATGAAGTAGCTACACACAGTGAACGCAGTCATCCTGCCTGCCGAGTCAGGGCCATCTTGTGAATTTCCTGCATTGGAATAGATTCCTTGAATTTGAAATCAGCAGAAGTGTCTATTTTTAGACATCCTGAATTAATCCTGTCAAAGCTTCCATCCAATAAATTGGCTGAAATCACTGCCAAAAGCAACTTGTCAGTTTCGGTCACTGTTAACTGCAGAGGCCAGTTGAGGTCGTTACATTAAGATTCTAACCTGATTATTTATTTAACTAGTGGGTGCAATAAGATTAACATCTGGCTGCTTAATCGTGATATGGGTCCCATTGTATTAAATCTGAAAGATATCTGTGACACGGGGAAACAATGGCATTTCAATTATTTGCAGCATTTAAATGACACACTTACACTGAGTCTACAGCACGATAAACACAGTAAGAAGTCTCACACCAGATTAAAATCCAACAGGTTTATTTGGTGGCAAACACCACTAGCTCTTGGAGCGCTTGCTACTCCTTCGTCAGGTGAGTGGGAGATCTTTTCACAAACAGGGGATATAAAGACACAAACTCAATTGATAGAATAATGATTGAAATGCGAATCTTTACGGCTAATCAAGTCTTAAAGGTACAGACAATGTGAGTGGAGAGAGCATTAAGCACAAGTGAAAGAGATGTGTATTGCCTCCAGAGAGGACAGTTAGTGAGATTTTGCAAGCCCAGTCAAGTCATGGGGATTACAGAAAGTGTGACATGTACCCAAGATCCCGGTTGAGGCCGTCTTCATGTGTCCACGGGATATAAGAACAGGATATGGTGCTCGACTCATCGATCGACAGCTCCGACTCGCCACAGCGAAAAACCGCACCGACCTCCTCAGAATTCAAACATGGGACACGGTGGACAGAGTAATCTTCATTGTCCAGTACTTCCCCTGCATGCAGAAGCTATGACATCTCCTCTGGAGCCTTTAACATGTCATTGATGAAGACGAACATCTCACCAAGGCCATCCCCACTTCTTGCCTTTAACACACACCACACCAACTCAAACAGACCATTGTCTGCAGCAAACTACCCAGCCTTCTGGAGGACAGTGACCACAACACCACACAACCCTGCCACAGCAACCTCTGCAAGACATGACGGATCATCGTCACAGATGCCATCATTTCACATGAGAACACAATCCACCAGGTACACAGTAAATACTCTTGCAAATCAGCCAACATTGTCTACCTGATACGCTGCAGGAAAGGATGTCCCGAAGCATGGTACATTGGGGACACCATGCAGACGCTACGACAATGGATGAATGAACATCGCTTGACAATCACCAGGCAAGACTGTTCCCTTCCTGTTGGGGAACATTTCAGCGGTCACGGGCATTCGACCTCTGATCTTCGGGTAAGCATTCTCCAAGGCGGCCTTCACAACACACAACAGCGCAAGAGTCGCTGAACAGAGACTGATAGCCAAGTTCCGCACACATGAGGATGGTCTCAACCGGGGTCTTGTGATCATGTCACACTATCTGTCACCCCCATGACTTGCCTTGATTTGCAAAATCTCACTAACTGTCCTGTCTGGAGACAATACACATCTCTTTCTCTTTAACTTGTGCTTAGTGCTCCCTCCACTTAAATTGTCTGTACCTTTAAGACTTGATTAGCTGTAAAGCCTCACATTTGAATCATTATTCTGTAAATTGAGTTTGTGATTTTATATGCCCTGTTTGTGAAAAGATCTGCACCTGATGAAGGAGCAGTGCTCCGAAAGTTAGTGGCTTTTGCTCCCAAATAAACCTGTTGGACTTTAACCTGGTGTTGTGAGACTTCTTACTGTGTTTACCCCAGTCCAACGGCGACATCTCCACGTCAGGTTTACAGCATGCAAACAGGCCACTCAACACCCAAGTTAGCATTTACCCTTCTCACCCCTCCTCTTCCTCACACCCTATCACCATTTCCCTTTCAGCCGTTTCTCCCACAAATGCATCGAGAATACCCACCTTGACCAATCCCTGTTCCACATTCTGAACACTCTTACCGAGAAGTTTCTTCTGAATTCCTGATTGGATTTATTAGACCCAATCTTAAACATATCATTGGAGTTATGGGGCAGGATTTTATGGCCTTGTTTGAGCAAGACCAGAAGATCCTGCCTGAGGTTGTCCACCTCTCGCCCATTCTGATTCCATGGCGGACGGGGCGGTAGAATTAATGGTCTCGTCAACAAGAGAGTGCATCATTTTGTGTCTACTTTTCCAAATGCTTCATAATTTTAAGGGCCTCAATCTGGTAATCCCCCCATCTTCTCTTTATTAGGTTCTTGGTGAGAAAATGCATTGTAAAACTAATCACCCTTATTACCAATGGCCTACTCCTGCTTCTATCTTCTACGTTTCTATGTTTCTATGACACAAACGTAGAGAGATCCCATTCTGAATTAAATGTTGAAGGGGAGGCATTAAGTCAGAGGGCTCCTCTTCCCGGGGGGAAGGAAGTTCCACCACACATTTAACCACAAAGAGATTCAAAGCAGCGCTGTTGGGATTAGGGTGAGGAATGACCCTTCCTTATCAGGAACATAATTAAATTGCTGGGAAGAAGTGTGATTAACTATTCCAGCACACCCCAGCTGCCCTCCCAACTCTGCCCTCTGTACACCTGAGGTCAGTAAAAAGTCTGACAACACCAGGTTTTAGTCCAACCGATTTATTTGATAATATACTCACAATATTGGCTTGTGAGAATATTATCAAATAAATCGGTTGGACTAAAACCTGGTGTTGTCAGACTTTTTACTGTGTTTACGCCAGTCCAACGCCGGGATACCCACACCTGAGGTCATCCAAACGTCAGCTGCCCCTGTCCGAACTGATGATTGGTCCATTCCCTGATCAGCTCTGTGCTTGGTCACCTACACTGCTTCCTGGTTGAGCAACATATTGATTTTTAAATTCTCTGCCTTGTTTTCAAACCCCACAGCACAGTGGCACAGTGGTTAACACTACTGCCTCACAGCCCCAGGGATCCGAGTTCGATTCTAACCTTGGGTGGAGTTTGCACATTTTCCCCGTGTCTGAGTGGGTTTCCTCTGGGTGCTCTGATTTTCTTCCATGGACTAAAGATGTGCAGGTTAGGTGGATTGGCCATGCTAAATGTGCAGTGTTACAGGGATACGGGGGGTGGGTGGGTGGGTGGTGGGGGAGGTATGGTGGTGGTGGGCCTGACTAAGATGGTCTGTTGGAGAGTTGGTGCTGACTTGATGGGCCAAATGGCCTCCTTCTGGACTGCACGACTTCTATGCCTCTATGATTCCCACTATGAACGTGCAATTTCTCTCAGTTAGTCCCTCCAGATCACAGCTCTCTTAGCTCGCTGTACCTGCCAGTTTGCAGCACTGCGCCAGTTCAGCATATGGTAGAGGAGGAGCTGATCCATTCAAACGTCTATAGCATGCCCTGTAATATGAGCACATCAACCCTAATTTAAATAAGCTATCCCTCTTTAAATGTGGCCAGTGAGTACTCTGTGAGCCAGCGCACTCAACTTATCCAAGGAGAGTAACGTTCTTCCAACAAGCAAATGTGTCCTCCGACTTCACTGGCCCCAGCAAACAAGCTGCAACCCCTGTGGAAAGACATGGAGCAGAAACATAGCAAGGGGATTCTCTGGCCTCCCCACAGCGTCTTTGTCGCAATGGGAGACAGCGGCAGGAAGTTTGCTGGTCACGGGGCTTTCTGATCCCACCTCTATCAAAGGCATTGCTCATTGACTGACCGTCAAACAAGCAGGAAACCCCACAGTGAGGGTGGGGGGACGTTTTCCGTGGGTCCGCGGGACCAGAAGATCCCAACACTACGAACAGCCAGACAATTCCAGCCAGACAGAACAAAGCAATATAGGAGAATATAGGATGGGGACCAGCCAGTACGGGGTGAATTGTGTTCCTTTTGGAGACTATTCTGGATCTGGTGTCTTCCTTGGATGATCACTCTCACTTAAGGCTGAGAAAGACAGGCCCCAAAGACATTCAGACAGGTCATTGAATGTCTTTAAGACAGAGGTAGATCGGTTCTTGATTAATAAGGCACTCAAGAGTTGTGGGGAAAAGGCAGGAGAATGGGGATGAGAAAAAAATCAGCCGTGATTGAATGGCGGAGCAGACTCGATGGGCCAATTGGCCTAATTCTGCTCCCATGGCGAAAAACTGCAGCAGGCGACGGTGCAGAGGGACCTCGGGGTCCTTGTGCATGAGTCGCAAAAACCCAGCTTGCAGGTGCAGCAGGTGGTCAGGAAGGCGAATGGGATGCTGGCCTTCATAGCAAGGGGGATTGAATATAAAAGTAGGGAGGTCTTGCTGCAGCTGTATAGGGCATTGGTGAGGCCGCAGCTGGAGTACTGTGTGCAGTTTTGGGCGCCGCACCTGCGCAAAGATATTTTGGCCTTGGAGGGAGTGCAGAGGAGGTTTACTAGGCTGATACCGGAGTTGAGGGGATTGAGCTATGAGGAGAGGCTGAATGAACTAGGCTTGTACTCGTTGGAGTTTAGAAGAATGAGGGGAGATCTCATTGAGATGTATAAGATGATGAATGGGATGGATAGGATAGAGGTGGAGAGACTCTTCCCGCTCAAAAAAGACAGTAGGACTAGGGGGCACAGCCTCAAGATAAAGGGGGAGGCATTTTAGAACGGAGTTGAGAAGGAACTTCTTCATTCAAAGGGTGGTGAAACTCTGGAATTCTCTGCCCGTTGAAGTGGTGGAGGCTGCCTCACTAAATATTTTTAAGAAGCGGGTTGATGGGTTTTTGATAAGAGAAGGGATTAAGGGTTATGGGGAGAGGGCCGGAATGTGGAACTGAGCCATGACAGATCAGCCATGATCTTATTGAATGGCTGGGCAGGCTCGAAGGGCCAGATGGCCTACTCCTGCTCCTATTTCTTATGTTCTTAAACAATTATTGGACAAGCTAACACAAACAGCTTACGTATATGTGAACGCAGTCAGTGAATCATAACAAATAATTATGATTTTAAGACATATATCCTAATATTTTAAATGTATTTCAATGTAATATATGCTTTAGTCAAGTGAAGTTACCGAGAGGCATGATGGTCGAAGGCAATAGTTTAAAACCAAAGATCTGGGAACAGATTAGTCAGCAAATCTTATCGTGAGACATTCCTGAGAGAGGACGTATTATGCAACATTTACAAATAGATGTATTCATTGCCCAGACACAAGGATAGATATGAACCTGGACAGAGGAGCACGTGTCTATTCAACTTGGCAGTAAACCGGGGGAACGTCCATTTTGAGCTTGCAGTAACATCTGCCGTTACCAAGGAGGTAATTAGTGACAAGAGGGGATATCAAATCCGGAATCAGTTGGATGATTACGATATCACCATGCTATTAAGTATCTTATGGTTGGCTGAGGTACTTGACAGGGATTTGTGTTGATGTATAACTGTTGAATGGAATTGATTTTAAGCTAATGAAAGGCAGAATTATCGATCATGAAAATTGATCTGCATTTGACTCTGTCATCCAGTTTTTCCGGAGAGTTTCTGTCGCTCTGTCCGCAGAGATATTTAACCCTTCAGGACACTCTGATTGGCTGATTGTATTGTATGATTTTTTTTTGGTTATTGTCAAATAAATTTGTTACATCTTTTGTGTGGAGGTGTTTGCCTTGCGAGTTTTGAATTGTCTAAGCTTAGCCACAGTTGGCCACCTCTTGAAATTTCCCCAAAACAAGAACCAAACATAAAATTCACTTTTCATGGTGGTCACAACATTGACAGTCCTCGGGAAATAAAGTATAATCTTGTTTCTAACAGTGAATCCAAACACGAGGTTTACCAGGCAACTTACTACGCATTTAGCAGCGACAGGAGGCAGCCGCCATTGAGGGAAGGGGGGGATTTTCCAGCCCCGCCATTGTCAGCAGGGCTTCCTGTTGAATGCACGCCTCGCTGCCGTGATACCCAGTGCACACTGTGGCATGAGTGGGTCTGGAAGATCCCACTAACATGACAAGCTGTAAAATTCCAGCCCAAGTCTTATTAATGCTACAGAGAGATATGTCAGACATCCATCAATATTTAAAGTTTTATTCACCTTGAACATAGAACATAGAACATTACAACGCAGAACAGGCCCTTCGGCCCACGATGTTGCGCCGACCAGTTACAAAACAATGACCCACTAGCCTAAACCAATCCCTTTTCGTCCATAAACCTATCCACAGATCTCTTAAACGCCCCCAAACTAGGTGCATTTACAACTGCAGCTGGCAGGGCATTCCAGTCCCTCACCACCCTCTGGGTAAAGAACCTACCCCTGACATCAGTCCTATAACTACCCCCCCTTAATTTAAAGTCGTGCCCCCTCGTGCTAGCTTTCTCCATCCTAGGAAAAAGGCTATCACAATCCCTGAGTACAAAGCTACCCAGTCTAGGAGGTACCTCTCACCCATTTAAGAGAAGTATTCTCATGAGACTACAGCAGCAGCAACTTCAGAGACATTGGAGTGGATCCAACTAATTTAAAAATCCCACTGTGTGGTTTCAATATTTATACCAGAAAAGAACTGAATCAACAGGAAGCAGATTAAACAGAACCCATAACCTGCAAACAAATAAAAATAAAATTTGTGCCAGGCAAGATCCTTTGTTTTAGTTATCATCCCTCATTTTCGTCAATATGGTTCAATCAAACGGGATGAGGAGAGATGCGAGTGGTGGTCACTACACTCAGTTCCAGGATTCAGTTAACAGATTACTTACTCTCTTTATTAGATTATCATGTCTTAAAATTTATCATTGCTTGCTAGAATATTTTTATGCATGAGGTCTAATGTGGAATCCTTTTATTTGATCTGGTTTATTATTGTCACATGTGTTCTTTCTTGTGCGCTATACAGACAAAGCACACCGTTCATAGAGAAGGAAACGAGGGAGTGCAGAATGTGGTGTTACAATCATAGACAGGGTATAGAGAAAAATCAACTTAACGCGAGGTGGGTCCATTCAAAAATCTGACAGCAGCAGGGAAGAAGCTGTTCTTGAATTGGTTGGTCCGGGACCTCAGACTTTAGTATCTTTTTCCCGACAGAAGAAGATGGAAGAGAGAATGTCCAGGGTGCTTGGGGTCCTCAATTATGCTGCATGTTTTGCCGAGGCAACAGGAAGTGTAGACAGAATCAATGGATCGGAGACTGGTTTGCGTGATGGATTGGGCTACATTCACGATCTTTTGTAGTTCCTTGTTGTCTTGGGCAGAGCAGGCGCCCATACCAAGCTGTGATACAACCAGAAAGAAAGCTTTCTATGATACATCTGTAAAAGTTGGTGAGAGTTCATAAAAGACCACAAGGCAAATGGGAGTGAATTAACTGGAACCAAAGGAGAAAATGCTGGAAAATCTCAACAGGTTTGGCAGCATCTGTAAGGAGAGAAAAGAGCTGATGTTTTGAGTTCAGATGACCCTTTGTCAAAGGCCTAGTGTCCCCAGTATTGGGGGATCAGCTGGATAAATATGGGAAATGGGCCTGGTTGGGATTGCACTCAATGCAAACTCAATGAACCAAATGGCCTCCTTCTGCACTGTAAGATTCTATGATTCTATTCTATAAATAAGCTTATTTTCTTCCACAAGCCTCACATGATCTTTTTTTTTGTAACTCCATTGCAGCTATTGAACATCCAGAGGAAAGATTCTGAAAAGATCAATCCGCAACCCTTCAGACGCTCCATTCACTAAAGAAAGTCCTTAGAAATGAGGAATTGATTTTACCTGCATTAATACTGTTTCTGTTTTTAAATCGTGAACTCATGAAGAATGGAAGGTTGCCACTCAATCCCTTGTATCTGGACCAGGTTTAGCAAAACAAGTGCAGAAAGTTACGAGGCGACTGAAAATATATTGAACCGTACCAGCTCTGCAGCTGAATAGATAGTTACCCAAACTCACAGCTATCCGCCCTTCAGCAGGAGTGTTAGTGAGCCACACACACACACACACACACACACACACCCCCCCGCTGAAGCACTCCAGGATCTTTCTTCTTTGAGTCAACTCTAAGCCTGCTCTTCAGAAAGAGCTATCTAATTAGCCGCACTCCCTGCTCTAACCCCACAGCTCTGCATGCTTTTTCCTCTTAAGCAGTAATCCAGTTCCCTTTTGAAAATTGTTATTGAACCAGCTCCCCTCCGCCTTTCGGGCAGGGCCTTCCAGATTCTAACAGACCACCGCACGGAAAACAATTGTTTTGGGGCCTTAAACCTGAGTCTGCTGTTTGCCAAACCATCTGCCTCTTTTACCAGTTCACCCTATCACCTCTCTCAAAGCCCTCCATCATTCTAAACACCTCTGTTAAGTCTCCTCCTCACCTCGTCTATTTTAAGGAGAGCGATTCCAACTCCACCAGTCACTGCAAGTAACAGAAGTTACTCATTCCTGATATTATTTCAATAGAAACTCTTCTGAAACCTCTTGAAGGGTCTGAACATCCTTCCTTAAGTACGGTGCCTGGAATGAGCACAATACTCTGCCCAAGGTCTAACCAGTGATTATGTTAGGTCATCATGGTGGCACAGTGGTTAGCACTGCTGCCTCTCAGCTCCAGGGCCCTGGGTTCGATTCCAGCCTCGGCTGACTGTGTGGAGTTTGCATGTTCTTCCCATACCTGGGTGGCTTTCATCCGGGTGTTCCGATTTCCTCCCACTCTCCAAAGGTGTGCAGGTTCGGTGGATAGGCCATGCTAAAGTGCCGTTTAAGTTAAATGGATTATCCATGGGAAAAGTGTAGTGTTAGGGGGATAGGGTGGGAGAAAGGCCTCTGCCAGAGAGTCAATACAGACTCAATGGGCCAAATGGCCTCTTTCTGCACTATAGGTATTTGATGATTCTATGATTTATAAAAGTTTTGAGTATGACTTCATTTTTATTTTGCCATTGAAGTTGAAATCAAATTTCTATATCTGCCACCACAGTCCACACCAATTGAAAACCCCATTGAGCAGCACGGTAGCACAATGGTTAGCACGGCTGCTTCACAACTCCAGAGTCCGGGGTTCGATTCCCGGCTCGGGTCACTGCCTGTGTGGAGTTTGCACATTCTCCTCGTGTCTGCGTGGGTTAACATAGAACATAGAACATTACAGCGCAGAACAGGCCCTTCGGCCCACGATGTTGCGCCGACCAGTTACAAAACAATGACCCACTAGCCTAAACCAATCCCTTTTCATCCATAAACCTATCCACAGATCTTTTAAACGCCCCCAAACTAGGTGCATTTACAACTGCAGCTGGCAGGGCATTCCAGTCCCTCACCACCCTCTGGGTAAAGAACCTACCCCTGACATCTGTCCTATAACTACCCCCCCTTAATTTAAAATCGTGCCCCCTCGTGCTAGCTTTCTCCATCCTAGGAAAAAGGCTATCACTATTTACCCTGTCTAAACCTCTAATCATCTTATATGTTTCAATGAGATCCCCTCTTAGCCGCCTTCTTTCCAGCGAAAACAACCCCAAATCTCTCAATCTCTCCTCATAGGATCTCCCCTCCATACCAGGCAACATCCTGGTAAACCTCCTCTGCACCCTCTCCAAAGCCTCTACATCCTTCTTGTAATGTGGGGACCAGAACTGCACACAAAACTCCAAGTGCGGCCGCACCAGAGATGTGTACAGTTGCATCATGGTTTTCTCCGGGTGCTCCGGTTTCCTCCCACAGCCCAAAGATGTGCGGGTTAGGTTGATTGGCCATGCTAAGAAATTGTCCCTTAGTGTCCAGGAATGCGTAGGTTAGAGGGATTAGTGGGTATAATATGTAGGGATATGGGGGTAGTGCCTGGGTGGGATTGTGTTCGGTGCAGACTCGATGGGCTGAAGGGCCTCTTTCTGCACTGTAGGGTTCTATAATGATTCTATGATCTAAATGGATACTCACCTACGTCAAGCAAAACGTGACAGCCACTTGTTTTGGTGCAAAAACATACTTCACTCAGAGTATCGGAAAGAACATTAGAAACATTACAAAATGGCCAGCACAGAGCATTCAATAATATTCAGGTTCTTTACATGCATCAAGTTACACTCTGAGATGCTGCGATACAGACAAAGAAACATTACAGACATTTCAAAATGGCGCAAAGGTATTTTAAAGTTGTCTAGATGAAACAGATTGCATTCCAGGGTGCTTCAATACAATTGAGATAGATGTGATATTCGTTGTATATATTCAGTGTGTCATTCGGATAGAAAAGGATATACTGACACTGGAGAGGGTACAGAGGAGGTTCACTACGTTCATTTTGAAGTTAAGAGGGTTGGCTTATGAGGACAGATTGCGTAGAATGGGGATTGCGTAGAATGGGACAGTAGGACTAGGGGGCACAGCCTCAAGATAAAGGGGAGGCGGTTTAGAACAGAGTTGAAGAGGAACTTCTTCACTCAAAGGGTGGTGAATCTCTGGAATTCTCTGCCCGTTGAAGTGGTGGAGGCTGCCTCGCTAAATATTTTTAAGAAGCGGGTTGATGGGTTTTTGATAAGAGAAGGGATTAAGGGTTATGGGGAGAGGGCGGGAAGGTGGAACTGAGCCACGACAGATCAGCCATGATCTTATTGAATGGCGGGGCAGGCTCGAAGGGCTAGATGGCCTACTCCTGCTCCTATTTCTTATGTTCTTATGTTCTTACTCTTTGGAATTCAGAAGAATGAGGGGAGATCTTATAGAGACTATGAAATTATGAATGAATAGATAAGTTAGAAGCAGTGAAGTTGTTTTCACTGGCTAGAACTAGAACTGGGGGCATGGCCTCAGAATAAGGGGGAGCAAATTTGGGACTGAGTTGAGGAGGAACTTCTTCATCTAAAGAGTTTTGGATCTATGGAATTCCCTGCACAGTAAAGCAGTTGAGGTGACTAGTTGAGTGTTTTTAAGGCAAAAATACATAAATTTTTGAACAGTAAAGAAATTAATGGTGATAATGAGCAGGCGGGTAAGTGGAACTGAGTCCACAAAAAGATCAGCCATGATCTTATTGAATGGTGGAGCAGGCTGAAGGGGTCAGATGGACTATTCCTGCTCTTAGTTCTTGTGTTCTTAAGCTATTACCCATTTGCCTTATCAAATGGCTATAGTTCCACTATTCCATATAGGAACAGTTGTTAACCAGTTAGCACCATGTTGAGACGCAGCAAACACGTAACAATAAAACAAATTCTTTTGAAAGGAGAGCTATTTATTTCATGGCATTGTTATTAAATGGATTAAATTACTTGAAGCTAATGATGGGGGTGTATATCGCTCAAAGCATTAAATGTCACTGTAATGTGGGTGAAGGAGTGTTGCCTCTGCTAATCCTCACATAAAACTAGCACACATATTAGGCCTTGATCAATTGTTTATCCCTGCACAGCCTCTTCTCCAGGAACTCTTCCAAACACTTCATCAATCAAAATGTTGGCTGTCTGTGACGGGAAACAAGTACCAATCAGTTATTGGCTCAGGTTCTCCTGTCAAACTAATGGTGAGGATATTGATGCACGCTGTCATTTGCCCGTAAATGGTGTGGCAATTTCAGACATCAAGCAAACAAGCGGCTAAACATAGACTTTCAAATATCCCTGTCCTCGTTGTGTATTTCTATCATTAACTTGACAAACATGGCATCTCCGCAATGATCTGCAACAAACAGCAGGAAACTGTTGCATTTGCACAGTAGATACAAATTAAACTTGCCACAGAAAGTTAAGTTTAGTGCATTCAAGTCAAAGTAACTGGCGATCACTCTGATCAGTGTTCAACACTGACAGTCAACCTCTCTGGCATTGAAAATAATTCATCACAAGCATGGAGTCTAAAATTGATCAGTTTTTACTTATTGTTTGTGATCTATGTTACCAAAAGAGAAAATGCTGGAAAATCTCAGCAGGTCTGGCAGCATATGTAAGAAGAGAAAAGAGCTGACATTTCGAGTCCAGATGAGCCTTTGTCAAAGCTAAAAAGCATAGAAAGTGGGAGATATTTTTACTGCGGGGTGAGGGAATGAAAGATGAGTCATAGCCACAGAAATCAGGGAAAAGGCTGCTAATGGCAGCCCATAGAGAAAATAGACGGTGTGAGCAGCCAAACGGCAGAGAAGCTGTAAGCTGTGACAGATGAAGATGTTGGTGGGTGAGGGGTTGGGGGGAGGGTGGGTAATGGGACAGAGGTAAAATGTATAAAAGAGGAAGAGGAGAGAGAAAAGATAAGGGAAGGGGGATGATGTAGGGGGGAAAGAGTGGAGGAGGAAGGAAAATGAAGAAAGACAATAAAGAAATAAAAGACAGAGAACCGTAAAACATTAAATAAAGTAGAACAAAAACAAAAAGAGCCGAGATGGGGTAGAGCAAATCATCTGAAGTTGTTGGATTTGATGTTGAGACTGGAAGATTTGTGTTAGATTTATTACTTTATTAACTTTTCTCCTGTCTTTTCTTCCCCATTAATACAATTTTTCTCGCTCTTTCGATTTCAGTTCCTGCACCTGATTTGACATTGAATTCACCCAGACTAATTCACCGTCCTCCCCAGTCTCTGCACCGAGAATGTCACAATCTGTCAGTCTGATCTGTTGAGGGGACATGCAGCTGTTTGTCCTGGGTTTGCACTGTCACCACCAAGAGGTCAGCGAGAGCGTGCCCTCCACCCGGGAAGCCCTGGATGAACCTATATCGGAGGTCACCATTGCAGCTTTCTCAAAGGTCAACCCATGGAGAGCGACTGGCCCGGTTGGGGACGGGCACTCAGATCCTGCGCAGATCAGCTGGCGGGGGTACTCACAGGCATCTTCAACCTCTCTTTACAACACTCCAAGGTCCCTATCTCCTTCAAGAAGACAACCATCACCCCGGTACTTAAGAAAAGCCAAGCAATGTGCCTTAATGATTATCAGTTGGTGGCCTGACATCCATCATTATGAAGTCTTTCGAAAGGCTAGTCATAGCACAAATCAGTTCCAGTCTCCTGGACTACCTGGATCCTGTACAACTTGCCTACCACCGCAGTAGGTCCACAGTAGACGCCATTTTCCTGGCCCTGCACTCAACCCTGGAACACTTAGAAAAAAGTAAATCTATGTCAGACTCCTATTTATTGGCTACAGTGCAGCCTTCAACACCATTATGCCAATGAAATGCATCTCCAAATTTTGTGTCCTGGGTCACTCTCCTCTCTCTGCGACTCAATTTTGAACTTCCTAACTCACAGATCACAATCAGTAAGGATAGGCAACAACATCTCCTCCACAATCATCCTCAACAACAGTGCCCCACAAGGCTGTGTTCTAAGCTCCCTATTTTACTCCTTATACACCTATGACTGTGTGGCCAAATTCCCCTCCAATTTGATTTTCAAGTTTGCTGATGACACAGATCTCAAACAATGATGAGACAGAGAACAGGAGTGAGATAGAGAATCTGGTGAACCAACAATAATCTCTCCCTCAATGTCAATAAAACAACGGAGATTGTCATCGACTTCAGGAAGCGTAAAGGGGAACATGCCCCTGTCTACATCAATGGGGACGAAGCAGAAAGGGTCGAGAGCTTCAGGTTTTTAGGTGTCCAGATCACCAACAACTTGTCCTGGTACCCCCAATGCTGACACTATAGTTAAGAAAGACCACCGTCCCCTCTACTTTCTCAGATGACGAAGGAAACTTGACATGTCAGCTTTGACTCTCACTAACTTTTACAGATGCACCATAGAAAGCTTTCTTTCCGGTTGTATCACAACTTGGTATGGGCTCCTGCTCTGCCCATGACTGCAAGGAGCTATGAAAGTCGTGAATGTTTCCCAATCCATTACACAAATCAGCCTCCTATCTGTCGACTTTGTCTACACTTCCCGCTGCCTTGGCAAAGCAGCCAGTATAATTAAGGACCCCACACACCCCGGACATTCTCTCTTCCACCTTCTTCCATCAGGAAATAGATACAAAATTCTGAGGTCACCGAACGACCGACTCAAGGACAGCTTCTTCCCTGCTGCTGTCAGACTTTTGAATGGACCTACCTTACATTAAGTTGATCTTTCTCTACACCCTCACTATGACTGTAACACTACATTCTGCACTCTGTCATTTTCTTCTCTTTGAGTGGTACGCTTTGTCTGTAGAGTGCGCAAGAAACAATACTTTTCACTGTATGTTAATACATGTGACAATAATAAATCAAATCAAATCAAAACCACAGTGTCACGCAAAATGGATTCTACAGTAATCCTATGATTATTCACTTTCCCATCATGAAACAATGAAGCATTCAGTGTTGTTCCAGATTTTAAGATTCATTACTGCAATAAGGCACACAGGAAGACAATGCACAGGAAGAGCCCATTCAGCTCTTTGTGCCTGTTATGTCATTCGATTAAGAACATAAGAATATAAGAAATAGAAGCAGGAGTAGGCCATCTGGCCCCTCGAGCCTGCCCCGCCACTCAACAAGATCATGGCTGATCTGTCGTGGCTCAGTTCCACATTCCGGCCCTCTCCCCATAACCCTTAATCCCTTCTCTTATCAAAAACCCATCAACCCGTTTCTTGAAAATATTTAGCGAGGCAGCCTCCACCACTTCAACGGGCAGAGAATTCCAGAGATTCACCACCCTTTGAGTGAAGAAGTTCCTCCTCAACTCTGTTCTAAACCGCCCCCCCTTTATCTTGAGGCTGTGCCCCCTAGTCCTACTGTCTTTTTTGAGCGGGAACAGTCTCTCCACCTCTATCCTATCCATCCCATTCATCATCTTATACGTCTCAATGAGATCTCCCCTCATTCTTCTAAACTCTAACGAGTACAAGCCTAGTTTATTCAGCCTCTCCTCATAGCTCAATCCCCTCAACTCCGGTATCAGCCGAGTAAACCTCCTCTGCACTCCCTCCAGGGCCAAAATATCCTTGCGCAGGTGCGGCGCCCAAAACTGCACACAGTACTCCAGCTGCGGCCTCACCAATGCCCTATACAGCTGCAGCAAGACCTCCCTACTTTTATATTCAATCCCCTTCGCTATGAAGGCCAGCATCCCATTCGCCTTCCTGACCACCTGCTGCACCTGCAGGCTGGGTTTTTGCGACTCATGCAAATCATGGCTAATTTTTAATCTTAGCTGCATCTAAATATCTTTGTTCTGTAATCCTGAATACCCGTACTGAAGATAATTTCAGTATCTTCTACATCACTTACTGGGATTTTTAAAAGCTGTCTCTCGGAGCCACGCTGGGGATGTCACATCCAGCCCACAGGTCACGAGCAGGGCAAGCACACTCTATTTCATAGAATGGAATCATAGGATCTCTTCAGTGCAGTCTGCACTGACCATGATCCCACACGCATTGGTGAGGCCGCAGCTGGAGTACTGTGTGCAGTTTTGGGCGCCGCACCTGCGCAAGGATATTTTGGCCCTGGAGGGAGTGCAGAGGAGGTTTACTAGGCTGATACCGGAGTTGAGGGGATTGAGCTATGAGGAGAGGCTGAATAAACTAGGCTTGTACTCGTTAGAGTTTGGAAGAATGAGGGGAGATCTCATTGAGACGTATAAGATGATGAATGGGATGGATAGGATAGAGGTGGAGAGACTCTTCCCGCTCAAAAAAGACAGTAGGACTAGGGGGCACAGCCTCAAGATAAAGGGGAGGCGGTTTAGAACAGAGTTGAGGAGGAACTTCTTCACTCAAAGGGTGGTGAATCTCTGGAATTCTCTGCCCGTTGAAGTGGTGGAGGCTGCCTCGCTAAATATTTTTAAGAAACGGGTTGATGGGTTTTTGATAAGAGAAGGGATTAAGGGTTATGGGGAGAGGGCGGGAAGGTGGAGCTGAGCCACGACAGATCAGCCATGATCTTATTGAATGGCGGGGCAGGCTCGAAGGGCCAGATGGCCTACTCTTGCTCCTATTTCTTATGTTCTTATGTACGTGCCCTATTCCTTTATCCCCATATATCTACCCTTCTAATCCCCTGACACTAGGGACAATTTAACATGGCCAATCAACCTAACCCACACATATTTGAACCATGGGAGGAAATAGGAGCACCCGGAGGAAACCCATGCAGACACGGGGAGAACATGCAAATTCCACACAGACAGTGACCCGAGGCCAGAATTGAACCCGGGTCCCTGGCCCTGTGAGGCAGCAGTGCTAACCACTGTGCCACCATGCTGCCCCAATTGGTAGGCTTGAACTAGCATAAAATTGTGTTGAAAGAGGAGATCAGGTATTATCCCCCTGTCAGGAAAGACATTCCCTTCTGTTCCTTTAACTGCAGCCGGATTTACATCTGCACTGAAGGGATTCTCTTTCTGAGGCTCCGGCTAATCAATCAGAAATCAGAACAAACCTAACTCCTCAAAACAAAACAACAAACTCCTCTGAAGAATTAACTTCTGTGGCATTGATTCATTTTCATTCGATGAACCAATGGTGAATGGTCAAATCTGTCTCATGTTAACAGCTGCTGGGTTTGTAACCAGTCCTCGGAACCCCTGTGGTGTTAATAATTAGCACATTGCAGCAATTTCCTTCCATCCATTCCAACAGCATCATGTTTAATTGGAATTGTCTTCAGAGGAGATAGCTAAAGTCATTCTGAGGAGTGTTGATTGGGAGAGAATTCAAGCTCTTTAATTCCTCTCTCTAAAACTATAGCCTATTTTGTCCCATCTGTTTTGTTATACAAATAGAGAATTTTACATTTATGCAGTTAATCTGGGGGATAAAGTCAGTCGCATTTTCATTGGATAGAATATTAGCTGAGATTGAGAATGAAAATCTAAGCATTTTGTTGCCTAAAATATCGAATGTTGCCTTGGACCGTGCTCCGAAACTGTAATTGATATCTAAATGAGCTAAACACAGGTTCCATAGAATCCCTTCAGCGCAGGAGGCGATGGCACAGTGGTTAGCACTGCTGCCTTACAGCGCCAGGGACCCGGGTTCAATTTCCAGCTTGGCTCACTGTCTCTGGAGTTTGCACCTTCTCCCCATGTCTCCAGGTGCTCCCGTTTCCCCCCACAATCTGAAAGATGTGCAGGTTAGGGTGCATTGGCCATGCAAAATTCTCCCTCAGTGTACCCAAACAGGCACCAGAGTGTGGCAACTAGGCGATTTGCACTGTAACTTCATTGTAGTGTTAATGTAAGGCTACTTGTGACACTAATAAATAAATTTAACACTTACTGCTGTTTATTAAAGTTGGTTTACGATGGTTCTTAAAATTCACAGCCACAACAATGACACATAAAGGCATTCTTGTCTGTCGATCTAGTAAGCCGTGATGCCTCGACTTTTGTTAAAGAACACAGGTAGAGCGGGGGTAGCCGGGGAACAAATCTTGGCGCAGCCAGCGAGCGATTTCGGGGCCAAATCTTTTACAATTATGAGTCATTTATTTAATAGCTGCTCCATCACCTGAATGGATCTCAGAGGATTTTAAAAGCTCAGGTGTATTGTGGAAGGGATGTTCTTGTAATAAATGAAATCAATTAGAGCTAGCTGTATTTTATACCGACTGTTGCAATGGTACTCCTGTATATTCAGTTAAGATCCTGACAGCTAATGGATCATAATTAATAATTGCACTGAATTTTTCCTCGCTTTCAGCAAGTTTGCCTCAGTACTGCTTTTGACACGTTTTTCTGCTGTGTACAATCTTCAATGTTTCCAGGATCTCCCTGCTTAGAGAGGATGGGGTAATCTTTCATCCAAACATTACACCTGTTGACCAAATTATATTGCAAAGTTGGAAATAAATAGGAAGGTAACAGTGTAGGTGCAGTCACACTGCTGCACACTACTCGAAAGAGTAATGCCTTCACTTGCCACACAATTAACCTCTAACATACCTCACTAATCACAACGGGTCCATCCTTTAATTAGAGGCTAAAACTTTACAAAGGTGATACCCAGGCTTAATCCCTTAGGCCTAGAAGTGATGTGATAAAGGTCACTCAGATTAGATTAGATGTGGGGAGGAGATTTCCACCAAATCCCAGTAAACATCAATATAAGAAAGTCACAAGTAAATTCAGGGGAAATTCCTGTAAATGGAGAGGTTAGAACTTAGAAATCAGTACCACAGGGAGAGTTGAGGCAAATAGTATTGATGCATTTAATGAGAGGTTCAAAGTTTATTTATTGATAGCACAAGTAGCCTCCCATTAACACTGCAATGAAGTTATCGAAAATCCCCTAGTCGCCACACTCCAGGTATACTGACGAAGATTTTAGCACGGCCAATGAACCTAACCAGCATGTCAGAGTTTTTATAAATATATAAAAAGGAAGAGGCTGGCTAGGGTGAACGTTGGACCCTTAGAGGATGAGAGGGGGGACTTAGTGGTGGGGGATGGGGAAATGGCTGAGGTCTCGAATAACTTTTTTGTTTCGGTCTTCACGGAGGAAGACATGAATAATTTGCCGGGTGTTAGCGATGGAAAGGTGGTAGGACTAGAGGGTCTCAATGACATTACTGTTACTAGAGAGGTGGTGCTCGACAGACTGGAGGGGCTGATTGTGGACAAGTCCCCAGGACCGGATGGAATGCATCCGAGGGTTCTGAAAGAAATGGCAGAGGTGATAGTGGATGCCGTGGTGGTTATTTTCCAAACGTCGCTGAAGTGCCAGAAGATTGGAAAGCGGCTAATGTTACGCCATTTTTTAAGAAGGGTGGCAGGCAAAAGGCAGGGAATTATAGGCCAGTTAGTTTAACGTCTGTTTTCGGTAAAATGTTAGAATCCGTCACCAAGGAGGAAATAGCGAGGCATCTTGAGGGGAATTGCTTGATAGAGCAGACGCAGCACCGTTTCGTTAAAGGGAAGTCGTGTCTGACAAATTTATTGGAGTTCTATGAGGATGTGTCTAGGGCGGTGGATAGAGGAGAGCTGGTGGATGTGGTCTTTCTTGATTTTCAGAAGGCGTTTGACAAGGTACCTCACAAGAGGTTATTGCAGACGGTCAGGGGACATGGAGTTGGGGGTAGGGTGTTAGCGTGGATAGTTCATTGGTTGTCAAATAGGAGGCAGAGAGTGGGGGTTAATGGGTGCTATTCAGATTTGCGGTTGGTGACTAGTGGGGTGCCCCAGGAGTCGGTGCTGGGGCCTCAGCTATTTACCATTTATATAGATGATCTGGAGGAGGGAACCGAGTGTATGGTGTCGAAATTTGCTGATGACACCAAGATTGGGGGAACGGCAAATTGTGCGGAGGGTGTGGAGAGTCTGCAGAAGGATCTAGATAGGCTGGGCGAATGGGCCAGGAAATGGCAAATGGAATTTAATGTTGGCAAGTGTGAGGTGGTCCACTTTGGTAGGAGGAATGGTAGGAAGGACTATTATTTATGTGGCGAAAAACTGTTTTTTGTACATGGGAAGGAGGATGCCCCCCTTTGCTGAGGAGTTGATGCTAATCCCCTGGTCAGTGTGGGGAGCTGAGGGGTGGGGTGGGGGGGGGGGGGGGCGTGGGGGGGTGGGTGGGGGGGGGCATCACTTCATTTTTAGCAGAGAGAACCTATCTCTGAGCGTGGAGTTTGGCAGGCACTTTAAAAATGATGGCCTGGTCTCGGGACAGTGGGGCTGTCCTCAGGTTACTTGAAACGAGCTCATTAACAAATGTTTCAGGTGGGTAAATCCCTCACATATGCCGCCAACATGTTTTCCCACTGGTTTAGCCAGTTAGTCCTAGTTCAGGAAAGTCGGGCCCTATATTTTGACTATCTTAAGTCACTAATGTGGCTTCTGCCATTAAACCTTCTCAATCCTGAGGCCTTTGCATCTACTGGCATTCCTTTGCTGTTCTATGGTCCTTATTCTTGTCAACTTTGACTCCAGTCACCCTCCTATCTCTTTCAGGCTTGCATGATATCCCCCTCCTGTAAATCCTGTTAGGGAAGGCAATGGCATAGTGGCATTGTCACTGGACCATCAATCTCGACACCCAGGGTATCTGCTCTGGAGACCCTGGTTCGAATCTCACCTGGCGGACGGTTAAATTTGAATTCACCAAAGATCTGGAATTTTAAAGGTCTAAAGATGGCCATGAAACCATTGTTGATTATCATTTTTTAAAAATTTGGCTCACTGATGTCCTTTAAGAAAGGAAATCTGCCATGTTTACCCGGTCTGGCCTACATGTGACTCCACACCCACCCAGTGTGTTTCCCCCCTGAAATGGCCTAGCAAGCCATTCATTTCAAGGACAATTAGAAATGGCCAATAAATGCTGGCCCAGCCAATGGTGCCCAGGTTCTCTGACCGAATTAAAAGAAAAATCCCTTTTGTAAGCCCACGATCATCTCCTGATCACCTCCTGGTTCACTTTGAGAACTCACACTGTGTATCCTGGTCTTCCACATTTTGCCTCATTTGCCTCCGCTTCTCATTCAGACAATATTTGTATTTCCTGCCCTCTCCATAATTCTGACATCCCCTCCTCACACTGGCCCCCGATTGGCATAGATGTTACCCGAGTGCCAACTTGGGGTAGTTATCCTCTGGGACAAACAACTTTATCCTGTGCCTCAGTATCACTTTGTCCATATCCAGTCAACCCTTTTACCTGCTATAACCTGCAGCTTGTAATTATCAAATAAATGTGCGTGTTAATTGCAATGTGCCTCTGCACTCTGTGACCTGCTCATTTTCTGTAAATCAGTCCTAATTAGTGTCAAGGAATGTACCCTAACATATGATTGGCATGTTGTAAAATTACTATTATTTCCATCACTCACCCAGATCTTTCTGCTCTTTCAACCTTTCCCTTATGTCCCCGGGATCAGGCTGTATTTCTGATGGACTTCTGCAGTTCTGTAAACCTCTGGAAATTCACCCGAGGTAACTGTCCTTCTCCCTGGATACAGAAAATACAAGCTCTGGAAAAAACTGAACAAACTGTCGTCCTTTCCAAGATAAGGAAACAATCCCACATCACCAAAGGCACATTTGAGTTTCTCCCATGAACACATTGACAGGGAATGTAGCCTCTAACCACCAGAAGTGAATTATTCGTACGGATTGCCCACGCCAGGACAGACGTCAATTGGGAGCATGGCTATTCTTCTGCTTTTTTCAGCATGGAAACAGGCCCTTCGGCCCAACTTGTCCATGCCATCTTTTTTTTAAAAAAACCCTAAGCTAATCCCAGTTGCCCGCATTTGGCCCATATCCCTCTATACCCATTTTACCCATGTAACTATCTAAATGCTTTTTAAATTGTACCTGCCTCTACTATTACATCTGGCAGCTTGTTCCAGACACCCACCACCCTCTGTGTGAAAACTTTGCCCCTCTGGACACTTTTGCATCTCTCCCCTCTCATCTTAAACCTATGTTCTCTAGTTTTAGACTCTCCTACCTTTCGGAAAAAATATTGATCATCTAGCTGATCTGTGCCACTCATTATTTTATTAACCTCTATAAAATCACCCCTAAGTCTCCCATGCTCCAGAGTAAAAAATCCCAGTCTATCCAGCCTCTCCTTATAACTCAATCCATCAAGTCCCGGTAGCATCCTAGTAAATATTTTCTGCACTCTTTCTAGTTTAATAATATCCTTTCTTTAATAGGTTGACCAGAATTGCACACAGTATTCCAAGTGTGACCTTACCAATGTCTTGTACAACTTCAACAAGTCATCCCAACTCATGCATTCAATGTTCTGACCGATGAAACAAAGCATGCCGAATGCCTTCTTCACCACTCTGTTCCCCTGTGTCTCCACTTTCATGGAGCTATGAACATGTATTCCTCTTTGTTCTATAACTCTCTATTCTATTCTATTCTATTCTGTTCTATTCTCTTTGTTCTATAACTCTCCCCTAAGTCCTACCATTAACTGAGTAAGTCCTGCCCTCGTTCAGTCTATCAAAATGCATCATCTCACGTTTGTCTGAATTAAATTCCATCTGCCATTCATCAGCTCACTGGCCCAATTGATTAAGATCCCATTACAATTGGAGATAACTTTCTTCACTGTCCACTATGCTAACAATCTTAGTGTCTTCCACAAACTTACTAACCGTGCTTCCTATATTCTTATCCAAATCATTAATATAAATGACAAATAACAGTAGAGCCAGCACTGATCTCTGAGGTACACAGGCCTCCAGTTTGAAAAACGACCGTCTACAACCACCCTGGCTTCTGTCAAGAAGCGAATTTTATATTCATTTAGATACCTCTCCGAAGCCTGTGAGGTTTAACCTTATGAAACAACCTACCATGCGGTACCTTGTCAAAGGCCTTGCTAAAGTCCATGTAGACAACATAACTGCACTGCAAACTCAATCAAATTTGTGCGACATGATTTTCCACTCGCAAAGCCACACTGATTGTCCCTGATCTGTACTTGCATCTTTAAATGCCTGTAGACCCTGTCTCTCAAAATACCTTCTAACAATTTACCCACAACAGATGTGAGACTCACTGGCCTGTAGTTCCCACGCTTTTCCCTGATGCCCTTTTTAAACAAAGGCACAACATTTGCCACTCTCCAATCTTCGGGCACCTCACCCATGGCTATCGATGATTCAAATATCTCTAAGGGACCCTCAATTTCCTCTCTAGCCTCCCACAATGTCCTGGGATACACTTCATCAGGTCCCAGGGATTTATCTACCTTGATGCGCTTTAAGACTTCCAGTACGTGTACTAATATGTACACTCCTTAACACATTCTGAGAGGTTTCTTAAAGCA
Organism: Prionace glauca; assembly: GCA_037974335.1. Taxonomy (NCBI): domain Eukaryota; kingdom Metazoa; phylum Chordata; class Chondrichthyes; order Carcharhiniformes; family Carcharhinidae; genus Prionace; species Prionace glauca. The sequence goes on along the minus strand of CM075734.1, from coordinate 82,092,272 downwards.
TCTGAAGAATTACCGCGTGATTTCAATCACAAACTTCATTACTGCAGGGACTTTCCACTATTGTGCTAAATGCTGCAATGTTCATATGTTATGTTTAAGTTCATCATTGGCAAATCCACCCCTCCATTGTCAGTTAGGATTTTAACCCTCTGTCTAGCTCTTACCTATTTTCCCAATATCTTGTACACAATGACCTTTTTGTCTTCACTCAGCATCACTGCTGTCACCCTGAATCCAGTTGCTATGTCAATGGCATACCAGAGAGAAATGTTTCCTTCTTCAACTTGACTTTCAAGTCAATTACAACAATTTCTAGAAAGTATCTCGCTAATGAAATGCTCACTCTGGCCCACGATGGGGGTCCTTCAATTTTTTTTACCGTATATCGCATTTCCAACTGATCGTTTCAATACGTTTCGTATATTCACCCATCCTTTAGTAGAATTTTTAATCTACAACTAAATGGATGGGCAAAAAATAGAAGCAAATTACTGCAGATGTTGGAATCTGAAACCAAAAGGGAAATGCTGGAAAATCTCATCAGGTCTGGCAGCATCTGTAAGGAGAGGAAAAAGCTGGTGTTTCGAGTCTAGATGACACTTTGTCATCTACAAAAGGTTGTGAGTGTAATCCAATCCACCACACAAACCAGCTTCCCATCAATTAACTCTGTCTACACTTCCCACTGCCTCAGCCAGGCAGCCAGCATTATTTAGCAAGAAGCCCATCCATGCTCTTAAGGTGATTTGAAAGCAAGCACTGAATTAGAGATCTCCAAAGAGAATTTCTGTGATCTGTTGTATAACCTGATAATTCAACACTATATTCCAATACGGAATAACTGTCCATTCGATAAATTTATCAATGTCTGGCCATGCCTTATATGAAGTTAACAAATCACCTGCATTATAAATTGGGTTGAATTTTACTGTCCAGTGCACCAGAGGAATCACAGCGAGCAGGACACGCAACACACAAAAGTCTGTTGCCCTCGGGTGGGATCCTCCAGTTTTGAGGTGAGTGCGACCAGGAAATTCTGCCCATAGTGTCCATCAATTCCAAACCTTCCTCACTGTCGCAATGATGAGCCTCTAGTTGTGAAAATACTGAGTTGCACTGATCCTGATTCTGGTGGGAAGAGGAAATGCCAAGGCCATACTTTGTTTTGCTTTTGGTAAGGAAGTAGCTCATGTCCAGGTATCCACTTCATTCTTCCTCGGTTCATCAGCTTCTCAGAGCAACAGAGGAAGACCACACTACTACTTACCACTTGGTTTCAGTCATTCCTTTCTGAGTAATTTCAATTACAATCGACCCCCCTCCCCCCACCCCACCAAAAAATAGGTCTTGGTTTCCAAATTCACCTCGAGGCCAACCAGCTAGGCCCATGTGTAGCCTCAGGGTGATGACGTATCTTGAGAGTCATTGGCAACATGTCAGAGGCTGCAGTTGAAGGATGAAGAAAATAAATAACTGGTGAAGCTTCTAGAAACTACGTGCACTCAGGCGCCAACTATGGAGGAGTTCTTCAGCTCGTAATTGCAGCCGTGTGAATTGGTGACTCCATCCTTCTTCACGGAGAGCCAGACCCTGATAACCAGTCAGTGGGTTACAGGAGTTGTACGTTGATCTGCATGTCAGTGGCTAGGTAATGAGATCTGTGCAGCTGGACTGTCCACCAGGTCCTCTCAATGGAGGAAGAGTGGCTGAGATTCCACTCAGTGCACACCTTGTGGGGTAAATCCTTCCCAAAAGGACATTAGTGAACCAGATGGGTTTTCCCAACAATCAACATGGTCATCAGCAGGCTCTTAATTCCAGATTCTTCTTACTGAATTCAAATTCCACCAGCAGTCTTGGCAGGATTCGAACCTGGGTCCCCAGAACATTAGCTGAGTTTCTGGATTAATAGTCTAGCGATAATAGTGTAGAATGGAAGGGAGCATGGGGCTGACTGTTCTCCTCCTCTGCCTACAATCTCAGAATCACCACAGGCTGTCAGCGATCTGTTAGTATCTCATTGTAGTTGAGTCTTAAATGGCCTCAGGGCTGGGTAATAAATTCTGGCCCGGTGACGTCCCATGAACAAATATGACAAAAAAAATCTCAGAACTTCCAGGAGCGTCAGTTACTGGGGAACATTTTTAAAAGGGATCTCTTTGATTAAGATTCCTTCTTTCAGAACAGTGAAATGTGACAAGGGGAACGCTATACACTAATGTGGGCAGTATTTCAAACTACCTACGGTAAGATGATTTGCGGTGTTTCTGGAAGTCAATCTGCAGATAGATCTCAGGAAACGAGGACTGATATTGCTGACACTGGGGCAGGTTTTTTTTTTATAAAGAATGATTACTCCCAGATTCCATACTGTAGGACAGATGGTTTCACCAAGTTGCAGTTTAGTGAGAAATGAAGTCATCAATCTCCCTGAGCAGCGTGGCTACATTCCACTGCAAAGCACTAAGTAGCCTGCTAATGTGCAACTAATGACCAGGAACATATTTTACAGGCACATACTGGGCACACACGGGGCCTTGCCTTTCCTCCCATAAATACTTGCATTCTCTTTTTCTCCTCCCTTCACTCTCTCCCGCCACCATCACCCCCACCCCATCCCCTCCCCTCCCCCCCGTGATAGTTCATACCTGTGACAAGATCCCCTTCCTGAAATGTCTACCCTCCAGTTTCTAACCTGATGGGCCGTGCAAGGTTGGAGCAGGGCTGTGAGTGGGAGAATCTGTCCTGCTCAAGACCAGGCCTGCCATTCCTCAATGTCCCCGTGCCTGGGGCTTTCAAGAACATGAAAAATAGGAGCAGGATTAGTCCATTTGACTGATTTATTGTTAATATTCTTATCATACATGTTAATGATATTCTTAAATAAACTTTGTTTCATAAAAGCTCCCTAGTGGGTCATTTGAATCAGACCTGAAGTGAAACCTATCATGCTTATCCTAGCCAAATTCAAGATGCAAAACGTATGATCCATCAAACATTTTGGACTTTATTACTTGAACCTTAACACCAATCAGCACTTTTTTCACATGCAGTATAACATTGCTGTTCCCCCCGATACCCCCAAATATTAATGCACCTGTTCTGATGAGTGCAAGATGAAAAACTTCAACAAAATGTCATGTTTCAGCAATACTAAAGTTCTGTGCTACTATTTATGTAACCCACACATCACTGACCATGCCAGTAAATCTTGATTGTGCACAAAGTCCACTGATTTTCAATAGAAATAAAGCTGCATGGATGTAAAGTGGGTTGTCAATTAACTGTCACCTGTTTTCCACTGATGCATGAAGTTGAGGGCTGGGATTTTCCACCATTCTTCTTGTCCCATCGACAATGTACCAATGTCATGGGTTTCCTGGCAACGAGGGGTGCAGTCAACAAGGTAACGTGTTAGCAACAATGGGACCAGAAGGTCCCACCCACCGCTGACCAATGACTGGTCACCTCCGACACCACAAAACGCAGGGTGATGTTTGCGGAGAATCTCAATCTATCTCACTGCTTTTCAATCACCGTCCTGCGCGATGGATGTTCACCCTCACATTTCATCAAGGGTTAGCATTGTCCTTTGCTGATGTCCCATCACTGATGAGCCAACTTCCATCGGGAAATGGTTGGGTATTCCTTTAGACTTTTGATTATGTAACATGTCCCAGGATGAAACCTGCCTCCTGTTCACTTGCTGGTATCGAATCTGCTATTGGGAATACGGCCCTTGACTGATACACAATAGTCATTAGTATCTTGACAAAGGGTCATCTGGACCGGGTGGCACAGTGGCCCACTGATTAGCACTGCTGCCTCACAGCACCAGGGACCCAGGTTTGATTCCCAGCTTGGGTCACTGTCTGTGTGGAGTTTGTACATTCTCCCAGTCTGCCTGTGTTTCCTCTGGGGGTTCCGGTTTCCTCCCACCGTCCAAAGAGGTTAGGTTGATAGGCCATGATAAATTATCTCTTTGTGTCAGAGGGCTGGCAAGGGTAAATGCGTAAGGTTATGGGGATAGGGTCTGGGTGGGATTGTTGTCAGTGCAGACTCGATGGGCTAAATGGCCTCTTTCTGTACTGTAGGATTCCGTGACCTGGACTCGAAACATCAGCTCTTTTCTCTCCTTACAGATGCTGCCAGACCCACTGAGATTTTCCAGCATTTTCTCTTTAGTTATTAGTTTCTTTGATGTTAAGAAGCTGCGGTTAAAATTTCTAATTATTCTGTGAAGAAAGAACCTGGGAGCTACACACCTCTCCCTCAAAATAAAAGGAAAACGGTCATTCCAACGAGACAATTAATCAAAAAGAATTATCCCTGACACAATTAGATTAGGTTTAGTGAAGTACAACAGGTAATCAAATTACCTTCACTAAGAGAGAGGACCCCAGGTTTCTTCAGGGATCATTAAGCTATAACTGTGTATGTTCAGTCAGGGACTCGCTACATTAATGTTCTGTTTACCTACAAATGGATTGGCAATGTTTTTCGCAAATATATTCATTAAAAAGCTTCCAGTGTGACTGGAGTTCAGCTCTGTGTGGAGTTCACTTCGGTTGCATCGGTGGTTTTGCATCTCTTTCATTTTTATTCTTTCATTCCTGCCACAACGCGTTTAGGAATAGGATTTTCAGGACAAACAAAGGCCATTCGGCCCCTTAAACTTGTTACACCATTCAAGTGGATCGTGGCTCAGTTGTATTTTAATACTTTGCCCGTGGGGAGACACGGTGGCACAGTGGCTGGCGCTGCTGCCTCACAGCGCCAGGGACCTGTGCTCAACTCCCAACTTGGGTCACTGCCTGTGTGGAGTTCGTACCTTCTCCCCATATCTGCGTGGGTTTCCTCTGGGTCCTCCAGTTTCCTCCCACAATCCAATAATGTGCGGGTTAGATGGATTAGTCATGCTAAATTGACCCTGAGTGTCCGTGCTACTAACTGGGTAAATCATATGGGGACAATCTTAAGGTAAGGTAAGGTTAAGGTAAGGATAAGGTAAACCTTATGGGGACAATCCCTGAGTGGGATTGTGCACACTCAGTGGGTTCAATGGCCTCTTTCTGCACTATTTGGAATCTATGATTCTCATCAACCCTGCTTCCATAATTCTTAAGGACTTGTCTAAATAAAATATGTCAATCCCAGTTTTTGATTGGCCCCCAGGCACAACAACTTTGTGAGAACGTTCCAGATTTCCACCGTTCTTTCTGTCAGAAATTACTTCCTGGCATTATCCGGGAACATGTAGAGACTTTATCAACAGAAGAGAAAGTTTCTTCCTGTTTATCCTTTCAAACTCTTCATTCATCTTTTATCATGAGAGTTAGATCATCTTCATCTCCTCATGATAATGTTCTTAATCTTCTCAGTTCCTCAATTCCTCAGTTTGCTAGAGTTTTCAGCTACTTCATCAATGGTCTTTGTTCCATTATTAGTTATTCATGAGAATGATCAGTGTTCAGGGTTATTTCCAATTCCTCAGATGAGCAAGCATGCACCAGGACTGACCGCACCCAGGTTTGGTCTGATAACTGGTTAGTAACATTCACACGACACAAGTGCTGGTAAGAGAGAATCTAACTGCCAGCCCTGACATTCAATGCCATTCCCATCACTGGATCCGCCATCACTGATCATGCTCAGTAATGAAATTATAATGGAATGAAGACCATTGATGCAATAGCTAAAAGGCCCAGCACACTGAGAAGATTAAGGATATCACCATGAGAAGGTTAACATGATCTAATTCAAGTGTTAAAAGAACTTGTCTGAATATTACTGGCCAGTTATCAGACCAATCCTGGGTGTGGTCAGTCCTGGCGCATGTTTTTACTTATCTGAAGGTCCGCCGCCATCAACATCCAAATAGATGATCATTGGCTTAACTGGACTAGTCATGTAAATATTATGGCTACAACAGCAGGTCAGAGGCTGGGAAATCTGCAGTGAGTAATTCACCTCCTGACTGCCCAAGGCCAATTTAATAAGGCACAAGTCAGGAGTGTGATGGAATACTCTCCACTTGCCTCTCCACTTGCAACTCCAACAACACTCGAGAAGCTTGATACCATCCAGTAAAACGTAGCCCCTTAATTGGCTCCTCATTCGCCATCTTAAATATTCATCCCCTGCACCACCGACGCTCAGTACCAGGAGTGTGTGCTCTCTATAAGATGCATGGGAGGAAATCATCAAGGTTCCTACAATAGCACTTTCCAAACTCATGACCTCTTTCACCTAGAAGAGGAAGGAAGCAAATGTATAGAGGGATAGGTCCACCTCCATGTCACACACTATCCTGATTTGGAAATATATCACCATTCCTTTATGATCACTGGGTAAAAACACTGGAACTCTCTCCCTAACAGCACTGTGTATGTATCTACACTACACGGACTGCAGAATGCTCTTGAAAGTGCATCAGTCGACTGAGATCTAGATCTAATTGGAACACAGACTACTGTGCTTCTGTACAATAAAGATAAAGCCACCATAGTCCCAGAAGACCATAGATTGCTCTCCCTTTTGTGGGGGAGAGGCGACTGGGGGTGATTTAACCTGAGGATCACCACTCCTCAGGTGAGGGGTAAGGTTGAGAAGGTGGAGCCTTCATGAATAACCTCAGTTGGGACAGGAATTGAACCCACGCAGTTGGCATTGCTCTGCATCATGAACCAGGCACCCAGCCAACTGAGCTGTAAATAACTTGTTGACCTTGAAGGTAAACACCACACAGATGTTTAGCATCTCCTCAAATGGTTTAGCATTGGCCTTTTTATGGCATCATAGAATCCTACTGTGCACAAGGAAGCTGTTCGGCCCATCAAGTGTACACTGATTCTCCAACATAGCACTTCATCCAGGCTCCACTCCCATAATCCTCTATGTTTATCCCACTAATTCCCCTAAGCTACGTACTTGGTGATACTAAGAAACATCTTATGAGCTTATTTATGCCACAGGTGGGCTTACATTAACACTGCAATGAAGTTATTGTGAAAATCCAATAGTCGGCACACTCTGGCACCTGTTTGGGTACACTAAGGGACAATTTAGCATGACCAATCAGCACCTCTTTTGGATGGCGGGAGGAAACCCATGCAGACACAGGGAGAACGTGCAGACCCCACACAGACAGTGACCCAATCCGGGAATCGAATCCGGGTCCCAGGCTCTGTGAGGCAGCAGTGCTGACCACTGTGCCACCGTGTTGCTACTTGCAATAACAAATCAACGTAACCTATTTATTTTTGGATGCACATCATTAGCAAGGCCAGCATTTAGTGACCATTTCTAATGGAACAGAGCGACTAGCTAGGACGGCAGGTTTTTTTTTTCCATTACCCCACTCATCCCCTGCAGGGCATTCGTGAGACTGATGAGTTTTAAATTAACCTGATACCAAAATTTTGTTTTGGTCGAACCAATTGAATCACAATTCCCTAATTTCCATGGCAGATTTCGACTTTTTTTTTTCTCAGTGCTCCAGGCTTCTGGATTAGTAGTCAGCACAACAGCAGTTACGATGTTACCAACACCCCATTACGTTGCTTATCTGCAAGCTCAGTCTCACAGGAGATTTAACACAGCACCAATCCCCCGGGTTCTGAGCATCCGCTTGATATCATCAAGCAAGTCCGTCCTTTGAACTTCCAGGAACAAGGTTCTTCAGTGCTATCTTGTCCGAGGATGGAGCTTCTATCACGTTGCAGCCTCTCATGAAAGAAACTTGTCATTCCCTTTGAACAGGCACTCCACAATCAGCACAGCAGTCCTCAAATCCAACAAGTTATCTCCGAAAAGTTGCTGCTGCATTTTCACTGGCTGACAGGACAGCTAACTGTAAACTCCAACCCCTCAGATCCCGTGCCCCCCCCCCCCAGTTCAATTAAAATTATCTATTGGCATCCATTTATTTTCCTCTGTCCCGACTTTTGCTACCAAATAAACCTGTTGGACTTTAACCTGGTGTTGTGAGACTTCTTACTGTGTTTACCCCAGTCCAACGCCGGCATCTCCACATCACTCTTTGTCCTAAGCAGAGTAATTAGTTTGTCTTTGCAGTGCAGAATGATGTAAATCCAGGATTTATCCTGCCCGCTGTCCTCTGCTTCTTTGTTGATACATGAAGATCCCCATTCGAGAAAGAACAAGTTGCTGATCAATACGGATTGCAACATTCCAAAGACATGTCTTCTTGATGTATTATAGAATTAGTATAGCATTTACCCCCTCACTTTCTGCTACACTGTGACTTACTTATTCATCAACTTGTACGATCCCTGGATCATTTGAAAATGCTCATTGGTAACGTATGTACAGTTCCTCTCTTAGCTACACCTTTACTGAGGTAGAACCATTCTCATTGCGATTAAATTGCAAGGACGTGAGCTGAAACTCTGATATATTCCCAATTGTCACTTTAGCTGTACAGCTTGAACAAACCCGTCAAAATTTTTCACTGTTTTTTTCATCTCACACAATTCTCTGCTGCCAATGAAATTCGAATGCCGTCTTAATCTTCATTGACTGCACAATTCCTTATCTCTATCCCCTTTCCCTTCTTCTCCTACTGTTCCCCCCCAAATCTAGCTTTCAGAAGAGGAAATTGTCATCATGGCGTCCTTCCTCTAGCTCCTCCTGCTCTCCCAGTCCTTCAAACACTTTTATTTGGTGTCTGCTATGAAAGTTCCTGAGCTTCCACCTAAGCTCCTTCATAACCTGACCTGATTGATGGGATTAGTAAATCTGATGATTAATAAGTGCTGGTTCCTCAATGAGCAGTGTGAAACTTTCTCAATTGGTTGCGCAGAATTGGCCCCCAGGTTTTCCAAGTCATCCAAATGCTATCTCTTCTGGATAGAAGGACAGTAGAAAGTTGCAGTTACACCAGGTGGTCAGAACCACCTAGCAGTGACTTTGCTTTTTGCTTGTGCAGACGCTGTGCAGGCACATGGATTTGGGCCGGTGTCTGTGGGAGTTTGCGCATTCTCCCCGTGCTTGCGTGGGTTTTCTCCGGGTGCTCCGGTTTCCTCCCACACCCCAGAGACGTGCTACTAGGCTGATTGGTGTAACAAAATTGTCCCTAAATTAGCCTTCCTTCAAAGTGGAATGCCATAAGCATAGATAAGGGGTCATGGGTGGAGGGGGGGACTCATAATGTTAAAATGGCGGCGCGGGCTCGTTGGGCCGAAGGGCCTGTTTCCCGGGCTGTTTTGTACTTTATTCTTTATAAGAAACAGAGCAACCCAATTGGCAAATAGCAAGATCTCCCTGACAACATAGAATCATAAAATCCCTGCAGTGCACAAGGAGGCCATTCCACCATCTGCACTGACTCTCATAAGAACATAAGAAATAGGAGCAGGAGTAGGCCATCTGGCCCTTCGAGCCTGCCCCGCCATTCAATAAGATCATGGCTGATCTGTCGTGGCTCATTTCCACATTCCGGCCCTCTCCCCATAACCCTTAATCCCCTCTCTTATCAAAAACCCATCAACCCGCTTCTTAAAAATATTTAGCGAGGCAGCCTCCACCACTTCAACGGGCAGAGAATTCCAGAGATTCACCACCCTTTGAGTGAAGAAGTTCCTCCTCAACTCTGTTCTAAACCGCCCCCCCTTTATCTTGAGGCTGTGCCCCCTAGTCCTACTGTCTTTTTTGAGCGGGAACAGTCTCTCCACCTCTATCCTATCCATCCCATTCATCATCTTATACGTCTCAATGAGATCTCCCCTCATTCTTCTAAACTCTAACGAGTACAAGCCTAGTTTATTCAGCCTCTCCTCATAGCTCAATCCCCTCAACTCCGGTATCAGCCTAGTAAACCTCCTCTGCACTCCCTCCAGGGCCAAAATATCCTTGCGCAGGTGCGGCGCCCAAAACTGCACACAGTACTCCAGCTGTACTCCTTTGAACCTGTTGCACCATTCAAGAGGATCATGGCTCAACTGTATTTTAACGCCCTGCCCATGGAGGGGCATGGTGGCACAGTGGCTGGCACTGCTGCCTCACAGTACCAGGGACTTGAGTTTGATTCCCGGCTTGATTCATTGTCTGTGTGGAGTTTGCATCTTCTCCAGGTGAAGCGGCACGGTAGCACAGTGGTTAGCACTGCTGCTTCACAGCTCCAGGGTCCTGGGTTCGATTCCCGGCTCGGGTCACTGCCTGTGTGGAGTTTGCACATTCTCCTCGTGTCTGCGTGGGTTTTCTCCAGGTGCTCCGGTTTCCTCCCACAGTCCAAAGATGTGCGGGTTAGGTTCATTGGCTATGCTAAAATTGCCCCTTAGTGTCCTGGGATGTGTAGGTTAGAGGGATTAGCAGGTAAAATGTGTAGGGATATGGGGATAGGGTCTGGGCGGGATTGTGTTCGGTGCAGACTCGATGGGCCGAAGGGCCTGTTTCTGCACTGTAGGGTTCTAGGTGTCTGCATGGGTTTCTTCCGGGTGCTCCGGTTTCTTCCCACAGTCCAAAGATGTGCGGGTTAGGTGGATTGGCCATGCTAAGTTGCCCCTTAGTATTAATGGGTCTGGCTGGGGTAAATGCATGCGGTTGTGGAATTCGGGCCTGGATAGGATTGTAGTACATGCAGACTAGATGGGCCGAATGGCACCCTTCTGCACAGTAGGATTCTTTAATTCCATTTTCAGACTGCTGGAAAAAAAACAGAACAGCCGAAGGAAACCCACTCAGGTAAAACATGCAAATTCCACATAGACAGGCATCCCTGGCTGGAATTGACCTCATAGTTAACCTCATAGCAGTGGCTAGCACAGCTATGAGGCAGCAGTGCTAGCCACTGTGCCACCGTGCAACATTATCATATGTTCATGACCTGATCATCTATTTTTGAGAGGTTTATGAGGAAAAGGGATTGAGTAACAACTTCTTGCCCGATGTGTAACGGTTAGACGTGTCGGTTCTGTTGTATATCTGAACGCTCAAATGGCTGAGATTGAGACAAGCACACTGGCAGAACTTTCATTATCTCTCAGTTGTCAATTATTGAAAACCCAACCTGACCTCACCTCCATCCTTACTCCCCCCCCCACCCCCCCCAACCCTTGTTTAAAAATTCAGAAACCACATCCAAGTTAATCATAAAGCTAAAAGTGAATTAAAACTCAAAGATCAATTGGATTTGCTCGCATAATAAACATTTTTGACCGGAGAATCTCGCTGGTTTGAGTGGCTGGAAAATTCATGTGTATTTTCCTTAACTCCTTGTGAAAGTGAGTTCCACCAGCCTTGAGTAAAGATGTTTCTGCTGAATTCACTATTTATTGGCAACTATCATATTTTTGTAACCCTGAATTTTGGTCTCTTCTAGAAATGCAAACCGGAATTTTCAGCTCTGAAGTTAACCATAGAATAATAAGTTGCAATGTTTCACCGAATGCCAGCATTAAACAGCACTGAAGGGTGCCCCTCGTGCCTGTGCTGGTTACTTGAAAGAACTCCCTTATCAATCTTCTGTTCCATCCTCATAGCCATAGTACCCCTTCTCCTTTCAAACGCTCATCCGATTCCCTCTTCAACTTAACTTATTGAATCTGCTTCCATTACTCGCTCAGACAGCACATTTCCGATTGCAACAACATACTAAGTCCAAAGATGTGCGGGTTAGGTTCATTGGCTATGCTAAAAATTGCCCCTGGGATGTGTAGGTTAGAGGGATTAGCAGGTAAAATGTGTAGGGATATGGGGATAGAGTCTGGGTGGGATTGTGTTCGGTGCAGACTTGATGGGCCGAAGGGCCTGTTTCTGCACTGTAGGGTTCTATGTTCTCTATGTTCTAAGTAAAGGGAAAGCAGTGGTACAGAGGCATTATCATCAGACTAGTGATCCAGAGCAAGATCCTAAAGAAACTTGGTTCAAATCCTACCTCGGCAAATGGTTAAATTTGAATCCAGTAAAAATCTGGGATTGAAATGATTGTTGTAAGAAAGCATCCCTTTTAGGGGAGGAAATTTGCCATCTGGCCTACATGTGACTCCAGGCCCTTCCCAATGTGCTTGACTCTTAAATGCCCTCTGGATGACAGTTACAGATGGGCAATAATTGCTGGCACAGCAAGCAACGCTCGACCGATTAAATGAATGAAAAAAGACAATGTTTCCTCAACCCTCTAACATTCATTTGCCAATCGCTGTTGTCCTCTGATTACCAGCCCTCCAGACAGTGGGAACAATTTCTCCCTCTCCTACTCTATCAAAGCAATAGATTTTTAAAATTCTTTCACAGGATGTGGACATCACTGACTAGACTAACATAGAACATAGAACATAGAACATTAGAGCGCAGAGCAGGCCCTTCGGCCCACGATGTTGCGCCGACCAGTTACAAAACAATGACCCACTAGCCTAAACCAATCCCTTTTCGTCCATAAACCTATCCACAGATCTCTTAAACGCCCCCAAACTAGGCGCATTTACAACTGCAGCTGGCAGGGCATTCCAGTCCCTCACCACCCTCTGGGTAAAGAACCTACCCCTGACATCAGTCCTATAACTACCCCCCCTTAATTTAAAGTCGTGCCCCCTCGTGCTAGCTTTCTCCATCCTAGGAAAAAGGCCATCACTATCTACCCTGTCTAAACCTCTAATCATCTTATATGTTTCAATGAGCGGACGAGCGTTGCTTGCTGTGCCAGCAATTATTGCCCATCTTATATGTTTCATCTTAAATGTTTCAAACATTTATTGCCCTGTCCTAATTGCCCTGGAGAACATGGTGGCAAGAAGCTACCTTCTTGAGCCACTGTAGTCCATGTGGTAAATTTACAAAGTGGTGATATGTGGTAAATTTTAAACACGTTTAACCTCTCTATTTTGAAAAAAAACCCCAGTTTCTCTAATTTCCCTCTATTATTGAATTCAGTCATCCCTGGTAACATTCCAGTTGCTCTTCTCTACACTTTCCCAAGGCTTTGATGTCTTTCCCAAAGCGGGGTTCCCAGAAATAGACTAAATAAAAAATCCAGTTTGGTGCCTAACCAGTGATTGGTAAGGAATAGAGGTGGAGAGACTCTTCCCGCTCAAAAAAGACAGTAGGACTAGGGGGCACAGCCTCAAGGTAAAGGGGAGGCGGTTTAGAACAGAGTTGAGGAGGAACTTCTTCACTCAAAGGGTGGTGAATCTCTGGAATTCTCTGCCCGTTGAAGTGGTGGAGGCTGCCTCGCTAAATATTTTTAAGAAACGGGTTGATGGGTTTTTGATAAGAGAAGGGATTAAGGGTTATGGGGAGAGGGCGGGAATGTGGAGCTGAGCCACGACAGATCAGCCATGATCTTATTGAATGGTGGGGCAGGCTCGAAGGGCCAGATGGCCTCCTCCTGCTCCTATTTCTTATGTTCTTATGTTCTTATGAATTAGCACAAATTCCTTGCCTTTTAAATTTAACCATTGAATTTGGTCCCACTGCCATTTCAGGCCGCACATTTTTCTGGGTTTGCCAGCAAGCTGATAATGAAGAGAAAGAGGCCGTTACTTTAGTAACAGAAAGAATGCTTCAGGATGACATGTTCAAATTTAAGTTTGCGCGAATTGCCAAATGAGAAACAAGTATCAAGAAGTGGCCTGTTATGACTGCTATAAATCAATCTCCACACAAAATTACCTCAGAAACACACAGTTAATGTTGTGTTAATTGTATTGTTACGGTTCTGGATAAACAATGGTCAGGTAATTGATTAGTAAAGTAGCTTGAGTGTGTATAAAGACTATCTCCGGACAGCAGCAATCAAGGAAGTTATAGAAACATAGAAAATAGGGACAGGTGAAGGCCATTCAGCCCTTCAAACATGCTGTACCATTCATAATGATCATGGTTGGTCATCCAACTCAATAGCCTGATCCTGCCTTCCTCCCATCTCTTTCACCCAAAAAGCTACATCTAACTCCTTCTTGAGCACATACAATGTCTTGGCCTCAACTGCTTCCTGTGGTAATGAATTCCACAGGCTTACCTCCCTCTGAGTGAATAAATTTCTTCTCATCTCAGTCCTAAAAAGTTTACCCCGTATCCTCAGACTGTGACCCCTGGTTCTGGACACTCCCACCATTGGGGGCATCCTTCTTGCATCTACCCTGTCTAGTCCTGTCAGAGTTTTATGTTTCTATCAGATCCCACATTTTTCTGAACTCCAGTGAATATAATATTAACTGACTCAATTGCTCATCATGGATCAGTCCAGTTGTCTGAGGTCACCCGGCTCGACTGTCTACCCTTCCACCGTGGTTTTATTCATAGCCGGATGTCCATCCATGCCCATTGGGCACCATGGGGATTGGGATCCTTTATTGACCCCTTTAACCACAATTTAGTTTGACATTTTAAGTTTCCTTTTTTTCTGCTTTATGTAGTGTTCTTTAAGAGGTTGCCTTTCCAATTTACCCTTCAGTTTCATTAAGTTATTTTAATTGGTTACAATCAAAAGAGTAGAAACAGTATTTGTCACTTGTTGTTAAGTTTTGCTCTTAAAACGTACTGACCCTTGTTCTGCCATTAACACATTCTGCTATCTCACCTTTAAGCCACAATCAGCACCTTCTTTGATCTTCAACATTATCATTCGCACTTCCTTTGCCTTGAGTCCATAACATGGTTGTTAAATCTCTCCTGATCCCCCACTGATCACGAGACCTTTAACTTTCTTCCACCTGCTCCACCCCCTCTTTAACCTGTGATCAGTGCTCCTTCCACTCACATTATCAGCCACTTCAGGTCTTGAACAGCAGGTTAGGTGTAAGGATTCGCATTCTAATCAGCAATCTCTAAACTGTCTGTGCTTTATATGCTCTGTCTGAGGCCAGAACTCTCCATTCACCTGACGAAGAGGCAGTCCCCTCGAAAGCTTGTGAGTATATTATCAAATAAATCGGTTGGACTAAAACCTGGTGTTGTCAGACTTTTTACTGTGTTTACGCCAGTCCAACTCCGGCATACCCACATCACCACCCCCTCTTACACAGCGTTCAAATCCATCCAATTTCTCCCTCTCTTTAACTCTGAAGAAGAGTCATACAGAATTGAAACATTAACTCTGTTTCCCTCTTCACAGTAGCTGCCACGCCTGCTGAGTGTTTTCCGGCACTGTCTGTTTTTATTTCAGATTTCCAGCCTCTGCAGTATTTTGTTCTTATTTATATAGAGGGATTGCAGGAACGCCAGGAACAAAGAACAAAGAACAGTACAGCACAGGAAACAGGCCCTTCGGCCCTCCAAGCCTGCACCGCTCATCGGTCCAACTAGACCATTCGTTTGAATCCCTCCATTCCCAGTCTGTTCATGTGGCTACCCAGATAATCAGGAGTTAGTAGGTAACAGGGAGGCAGTAAAGTGCATACTGGGAATAAACAACTATAAAGAAATGGATTTATGTTTTGTTTCATACTTTACCATCTGGCTAGAATCCATTTGACGAACATAAGCAAGACATCAAAATTACCGTGGAGATACAGCTGAGTATTGTTTATTAAGATTTGAACATGCAGTTTGCAGAATTAACTCAAGATGAAGCAAAGCTTTATAGCCTCCTCCCTTTCCTGAAATCTGTTTAGAGGAATCATGCTGTTTACCAACTCCCACAGTGTACATTGTATTTAACAAGTAACAAGTTCATGGCCAACTCACTGCACAATATCCCATCGTCTTTGCGCAATATATTGACATGACTGGGGAGAGGCTATAACAATGTGGGCAAACTTAAATAAACAGGACTAATTGAAATGCAAAGGACTTTGGGAAGTTTCCCGGAATGTGTCCCATCTTTTGCTGTTTCATATTAGTATCTAAAGTGTGTCAATTGTGGATTAAATTCTTGCTCGATGCTTTGTTCTTTGTTCATCGAGAGATAATTGGATGCTGCCACTGGGAGCGTATTTATTGTCTTAACCGCAACTTTATAGAGTTTGCAAGACAGAATAAGGTCCTTGAGTAAATCAGGATAGGATTTTTCAGTCCTGATGCGGCTATTGAGAGGAATTTAGTCCACAACCTCACTCACAACAGTTATAGAACATAGAACATAGAACATTACAGCACAAACAGGCCCTTCGGCCCTCGAGTTGCGCCGATCACATCAACCCCACCAATCTATAGACCTATCTATAACCCCCAATCCCATTAAACCCCATATACTCATCCAGAAGTCTTTTAAAAGACCCCAGCGAGTTCGCCTCCACCACCGATGACGGCAGCCGATTCCATTCACTCACCACCCTCTGAGTGAAAAACTTACCCCTAACATCACCTCTGTACTTCCCTCCCCGCACCTTAAATCTGTGTCCTCTCATAGCGACCATTTCAACCCGGGGAAATAGCTTCTGAGAGTCCACCCTATCTATTCCTCTCAACATTTTATAAACTTCTATCAGGTCGCCTCTCAACCTTCACCTCTCCAGGGAAAAGAGTCCCAGCTCCCTCAACTTATCTTCCTATCACAATGAAATTTTTGGTCCAGCCATTTAACTTCCAGTTAGAGT
Organism: Prionace glauca; assembly: GCA_037974335.1. Taxonomy (NCBI): domain Eukaryota; kingdom Metazoa; phylum Chordata; class Chondrichthyes; order Carcharhiniformes; family Carcharhinidae; genus Prionace; species Prionace glauca. The sequence goes on along the minus strand of CM075734.1, from coordinate 82,075,776 downwards.
GCTGGAATGTGCCAACAACTGAGAGATCACTTAGTGAAGATATAAGAATTTCCTCTGTTGCTGTAGCTATACCGAATGTGATGTTATTGTACCTTTAAGGGTTTTTGTAAAATCATGATCTCTGCAGTTCTTACAGTCAGTGTTTGCAGCTCACAGCCTTAGCTGATGTTATTATAGTAACAATTTGTCTGGAGGAGTCCTTTTGTTACTGCTTAAAGGGTGGTGAGGGGGAGGTTTGTTCATTTTTACTGGGATGTTTATGACTGTGCACTGTTGAGAGAAAAACTGGTTGGCAGTTCGGGTGATAGGAGTTCATCCATTTTACATTTGGAGCTGCAGTTTGAGTTCTAGTTTTAGAAGGAACATCAAGCTGAAATAAACTGATGACATCAAGATTGGGGGAACAGCAAATTGTGCGGAGGGTGTGGAGAGTCTGCAGAAGGATCTAGATAGGCTGGGCGAACGAGCCAGGAAATGGCAAATGGAATTTAATGTTGGCAAGTGTGAGGTGGTCCACTTTGGTAGGAGGAATGGTAGGAAGGACTATTACTTACGGGGCGAAAAACTGCAGCAGGAGGCGGTGCAGAGGGACCTCGGGGTCCTTGTGCATGAGTCGCAAAAACCCAGCTTGCAGGTGCAGCAGGTGGTCAGGAAGGCGAATGGGATGCTGGCCTTCATAGCGAGGGGGATTGAATATAAAAGTAGGGAGGTCTTGCTGCAGCTGTATAGGGCATTGGTGAGGCCGCAGCTGGAGTACTGTGTGCTGTTTTGGGCGCCGCACCTGCGCAAAGATATTTTGGCCTTGGAGGGAGTGCAGAGGAGGTTTACTAGGCTGATACCAGAGTTGAGGGGGTTGAGCTATGAGGAGAGGTTGAATAAACTGGGCTTGTACTCATTAGAGTTTAGAAGAATGAGGGGAGATCTCATTGAGACGTATAAGATGATAAATGGGATGGATAGGATAGAGGTGGAGAGACTGTTCCCGCTCAAAAAAGACAGTAGGACTAGGGGACACAGGCTCAAGATAAAAGGGGGGCCGTTTAGAACGGAGTTGAGGAGGAACTTCTTCACTCAAAGGGTGGTGAATCTCTGGAATTCTCTGAAGTGGTGGAGGCTGCCTCGCTAAATATTTTTAAGATGCGGGTTGATGGGTTTTTGATAAGAGAGGGGATTAAGGGTTATGGGGAGAGGGCAGGAAAGTGGAACTGAGCAGCGACAGATCAGCCATGATCTTATTGAATGGCAGGGCAGGCTCGAAGGGCTAGATGGCCGACTCCTGCTCCTATTTCTTATGTTCTTATGTTCTTAAGTCTCTCTCTCTCTCAAGTTTTGGAAATTCTGTTGGTTATCTGAAAGGAAGGTGTTGCCTTTCTGAAGGGGGGGGGGGAGTCTGCTGTTGGTGGCTTGCCTGGAGTGCCTGGTGTTTTGGGAAGCTATTCAGGCTTCAAACTGTTCTGAGTCTGTCTAGAGAACTGCAGACATCATCCAAAGGCCTCAATTCCAGTATCACGTGAGCATTAGTCTACATAAGAACATAAGAACATAAGAAATAGGAGCAGGAGTAGGCCATCTGGCCCTTCGAGCCTGCCCCGCCATTTAATAAGATCATGGCTGATTTGTCGTGACTCAGCTCCACCTTCCTGCCCTCTCCCCATAACCCTTAATCCCTTCTCTTATCAAAAACCCATCTACCCGTTTCTTAAAAATATTTAGCGAGGCAGCCTCCACCACTTCAACGGGCAGAGAATTCCAGAGATTCACCACCCTTTGAGTGAAGAAGTTCCTCCTCAACTCTGTTCTAAACCGCCCCCCCTTTATCTTAAGGCTGTGCCCCCTAGTCCTACTGTCTTTTTTGAGCGGGAAGAGTCTCTCCACCTCTATCCTATCCATCCCATTCATCATCTTATACGTCTCAATGAGATCTCCCCTCATTCTTCTAAACTCTAACGAGTACAAGCCTAGTTTATTCAGCCTCTCCTCATAGCTCAATCCCCTCAACTCCGGTATCAGCCGAGTAAACCTCCTCTGCACTCCCTCCAGGGCCAAAACATCCTTGCGCAGGTGCGGCGCCCAAAACTGCACACAGTACTCCAGCTGCGGCCTCACCAATGCCCTATACAGCTGTAGCAAGACCTCCCTACTTTTATATTCAATCCCCCTCGCTATGAAGGCCAGCTGTATTAAACCTGTTTGAAAGGTATTGTTTATGGGATTGGTTTGATTGGGCCAGCTCCTTTTTCATTAAGGGTTATATATTCATTTGTTTGGTATTGTTTGTAATTGATAGAAATTCTTGCTAACATTCTTACTATACACGTTAACTATGTTCGTAAATAAACTTTGTTTGATAAAAGCTCCCGAGTGGGTCATTTGAATCAGGCCTGAAGTGAAACCTATCATGCTTATTCTAGCCAAATTCAAGATGCAAAATGTATGATCCAGGCAGGCTCCATAAAACACTTCAGAATTTCTGACCTAAACCATAACACTAAATCCATTTTGTATTCATTTGTGGAGCCTGTGTGTATTTGGCTGACAATCATTCAATACCCGTCACTAGGCCGAAGGGCCTGTTTCCCGTGCTGTGTTGTTCTTAGTTGCCCTAAGAGGTCATTCACATTGCCGTGTCACATGTAGGCTGACCAGGTAAGGATGATAGATTTCCTTCCCTAAAGGATACTGATGAACCAGATGGGTTTTTCCAACAATCAACAGTGGTTCCATGATTATCAGTCAATTCTTACTATAAGAGTTTTTATTGAATTCAAATTCTACCATCTGTCATGGTGGGATTTGAACCTGGTTCCCCAGGATATTAGCTGAGTTTCTGGATTGATAATCTAGCGATAATACCAGTAGGCTGTTGCCCTCCTGGGAGAGAAGGGAAGGGGTTTTAACTCACTCAGTTACCCAGAGTTACAGCCTGGCCTAACAGCCAGGGTGCCTGTTAAAGGGGGAAGGGAATGGTAATTGTGGCCAGGATTTTCCATTCCCTTCAGGCTGGTTTGGCAATGAAATCAGAAAAAAATTGCCAGAATGCCACATTTCATGTCAACTCGGAAGTGATTGTCCCCACTCCCCAAACTCCCCATCAATAATAAGATGCACTTCTTTCCAGTCAGTGCTGGGAACTGCTTTATCAGGGCTGGAAACACACTCCCATGTCAATGTGCACCTGTGGAACAGTACTCCCAGCTCAAGCAAGACAGGGTAAAGCCAGGGGGTGCGAGGAGAATGCAGGGTAATGACACAGTGTTAGGATAAATGAATAGATTTAGTAAAACCCAGACTTTGAATGACATGTCAGTCAAACACTTGCACAACAGTGATGAACTTACCCACCCTCAAGGGCCTGAGATCAGCAAGACCCCTCCAGCGAGATTCTGAGTCTTTACTATTAGAAGGACAGGAATTGGGTCAGAGCAGATAGTCTACAACTGGAAGGAGTTGAAGACTTTGCTCTGGGTGAGAGGTTTAAAAAAATACATATATATATAAACCAGGTTGGAAATTGAACAATAGTCTGGTGGGAGGGCAGCCAGAGGAGGAAAATATCAAAATATTCTCATTTAGTTGATGGTACTTTTGATACCTTGCAGTTCTCCATTCCATGAACTCTAACAATCTTTTATTTTTTAGAATTAAACAATTGGATCTGAATTTCCTCAACTAGCAAAACAATAATTTTACTCATTCTGGCCCTTCACAATATTTCTAACTAACTCAATCCTAAAAACACATATTCTTGCCTTAACAGTTCCATGCGTTCGTCATCAATATTAAACCTGTCAAGGAGTTTTTTTTAATTGTCTGCTGACTCCATGAATAGTAAGAAGTCTCACAGCACCAAGTTAAAGTCCAGCAGGTTTATTTGGCAGTGCTACCAAATAAACCTGTTGGATTTGAACCCAGTATTGTGAAACTTCTTACTGTGTCCATCCCAGTCTAATGCCGGCATCTCCATATCACAACCCCATGAAGACAGGAACAATTCAGAGATGCTGAATTCTCAACAGGATCAATATTATCAATATTATTTTTTTAAATGGGTAGATTTATTAGTACAGTGGGAATTGTCAAAATGGATACAAAATGGATCGTCAAATGCATACTCGCCAAAGCAAGACAAAAATAACAGCCATTGAGGAGCAGAACGATCTTGGGGTCCGGGTCCATAGGACTCTTAAATCGGCCTCGCAGGTGGAGGAGGTGGTCAAGAAGCCATATGGTGTACTGGCCTTCATTAATCGAGGGATTGAGTTTAGGAGTCGGGAGGTACTTGGAGTACTGTGCGCAGTTCTGGTTGCCTCACTACAGGAAGGATGTGGAAGCTATTGAAAGGATGCAGAGGAGATTTACAAGATTGTTGCCTGGATTGGGAGGCATGCCTTGTGAAGATAGGTTGAGGGAGCTCGGTCTCTTCTCCCTGGAGAGATGAAGGTTGAGAGGCGACCTGATAGAGGTTTATAAGATGTTGAGAGGAATAGATAGGGTGGATTCTCGGAGGCTATTTCCCAGGGCTGAAATGGTCACTATGAGAGGGCACAGGTTTAATGTGCTGGGGAGCAAGTACAGAGGAGACGTCAGGGGTAAGTTTTTCACTCAGAGGGTGGTGAGTGAGTGGAATCGGCTGCTGTCGGTGGTGGTAGAGGCAAATACGCTGGGGTCTTTTAAAAGACTTCTGGATGAGTACATGGCATTTAATGGGATTGGGAGTTATAGATAGTTCTATGGTGCAACTTGTGGGCCGAAGGGCCTGTTTGTGCTGTAGTGTTCTATGTTCTATATGTTCTATTTGACACTGGGGAGAAAGTAGCAAGTTGGTTTTCCCCCCGGACTAGTAACCCAAGGATCCAGAGCAATGTTCTGGGGATGTGGTTTGAATCCTTCCATGGCAAATGCTGAAAATTAGAATTCAGTTAAAATCTTGAATTAAAACGCAAACAATGACAATGAAACCATTGTCAATTGCCATTAAGCACCATCTGATTTATGAATGTCTTTTAGGGAAGGAAATTTGCCACCCTGACCTGGTCTGGCCTACATGTGACCCCAGACATGTAGTTGACTTTTAAATGCCCTCAGGGATGGGCAATAAATGCTTGCCCAGCGATGGTCACATCCCACGAACAAATCAATAAGGAAAAAGCAAGAGCTATTTTGAAACAGAGAAACTTGCAAATTACTAAAATCAGCTGCTTTAAATGTACCAAAGAAAGACGTGCATTTTCATCCTCTTCCTACCCGAGGTAATTGAGCTGGTGGGGTCAGGGACAGCTCTCTCATTCCAGGCCTCCTGAGGGGGAAATTCTGGTCTTTGTAAAAATAGGATACCTGAGGCAGGACTGGGGAGAAGCAGGAAGATCAATGTTAGCTGTCGTTGGTCTTTTGTACTTCCCCTGAGCGATGATTGTTATTCAACAGGATCAGAATTGACTGAAAATTTGCCTGAAGGAACTAGCATTACAATTTGTGTCTGACAGGAGATATACTAAGGGACTGTCAAGGGGCCAAGATATGAAGCTTGATTGAAAATCCAACATATGCAAATATATAAATCAATTACTGGATGTCTTGTAATGAATGCTTGAGCCTTCTTTAGTTAAAAGTTTGCAGCTTTTTTTTTCTACCTCTCTCTACCACTTCCACCCACAGAGTAAAATGAAAGGTTGGATATAGGATGAGCTTCCATGGTATTTGAGCTGTAGAGAGGTTACAGAGGGCAGCACGGTGGCACAGTGGTTAGTACTGCTGCCTCACAGCACCAGGGGCATGTTTCAATTCCGGCCCTGGGCCATTCTCTGTACGGAGTCAGCACATTCTCCCTGAATCTGCGTGGGTTTCCTCTGCGTGCTCCGGTTTCCTCTCACACTCCAAAGATGTTCGAGTTCGGTCGATTGTCCATGTTAAATTGACCCTAGTGTCAGGGGTTTAGCAGGGTAAACATAAGGGGTTACGGGTTTAGGGCCTAGGTGGGATTGTGATCGGTGCAGACTCGATGGGCTGAATGGCCTCCTTCTGCGCTGTAGGGATTCTATGATTCTATAAAGATGACAGTTTACAAACACGCTTCAGTTTTTTGTCTGGGATTGACCATACTTGAAGATTATTGAGAATGGTGTGTCAGGATCACATTTACTGTGTTGCTGCACAATCTCTTCAAAACTATTGCACTCAGTGACTGGAAAACTTGACTATTTTTCAAGCTGTTCAGTGCAATGTGGTGCACTCGGTAAAGTCATCATATTCCTGGACTACTATAGTCTGACTGGTGCTGATTTAACTGAAGAATCACCACACTTCAGGCAAGGGGCAAAGATGAGAAGGTGAGGGAATTTCATTAACAACCTCAGCCGCTACAGGAATTGAACCCACACAGTTAGCATCGCTCTGCATCACAAACCAACCGTCCAGCCGATTGAGCTAACCGACTCCCCTATTTCACCTGTTTTGCTGCACAGGAAACTATTCGGCCCATCAAGCCCGTGCCAGCTCTTTGAAAGTCCTATCCAATTAACACCATCCATTATCCAGACAAACATCTTTCTATTTTCAAACGGACATATCCAAGCTCTGATTGACAATTACTATTGAACCTAACCCCCCCCGCCTTCCAAACCCGTGCATTCCATATCCCCCAAACTCACGACAGAAACAACGTGTACCTTCATCCCCACCCCATTTCTTCCGCCAATCACTCTATACCTGTCTCCTCTCCGTACAACAGGAAACTGTTTCTTCTTATTTACTCTATCAGATCTTTCAGAACTTTGAATACCTTTAACCCTTAATAAGTTACACAATCCACCCATCCACACATGCCAAAGTATCAAATCCACAACGCAATGAAGGTTGTTTCCTGAAATAATAACATGCATTTCGGGCAGGATAAAAAGCTCCCAAATTGGGAATGTTCCCTGTATCCAGAGGCAAATTATTGGGCGTGGTGACATTAGGTGTTAATGCCAACATTACCTCGCCAGTTCTGTATAATACGACAGACGGGCAGGTTTAAAAGTCAGAGCACTCCCGCGTTGTGTAAACGTAAACTAATAGTGTATTTCAATCTTGTTAATGAACAAACTGACTCCCATAATAATAATGGGTGGCACAGTGGTTAGCACTGCTACCTCTCAGTGCCCAGGACCCGGGTTCGATGCTCGGCTTGGGTCACTGTCTGTGTGGAGTTTGCATGTTCTCCTCGTGTCTGCGTGAGTTTCCTCCGGGTGCTCTGGTTTCCTCCCACAGTCCAAAGATGTGCTGGTTAGGGTGCATTGGCCATGCTAAATTGCCCCTTAGGGGGACCAGCTAGGATAAAAACATTCAGTGCATTAGACAAAGAATTCTGCTGTGCCAACCCCAATCCCATCCAGGCCCTACCCCAATTACCCCATGCATGGAGTAATTGGGGTAGGGCCTGGATGGGATTGGGGTTGGCACAGCAGAATTCTATGTCTAATGCACTGAATGTTTTTTTGGAGTCAGATACATCTCAGGGACGGTTCCTGTCTTTTTAAGGGGCAGCTTGTTCGGGGAGGTTTAAAAGATACAGCTGATCCTGAGTCTCAACTTAGTCATTAATGGATCAGTTCCTGTGGGGTGTTCTTATTTGACTTGTTGAATTAAAGGCCCTTTTCTCAGCTGTTATGAACTCTGCTGAGCGTCACATATGGTTCCTGGCCATCTCTCAGTATCTCAGGAAGGATCTAACTAAAACATAGAGAATACTGAGAGGCCTAGACAGAGCAGATGTGGAGAGGGTGTTTCCACTAGTGGGAGAGACTAGAACTCGAGGGCGCAACCTCAGGCTGAAGAGACGCTCAGAGACGTGGAGGAATTTCTTCAGCCAGAGGGTGATGAACCCATTGCCACAGAGGGCTGTGGAGGCCAGGTCATTGGGTGCTTTTAAGACATTGATAGATAGGTTCCTCATCAATAAGAGGATCAAGGGTTCACAGGGAGAAGGCAGGAGAATGGGGATGAGAATCATATCAGCCATGATTGAATGGCAGAGCAGACTCGATGGGCTGAGTGGCCTAATTCTGCTCCATGATCTTCTGGTCTTACGGCATTGTGGTGTCAGTTCTGCTGGAAATATACCTGAGTGCACTCAGTTACAGATTTGTTTGCATATTTTTCTTGAAGACTATTCCCATTTTTACAAGCCATGCAATAATGCCTCAAGGATTGGTTCAGTGCAGCATAATCACCCCGCTGAACATACACACAGCAAGAGACGAGGGAGCACCAACACAGTTGGTTCAGATTATTCATTATTCATTGCAAACAGCGCCTGTAAATATACAAACAAACAAAGAGTGTTTCAGAGATTGGGGGAAGATAAAGCCATGAGTACATGGAATTACGGTGCGCACCCTCACTTACAGGATACCAGAGACAGAGCCACGTAACTTACATCGTAGGTGAGACGATCTTAGCAAAAATGTTCTAAGTGCCGAATGAGAGTGAAAACCAAAGAGAATCATGCCGATTTTTGGGCAAGACAAAATTCCAATCTTATCACTCTCTGAGCAAAAATGAAGCAGGATCTGTTTCCTGCCAGCAGGAGGAGGAGGCAGGGCCTGCACTCGCCCAAAGCCGACAGGTTGCAGCATAAGGCGCCATTGTGCGTGCATAGATCTCTCTGTTCCGAGCAGCAGCACACTACCTCCCCGCAGGTATAACTGGCCTCCTTAGCTGATCACAGCACCTCCCCCACCTCCTATACAAGATGGCCAATTTCGCACCTCTCCCCCCACACAGACCAGCTAATCATTAGTTGTAGACTGCGCAATGTCCCCCACCCCACACCGCCCCCACCACCCCACCCTGCAAAAAGATAGAAAAGGGCTACAATAAAATTCCAGACCCTGCTAAGGTTTTTGTTTAATCAATTTTGATGTAGAATTCATTTTATCAACGGGAAGAAAGTTTGTTAGTCGTTGTAGTTAAGTTCAAATACTTTGTAGTTTTAAAAGGTACGTGTAATACCTTTGATTAATCCATACATATAAATATGCCTTCTGTACATTTTTAAACGTTAAACAAAGAAACTTTGATGCACAGTTGCAGAGTGTCATTTAATACTAAACATAGATCATTCTTTTAAAGAACCCTACTGTTGGAATGACAAGGCCATGAAGGAGACTTAATTACCTCACCAAGTACCTTATCAGAAAGAACTGATACAAGAGTGGATTTTAATGAGGCTGCCTTCACAGTTTCTAATCAAAACAGAGTCAGAAAGATATAATGTCACAGCTAACGAAAGAGTTACGGTAGGGGACTTAATGAGGACTGATAAGAATTAATGGTAACCTGATGACTCCCCTTTTCATTGTAGGTAGTGATAAAAAAAAACTCATTCATTGAATTGTTAAGCAATATATACATATGTGTTCCATTAAGTTGGCAACAAACAAGGTCCCTCAGGTCCCACCTCTTAACGCTGCCCAGTATCTGGTGGGCACTGCCATGATGCTAGGTTGGCAGTGCCAGGGTGCCCAGTGAGAAATGCCAGGCTGGTTGCTCTATCCAAGGGGCACCACCCCTGCCCCCAATCTCCATCTGGTCTCTGTCCATGTTGAGCCTCGGGGCTGGTTTGGCCCTGAAAATAAATGAACTCACCGTAGAACCCTGCAAACTTATCAGGGCTGTAATCAGGGAATATCCTGAACGCAAGATGAGTTGACCACATCCCTTAGAAATTCGGTTAACTTCACTCACAAAGCCATAAAATACTATTGGTTTCTGTAGTTCCCCCTTTATCAATTAATGGGTGCCCGTGTGGGACTGTTTTAGCGAAGATGCTTTGTGAGGCTGCTTTCAAAATAGAGGCATGATATCTGACTAAAAGGCTAGGTGTGGAGATGCCAGCATTGGACTGGGGTAAACGCAGTAAGAAGTCTCACCACACCAGGTTAAAGTACCAACAGGTTTATTTGGTAGCAAAAGCCACTAGCTTTTGGAGCGCTGCCCCTTCATCAGGTGAGTGGGAGGCCTTCATGACACATGACAGCGCAGAGTCGCTGAGCAGAGACTGATAGCCAAGTTCCGCACACATGAGGACGGTCTCAACAGGGATTTTGGGTTCATGTCACACTATCTGTAGCCACCATAACTTGCCTCGACTTACAATATCTCACTAACTGTCCTGTCTGTAGACAATACACATCTCTTTAACCTGTGCTTAATGCTCTCTCCACTCACATTGTCAGTAACTTTAAGACTTGATTACCTATAAAGATTCATATTCCAATCATTGTTTTGTACATTGAGTTTGTGTTTTTATATGCCCCGTTTGTGAATAGAACTCCCACTTACCTGACGAAGGGGCAGCAAGTGCTCCGAAAGCTAGTGGCTTTTGCTACCAAATAAACCTGTTGGACTTTAACCTGGCGTTGTGAGACTTCTCTGTCTCTAGTCTTTTACAGTAAGAAGTCTCACAATACCTGGTTAAAATCCTGTAGGTTTATTTGGTAGCAAAAGCCACTAGCATTTGGAGCACTGCTCCTTCGTCAGCTAAGTGGTGGTTCTGCTCACAAACAGGGTATATAAAGACACAAATTCAATTTTCAAAATAAAAGACTAAAGGACAGGCTTAGGGGTGGTATATTGGGGTACCCCACGAGGTATTGTGATCTCATTGAGGAGGGTAGTTCAGTATTTTCATTCTATTGGACCAATACGTAAGTATTGGGGGCACAGCCTCAAGATAAAGGGGAGGCGTTTTAGAACAGAGTTGAGGAGGAACTTCTTCACTCAAAGGGTGGTGAATCTCTGGAATTCTCTGCCCGTTGAAGTGGTGGAGGCTGCCTCGCTAAATATTTTCAAGAAGCGGGTTGATGGGTTTTTGATAAGAGAAGGGATTAAGGGTTATGGGGAGAGGGCGGGAAGGTGGAGCTGAGTCACGACAGATCAGCCATGATCTTATTGAATGGCGGGGCAGGCTCGAAGGGTTAGATGGCCTACTCCTGCTCCTATTTCTTATGTTCTTATGTTCTTATGCCATTTGTAACACTTTTGATTGGATTGTGCGTCCAACTGACTGTGAGCTGCAGAATTGTACAAACCAGGTTGATTTTCTTTGTCTGGTGGAGTGGTATTTCTGACCCATTGTGTCAAGACCTTCTCCTTGCTAGCAAGTAAATAAAGACAACCTGTCAGTTAAGAATTTTGCGTCAATGTGTGTTTTTTGCTGATGGCGGTGAAAATCTGGCAGCTGAGACTCGCGAAGGCCATACCCAGCGGGGAGCCTGGAAAACAATCTCCGCTTGAGTCTCTCAGTCCACCGTGTCGCTAAAGCAGCAGGACAGGCTGGGAGAATTCCCCTCCCTTAACATCCTCCCCTCCCTCAACACTTCCCACCCCACCCCGGCATTATTCTAATTCCCCATTTCCTGAATGTTTTGCTCACTTTTTCTTGGATTAAAATAAATTGGTTCAACTTCGCTAAGCGTATTAAAAATATAATAGCTGTCCTCAGAGATGTATAGTTTTCCAAAGATCACATTTTGATAAATTTTTTTCTATTCCTTAATTAATACCTTTTGTTCTGTAACTAACCTGGGTTGTGAATGTACAATCCTGCACAAAACTTCCTCCTCATGTGGAATCTCCGTGAGGGGCAGAGTTGGGGGGGAGGCAGCAAGGGATGTGGAGAGGGATAGGGGCAGTGAGGGCACAGACGGAGGGTGGGAGCAGGGGAGAGTGGAGGGGTGAGGGGGCAGCAGGGGGAGTGGAGGGGGGGGGGGTGCAGAAGTGATACTTTCTTGTATCGGCGGCATGGTAGCACAGTGGTCAGCACTGCTGCTTCACAGCTCCAGGGTCCTGGGTTCGATTCCCGGCTCGGGTCACTGCCTGTGTGGAGTTTGCACATTCTCCTCGTGTCTGCGTGGGTTTTCTCTGGGTGCTCCGGTTACCTCCCACAGTCCAAAGATGTGCGGGTTAGGTTCATTGGCTATGCTAAAAATTGCCCCTTAGTGTCCTGGGATGTGTAGGTTAGAGGGATTAGCAGGTAAATGTGTAGGGATATGGGGATAGGGTCTGGGTGGGATTGTGTTTGGTGCAGACTCGATGGGCCGAAGGGCCTGTTTCTGCACTGTAGGGTTCTATGCTGGTTCTATATGCAGGGTAGAATAGGTGCGGGGTGATGTGGCGGCGCGGGCTCATTGGGCCGAAGGGCCTGTTTCCCGTGCTGGGTTGTTCTTTGTCTCCTATCTGAATCACACCCCAGACACTAGGACACATACTTGAAGCTGACAGGCCCAGTGTCTGGAATGCAGCAGGGAGAGAGCAACAGGGCTCCCGCCATCATGCCAAAGAGTAGAGGCAGGATTGGGAGGGTGGATTGGGGGTGGGGGAAAGTGGGCTGCATTTGATAATCGCACAGTGATTATCCGTAATGAGAAGAAACGAAGGGTTTGCATTTAGGTAGCATCTTTCCCAACCTCTGTGTGTACCAAAGATCTTCTAAACCAATTATGTACTTTTGAAGTTGGTATTATAATGTAGAAATTGGGGTAGCCAGTTGGTGCAGAGCAAACTTCATAAATGGCTTACTGGCCACGGGGTTAAATGAGGAAACATTAGCCCGAGCAGCAACTCCCTCATTCACTCAGATTGTTTATGGATTAAATAATTCTGCTGTTCCAGTTTAGCCAGTAAAGAGTCTGACAACAAACAGTGTTATTATTTATTTAAAAGGTTGCAGATTGCTTTAAGAGCTGATCACATGATTTGATGATTATGTCAGAAAATATCAGATCAGCCATGATCTTATTGAATGGCGGGGCAGGGTCGAGGGGCTAGATGGCCTACTCCTGCTCCTAGTTCTTATGTTCTAATGTAACCACAGAGTGCAGTTTTACTTTCGGTTTGTACTTGTGTGGGACAGCAAACATTCCTTTCAATAAAACTTGTGTGTTCATTTGAATCTCCATGTGCAAACCACATTCTTTTCTTTTTGTTAAAACTTGCAACCCCAAATATCATCAGGAAAAGTCAGAAGTTATTAACTGATCATATAACTTTCAACCATTGAATGATACAGCACAGGAAGGAGCCATTAACCCATCATGTGTTGTACTGGCTCTTTGAGAGATCTGTCCAATTGAGGGAATGGTCCAATTTGTAGTGAGGTCACAGCTAGAGTACTGTGCGCAGTTCTGATCACCTCACTACAGGAAGGACGTGATTGCACTGGAAGGAGTGCAGTGGAGATTCACCAGGATGGAACATTTAAGTTATGAAGAGAGATCACGTAGGCTTGGGTTGTTTTCGTTGGAGAAGGGAAGACTGAGGGGCGACCTGATTGAGGTTTAAAAAGGAAAGTTAAAGTTTATTCATTAGTCACAAGTAAGGCTTACATTAACGCTGCAATGAAGTTACGGCGAAATTCCTCTAATCGCCACACTCCAGCAGGTCAATGCACCTAACCAGCACATCTTTCAGACTGTGGGAGGAAACTGGAGCACCCAGAGGAAACCCACACAGACATGGGGAGAACGTGCAGATTCCGCACAAACAGTGACCTGAGCAGGAATTGAACCCAGGTCCCTGCCACTGTGAGGCAGCAGTGCTAATCACCGCTCCTCTTGAGGTGTACAAGATAATAAGGGTGAATAAGGAGCAGCTGTTTCCCTTATTTGAAGGGCCAGTCACCAGTGGGCACAGATTCAATGTGAGAAGCAGGAGATTTGGGGGGATGGAAGGAAAAGAGTTTTTCCCCAGACGGTGGTGGTCTGGAATGCGCTGCCTGGGAGGGTGTTGGAAGTGGGATGCCTCACATCCTTTAAAAAATATCTGGATGGGTATTTGGCACATCATAACGTTCAGGGCTGTGGGCCAAGTGCTGGTAAACAGGATTAGATGAGAGTTCAGGTGTTTCTCACAAGTGGGTGCAGACTCGATGGGCTGAAGGGCCTCTTCTGTATTCTGTGACTCATTCCCTTTCCCCACAGCAAGTACTGGTCTGCCCCCCTTTGAAATTTATTATTGAACCTTTTCCCAGGCAGTGCCTTGTTGCTTCAAGAAAAAAAATCCCTCAAACCTGAAGTTATTTATTTTCTCTCTCTATAAAACAGTGCGGAGTACAAGAGCTGGCGATGATTCTCTGATATATAGTCACCTGTTGTGAAATGAATTGTTTATAGATCTCCTCTTCACAGGAGTGCCATCTAAGATATTAGCTCTGTATCTCTGAAATGAGAATTGGTCACTAAAGAGAGAAAGTGGCAAACACAGGGTTTTGTAAGCTGGAAAATCATATATATTATATATATATATTTCCCTCCCTTCCTGTCAACAATCGAGATAAAGTATGGCTATTATAAAAACTAAACATTCCAGTAATAAAGTAACGTGATTTATGTACCTTTCCACTTCATGAGCAATGTGGTTCGCAAGACAATAATCCTTGAATGTGATAATGAACTTAAACTACATTACAACTCTGTGGTTCAAAGCAGAGGTGCAATCTTGGTAATGACAACCGATAATCTAATTTGCTTTCAGTGCGAGGCATAATTGTACCCTTTGGGTAATAAATTCTTCATCAGACGCTGGGAGTTTGTACTCAGGTCCTCGTTGTAATATTACTTTCATGTCACTCGACAGCGTGATGTATGGGCAGCTGGATCATGCTGAGTGGCTTGATTTTTTTTTCCCCAAGCCTTACAGCTCTGATGCATTCCTCTTCCCATAATCAGATCAACAACAAAAAAAAAATAACTTTGCTGCTCCCACAGATTCGGAGAAAGCCTAATTTATGACTGGGAGAATCTAACATTGGTAAGTGCTGCTCCCAGAGAATGCAGTTCCTGTGGGTAACAAACAGAAAAGAAATTGAATGCGCGTTCATCGCAGAGGTTCAGGAGAAACAAATAAAATCGTTACAGCGTGGCCTTCTCGGCTTATAGCCTACCAGGCAGCTCAGCGCCAGGGATCTGAGTTCGATTCCAGGCTTGGGTCACTGTCAGTGCAGAGTCTGCCTTTTCTCCTCGTGTCTGGGTTTCCTCCAGATGCTCTGGTTTCCTCCTACAGTCCGAAAGACATGCTGGTTAGGGTACATTGGCCATGCTAAATTCTCCCTCGGTGTACCCGAACAGGCACTGGAGTGTGGCAACTAGGGGAATTTCTCAGTAACTTCATTGCAGTGTTAATGTAAGCCTACTGGTGACACTAATAAATAAAAGATCCTGATCCCCTCAACATCTGGCTTCACGCTCAAAAGTTACACACTCACCAATTACACACTTGTCCATTACACAACCCCCATTACACACACAGCATTACATATCCATCCATTACACACTTTCCTGGCGTGTGCCCACCTGTTGCACACCTGTCCATTACTCACCTGCCTTTTATACACATGCCTGTTACATACTTGTCTGATAGAAATCTGCTTGTTAAACATTATTCACCTGTCTGTTACACAACATTTGCCCATTGCATACCTAAAGGTTACACACCTGTCCGTTATGCACCTGTCTATTACACATTTACCTGTCACACACCTGTCCGTTATGCACCTGTCTATTATATACTTGTTACACATCCACCCAGTATACACTTCTCCGTTATGTACCTGTCATTTATACATTTACCCATTTCACACCTGCCCGTTAATAAACTTGCCCATAACACACCCGCCCATTACGGAAGGTAAAGTCACCATTGTCCCAGATGACCACAGGTTGCTCCTCCACTTTGAGGGGGAGAGCTGACTGGTGGTAATTTAACCTGAGGATCACCACACCCCAGGTGAGGAACAAGGTTGAGAAGGTGAAACCTTCATGAATAACCTCAGCTGACATGGGAATTGAACCCATGCTGTTGGTGTTGCTCCGCATCATTAACCAGCTGCCTAGTCAACCACGTTAAACCAACTGCCATCCCCCCATTATACACCTGCCTGTTATACACCTGTTCATTACAGATTTACCCATTACACCTGCCTGCTACACACCTGTCCACTACGGATTTACCTATTACACCTGCCTGCTACACACCTGTCCATTACTCATTTGCCCATTACACCTGCCTGCTACACACCTGTCCATTACACATTTGCCTATTACACCTGCCTGCTACACACCTGTCCATTACACATTTGCCTATTACACCTGCCTGCTACACACCTGTCCATTACACATTTATTACACCTGCCTGCTACACACCTGTCCATTACACATTTGCCTATTACACCTGCCTGCTACACACCTGTCCATTACACATTTGCCTATTACACCTGCCTGCTACACACCTGTCCATTACACATTTATTACACCTGCCTGCTACACACCTGTCCATTACACATTTATTACACCTGCCTGCTACACACCTGTCCATTACACATTTACCTATTACACCTGCCTGCTAAACACCTGTCTATTACAGATTTACCGATTACACCTGCCTGCTACACATCTATCTATTACACATTTACCCATGACACCTGCCTGTTACACACCTGTCCATTACACATTTACCCATTACACTTCTCTGTTGCAAACTTGCCTGTCGCACACTTGGCCTGATGTATACCTGTCCATTATACATCTAACACTACAAAACCACCTGTTACACATCTACCTGTTATATACTTGCCCATTTTACACCTGCCATTACACACTCATATTACACATCTACCCATTATTCACTGACTGGTATCACATTTCCCCTTTACA
Organism: Prionace glauca; assembly: GCA_037974335.1. NCBI lineage: Eukaryota > Metazoa > Chordata > Chondrichthyes > Carcharhiniformes > Carcharhinidae > Prionace > Prionace glauca. Next base: position 82,059,085 of record CM075734.1, on the reverse strand, counting down.
AGCACACTCATTAGACTCTAGCCTGTTACTCAACTGCATATGGATTAGAATGGAGAGTACATTCAGGTGGATTACTATCACTTCCTTATCACTAGCTCAATGCTACCATCTAAAACAGCTCCACTGCCTGTGTTATGCTGTTTCATTCATTTCCTTGCATTTCTGTGGTATCCACCATCTCTATTTGTATTTCTATTTTATATTCCTAATTATGTCTCTGGCTTCATTTTACTCTTCTGTCTTTCTACATTACCGATAGTAGTCATGATGTGGGTATGCCGGCGTTGGACTGGCGTAAACACAGTAAAAAGTCTGACAACACCAGGTTTTAGTCCAACCTATTTATTTGATAATATTATCACAAGCTTTTGGGGTTAGCCCCTTTATGAGGTGAATGGAGAGTTCTGGCCTCAGACAGAGCATATAAAGCACAGACAGTTTAGAGATTACTGATTAGAATGCGAATCCTTACACCTAACCTGCTGTTCAAGACCTGAAGTGGCTGACAATGTGAGTGGAAGGAGCACTGATCACAGTTTAAAGAGATGTGTATTGTCTCCAGACAGTACAGTAAGTGAGGTTTTGCAAACCCAGGCAAGTCACGGGGGTTACAGATAGTGCGACATGAACCCAAGATCCCTGTTGAGACCGTCCTCATGTGTGCGGAACTTGGCTACCAGTCTCTGTTCAGCGACTCTGCGCTGTCGTGTGTCGTGAAGGCCGCCTTGGAGAATGCTTACCCGAAGGTCAGAGGCTGAATGCCCGTGACCACAATACCAGCGACCACAATACCACACAACCCTGTCACAGCAACCTCTGCAAGACATGCCGGATCATCGACATGGATACCATCATCACACGTGAGAATACCATCCACCAGGTACATGGTAAATACTCTTGCAATTCGGCCAACATTGTCCACCTGATACGTTGCAAGAAAGGATGTCCCGAAGCATGGTACATTGGGGAGACCATGCAGACGCTACGACAATGGATGAATGAACATCGCTCGACAGTCACCAGGCAAGACTGTTCCCTTCCTGTTGGCGAACACTTCAGTGGTCACGGGCATTCAGCCTCTGATCTTCGGGTAAGCATTCTCCAAGGCGGCCTTCACGACACACGACATCGCAGAATCGCTGAACAGAGACTGATAGCCAAGTTCTGCACACATGAGGACGGTCTCAACAGGGATCTTGGGTTCATGTCGCACTATCTGTAACCCCCATGACTTGCCTGGGTTTGCAAAACCTCACTTACTGTACTGTCTGGAGACAATACACATCTCTTTAAACTGTGATCAGTGCTCCTTCCACTCACATTATCAGCCACTTCAGGTCTTGAACAGCAGGTTAGGTGTAAGGATTCGCATTCTGATCAGTAATCTCTAAACTGTCTGTGCTTTATATGCTCTGTCTGAGGCCAGAACTCTCCATTCACCTGACAAGCTAACCCCGAAAGCTTGTGAGTATATTATCAAATAAATAGGTTGGACTAAAACCTGGTGTTGTCAGACTTTTTACTGTTTCTACATTACCACCAGAGATAGCCACGTGTGGTTAAAGCAAACTTTATTTAGGTTGCCTCATCCAATTACAGTCACAGTCTAAGAGAGAGAGAGACATCAATTCAATTCTTCTTTCGAGTGACAAATTGAATCATTACCATATCTTGCTGATTTCAGGCTCGAATTTCACTCCATGGACTTTGCTTCCAGTTTAAGTTATTTCCAATTACCCTTAAAGATTCACCTGGAAAACTGTTGAAGTTTAAATACTTTTTTCAAAAATCCAGACAGAATGTTTCTTCACAGCAACTACAGGTATGGGTTTATTTTAAATTAATCTCCTATCAGTGGGTGACATGGTGGCACAGTGGTTAGCACCGCTGCCTCACAGTGCTAGGGACCCAGGTTCAATTCCGGCCTTGGATCTCTGTCCGTGTGGAGTTTGCACATTCTCCCCATGCCTGCGTGGGTTTCCTCCTGATGTGGGTATGCCGGCGTTGGACTGACGTAAACACAGTAAAAAACTCTCCATTCACCTGACGAAGGGACTAACCCCGAAAGCTTGTGAGTCTATTATCAAATAAATCAGTTGGACTAAAACCTGGTGTTGTCAGACTTTTTACTGGGTTTCCTCCCACAGTCCAAAGATATGCAGGTGAGGCAGATTGACCATGCTAAATTACTCCTTAGTGTCTCAAAATGTGCAAATTAGGGGGATTTGTAGGGTAAATACGTGGGGTTATGGGAAAGGGCCTGGTGGGATCCCTGTCGGAAGCCTAGAGATTCGATAGACCGAGTGACCTATTTCTGTACTGTAGGAATTCTACGATTCTGGAGAATTGCCCATCAGAAGTTGAAACTTCCCTGGTAATTCCCACAGATTCCTTGTGTCGGGACCTCCAAGGATCCAACTTCGCATCATCTGGGGTAGATTGGCCATCTGGAGACTGGAGGATCTGAGCCATTGTGATCCTGTGTCATTGTCTGTATTGACAGACAGCTGATGTCAAATCCTTCAGTCAGTTGGCAGCCTCCTCATCGGCCGGTTGTGGGCCAGTGAGACCAACACTGAAACACTTGTCGGTTATATACACCATGGTCCACCACAGTTGCACAAGTCACGGAGTCCCTAATGGAAGAAGTTGTTGAGGCAGAGTCTGACTTCAGTGTGAAACTGTTCAATTCGACCTGTTCATCAAACAGGAGGTGGAAGCCTGGGAATTCTAACGTGGGATCATCAATCAGACATTGATCCTGGGCTGTGTTATTGGTGTTGTACCACACATCCTTCCACAGGTCCATGGCAGAACCACCAGACTCGGTGCAGATTGGCTGCCTTGAGGTGAAGTGGGTGGATGATGGCTTCTACCAGTAGCAGGTCTGGATTTCTGTGCACTTGTTGTAGCAATCGTGCCATGCTAGCTTCACAGAAGATTTGCGTTGGAACAATGTTGCTGAACACACGTAAATCAGTTTGTGTTTGTTGACCTGATTGCTCCTGAGACATTCCTCATGGTCTCATTCAGCTGGACAGCTACCTGTTTGCAGTGCGCAGAGTCCTCCCATACAGACGTGCAGTATTCAGCTACTGAACAGCAGATAGACTAAGAGGTGGTTCTCAAAGTTCTGGTGTTGGCTCCTCAAGAGATTCCTACTAGTTTGGGGATGGGATTCTTCACCATTCTTCAGAATGGTGAGTCTTCAGTTTAGCTGAGACTTTCTAGAGGTGTGACTTGAAGGTCAGCGTTCAATCCAAAATGACACCAAGATCAGTAGCTGTGGAATGTTGCTAGATGCCATTACCGTTTAAGATTATAAGAACATAAGAAATAGAAGCAGGAGTAGGCCATCTGGCCCTTCGAGCCTGCCCCACCATTCAATAAGATCATGGCTGATCTGTCGTGGCTCAGTTCCACATTCCCGCCCTCTCCCCATAATCCTTAATCCCCTCTCTTATCAAAAACCCATCAACCCGCTTCTTGAAAATATTTAGCGAGGCAGCCTCCACCACTTCAACGGGCAGAGAATTCCAGAGATTCACCACCCTTTGAGTGAAGAAGTTCCTCCTCAACTCCGTTTTAAACCACCTCCCCTTTATCTTGAGGCTGTGCCCCCTAGTCCTACTGTCTTTTTTGAGCGGGAAGAGTCTCTCCACCTCTATCCTATCCATCCCATTCATCATCTTATACGTCTCAATGAGATCTCCCTTCATTCTTCTAAACTCCAACGAGTACAAGCCTAGTTCATTCAGCCTCTCCTCATAGCTCAACCCCCTCAACTCCGGTATCAGCCTAGTAAACCTCCTCTGCACTCCCTCCAGGGCCAAAATATCTTTGCGCAGGTGCGGCGCCCAAAACTGCACACAGTACTCCAGCTGCGGCCTCACCAATGCCCTATACAGCTGCAGCAAGACCTCCCTACTTTTATATTCAATCCCCCTCGCTATGAAGGCCAGCATCCCATTCGCCTTCCTGACCACCTGCTGCACCTGCAAGCTGGGTTTTTGCGACTCATGCACAAGGACCCCGAGGTCCCTCTGCACCGTCGCCTGCTGCAGTTTTTCGCCCCGTAAGTAAAAGAAATGTCTCCAGTCAGAAGTTCGATTCCTGGCCTGTACTGAAAAAGATTTGTGTTTATATAACACATTCCTTAATTGCAAGTGTCTGCAAGTGCAATTAAATATGCTTGAAGTGTAGTTTTGTGTATTGTAGGAAATGTGCCAGATTAACAGAGCTCAGCATGGTCTCTCAATATGATAATGACTGGTTAATTGGTTTTTGTGATGTTGACTGAGGAATGAACATTGTTCAGAGCCATTTTCATCATTGTGTTCATATCCCTCCATTTTTTTCTCCTTCCCTATCACTGGAATGTCTTGCAGCTCAGAGATCTCACATCTCCTCAAATATTGATGTCATCCTCATCCCTGATTTCCTTCTCTCCACCAGAAGTGCCTAGGCCCTGAACTCTGAAATTTTTTTTTTCCTAAATCTCTTGCCTTCGCTATTGCTCTTTCTTCTTTCGGATGTTCCTCGAAATCTATTTAACGACCAAGCTTTTGATGAGGCAAAGACAGGAACTGGAGGAGGCCGGTTAGCTTTCATTCCACCATTCAATGAGATGGTCGCTGGTCTGAGACCAAACTTCATAAATCCACTTTCACCCCATAACCTTTAACACCTTTGGACAGAGCTCCAATTTAACGTTGAACAATTAGTTGAGCGTAAATCACCATTTGTAGTCCTAATGCCAAGCAATGTCATCTTGTGTGATAAGCTAAATAGGGGAGGAGATGGCCGAGTGATATTATCGCTCGACTATTAAGCCAGAAACTCAGTTAATGTTCTGGGGATCTTGTTTTGAATTCCATCACGGCAGCTGGTGGAATTTGAATAAAAATATCTGGAATTAAGAACTAATGACCATGAAAGACGTAGAAACTATTGAGAGGGTACAGAGGAGATTTACAAGGATGTTGCCTGGACTGGGAGGCATGCCTTATGAAGATAGGTTGAGGGAGCTGGGACTCTTTTCCCTAGAGAGGCGAAGGTTGAGAGGCGACCTGATAGAAGTTTATAAAATGTTGAGAGGAATAGATAGGGTGGACTCTCAGAGGCTATTTCCCCGGGTTGAAATGGTCGCTACGAGAGGACACAGATTTAAGGTGCGGGGAGGGAAGTACAGAAGTGATGTTAGGGGTAAGTTTTTCACTCAGAGGGTGGTGAGTGAATGGAATCGGCTGCCGTCATCGGTGGTGGAGGCGAACTCGCTGGGGTCTTTTAAAAGACTTCTGGATGAGTATATGGGGGTTTATGGGATTGGGGGTTATAGATAGGTGTTGCTGTGATCGGCGCAACTCGTGGACCGAAGGGCCTGTTTGTGCTGTAGTGTTCTATGTTCTATGATCTATGTTAAACCATTGCCAATTGAGGGAAAAACCCATCTGGTTCACTAATATCCTTTAGGGAAGGAAATCTGCCATCCTTACGTGGTCTGGCCTACATGTGACTCCAGGGCCACAACAATGTGGTTGACTCTCAACTGCCCTCGAAAGGAAGAAGCCTCACAACACTCAGTTAAAGTCCAAGAGGTTTACTTGGATTCCAAATAAACCTGTTGGAATTTAACCTGATGTTGTGAAATTTTTTACTGTGCCCATCCCAGTCCGACGCCAGCATCTCCACAACATGTCCTCTAAAGTGGCCCAGCATGCCATGCTGTTCAATACCAACTAGCGATGGGCAATAAATATTGACCAGCTAGTGACACCCATAAAAAACTGCAGCAGGCGACGGTGCAGAGGGACCTCGGGGTCCTTGTGCATGAGTCGCAAAAACCCAGCTTGCAGGTGCAGCAGGTGGTCAGGAAGGCGAATGGGATGCTGGCCTTCATAGCGAGGGGGATTGAATATAAAAGTAGGGAGGTCTTGCTGCAGCTGTATAGGGCATTGGTGAGGCCGCAGCTGGAGTACTGTGTGCAGTTTTGGGCGCCGCACCTGCGCAAGGATATTTTGGCCCTGGAGGGAGTGCAGAGGAGGTTTACTCGGCTGATACCGGAGTTGAGGGGATTGAGCTATGAGGAGAGGCTGAATAAACTAGGCTTGTACTCGTTAGAGTTTAGAAGAATGAGGGGAGATTTCATTGAGACGTATAAGATGATGAATGGGATGGATAGGATAGAGGTGGAGAGACTGTTCCCGCTCAAAAAAGACAGTAGGACGAGGGGGCACAGCCTCAAGATAAAGGGGGGGGCGGTTTAGAACGGAGTTGAGGAGGAACTTCTTCACTCAAAGGGTGGTGAATCTCTGGAATTCTCTGCCCGTTGAAGTGGTGGAGGCTGCCTCGCTAAATATTTTTAAGAAACGGGTTGATGGGTTTTTGATAAGAGAAGGGATTAAGGGTTATGGGGAGAGGGCGGGAAGGTGGAGCTGAGTCACGACAGATCAGCCATGATCTTATTGAATGGCGGGGCAGGCTCGAAGGGCCAGATGGCCTACTCCTGCTCCTACTTATGTTCTTATGTTCTTATATCCCACGATGAATAAAATATGGAATATTCTATTACATTAAGGCTGCTATTTAACTATTATCTGAAATTGTTATTCTTTAAACTAATGCCATTGGATCTCCAACATGAGAGACAGAATGATGTCTGGTTTAGTATTTCATTCAGAAAGACCATGCCAATGACAGCACAACCTTCACATGTTGACCCTTCCACTAAAACCAAAATCGGATAATCTCCCATTTACAGACTGAATCACCGGATACCAAACTTTGAAGTTATTCTCATTCGGAAAGACAACGCTGGGTAAAACAAAGTGGTGAGAATTGTCTCCAAGCGTCAACAGAAAAAAGAGTGGGGAGATCAGAAGAGTTTATTTCACGCAAAGCGTTGTTATGATCTGGAACTCATCACCTGAAAGCAAGTGGGAACAGATTCAATAAAAACCTTCAAAGGGAAATCGGATATCTGCTTGAAAAGGAATATGTTGCAGGAACATGGGAAAAGAGCAAGTGATTAAGATTAATTGGATAGCTCTTTCAAAGGCCAACTCAGACACCACAAATTGGTCTTTTCTGTACTGTATGATTCCATGAAGGAACAAGGATGTCTTCTGATAAAGGAATATTGTGATTACTGTCTAAAGACTTTTCAGAGTATTTGATGACAGGCCTGATAGATTGTTGCTAAAATTACCGTTAATGTGAAAACATGCAGGCAGGAAATTCAAGGACAAGAAAAAAAGAGAGCAAGCATAATGTGTGCTTTTCCAATTGAATACATACAGACAATGGAGCCTGAGTGTTTGTACTATTTACCCCACTTTATGCGTGCAAAATCTAGATTTATGATTTATTTTCAAAAGGGGAATGAGATAAGGGGAATTGAGTAAGGTGGTGGAAGCAGGCACGCTAGGGTTGTTTAAGAGTCACTTGGACAGCCACATGAGCGGTCTACATATAGGGGGATATAGCAGGCCTTACTAAACATTGTAGGCTTGGGATTCAGTTTTAGCCTCAGGGATGTAGAGTCTTTTTAATAATGAATTTTTTGTCTCCACAGGCATTTAAGTCCAGCAAGGGGCATGCAGGCGGCAGGTTGTGGTGGGCTGCTCTTGGATGTTGCTTCGGGAGTTGCCTACTGCTTCATGTCGTTGGTGTGCTTAAACTGGACCATCTCAAGGGCAACATGACAGCTCAGAGACTATCTCTGTTGCTATGCGGACACATGGATTTGGGCCTGTGTCCGTGGGAGTTTGCGCGTTCTCCCCATGGTTGCATGGGTTTCCTCCGGGTGCTCCAGTTTCTTCCCACATCCCAAAAATGTGCTTTTAGGCTGATTGATTGGGTAACAAATTGTCCCTATATTGGACCTTCCTGATCCTCACACATTAGGCATAGACTAAAATCATGAATAGGTCATGAAATGGGACGGCGGCGCGGGCTTGTTGGGCCGAAGGGCCTGTTTCCCGTGCTGTGTTGTTCTTTGTTCTTTGAGATTAAAAGAAACTATTTCCTCTCAGAGATCAGTTAGCAACTAATGGGAATAAATTTTAGCTCATCACAGACTCCCCATAGTGCAAAAGGAGGCCTTTTGGCCCATCGAGCCTGCACCAACAAAAATCTCAACCAGGCCCTAAACCCAAGTATTTACCCTGGTAGTCCCCCAACACTAAGGGGCAATTTACTGTGGCAAATCAACCTAACCCGCACATCTTAGGACAGTGAGAGCAAACCAGAGCGCCCAGGGGAAACCCACGTAGACACGGAGAGAACATGCAAACTTTACTCAGCCACCCAAGGCTGAATCGAACCCAGGTCTCTGGAACTGTGAGGTGGTGGTGCTAACCACTATGCCTCCGTGCCACCCATCACTGGACAGAATCTTGGGTTAATGTCTCGTCCAAAACGCAGCACCTATGACAGTGCAGCACTTTCTCAGTGTTACAGTGACTATCTGAGTGGAGAGAACGAAGATGCAGATTGGATCCAGACAAAGGGGGATTTGTTTTAAAAATTGCAGGATTGTTAGAACATGCTAGATATCATTTTGGGGACAAAATGTGAACAGAGGTTAAGTGGGGTGCTGTGCTAATAAAACAAACCTGTTTAATAGCCTGGTTTTACTCTGCAATTTTGGGACTAAATTGGCAATTGCTATATGTTAACTACGCTTAGAAGCATTAAAACAGGCACCCACACACACTCAGCACAGATTAGAACAAATTTCCTGAGCGGCTTCTCCTGAAATTGTGGCGTGTGCTCTGTGACACATACCGGAACATTCCACAATGATTCACGGACTGAGGGGGACGGGGGGGGGGGCACAGATTCTCAATTACAGCACTGGAGTTTGGGTCACAGGTTGTGGAACCTCCCTGTTGGAGGAAGCCAAACAGAGAAGGGATGTCCTCAACTGTGAAAGCAGAGAGGAGGCCTTAAGGTATTGGATTTGAGAGGGGGCTTACCCAGGTGGAAACGTGCAGGAGCCCTTGTCCCCAACACATGGCCTTGGATCCACAAGAAATTTAATGATTCCACAAGAGATATCAAGGTGGGATTTCATCTGATAGACACAGTACTCAGTAATTGCATCATCGCCACCAGCATCTGCCATCAACCTACACACTTCCATTTACACAAGGTAAATGCTCCTTCACTCAGGCCTCTCACATGCAAAACATCACACATACAAATAGACCAACCAAACAACTCACTATAATCATTCTCTCCCAAGCAAGTACAGACTTTAACAGGAGCCAGCAGGACTGGAGCAGGGGGAAGGGGGTCATGACTGCGGGATCTCTCTTCCCTCCTGGAGGCAGTGCTATTGAACAGGATGGGGGTGGGTGTCACCTCGGCCAGAGGCAGATTAGGGGGTGGATTGTTTCGAAGCATGAGACTACTCCAGCTGTCCGACATAGAACCAGCATAGAACCCTACAGTGCAGAAACAGGCCCTTCGGCCCATCAAGTCTGCACCGAACACAATCCCACCCAGACCCTATCCCCATATCCCTACACATTTACCTGCTAATCCCTCTAACCTACACATCCCAGGACACTAAGGGGCAATTTTAGCATAGCCAATGAACCTAAATCCCCCTCCCCTTCTGCCCCCCCCCCCCCCCCCCCCCCCCCCCCCCCACCACCACCACCCTCATTCCACCCACTCCCCACCGAAGACCTGCAGAAGTAGGGGTTGGGGGAAGGAGCCACTCTGACAATCATTATCACCAGCTTAGGGAATGCCTGTTGCCATGGTTGAGAGAGCAATGCAGAGCATTGACTCTCACTCACATCGAGGTGCCCCAGGCACCAGTGAATGTGAGTGCCACTGTGCCAGTGAGTAGATTCACGCCTTGGCTCAATCTGCCGTACAAGAGTCAAACGGAGGCCCCCAGAGGGTGAAACTTCTGAAGAGAGCTGACGAGTTTAACAAACTAAAACACTTTTGGTGTGTGATGTGTAATCCGCCCACCTTCCAAACACAACTCCCAGAGAGCAGAAGCGTAAAATTTTCTCAGAAGTACCAACTCCCTTTTCAACACGCAGTTGGTAAATCTTAATGCCAATACTCGACAGGCTTCTTTAGTATGTAGATTAATGGAATGCAACTCCAGCAGCTTTGAAGATGACTTATGGATAACAGAATTGTTCTGCCCGTGGACAGATTTCAAAAGAATTTGAAAAGAAGACTAAAACATATTTTTTTTTGGAGATTTGTGGACAGGCTTAGCAATTGTCAAGATAAAAAGCAAATTCACTGATAAAAGTAAAGACTTGTTCTAATTGCATAGCAAAACAAACAAAAACTTCTATTCCAATAATGATAATACATTTAGATTGCCTTTGGGTTCGAATGATTCAAAATTATGAATTGCTTTTGAAGTGCATTAATTTTACATTGTAAATTGTGAGATTACAAACACAAGATGTACCAGACAGAAACAGGACATTCAGCCCAACCAGTCCATGCTGGCATTTGCAGCTCACTAGATCCTGCTCCCATCTTTCCTCAACTAAACTTGCCTGGACTGGGAGGCATGCCTTATGAAGATAGGTTGAGGGAGCTGGGACTCTTTTCCCTAGAGAGGCGAAGGTTGAGAGGCGACCTGATAGAGGTTTATAAAATGTTGAGAGGAATAGATAGGGTGGACTCTCAGAGGCTATTTCCCCGGGTTGAAATGGTCGCTACGAGAGGACACAGATTTAAGGTGCGGGGAGGGAAGTACAGAGGTGATGTTAGGGGTAAGCTTTTCATTCAGAGGGTGGTGAGTGAATGGAATCGGCTGCCGTCATCGGTGGTGGAGGCGAACTCGCTGGGGTCTTTTAAAAGACTTCTGGATGAGTATATGGGGTTTAATGAGATTGAGGGTTATAGATAGGTCTGTAGGTTGGTAGGTGTTGATGTGATCGGCGCAACTCGTGGGTCGAAGGGCCTGTTTGTGCTGTAGTGTTCTAAACATATCCATCAAACCATAGAATCTCTACAGTGTTGAACGTGGCCATTCCGCCCATCGACTTTGCACTAACTGTAGCGGGGCAAAACCTAGGGAGTGTGGGCTGCAGCAAGAGAGGGCTGTAGACAGGACAAAATACAAATGAGTATATCGCAGACAGTATTAGAAATGTCACCCCCCCTCCCAAGATGGTATTGCTGTAAGGTTACAACAACCGGATGAGAATTGATACCAATTATCAAGGCTCTAAAAGTTCTAGGGGAACCCTTGTGCCTCTGAAAACATAATCAAATATCCAGCAGATGGGACAATTAACACCATATCAAAATCAGTTTGACAAACACAACACTTTGATATTGTAAACAGGTAGACAGGAGATGTCCAAAAAAATGATTAAAAGCTAAACTACACGAGAAAGTGGAACCATATAATGTAATCCCAAACAGAACTGCAATTCATTCAAAGTAACAATAAGGTGATCTGATGTAAATGTATTCCTTTGTAATGTAAAGAACGTGGTATAAGCATCTGGAAGACCCAATGTTCAGTAGAGTAGCTCGGAGGTGAGCTGTAGTTACAGCCATGAGTTCTGCTCTCCCTCATGCATGTTGAATAAAGCCATTTTTGTTGAAGTTCTGCATGGTTTTGGAAGACTCAATGCATCCATTCCCTCCTACACCAACTCTCCAAAAGAGTTTCTTACCCAGGATCACAGACCCACGGTTCCAGGCCTGGGTCCAGGCCTGAGCCCTACCTTCCCCCCCCCCCCCACCCCACCCCACCCATCCCCTGCCCAAAGCCCCCACCAAGCTGACCCTTCAAAGAGCCAAGAACCTAGGTTCAATTCCGGCCTTGAGCAACTATCTGTTTGGAGTTTGCTTGCTGTCTTCATGTTTGTGTGGGTTTCAAAGAACATGGAACATAGAAAAACTATAGCACAAACAGGCCCTTTGGCCCACAAGTTGCGCTGATCATATCCCCACCTACTAAGCCCACCTATAACCCTCAATCCCATTAAATCCCATGTACTCATCCAGAAGTCTCTTAAAAGACCCCAACGAGTTCGCCTCCACCACCAGTGACGGCAGCTGATTCCACTCACCCTCTGAGTGAAAAACTTACCGCTGACACCTCCCCTGTTTTCTCCAGACGCTCTGATTTCTTCCCCCCTGTCCAAAGATGTGCAGGACAGTGGATTAGCCATGAGAAGTGCATGGGATTATAGGAATTGGGCTGGGCAGTGCAGCAATGGTGAGCCTGAGTGAAATGAACTGCAATTACCCAGTAACCTATGGCAATTCATTCTTAAACATAAATGAAACACTCTCACAGAAATTGTTTGTGAGGTTTTGTTCAGCAGAGAGCTTAACATTGTTCACTGACTTCCGTTATAAGAAAGTGCAACAAAACAGATAAGACATAGCTGGGCATTTGATGAGAATTCGCTAGTTTCAGCTGTCACATTGCTGTCTGTGGGAGCTTGCTGTGCACAAATTACAACCGTGACTACACTCAAACGTTACTTCTTTGACTGTAAAGCACTTTGGGACATCCTGTGGATATTAAAAATGTGAAATAATCGCAAACCTATTCTTTCTTTTCAAAGCTGAAGAAGGCTACCGAGAGAGCAAAGTCGGGGCAAGATTCACTGATGAAGTTGATGTGTAATCAGAAAGATACAACAAATAGGAAGGAGACAACGAGCAGATCAGTTATCTTTCAGTGATGTTGGTTGAGGAATGTAAAAAATAAGTTTATTTATCAGTCACAAGTAGGCTTATAGAACATAGAACATTAGAACATAGAACATTACAGCGCAGATCAGGCCCTTCGGCCCACAATGTTGTGCCGACCAGTTACAAAACAATGACCAACAAGCCTAAACCAATGCCTTTTCATCCATAAACCTATCCACAGATCTCTTAAACGCCCCCAAACTAGGTGCATTTACAATTGCAGCTGGCAGGGCATTCCAGTCCCTCACCACCCTCTGGGTAAAGAACCTACCCCTGACATCTGTCCTATAATAACCCCCCTTAATTTAAAGTCGTGCCCCTTTGTGCTAGCTTTCTCCATCCTAGGAAAAAGGCTATCACTATCTACCCTGTCTAAACCTCTAATCATCTTATATGTTTCAATGAGATCCCCTCTTAGCCGCCTTCTTTCCAGCGAAATCAACTCCAAATCTCTCAGTCTCTCCTCATAGGATCTCCCCTCCATACCAGGCAACATCCTGGTAAACCTCCTCTGCACCCTCTCCAAAGCCTCTACATCCTTCCTGTAATGTGGGGACCAGAACTGCACACAAAACTCTAAGTGTGGCCGCACCAGAGTTGTGTACAGTTGCATCATGACGCTGCGACTCCTAAATTCAATCCCCCTACCAATAAACGCCAAGACACCGGATGCCTTCTTAACAACCTTATCTACTTGATTCCCAACTTTCAGGGATCTATGTACACATACACCTAGATCCCTCTGCTCCTCCACACTATTCAAAGTCCTCCCGTTAGCCCTATACTCAAGACATCTGTTATTCCTACCGAAATGAATTACCTCACACTTCTCCACATTAAACTCCATCCGCCACCTCACAGCCCAGCTCTGCAACCTTTCTAAGTCACCCTGCAAACTATGACACCCTTCCTCACAATCTACCACACCTCCGACTTTGGTGTCATCAGCAAACTTACTAATCCACCCAACTATACCCTCATCCAGATCATTAATAAAAATTACAAACAGCAGTGGCCCCAAAACAGATCCCTGAGGCACACCACTCGTAACTGAACTCCATGACGAATATTTCCCATCAACCACCACCCTCTGTCTCCTAACTGCTAGCCAATTCCTGATCCTATTACCTAGATCACCCCCAATCCCATACATCTGCATTTTCTGCAGAAGCCTACCATGGTGAACCTTATCAAACGCCTTGCTAAAATCCATATACACCACATCAACTGCCTTACCCCTATCCACCTCTTTGGTCACTTTCTCAAAGAACTCGATAAGGTTAGTAAGGCACGACCTACCCGCTACAAAACCATGCTGACTGTCCCTAATCAACTCATTACTCTCCAAATAACTATAAATTTATATTATATTATATTAACACTGCAATGAAGTTACTATGAAAACTCCCTAATCGCCACACTCTGGCACCTGCTCGGGTACACTGAGGGAGAATTTAGCATGGCCAATGCACCCTAACCAGCACGTCTTTTGGACTATGGGTAGAAACTGGAGCGCCTGGAGGAAACACACGCAGACACGGGGAGAACGTGCAAACTCTACATACACAGTGACGCGAGCAGGGAATTGAACCAAGGTACCTGTGAAGCAGCAGTGCCACCCGTATATGTCAGAGTATCAGGAGAATCCCTTGCTCTTCTTCAAACTCATGCAATGACATCTTTAATACCTACCCAATGGCAGACATCATGGGGGTTAATGCCTCAACAGGGAGCTGGAACCCCTGACTGTGCAGTGCTCCCTCAGTACTGCGCTGTGTGTGTGTTAGCTGAGGGATCTTGGGCTCATGAAATGGAATTTGAACCCACATTTTAATTCAGAGAGACTGATATCAACTTGACCACTTCTGATAACCCACACAAAACTAAATTACATTTGTGTCAATTTGCCATTATAAGGCCTGCTTGCAGTTTAGGCCCATTATTTTTGTACATTGTGACAAGATCAATGTGTTTCGATTTTATCATAGTGCAGAAGGAGGTTATTTGGCCCATCAAGTCTGCACTGACCACAATCCTACCCAGTTCCTGACCCCTTAGGCATGTATTTACCGAGAGAGACACAGGGACCGAGAGAGAGACACAGGGACCGAGAGAGTGACACAGGGACCGAGAGAGTGACACAGGGACCGAGAGAGTGACACAGGGACCGAAAGAGAGACACAGGGACCGAGAGAGACACAGGGACCGAGAGAGTGACACAGGGACCGAGAGAGTGACACAGGGACCGAGAGAGTGACACAGGGACCGAGAGAGAGACACAGGGACCGAAAGAGAGACACAGGGACTGAGAGAGTGACACAGGGACCGAGAGAGAGACACAGGGACCGAGAGAGTGACACAGGGATCGAGAGAGTGACACAGGGACCGAAAGAGAGACACAGGGACCGAGAGTGTGACACAGGGACCGAGAGAGACACAGGGACCGAGAGAGACACAGAGAGTCTGCAGAAGGATCTAGATAGGCTGGGCGAATGGGCCAGGAAATGGCAAATGGAATTTAATGTTGGCAAGTGTGAGGTGGTCCACTTTGGTAGGAGGAATGGTAGGAAGGACTATTACTTACGGGGCGAAAAACTGCAGCAGGCGACGGTGCAGAGGGACCTCGGGGTCCTTGTGCATGAGTCGCAAAAACCCAGCTTGCAGGTGCAGCAGGTGGTCAGGAAGGCGAATGGGATGCTGGCCTTCATAGCGAAGGGGATTGAATATAAAAGTAGGGAGGTCTTGCTGCAGCTGTATAGGGCATTGGTGAGGCCGCAGCTGGAGTACTGTGTGCAGTTTTGGGCGCCGCACCTGCGCAAGGATGTTTTGGCCCTGGAGGGAGTGCAGAGGAGGTTTACTCGGCTGATACCGGAGTTGAGGGGATTGAGCTATGAGGAGAGGCTGAATAAACTAGGCTTGTACTCGTTAGAGTTTAGAAGAATGAGGGGAGATCTCATTGAGACGTATAAGATGATGAATGGGATGGATAGGATAGAGGTGGAGAGACTGTTCCCGCTCAAAAAAGACAGTAGGACTAGGGGGCACAGCCTCAAGATAAAGGGGGGGCGGTTTAGAACAGAGTTGAGGAGGAACTTCTTCACTCAAAGGGTGGTGAATCTCTGGAATTCTCTGCCCGTTGAAGTAGTGGAGGCTGCCTCGCTAAATATTTTTAAGAAACGGGTTGATGGGTTTTTGATAAGAGAAGGGATTAAGGGTTATGGGGAGAGGGCGGGAAGGTGGAGCTGAGTCACGACAGATCAGCCATGATCTTATTGAATGGCGGGGCAGGCTCGAAGGGCCAGATGGCCTACTCCTGCTCCTATTTCTTATGTTCTTATGTTCTTATGTTCTTATGACCGAGTGAGAGACACAGGGACCGAGAGAGACACAGGGACCGAGAGAGACACAGGGACCGAGAGAGTGACACAGGGACTGAGAGAGACACAGGGACCGAGAGAGCGACACAGGGACCGAGAGAGAGACACAGGAACCGAGAGAGACACAGGGACTGAGAGAGAGACACAGGGACTGAGAGAGAGAGACACAGGGAACGAGAGAGACACAGGGATCGAGAGAGACACAGGGACCGAGAGAGAGACACTAAATGACAAATTTAGCATGGCCAATCAACCTAAATCACCTGACGAAGGGGCTAACCCCGGAAGCTTGTGAGTATATTATCAAATAAATAGGTTGGACTAAAACCTGATGTTGTCAGACTTTTTACTCCAATCAACCTAACCCATACATTTTCGGATTGTGGGAGGAAACTGGAGCACCCAAAGGAAATCCACGCAGACACAGGGAGAACGTGCAGACTCCACACAGACAGTGACCCAAGGCAGGAATCAAACCCAGGCCCCTGCAGCTGTGAGCTTAGAAAGGATAGCAGGACTAGGGGGCACAGCCTCAAGATAAGGGGGGGGGGGTGCAGTTTAGATCGGAGTTGAGGAGGAACTTCTTCACTCAAAGGGTGGTGAATCTCTGGAATTCTCTGCCCGTTGAAGTGGTGGAGGCTGCCTCGCTAAATATATTTAAGTCACAGGTAGATAGGTTTCTGACTGACAGGGGAATTAAGGGTTATAAACAAAGAAGAACAAAATCAGCACGGGAAACAGGCCCTTCGGCCCAACGAGCCCGCGCCGCCATCTCAACACCACCAGTCCCCCTCTCCACCCACAACCCCTGTCTAATGTTTTATGGCCATCCAGATTGAGAGAAACTAATTTAGGGACAATTTATTCCTGCCAATCAGCACATCTTTGGGGTGTGGGAGGAAACCGGAGCACCCGGAGAAAACCCACGCAAGTACGGGGAGAATGCGCAAACTCCCACAGACACCGGCCCAAATCCATGTGTCTGCACAGCAATCAGCGATAGTCACTGAGCTGTCATCTTGCCCAGTATCTTGTCCAGTTTAGGCACACACTAACAACATGATATTCTTGAGGGTTTGAAAATAGATAAGTCCCCTGGTCCGGACGGGATTTACCCTAGGATTCTCTGGGAGGCAAGAGAAGTGATTGCAGAGCCTCTGGCTCTGATCTTCAGGTCGTCATTGGTCTCAGCTATAGTACCGGAAGATTGGAGGTTAGCGAATGTTGTCCCATTGTTTAAGAAGGGGAACAGAGACTTCCCCGGGAATTATAGACCGGTGAGTCTTACTTCTGTTGTGGGCAAGGTTTTAGAAAAAATTATTAGGGATAGGATTTATAGTTATTTGGAGAGTAATGAATTGATTGGAGATAGTCAGCATGGTTTTGTAGCAGTAGGTCGTGCCTTACTAACCTTATTGAGTTTTTTGAGAAAGTGACCAAAGAGGTAGATGCGGGTAAGGCAGTTGATGTGGTATATATGGATTTTAGTAAGGGTTTGATAAGGTTCACCATGGTAGGCTTCTGCAGAAAATGCAGATGTATGGGATTGGGGGTGATCTAAGTAATTGGATCAGGAATTGGCTAGCAGATAGGAGACAGGGAGTGGTGGTTGATGGTAAGTTTTCGTCATGGAGTTCAGTTATGAGTGGTGTGCCTCAGGGATCTGTTTTGGGGCCAGTGCTGTTTGTAATTTTTATTAAAGATCTGGATGAGGGTATAGTTGGGTGGATTAGTAAATTTGCTGATGGCACCAAAGTCGGAGGTGTGGTAGATAGTGATGAAGGGTGTCATAGTTTGCAGGAAGACTTAGACAGGTTGCAGAGCTGAGCCGAGAGGTGGCGGATGGAGTTTAATGCGGAGAAGCGTGAGGTAATTCACTTTGGTAGGAATAACAGATGTGTCGAGTATAGGGCTAACGGGAGGACTTTGAATAGTGTGGATGAACAGAGGGATCTAGGTGTATGTGTACATAGATCCCTGAAAGTTGGGAATCAAGTAGATAAGGTTGTTAAGAAGGCATACGGTGTCTTGGCGTTTATTGGTAGGGGGATTGCATTTAGGAGTCACAGCGTCATGTTGCAACTGTACACAACTCTGGTACGGCCTCACTTGGAGTACTGTGTGCAGTTCTGGTCCCCACATTACAGGAAGGATGTGGAGGGTTTGGAGAGGGTGCAGAGGAGGTTTACCAGGATGTTGCCTGATGTGGAGGGGAGGTCCTATGAGGAGAGACTGAGGGATTTGGGGTTGTTTTTGCTGGAAAGAAGGCGGTTAAGAGGGGATCTTATTGAAAGATATAAGATGATTAGAGGTTTAGATAGGGTGGACAGTGATAGCCTTTTTCCTCTGATGGAGATAGCTAGCACGAGGGGACATGGCTTTAAATTAAGGGGGGGTAGTTATAGGACTGATGTCAGGGGTAGATTCTTTACCCAGAGGGTGGTGAGGGACTGGAATGCCCTGCCTGCTGCGGTTGTAAATGCGCCTAGTTTGGGGGCATTTAAGAAATCTGTGGATAGGTTTATGGACGAAAAGGGATTGGCTTAGGTTTGTGGGTCATTGTTTTTTAACTGGTCGGCGCAACATCGTGGGCTGAAGGGCCTGTTCTGCGCTGTAATGTTCTATGTTCATATTCAGTATTCATAGAATACTGAACAACCAAGAGCAGCCCCAGTATGACCCATCACCTGTATGCCCCTCGTTGAATACAAGGCCGACCGACTTAAAACCTGTGAATGAAAACATTATTATCATACTATACCCATTTACATTACCAGGGACGCCCCAGTGCTAATGACCCTTATATAAAGGTTCTCCTATATCCACCCATCTCCAATTCAGTCATGTGCCTGTCTAAGTTACTCTTAAAGGACTCTCGCGTGTTTGCCTCCACCACCTTACTTGGCAGAGCATTACATACCCCCACTACCCTCTGTGTGGTGGTAGAGGCGAAATCGCTGAGGTCCTTTAAGAGACTTATGGATGAGTACATGGGATTTAATGGGATTGAGAGTTATAGATAGGCCTGGTAGGTATGGATATGATCAGTGCAACTTGTGGGCCGAAGGGCCTGTTTGTGCTGTAGTGTTCTATGTTCTAATCCATATTCATACCCAGTACTTACTGCCCAGGAGCGGTTTCTATTCCTCTGTTCGTCTCTTGTTCGTGTGTCTATTAAGATACACCTTGGACATTGGTAACATACCTGTTTCCAGTACCTCCATTGGCAGTGCATTCCAGGCACCCACCACCCTCCTGAGTGAAAAACTTTCCCACACGTCTCCCCTAAACTTTGCCCCTCTCACCTTCATCCTGTGCCCTCTTGTATTTGATCATTCCACTCTGGAGAAAAATCTGTGACTGTCCACCATATTGATGCCTTTCATAATTGTGTAACCTCGATCAGGTCACCCCTCAGCCTCCCTTTTTGTAGTGAAAACAATCCGTGTTTATCCAACCTCTTCTCATACCTTAACCCTCCTTGATTAGGCAACATTCTGGTAAACCTTCTTTGCTCTCTCTCGAAAGCATCCACATCCTTCTGATAGTTTGGTGAACAGAACTGCAAGCATTATTAGTAATGTGGCGTTATTAAAGTTTCACACAGCTGTTACGTAGCTTGCCAACTTTTATACTTGATGCCCCGGTCATGAAGACACGCATACTGTGTGCATTCTTGACAACCTTATCCACCTGTGCTGCCACTTTCAAGAATCTGTACACTTATACACACAAATCCCTTTGTAGGATTTGCTCTGATGGATTCACCCATCGACTGTATAATTCACTTCTGAATTAGGTCTTTTGAAAAACAGCAGCAGAAGTTTTCCAGCTGTTGTTAATTTAAGGAATGTATTAGATTAAGTGAAGATGAGGCACCGGGATTGGCACTGCTGCCTCACAGCGTCAGGGACCCGGATTCATTCCAGGTCTGGACGACTGTCTGTGGAGTTTGTACATTATTCTTGTTTCTGTGTGGGTTAGAACAAAGAACAACACAGCACGGGAAACAGGCCCTTCGGCCCAACGAGCCCGCGCCGCCGTCCCATTGTCTCAGTGACCTATTCATGATTTTAGTCTGTGCCTAATGTGCGAGGATCAGGGAGGTCCAATACAGGGACAATTTGTTACCCAATCAATCAGCCTAAAAGCACATTTTTGGGATGTGGGAGGAAACCGGAGCACCCGGAGGAAACCCACGCAACCACGGGGAGAACGCGCAAACTCCCACAGACACGGGCCCAAATCCATGTGTCAGCTCAGCAACAGAGATAGACTCTGAGCTGTCATGTTGCCCTCGAGATGGTCCAGTTTAAGCACACTAACGACATGAAGCAATAGGCAACTCCCGAAGCAACATCCAAGAGCAGCCCACCACAACCTGCCGCATGCATGCCCCTTGCTGGTCAACAAGGTGGACTTAAATGCCTGTGGAGACAAAAAATTCATTATTAAACAGGCAAAGACTCTACATCCCTGAGGCAAAAACGGAATCCCAAGCCTACAATGTTCCCTTAGCATTTCTCAATAGAAGCAAATTTACTCCCTGAACATTAACAGGAATAAGCAGGAGATGGTCTTCACCCCCGGGAGGGGCGCACGGATCAATATTTTTTGTGAGGATTCAGTTCCAATTGTGACTGTCTTCCATCCAGTCAGAGTGTGTGGGGGCGAGTCTGCAACGTACATAGAACATAGAACATTACAGCACAAACAGGCCCTTCGGTCCTCGAGTTGCGCCGATCGCATCAACCCCACCAATCTATAGACTTATCTATAACCCCCAATCCCATTAAACCCCATATACTCATCCAGAAGTCTTTTAAAAGACCCCAGCGAGTTCGCCTCCACCACCGACGACGGCAGCCGATTCCAATCACTCACTACCCTCTGAGTGAAAAACTTACCCCTAACATCACCTCTGTACTTCCCTCCCCGCACCTTAAATCTGTGTCCTCTCGTAGCGACCATTTCAACCCGGGGAAATAGCCTCTGAGAGTCCACCCTATCTATTCCTCTCAACATTTTATAAACTTCTATCAGGTCGCCTCTCAACCTTCGCCTCTCCAGGGAAAAGAGTCCCAGCTCCCTCAACCTATCTTCATAAGGCATGCCTCCCAGTCCAGGCAACATCCTTGTAAATCTCCTCTGCACCCTTTCAATAGCTTCTACGTCTTTCCTATAGTGAGGCGACCAGAACTGCGCACAGTACTCCAAATGAGGCCTGACGAGGGTCCTGTAAAGTTGCAAATATCGACGTAGGTCGATATTATCAATCAGTCTCTATTTGTGTTAATGAAACTTCGTGGAACGTTCAACCAGTTCAAGGATTAATTTCGCTTTCGGTCTATTGGCTCTACAAAGTTAGGAATTGTATGTTTTGATGATTTGTTGGAAATTATCATCCGATCTCGTGTTTAGATATTAAATAGGTGTAACATACGTAATCTCATTTTAGGCACGGCTGTTATACTGGAAAGCTGAATCTGAATTAATAAATTCATCAAACATGGGAAGATCTAGTGACAGAGAGCGGGAAAGTGGAACTGATCCACTTCAGATCAGCCATGATCTTATTGAATGGCGGGGCAGGCTCGAAGGGCTAGATGGCCTACTCCTGCTCCTATTTCTTATGTTCTTATGTGAGGCAGCAATGTTCCACCATGTCACTAGATCTTCCCATGTTTGATGAATTTATTAATTCAGATTCAGCTTTCCAGTATAACAGCCGTGCCTAAAATGAGATTACGTATGTTACACCTATTTAATATCTAAACACGAGATCGGATGATAATTTCCAACAAATCATCAAAACATACAATTCCTAACTTTGTAGAGCCAATAGACCGAAAGCGAAATTAATCCTTGAACTGGTTGAACGTTCCACGAAGTTTCATTAACACAAATAGAGACTGATTGATAATATCGACCTACGTTGCAGACTCGCCCCCACACACTCTGACTGGACGGAAGACAGTCACAATTGGAACTGAATCCTCACAAAAAATATTGATCCGTGCGCCCCTCCCGGGGGTGAAGACCATCTCCTGCTTATTCCTGTTAATGTTCAGGGAGTAAATTTGCTTCTATTGAGAAATGCTGCTCTTGGCAGCTGCGAGAGAAGCAGTTTATGTCCACACAATTCACAGAGGAGAAAACTTTCATTGACAGAATCATAGAAAGTGACTTTGCCTTGAGCACAAGCAGCGAGACTTCATTTCCCAATTTTTCCCCACCATATGCCGGTGAGGTGATGAGGACCCACCCGCGATGAGGGGGCACATCACTTCCATATATTTGAACGGCTTCCACCACCTTCTCCCCCCCCCCCTTCCCCCACCCCCCGCACCCCTCCCGCCCACCGTTAGTAAATATTCATAGTCACATCGACGAGGTTTGCAACTGCAATACAAGGACAGGAATCAGTCAAGGGGAACCCATTGGCAGTGCCAAAGTAAGTATAGCCCCAAGGTGGGGGGGCCTGGTGTGGAGGAAAAAGATGACAAATCTGGCACAGCTCACTGGCACTGCGCCCTGGCACAGCACCTTAGAACATAGAACATAGAACACTACAGCACAAACAGGCCCTTCGGCCCTCGAGTTGCGCCGATCACATCAACCCCACCAATCTATAGACCTATCTATAACCCCCAATCCCATTAAACCCCATATACTCATCCAGAAGTCTTTTAAAAGACCCCAGCGAGTTCGCCTCCACCACCGATGACGGCAGCCGATTCCATTCACTCACCACCCTCTGAGTGAAAAACTTACCCCTAACATCACCTCTGTACTTCCCTCCCCGCACCTTAAATCTGTGTCCTCTCGTAGCGACCATTTCAACCCGGGGAAATAGCCTCTGAGAGTCCACCCTATCTATTCCTCTCAACATTTTATAAACCTCTATCAGGTCGCCTCTCAACCTTCGCCTCTCTAGGGAAAAGAGTCCCAGCTCCCTCAACCTATCTTCATAAGGCATGCCTCCCAATCTAGGCAACATCCTTGTAAATCTCCTCTGTACCCTTTCAATAGCTTCTACGTCTTTCCTATAGTGAGGCGACCAGAACTGCCCACAGTACTCCAAATGAGGCCTTCTATAAGTTTGCAATGCCAAATTGTGCCAGGAGACAGTGACAAGGGTGTACCTCTGGGGAACTCATGGGGGGGGTGGGGTTGCCCCCCATGTGTTGTGTAGGAAGTGGGTGGTGATGTCTTTGATTGGGGTGGGAGGAGTTGGAGAGGGTTTGGGGGTAGGGGAAGGTGGGAGGGGAGGGGGTTGGTGCTAATTGGACCTGAGCTGCTTTACAGCACTTTTCAAATCTCAGTTAGTGAATGTCCAATGTTGCTGGGTCACACTGAGTTTCCAAGTCTGCTTGAAATCCATGATGTGGGAATGCCGGTGTTGGACTGGGGTAAACACAGTAAGAAGTCTCACTTGGTGAGACTCTCATCAGGTGAGTGATGAAGGAACAGCACTTCGAAAGATGGTGGCTTTTGCTACCAAATAAACCTGTTGGACTTTAACCTGGTGTGGTGAGACTTCTTATTGTGAAATCCATGGTGCCAGATTGGTGTTCTGGTGTTCAGGACTCAGATGATGCCAGATATGATCTACAGCGATCCATCAAAGATGCCAAAAGACCTTACTGGACCAAGCTAGAATCCCAGACTAGCCATATGAATTCCCGATAACCATGGCAAGGTCTACAATACATAACAGGCTACGGGATGAAGGGAGGTAAAGTTGCCAGCTCCAAAGCATCCCTTCCCAATGAGCTTAATGCCTTCTAAGCCTGTTTTGAGGAAGAGATCAGTGACAGCATCCCCTCCATGCCAGAAGCCTTGGATGAAGCCTGAGATCAGTTGCCTTCTCAAAAGTCAACCCATGGAAAGCAACTGGCCCAGATGGGGTACCCAGACAAGTACTCAGATCTGTATGGACCAGCTGGGGAGGGATTTGTAGACATCTTCTACCTCTTGTTACACCAATCCGAGGTCCCTATCTGCTTCAAGAAGACGACCATCAACTCAGTACCAAAGAAAAGCCAGGCAGCGTGCCTTAATGACTATCGTCCAGTGGCTCTGACATCCAGTATTATGAAGAGTTTTGAAAGGATGGTCATAGCACAAATCAATTCCTGCCTCAGTCTGTCTGGATCCACTACAGTTTGTCTATCACCACAACAGACACAATGTCCCTGGCCCTACACTCAGCCCTGGGACACTTAGATAACAAAGACACCAATGTCAGACTCCTACTCATAGGCTACAGCTCAGCCTTCAACACCATTATCCCTAAGATACTCATCTTCAAACTTTGTGGCCTGAGTCTCGGCTCCTCACTCTGCACAGCACGGTAGCACAGTGGTTAGCACTGCTGCTTCACAGCTCCAGGGTCCTGGGTTCGATTCCCGGCTCGGGTCACTGCCTGTGTGGAGTTTGCACATTCTCCTCGTGTCTGCATGGGGTTTCTCCGGGTGCTCCGGTTTCCTCCCACAGTCCAAAGATGTGCGAGTTAAGTTCATTGGCTATGCTAAAATTGCCCCTTAGTGTCCTGGGATGTGTAGGTTAGAGGGATTAGCAGGAATATGGGGATAGGGTCTGGGTGGGATTGTGTTCGGTGCAGACTCGATGGGCTGAAGGGCTTGTTTCTGCACTGTAGGGTTCTATGTTCTATGTTCTATGTAACTGGATGCTAGACTTCCAAACCGACAGACCGTAATCAGTCAGGATAGGCAACACCTACTCCAAGATCATCCTTGACACCAGCGCCCAACAAGGCTGTGTTCTCAGTCATAGAGTAACATAGAACATAGAACATTACAGCACAAACAGGCCCTTCGGCCCTCGAGTTGCGCCGATCGCATCAACCCCACCAATCTATAGACCTATCTATAACCCCCAATCCCATTAAACCCCATATACTCATCCAGAAGTCTTTTAAAAGACCCCAGCGAGTTCGCCTCCACCACCGACGACGGCAGCCGATTCCATTCACTCACCACCCTCTGAGTGAAAAACTTACCCCTAACATCACCTCTGTACTTCCCTCCCCGCACCTTAAATCTGTGTCCTCTCGTAGCGACCATTTCAACCCGGGGAAATAGCCTCTGAGAGTCCACCCTATCTATTCCTCTCAACATTTTATAAACTTCTATCAGGTCGCCTCTCAACCTTCGCCTCTCCAGGGAAAAGAGTCCCAGCTCCCTCAACCTATCTTCATAAGGCATGCCTCCCAGTCCAGGCAACATCCTTGTAAATCTCCTCTGCACCCTTTCAATAGCTTCTACGTCTTTCCTATAGTGAGGCGACCAGAACTGCGCACAGTACTCCAAATGAGGCCTGACGAGGGTCCTGTAAAGTTGCAGCATTACCTCCCGACTCCTAAACTCAATCCCTCGATTAATGAAGGCCAGTACACCATACGCCTTCTTGACCACCTGCGAGGCCGATTTAAGAGTCCTGTGAACCCGGACCCCGAGATCCTTCTGCTCTTCAACACTACTAAGACCCCTGCCCTTAATAGTGTACTCGTTCATCCCGTTGGTTCTGCCGAAATGGACGACTACACATTTATCCGCATTGAAGTCCATCTGCCACTTCTCCGCCCATTCCTGCATCCTATCTATGTCCTGCTGCAACTTTTGACATCCTTCCAGACCATCCACAACACCGCCGACCTTCGTGTCATCAGCGAACTTGCTAACCCATCCCTCCACTTCCTCATCCAGGTCATTTATGAAAATACCCCTACTTTACTCCTTATACTCCTATGACTGTGTGTCCAAATTCCCCTCCAATTCAATTTTCAAGTTTGCTGATGACACCATGGTAGTGGGACAGATCTCAAACAATGATGAGACAGAGTACAGGAATGTGATAGAGAATCTGGTGAACTGGTGCGGCAACAATAATCTCTCCCTCAGTGTCAACAAAATGAAGGAGATTGGCATTGACTTTAGGAAGCGTAGTGGAGGGCATGCCCCTGTCTACATCAATGGGAATAAAGTAAAAATGGTCAAGAGCTTCAAGTTTTTAGGTGTCCAGTCTTTACTTTCTCAGGAGACTAAGGAAATTTGGCATGTCAGCGACAACTCTTACCAATTTTTAAAGATGCACCAAGTAAACATTCTTTCCATTTGTGTCACAGCTTGGTATGGCTCCTGCTCTGTCCAAGATCACAACAAACTAGAAAGTGTTGTGAACAAAGCCCATTCCATCAAGCAAACCAGCCTCCCATCCATCAACTCTGTCTACACTTCCCTCTGCCTCAGCAAAGCAGCCAACATAATTAAGGACCCCACATACCCCGGACATTCTCTCTTCCACTTTCTTCTATCGGGAAAAGATACGAAAGTTTAAGGTCACGTACCAACCGACTCAAGAACAGTTTCTTTCCTGCTGCTGTCAGACTTTTGAATGGATCTACCTCACATTAAGTTGATCTTTGTCTACACCCTAGCTGCGACTGTAACACTACTTTCTACAACCTCTCCTTTCCTTCTCTATGAACGGTATGCTTTGTCTGTACAGCAAGCAAGAAACAACACTTTTCACTGTTTACTTATACATGTGACAATAATAAATCAAATTAAATGAGAAGAAATTTCAACGTTAAAGTTTATTTATTAGTCACAAGTAAGGCTTACATTAACACTGCAATGAAGTTACTTTGAAATTCCCCTAGTTGCCAGAATCCAGCGCCTGTTTGGGTCAATGCACCTAACCAGCACGTCTCTCAGATTGTGGGAGGAAAGCAGAGCACCTGGAGGAAACCCATGCGGACACGGGGAGAATGTGCAAACTACACACAGACAGTGACCTAAGCGGAAATTGAACGCGGGTCCCTGGCACTGTGAAACAGCAGTGCCAACCCCTGTGCCACCATGCCACTGTTCTTCGTTCTTCTTCACTCAGAGGATGAATCTTTGGCATTCTCTACCCCTGAAGGCTGTGGAGGCTTGATGTTCAAGACCGAGACTGGTAGATTTTTCCTAATTGAAAACATCGAAGGATACGGGGAGAGTGCGGGAAAATGGTGTTGAAGTAAACAATCAGCCATGATCTCAGTGAATAGCAGGGGGCTGAATGGCCTACTCCTGCTCTTATTTCATATATTCCGATGTTTCTCCCCAAAACCTGTATTCTCCTCCTCCTGCCTCCAGAACTGTGTATTGGTGAATTAACCACGCCATCTGCCTCTCCCTACAGGCCAGCTCCACAAATCTCATTAGCTCATTGCGAGAGGGAAAATCTCGCTGAACAAAATATTGCCTCCGAACACGAGTTCCCCAGCCCTCTGGATTTGGCACCCGTGTGTCCTGGTCTCAGTAACTCACAGAGAGGGTGTGCGTGGGGAATGTGGAGCTGGGGGGGGGGGTGGGGTGTCTGTGAGAACAAGAACCAAAACATCAAACAAATAATTGGCCTGTTAGACACACGGAGAGGAGCTCAGTGCCTTTGCAATAATGGACAATGCAGGAGGTTTCCTCATGGGGAATATGTTTACAGCAAATGGAACAGCTCATTTATAAGAATGGCAAAATTGCTGAAATAATTCACCAGTGATGCTATTGAACTTCCTGTGAGGATTATATGTAGTTAGGTTCCAGGATTTAAAAGCTCTTTAGTCTGCTAAATCCCCTCACCCAGCACATAATTCTTGCTTTTCATATATTTTATTTCAGTCTCCCCAAGTTACAGTTCCATTTTTCTTGTGGCGCAGCTTTTGCTGCAAGATCAAATAAATGGCTTTGAGATCTCCTCTTTTACTGATACAGCTGAGAGAGAAATATTGGCAAGTCTGCCAGTGGCACAGTGGTTAGCACTGCTGCCTCGCAGCGCCAGGGACCCGGGTTCGATTCCCGCTTAGGTCACTGTCTGTGCGCAATCTGCACATTCTCCTCATGTCTGCGTGGGTTTCCTCCGGGAGCTCCGGCTTTCTCTCACAGCCTGGAAGCCATGTTGGTTAGGGTGCATTGGCCATGCTAAGTTCTCCCTCAGTGTATCTGAACAGCTGCCAGAGTCTGGCAACTAGGGGGTTTTCACAGTAACTTCATTGCAGCGTTAATGTAAGCTTACTTGTGACTCTAATAAATAAGTTTTAGTAGAAACTCCCCTTTCCTTTGTTAAAAATGGTGACATGTGATTTTGAGAGGGGGGGGGGGGATTTGCCTCAATTTAGTATCTCAACTGAAAGGCAGCACCTCTGACAGTGTAGCACTCCCTCAGTGTCCTGTCATCGGGCAGCATCTTATGCTGAAGATATCAGAGTGGGGCTTTAGCCCACAGCCCGCTTTCCGATTGAGGTGCAGGGGTGCGAGCTTCCCCCTGATACACAGCTAACAGTAAAAGGATGCTTTACACACAGCACAATAGCCTAGCACGAACGGCAAATTGTGCGGAGGGTGTGGAGAGTCTGCAGAAGGATCTAGATAGGTTGGGCGAATGGGCCAGGAAATGGCAAATGGAATTTATTGTTGGCAAGTGTGAGGTGGTCCACTTTGGTAGGAGGAATGGTAGGAAGGACTATTACTTACGGGGCGAAAAACTGCAGCAGGCGACGGTGCAGAGGGACCTCGGGGTCCTTGTGCATGAGTCGCAAAAACCCAGCTTGCAGGTGCAGCAGGTGGTCAGGAAGGCAAATGGGATGCTGGCCTTCATAGCGAGGGGGATTGAATATAAAAGTAGGGAGGTCTTGCTGCAGCTGTATAGGGCATTGGTGAGGCCGCAGCTGGAGTACTGTGTGCAGTTTTGGGCGCCACACCTGCGCAAAGATATTTTGGCCTTGGAGGGAGTGCAGAGGAGGTTTACTAGGCTGATACCGGAGTTGAGGGGGTTGAGCTATGAGGAGAGGCTGAATGAACTAGGCTTGTACTCGTTGGAGTTTAGAAGAATGAGGGGAGATCTCATTGAGACGTATAAGATGATGAATGGGATGGATAGGATAGAGGTGGAGAGACTCTTCCCGCTCAAAAAAGACAGTAGGACTAGGGGGCACAGCCTCAAGGTAAAGGGGGGCGGTTTAGAATGGAGTTGAGGAGGAACTTCTTCACTCAAAGGGTGGTGAATCTCTGGAATTCTCTGCCCGTTGAAGTGGTGGAGGCTGCCTCGCTAAATATTTTTAAGAAGCGGGTTGATGGGTTTTTGATAAGAGAGGGGATTAAGGGTTATGGGGAGAGGGCGGGAAGGTGGAACTGAGCCACGGCAGATCAGCCATGATCTTATTGAATGGCGGGACAGGCTCAAAGGGCTAGATGGCCGACTCCTGCTCCTATTTCTTACGTTCTTATGTTCATTCCAGACCTGGGTGAATGTGGGCACTGGGCATTCAATACAGAAGGTGATCCAGTGAACAATCAGAGCTTGGTTTCGGTTAAGCAGAGGAAAGGAGACATAAATAGAATGATTTGGGCATCAGCAGAACGTCAGTAGCTCCGACAGTGCAGCATGTCCTCAGTACATGCGAGAGTATCAGAATGGATTACGTTGAGTCCCTGAACTTGCACGTACAACCATTTAAGCTTGAGGCAAATAATACAGCGTCATTCAAGAGGAGATTGGGCAAGTCAAGATGGAGAGAGGAAAAGGGATGAGTGATGGGGCAAGATATAAGGAAGGCAGAATCAGGGCTATGTGGGGCATTAACAGTTCCATAGATCAGTTGGACTGAAAGACCCAGTTCTGTTGCGGTATGTAACTGTTAAAGTGTAATAGAAGCGGGAGTCCTATCAATGGAGCCAATGCAACACAATAAGTCACAAACATCTCCTGCAGATGTGCTCTTATTTTCTGGTTCACAATGTTTTTTTTTGAGACCGTTAACTGGCACCAGGGTAGAAACAGCTGTTCTTTTCTACCATAAATTGAGTGATGGGATTCTCTGCCCCCCACCCCAGCTACGTGTCTCTCAGCAGTGAAAGGCAGCATGCTGTCTGCTGGGGATGGGATTCGCTGGGATGTCAATGGGATTTCCTTCAGTTTAAGATGTATAGGTTAAGCGGATTGGTCATGTAAATTGTCCCTTAGTGTCAGGGGCATTCACAGGGTAAGAACATAAGAACATAAGAAATAGGAGCAGGATAAGTTTAAAGCACTTTGTTCTTTGTAGAACTGTTTAAAGCATTTATTTTATTGTCTTTACTGCTAGTTTAGAACGAGTTGTGGACGAAGCTGCTTTAATTTAAATTAATTATCAGGGCCACACGGTGAAGCCTTTCACTGTTTGCTGAGCAGAGAGAGAGAGAGCTAAGAATTTACCTGTTAAAAACCTGTTTAAAATAAGTTTAAAGCACTTTGTTCTTTGTAGAACTGTTTAAAGCATTTATTTTATTGTCTTTACTGCTAGTTTAGAACCGAGTTGTGGACGAGCCTGCTTCTAATCAGCGCTAGGTTTAAAAGGAGGCCTGGTGTAGGAAGCGGGCAGCGTCTGAGCGGGCAGTGGAGTGAGAGGGAAGCAGAGTGAGCTAATAGGGCTTAATATCAAAAAGGGCTGGAGGGAAAAAAGGACAGGTGAGTTCGTTTGAAAAAAAAACAAGGAAAAAAAAAAAAAAATTTTTTTTCCAATACTACTACAGCAAGAAACAAGGAAAAATTTTTTTCACATAAAAAATTACAGTGAATAACGGAGGGGCATGTGATGTGTGGTTTCTGTATGATGTGGGAACTGGTGGACCCCAGGGTCCTTCCCAGTGACCATGTCTGCAGTAAGTGCAGGTTGCTGGAGGAGCTCCAGCTCAAGGTGGATGAGCTAGCCTCTGAGCTACAGACACTGAGGCTCATCAGGGGGAGAGAGGGTGCCCCTAGACTGGCTAAATCTAAGGGTCAGCGACAAAAGGGGGCTGCTGGGAGGAGGAAGGGGGGTGAGGAGAGGAGGCCTCAGCCTCTTAACCTGCATAACAGGTTTGAGGTTCTTGCTTCCAGTCTGGAAGAGGACGAGGCAAGAGAGGTTGGTGAGCAAACTGCACACGGTACAGTGATGCAGCAGGACATAGGCAAAGAGAAGGGGAAAAGGAACGTAGTAGTGATTGGGGATAGTGGGGTGAAGGGTATTGACACTGTCCTTTGTCACAATGACAAAGTGCACAGAAGGGTGTGTTGTCTGCCTGGTGCTCGGGTACAGGATGTCACATCTGGGCTGCAGAGGAATCTGGAGTGGGAGGGTGAGAACCCAGTCATTGTAGTACATGTGGGTGCCGGCGACGTAGGCAAAATGCGGACTGAGGATCTGGGAAGGGAGTATGAGAAGCTGGGAATGGAATTAAAAAGTAGAACCGACAAGGTGGTTATCTCTGGGCTACTGCCTGAACCGAGGGCAGACGGGTGTAGGGTTGATAGGATAAAGGAAGTAAATGGGTGGCTCAGGGATTGGTGTGGGAGGAATGGGTTCGAATTTATGGGGCATTGGCACCAGTATTGGGGTAGGTGGGACCTGTTCGGGCAGGATGGGGTTGGTCTGAATCATGCTGGGACCAGAGTGCTGGCGAATCGAGTAAAGAGGACTGTAGACAAGGCTTTAAACTAATTAGGGGGGGGGAGGGTGCGAGGGTAGGTGACGCTATGAGGTCTAAAGTTAAGGATAGGGTACAGGTAAGGGAAGAGGCAAAGGATGTCCCAATTGGTGGCGTTACGGCAAGTAGGGTCCAGGTGAAGGCTGGGATGAAAGCGCTTTATCTGAATGCACGAAGCATTCGGAATAAAGTGGATGAGCTGATGGCGCAGATCGACACAAATGGATACGATCTGGTGGCCATTACAGAGACGTGGCTGCAAGGTGACAGGGACTGGGAGATGAATGTACAGGGTTATCAAGTGTTCAGGAAGGATAGGCAGGAGGAAAGAGGGGGTGGAGTAGCTCTGCTGATTAAGGATAGTATCAAGGTGGTAGCAAGGGATGATATCGGAGCCAAGGAGCAGAAAGTGGAATCGTTGTGGGTGGAGATTAGGAACAGAAAAGGGAGGAAGACGCTAGTGGGTGTCGTCTATAGGCCCCCGAATAATGATCTGGAGGTGGGGCGGGCTGTTAACGCGCAAATAAGTGCAGCGTGCAGGAATGGGACGGCAGTAGTTATGGGAGATTTCAATCTGCATATTGATTGGTCAACCCATGTTGGACGAGGTGGGCTCGAGGAGGAGTTCTTGGAATGCTGCCGGGATAATTTCCTTGAACAGTGTGTGTTGGAGCCGACGAGGGAGCGAGCTATCTTGGATCTGGTGCTATGTAATGAGGCGGGTAGAATTAGGGACCTTGCGGTGAAGGATCCTCTTGGAGAGAATGATCATTGTATGGTGGAGTTTCTGGTGCAGATGGAGGAGGAGAAAGTGGGTTCCCAGACACGCGTCCTTTGTTTGAATAGAGGGGAGTATGGTAGGATGAGAGAAGAATTGGCGAATGTGGACTGGGGGAACGCGTTGGAAGGTAGGTCTGCTGAGGAGCAGTGGAGGATCTTTAAGGAGATCTTTCTTGGTGCTCAGCAGAAATTTATTCCGATGGTTAAAAAGGACAGTAGGAGGAGAGGTAATAAGCCGTGGATAACGAAGGAGGTGAAGGAAAGTGTTAAATTAAAAGCGGAGGAGTTTAGAGTAGCTAAGAGCAGTGGGCGAGAAGAGGATTGGGAAAGGTTTAAATGTCAACAAAGATTGACAAAGAAATTGATAAAGGAGGGTAGGAGAAGCTATGAGGCTGGGCTAGCACTTAATATAAAAAAGGATAGCAAGAGTTTTTATAAATATATAAAAAGGAAGAGGCTGGCTATGATAAACGTTGGTCCTTTAGAGGATGAGAAAGGGGAGCTAGTGGTAGGGGATAGGGAGATGGCTAAGGTCTTGAATAACTTCTTTGTTTCTGTCTTCACGGAGGAGGACGTGAATAATTTGCCGGGTGTTAGCGATGGAAAGGTGGTAGGAATGGAGGGTCTTAATGACATTACTGTTACTAGAGAGGTGGTGCTCGACAGACTGGAGGGGCTGATTGTGGACAAGTCCCCAGGACCGGATGGAATGCATCCGAGGGTTCTGAAAGAAATGGCGGAGGTGATAGTGGATGCCTTGGTGGTTATTTTCCAGACGTCGCTGGATTCCGGGGAAGTGCCGGAAGATTGGAAAACGGCTAATGTTACGCCGTTGTTTAAGAAGGGTGCCAGGCAAAAGGCGGGGAATTATAGGCCGGTTAGTTTAACGTCTGTGGTAGGTAAAATGTTAGAAACCGTCATTAAGGAGGAAATAGCGAGGCATCTTGAGGGGAATTGCTTGATAGGGCGGACGCAACACGGTTTCATTAAAGGGAAGTCGTGTCTGACAAATTTACTGGAGTTCTATGAGGATGTGTCTAGGGCAGTGGATGGAGGAGAGCCGGTGGATGTGGTCTTTCTGGATTTTCAGAAGGCGTTTGACAAGGTACCTCACAAGAGGTTATTGCAGAAGGTCAGGGGACATGGAGTTGGGGGTAGGGTGTTAGCGTGGATAGAGGATTGGTTGTCAAATAGGAGGCAGAGAGTGGGGGTCAATGGATGCTATTCGGATTGGCGGTTGGTGACTAGTGGGGTACCCCAGGGGTCGGTGCTGGGGCCTCAGCTATTTACCATTTATATAGATGATCTGGAGGAGGGAACCGAGTGCAGGGTGTCGAAATTTGCTGATGACACCAAGATTGGGGGAAAGGCAAATTGTGCGGAGGGTGTGGAGAGTCTGCAGAAGGATCTAGATAGGCTGGGCGAATGGGCCAGGAAATGGCAAATGGAATTTAATGTTGGCAAGTGTGAGGTGGTCCACTTTGGTAGGAGGAATGGTAGGAAGGACTATTACTTACGGGGCGAAAAACTGCAGCAGGCGACGGTGCAGAGGGACCTCGGGGTCTTTGTGCATGAGTCGCAAAAACCCAGCTTGCAGGTGCAGCAGGTGGTCAGGAAGGCGAATGGGATGCTGGCCTTCATAGCGAAGGGGATTGAATATAAAAGTAGGGAGGTCTTGCTGCAGCTGTATAGGGCATTGGTGAGGCCGCAGCTGGAGTACTGTGTGCAGTTTTGGGCGCCGCACCTGCGCAAGGATGTTTTGGCCCTGGAGGGAGTGCAGAGGAGGTTTACTCGGCTGATACCGGAGTTGAGGGGATTGAGCTATGAGGAGAGGCTGAATAAACTAGGCTTGTACTCGTTAGAGTTTAGAAGAATGAGGGGAGATCTCATTGAGACGTATAAGATGATGAATGGGATGGATAGGATAGAGGTGGAGAGACTGTTCCCGCTCAAAAAAGACAGTAGGACTAGGGGGCACAGCCTCAAGATAAAGGGGGGGGCGGTTTAGAACAGAGTTGAGGAGGAACTTCTTCACTCAAAGGGTGGTGAATCTCTGGAATTCTCTGCCCGTTGAAGTGGTGGAGGCTGCCTCGCTAAATATTTTTAAGAAGCGGGTTGATGGGTTTTTGATAAGAGAGGGGATTAAGGGTTATGGGGAGAGGGCGGGAAGGTGGAGCTGAGTCACGACAGATCAGCCATGATCTTATTGAATGGCGGGGCAGGCTCGAAGGGCCAGATGGCCTACTCCTGCTCCTATTTCTTATGTTCTTATGTTCTTATGTAGGCCATCTGGCCCTTCGAGCCTGCCCCGCCATTCAATAAGATCATGGCTGATCTGTCGTGACTCAGCTCCACCTTCCCGCCCTCTCCCCATAACCCTTAATCTCCTCTCTTATCAAAAACCCATCAACCCGTTTCTTAAAAATATTTAGTGAGGCAGCCTCCACCACTTCAATGGGCAGAGAATTCCAGAGATTCACCACCCTTTGAGTGAAGAAGTTCCTCCTCAACTCCGTTCTAAACCGCCTCCCCTTTATCTTGAGGCTGTGCCCCCTAGTCCTACTGTCTTTTTTGAGCGGGAAGAGTCTCTCCACCTCTATCCTATCCATCCCATTCATCATCTTATACGTCTCAATGAGATCTCCCCTCATTCTTCTGAACTCTAACGAGTACAAGCCTAGTTTATTCAGCCTCTCCTCATAGCTCAATCCCCTCAACTCCGGTTTCAGCCGAGTAAACCTCCTCTGCACTCCCTCCAGGGCCAAAATATCCTTGCGCAGGTGCGGCGCCCAAAACTGCACACAGTACTCCAGCTGCAGCCTCACCAATGCCCTATACAGCTGCAGCAAGACCTCCCTACTTTTATATTCAATCCCCCTCGCTATGAAGGCCAGCATCCCATTCGCCTTCCTGACCACTTGCTGCACCTGCAAGCTGGGTTTTTGCGACTCATGCACAAGGACCCCGAGGTCCCTCTGCACCGTCGCGGGTAAACGCATGAGGTTACGAGGGTCGGACCTGAGTGGGATTGTGGTCGGCACAGACTCAATGGGCTGAATGGCCTCCTTCTACACGGTAGGATTCTATGATGCTAAGGTCGGAACTCGGAAATTTGCTGGCGACTCTCTTGATTCCTGGATTTTGCGCGTGTGCCGCCATTCACACAGATGGAGACGACAGCCTCAAAGTGTAATTTCGATGTAAGTGTTGTCTGGTGTTGCTGATGCTGTTCTCATTTTTAATACTTTGCCTGTGTGCTTTTCCTCTGTATAACAATAACGATAAAATAATAGGTTAAACGGAGGAAATTTAACTTTGAAATAGGTGTTGACATCTCGACACAACCTAGTCCAGTCATTTGAACATCTTCCCAATTTATTTCACCTCAAATCTTTAAGTGCCTTTCAATCTCTGAGAACTCAACAGAAGTGCTTTAGTGTAAAACCAGTTGAGATAACCTGGGGCAGCCCGAAAGGATCGATACAAAATGAAAGGCCTTTTCTCTTTTCTTATAGACCTGTTATCCAGAGGTAATCATTTCTCTGTTGACCATATCCTAACTCGCACCAAGTCTCATCCACTAGTCAGCGCTCTCTGATCTCTGACCTTTGTTTCTTCCAGGTCGGATTTTTGGCTCGATTTTATATTTCTCACTCGTTTCCAAATGTTATCATGGCCCCGGCTTCTATCACTCTGTAACCTTTTCCAGCCCCAAGCTCTCTGCATTCGGCCAGTCCTGATTCCCTCACCATCCCCAATTTCCATGTCTTTAGCTGCGTAGGCTCTAATTTCTACCTTCCCTAAACCTCTCCGTCTCTCGACCTCCTGCACGAAGATATCATTTGGAATTATTTCTTTGGTCCCACTCACCTGCACAGGAGCGAACTACTGAGGGCACTGAAGATCTGAGATAAAATCTACGATGCTGGAAATACTCAGCAGGTCAGGGGGCATCTGTGGAGAGAGAATGGAACTTTCTGATGGAACTTATTGACACCCCCCCCCCCCAAACCCTCTCCTGAGTTTGGAGGCAGGGGGTGGGGGGCAGGTGAAAGGGTAGGGTAGGTATGAGGTGGCAATCTTCCCCCCCCTCCACTCTGATCACAACACAGTGGCACTGCAGCCTCACAGTGCCGGGGACGCGGGTTCAATTCTGGCCTTGGGTGACTTTCTGTTTGAATGTTCTCCCTGTTTCCATCTGCGTTTCTTCTGGGTGTTCCAGTTTCCTTCCACCGCGCCAAGGTGTTTAGGTTAGGGTGATTAGGTGTTACGGCGGGACGGAGAAAGGTGGTGTGTGGGCCTGGGGTAAGATGCTGAGTCCGTGCAGGCTCGATGGGCCAAATGGCCTCCTTCCGCACTGTAGTGATTCCGTGATTCCAGTCCTGGGAGAAAGGTTTATGGGCAAACTTTCTGCCCTGCAGTAAATTGAGGCCTTTCAGTGACCCCCCCCCCCCCCCCCCTCCCCCCCCCCCCCCCCTCCTCTCCTGGTGATGTCCAATCAGCAGCAGCAGGGATCAGCATCCAGGGAGGCTTCCTAATAGGTCACGTTAGGATTGCCAGCAGCCTAATGAGGGGTCTTTTATTTATGATATTGTTTGTCCAAACAAAGGATGCAACATCATGAAAGGGGTGTCCCTTAAGAAGTTACACCCCCTTTCACTTGCTCCTAATGCCCCCCCGTCTCTCTCCACCTTCACCACTGATCCTCTCCTTGCAAACTCAACCCACCCACTCCCACCTCTTTCTGGAGATTCAATGAGAAGCCTGAAGGTAGGCCGCATTGTACAAAGAACAAAGAAAATTACAGCATAGGAACAGGCCCTTCAGCCCTCTGAGCCTGGACCGACCATGCTGCCCCACTGAACTAAAACTCCCTACCCTTCCGGGGACCATGTCTCTTTGTTCCCACTCTATTCATGTGTTTGTCCAGACGCCCTTTAAAAGTCACTATCGTATCTGCTTCCACTACCTCCCTCGGCAACAAGTGTAAAAACCTCATGCCTCATGCACGCCCTTTGAACTTTGCCCCTTACACCTTAAACCTATGCCCCCTAATCATTGGCTCTTCCACAATGGGAAAAAAATTTACTGACTATCCATTCCGTCCATGCCCCTCATAATCTTGTAGAATTCTATCAGATCTCCCCTCAACTTCCATCATTCCAGTGAGAACAAAACCAAGTTTCTCCAACCTCTCCTCATAGCTAATGCCCTCCATACCAGGGCAACATCCTGGTAAATCTTTTCTGTACCCTCTCCAAAGCTCTTCACATCCTTCTCGTAGTGTGGCGGCCAGAATTGAACACTATATTCCAAATGCGGCCTAACTAAGGCTCAATAAAGCTGCAACATGATTCGCCAATTTCTAAACCCAATACCCTGGCTGAGGAAAGCAAGCGTGCCGTATGCCTTCTTAACTATCTTCTCCACCTGCGTTGCCATTTTCAGTTGTAGAGCCAGGATGGGTCACTACTCCTGATGGCATTGCTTGTGCTTACAGGTGCAGGAATTTGATGGGCCAACAGCTCTCAGGAGTCAGATTTACATACCACTGAGGGCTTAATTGAACAGGAGGTCTGGGGCTGTCCAGCTGACGCCTGATTGGAATATATCAGGCCCCCCTGGAGAAAAGTGATGACTGACCCCCAGGTGATTCTCCTAGCCTTGTGCGTGTTTCCAATTACCCACATCAAATCCTGGCCAAGTCATACCATCATAGAATCCCTGCAGTGCAGAAGGAGGCCGTTCGGCCCATCGACCATGCACCAACAACAATCCCACCCAAACCCCAGACTCTTAACCCCACATATTTAGACCCCCCTGACACAAAGGGGCAATTTAAGCATGACCAATCCATCTAACCTGCACAGCTTTGGAGAATGGGCAGTAACTGGAGCACCCAGGGGAAACCCACGAAGACACATAGAGAACATGCAAATTCCGCACAGTCACCCAAGGGCAATTATGGATGGGTAACAAATGCTGGCCCACATCCTATGAACAGGTATTAACCCCTGGTCCCTGGCACTATGAGACAGCAGTGCTAACCACTGTGCCACCTTTGACTTAAACCTTTGTCTTTTGACCTGCGACCTTTGACCTCTTATCAGGGCTGAAAGGGTTTGGAGACATAACAAGGCGAGGAAAATGGGAAGAATGGGCAAATATCTCCTCAGTGATTCAGGGCCAAGAATTGTCACGGTAACTCTCCACAGCAGCACATTAGGACTTTTCCTTAACAATGTTAAAGATTCTAAATAAATACAAGTTGTTGGAGTTGCATTTTCAAAAGTATTTATGAATGCAGTCTCAATCTCCAATTGGTTATCTCAGTGTTGTGAAATTTGAATGATTTTATCGATTTTTGTATCTTTTAAATTTTCTATCTCTCCCGCTGGTCTGCATTAGAAATTAAGGTGACCAGATTAATACCTGTTCATAGGATGTGGGCCAGCATTTGTTACCCATCCCTAATTGCCCTTGAATCGAGGCTTGTACGAGATCATTTCAGAGGGGAAGTTAAGAGTCAGCCACATTGCTGTGGATCTGGAGTCACGGCCAGCCCAGGGTAATGACAGCAGATTTCTTTCCCTGAACGACATTAGCAAACCAATTGTCTTTTTGCAACCAATTTGTCACGGTGATCACCATTGCAACAAACTTTAGGTTTATTAATTAATCAAATTTAAATTTCACCATCAGCTGTGGTGGGATTCAAACCCAGGTCCCCAAAACATTAACTGAGCTTCTGGATTAATAGCCCAGCGATAATACCACTAGGCCACCATCTCCCCTCATGCTCCTAAACTTTATGCTCCATGTTTATTTGTCAATATACACAAACAGGCACCAGAGTGTGACGACTGGCGGATTTTCACAGTGACTTCATTGCAGCGTTAATGTAAGCCTACTTGTGACACTAATAAATAAAGTTAAAGTTAAAACGTTATTAATCAAATTTAAATTCCACCAGCAGCCATGCTGCAACCTGATCCCATCTCCGCAGAGCCTCTGGACTGCTGCGCAGTGAGTGACGTCAATCATTAGCTGATGCTTGGCCGTGTAACCATACCCCTAATCACATGGACCAAATCTCAGAAGATATCTGCCACTCCACCTAGTCACCGCACTACTAGAAGGATGTGGATGCTTTGGAGAGGGTACAGGAGGGTTATTCCAGGATG
This sequence comes from Prionace glauca, assembly GCA_037974335.1. Taxonomy (NCBI): domain Eukaryota; kingdom Metazoa; phylum Chordata; class Chondrichthyes; order Carcharhiniformes; family Carcharhinidae; genus Prionace; species Prionace glauca. The sequence continues at coordinate 82,019,527 of CM075734.1, read as the reverse complement.
TTGCCTGGTCTGGAGGGTATTTAGCGATGAAGGAAGGTTAGATAAACTCGGTTTGCTCTCACTGGAACAACAGGTTGAGGGGTGACCTGATAGAAGTCTACAAGATAATGAGTGGCAGGGACAGAGTGGATAGTCAGATGCTCTTTCCTAGGGGAGAAAAGTCAAGTCCGAAGGGACACAGGTTTAAGGTGCGTGGGGAAAAGTTTAGGGAAGTGCGAGGCAAGTTTTTTTACACAGAGGGTGGTGAATATCTGGAATGCATAGATCATAGAACCCTACAGTGCAGAGAAAGGCCCTTCGGCCCATCAAGTCTGCACCGAACACAATCCCACCCAGATCCTACCCCCATATCCCTACATATTATAGCCACTAATCCCCCTAACCTACGCATCCCTAGACACTATGGGGCAATTTCTTAGCATGGCCAATCAACCTAACCTGCACATCTTTGGACTGTGGGAGGAAACTGGAGTACCCTGAGGAAACCCACGCAGACACAAGGAGAATGTGCAAACTCCACACAGACAGTGACCCAAGCTGGGAATCGAACCCAGGACCTTGGAGCTGTGCTAACCACTGTTAGCAGTGCTAACCACTGTGCCACCGTACCGCCCAACCACTACTGTACCTACTGTCCCACATTGCCCAAGGAGGTGGTGGGAGCAAGTACAATAGCGACATTTAAGGGGCAACTAGATGATTGTATGAATAGGATGGGAATGGGAGGAGACAGACTCTGTAAGTGCATATGGTTTTAGGCATCATGATTGACACAGACTTGGAGGACTGATGAGTCTGAACCTGTGCTGTACTTTTCTTTGTTCTTAATCCACCCCGGATTGGCCCTCCTATACTGGCAAGCTGAGTGACGCTGAAAATGCAGACACCGAACATCATCTCTGCTTTCTGAATTTTATCCTGTCTCTCTTATTGAAAACTCATTAATCCTAGTTAAGCAATGTACGCCTGCAGATAATTACCTTAAATAAATGACATTAAGGTAATAAAATAAAGAAGGAGTATGATACTTTTAATCATTTATGGGCATTAAATTTTGATGTCTTTCTGCAGGAAACTTGGTTGTTAGCAGAGATTGTGAAAATGGAGATGTTAATGAGTTGACTGCAATTTATTCATTCTTTCTTTATATTAACAATGGGTGATTTATTTAAACCAGAATCGTAAAAATGCTTAATTTTTAATTATCGTGTTTTAATGATGTTGTACAGGGTATATTTCACTCGCAGATAACTCTGCAGGGGTTCTCCTGTCTGAACTCCTGATGGATGTGCCCCTCACTCGAGATCACCTATCCTCAGGAGGATGCAAGTTTGTTAATTCTACCCTCATATCGTTCAAATTAAACCTTCCCAATGGAGAAGCCAGATGCCCGGGAATGCAGGGATGGGCCAACACTGAAGCTGAATGCAGTACTGATGACATAAACATTATAATTGGCCATGTGTGCATTTCAATTAACATGTCAGAAATAGTTCAGCTCATGCGGGGTTTAAACAGCGGCTCACGGTCACATGACATTCAAACCCCATCGACAGCAACAGGACCAGGTGATCCTGCCACTGGCCAATGGCAGCTCCCTTCCTGCCAGCGAGAAGCACGCCGTGTGGCAGGGGTCCTGAAAATTCCAGCATCCCGGACTACCTGGATCCACTACAGCTGCCTATCGCTGCAACAGGCCCACAGCAGATGCCATCTCCCTGGCCCTGCACTCGACATTGGAACACTTAGACAACAAGGATATCCTCGAAGGATATATTGGCCTTGGAGGGAGTGCAAGGCTGATACCGGAGATGAGGGGGTTGGACTATGAAGAAAGACTAAATAGACTGGGTCTGTACTCGTTGGAGTTTAGAAGGCTGAGGGGGGATCTTATAGAAACGTATAAGATACTGAAGGGGATGGATAGGGTAGAGGTAGAGAGATTCTTCCCACTTAGAAAGGACAGCAGGACTAGAGGGCACAGCCTCAAGACAAGGGGGGTGCAGTTTAGATCAGAGTTGAGGAGGAACTTCTTCACTGGAATTCTCTGCCCATTGAAGTGGTGGAGGCTACCTCGCTAAATATATTTAAGTCACGGGTAGATAGGTTTTTGACAGACAAGGGAATTAAAGGGTTATGGGGAGAAAGCGGGAAAGTAGAACTGAGCCACTTCAGATCAGCCATGATCTTATTGAATGGCGGGGCAGGCTCGAAGGGCTAGATGGCCTACTCCTGCTCCTATTTCTTATGTTCTTATGTAAGGACACCTATATCAGAGTCCTATTTATTGACTACAGCTCAGCCTTCAACACCATTATTACCACAAAATTCATTTCCAAACTCCGTGGTCTGGGCTTCAGCTCCTCCCTCTGTGACTGGATCCTGAACTTCCTAACTCACAGATCACAATCAGTAAGGATAGGCAACAACACCTCCTCCACGATCATCCTCAACACCAGTGCCTCACAAGGCTGTGTTCTCGGCCCCCTCCTTATACACCTCTGACTGTGTGGCCAAATTCCCCTCCAATTCAACTTTCAAGTTTGCCAATGACACCACCGTAGTGGGTTGGATCTCAAACAATGACGAGACAGAGTACAGGAATGAGATGGAGAATCTGGTGAACTGGTACGGCAACAATAATCTCTCCCTCAGTGTCAACAAAATGAAGGAGATTGTCATCGACTTCAGGACGTGAAGAGGTGAACATGCCCCTGTCTTCATCAACAGGATGAAGTAGGAAGCTTCAAAGCTGCAAGGTTTTAGGTGTTCAGGTCACCAACAACCTATCCTGGTGCCCCCATGCTGACATTATAGCTAAGAAAGCCCACCAAAGCCTCTACTTTCTCAGGAGACTAAGAAAATTTGACATGGCAGCTACAACTCTCACCAACTTTTACAGATGCACCATAGAAAGCATTCTTTCTGGTTGTATCAGAGCTTGGTGTGATTCATGTTCTGTCCAAGATCGCAAGAAACTACAACAGGTCATGAATCCATCACACAAACCAGCCTCCCATTCATTGACTCTGTCTATATTCCCCACTGCCTCAGCAAAGCAGCCAGCATAATTAAGGACCCCACGCACCCCGGACTTCTCTCTTCCATCAAGAAAAAAGTACAAAAGTCTGAGGTCACGTACCAACCGACTCAAGAACAGCTTCTTCCCTGCTGCTGTCAGACTTTTAAATGGACCTACCTCGCATTAAGTTGATCTTTCTCTACACCCTAGCTATGCCTATAACACTACAATCTGCACTCTCTCATTTCTTTCTCTATGAACGGTATGCTTTGACTGTACAGCACACAAGAAACAATATTTTTCACTGTATGTTAATATATGTGACAATAATAAATCAAATCAAATCAAATCAGGATTATGTTAGCAAGAAGCAGTTATGGCTGCTGCATCACGTGACCTTACATCAGTGTCAAATTATGGACCAAATAAATGATTGTGATAAACCCAATCAACAATTGGATTTTTCTCCTACTCCCCATTTCTTTTTTATGTTTGAAGAAGCAAATTTCCATTTTTTGTTTCAAATCCTCATCGTAATATACCAATGGAGTTTCACTCTTCTCCTGATCTGGCAAACACTAAGTCAATATCGGATAGAGGGCCCTCCTTCTTCCCTCTGGAGATACAACAAGGTCGTGCAAACCACAGAAGTGTCTGGTGGCCTTAAGAACATAAGAACATAAGAAATAGGAGCAGGAGTAGGCCATCTGGCCCTTCGAGCCTGCCCCGCCATTCAATAAGATCATGGCTGATCTGTCGTGACTCAGCTCCACCTTCCCGCCCTCTCCCCATAACCCTTAATCCCTTCTCTTATCAAAAACCCATCAACCCGTTTCTTAAAAATATTTAGCGAGGCAGCCTCCACCACTTCAACGGGCAGAGAATTCCAGAGATTCACCACCCTTTGAGTGAAGAAGTTCCTCCTCAACTCTGTTCTAAACCGCCCCCCCTTTATCTTGAGGCTGTGCCCCCTAGTCCTACTGTCTTTTTTGAGTGGGAACAGTCTCTCCACCTCTATCCAATCCATCCCATTCATCATCTTATACGTCTCAATGAGATCTCCCCTCATTCTTCTAAACTCTAACGAGTACAAGCCTAGTTTATTCAGCCTCTCCTCATAGCTCAATCCCCTCAACTCCGGTATCAGCCGAGTAAACCTCCTCTGCACTCCCTCCAGGGCCAAAACATCCTTGCGCAGGTGCGGCGCCCAAAACTGCACACAGTACTCCAGCTGCGGCCTCACCAATGCCCTATACAGCTGCAGCAAGACCTCCCTACTTTTATATTCAATCCCCTTCGCTATGAAGGCCAGCATCCCATTCGCCTTCCTGACCACCTGCTGCACCTGCAAGCTGGGTTTTTGCGACTCATGCACAAGGACCCCGAGGTCCCTCTGCACCGTCGCCTGCTGCAGTTTTTCGCCCCGTAAGTAATAGTCCTTCCTACCATTCCTCCTACCAAAGTGGACCACCTCACACTTGCCAACATTAAATTCCATTTGCCATTTCCTGGCCCATTTGCCCAGCCTATCTAGATCCTTCTGCAGACTCTCCACACCCTCCGCACAATTTGCCTTTCCCCCAATCTTGGTGTCATCAGCAAATTTCGACACCCTGCACTCGGTTCCCTCCTCCAGATCATCTATATAAATGGTAAATAGCTGAGGCCCCAGCACCGACCCCTGGGGCACCCCACTAGTCACCAACCGCCAATCCGAATAGCATCCATTGACCCCCACTCTCTGCCTCCTATTTGACAACCAATCCTCTATCCACGCTAACACCCTACCCCCAACTCCATGTCCCCTGACCTTCTGCAATAACCTCTTGTGAGGTACCTTGTCAAACGCCTTCTGAAAATCCAGAAAGACCACATCCACCGGCTCTCCTCCATCCACTGCCCTAGACACATCCTCATAGAACTCCAGTAAATTTGTCAGACACGACTTCCCTTTAATGAAACCGTGTTGCGTCCGCCCTATCAAGCAATTCCCCTCAAGATGCCTCGCTATTTCCTCCTTAATGACGGTTTCTAACATTTTACCTACCACAGACGTTAAACTAACCGGCCTATAATTCCCCGCCTTTTGCCTGCCACCCTTCTTAAACAACGGCGTAACATTAGCCGTTTTCCAATCTTCCGGCACTTCCCCGGAATCCAGCGACGTCTGGAAAATAACCACCAAGGCATCCACTATCACCTCCGCCATTTCTTTCAGAATCCATCTTGAATTTCAACCCTTTAAATTAAAGCTTTTAAATATACAATATATATAATTTAAGAGTCACAATGTCATCATGCCAAAACAACCATGACCCTTTAGAGTTCTGCAATAAGCCTTCGGAGACGGAAGTCTCTTCACCAGAATCCCTTTATTTACTATTTGAAAAGCAGTTCACAGAGTGCTGTCAGTCAGCAGTCTACCCTCAGGGTGGCCCGAGGAACTGACATTCCCAGTTAAAGTAAACGATTCCCTGATTGCCCATCAATTGACTCCTTTATCAGGAAACTCGTACTCCAATAGGCCAACCTCAATGGCCTGACTGATTCATTATTTATTAGTCACAAGTAAGGCTTACATTAGCACTGCAATGAAGTTACTGTGAAATTTGATTTGATTTATTATTGTCACATGTATTAACATACAGTGAAAAGTATTGTTTCTTTGCACACTATACAGACAAAGCATACCATTCATAGAGAAGGAAATGACAGAGTGTAGAATGTAGTGTTACAGTCATAGCTAGGGTGTAGAGAAAGATCAACTTAATGCAAGATAAGTCCATTCAAAAGTCTGACAGCAGCAGAGAAGAAGCTGTTCTTGACTTGGTTGGTGCGTGACCTCAGACTTTTGTATCTTTCTCCTGACAGAAGAAGACAGAAGAGAGAATGTGCGGAGTGTATGGGGGTCCTTTATTATGCCGGCTGCTTTGCTGAGGCAGCAGGAAGTTTAGACAGAATCAATGGATGGGAGGCTGGTTTTGTGTGATGGATTGGGCTGCATTCATGGCCTTTTATAGATCCTTGCAGTCTTGGGCAGAGCAGGAGCCCAGACCAAGCTGTGATACAACCAGAAAGAATGCTTTCTATGGTGTATCTGTAAAAGTTGGTGACATGTTAAATTTCCTTTGTCTTCTGAGAAAGTAGAGATGTTGCTGTGCTTTCTTAACTATTGTGTCAGCATGGGGGTACCAGGACAGGTTACTGGTGATCTGGGCACCTAAAACCTTGAAGCTCTCGACCTTTTTACTTCATCCCCATTGATGTAGACAGGGACACGTTCTCCTCTATGCTTCCTGAAGTCGATGACAGTTTCCTTTGTTTTGTTGACGTTGAGGGAGAGATTATTGTCACCGCACCAGTTCATCAGATTCTCTATCTCATTCCTGTATTCTGTCGCATCATCGTTTGTGATCTGACCCACTACAGTGGTGTTGTCAGCCATCTTGAAAATTGAATTGGAGGGGGATTTAGCCACACAGACATAGATGTATCAGGAGTAGAGGAAGGGGCTGAGAACACAGCCTTGTGGGGCACCGGTGTTGAGGATGATTGTAAGAATATAAGAACATAAGAAATAGGAGCAGGAGTAGGCCACCTAGCCCTTCGAGCCTGCCCCGCCATTCAATAAGATCATGGCTGATCTGTCGTGGCTCAGTTCCACTTTCCCGCTTTCTCCCCATAACCCTTAATTCCCCTCTCTATCAGAAATCTATCTACCCGTGACTTAAATATATTTAGCGAGGTAGCCTCCACCACTTCAATGGGCAGAGAGTTCCAGATACTCACCACCCTTTGAGTGAAGAAGTTCCTCCTCAACTCTGATCTAAACTGCCCCCCCCCCCCCCTTATTTTGAGGCTGGGCCCTCTAGTCCTGCTATCCTTTCTAAGCGGGAAGAATCTCTCTACCTCTTCCCCATCTAGCCCTTTCATTATCTTGTATCCCTATAAGATCCCCCCATCAGCCTTCTAAACTCTAATGAGTACAGATCCAGTCTATTCAATCTCTCTTCATAAGCTAACCCCCTCATCTCCGATATCAGCCTGGTGAACCTTCTCTGCACTCCCTCCAAGGCCAATATATCCTTTCACAAATGCAGTGACCAAAACTGCACACGGTACTCCAGTTGTGGAGGAGGTGTTGTTGCCTATCCTCACTGATTGTGGTCTGTGAGTTAGGAGGTTCAGGATCCAGTCGCAGAGGGAGGAGCCGAGGCCCAGAGCACAGAGTTTGGAGATGAGGTTCATGGGAATAATAGTGTTGAAGGCTGAGCTGTCATTGATAAATAGGAGTCTGACATGGTTGTCCATGTTATCTCGGTGTTCCAGGGTTGGGTGCAGGGCCAAGGAAATGGCACCTGCAGTAAACCTGTTGCAGTAGAAGGCAAACTATAGTGGATCCAGGTAATCATAAGAACATAAGAACATAAGAACATAAGAAATAGGAGCAGGAGTAGGCCATCTAGCCCTTTGAGCCTGCCCCGCCATTCAATAAGATTGGCTGATCTGTCGTGGCTCAGTTCCACCTTCCCGCCCTCTCCCCATAACCCTTAATCCCCTCTCTTATCAAGAACCCATCAACCCACGTCTTAAAAATATTTAGCGAGGCAGCCTCCACCACTTCAATGGGCAGAGAATTCCAAAGATTCACCACCCTTTGAGTGAAGAAGTTCCTCCTCAACTCCGTTCTAAACCGCCTCCCCTTTATCTTGAGGCTGTGCCCCCTAGTCCTACTGTCTTTTTTGAGCGGGAAGAGTCTCTCCACCTCTATCCTATCCATCCCATTCATCATCTTATACGTCTCAATGAGATCTCCCCTCATTCTTCTAAACTCTAACGAGTACAAGCCCAGTTTATTCAGCCTCTCCTCATAGCTCAATCCCCTCAACTCTGGTATCAGCCTAGTAAACCTCCTCTGCACTCCCTCCAGGGCCAAAATATCCTTGCGCAGGTCGGAATCGATTCATGCCATGACTAACTTTTTGAAGCACTTCATAATGATGGATGTCAGGCCATTAGCCGATAGCCGTAAAGGCACACTGTTTGGTTTTTCTTGGGTACCGGGATGATGGTCGTCTTCTTGAAGCAGATAGGGACGTCAAATTATTGTAAAGAGAAATTGAAGATGTCTGTGAGTAGCTCCGTCAGGATCTGAATGCACATCCGGGTACCCCATCCAGGCCAGTCATTCCCTAGTCATTACAAGTCTTAAGAACATAAGAACATAAAAATAGGAGCAGGAGTAGGCCATCTGGCCCTTCGAGCCTGCCCCGCCATTCAATAAGATCATGGCTGATCTGTCGTGGCTCAGTTCCACCTTCCCGCCCTCTCCCCATAACCCTTAATCCCTTCTCTTATCAAAAAGTTTTCTGTGGTATTAATGCAGGAGATTTTTCTGAAAGGTTTCTGTACATTTCCAGGGGCGCGGTGGGAATTGGAAATATATTCCATCAAGGAATCAAATATGAATGAACTTGAGGAATCAATACCTCGCAATCCGATTAGCAAGCCTTTGGATGCAGTAGTTAATCAGTAAATCTTGTACAAGCACCCTGTTGACAATGAAGTCATAATCTGGTTATTGAAGACAGGATGTTTTGTATTATTCCAAGAACATATGCAATAGTTTAGTTCACAAAGTTAAGTTTTTAAAAGTTTGCAGACACGGTAGCACAGTGGTTAGCGCTGCTGCTTCACAGCTCCAGGGTCCTGGGTTCGATTCCCGGCTCGGGTCACTGCCTGTGTGGAGTTTGCACATTCTCCTCGTGTCTGCGTGGGTTTTCTCCGGGTGCTCCGGTTTCCTCCCACAGTCCAAAGATGTGCGGGTTAGGTTCATTGGCTATGCTAAAATTGCCCCTTAGTGTCCTGGGATGTGTAGGTTAGAGGGATTAGCAGGTAAAATGTGTAGGGATATGGGGATAGGGTCTGGGTGGGATTGTGTTTGGTGCAGACTCGATGGGCCGAAGGGCCTGTTTCTGCACTGTAGGGTTCTAGGGTTCTAGGGTTCTATTCAAATTTGACTGCAACCTAAGCCAAATTCAAATGGGAGATGAATGAGAAATCAGGTTATCAGGTACGGATCATGTAGAGGGCAAACCCTAACATGGGCAGGCTGTACTCCAATTTTAATACAGGAAACAGAGCAGCCAATTTTCTCACAGCTAGCTCCCACAATCAGTAATTAGATAATTGCAAGACAATCTGCTTTCTGTGGTGTAGATTGAGGGATAAATATTGGCCAGGCCACTGGGGAAAACTCACCTAACTCCTCTTCAGATTGGGATCTTTTATATCCATCTAGGATGTTAAACGGGGCTTCAGCTTAACCTGTCTCCAAGTGTGATCCAACTAGGATTTGGTTCGAATGTAAACTTCTTTTTTCAATTTGAAAACACAATCAAACGTCGCCCGTAAATCAGCTGTGGCCCCAGATCATTTTATATCCTTCTAACTAATTATTTTGTACGTATTAACCAGTGTAGTTACAGATTTTGTCATACATAAAATTTACATATATTGACTGCTCTTTAACAAGGTGTAGCAGCGAATAAATCACTTTTGAATGCCTACTTTGTGAAATTAATTATTTTTCCTCAACTGTGCAATACGCTTAAGGTCTAATTTGTTTTTTTTTTCCCTGAACATTGTTTAATGATTCCAGGAAGCAATTAAGTGTTCCCTGCTTCAAGCCCTGTACTTTGCTTTTTCTTTATAACTGGCCGCACTTTCCCTCTCACGCAGTCATTCCCTCATCTCCCTCCCCTCCCTCTTTGCCAATCTCTTCAACTTCCTCAGAACCAGTCAGATCTCAAACGATTTTCTGTCCAGTTAAAAGCTCATCGATCTGGAACGTTGGCCAGGGTTTCCCGGCCTTGCCAGGTTGGGATTTACTCCGGGCAAATTGGCAACGCAGCCAAAATTCCATTAGCTTTCTGTGGGAGTTAACAATCTCTGCACTGGGTGCGTCTGGTCATCAGCTCTATGACTCTGTGTTTGTACTATTATTATCAGGATCTATAACTACCATCCATAGAACTAACTAAAGCTTCTGATGGTGTGAGTTGACCTGGCCTTTGGCACTTACACTCCAAGTTAAAATCCTGCACGTTGACATGGTGCTGCCTGGGACAGGATGTCTGGTGTCTTTGTAGTAACAGAAAGAAGTCTCATAACACCAGCTTAAAGTCCAACAGGTTTATTTGTAGCGAATGCCACAAGCGTTCGGAACGCGCTGTCCCTTCATCATAGATCATAGATCCCTACAGTGCGGAAACAGGCCCTTCAGCCCATCGAGTCTGCACCGAACACAATCCCACCCAGACCCTATCCCCATATCCCTACACATTTACCTGCTAATCCCTCTAACCTACACATCCCAGGATACTAAGGGGCAATTTTAGCATAGCCAATGAACCTAACCCGCACATCTTTGGACTGTGGGAGGAAACCGGAGCACCCGGAGAAAACCCACGCAGACACGAGGAGAATGTGCAAACTCCACACAGGCAGTGACCCGAGCCGGGAATCGAACCCAGGACCCTGGAGCTGTGAAGCAGCAGTGCTAACCACTGTGCTACCGTGCCGTGTCAGGTGGGTGGGAGTTCTGATCACAGTCAGGGCACAAAGACACAAACTCAATTTACATGAATAATGATTGGAATGCGAGTCTTTACAGCTAATCAAGTCTTAAAGGTACAGACAATGTAAGTGGGGAGAGGGTTAAGCACAGGTTAAAAAGATGTGTATTGTTTCCAGACAGGACAGTTAGTGAGATTTTGCAAGTCCAGGCAAGTCATGGGGGTTACAGGTAGTGTTAAATGAACCCAAGATCAGGGTTAAGGTTGTCCTCAAGTGTGTGGAACTTGGCTATCAGTCTCTGTGCAGCGACTCTGCGCTGTCGTGTGTCGTGAAGGCCACCTTGGAGAATGCTTATCCAAAGATCAGAGGCCGAATGCCCGTGACCACTGAAGTGTTTCCCAACAGGAAGAGAACAGTCTTGCCTTGTGACTGGCGAGTGGTGTTCATTCATCTGTTGTTGTAGCGTCTGCATGGTCTCCCCAATGTACCAAGCCTCAGGACATCCTTTCCTTCAGCGTATCAGGTAGGCAACATTAGCCGAGTTGCAAGAGTACGTACCGTGCAGCTGGTGGATGGTGTTCTCACGTGAGATGATGGCATCCGTGTCAATGATCCGGCATGTCTCACAGAGGTTGCAGTGGCACATTCCAACTATTATTCATGTAAATTGAGTTTGTGTCTTTGTGCCCTGTTTGTGATCAGAACTGGGTAAAAAGTCTGATAACACCAGGTTTTAGTCCAACCTATTTATTTGATAATATTCTCACAAGCTTTCGAGGGGACTGCCTCTTCGTCAGGTGAATGGAGAGTTCTGGCCTCAGACAGAGCATATAAAGCACAGACAGTTTAGAGATTACTGATTAGAATGCGAATCCTTACACCTAACCTGCTGTTCAAGACCTGAAGTGGCTGATAATGTGAGTGGAAGGAGCACTGATCACAGTTTAAAGAGATGTGTATTGTCTCCAGACAGTACAGTAAGTGAGGTTTTGCAAACCCAGGCAAGTCACGGGGGTTACAGATAGTGCGACATGAACCCAAGATCCCTGTTGAGACCGTCCTCATGTGTGCGGAACTTGGCTATCAGAACTCCCACCCCTCTGATGAAGTGACAGCCTGTTCCGAAAGCTTATGGCGTTTGCTACAAATAAACCTGTTGGACTTTAAGCTGGTGTTGTGAGAATTCTTTCTGTTTTTACCCCAGTCCAACGCCGGCATCTCCACATCACGTCTTTGTAGTAACCGGTGTTTCCCCAACTCTTCCATCTCTTCTTTGCTGCAATGAGCAAGTGTGGAAGCCAGCGGGGGCAGACCTGCAGGCATCAGCAACAGGTTCTCATCAGAAAGGCTCTTCAATCTCTCCAGACTGTGGAGAGGGCAGTAGAAGATGGGGCGTTAAGTATGTTCAAGGCTGAGGTAAACAGATTTTTAATCAGTAAGGGAATCTAGGGTTAGGGGATACGGAGGGAAAGTGGAGTTGAGGATTAGATCAGATCAGTCATGATCTCATTGAAAGGCAGAGCAGACTGGAGAGTCCGAATGGTCTATTTCTACTTTTATGTCTTCTGATATTACTGTCTTACTTGTTATAGTTGTAGAAAATTTCTTATACTGGTTCTGTGCTCTCAGGGGATGCTACTATTGATGGATGTATTCATGCACATATCCAGGAAGCAAGTTCTGCTTACAGCTGGCTCCAGGGTAGTGTGTGGAAGCAGCATAGAATTACACTAGAGATTAAAATCAAACTCTTCCTGGCCATTGTCCTGCTGTATGACGTGCAATCCTGGGGGTGTGAAAGGCACCACATCATAGTCCTGGAATAAATCCAGCAAAAACATTGAGGCTCATTGTGACAATTCCAAAGTAGGATCAAATCACACGACAGCAAAGTTCTACATCATACCAGGTTCACCCTTCAGAAAATTCACCCTCCATGGGCTGGCCATGTGTCCACATGGGGAATGACAGAACTTTCAGGCTGATCTTCTTATGGGGAGCCGTCTCAGAGTGAAGGAGATCAATGCGCCCAGGACAACGATGACAGTACAGGAATGACTAAGAGAACCTGTGAACTGGCTCCAGGGTAGTGTGTGTAATCTCTCACTCAATGTCAACAAAACGAAGGAGATAGTCATCAACTTCAGAGAGCGTAGCGGAGAACATGCCCCTGTCTACATCAACAGGGGTGAAGTGAGAATGGTCAAGAGCTTCAAATCTCTAGGTGTCCAGATCACTAACAATCTGTCTTGGTCCCTCCACACCACTGCAATAGTTACCAAAGCCCACCAACACCTTAACTTTCTCAGGAGAGTGAGATGCACAATTTAAAGCAATCTTTCTGGTTGTATCACATCTTGGTATGGCTCCTGCTCTGCCCAAGGCCAGAAGAAACTACAAAGGGTTGTGAATGAAGCCCAGTGTATCACACAAACCAGCCGCCTTCCCGCTGACTCTGCCTACACTTCCTGCTGCCTTGAAAAAGCAACCAGCATAATTAAAGACCCCACACATCCCAGACATTCTCTCTTCCACCTTCTTCCATCAGGAAAAGGATACAAAAGTCTGAAGTCATGTACCAACCCAACTCAGAAACAGTTTCTTCCCTGCTGCTGAAAGACTTTTGAATGGACAAAACCTCGCATAATGTTGATCTTTCTCTACACCTTAGCTATGACTGTAACACTACATTCTGCACTCCCTCCTTTCCTTCTCTATGTACAGTGCACAAGAAACAATACTTTTCACTGTATCCCAATACATGTCACAATAATAAACCAAATCAAATCAAATCGAACAAAAGAGTATTCGCTGACAAAGGAGTGTTCATAGACATGTTCAATGCTTTCTACAAGAATCTGAGCTCCCTATCTGCTTCAAGGAGATGACCATCTTTCCAATATCTAAGAAAAACCAAGCAGCATGCCTCAATGACTATCAGCCGATGGCTCTGATATCCATCATTACGAAGTGTTTTGAAAGGTGAGCCATGACACGAATCAATTCCAGCCTCCCAGACTAATTGGATCCACTACAGTTTGCCTACCGCTGCAACAGGTCCACAGCAGGTTCCATCTCCCTAGCTCTGCACTCAACCCTAAATAATAAGGACACCTATATCAGACTCATATTTGACTACAGCTCAGCCTTCAACACCATTATTCCCATGAAACTCATCTACAAATCCCATGGCCTGGCCCTCAGCTCCTCCCTTTGTGACTGCATTCTGAACTTCCTAACTCACAGACCACAATCAGTAAGCATAGGCAACAACACCTCCTCCACAATCATCCTCAACACTGGTGCCCCACAAGGCTGTGTTCCCAGCCCTCTACTGTACTCCTTATACACCTATGACTGTGTGGCTAAATTCCCCTCCAATTCAATTTTCAAGTTTGCTGACGACACCACCGTAGTGGGTCGGATCTCAAACAATGATGAGATAGAGCACAGGAATGAGATAGAGAATCTGGTGGACTGGTGCGGCAACAATAATCTCTCCCTCAATGTCCACTAAACAAAGGAACTTGTCATCGACTTCAAGAAGCATAACGGAGAACATGTCCCTCTCTATATCAATGGGGATGAAGTAGAAAAGGTCGAGAGCTTCACATTTTTAAGTGCCGAGATCACCAACAACCTGTCTTGGTCCCCTCGTGCCGACACTATAATTAAGAAAGCCCACCAACGCTTCTACTTTCTCAAAGACTAAGAAATTTGGCATGTTAGCTATGAGTCTCAGCAACATTTACAGATACACCACAGAAAGCATTCTTTCTGGTTGTGTCACAGCTTGGTATGGGCTCCTGCTCTGCACAAGACCACAAGGAACTACAAAAGGTCGTGAGTATATCCCTATCCATCACACAAACCAGCCTCCTATCCACTGACTCTGTCTACACTTCCCACTGCCTTAGCAAAGCAGCCAGCATAATTAAGGACCCCACCCACCCCAGACATTCTCTCTTCCACCTTATTCATCGAGAAAAAAGTACAAAAGTCTGAGGTCACGTACCAACCAACTCAAGAACAGCTTCTTCCCTGCTGCTGTCAGACTTTTGAATGGACTTACCTTGCATTAAGTTGATCTTTCTCTACACCCTAGCTATGACTGTAACACTACATTGTGCACTATCTTGTTTCCTTCTCTATGAATAGTATGCTTTATCTATACAGCATACAAGAAACAATATTTTTCACTGTATGTTAATACATGTGAAACTAATAAATCAAATCAAATCAAATCAAATCAAGATAGAAAGACATCACAAGAACTTTACAAACCTCTGCATTGCAAAATCAGGTCTATTGGAGGAACATGCAGAAAATCAGCCTATGTGGAGCTAAGCACTGAAACTTGGTTCAGTGTACTTTGAGGATTTTAGTAACTTGAGACTCCCAGCTTGAAAGTTGGGAATCAAGTAGATAAGGTTGTTAGGAAGGCATACGGTGTCTTGGCGTTTATTGGTAGGGGGATTGAATTTAGGAGTCGCAGCGTCATGATACAACTGTACACAACTCTGGTGCGGCCGCGCTTGGAGTACTGTGTGCAGTTCTGGTCCCCACATTACAGGAAGGATGTAGAGGCTTTGGAGAAGGTGCAGAGGAGGTTTACCAGGATGTTGCCTGGTATGGAGGGGTGGTCCTATGAGGAGAGGCTGAGGGATTTGGGGTTGTTTTCGCTGGAAAGAAGGAGGCTAAGAGGGGATCTTATTGAAACATACAAGATGATTAGAGGTTTAGATAGGGTGGATAGTAATAGCCTTTTTCCTCTGATGGAGAAATCTAGCACGAGGGGGCATGGCTTTAAATTAAGGGGTGGTAGTTATAGGACGGATGTCAGGGGTAGGATCTTTACCCAGAGGGTGGTGAGGGATTGGAATGCCCTGCCTGCTGCAGTTGTAAATGCGCCTAGTTTGGGGGCATTTAAGAGATCCATGGATAGGTTTATGGACAAAAAGGGATTGGTTTAGGTTAGTGGGTCATTGTTTTGTAACTGGTCGGCGCAACATTGTGGACCGAAGGGCCTGTTCTGTTCTGTTCCTTTAGAACAGAGATGAAGAGGAATTTCTTCAGCCAGAGAGTGGTGTATCTGTAGAACTTTTTACCACAGAGGGCTGTGGAGGGCAGGTCATTGAGTGTCTTTAAGACAGAGATAGATAGGTTCCTGATTAATAAGGGGATCAGGGGTTATGGGGAAAAGACAGGAGAATGGGGATGAGAAAAATATCAGCCAAAATTAAATGGCGGAGCAAGTGCAATGGGCCAAATGGCCGAATTCTGCTCCTTTTCTTCTGGTCTTGTGGGTGAATTGAACAGATATTTTGCATCTGTCTTTACTGTAGAGAATACAAATAATATCCCAGAAATAAGGGTGAATAAGGAGGGAGGACCTGAAAACAAGTACAACTGTCAGGGAAAGGGTACTGAGAAAACTATTGGAACTAAAAGCTGACAAGTTCCCATGACTTGATGGAATTCATCTGATTCTTAAAAGAAATAACTGCTAAGTTTTGATTTTTGAAAATTTCCTACATTCTGGAATGGCCCCTTCAGAGTCAAAATTGTAGCTCTTCCACTCAACATAGGAGGGAGACAGAAAGCAGAAAATTACGGAACGGTTAAGTAGGGAATGGCAAGAAATGCTGACTAGCCAGCGACACCATGTCCCACAAATGAATAAAAAAAAAATTGTACTCTCATATCGGCATTAGAATTTCCAATCTAGGATAATGACTCATCTGAAGATAAGTTTTAGGAGCAGGAGAATCACAGACTCACAGAATACAACAGTGTAGAAGAGGCCCTTCAGCCCATCGAGTCTGCACTGTCGTACAAAAGGCCCAGACCTGCCCACCTAACCCCTCTTGCCAGCATTTGGCCTATAATCTTGAACATTTTGGTGTGCCAAGTGCTCATCCAGATAGTTTTTAAAGGATATGAGACATCCCACCTCCACCACCCTCCCAGGCAGCGCATTCCAGACCATCACCACCCTCTGGGTAAGAAGTGTTTTTCCTCAAATCCCTCCTAAACCTTCCACTTCTCACGTTTAACTTGTGTCCCCTGGTAACTGACCTTTCAAGTAAGGGAAACAGCTGCTCTCTATCCACCCTGTCCATGCCCCTCATAACGTAGCCTGTCATTGAGAAAGTGCAAGAACCTATGACTGACGAGGTTATAACAAAAAAAATCTCAGTTTAATCAGGCAGAGTCAACATGACTTGATGTGAAAGGGAAATTGCGTTTGACTAATTTATTAGCTTTCTTTAAAGAAGTAACAAGCAACCTGGGTAAAGGGGAACCTGTGGAGCTGCTGTGCTTTGATTTCCAGAAGGCACTTGACAAGGTGCCACATCAGAGGTTACGATGCAAAATGTAGGTGGTAAAATGCTAACATACATAGAGGAATGGCTAGAAAACAGAGAATAGGGATAAATGGGTATTTTGCGGATTGGCAGAATGTAACAAGTGGAGTGACACAGGGTTAACTGCTCGGACCTCAATTATTTACAATTCAGATCAATGACCAAACCTGAGGTTGCTAATTCTGATGACGGCACTATGATAGGTCAGAAAGTAAGTTGTGAAGAGGAAATAACAACCGGCAAAGGGAACAGATAGATGAACTGAGTGGGCAAAAAAAAAAGCAATTGGAGGATATTGTAGGAAAATGTAAAATTGTTCACCCTGCAGGAAAAACAGAAAAGCAGAATAGTATTTTAATGGAGAGAGATTGCCGAACTCTGGGATACAAAGTGACCTGAGTGTGTTTGTGTATGAATCACAACACATTACTCTGCAGTTACAGAGAATGTTTCAGAAAGTAAATGGAATGGTGTTGATTGAACTGGGAATAGAATGTAGAAGTAGAGATGTTTTGCTATAGTCGTACAGAGATTGGGTGAAACTACATCTAGTGTATTGTGCACAGCTTCAAACTTATTTAAGAAATGCTACAATTGGACGCAAAGCAGTTCAGAGAAAGTTCATCGCACTGATTCGTTGGACAGAGGGGTTGACAAATGAGTCAAGGGGTTGAACTATGAGGAGAGGCTGAATAAACTAGGTTTGTACTGGTTAGAGTTTAGAAGAATGAGGGGAGATCTCATTGAGACGTATAAGATGATGAATGGGATGGATAGGATAGAGGTGGAGAGGTTCTTCCCGCTCAGAAAATACAGTAGGACTAGGGGGCACAGCCTCAAGATAAAGGGGGGGCGGTTTAGAACAGAGTTGAGGAGAAACTTCTTCACTCAAAGGGTGGTGAATCTCTGGAATTCTCTGCCCGTTGAAGTGGTGGAGGCTGCCTCGCTAAATATTTTTAAGACACGGGTTGATGGGTTTTTGATAAGAGAAGGGATTAAGGGTTATGGGGAGAGGGCGGGAAGGTGGAACTGAGTCACGACAGATCAGCCATGATCTTATTGAATGGCGGGGCAGGCTCGAGGGGCCAGATGGCCTACTCCTGCTCCTATTTCTTATGTTCTTATGTCCCACATCCTGAATGTGACAGAATCCCTATAGTACAGAATGAGGCCATTTGGCCCATTGAGTCTGTACAAACCACAATCCCACTATTCCCATAGTCCCACTTATTTACATTGCTAATCTCCCTATCACTAGGGTCAATTTAGCATGGCCAATCAACCTAACCCGCACATCTTTGATCCTTGTGGAAGGAAACCGGAGCTCCTGGAGGAAGCCCATGCGGACATGGGAAGAATGTGCAAACTCCACACAGTCAGTGACCCAAGCCGGGAATCGAACCCAGGTCCCTGGCGCTGTTAGGCAGTAGCACTAACCACTGTGCCACCGTATCGCTCCTGACATTTCCAGCCTCCATTAAAACAAAAGCAAAATACCGTGGATGCTGGATTTTGAAGCAAAAACAGAAAATGCTGGAAATTCTCAGCAGGTCTGTGGAGAGAGGATAGAGCTAATGTTTCGAATCCCGAAAAGGGGTCATTCTGACTGAAAACATTGGCTCTATTCTCTCTCCACAGATGCTGCCAGACCTGCTGAGATTTTTCAACACTTTTGGATTTCGTTCCAGCCTCCACAACATTCCCAGGCAGTGCATTCCAGATTCCCAACACCCACTGGGCGAAAAAGCTTTTTCTCAAATCTCCTCTAAATCTCCTGCCCCTCACTTTAACCCTATGCCCTCTGGTGATAAAGAACAAAGAACAACCCAGCACAGGAAACAGGCCCTTCGGCCCAACGAGCCCACGCCGCCGCATCACCCTACACCTATTCTACCCTGCGTGTCTACGAATGGAACCCCTAACTTAGCCAGATTCAGGGGAGAATAGTGTCAATTTGGTAAAACCAATCAGCCTAAGAGCACATCTTTGGGGTGTGGGAGGAAACCGGAGCGCCTGGAGGAAACCCACGCATCCACAAGGAGAATGCACAAACTCCCACAGACACAGGTCCAAATCCATGTGCCTGCACAGCTCGCAGTGCTAGTCACTGAGCTGTTGCGGCGCCCGTCTACCGGTCCAGGATCAAGCACACACACCGACATGAAGTACTAGGCCACTCCTGGAACATCCAAGAGCAGCCCACGCACGACCCGCCGTGTGCATGCCCCTCGTTTGACACGAGGTGGACCTCCACCTGTGGAATAAAAGACAAAAACGTTAATCAATCACAAGCCTGCTTTTTCAGTGTCTCCTGAGGTTCTAACCTTATTTAATAGCCCCTACCATAACCCTCCATCCTCGTTTCACTCATGTGTCTATCTAACTGAACCTTAAACGAGTCCAACGTTCCTGCCTCCACCACCCTACTCGGTAGCGGGTTCCATACCCCCACAACTCTCTGCGTAAAGAATCTTCCTTTCACCTACAAATTATACCTCTCCCCCCTCACCCTTAAATCATGACCTCTCATTTTTGTACCCAGTCTAGGGAGCAGTCTCTCACTATTGACCCTGTCTATTCCCTTCAGTATCTTATATACCTCTATCATGTCCCCCCTCAATCTCCGTCTTTCCAAGGAGAATAATCCCAGTTTCTCCAACCTTTCCTCGTAACCCAGTCCCCCCATGCCAGACAACATCCTGGTAAACCTCCTCTGCACCCTTTCCAGAGACTCCACGTCCTTCCGGTAGTAAGGTGACCAGAACTGGACGCAGTACTCCAAATGCGGTCTAACCAACGTTCTATACAACTGAAGCATTAGACAGCAGCTTTTTTACTCTATACCCCTTCCTATAAAGGTTAATATTCCATAAGCCTTCCTAACGACCTTCTCCACTTGTGACACAACCTTCATGGATTTGTGAAACTGCATTCCCAGGTCCCTCTGTATGTCTATGCTCCTAATCTGTCTACCTTTTATCACATAGCTCCTCTCTGCATTATTCCTTCCAAAATGCATCACCTCGCATTTGTCAGGATTAAATTCCATCTGCCACCTATCTGCCCAATGCACCAACCTATCTATATCCTGTTGTATCACCTGACAATCCAGTTCAGTACCCGCCAACCCTGCCATCTTGGTGTCATCAGCAAACTTGCTGATCACACCACCTACGCTCTCTTCCAAGTCATTTATGTAGACTACAAAGAGGAGAGGTCCCAGTACTGAGCCCTGCGGCACACCACTGGTCACTGGCCTCCAGCCCGAAAAGGTGCTCTCCACAACTACCCTCTGTCTCCTATTACCTAGCCAGTTCTCAATCCACCTAGCTACCTGGCCTTGTATCCCATGCCCCTTAACCTTTTCTACCAGCCTACCATGAGGGACTTTGTCAAACGCCTTACTGAAATCCATATAGATGACATCAACGGCTCTCCCATCATCAACCGTTTTTGTCACCTCCTCAAAGAATTCCACCAAATTCGTAAGGCAAGACTTCCCTCTAACAAAGCCATGTCGCGTATCGCTAATCAGATCGCAACGCTCCAAATGCTCATACATCCTACCCCTAAGTATTTTTTCCATTAATTTCCCTACCACCGACGTCAAACTCACCGGTCTATAATTCCCAGGGTTATCCCTACTGCCTTTTTTGAACAACGGGACCACATTTGCTACCCTCCAGTCCTCTGGGATCTCACCTGTGTCCAAAGAAGAGACAAAGATTTGCGCCAGAGGCCCAGCAATTTCATCTTTCACCTCCCTAAGCAGCCTGGGATAAATACCATCAGGCCCCGGAGCTTTATCCGTCCTTACGCTACCTAAAAGCCCTAGCACTTCCTCCCTCGTAATAGATATTTCCTGCAGCTGATCCTCAGCTCCCTCTAACAGACCGCACGATTCCGAACCCCTCTCCTTCGTGAATACCGACGCAATGTATTCATTCAGGAGCTCCCCCATTCCCTCCGACTCAATACACAACTCTCCACTCTTGTCCCTAAGAGGACCAATTTTCCCTCTAACTACTCTCTTGCCTCTAATATAGGAATAAAATGCCTTTGGATTTTCCTTAATCCTACCAGCCAAAGCCATTTCATGCCCTCTCTTCGCCCTTCTAATTCCCCTTTTTAGCTCCCTCCTACTCTCTCTATATTCCTCCAGCGCACTCTCCGTACCCAGTCGTTTTGACCTAACATACGCCTCCCTCTTCTTCCTGACCAAGTCTTCAATACCCCCTGTAATCCACGGCTGTCTAATCCTACCTTTCCCATCCTTCCGCTTAGCCGGAACATACCTCGCCTGCAACCATTTCATTTTGCCCTTAAAAGCCTCCCACTTGCCAACCGTGGACTTGCCAGCTAACAGTCCCTCCCAATCAGTCCTGCAGCTCCCTCCTAATCCTGCTATAGCTCGCCTTTCCCCAGTTCAGCACACTCCCGTTCGGACGGCACTCGTCCCTTTCCATTTTTATCCTAAAGTAGACAGACTTGTGGTCACTATTAGCCACATGTTCGTCTACCTCTACCTCTCCCACCTGCCCCGGCTCATTACCCAACACTAGATCCAGTATAGCCCCTCCCCTAGTCGGGCTAGTTACATACTGCTCTAGCGACCCTTCCATAACACATTTCACAAACTCCTCTCCCTCCGTACCCCCAGCTCTAGGCCCCCTCCAATTCACTCCTGGAAGATTAAAGTCACTCACTACAACCACCCTATTCTTCCTGCACCTATCCAAAATGCCCCCGCCCCTCTAGCCTACCAGCAGTGTGTTCACGCCAGTGGGAGGTGGCACATTGATTCCTCTGGTCCCGCTGCTGCCAAAGGGAATTCCACGTCAGTGGGAAACCCGCAGCGGGGAACACGCTGCTGGCAGGACTGGAATCCTGTCCATGTGAACGGCCAGAGAATTCCAGCCAGATAGATTCCTAAATAGCAAAGGAGTCAAAGGGTATCGGGGTAGAGACAGAAAAATGGCAATAAGGCCATAATCAGATAGATCAGCCGTGACTTTATCATAGAATCCCACAGTGCAATGGAGGCCATTTGGCCCATCAAGTCTGCACCGACAACAATCCCACCCAGCACCTATCCTGTAACCCCCACATATTTACCCTACTAATCTCTCTAATCTGTGTATCCCGGGTCACTAAGGGGCAATTTAGCACGGCCAGGCAACCTGACCTGCACATCGTTGGAGTGCGGGAGGAAACCCAATGGTGAAGCACGGTGGAAGGGCTGAATGGCCCACTCCGCTCATAATTCACACGTTCAGTGTTTATTCCAGACCTCGCTGCATTATCAGTTTCTAGTGGTGTTGATGAGCGTGTTTATATTGCTTACAGAAGTGCTCACATAGGCAAATCCAGCAATTGGTAAGGAAGGTGCTTTTGCGATGATTAATGGGAATGGGTCTGACTTCAGTTCGCTGCAGTTGTGCGTGTATTCTGTAAATGTAGCACAGTCTTTAATTCCCACCATTAAATGTCCAGTAAAAGCTGTGTTCCTCCTCTTGATGGAGTGTGTAAAGTTGCTGCAGCCAACACACAGTCTTCCTGCTCTTTCATCACTTTAACAATTATCACTGAATCGGTGCTGGGCGAGGGGTTCCCAGCGAGTGGGGCATCAGCTGGCAGCCTTCACTACGAGACTATTTGGCCCAATCGGCCATCTTAATAAGAACATAAGAAATAGGAGCAGGAGTAGGCCATCTGGCCCCTCGAGCCTGCCCCGCCATTCAATAAGATCATGGCTGATCTGTCGTGGCTCAGTTCCACATTCCCGCCCTCTCCCCATAACCCTTAATCCCCTCTCTTATCAAAAACCCATCAACCCGTTTCTTAAAAATATTTAGCGAGGCAGCCTCCACCACTTCAACGGGCAGAGAATTCCAGAGATTCACCACCCTTTGAGTGAAGAAGTTCCTCCTCAACTCTATTCTAAACCGCCTCCCCTTTATCTTGAGGCTGTGCCCCCTAGTCCTACTGTCCTTTCTGAGCAGGAAGAGTCTCTCCACTTCTATCCTATCCATCCCATTCATCATCTTATACGTCTCAATGAGATCCCAGCGAATGGGGCATCAGCTGGCAGCTTTCACTACGAGACTATTTGGCCCAATCGGCCATCTTCATTCCGTGTTCCTGTTACTGCCTACACCTTGATCCAGGGTGCAAATTTCTTACCACAAACAGGCACGCTGGCACAGTGGGCAACGCGGTGGCACAGTTGTTAGCAATGCAGCCTCACAGCGCCAGCGACCCCAGGTTCAGTTCCGGCCTTGAGTGACTTTCTGTGTCAAGTTTGCACTTTCTCCCTGTGAGTACTCCGGTCTCCGGGTACCCCCATTTCCTGTGCAGGTTAGATGGATTGGCGATGGTAAATGTGTGGGGTTACATGGATAGGTTACATGGAGAGAGGGCCTGGTTGAGATACTCTGTCAGAGAGTTGGCACAGATTCGATGGGCCGAATGGCCTCTTCTGCACTGTGATTAGAAACATAAAAGACAGGAGCAGGAGGAGGCCATTTGGCCCTTTGAACCTGCTACACCATTCATTACGATCATGGCTAATCATCCAACTCAATAGCCTAATCTTGCTTTTTCCCGATAACCTTTGATCCCATTCACGCCAAATGTTATATCCAGCCACCTCTTGAATGCATTCAATGTTTTGGCACCAATCACTTCCTGTGGGAATGCTATTGGGATTCTATTTGGATTCTCTGATTCTATGCTAAACCCTTGACAAATAAATTCAAGTGTAATATGATAATCCATCAGGCAAACCAGCCTCCCATCCATTGACTCTGTCTACACTTCCCGCTGCCTCGGCAAAGCAGCCAACATAATTAAGGACACCACGCATCCCGGACATTCTCTCTTCCACCTTCTTCCTTCGGGAAAAAGATACAAAGTCTGAGGTCACGTACCAACCGACTCAAGAACAGCTTCTTCCCTTCTGCTGTCAGACTTTTGAATGAACCTACCTTGCATTAAGTTGATCTTCCTCTGCACCCTCGCCATGACTGTAACACCACATTCTGCACTCCCTCCTTTCTTTTTCTGTGAGCGGTATTATGCCTTGTGTAGCACGCAAGAAGCAACACTGTTTACTGTAGGTTAACACATGTGAGAATAGTCAGCCAAATCAACAATCAGATAATGGGAAGGATTTGATCATGATGTCAATCAGAGAAAGATCAGCAGGAGGGGATGGATGAAACTCCGAGTGTGGAAATGCTGGGATAGGAAGATTCATTGTAGTGAAGATTCGGGGCCAATGTTTTCTGTGCTCATTGGAGTTTGGCACAGAGGTGGATGGGTGCATCAATCTATGCCATAGCCAGTGTGGTGCATATCAGCACATCACACTCCCGCATCATTGTTTCCCCAAAGACAGGAAAGGTGCGGGACTGGGGGCTCCAGTCAGGCTCCTCACCCACAAGTGACAAGTAGCCTGTTGATTAAGATATTTTAATATTATATTATAAGATAAAATATTATATTATTATAATTAACATTATATTATTATAATTAATATTATATTATATAATATAATGAAAATATTATATTATTATAATTAACATTATATTATTATAATTAATATTATATTATTATATAATGTAATGAAAATATTATATTATTTAATATTATAATATTTTCAGAGGACTCCTGATACAGTTTCTAGGCCATCCTTCCCTCAATCGCTACAACTGCAACTGTAGGCTATCTGCAGATGGAATTCCCCTCTCACAATAGTAGCCTGGCCACTCAAGCTATAGAAACATTGGAACCAGAAACAGGATGAGGCTATTCAGCCCTTTGCGCCTGCTCCACCATTCAGTCTGACCATCAAATTCAAAATCCTGATCCCCCCTTCCTCCCATTTCCCTTGATCCCTATATTTTGACTTAAAACTGGAGTGTGAGTGCCTCCACCTTGGGGCCCCGTCCCCCTCATTTACCTGCCCAGGTAGCCAGATGCCCCTTCCGTCAACGATAGCCTCCCGTTGATCCCCCAGCTTCGAGATTCCAGCCCCCTCCCTCCTGGGTGGTGAGTCCACCCGCCCCTCCGGCAATTCATTGGGCATTTCCAGGAGAATCCCAGCCAAGTAACTCTGGAAGCTGGGAAGAGGGAGTTCAGTTGTGATGATGGGGTTGAATATCTGGAGCCGCTACCCCCAGCTGGGTGCCTGATGGCCAGTCCCACCAGGCGTGGGAGCCAAATCACGGTCCTCATCGAGCTTAAAACCCACTGGGAGTCTCCCGGCTCACGACACCAGCTCTGCTTGTCATCCAGAGCGGGTAAGAACCCGGTTACAGCTGCTTTCAATAAGCACCGGAGATGGAACTGTGCCCCCCCCCCCCCCCCAGCCCCCACATATCCCAGCCCACAGCAGGATGTCCCACAGGTGCCAATTAATTCAGGTCCTGGCAAGTGGAGACTGGCACCATGGCATCTAAGGGGCAGGGGGGAAGGGACAAGATGGTAAGTACTGCCTCCAGGCCTGTTGCCAGGCTAAAGGACCCTCAAAGGACACATCAAATGTCATTGACACTCTGGGACACTATGAGGACATGATAAGTTTAGTTTAGTTTATTAAATGTAGGCTTACATTAACACCGCAATGAAGCTACTGTGAAAATCCCCTGTTGCCACACTCTGGCGCCTGTTTGGGTACACTGAGGGAGAAGTTAGCACGGCTAATGTACATAAGAACTTAAGAACATAAGAAATAGGAGCAGGAGTAGGCCATCTGGCCCTTCGAGCCTGCCCCACCATTCAATAAGATCATGGCTGATCTGTCGTGACTCAGCTCCACCTTCCCGCCCTCTCCCCATAACCCTTAATCCCCTCTCTTATCAAAAACCCATCAACCCGTTTCTTAAAAATATTTAGCGAGGCAGCCTCCACCACTTCAACGGGCAGAGAATTCCAGAGATTCACCACCCTTTGAGTGAAGAAGTTCCTCCTCAACTCTGTTCTAAACCGCCCCCCCTTTATCTTGAGGCTGTGCCCCCTAGTCCTACTGTCTTTTTTGAGCGGGAAGAGTCTCTCCACCTCTATCCTATCCATCCCATTCATCATCTTATACGTCTCAATGAGATCTCCCCTCATTCTTCTAAACTCTAACGAGTACAAGCCTAGTTTATTCAGCCTCTCCTCATAGCTCAATCCCCTCAACTCCGGTATCAGCCTAGTAAACCTCCTCTGCACTCCCTCCGTGGCCAAAATATCCTTGCGCAGGTGCGGCGCCCAAAACTGCACACAGTACTCCAGCTGCGGCCTCACCAATGCCCTATACAGCTGCAGCAAGACCTCCCTACCTCACCAGCATGTCTTTCAGACTGTGGGAGAAACCGGGGCACCCAGAGGAAACCCACGCAGACACAGATATCGAACGACCACATTTACCGCTGCTTCCTGATTTTAATATTTTTCCCTGTCGCACATTCATCCGAACTCAAATCCACACCGTGACAAAAACCCTTGAAATGAAGATTGTGAGGGAGGTGTGTGCATCTCTGAATGTAAAACAGGTGGTGTACAGCCAGACTGGTAAAGCATAAATGGAAACAGAAATTGCTGTAAAATCTCAGCAGGTTTGACAGCATCTGTGGGGAGAAAGTGGAGCCAACTGTTTCGAGTCTGGGTGACCCTTCATCTGACAAAAAAACCAGCCTCCCATCCATTGACTCTGTCTACACTTCCTGCTGCCTCGGCAAAGCAGGCAGCATAATTAAGGACCCCTCTCACCCCTGACATTCTCTCTTCCACTTTCTTCCGTCGGGAAAAAGATACAAAACTCTCTCACAAAAAGATATGGATTCTGAGGGGTGAGGGGGAGCTTAAAAGACTGGGATTGCTGGATTTTTTAATCTGGTAAGGATACTGAGGGATTTGGGGCTAAGGTTAGTAAATCGACTTGGGGGCAGCACGGAGGTCCCGTACCGACCGACTCAAGAACAGCTTCTTCCCTGCTGCTGTCAGACTTTTGAATGGACCCACCTCACATTAAGTTGATCTTTCTCTACACCCGAGCTATGACTATAACACTACATTCTGCACTCTCTCATTTCCTTCTCTGTGAACGGTATATTTTATCTGTGTAGCGCGCAACAAACAGTACTTTTCAACATGTATAAATACATGTGACAATAATAAATCAAATCAAATCAAAGTGGCTCTATTGTCTCCTTGACAGATGCTGTCAGACCTGCTGAGATTTTCCAGCATTCTCTGTTTTTGTTTCAGATTCCAGCATCCGTAGTATTTTGCTTTTCATCAAAGCATAAACGGATCCTTTTACGCAGCAGGAATCCAGCGTACGGTCTCTAAGCTCCCGCAATGAAGTGAGTCCAGTGTTCTTGTAAAACTCAATAGTCTGTCAGCAGAAGTAAATTGTGCTGCTCGGAGATTGCCGTCTGAATCAGAATTTTATTGACCTGCGACCATTTACCATCGAAGTACTGTCTTAAACCACCAGACATTTCCAAGTGATGAAAGAGCACAGTAAAAACGGACAACATGCGAAAGGATTCCATGAAGAGCCATTGTTGTAAAATTCCAAATCCCTGGTGTCAAAAGGGAAGGCACTTGAAGAATTGCCTGTTACCATTTTAAATCAATCCGCTCTCACATGGCAACCCCTCCACAGAGATAAGCGGGCCATGCTACCAGCTCATGTGCAGTTATTAGTGGAAGAAATACTTCAGGTACAGAAAACAAAGCAGCAATCATTCTTTGCAATGACAACTTAAGAACCCTTCATAAATAACTGGATTCAGCAGGGCAGAGGCAGTGATGAGGAAGAATATAACGATAATGATTTTATCTACTGCGCCAGTACTAAAAGCGTCAAGGCTATTAGAATTTAATAGAGAGAGAGGTGAGGTGCCTTTCCTGGCAATTTCTTACTGTAAGAACACAATTTGACAGAGCAAATAAATAGATTCATTTGTGGCGCAGTCACCATGAGGCAGGGAGAGAGAAAAGAAAATCAAAATAAAAGCATTTCGTGGGTAAGGTGCACATTTGAACTTGTCAGCAGAGATGTATAGAGTGTGATGGCCACGCTGCTTATTGTAAATCGTAGCTTTTAATCTCCCTGTCTCTTTAAATCATTAATTTTCTCCTGCAGACTGTCCCTGCTACATGTTGCCTCACTTTGCCCTCGCCTAGCAAAACTCCCCTCCGAAAAGAAGAGCCAAATTTCTTACACAAGTCTGATGCTAGGTTGGCATAGAAACAAAAGTTGGCAGCACTCCACAAGCCACGTTGCCACGAAATAGCTATTCCCGACCCCACATTGGATATTACGGTTTTTCACTGCCGAATCATCTGGCTATCTTTTCAAATTGGCGCACAATGTATCCAGACTGCAGCAAAACAGCTCTGAAAAGAGGCAACTGCAGCGAGATAGTATAAATAATTGTAAATGCCAACACAAACTATATTTTTAAGTGTTATGAAGTGTTTAGGATGCAGGGTGTGTTGTGCGACAGTGGCTGTAGAAAAACATCACTTAATGGAAATACAGTCTTTGCTGAAAGGTTAACCCGTCTTATTTATTTAACATCTCAAGCTGGGCCTGCAAGCAAGGCTGGCATTTATCACCCGCCCCCTCGTTACCACAACTCATAGAGGTTTACAGTATGGAAACAGGCCCTTCGGCCCAACTTGCCTGTGCTGCCCTTTTTTTACAATCCCTAAGCTGGTCCCAGTTTTCCGCATTTGACCCCATCCTTCCAAAGATGTGCCGGTTAGGTTAATTGGCCATGCTAACTTGTCCCTGAGTGTCAGGGGGGGACTGGTTAGCGTACATGCACGGGGTTGTGGTGATAGGGACTGGGTGGGATTGTGCAGATTCAATGGGCTGAATGGCCTCCTTCTGCACTGTAGGATACTATGATTATGATACCGTATCGGGCGGCACGGTAGCACAGTGGGTTAGCACTGCTGCTTCACAGCTCCAGGGTCCTGGGTTCGATTCCCGGCTCGGGTCACTGCCTGTGTGGAGTTTGCACATTCTCCTCGTGTCTGCGTGGGTTTTCTCCGGGTGCTCCGGTTTCCTCCCACAGTCCAAAGATGTGCGGGTTAGGTTCATTGGCTATGCTAAAATTGCCCCTTAGTGTCCTGGGATGTGTAGGTTAGAGGGATTAGCAGGTAAATGTGTAGGGATATGGGGATAGGTTCTGGGTGGGATTGTGTTCGGTGCAGACTCGATGGGCTGAAGGGCCTGTTTCTGCACTGTAGGGTTCTATGGATTCTATGATAGACCATCTTATCCATGTAACTGTCTAAATGCTTTTTAAAAGACAGAATTGTATCCGCCTCTACTACTACCTCTGGCAGCTTGTCCCTGACACTCACTACACTCTGTGTAAAAAGAATTGTCCCTCTGGACACTTTTGCACCTCTTCCCTCTCACCTTAAAACCTACGCCTTCTAGTTTTAGACTGTCCTACCTTTGGGAAAAGATATTGACTATCTAGCTGATCTATGCCCCTCATTATTTTATAGACCTCTATAAGAACAAAGAATAAAGAACAAAACAGCCCGGGAAACAGGCCCTTCGGCCCAACGAGCCCGCGCCACCATTTTAACATTACGAGTCCCCCCTCTCCACCCATGACCCTTGTCTATGCTTATGGGCATTCCACATTGAGGGAAGACTAATTTAAGGACAATTTATTACCTCCAATCAACATAATAGCACATCTTTGGGGTGTGGGAGGAAACCGGAGCACCTGGAGAAAACCCACGCAAGCACGGGGAGAATGCGCAAACTCCCACAGACACTGGCCCAAATCTGTGTGGAGTGTGCACATTCTACCCATCTCTGCCTGGGTTTCTTCCGGGTGCTCTGGTTTCCTCCGACACTCCAAAGAGGTGCAGGCTAAGTGGATTGGCCATGATAACTTCCCTGAATATCAGGGGGACTAACAAAGTAAATACATGGGGTTACGGGTTACAGAGATAGGGCCTGAGTGGGATTGCTGCCAGTTGCAGACTCAATGGGCTGAATGGCCTCCTTCTTCACTGTAAGGATTCTATGATCTATGATCAATTGTAGGACCTTTAGCATTGTAAAACATTGCAAGGTGCTTCATGCTTGCAATTAACAAAAATTGACCATGAAACAAATATTGAATATTGTTGACCGTAAGATTGGTGCATGAAGTGGGCTTTATGGAGCCTCGTAAAGGAACAGAGAGGGGCGTGGAGGCTTGGTAAGAGAATTCCAGAGTTCATGATAAGAGTAAAGTGGCCAGAATCAACTTCTTCAGAAGGAGAGAAAAGAAAACTGGTGCAAAAAAAGACTTATTTATTGTACATTTTTGACATGGTAGCTCAAGAACATTCATTTGTTCTAAACAGCACATTTCATCGTGGCAAGGAACTGCTGCCCTGGATTTCAAGCTGTGAGCGTAGTATGATTATCCCCTGGGTAACATTGTACTCTAATGAGAAATGCTAATAACCTGCAGCAGAAACCCCTGAACAAACAACTACAATAAATTGTACATTTATTATAATCATAATGCTGGCAAGAACAAAGGAACAGGGGCTGATTGTTCTAGCAGAGCTTCTCTCTAGCTTGCTTTCTTTTAATCTCCCTGTTTCTCTCAATCTCATAATTGCAATAAAATGTCACAATTAGAAAACTCCTGTTGTATATTTAATATTTTTCAGATGAGATGACACAAGTTTCCGGGTGTGTAACAGACTTTATTTACAGTGAATATAAGAAATAGGAGCCAGAGTAAATCACCTGGCCCCTTCAGATTCTGCCGTCCATCATTTCAATGTGATGATGGTTGATCTTCGATTCTAACGCTCTTTTCCTGCCCCATTTCCCCAAAACCCTGATAGACCAGGAATCTGTCTCTCTCAGCCTTCAGCATATTCGACATTGGAAACTCCACAAGTCTCTGGGGTAGAGAATTCCAAAGACTCACGATCCTTTGACTGAAGTAATTTCTTCTCATCTCAGTCCTAAATGATCTCGCCTTATCCTGACACTGTGCCCTCATGTTCTACATTCATGTTCTACGTTGCCCGGACTTGCAAAACCTCACTAACTGTCCTGTCTGGAGACAATACACATCTCTTTAACCTGTGCTTAACCCTTTCTCCATTCACATTGTCTGTACCTTTAAGACTTGATTACCTGTAAAGACTCGCATTCCAACCATTATTTTGTAAATTGAGTTTGTATCTTTATAGGTCCTGTTTGTGAACAGAACTCCTGATGAAAGAACAGCGCACCAAGAGCTAGTAGCTTTTGCTACCAAATTAACCTGTTGGACTTTAACCTGGCGTTGCGAGACTTCTTACTGTGTTTGCCCCAGTCCAATGCTGGCATCTCCACATCATGATCACATTCCCCTGCCAGGGAATACAACCTCTCAGTGTCTACCCTGTCAAGCCTGTTCAGAACTTCATGTTACAATGAGATCCCTTCTCATTTTTCTCAACTTCAGAAAATAAAAATCAATTTCATTCCGTTCTAGACACCTCCATCATTGGGAACATTCTTTCTGAATCTACCCTGTCTAACAAAGAACAAAGAACAAAGAAGAACAAAGAACAACACAGCACGGGAAACAGGCCCTACGGCCCAACGAGCCCGCGCCGCCGTCCCATGGTCAGTGACCTATTCATGACTCTAGTCTATGCCTAATGTGTGAGGATCAGGGAGGTCCAATATAGGGACAATTTGTTACCCAATCAATCAGCCTAAAAGCACATTTTTGGGATGTGGGAGGAAACCGGAGCACCCGGAGGAAACCCACGCAACCACGGGGAGAACGCGCAAACTCCCACGGACACAGGCCCAAATCCATGTGTCCGCACAGCAACAGAGATAGCCTCTGAGCTGCCATGATGCCCTCGAGATGGCCCAGTTTAAGCACACCAACGACATGAAGCAGTAGGCAACTCCCGAAGCAATATCCAAGAGCAGCCCACCACAACCTGCCACCCGCATGCCCCTTGCTGGACTTAAGTGCCTGTGGATAAAAATTTCATTATTAAAAGACTCTATATCCCTGAGGCTAAAACTGACCCCAAGCCTACAATGTTTAGTAAGGCCTGCTATATCCCCCTATATGTAGACCGCTCATGTGGCTGTCCAAGTGACTCTTGAACAACCCTAGCGTGCCTGCTTCCACCACCTTACTCGGCAGTGCATTCCACATCCCCACTACCCTTTGCGTGAAAAACTGCCCTCTAATATTAGTCTTATATCTAGCCCCCCTCACCCTAAGCCCGTGACCCCTCGTTCTATCCATTTCTAGTAGCGGAAAAAGCTTATCACCATCTACTCTATCTGTCCCCTTCATAATCTTATAAACCTCTATTAGATCCCCCCTCAGCCGACGTCTCTCAAGGGAAAACAGCTCAAGTGCGTTCAATCTTTCCTCGAAGGACAGCCCTTCCATACCAGGCAACATCCTGGTAAATCTCCTCTGCACTCTCTCCAGGATCTCTACATCCTTCCGGTAGTACGGCGACCAGAACTGGACGCAGTACTCCAGGTGAGGCCTAACCAATGTTCTATACAATTGCAACATCAGACTCCTACTCTTATATTCTATACCCCTTCCTATGAAGGCTAACACGCCATACGCTTTCCTCATCACATTCTGCACCTGCACCGACACCTTCAGGGACTTGTGTACCTGCACCCCCAGGTCTCTCTGCGTATCTATACTCCGGATAGTTCTACCTTTTATCATATAACTCCCTTCCACATTATTCCTGCCAAAGTGCATCACCTCGCATTTCTCCGGATTAAATTCCCTGTTAGAATTTTGTTAGTTTCTCTGGGATCCCCTTTCACTCTTCCAAGCTCCAGTGAATATAATCCTAACCGACTTAGTGTCTCCTCATGACACAGAGTGAAACTTAAATCCAGCCATAAGAACATAAGAAATAGGAGCAGCAGTAGGCCATCTAGCCCTTCGACCCTGATATCTCAGTTACAAGGTTTGATGCTCAGGAAGGGCAACCCAGATGATGTTACCACATGCGAATTAGCTATACCAGTCGCTAATTCGACCAGTCTACGCAGACTGGTAGACTGCGATTCTACCAGTCGCACACGGTAGAATCAAAGATGCACCAACTCAACCTTTCCCTGGATAGAAGGTGCTTTCTTCAGAAGGTCCTTTGCAAGAGCTCTTGGCTGTAGTGAGTTCAGTCAAAACCAAACTTTGAATAATTGGGGAACTCTCCAAATAACGTCCCCTCCTAACCCTGCATTGACACTGACTCAGATATTAAAAAGAGGGTGGCGTTTTTTTCTGAAACAATTTTTGTCTCATTTTCTCAAATTCCTAACTTGGTGACCTGTTATTCTTCCACCCAGGACCTGGCAGAGTTTTGGACTCTATAATTCCAGGTCAGCCTACAATGTATTTACAATATAGCAGCATCCGGGAAAGTTCAACCTCATCCCAGAATTTAAAATGGACTTGCACCATGTCAGGAACACAGGAATACAGAAGTAGGCCATTCAGCCCCTCGGGGCTGTTCCACCATTCAGTTCAATCTTGCACCTCCGTTCCATTTTATCGGTCTTGACAAGTAATAAGAGTTCACTTCAGTTGACCTCCATCTGATTTGCATTTTGATGGGATTGTTGGGGGGAGTGGGGGGTAAAGTATATTTCTATGGCAACATGTCTACCAATCACAGTCCATTTGCCAACCAATTACATCCTCTTTTCATGCAGTATAAATTGTTGTTTGAGATTTTGGTGCTCTTGTGAATTTGTCCTGATGAGTACCAGACGAAAAGCTTCAACAGCATGTCCCTTTTCTTCAGCAATATGAGAGTTTGCTTTCTGAGTGTCTAAACTGAAATATTACCCCCGCTGTTCTGGACACCAACCCCCGCCCCCCCCACCCCTCCGCCACAGGGCACTGGGGATGTCAGTAGAACAAGTGAGGGACCAAAGCTTGACACAGAACACAACCCAGAGATGAGCTGTAGGCCGGAGTTTTTCCAAAGATTTGATAATATGCATGGTAAGCTCTTGATCCGAAACAAACATTAATTCTCACAATTCCTTCTGAAGCTGCATTAATTGCTCAAAAGGAAACTTGATGAAAAATGTCATTTTGTTCCGCGTTAGGCTGCAATGAAAACATTTTGACGTTATGTCTCTGCGCTTTCATCCATCCAGGTGGTCCCCAAAGTTTCTATAGAATTAAATATTTAGTTCTCAGCTGTTTACTTGTCAAAACACAGTCAATATTTTATCACCTCAAATAAATGTAGAAGTGAGAATAAAGATTTGGCAGCAGCCTATTCACTTGATGCAAATCCATAAGCAAAGATTGTATCAAAACACAGCAAGGACCTGCTGCTTCATTAAACATTGAACCTAAAATAAATGGGGGGCAGCATTTGCCCATCCCAACTAGGGTGGGGCTTGTGGTGGGTGGGATCAGAGAATCTAGTGGCATATTGTGATTGGACTGGTAATCCAGAGACCCAGAGTAACGGCGAATTCTCTGCCCGTTGAAGTGGTGGAGGCTGCCTCGCTAAATATTTTTAAGAAACGGGTTGATGGGTTTTTGATAAGAGAGGGGATTAAGGGTTATGGGGAGAGGGCGGGAAAGTGGAACTGAGCCACGACAGATCAGCCATGATCTTATTGAATGGCGGGGCAGGCTCGAAGGGCTAGATGGCCTACTCCTGCTCCTATTTCTTATGTTCTTATGTATGTCCTGGGGACCTGGGTTCGAATCCCATCACGGCAGATGGTGGAACTTGAATTCAATAAAAAATCTGGAATTAAGAGTCTACTGATGACCATGAAATCATTGTCGATTGTCGGAAAAACCGGCCCGGGTTCACTGATGTACTGAGGCAATGTGAGAAAGAGTCATGGTAAATTGACCCTTAGCATCAGGAGAATTAACAGGGTACATAAGAACATAAGAACATAAGAAATAGGAGCAGGAGTAGGCCATCTGGCCCTTCGAGCCTGCCCCGCCATTCAATAATCTGTCGTGGCTCAGTTCCACATTCCCACCCTCTCCCCATAACCCTTAATCCCCTCTCTTATCAAAAACCCATCAACCCGCTTCTTGAAAATATTTAACGAGGCAGCCTCCACCTTTACGGGGATAGGGTCTGGTGGGATTGTTGTCTCAGGTTTGAACCTCACTACGACAGATGATGACATTTGAATTCAATAAAAATATCTGGAATTAAAAATCTAATGATGACCATGAAATTATTGTTGATTGTTGGAAAAATCCATCTGGTTCTCCAATGTCCTGTGGTGATGTGGAAAGGAGGGCATTGGTGAGGCTACCACCTGGAGTATTATATGCAGTTTTGGTATCCTTACCTGAGGAAGGGTGTCCTTGACACAGAGGGAATACAGAAGATCCAGCAGACTGATTCCTGGCTTGGCTGGTCTGTCATATGAGGAGAGACTGCATCAGTTAGGATTATATTCACTGGAGTTTAGAAGAGTGAGATGGGATCTCATTGATCTAACAGGGTTAGATGGGGTAGATTCAGAAAGAATGTTCCCAATGGTGGGGGAATCCAGAACGAAGGGTCATAATTTGAGAACAAGGGGTAAACCTTTTAGGATTGAGGCGAGGAGAAATTTCTTCACCCAGAGGTTAACAAATGTGTGGAATTCACTACCACAGAATGAAGTTGAGGACAAAATGTTGCCTGATTTCAAGAAGAAATTAGATATAACTCTTGGGCTAAAGGGATCAAGGAATATAGGGGGTTGAGGGGGTGGTGCTGGGGTAGTTGCAGAAGCAGAAAATCAGGGTTTTGAATTTGATGATCAGTCATGATGATAATGACTGGCAGAGCAGGCTCGTAGGGCCAAGTAGTCTACTCCCGCTTCTGTGTTTCAGGAAGCCATTTGGCCCTTTGGGCCCACGTTGACAACAATGCCACCCGGACCATATCCCTATAATCCTACATGTTTACCGCGCTAATCCCCCGACTTTAATGGGCAATTCACATGTCCAGTCAACCTAACCTGCTGATCTTTGGACTGTTGGAAGAAATCAGAGCATCTGAAAGAAACCCACGCAGAGATGGGGAGAACGTGGATACTCCACTCAGTCACCCAAGACCAGATTCCAACCCAGTTCTCAGACACTCTAAGATGGCAGTGCTAACCACTGTGCCACCATGCCACAACTATCCCTTTCGGCACAGAAGGAGGCCATTTGGTCCTTTGTCCCTGTACCCGCTCATTGAAAGATCTATCCAATTAATCCCCTGTCATCTTCCTATGCAACCCCGCAATATTTTCCTGTGAAGTATTTGTCCAATTTCCTTTTTGAACAGTAAGAAGTCTCACAACCCCTGCTTGAAATCCAACAGGTTTATTTGGTATCACGAACTTTCAGAGAACTAACCCTTCAAGAGGTGACTGACTCACCTGATGAAGGAGCAGCGCTCCGAAAGCTTGTGATACCAAATAAACCTGTTGGACTTTAACCTGGAGTTGTGAGACTTCTCACTGCCCTCACCCAAGTCCATATGTCCACATTCCTCATTCCTTTTTGAAAGTTGCGAGTGAATCAGTTCCAATCACCCTTTCAGGCTGTGCATTCCAGATCACAATGTTTTTTTATTCATTCGTGGGACATGGATGATGCTGGCTGGCTGGTATTTATTGCCCATCCCTAGTTGCCCTTTGGGAAGATGGCGGTGAGCTGCCTTCTTGAATCGCTGCAATTCATGGTTGATCCACAATGCCATTAGGGAGGGAATTCTAAGGTTTTGACCCAACGACTGCAAAGGACGTATTTCTGATCAGGGTGATGAGTGGCTGGGATGGGAACTCGATGGGTAAAATAATCTCTCCTCATCTCAACATGCAGTGCCATGGAAATGAGATTTATTTATACTGAAGGCTGGTTGTACATTTTCCCGACAGCAACACAATGATTTATCTTGCCATCGGTTTACTTGTTCCGCCAATTTACTCTGACAGGAGCAAGACATTACACTGTCTTCCCAAAATTAATAGTGTTGGTTAAATTTTCTGGAAAATCCTGCCCTTCGATTTTCACATTTATCCAATCCTAATCGGCAAGATTCTGTCCAAGTGAAAAACTTACCCTTATCTCTCAGTAATTTGGTTCACTGAGAAGTAGTTTGTCATCATATGTGGCATAGTGATAAAATCACTGGACTAGTAATCCAAAGGCACAGGGTAATTATGTGTGGACATGGGATCAAATCCCACCTCAGCAGCTGGTGCAATTTAAAATTGATAAATTTGGATGATGAAACCAGTTTTAGTAACGATCTCTATGTGTCTGATGTTGCTGTTCTGATTTTTAATGTTGTGCCAATGCACTTTGCACTGTTTGGCAATTGTGATGTTAGTGTACCTTTAAGAGTTTTTAAAAAAATCATGTTTTCTGTAACTCACAGCCTTTGCTGATGTCATTGTTACAGGGTTGTCTACGAGAAGTCCTTTTATTGCTCCTTAAGTGGCTTAAATTGGAATTGTTTATTTTTACTCTGTGGAATTTTATGATCTTGCATTGTCTGGAGGAAGAATGTCCAACAAGTTTATTTGGTTTAAGAACATAAGAACATAAGAAATAGGAGCAGGAGTAGGCCATCTGGCCCTTCGAGCCTGCCCCGCCATTCAATAAGATCATGGCTGATCTGTCGTGGCTCAGCTCCACCTTCCCGCCCTCTCCCCATAACCCTTAATCCCTTCTCTTATCAAAAACCCATCAACCCGTTTCTTAAAAATATTTAGCGAGGCAGCCTCCACCACTTTAACGGACAGAGAATTCCAGAGATTCACCACCCTTTGAGTGAAGAAGTTCCTCCTCAACTCTGTTCTAAACCGCCTCCCCTTTACCTTGAGGCTGTGCCCCCTAGTCCTACAGTCTTTTTTGAGCGGGAAGAGTCTCTATTCTATCCATCCCATTCATCATCTTATACGTCTCAATGAGATCTCCCCTCATTCTTCTAAACTCTAACAAGTACAAGCCTAGTTTATTCAGCCTCTCCTCATAGCTCAATCCCCTCAACTCCGGTATCAGCCGAGTAAACCTCCTCTGCACTCCCTCCAGGGCCAAAATATCCTTGCACAGGTGCGGCGCCCAAAACTGCACACAGTACTCCAGCTGCAGCCTCACCAATGCCCTATACAGCTGCAGCAAGACCTCCCTACTTTTATATTCAATCCCCCTCGCTATGAAGGCCAGCATCCCATTGCCTTCCTGACCACCTGCTGCACCTGCAAGCTGGGTTTTTGCGACTCATGCACAAGGACCCCGAGGTCCCTCTGCACCGTCGCCTGCTGCAGTTTTTCGCCACGTAAGTAATAGTCCTTCCTACCATTCCTCCTACCAAAGTGGACCACCTCACACTTGCCAACATTAAATTCCATTTGCCATTTCCTGGCCCATTCGCCCAGCCTATCTAGATCCTTCTGCAGACGCTCCACACCCTCCTCACAATTTGCCTTTCCCCCAATCTTGGTGTCATCAGCAAATTTCGACACCCTGCACTCGGTTCCCTCCTCCAGATCATCTATATAAATGGTAAATAGCTGAGGCCCCAGCACCGACCCCTGGGGCACCCCACTAGTCACCAA
The DNA here is from genome assembly GCA_037974335.1 of Prionace glauca. Lineage (NCBI taxonomy): Eukaryota > Metazoa > Chordata > Chondrichthyes > Carcharhiniformes > Carcharhinidae > Prionace > Prionace glauca. The sequence goes on along the minus strand of CM075734.1, from coordinate 81,980,934 downwards.
CCGCCAATCCGAATAGCATCCATTGACCCCCACTCTCTGCCTCCTATTTGACAACCAATCCTCTATCCACGCTAACACCCTACCTCCAACTCCATGTCCCCTGACCTTCTGCAATAACCTCTTGTGAGGTACCTTGTCAAACGCCTTCTGAAAATCCAGAAAGACCACATCCATCGGCTCTCCTCTATCCACTGCCCTAGACACATCCTCATAGAACTCCAGTAAATTTGTCAGACACGACTTCCCTTTAATGAAACCGTGTTGCGTCCGCCCTATCAAGCAATTCCCCTCAAGATGCCTCGCTATTTCCTCCTTAATGACGGATTCTAACATTTTACCTACCACAGACGTTAAACTAACCGGCATATAATTCCCCGCCTTTTGCCTGGCACCCTTCTTAAACAACGGCGTAACATTAGCCGTTTTCCAATCTTCCGGCACTTCCCCGGAATCCTGCGACGTCTGGAAAATAACCACCAAGGCATCCACTATCACCTCCGCCATTTCTTTCAGAACCCTCGGATGCATTCCATCCGGTCCTGGGGACTTGTCCACAATCAGCCCCTCCAGTCTGTCGAGCACCACCTCTCTAGTAACAGTAATGTCATTAAGACCCTCCATTCCTACCACCTTTCCATGGAGCCCTGTTCCTTCATCAGGTGAACCCAGTCCAATCCCATCTCCACATCTGGAGAAGAATGATTGCAGGTCAGGTTTGGAGCTGCAGGTTTTAGCTTTAGAAAGGAACGGATATTAGACTAAAAGCAACATCTCGCTCTCTCTCTCTCTCTCTCGCGCCCTGTTTTATGTGGAAATTTTGCTGGTTATCTGATACCAAGGTCTTGCCTTTCTAAAGGAGAGAATCTGCTGTTTGTAATTGATAAAAGTTATTGGTAATTTAATTAATTCTTAATTAAACTTAGTGTGATAAAAGCTTCCTTGTGGGTCATGTGAATCATGCTTATCCTAGCCAAATTCAAGGGATAAAACTTATCATCCAGGAAGGCTTCATAAAACACTTTGGAGTTTCTGAACCATGAAACAATAAAGATAAATAAATAAACAAGTAGTGATTGTTGTAAAAACCCTTCATGGAAAGGCTCCTTCAAGGAAACAACTCTGCCATCCTTACCCAGTTTGGTCTACAGGTGACTCCAGGCCCGCTGCAATGCTATTGATTCTGAACTTGTGTCTGAAATGATCGAGCCAGCAACATAGTTTCAGAGGAATTAAGTATGGGGGGGAAACGCTGGCCTTACCAGCAATCCCCTCTTCCCAGCTAGTTCATTCTCAGTGGGGTTGGAGCAGCAGCAGTTAAGCAGGTTATGCACTGCAGGATAATGGAGTCAGGTTCCATCAACAACACTCAAGGATTTTATTAATTCTTTATTGTCTGTGCCTTTGAATGCATATGAATAAGTTAGGACCACATAATGGGCAAAGCACCATTAACCAGCCTGTGTTGTATTTAATTCAGCACATTGTGGTTGTGCTGGCTTTCTCTTCATTCATACATATAGATGGCACGATAGCACAGTGGTTAGCACTGCTGCCTCACAGCACCAAAGAACCAGGTTCAATTCCCTCTTTGGGTCGGTGTCTGTGTGGAGTTTGCACATTCTCCTCATATCTGTGCGGGTTTCCTCGCACAGTCTGAAAGGGGTACTGGTGAGGTGCACCGACCCAAACAGGTGCCAGAGTGTGGCAACTAGGGGAGTTTCACAGTAACTTCATTGCAGTATTAATGTCACCCTAATTGTGATGAATAACTTTACTTTAAACCGCTCTGCCTCTCGATCCTGCTCTACCGTTCAATGAAATCATGGCAGATGTGACTGTAACCTACTGTCTTCCCCAATAACCTTTCACCCCCTTGTTTATCAAGAATACATCTACCTCTACATTGAGAACATTTAAAGGCTACTTTCTTTTGAAGAAGAGAATTCCAAATTCCAAAGAGAATTCCAGATCCTCTGAGAGAAAAATATTATTCTTATCTCTGTCTTGAATCGGCAACCCCTCATTTTTAAAGAGTGACCCCTAATTCGAGATTCTCCCACGAGAGGAAACATTCTCTCCCCATCCACCCTCAGAACCTTGTATTAAGTTGCCTCTTAGTCTCTTAAACTCCAATGGTTACAAACCTGGCTGGTTCAATCTTTCCTCACAGGACAGTCTGTCCATTCCTAGTAAACCCTCTCTGACCTGCTACCAATTTACTTACATCATTATTTAAATAAGGAGGACAATGCTGCACACATTATTCATCTCACCAATGCTCTCAACAATTACTGAGGTGTAACTTACAATCGCTGCTACCTTGGGACACCTTCACTACAAGGCTGTGAATTAATCCTATCTCATTGCTCAATACCAAATCTCATGTCGTCTACTCTCTGGGCAGAATCACAATGTGCTGTTCTAATAAGTTGTCCCAGTAACAGTCTATGAGTTCTAGGCTACCTCTGTCTATCTGATTTTTCCAGTCTATATGCAGATGAAAACAACCCTACAAAACCAACCCTACTGCTCTTCCAACTTAACTTTTATTTTTCTCCTCAGTTTAACCAGAGGTACTGGATCGACTGGGCTTGTACTCACTGGATGAGGGGGGGAATCTCATAAAAACTTAAAAATCCTGATGGGACTGGACAGGCTAGATGTGGGAAGAATGTTCCCGATGTTGGGGAAGTCCAGATCTAGGGGTCACAGTCTAGGAATAAGGGGTAAGCCATTCAGGAGTGAGATGAGAAAGAACTTCTTCACTCAGAGTTGTGAACCTGTGGAATTCTCTACCACAGAAAGCTTTTGGGGCCAGTTCATTAGATATGTTCAAAAGGGAGCTGGACGTGGCCTTGATGGGCTGAAGGAATCAAGGGGTATGGAGAGAAAGCGGGAAAAAGTAAATCACTGCAGATGTTGGAACCAGAAGAGAAAATGCTGGAAACTCAAAGCTCTTTCCTCTCCTTACTGATGCTGCCAGACCTGCTGAGATTTTCCAGCATTTTCTCTTTTGGTTGAAGAGAAAGTGGGAGTGGGATACTGAAAGTGATTGATCAACCATTATCATATTGAATGGTGGTGCAGGCTCAAAGGGCCAAATGGCCTGCCTACTCCTGCACCTATTTTCCATGTTTCTCTGTTTCTAATTCCCCTTTAAATAGAGTAACAGGCTTAGCTTTCACAGTGCTCCTATCATAATATTCTCCATATTCTGAGAAACCTGTGCACAAGAGACATTATTTTGACATCTCCCTTAACAACTTGAGTACTAATCCTAAATCAATGCTTTATCAACCTGTGAAACTAATCTGTCACTATTTATCCCCTCAAAGACTTTCAAAAGTCTCAATATTTCTTTTAGAATTAACTATCTCTGCTCCAGTGACTCCAATCCCAGTTAGCTGCCTCCCTTTCCAAAGTTTTCTTCAATTATGCACCCAGTTTAATTGTGCTGTCAGCTTTAAGTTTGAGACAGGAAAAGAATATTTCAAACCCCACACTAAGGTCATGTGTTACTGGGCAGCAGTGGTCACTGCGATACATGCTGGACACTCGGGCAACGTATTTGGCAGCTCAAAGCACTGGTGTCACTGGTGATGCCTTTGTAAGATCCTCCAAATCCAGTACCAGGGATTATGGTCCAGCAACAGTGTCCTCCCCAAGTCAATCTTCCCAGCATCGAGACACAAATCACTCCCACCGGGCAGGACATGTCATTCATAGTCCTGACACCAAACTCAGGTAGCAACTGCTCCACTCGAACTTCCTCAGGGAAATTGTTAGAACAAGGAGTGAGTTACCACAGGGGCTATGAAAGCTAAGCCAAATATTCTACTTAAGATGAAATTAAACTGAGGAGAAAACTAAAAGTTAAGGTGAAAGAGCATGAGGTTTGAATTTGAAGGGCTGTTTTAAAGTAGAACAAAGAACCTTTGGCCCTCCAAGGCTGCGCTGATCGATATGTAGACCTGAAAAATCAGACGGACATAGACTGCGTAGAATTCATAGGATGTTTGGATAATTTCTTAGAACAGCATTCTCTGGTGGGGGGAGCGGGAACAGAGGAACTGCTTTAAACATGTCGCTGAAACACCATTAAAGATTTCAAACACATCCCCCGAGTCATGGAAGATCCTGGCTTGTTACTGACCAAAACAGAGGAGTTAGAACATAGAACATAGAACATTACAGATCAAACAGGCCCTTCGGCCCTCAAGTTGCGCCGATCACATCAATCCCACCAATCTATAGACCTATCTATAACCCCCAATCCCATTAAACCCCATATACTCATCCAGAAGTCTTTTAAAAGACCCCAGCGAGTTCGCCTCCACCACCGATGACGGCAGCCGATTCCATTCACTCACCACCCTCTGAGTGAAAAACTTACCCCTAACATCACCTCTGTACTTCCCTCCCCGCACCTTAAATCTGTGTCCTCTCATAGCGACCATTTCAACCCGGGGAAATAGCCTCTGAGAGTCCACCCTATCTATTCCTCTCAACATTTTATAAACTTCTATCGGGTCGCCTCTCAACCTTCGCCTCTCCAGGGAAAAGAGTCCCAGCTCCCTCAACCTATCTTCATAAGGCATGCCTCTATTGATTTCTATTTGAGTTCTATTTGATTAAAGTCTCGATGATGGGAGTGTTGGCCTGGGAAAGGGTGCCACTATTAGACTGCCTTTGGAATGTGCAAAGATGAAGCTGAAGTGTCAGAGAAAGCACACAAACCTCCAAATCACCCACCCACCCAACCCTTCAGGCACCACCTGCCCACGTATCAGAGCTGGCAGTTCACACATTGCGCTGATCACCCATCTCCGAACCTAGTGAATCAGAGAGGCAGTGAGTCAGTCTCAACCACAGGGGACTGCCTAAGAAGGAGAGGCAGTGATAGAGTACAAGATGTCACATATTGTGACTACATAATGCATGCGAGGGAAAGCTTTGAGGATCCCAGTTCCTTTGATAGAACGCTCCCTTTTAAGTCAGCCCTATAAATCGACACTGACCCATTTCTCACGGCTCTAAACTGCATTCTGTAAAAATGCCCCAAACTACACGGAAAATCCCAATCATGGCCTGAGGTGGCACAGTGGTTGGTACTGCTGCCTCACAGCGCCAGGGACCTGGATTCAGTTCCCGGTTTGGGTCACTGTCTGGGTGGAGTTTGCACATTCTCCTCATGTCTACCTGGGTTTCCTCCGGGTGCTCCAGTTTCCTCCCACAATCTGAAAGACATGCTGGTTGGGTGCATTGGCCATGCTAAATTCTCCCTCAGTGAACCCGAACAGGCACCAGAGTGTGGTGACTTGGGGATTTTCACAGTAGCTTCACTACAGTGTTGGCATAAGCCACCTTGTGACTAATAAATAAACTTCAAAACAACAAAGAAACGGAAAATATTGGGTCTACTCAGCAAGTCACAGGTGTGAAGAGAGAAACAGAGTTAGCATATCAGGTCTGTGACTTTTCTCCAGAACATTCAGCCAAACATCTGGTACAAATATCAGCTCTTTGCTTCAGTGACTATGAAGTTTGACCTGTACCAGAAGAGGATGAGAATTAGGAGAAGGATTTGATCATTAGGCACTTTAGGCTTACTCCACCAATCAGACAATGGCTGATCTGATTGTGGCCTCAACTCTGTCCCCTCTATAACCCTTGACTCACTTATAGATCAAAAATCCAACAAACTCAGCCTTAAGTCTATTCAATGATCCAGCCTCGGCTGTTCTCTGTGGAAGAGAAATCCAGAGACTATCAACCCTCTGAGAGAAATAAATTCTCCTTACTTCATCTGCAAATGGAAGCCTCTCATTTTTAAACTGTGTCCCCTAATTCTGGACACCTCCATAAAGGGAAGTATCCAGGGCTGCACGGTGGCACAGTTGTTTACACAGCTGCCTCACAGTGTCAGGGACCCAGCCTCAATTCCAGTGACTGTGTGAGGTTTGCATGTTCTCCCCGTGTTTGCATGGGTTTCTTGCAGGTTCTCCAGGTTCCTCCACAGTCCAATGACGTGTGGGTTAGTTGGATTAGCCATGCCAGGGGAACCAGCAGGGTAAATGTATGGGGATGGAGCCTGGGTGAGGTTGGTGCAGTCTTGATGGGCTGAATGGCTTCCTTCTGCTCTGTAGGGATTCCATAATTCTATCCTTCCAGCATCAACCAGTTCTAATCCCCTCTGCATCTCAGGCAGCATGGTGGCAACAGCGGTTAGCATGCTGCCTCACTGTTCCAGGATCCTGGATTCGATTCCCAGCTTGGCTCACTGTCTGCATGGAGTTTGCACATTCCCCCCGTGTCTGCACGGGGGTGCTCCCATTTCCTCTTGCAGTGCAAAGACAGGTGGGTTAGGTTGATTGGCCATGCTAAATTGCCCATAGTGTCCTGGGATGTGTAGGTTAGGGAGAATAGCGGGCTAAATGTGTGGGGGTAGGATTGTTGTTGGTGTAAATGTGATGGGCCGAATGGCACTGTGGGGTTTTTATGACACTTATATATATTTTAATGAGATCACCTCAGCACTAATAGGTTTAGACAAAATAGAAATATGTGTAACCTGTTTAAAATCCAATTTCTGTCTCACGAAAGCTTTAGCAGCACTTGCCTGCTTTTATATGTGATTCCCCTTGCAAAAAATGTCAACATTCATTGGTCTTTCCCCATCCAGATTCTAGTTAGTTGAATTATTGAGTGTATATGAATGGATTGGTGCTAAACAAAATACCAATTGCCAATTTATGCATTTCTTGCTTTCTAAGATTGCACTGGACTGAGCACTCCATTGAGTTTTGGAAACCGCAGAGATTTTCAAACAAAGACTCTGAATTTCTACACATAAACTCTGTGCTTTGTTTCAGAAAATCCATTACCTCAGACTAATCTACGTTTGACTGCATTTGGCTTTAACATCTCTGTTTGCTGGCCTATACATATTATTGAATTTCAGATCTAATTGTTCCATTTGATTGGTGCGCCGATTTGAGAATTCTTTCTCTGCCCTCATGAAAGGATTCATTCATTAGGCTTGAAGTAAACAATGTAAACAGAATTAACTGTAATATTTTCCACTTGATTGGTTGTTGTATTCAGGCAAGAGCTTAATTTTTCTTTGTTGGAGTTTGGGGCAAGGCGTAAACTAATAAAGGTTGCGATGTACATTTGCGCTGAAGATTAATTCAATCATAATCCCTCTCCAACAAGACCTGAGACAAGAGAGTGAATGAGATGGAAATGTGTGTAATCTGTTTAAAATCCAATCACCCTGGGATCTGAATGAGGGGAATGTGCACAAGCATCCATTATCTAAACTCATTGGAAACATGTGCAACACGCACATTATCAGGCAATTAGTGCGCAAAATGATGATGTGCCTAGAGCATTTAGGGAACATTAAAGAGCTCTGAACGCGCTGTATAACCTGTTAACCCTTCTCCACAAAGTTGCTGGATGGTAATTAAACAGATTGCCTGCCGTAGGAACCCATCCGTTTGTGAGGAACAAAAACCGGGGTGGGGAATTCAATAAAATAAATAAATTAACATAGAAACTAGAAGAAGGAGCAGGCCATTCGGCCCTTCGAGCCTACTCCGCCATTCATTTTGATCATGGCTGATTGTTGAATTCAATATCCCGATCCCCCTTCCTCCTCTATCCCTTGATCCCTTTAGCCCCAACAACTATAGAGTTACAGAGTCACAGAGATTTACAGAACGGAAACAAGCCCTTTGGCCCAACTTGTCCATGCTGCCCTAATTTTTAAATCCCTAAACTAATCCCATTGTCCACATTTGGCCCATATCAGCCTCAAGATAAAGGGGAGGCGGTTTAGAACGGAGTTGAGGAGGAACTTCTTCACTCAAAGGGTGGTGAATCTCTGGAATTCTCTGCCCGTTGAAGTGGTGGAGGATGCCTCTCTAAATATATTTAAGACGCGGGTTGATGGGTTTTTGATAAGAGAGGGGATTAAGGGTTATGAGGAGAGGGCGGGAAGGTGGAACTGAGCCACGACAGATCAGCCATGATCTTATTGAATGGCGGGGCAGGCTCGAAGGCCTAGATGGCCTACTCCTGCTCCTATTTCTTATGTTCTTATGTTCACCCCACACATTCTTACATTTCAGATTACGATCCAATTCCATTTTGAAAATTTGAGTTAACCCTGCTTCCACCACATTCCAACGCATTTCAGATAGAACATAGAACATAGCGCAGAACAGGCCCTTCGGCCCACGGTGTTGCGCCGACCAGTTACAAAAACAATGACCCACTAACCTAAACCAATCCCTTTTTGTCCATAAATCTATCCACGGATCTCTTAAATGCCCCCAAACTAGGCGCATTTACAACTGCAGCAGGCAGGGCATTCCAATCCCTCACCACCCTCTGGGTAAAGAACCTACCCCTGACATCCGTCCTATAACTACCCCCCCTTAATTTAAAGCCATGCCCCCTCGTGCTAGATTTCTCCATCAGAGGAAAAAGGCTATTACTATCCACCCTATCTAAACCTCTAATCATCTTATATGTTTCAATAAGATCCCTTCGCAGCCTCCTTCTTTCCAACGAAAACAACCCCAAATCCCTCAGCCTCTCCTCATAGGACCTCCCCTCCATACCAGGCAACATCCTGGTAAACCTCCTCTGCACCTTCTCCAAAGCCTCCACATCCTTCCTGTAATGTGGGGACCAGAACTGCACACAAAACTCCAAGTGTGGCCGCACCAGAGTTGTATACAGTTGCAACATGACGCTGCGACTCTTAAATTCAATTCCCCTACCAATAAACGCCAAGACACCGTATGCCTTCTTAACAACCTTATCTACTTGACTCCCAACTTTCAGGGATCTATGTACACATACACCTAGATCCCTCTGCTCATCCACACTATTCAAAGTCCTCCCGTTAGCCCTATACTCAACACATTTGTTATTCCTACCAAAGTGAATTACCTCACACTTCTCCGCAGATTCCAACAACTGTCTACGTCAACAGAGACCAAGTAGGAAGGATCGAAAGCTTCAAAGTTTTAGGTGTCCAGATCACCAACAACTTGTTCTGGTCGACACTATTGTTAAGAAAATCTACTAATGCCTCTATTTTCTCAGAAGATAAGGAAATTTGGCATGTCAGCTACAACTCTCACCAACCTTTACAGATACACCATAGAAAGCTTTCTTTCTGGTTGCATCACAGCTTGGTATGGGCTCCTGCTCTGCCCAAGACCAAAAGACAAAAGGTGGTGAATGTAGCCCAATCCACCACGCAAACCACCTTTCCATCCATTGACTCTGTCTACACTTCCCGCTGCCTCGCCAAAGCAGCCAGCATAATTAAGGACCCCACGCACTCCAGACATTCTCTCTTCCACCTTCTTCCTTTGGAAAAAAAAATACAAAATTCTGAGACCATGTACAACTGGCTCAAGAATAGTTTCTTTCTGGCTGCCATCAGACTTTTGAATGGACCTACCTTGCATTAAGTTGACCTTTCTCTACACCCTAGCTATGACTGTAGTGTTACATTCTTCACCGTCTCCTTTCCTTCTCTATGAATGGTATGTTTTGTCTGCATACTGCGCAAGAAACAATACTTTTCACTGTATGTTAATACATGTGACAATAATAAATCAAATCTAATCAAAAATCAAATCAAACTGACTGTGTAAAAGTATTTTCCTTCATGTTTCCATTGCTTCTTTTGACACATGCCTTAAACCTCTGCTCTCTGGCTTTCAGTCCTTCTACCAATGGAAACTGTTTCTCCCTATTAACCCTGTCCAAACTCCTATCTCTATCAAATCTTCTCTCAACCTTCTCTTCCTTAATCTGAATGTCTTCAATCCATCCACCTATCTGATATTCCTTACCCATTCCTGAAATCATTCTTGTCAATCTTTTCTGCATCTTGTCAAACTCCTTTGTGTCCTTCCAAAATGGTCACATCCAGTAATGAACACAATGCTGTATTTGAGGTTGAACCAGTCTTTTATGCAGATTTAACATACAGCCTGCAATCAGTAATGACACCTCCTTCATGATTATCTTCAAAACTGGGCACCCACAAGTCTGTGTCCTCAGTCGCTCCTTCCTCCCTAACTGTGTGGCCAAGTTCCCCTCTAACTCCATTTTCAAGTTTGCTGATGATACTACCGTAGTGGGTCAGACCTCAAACTAATACAAGACGGTGTACAGGAAGGAGATAGAGAATCTGGTGAAGTGGTACGATGACAATAATCTGTTCCTCAATGCCAGTAAAATGAAGGAGATAGTCATCAACTTCAGGAAATGTAGTGGAGAACATGCCCCTGTCTACATCAAAGGTGATGAAGTGGAAATGGTCGAGAGCTTCAGGTTTCCAGATGCCCAGAACACCAGCACCCTGTCCTGGTCCCCCCATGCCAATGCTATAATTAAGAAAACCCACCAACGCCTCACTTTCTCAGGAGGCTGAGGAAATTTGGTATGTGTGCTATGATTCTCAACAATTTTTACAGATGCACCACAGAAAGCATCTTTCCACATGTATCGCAGCATGGTATGGCCCCTGCTCTGTACAAGACCGCAAGAAACTACAGAGAGTTGTGAACGAAGCCCAGTCCATCATGCAAACCAACCTCCATCCACTGACTCCATCTATATCTCCCCCATAAAATGTCTCAAGATATTTCACAGAAGCGTTATAAAACATTACCAAGCCACATAAGGTATAATGGCCATCAGCTTAGTCTGTCAGCTCCACAACCTCATTTTCATTCTTCTTTTTAAACCCCTCCATGAACCACCCCTCCCTCCCTATCTCTGTAACCATTTCTAACCTTTTCCCAAGCTCCCGTTCCTCCTATTCTCTCCGGAACCCATGAGTTCGGGGCAGGAATGGTCCAGCCTGCTCTCAAGTCCACTTGGCCATTCAGGATAAATTTATTGTTTAACCCATAAGACACTGTGGCTTTACATCCCTCAGCCTTCCCAACTTTCCATCTCTCTCTCTCCCATCTTTCCACATCTTGTTAAAGACCATCTTGTTGGCCGAGCCTTTCGTTCACAAATTCTTTGAGTCCCCATCCATTTTTGTCTGGTTCAGCTTCTGAAGTGTTTTTCACAGCTATTTCCCAAATGCAATTTCAAGTTGTCATTTAAGCACAATTGTGTTGACAAGAATCTTTCAAGAAACAATAAACACATTTAATAATTGATGACACAAACTGAGATTTAGCTAAACACTCATCATTTGATTGGTTGGTGAAAGTACATAATGTAACACTCAGTGGAGACGTGTTAAGTTACAACTTGACATATCCATCACTGGCTTGGTGCAAGCATCAACTGACACAGAGCAGAAAGGATTAGCAAGAGGAAGTGTTTGATCATTCTGTTATTTTAATGTTCTCGAATATTCTTTCAAACATTTTGCCTTTTCCTGAATTTACAATATGCCTAAGCGATTGGGTGACTGATACTAAATTGTAAGTATCACAGCGACGATGATAGAGAAAAAGGATCCTTGTTTCATTTTGGAATGTGACAAAGCAATAATTACACTAAGCACAGCCTGATATTCCATCAGTGAAGAATGCTCCAGTTAGAGAAAAGCTTGACCTGTAAATCATGATCATAGGTTCAAGGTTTCTCCCATGCTAATGGGACATTAAGAACATAGAACATAGAACATTACAGCGCAGAACAGGCCCTTCGGCCCACAATGTTGCGCCGACCAGTTACAAAACAATGACCCACTAGCCTAAACCAATCCCTTTTCGTCCATAAACCTATCTACAGATCTCTTAAACGCCCCCAAACTAGGCGCATTTACAACTGCAGCTGGCAGGGCATTCCAATCCCTCACCACCCTCTGGGTAAAGAACCTACCCCTGACATCAGTCCTATAACTACCACCCCTTAATTTAAAGCCGTGCCCCCTCGTGCTAGCTTTCTCCATCCTAGGAAAAAGGCTATCACTATCTACCCTGTCTAAACCTCTAATCATCTTATATGTTTCAATAAGGTCCCCTCTTAGCCGCCTTCTTTCCAGCGAAAGCAACCCCAAATCCCTCAGTCTCTCCTCATAGGATCTCCCCTCCATACCAGGCAACATCCTGGTAAACCTCTTCTGCACCCTCTCCAAAGCCTCTACATCCTTCCTGTAATGTGGGGACCAGAACTGCACACAAAACTCCAAGTGCGGCCGCACCAGAGTTGTGTACAGTTGCATCATGACACTGCGACTCCTAAATTCAATCCCCCTACCAATAAACGCCAAGACACCGTATGCCTTCTTAACAACCTTATCTACTTGATTCCCAACTTTCAGGGATCTATGTACACATACACCTAGATCCCTCTGCTCCTCCACACTATTCAAAGTCCTCCCATTAGCCCTATACTCAACACATCTGTTATTCCTACCAAAATGAATTACCTCATACTTCTCCACATTAAACTCCATCCACCACCTCACAGCCCAGCTCTGCAACCTTTCTAAGTGACCCTGCAAACTATGACACCCTTCCTCACAATCTACCACACCTCCGACTTTGGTGTCATCAGCAAACTTACTAATCCACCCAACTATACCCTCATCCAGATCATTAATAAAAATTACAAACAGCAGTGGCCCCAAAACAGATCCCTGAGGCACACCACTCGTAACCGAGTGGTTGCGAGTGGTGTGAGAAGTTTCAAATTTGGAGAAATAGGAGCAGAAATAGGCCTCTCATCTTCTTGTGTCTGCTCCATCACTCAGTAAGATCATCGCTGATCTGATCATGCCCTTAGCTGTGTTCTCCTGCCTGTACCTCATAACCCTCGATTCCCTTGTTGATGAACAATCTGTTAAACTCAGCCTCGGGTATGTTCAATGACTCAGTTTCCACTGAGAAAGAGATTTCCAAACACAAATGCCCCTCTGAGGAAATTCTTCCTCACCTTCACGTTAAAACAAAGCAGATATTCATCGACCTCAGGAAGCATAGTAGAGGACATACTCCTGACTATATCAATGGGAATAAAGTGGAAATGGTCGAGAGCTTTAAGTTTGTAGATTCAGGTGAGCTAAGTTCACCTGTCCTGATCCCTCCATGCCAGTGCTATATTTAAGAAAGCCCACCAATGCCTTTACTTTGTCAGGAGGGTAAAAAATTTGGCATGCCCACTACAACTCTCACCACTTTTTATAGATGCACTTAAGAAACATCATTTTTGGTTGTATCAGAGTTTGCTATGGTTCCGCTTTGCGCAAAATCACAAGAAACTACAAAAGGTTGAGAACGAGGCCTAGTCTATCAGCCCCTCATCCACTGACACTTTTCACTGCCTTCGAAAAGCAGCCAGGACTCCACACACCCCAAGCATTCTCTGTCCTTCTTCCATTGGGAAAAACGTGCAAAAGTCTAAAGTCACATACCAACCGACTCACTACCAGCTTCTTTCCTGCAGCCATCAGATTTTTGAAAGGACCTACTTTATATTAAGTTGATCTTTCTCTACATCCTAACTGTGGCTGAAACACTACATTCTGCATCCTCTACTCTTCTTTCCCCTATGTATTCTATTAATGGTATATTTTATCATTATACAATACTTTAAAAACTGCAGCAGGCGACAGTGCAGAGGGACCTCGGGGTCCTTGTGCATGAGTCGCAAAAACCCAGCTTGCAGGTGCAGCAGGTGGTCAGGAAGGCAAATGGGATGCTGGCCTTCATAGCGAGGGGGATTGAATATAAAAGTAGGGAGGTCTTGCTGCAGCTGTATAGGGCATTGGTGAGGCCGCAGCTGGAGTACTGTGTGCAGTTTTGGGCGCTGCACCTGCGCAAGGATATTTTGGCCTTGGAGGGAGTGCAGAGGAGGTTTACTAGGCTGATACCGGAGTTGAGGGGATTGAGCTATGAGGAGAGGCTGAATAAACTGGGCTTGTACTCGTTAGAGTTTAGAAGAATGAGGGGAGATCTCATTGAGACGTATAAGATGATGAATGGGATGGATAGGATAGAGGTGGAGAGACTCTTCCCGCTCAAAAAAGACAGTAGGACTAGGGGCACAGCCTCAAGATAAAGGGGGGGGGGGCGGTTTAGAATGGAGTTGAGGAGGAACTTCTTCACTCAAAGGGTGGTGATTCTCTGGAATTCTCTGCCCGTTGAAGTGGTGGAGGCTGCCTCGCTAAATATTTTTAAGAAACGGGTTGATGGGTTTTTGATAAGAGAGGGGATTAAGGGTTATGGGGAGAGGGCGGGAAGGTGGAACTGAGCAGCGACAGATCAGCCATGATCTTATTGAATGGCGGGGCAGGCTCGAAGGGCCAGATGGCCTACTCCTGCTCCTATTTCTTATGTTCTTATATTTCTTATGTTCATTGGATCCCAACACATCTTGTTATGGTTCAGATTGGAAACTCCAAAGTGTTTTACAAAGCTTACCTGAACGATAAGTTTTGCATATTGAACTTGGCTTGGAGATTCATGAGATGTTTCACTTCAGGTGTGATTAAAATGACCCAAAGTTTATTTAAAAATATAGTTAACAAGTATCATAAGAAAATTAGCAAGAACTTTTATCAATTACAAACAAGAAACAAAACAACCACCATAATGTATAATTCGAAGGGCCAGATGGCCTACTCCTGCTCCTATTTCTTATGTTCTTATGTTCTTAATGAATACCTCCAATGTGTTCCAATTAAAACCAAAATCCATAGACACAAAAAAAAACCTTTAACACAGCACAGCACAGACAAATGCTCATTTGATACTGAGATTGAGGCCTTTAGTTGAATTCTGCGGTCTAATGCTCTTGAGACTCAGAACAGCCTGAAGACAAGGCAGCTTCCCAAAACACCAGAGAGACTCTGGCCCAAGTCCCAACAACATACTTTCTAATCCAGGAAGGCAATTACACAGGCAAATGCAATTTTGTCCTTCCTTGCTAGAGGGATGGAGTTTAAAAAGAGGGAGGTTATGCTGCAGCTGTATAAGGTGCTGGTGAGGCTACACCCGGAGTACTGTGTACAGTTTTGGTCTCCTTACTTGTGAAAGGATATATTGGCATTGGAGGTAGCACAGTGGTTAGCACTTCTGCTTCACAGCTCCAGGGTCCTGGGTTCGATTCCCGGCTCGGGTCACTGCCTGTGTGGAGTTTGCACATTCTCCTCGTGTCTGCGTGGGTTTTTCTCCGGGTGCTCCGGTTTCCTCCCACAGTCCAAAGATGTGCGGGTTAGGTTCATTGGCTATGCTAAAATTGCCCCTTAGTGTGTTGGGATGTGTAGGTTAGAGGGATTAGCAGGTAAATGTGTAGGGATATGGGGATAGGTCTGGGTGGGATTGTGTTCGGTGCAGACTCGATGGGCCGAAGGGCCTGTTTCTGCACTGTAGGGTTCTATGGTAGGGTTCTATGGTAAGCTGATGCAGAGGAGATTCGCTTGACTGATTCCAGAGTTGAGAGGGTTGCCTTAGGTAGACTGGGACTATACTCATTGAAATTCAGAAGAATGAAGGGGGAATATTATAGAAACATATAAATTTATGAAGGGAATGTTGAGGAGGAACTTCTTCAGTCAAAGGGTTGTAAATCTGTGGAATTTCCTGCCCAGTGAAGCAGTTGAGATAACCTCATTTGGTTTTGTTAAGGCAAGGGTAGATAAATTTTTGAACAGTAAAGGAATTAAGAGCTATGCTAAGTGGTGGATAAGTGGAGTTAAGTCCATGAAAAGATCTTATTGAATGGCAGAGCAGTTTCGAGGGTCCTGATGGCCTACTCCTGCTCCTAGTTCTTATGTTCTTTCAGCTTAAACTGCTGTATTTCCAAAAACCAGGGAGAGAGAGAAGAAATACTGCTTTCAGTCTGATGTCCACTCCCTTCTAAACCCAAATCAAACCTGCAGCTCAGAACTGGAACTGAAGACAATCCATGTCATCTGATCTGTCCACAGATTTTTTTTGCCGTCCCAACAATGATATCACCTAAGGCTGTAAGCTGCAGAGATCATGATTTTAAAAAAAATCTCTTAAAGAGATATTAACGTCACAATCTGACAAAATAAATCAAATCAAATCAAATGAGAGATGCCTCAATCTGAAACTGTGGGTGAGTCGATCCCTACTCTCGGTTTCCCAGCGGCAGGATACAAAGAACAAAGAACAACCCAGCACGGGAAACAGGCCCTTCGGCCCAACGAGCCCGCGCCACCACATCACCCTACACCTATTCTACCCTGCATATCTATGAATGGAACCCTACTCAGTCAGATTCAGGGAAGAAATAGTGTCAATTTGGTAAAAAATGATTAGCCTGAGAGCACATCTTTGGGGTGTGGGAGGAAACCGGAGCGCCCGGAGGAAACCCACGCAACCACAGGGAGAATGCGCAAACTCCCACAGACACAGGCCCAAATCCATGTGCCTGCACAGCCAGCAGTGCTAGTCACTGAGCTGTTGCGGCGCCCATCTACCGGTCCAGGATCAAGCACACACACCGACATGAAGTACTAGGCCACTCCTGGAACTTCCAAGAGCAGCCCACGCACGACCCGCCATGTGAATGCCCCTCGTTTGACACGAGGTGGACCTCCACCTGTGGAATAAAGACAAAAAATATTAATCTTACAGCCTGCCTTTCCGGTGTCTCCTGAGGTTTAACCCTATTTAATAGCCCCTACCATATCCCTCCATCCTCGTTTCACTCATGTGCCTATCTAACTGCATCTTAAACGAGTCCAACGTTCCTGCCTCCACCACCCTATTCGGTAGCGCGTTCCAGACCCCCACAACTCTCTGCGTAAAGAACCTTCTTCTCACCTCCAAATTATACCTCTCCCCCCTCACCCTTAAATCATGACCGAAAGGATGAGCAAGTTGCCACAGACTTCAGAAGAACTGGAAGATCCCGTTGTCTGCCTCGGTGGGAGTGGTTCTGGAAAATTCCAGCCTGTCTCCAGATGGACAAAATTTCATTTTATCGCTGAGCGTCAAACCAAGGTCATCATGAATTAAAAGTGAATTAAAGGGGAAAGGGAGGAGTGATTCAATAAAAACTATGGCCAGAACGTTCTGGATGCTCACACAGTGGGATCTTCAGGTCCTGCTGAAGGTGTACCCCCACTGTGGGGTTGATGGTGGAGGGTGGTGCAGTCAGCAGGAAACCACATTAACAACAGTGGGACTAGAAGGCTCACCACTGGCCAATAGTGGACCGACTCTCATTGCTGTAAAATATGAGGCAAGTTGTGCAATAATTCCCACCCTATAAATAACACTCCAAATACAAAAGACATCCCACAGATTTACCCACAGTTCCCTCAGCTCAATCACACCACAAAATGTTTCAAAACTCTCGTTTCCTCGCCTAGAGTTCAACTCCTTTCCTTCATCCAAGATTTGGCCACTTGAGTTATTGCCAGCCACAGCTTTGATCTATCTGCGTTCCACAGATTTAGCTGAGCACAGAAACCCCAGAGGGTTACAGGGCTGGAGGAGGAGATTTCAGAGATCGAGAGGAGTGAAGCAATAGAGGGATTTGAAAACAAGTAGCGTGAGGTAGGCAGCATTAATCATTGAAAGGGTTGCTTTCAATGGATAGAATAGGTAGATGAAATTTGATGCAGAGACCTTTGAAATGATTAACTTGGCAGGAAGAATGCAAAAGGCGAATACAAAATAAAGGGTACAATTCTAAAGGGGATGCAAGAATAGATGAAACTGCTAGTACGCGTGTACAATTCATTGAAGTTGACAAGCCAGGCTGAGAGAAAATCATAGAATCACTACTGTTCAGAAGGAGGCCTTTCAGCCCATCGAGCCTGCACTGACAACAATCCCACCCTAGCTCTATCCCTATAATCCCACATATTTACCCTGCTAGTCACCCTGATACTAAGGGGCAATTTATCATGGCCAATCATCCTAACCCACACATCCCTGGACTGTGGGAGGAAGCCAGAGCACCAGGAGGAAACCCACACAGAAACGGGGAGAATGTGCAAACTCCGCACAGACAGTGACCCAAAGCTGGAGTTGAACGTGGGTCCCTGGTGCTATGAGGCAGCAGTGCTAAACGCTGTGCCACTGTGCTGTCCACTCATTACTAGAGTAGATGGGATCCTAGGCTTTATAGAACATAGAACATAGAACATTACAGCACAAACAGGCCCTTCGGCCCTCGAGTTGCGCCGATCACATCAACCCCACCAATCTATAGACCTATCTATAACCCCCAATCCCATTAAACCCCATATACTCATCCAGAAGTCTTTTAAAAGACCCCAGCGAGTTCGCCTCCACCACCGATGACGGCAGCCGATTCCATTCACTCACCACCCTCTGAGTGAAAAACTTACCCCTAACATCACCTCTGTACTTCCCTCCCCGCACCTTAAATCTGTGTAAATAGAGGCACAGAGTACAAGAGTAAGGAAATTATGTTAACCCTGTATAAAAGACCTGTCTAGCCTCAACTGGAGTATTGTGTCCAGTTATTTAGGCATTAAAGAGGATGCAGAAAGATTCATGGGAATGGTCGTGGGGTAAGGGACTTCAGTTACTTTAATAGATTAGAGGATTTAGGATTAATTTCCTTGAAGAAGAGAAGGTGCAGAGGAGATTTGATCAAGGTGTTCAAAATTATGAAGCATCCACACAGAGTAGATGGAAAGAATTTTCTCCCATCGGCAGATGGATTGAGAAGGAAAGGAACTGTTCTTGAGTCAGTTAGTACGTGATCTCAGTCTTCTGTATTTTTTCCTGATGGAAGAAGGTGGAAGGTGGTATGTCTGGGGTGTGTGAGGTCCTTGATTATGCTGGCTGCTTTTCCATAGCAGTAGGAAACGTAGACAGTGTGAATGGATGGGAGTCTAGTTTGAGTGATGGACTGGGTTTCATTCATGATCATTTGCAGTTCCTTGCGGTCTTTGGCAGAGCAGAGCCATACCAAGCTCTGATACAACCAGAAAGAATGCATTCTATGGTGCATCTATAAACATTGGTGAGAGTCGTAGCAGACATGCCAAATTTCCTTAGTCTTCTGAGAAAGTAGAGGCGTTGATGGGCTTTCTTAACTATAGTGCTGGCATGGGAGGAGCAGGACTGATTGTTGGTGATCTGGACACCTAAAATCCTGAAGATCTTGACTATTTCTACTTCATTCCCATCTATGTTGACAGGGCATGCTCTCTACAACTCTTTCTGAAGACAATAACATACTCTTTCATTTTGTTGATATTGAGGGAGAGATTATTATTGCACCAGTTCACCAGATTCTCTATCTCTTTCCTGGGTTACGTCTCATCATTGTTTGAGATCTGACCCACTATGGCGGTATCGTCAGCAAACTTGGAAATCGAGTTGGAGGGGAATTTGGCCACACTGGTATATGAGGAGTGTAGCAAGGAGCTTTGTGATAGCCTTGTGAAGCAGCAGTGTTGAGGATGGTCAGGGAGGAGGTTTCGTTGCCTATCCTTACTGATTGTAGTCTGTGTGGTAGGAAGTCTAGGATCCAGTTGCAGAGGAAGGAGCTGAGCCCCAGGCCATGGAGTGTGGAGATGAGTCTGATAGAAATAATGGTGTTAAAGG
This sequence comes from Prionace glauca, assembly GCA_037974335.1. Lineage (NCBI taxonomy): Eukaryota > Metazoa > Chordata > Chondrichthyes > Carcharhiniformes > Carcharhinidae > Prionace > Prionace glauca. The sequence continues at coordinate 81,961,369 of CM075734.1, read as the reverse complement.
CTGAGCTGTGGTCTATAAATAGGAGTGTGACATGATGTCTTTGTTATTTAGATGTTCCAGGGTTGAGTGCAGGCCCAGAGAGATGGGGGGTCTGCTGTTGACCTGTTGCAGCAATAGGTGAATAGTAGTGGGTCCAGGCAGTCTGGAAGGCAGGAATTGACTTGTGCCATGACTAACCTTTCGAAGCACTCCATAATGATGGATGTTAGAGCCACTGGATGATAGTCATTAAGGCACGCTGCCTGATGGTTGTCTCCTTGAAGCAGGTAGGAACATCAGATGGTTGTAAAGAAAGGTTGAAGATGTCGGTGAAAACCTCCGCCAGCTGCAGGATCTGAGTGCTTATCCGGGTACCCCATCTGGGCCAGTTGCTTTCCGTTGATTTTTGAAAAGGCTGCTCTGACATTGGCAATGGTGACCTCGGATACAGGTTCAACCAAGGCTTTCAGGTTGGAGGGTGCACTCTCACTGACCTCTTGCTCAAAACAGGTATGGAATGCCTTGAGCTCATCAGGGAGGGATGTGTTGGAGCTGGTGATTTTAGCTGCCTTTATCTCACAGGCTGTTATAACATAAGAACGTAAGAAATAGGAGCAGGAGTAGGCCATCTAGCCCTTCGAGCCTGCCCCGCCATTCAATAAGATCATGGCTGATCTGTCGTGGCTCAGTTCCACATTCCCGCCCTCTCCCCATAACCCTTAATCCCCTCTCTTATCAAGAACCCATCAACCCGCTTCTTAAAAATATTTAGCGAGGCAGCCTCCACCACTTCAACGGGCAGAGAATTCCAGAGATTCACCACCCTTTGAGTGAAGAAGTTCCTCCTCAACTCCGTTCTAAACCGCCCCTCCCCTTTATCTTGAGGCTGTGCCCCCTAGTCCTACTATCCTTTCTGAGCGGGAAGAGTCTCTCCACCTCTATCCTATCCATCCCATTCATCATCTTATACGTCTCAATGAGATCTCCCCTCATTCTTCTAAACTCTAACGAGTACAAGCCTAGTTTATTCAGCCTCTCCTCATAGCTCAATCCCCTCAACTCCAGTATCAGCCTAGTAAACCTCCTCTGCACTCCCTCCAGGGCCAAAATATCCTTGCGCAGGTGCGGCGCCCAAAGCTGCACACAGTACTCCAGCTGTGGCCTCACCAATGCCCTATACAGCTGCAGCAAGACCTCCCTCCTTTTATATTCAATCCCCCTCGCTATGAAGGCCAGCATCCCATTCGCTTTCCTGACCACCTGCTGCACCTGCAAGCTGGGTTTTTGCGACTCATGCACAAGGACCCCGAGGTCCCTCTGCACCGTCGCCTGCTGCAGTTTTTCGCCACGCTGTGAATGGAGTTTTGGCAGAGCACAAAATTCGTGAATTCCAGTCATAACGTCGAAAAATGCAAAGTGACGAAGGAGTTATATTTATATATTTAAAAGGCAAAAGACTGCAGAAAGTTGCAACTCAGGGTGACTTTGGGGTCCTTGAGCATGCAAGTTCAACAGGTGATAGGGAAGGCAATGGGATGTTGGCCTTTATTTCAAAGGGAATGGAGCACAAAACCTTGAACCTTCTCTTGCTAACACTATAAAAAACATTAATTAGGCCACACCTATAATACTGTGAACAGTTTGGCCCCCTTATCTTAGGAAAGAAATACTAACACTGGAGGCAGTCCGGAGAAGATTCACTTGGTTGATTCTGGGGATGGAGGGAATTTTTTCATGAGGAATGTAGTCACTGGAGTTTAGAAGAATGAGAGATGACCTTATTGGGATAGGCAGGATTCTCAGGAGGCTAACAGGTCAGATGCTCAGAGGTTGTTTCTCCTTGTAGGGTCACTCAATTAAGACAGAGATGAGGAGGAATTCCTTCTCACAGTGGGGAGTGAATGTGTGGAATTTTTTACTACAGAGGGCTATGGAGGCTGGGTTGTTCAGTATGTTGAAGGCTGAGATAGACAGACTTTTAATCAGTAAGGGAATCAAGGGTTATGGGGATAAGGCAGGAGTTGAGGATTGCCACATCAGATCAGTCATCATCTCATTGAATGGCGGAGCAGATCTGATGAACCAAATGGCCTATTTTTGCTCTTCCAACTTGTGACACCTCAATTTAACATCTCATCTGAAAGAGAGCAGTTCTGACAGTGCAGCACTCCCTCCATAAGGCACTGAAGTGTCTTGAACGGGAAAGCTTGTGACTTTGGGGCAGCAATGCTATCAATCGAGGCACCAAATGCCATCTTTTAAGTTTACGTATTAGTGTCACAAGTAGGCATACATTAACACTGCAATGAAGTTAATGTGAAAATCCCGTCATCTCCACATTCCAGCGCCTGTTCGAGTACACTGAGGGTGAATTTAGCATGGCCAATGCACCTAACAGCACATCATTCGGACTGTGGGAGGAAACAGCAGCACAGGGAAGAAACCCACATAGACATGGGGAGAATGTGCAAACTCTGCATAGACAGTGACCCAAGCTGGGAATTGAACCCGGATGCCTGGCGCTATGAGGCAGCAGTGCTAATCACTGTGACACCCTGCTGCCCTTTAAGACGCAGTTGATTTTTTATAACAAATTAGCAGCTGTCCTGAGTGAAATCCATTTCACAACTCGCCACAGCGAGTATCAGGAAAGTGGGTTACCCGACCAGTAACATCACCCTTTATTGCGGATCAAATTCTGCAGCAGAATGATTTCCTCCAGGTTTGTAATGAACCTAAATATAAACGCAAGGTCAAAAATGAAGCTTCAGTTTTCTTTTTGTAAGTTATGAAATGCCGTGGTGCAATTTCATTTTTAAATCTGTTTTTAATGTAGATACGTTTCTGCACATAAACAACTTTGGATGCAATTGCAGTGGAATTGCTGCCATCAAATGTTGGCTGTAGCCTTTCCACTCTCATCTTTCATTACATTCATGATGATAATTTTACACTTTGAGTGTAATGGAACCTGCACTAATTTACTGGGAGAAACATAACAAAACTTAGCCCTAAGGGGGAAACTCATATTGACACATTCCTTAATCAAACATACATATTCAATTTTCTGCTACAACTGTGAACGAGGTCATTGCCTCTGTTTTTGCTGTTTTACAAAAGTAGATTTTATTTTTTTAAAAATGAAGAGATATTTTTAATGCTTCGTTGAGATTTGGTTCAGCGGAGATTGACACATGGGTAATGTACCACTTCAGCCTGACCCATATTGGCTTCCATTCCAGCCATGCCTCAATTTTAAAATTCCCATCCTTGATTTATTCATTTTTTCCAAGGCCTCACCTCCCCATCAGAATGATTGCCATCAGCTCAATGACCCTCCAAGACCCCTGCGCTCCTCCAATTCAAAATAACAAGAGGGAAATTATCTTAGAGATTTTTCACAGAATTGCAGCATCTTCACGGTGTGGAAGGAGGCCATTTGGCCCATCGAGTCTGCACTGGTTCTCTGAAGGAATATTCCATTTTAATCCCACTCCCCTTGCCTTATCCCTCTATCCTTGCACATTCTCTGTTTTCAGGTAACAACCCTATTCCTTTTTGAATACCGTAAATAAATCTGCTTCCTCACCCTGTCAGGAAGTTCATTCCAGACTCCAATCACAATCTGAGTGAAAAAAGTCTCTTTGCATCACTTTTACTTCATTAGATTGAATCTGTTTCCGTTTATTTGTTGGTGTCTCAAGTAGGCTTACATTAACACTTACATTACAGTAACACAGAAGCCAGAGGCTGGTTGTAGAGGGTTGTTTTTCAAACTGGAGGCCTGTGACCAGTGGTGTGCCTCAGGGATCAGTGCTGGGTCCACTGTTATTTGTTATTTATATTAATGATTTGGATGAGAATATAGAGGGCATGGTTAGTAAGTTTGCAGATGACAATAAGATTGATGGCAAAGTTGACAGTGAAGAAAGTTATCTCCAGTTGCAATGGGATCTTGATCGATTGGGCCAGTGGGCCGACGAATGGCAGATGGAATTTAATTTAGACAAAAACAAGGTGATGCAATTTGAAAGATTGAACGAGGACAGGATTTACTTAGTTAATGGTAGGGCATTAAGGAGAGTTACAGAACAAAGAGATCTCGGGGTACATGTTCATAGCTCCTTGAAAGTGGAGTCACAGGTGGACTGAGTGGTGAAGAAGGCATTCGGCATGCTTGGTTTCATCGGTCAGAACATTGAATACAGGAGTTGGGACGTCTTGCTGAAGTTGTACAAGACATTGGTAAGGCCACACTTGGAATACTGTGTACAGTTCTGGTCACCCTATTATAGAAAGGATATTATTAAACTAGAAAGATGCAGAAAAGGTTTACTAGGATGCGACCGGGACTTGATGGACTGAGTTATAAGGAGAGGCTGGATAGACTGCGACATTTTTCTCTGGAGCGTAGGAGGCTGAGGGGTGATTTTATAGAGGTCTATACAATAATGATCAGCTAGATAGTCAATATCTTTTCCCAAAGCTAGGAGAGTCTAAAACTAGAGGATATAAGTTTAAGGTGAAAGGGGAGAAATACAAAAGAGTCCAGAAGGGCAATTTTTTCACACAGAGGGTGGAACAAACTGCCAGAAGTAGTAGTAGAGACAGGTACAATTTTATCTTTTAAAAAACATTTAGATAGTTAAGTACGATGGATATAGAGAGATCTGGACCAAATGTGGGCAATTGGGATTAGATTATGGGCTTTAAAAAAAAAGTGGCATGGACAAGTTGGGCCGAAGGGCCTGCTTCCATGCTGTAAACCCCTTAGACTATAACTCTCTAAAGTCACAGAAGACGACATTAGCGTAGACAACTAAGGACTGGTTGAAGAGAGAGATTTATGCAATTCATTAAAGGAGGAGAGAAAGGTTTAGGGAGGCAATTCCTAGGCAGTTGAAGGCATTGATTTGATTTGATTTGATTTATTATTGTCACATGTACAGTGAAAAGTGTTGTTTCTTGCGCGCTATACAGACAACGCATACCGATCAGAGAGAAGGAAAGGAGACAGTGCAGAATGTAATGTCATAGCTAGGGTGTAGAGAAGGATCAACTTAGCGCGAGCTAGGTCCATTCAAAACTCTGGAGGCATGGCCACCAATATGAGAGAAAAATAATCTGGATGATGCGCAAAAGAGCAGAATTGAATTGATCGCTCTCAGTGATCATCTCGGGTTACTTATCTATTGGTATAAATTTTCATTGGCCCTTTAGGCAAGCAGTAAAATAATCTAACACAACACAATATCAATTTTTTAGTTCCATAAATATGTAAATACTGATGAAGTATTTATGAACTAGCACTTTAGTAAGAGAATTGAAAATCCCCTCTTTGTATATGTAGGGAAATAAATTATTTAAGCTGTAGAGCAACCCGACAGAGGCACTGTAAAATATTGCTCCCAGCTATAACTTACATTCCATTTTGAATTACTGTACTTCACTGTGAGGCAATAAAGACTTTTCAGAAATGGCTTTTGTTATCATTATGTATCAAGGACTTGTATTAAAAGTTGTTTGCATGGTTACATTATATTCAGATTTCATGGGCATGTAATGCAATAGACTTCAAATATCCCCCATCGCCAACCCAGTCTTTTTTATTGAAATGTGTGGGTCGAGCCCTCTTTCAAAACGGGCTTTACCAGCCTTCCTTTATCTGCACAGTGTTTCAATTTTATATGCCGTTTTCATTGCCAAAATGCACACCACGCATTCCCACTGCCATCCCCCACCCCTCCCCACACAAACCCTACTCACCATGACCCCAGGCAAGGCATAGGGAAAAAAAAACAAATTTGTAAAATAATTGAAATGTTCGTGCAATCCTATTGCAGGTGGATGAATGCAGCTCGCACCTAGGAACAATAAATGAGAGTCAATAGCTGCGTCGCAGTCAAGACACAGTATCTCCTTCTGAATGTTCCATCAGCGATAGCATCTTAATGTGGCCCCACTGCTCTTTGCCACTACTTACAGTGTCAGGTGGACAATCTCATTCAGTGTCAGCTCTTCAGCAAATGATCCAACGCAAATATAGTCATAACCTCCTTCCAACATTTAGATGGTTTCCAGATCTCATTGTAAAGGTCATTGCTGATTCTCCCCCCGTCCCCTCGCAGTGTTTGATATCACAGAGTGTTGGCTGTCTCATTACTTTGCATTTCATTATGAATGGATTAACTTGCATTTTCCGTTTTAATATTATTGACCCTTTTTTCAACTCGGCTGATCCCATTAGTGAGATATTTCCCTTTTACAATGAAGGCAATACAATTCTCATTGTTAATCCACCTTCCATACCAGAGAAACAAATTAAAAAAAAATAATTTGAATGCTCTTCTGATCCCTACTGTATCAGAATTCCTGGGCTAAAGTGGTACATACAAAGGGACTCCAAATAGCAGTTAAAAATAATTGCAGAACACGCAAATCCTTCAAAGCACATTGGACAATTATTCATTGTTTGCATCTCTCTTTCAAATTTGTTTCCATTGTTCGGGGAATGAGAGTTAGCCAAGGAATCCATTTTGTAAGTTAAGTGTCAATATTTCACTAAAGCATTAAGTTAAATCTCACAATGCTCACAGTTGTCGCAAGCTTTCTAATCCAGAGGTTTAGTTACATGTTACAATTAAAACTGGACTTTATCCCTGTTATCACATGCTTGGAGATTAATTTATCCATTTTCTCAGCATGGTAGTGCCACCTATCGATTTTAAACCTTACTTACCCTCGATACCTGCAGGCTAAGTGCTGAGAGATTGTTTCCCCCTGTGGGAAAGTCCAGAATCAGAGGACATCATCTCAGAGTAAAGGGTCACCCGTTTAAAATAGAGGCGAAGAGGAATTTCTTCCCTTAGGGAGTAGTGAATCCATTTACCGCTGAGGTCTGTAGAGGCTGTTTATGGAGTATGTTCAAGGCTGAGATAGACAGATATCATTTTATGACCTTCCCTTCACACCTGTCTCATCCTTTGAGTCTTGAACACCTTATTCAAAACCTTTATGTTCTGTCCTCCATTATTAGCAGCTTGCATGAAATAAACATCTGCTTACAGCGTTGCTGTGCTCACTCACATATCTAATCAGTAAGGAAATCAGAGGTTTTGGTGATAAGGCGGGAAAGTGGAGTTGAGGATTATCAGATCAGTCACAATTTCACTGAACTGTGGAGCAGACTCGATGGGTCTTGTTCTGCTCCTACATCTTCTGGTCGTTTGGTTTCTGCTGGTGTTCCAGATCATGCCTGCAAATTCTTACCAAATCACAGGCATTAACGAAAAGGCCTTCTACATCTCATGAGACGTTTAGAGGGCTGGAACTAATTGCTGCAATGATGGTAAGATGTTACAATGGTGAGATGAAAGTGACTGTCTTTGTAGCGAAGGTGGCATTTTACTGAGTGTGGTATCAAGGAACCCCAGCAAAACTAGAGTTAATGCGAATCGGGAGTAAGCTCTCCACTGGCTGGAGTCATACCTGGCACAAACGTTGTGGTAGTTAGAGGCCAACATTCTCGGTTCTCAGCAGACGTTCCTCAGGGTAGTGCCCTCGGCCCAACAGTCTTCAGTTCTTCATCAATGATCTTCCTTCCATCATAAGATCAGAATTGGTGATGTTCGCTGATGTTTAGCACCATTTGCAACTCCTCAGGCATTGAAGGTGGTGAAAAACTGCAGCAGGCGACGGTGCAGAGGGACCTCGGGGTCCTTGTGTATGAGTCGCAAAAACCCAGCTTACAGGTGCAGCAGGTGGTCAGGAAGGCGAATGGGATGCTGGCCTTCATAGCGAGGGGGATTGAATATAAAAGTAGGGAGGTCTTGCTGCGGCTGTATAGGGCATTGGTGAGGCCGCAGCTGGAGTACTGTGTGCAGTTTTGGGCGCCGCACCTGCGCAAGGATGTTTTGGCCCTGGAGGGAGTGCAGAGGAGGTTTACTAGGCTGATACCGGAGTTGAGGGGATTGAGCTATGAGGAGAGGCTGAATAAATTAGGCTTGTACTCGTTAGAGTTTAGAAGAATATGGGGAGATCTCATTGAGACGTATAAGATGATGAATGGGATGGATGGGATAGAGGTGGAGAGACTCTTCCCGCTCAAAAAAGACAGTAGGACTAGGGGGCACAGCCTCAAGATAAAGGGGAGGCGGTTTAGAACAGAGTTGAGGAGGAATTTCTTCACTCAAAGGGTGGTGAATCTCTGGAATTCTCTGCCCGTTGAAGTGGTGAAGGCTGCCTCCCTAAATATTTTTAAGAAACGGGTTGATGGGTTTTTGATAAGAGAAGGGATTAAGGGTTATGGGGAGAGGGCGGGAAGGTGGAGCTGAGCCACGACAGATCAGCCATGATCTTATTGAATGGCGGGGCAGGCTCGAAGGGCCAGATGGCCTACTCCTGCTCCTATTTCTTATGTTCTTATGTTCTTATGAAGCAGTCCATGTCCAAATGCCTGGACAATGCCCAGGTTTGAGCTCAGATGTGGCAAGTAACATTTGCACCAAATAAGTGCAAAGAAATGACCATCTCCAACAAGAGAGGATCTTACAATCACTGCTTAACCTTCAATAACCATTGCTGAATATCCCACCGTCAACATCCTGGGGGGGTTATCATTGACAAGGAACTGAACTGAACAAGCCGTATAGTCAGGTCAGAGATTGGGAATCCCGTGGCAAGTAACTCACCTCCTGATTCACCAAAACCTGTCCACCATCTACTGGGACAAATCAGGAGTGTGATGGAATACTCCCCATTAGACTGGACGAGTGCAGCTCAGACGAAAGGAGCCCACCACAACCCAGGACAAAGCAACACCACTTGATTGGTACACCTTCCACAGACATTCAACTACACCCACCATGTACAGGAGCAGCAGTTGCGTACCATTTACAAGATGCACTGCAGGAACTCACCAAGATTCCTGAAACAGTACCTTCAAAGAGAACCAAAGATGTTTTATCAATTTTTTCAGGGGCTTTTTAAAATCAAACTTAATTGCCTTCATTTTTTGAGTCTAGCGTTTAGAGTGTAGATGAAAAATGCACTCACTTCCCTACATACCTGTCTCATCCTTTGAGCCTTGAACACCTTATTTAAAACCTTTATGTTCTGTTCTCCATTATTAGCAGCTTGCATGAAGTAAACATCTGTTTTCGGTGTTGCTCTGCTCATCCACATATCAAAATCATTTGTTCTATTAGTATAACCAAACTGTCCTTATCTTAAGCACCTTACATTGACCCGTAGTTTTAAAACATGTAACCAGCAGAAAATACTCCAAATCATTGGATTTTCCTGGTATTTCCAAGCCATGACTATTATTGCTGACAATATTATTAATGCTCATAGTACTTGATGAGTTAAGCCTGGGTGTGGACTCAGAGTAAAGTAAACAAACTGTAAGAGTTGCTGAAAGTAAACGGGGAGCAGACACTTCAAAGCACTGTGAGAAGTTACAGCTGAACACATATAAGCTTGTGTGTCATCTCTGCATTGCTCTAAAATATCAAATGTTCAACAAAAAATAATCTCTCTATTGTCAGAAAAGTAATGAAATTTTTCTGTGGCCTGCTATTTTGGAGGTAGATTTTAAATCCCCTCTTCACTTCAATGCCAAGACTGACAATCCGTGACACCATAACATCGTATTCATAAAAGGATGCCAGATTAAAACTTCCAATTTATAATGAAATAATTGATGCTTGACTGGTGCTGATACTAGTAGCAAAAAAAAGTTCCATAATCCAAACATTGCTTGGAACATTTGTTAAGATGTAAAGGTCAAATCCCATTGTGCTGGACACCAGCAGGTCCAAGGAAGTGTGCCCAAGGTTTGAGTGGAATCTTGACCCACAAGGATATTAACAAAATGAAGAGGTGCAATGAAGAGGACAAATGTTGAAAGTTTGTTTATTCGTGTCACAAGTAGGCTTACATCAACACTGCAAAAAAGTTACTGCGAAAATCCACTAGTGGCCACACTGCGGTACCTGTTCAGGTACACTAAGGGAGAATTTAGCACGGCCAATGCACCTAACCAGCATGCCTTTTGGACTGTGGGAGGAAAGTGGAGCAACTGGAAAAAAACCCACGCAGACATGGAGAGAAAGTACAGACTCCGCACAGAGAATGATCCAAGCCGGGAATCGAAGCCAAGTTCCTGGCACTGTGAGGCAGCAGTGCTAATCACTGTGCTGTGCCTGCTAGGGCAAGAGATTGTGATCGATCCCGGGTCTGTGCGACAGTATGTAATTGGCCAGTTTTAAATCCCCCAACATGCTTCACTCCATTGATTTCAGCAGACAATTATCCAACCTGTCAGAAAGGGAAAGACAACATTAACAATCCGGACAGGAAAATGGAAATGAAGTCTTGACATAGGTAAATGTGTGAAGAGTGTTTCTCTTGATGGCAGGACAGCCCATAGCCTGTCACAGCCAATGAAGTCCTTTCACAGTGCGGTCACTGTTGGAATGTAGCAAAGGCAGCAAGATCATTTGTACACAGTAAATAAACTCCCACAAATGGCAATGGGAGAATGACCAGGCCATCTGCTTTCACCCTTCATAATATTGGTGCAGTGATTGCAGGCACTTACCATCTCGAGGGCATCATGGCAGCACAGAGGCTATCTCTGTTGCTGTGCGGACACATGGATTTGGGCCTGTGTCTGTGGGAGTTTGCGCGTTCTCCCCGTGGTTGCGTGGGTTTCCTCCGGGTGCTCCGGTTTCCTCCCACATCCCAAAAATGTGCTTTTAGGCTGATTGATTGGGTAACAAATTGTCCCTATATTGGACCTCCCTGATCCTCACACATTAGGCATAGACTAGAGTCATGAATAGGTCACTGACCATGGGACGGCGGCGCGGGCTCGTTGGGCCGAAGGGCCTATTTCCCGTGCTGTTTTGTTCTTTGTTCTTTGTTCTTTGATGCACTTTGATACAAAAACAAAATCATCACCTGAACCTCAGTAAACATGGAAGTGAAGATAGGTGCAGGCTTGGAGGGACGAAGGGCCTGTCCCTGTGCTGTAATTTTTTAATGTTCTTTGAAATGAGTAGAAGAGCAAATGAGTGCCAAGGGAAAGCAACATGGGGAGAAAGCGGGAAAGTGGAACTGATCCACTTCCGATCAGCTATGATCTTATTGAATGGCGGGGCAGGCTCGAGGGGCTAGATGGCCTACTCCTGCTCCTATTTCTTATGTTCTTATAACTGAGCAAACGATTAGAAACAGTAACACAGGGCAGCAGAGTAATTAAAGATGGTATCAATGCTCTAGAATTATTCCAAAGGTCACAGAAATCAAAGTTGAGAAATTCGAGCTAGGTCTGATCGCACTGGTACGCGCAGTTCTGGTCTCCATATTATTAAAAAGGAGATAGAAACACTGCGGAAAGTGTAAGAAAAGATACACATTGGATCAGAATTCTCCGATCCCACTCGCAGCTCCGATTCTCCTGAGAATTCTGGCCATTGGGTCGTGGTTCCGCTAAACACCAGTTTCCTGTCACCGACACCCTTTATTGCGCACCAAAGGAAAAGGCCACTCCTGTGACCAACAATCAGGTAGTCTTCACCTCGGGACCTACAAGTCCGGCCAAGGTAAAGTTACCGGCTTAACGCCCGCACCCCCCTCCCCCACTGGCTGCTTCCCATTGCCACAAGCCTCCAATCACCCAATAAGAGAGCTTGTACTCCGTCAAACCCACTGTTCGTTCTGTCGGTGATCCTCATGGTTTCCATTGTTGCCACACATTGGTTTCAGAATTGAGAGAATACGGTTATTGGAAAGATTGAACCAGTTAAGGATTTCCTTCTTTGAAAAAGACTTGGAATTGACCTGATAGATCTTTAAAATGATGAAAATTTAAAGCAGGGTATTTTTTGATTTGATTTGATTTATTATTGTCGCAGGTATTAACATACAGTGAAAAGTATTGTTTCGTGTGCACTATACAGACAAGGTGAAAACATAGAACATAGAACATAGAACATTACAGCACAAACAGGCCCTTCGGCCCTCGAGTTGCGCCGATCACATCAACCCCACCAATCTATAGACCTATCCGTAACCCCCAATCCCATTAAACCCCATATACTCATCCAGAAGTCTTTTAAAAGACCCCAGCGAGTTCGCCTCCACCACCGACGACGGCAGCCGATTCCAATCACTCACTACCCTCTGAGTGAAAAACTTACCCCTAACATCACCTCTGTACTTCCCTCCCCGCACCTTAAATCTGTGTCCTCTCGTAGCGACCATTTCAACCCGGGGAAATAGCCTCTGAGAGTCCACCCTATCTATTCCTCTCAACATTTTATAAACTTCTATCAGGTCGCCTCTCAACCTTCGCCTCTCCAGGGAAAAGAGTCCCAGCTCCCTCAACCTATCTTCATAAGGCATGCCTCCCAGTCCAGGCAACATCCTTGTAAATCTCCTCTGCACCCTTTCAATAGCTTCTACGTCTTTCCTATAGTGAGGCGACCAGAACTGCGCACAGTACTCCAAATGAGGCCTGACGAGGGTCCTGTAAAGTTGCAGCATTACCTCCCGACTCCTAAACTCAATCCCTCGATTAATGAAGGCCAGTACACCATACGCCTTCTTGACCACCTCCTCCACCTGCGAGGCCGATTTAAGAGTCCTGTGAACCCGGACCCCGAGATCCTTCTGCTCTTCAACGCTACTAAGACCCCTGCCCTTAATAGTGTACTCGTTCATCCCGTTGGTTCTGCCAAAATGGACTACTACACATTTATCCGCGTTGAAGTCCATCTGCCACTTCTCCGCCCATTCCTGAATCCTATCTATGTCCTGCTGCAACTTTTGACATCCTTCCAGACCATCCACAACACCGCCGACCTTCGTGTCATCAGCGAACTTGCTAACCCATCCCTCCACTTCCTCATCCAGGTCATTTATGAAAATGACAAACAACAAGGGTCCCAGAACAGATCCCTGGGGCACCCCACTGGTGACTGACCTCCATTCCGAAAAAGACCCATCCACAACCACTCTCTGCCTTCTGCAGGCAAGCCAGTTCTGGATCCACAAGGCCAAAGGCCCTTGGATCCCATGCCCTCTCACCTTCTCAAGAAGTCTTGCATGGGGGACCTTATCAAAAGCCTTGCTGAAGTCCATGTACACTACGTCCACGGCACTTCCTTCGTCAATGTGTTCAGTCACATTATCGAAGAACTCAACTAGGCTCGTAAGGCACGACCTGCCCTTGACAAATCCATGCTGACTATTCCTGATCATGTCAAACCTCTCCAAATGGTCATAAATCTTGTCCCTCAGAAGCCTCTCCATCAGCTTACCAACCACTGAGGTCAGACTCACCGGGCGGTAATTTCCCGGGCTATCTCTGTTCCCTTTCTTGAAAATAGGGACTACATCTGCAATCCTCCAATCTTCCGGAACCTCTCCCGTCTCCATTGACGACGCAAAGATCATCGCCAAGGGCTCTGCAATCACTTCCCTGGCCTCCCACAGTATCCTGGGGTACATCCCATCTGGTCCCGGCGACTTATCTACCTTGATAGAATTCAAAAGTTCTAACACATCCTCCTCTTTAATGTCCACGTACTCAATCTTTTCCACCTGCTGCAAGTCCATAGCAAGATCTCCCAAATCAGCTTCCACTGTGAATACTGATGCAAAGTACTCATTAAGCACCTCCGCCATTTCTTCTGGTTCTACACAGACCTTTCCCCCTTCATCTTTTATAGGTCCTATCCTTTCCCTTCTCACCCTTTTACCTTTCACATACTTATAGAAGGCCTTGGGATTTTCTTTAATCTTACCCGCCAAGGTCTTCTCATGACCCCTTCTGGCTCTCCTAATTTCCCTTTTAACCTCCTTTCTACAGTCCTTATATTCTTCAAGATCCTTAACCTCTCCTAGTTCCCTGAACCTTTTGTATACCTTCCTTTTCCTCCTGACTAGGTTCAACACAGCCAAAGTCTGACAACACCAGGTTTTAGTCCAACCGATTTATTTGATAATATTCTCACAAGCAAGCAAGCTTTCGGGGTTAGCCCCTTCGTCAGGTGAATGGAGAGTTCTGGCCTCGGACAGAGCATATAAAGCACAGACAGTTTAGAGATTGCTGATTAGAATGCGAATCCTTACACCCAACCTGCTGTTCAAGTCTTAAAGTGGCTGATAATGTGAGTGGAAGGAGAATATTTGAGAATATTATCAAATAAATCGGTTGGACTAAAACCTGGTGTTGTCAGACTTTTTACTGTGTTTACGCCAGTCCAACGCCGGCATACCCACATCATGACTATACAGACAAAGCATACCATTTATAGAAGAGGAAAGGAGAGAGTGCAGAATGTATTTCCATTCATAGCTAGGGTGGAGAGAAAGATCAACTTAATGCAAGGTAGGTCCATTCAAAAGTCTGACAGCAGCAGGGAAGAAGATGTTCTTGAGTCGGCTGGTACCTCACCTCAGATTTGTGTATCTTTTTCTCGATGGAAGAAGGTGGAAGAGAGAATGTCCAGGGTGTGCGGAGTCCTTAATTATGCAGCATGCCTTGCCGAGGCAATGGCACTTGTGAAAGTGGTTTCCTCTCAGGTTCATAAGTACAAGACAGGAACTTACAAATCCAAGTGAGAAATTAGTGTCTAGAATGTGAAATAAAAGAGAAAATGTTGGAGATACTCAGCCAGTCAGGCAGCAGCTGTGGACAGACAGAAACATAGCTAATGGGCGAGGCTTTACTCAGACCTACAAAAAAACAACAAGGTGCCATTTATAACAGGACGTCCCATATCAGAAACCAAACCAGGATGAACAACCAGGAGAAGGTTTGGGGTCAGAGACCAGAGTAGAGAAGGAATCATTATCCAAAAAGATAACCATTTTGACCGCACAATAAGAAATAACAGGCAAAAATGTATCTTTATTCTTCAAAAACATTGTAGCATTATACATTTGGGAGAGTCATTCACTGGAATTAGAATTATAGAATATCTACGGTGCAGAAGGAGGCTATTCAGTCCATCGAACCTGCACCAACAACAATCCCATGCAAGCCTGATCTCCATAACCCCACTTTTTACCCTAACACTAAAAAGCAATTTTGAATGGCCAATCAACCTAACCTAATCAACCTAATCTTTAGACTGTGGGAGGAAACTGGAGAACCCAGAGGAAACCCACGCAGACATAGTGAGAGGGTGCAAACTCCACATAGGCTGTGACCCAAGCCGAGAATTGAACCTGGGCCCTAGCACTGTGGGGTAGCAGTGCTAATCATTGTGCCACCGTGCCATCCCGTGGGACTAGAGTGGGAGAGGGACAGACAATGAGTGCCTTAAGCCAGGCTGTAATTTCCCGTCCGTGCTGTCAAAGCATCAGATGTTGCAATTCTAACTGAATACCAACCAAATCAAAGCAAATAAGTTCAAAGACAGGCTTGGTCTTCCAGGTCTGATGAGGGCATACTCAGAGAGAGCGATGAAACCTCCAGACCGATAAAATCTATGATGTCAGAGACTTGGGTGATGATGGGGTAGTGTGTAAATATAAATATAAAATATATTTGGACAGGGACGTAGGGGAGATTTAAAATTAGGGTGTTCTGGGTTGACAAAGGGTCATTTAAGTTCAAAACTTTAGCTCTCTTCTCCCTCCACAGATGCTGTCAGACCTGCTGAGATTATCCAGCATTTTCTGGTTTGTGTTTTAGATTCCAGCATCTGCAGTATTTTGCTTTTGTCCTGCTGCTTTCAAGGGTCTTTGAACTTGCACCGCAAGGTCCCTGATACTTCCTCGTATCAATGTGTTTTCCCTTGGTCCCCCCAAAATGCATCATCCCACACTTATATAATATCACATCAGATGATATATTATTTTATAATGCTCACATCCAATTATTACTGTGAATTTAAGCACAGGATACATGACTATTATTTTCGATCTTCTGTAGAGCAAGAAATTGCGTTCTGTGCATCACTATAAATAAATGGTTTGTCTACATTACTGCTCTCTTATTTATGTTGTTACAAAATCCATTCTGTGTTCGCTGTATGCTGTGCAAGCTTGTAGACTGCGCGGGTTGTAAAATCTAAGGTTTAGGATGTTCCACTGCTTGTCACATTTGTTCCTGTTTAGTAATAAGGGTAGGACTCTTTTGAAGAGTTGTGATAGGTCACTGGATCAGTTTAAGTTGGCAGTGAACAGCACCTCTTGGAGAATCAGTTTCAGTCTATCATCCCAAATGTGTCCCAGGTGAGGGGATACTCCGGCATTTCAAATGCAAAGAAAGCCTGGAAGGAGATGGCAGCTGATGTCAGCAGAAATGACCTGGTCCGTGTAGCTGGATTCAATGCCACAAGAGGTTCTTCTGCTCTCGTCAGTTTTGAGTTCTGGGTGGACATTGCCCAGTGTGAGGGTCAGGGATGTGCATCCATAGTTATCAGGGTACTAAGGTAGCCACACTGGACAGCAATAATTTTCTATTTTGGTATTCGTGTGAGGATAAAATGTTCCACTCCAAGCACTATTCCACTGACACATTAAGGAAGCTTTAATCAAAACAAACGTTATTTAACAACATAATTTAACTATAACAAATGAATTAGCTTAACTTTTAACAATTGAACAATACTTAAGCATGACAAGCTACAATTTTTCACTGCTAACCTATTGCTATGAGTTCCAATTCAAACAATTACTCCTCTTATAGACTTAAAAACAGTCTTTAAAATTAGTTAGAAAAACACAGGCATATTTGCTGTGACTTAGGCTACCAGCCTTTGAGCTCTCAGACAGTTCCTTTGAGAGAGGGAGAGAGAGCTATTTCTTTCTTCTGATAGTCCAGGAAACAACTGCTTATATTTTAAAATGAAACTGAAATAGTATTTGCTCCCTGCAAGTTTAGTTCCTCCCATTAATGTCATCACTTTGCATACCTAGGTTAGGTGCATTGAACTGAACAGGTGCATTGGACTGTGGCAACTAAGGGAATTTCATAGTAACTTCATTGTAGTTTTAATGTAAGCCTTACTTGTGACTAATAAATAAACTTTTACATTACTTTTCATTTGAAATCCCAGGAGAAACTAACAGAAGGTTCAAAAACTCCACAAAGAAACTCATCCCTCGATAAAGTAAGTTATTAGCTTGCATTTTCCACACCTGCTACATGTTTTCCCAGACAAATCACCACTTGTAATAAAAAATTGCCTCTTAAAACAACCCCATCTTTTGCATTTGAAATGCCAGAGCATCCTTTCACCTGGGACACATTTGGGATGATAGACTGAAACTGATACTCCAAGAGGTGCTGTTCACTGCCAACTTGAACTGATCCAGTGACTTATCACAACTCTTCAAAAGAGTCCTACCCTTATTACTAGGCAGGAACAAATGTAACAAGCAGTGGAACATCCTAAACCTTAGATTTTACAACCTGCGCAGTCTACAAGCTTGCACAGCATACAGCGAACACAGAATGAATGGATTTTGTAACAACATAGATAAGAGAGCAGTAATGTAAACAAACCATTTATTTATAGTGATGTACAGAACACAATTTCTTGCTCTGCAGAAGATTGAAAATAACAGTCATGTATCCTGTGCTTAAATTCACAGTAAAAATTGGATGTGAGCATTATAAAATATATCAAAAAGAGTACAACATCATCGTAGTTACATTCAACCATGTGGGTTTCGGGGAGTTTCTGGTCACATATCTGCCTATGTGTGTCTCAAGGCTGGCGTGGGAATTTGAGTTAACAAAATCAATGGGTGTGTTTATGCCTTCACTCTCTCTGGACGGGTCCTTATAGAGTTGGTAAGACAGAAATCAGGGTGCTATTTTTAATGCACATCCTGATCAGAATTAAAACTAAATTCCATCTCACCCTCCACTACCATCATCACCACCATAGAGGCCTCGGGACCCCCCCTCCCCTCTCAACACAATCACCAGTATTATAATTCAGGTCAGAAACTCCAAAGTGTTTTATGAAGTCCACCTGGATCATAAGTTTTGCATCTTGAATTTGGTTAGGATAACCATGAAATGTTTTACCTCAAGTATGATTCAAATGACCGATGAGGCAGCTTTTATCAAACAAAGCTTATTTATGAATATTGTTAACATGTATGGAAAGAAAATTAACAATAACAAACAGAAACAAAACAACCAATCCAATGAATAACCCTTACCAAATATATCTAAAATGGTCCAAACAAAATTGTCCCATAAACAAAAAACCCTTTCCACAAGTTTAACATAGCAAAGACTAATGCTCACAAGAAACTGGAATTGAGTCCCTTGGTTGGAGAATTCAATCCTTGACTTCTCAGTCCTGAAACTTCTAGCAGTCCCCTAGATAGACCAGAACAGTTTGACATCAGAACAGCTTCTCAGGAAAACAGGGACAGGCACTAATCAAGCCATTGACGGCATGTTTTTTATTCCAGGAACAATAAAAGCCTTGCTTACAATAGACCAGCAGAATTTCCAAAACCAAAGAGAGAGAGAAAAACACTTTTTTTCAGCTTGAAGTCCCTTCTAGAACTAAACTGCAGCCAGTCAAAATAATAAATGAAACCTCATTCACTCGCTAGAAAAAAAACTGTTCAAAACTCATGACTTTCCTCCGAACAATGCAGGATGATAAAAGATTCCAGAGTAAAAATAAACAACTTCTATTTAAATAACAATAAAAAGACTTCTACAGATAACCCGGCAGCAATGAGAGCTGAGAGCTGCAGTGAACATGATTAAAAATAAAATCAGTGCCCCCCTCACCACTGTGGAAACATCGCAGGCATTCCCCGCACTCCCCCCCCCCCCCCCCCCCCCCCCACTGCCGGTTCACTTTAACCACCATCACACAAAACTGGATCCCACCCAATTGGATTCTGAATATGGCATGTCCCCTGGCACTGTCCCGGCACAGATTGGTTCTGCCAGGTTGGCACTATAGAATCACACGGTTCAAAAGAGGCCATTTGACCCATTGAGACAATGACCCAAACTGGGAGTGGGACCCAGGTCCCTGGAGATGTGAAGCAACAGTGCTAACCACTGAGCCATCATGCTGCCCGTAAAGATGTCCAAAACAAGCATCCACAAACGGACGTGAAGTACGGAGTCGCAACCAAAAACACACACCTGCGCCATGCCGAGGGTCAGTGCAGGTGCCCAAGAGTCATCGTACCCAACCAAGGGGCTAGGCAGAAGTCATGATGTGGGTATGCCGGCGTTGGACTGGCGTAAACACAGTTAAAAGTCTGACAACACCAGGTTTTAGTCCAACCGATTTATTTGATATTATCAAATAAATGATAATAGTCCAACCTATTTATTTGATATTATCAAATAAATAAATAGGTTGGACTAAAACCTGGTGTTGTCAGACTTTTTACTAGGCAGAAGTCACATAGGGCGGAGAAGCACTTGAAACACCTGACCTCCTATTTAATGCCTTTTTACCAGCCCGTTGCCCTGAACATTACAATGTGCCAAGTGCCCATGCAGATATATATTTTTTTTAAATGCGAGGGAACCCGTCTCTACCACCCTCCCAGGCAGCCCATTCTCGACTGTCACCACCCTGTGGGTAAAATAGCTTTTGCTCACATCCCCCCTTAAACCTCTTGGCCCTCACCTTGAACCTACGTCCCCATGTAAATGACCTTTCAACTAAAGGGAACAACTTCTCCCTGTTCATGTCTCTAATAATCTTGTACACCTCGATCAGGTCACGCCTTAGTCTTCTCTACTCCAACAAAAACAACCCAAGCCTTTGAAACCTATCTTCATAACTTAAATGTTCCATCCCAGGCATCATCCTGGTGAGTCTCCTCTGCACCCACGCCATTGCGATAAAGAACAAAGAACAATCCAGCACGGGAAACAGGCCCTTCGGCCCAACGAGCCCGCGCCGCCACATCACCCTACACCTATTCTACCCTGCATACCTATGAATGGAACCCTACTCAGTCAGATTCAGGGAAGAAATAGTGTCAATTTGGTAAAAAAATGATTAGCCTGAGAGCACATTTTTGGGGTGTGCGATCACAACCTTCCTATAATATGGCAACCTAAACTGCACATAGTATCCTAACTGTGGTCTCACCAAAGTTCAATACAATTCCAACATGACCTCCCTGTTTTTGTAATCAATGTCTCAATTAATAAAGGTAAGTATCCCATATGCCTTTTTCACCATCCTACTAACAGGACCTTCCATCTTCAGAGATCTATGCACAAATATGCTAACCCCTCAAATCTGAGTATTTTCCCTGCTAATCTCCCTGACACTGAGGGGTAATTTACCATGGCCTATCAACCTAACCCACACATTTTTGGACTTTGGCCATCTTTCCTCAGAATTTCCTAATGCCGCGCTGTTCATTGAATACTTCCTTGTCAAATTACTCTTTCCAAATTACTCCTTTGACTGCATTTTGTCACAAAATGCGAGAGATCTGATTTTTACTTCTACTCCAACAACTCCTTCCAAATTCTTAAAAACAGAAACATTTATATAATATTCATATAGTGCCTTTCACAAGCATAGGGTATTCCAAAGAACGTTACAGCCAGTGAAGTACCCTTGTGATATGGACACTGTTGGACGGGTGAAGGGCCTGTTCCTGTGCCATACTTTTCTTTGTTCTTTGTAATGTTGGAAGTGAGGCTTCCAGTTTTGGCACAGCAAGCTCCCACAATGTGATGATGGTCAACTGGTTTGCTGTAATGATGTTGATTGGGGGTGGTGGAGACGGCGGAGGGGGGATGGGTATTGACCACGACACCGGCGAGGACTGCCTTGCTCACACCTGATATCATGGATTGGGATCTTTATGCCCAACTGACAGGATCCAATGGGGTCTCAATTATACATCTCATTGGACAAACAGCACCTCCCAACAGTGCAGTGCTCCATCAGTACTGCACTGTAATATTAGCTTTAACTTTTGCGTTCGCGCCCTGGATTCATCTTGCTAATATCCAACAGCTTCTTGCAAGACAGAGTGTTGAACACGGATGCAGGAATCCCTACATACTTTCTCTTTTGAGTCAGTAGCCTCTCCAATGGCTGGTTGATGTAATCCCAATGAGTAATTGTCACATCGTCCAAGACATGCTTGATGTGATTTGATTTATTATTACCAGATGCATTAGTATACAATGAAAAATATTGTTTCTTGCGTGCTATACAAACCAAAGCACACTGTTCATAGAGTACATAGGGAAGAAGGAAAGGAGAGAGCGCAGAATGTAGTGTCACAGTCATAGCTAGGGGGTAAAGAAAGATCAACTTAGTGCAAGGTTGGTCCATTCAAAAGTCTGACGGCAGCAGGGAAGAAGCTTCTCTTGAGTCAGCTGGTACGTGACCTCAGACTTTTGTATCTTTTTACCAATGTAAAAAGATTAGAAGAGGGAATGTCCGGGGAGGGTCACCCACATCTGAGATACGAGGACATCTCAAGGTGACCATGATGGGAGTCAGTGCATGGGGAATCCGGACTGCCTGGAGACAAACAATCAGAAAGGATACGGAAAAGGCAAAGGACAAATGAAGTGAATAGATGATGGAGAAGAGTTTGCTGCAAGGTAAACATCAGGCGCGAACTATTCATCTGTGGCAGCTGCGGAAGGGACTGTTACTCACTAATCGGCCTCCTAATTCAATCCTGCAGTGGACATACATCCTAAGCACAGCCCATTGTCTCCCTGGATGGACAGATATACAGAATCGCTAGAGTGCAGAAGGAGGCCATTTGGCCCATCAGTCTGCACTGACCACAATCCCACCCAGCCCTATCTCCATAACCCCATGTATTTACCCCAGCTAGTCCTCCTGACACTAAATGGCAATTTAGCACGGTCAATAAACTTAACCTATCTTTGGACTGTGGGAGGAAACCGGAGCACCCGGAGGAAACCCACACAGGCATGGAGAGAATGTGCAAACTCCACACAGACAGAGACCTAAGCTGGGAATTGAACCCAGGTCGCTGGTGTTTACCACTGTGCCACCATGCCACCCACATCTATTTATATGGATTTAAGCCAAAAACTTTTGATGCCGAGACAAAAATCGAGAATGTTCGGAACAGAAGCACAGCTGTCACTCCATCAGGCACAGCTTTTGTCTTGAATGATCTGATGCACGGAGTCCTGGTAACATTCGGGTGGAGCCGCACTGCACTTTCTTCAAGGTTAACATATCCTTTCAGAGCTGCGATGCTTGCACCTGTGCACAATGCTCCAAAAAATGTCCCACCAGCCCTTCCTATAGCCGCAGCAACATTTTCTTCCTTCTTCTTTCACATCCTCCAGTTATAAAGGCTAACATCCCATTAGCCTTTTTGATTACTTGCCACATATCTAAAGTGACAGCCCCAAACATACCAATCCTTTATCGAGAGAAGCTTTTTTTTTTGCAGTGGAACTCATTTGCATGAGAAGCTGGATTGTAACTGCCCAAGGTCATTTCGTACATTCAACAGCCATTGCTGATAAGACATCCACTCTGAATTCCAGGGCTGGATTTGAATATAGATCTTGAAGGTGAAAGGGTACCCTTCTGAAACCACTCGTGACTCATTTCCACTACCACACGGTGTTTAACTACAATCACTGTTTGAAAATGTGTGTGAACATTCAATATATGAATACATAAACAGAACTCCAAGAGAAACCAGGGTCAGCTGAAACGCTGACTACTTACATTTATATTAAGATTTGTAATATTGAAGGGAATGTTTGATATCCTTCGTGAAAAAGGACAACTTCTAATTAACATCACAGATGTTTTATTAAATTGAGACAGAATCTTGCATTGCTGTAACTGAACAAATTATAAAAATAAACCAGCAAAAAAGTAATGTTTAATCACATAAAACATTGTTCGGGAATATGATTCATTGCAACTAATAAGCAGAAGCATGATTCCGTATATGGAGTTCATGAATCTTAATGTTAATTTTACTGTTCTCATGCATGTTTTTCACAAACTGTTCACTGTTTTAAATAATCACTCATCAATATTGTGATGTTCAGATGAGTAACTGCTCTTTAATTTGACTGTAGAAGTTAAAAAAGATGCTTAGCCCCAGCCTAGAGTGTTGAAGTCTAAAATTCTAATTATTGTACATGGACATCTCGAGGGCAACATGACAGCTCAGAGACTATCTCTGTTGCTGTGCGGACACATGGATTTGGGCCTGTGTCCGTGGGAGTTTGCGCGTTCTCCCCATGGTTGCGTGGGTTTCCTCCGGGTACTCCGGTTTCCTCCCACATCCCAAAAATGCGCTTTTAGGCTGATTGATTGGGTAACAAATTGTCCCTATATTGGACCTCCCTGATCCTCACACATTAGGCATAGACTAAAATCATGAATAGGTCACTGACCATGGGACGGCAGCGCGGGCTCGTTGGGCCGAAGGGCCTGTTTCCCGTGCTGTGTTGTTCTTTGTTCTTTGACATATGCAGAGGTCAGCTAACCGTTGGGCGTTTACCACAACACTGTGCTCCTTTAATTTTGAAATTTTGAATTTTAAGCTTTCAACCGACTGGAAGATTTGCAATTTGAAATGGGGCAGAACAAACTGCTTAAGAAAATCACTACCAGAACTACTGCCCAGCACTAACTCAGCTAATGTTCTGGGGACCCGGGTCCAAATTCTGCCATGCCAGCTGGTGGAATCTGAATTCCACAAATAATATCTGGAATTAAGAATGTACTGATGACCGTGAAACCACTTCATTGTTGGAAAAACCCAACAGGTTCACTAATGTCCCTTAGGGAAGGAAATCTACTGTCCTTGTCTGGTCTGGCCACTGCAATGTGATTAATGCTCAACTGCCCTTCAAGGGCAACTAGGATTGGGCAATAAATGCTGACCAGCCAGTGACACCCGTATCCCCATGAATGAATTTTAAAAAAAGGTGGAAAATAAGGAAATCACCCACAGAGAGAGACATTTCCCAAAATTCAGAGATTCATTCAAACTCGTCGCTGTCGAAGGAAGATGTAAAATGCAACCAGTGGGATATTGAAACGATGGCTGCCAGAGGTAGATTCAGCCAAAACCTTTGGGAAATACTCAGTATAACAGGCCAAGCTGCAGCCACTGCAGGGAGATTGCAAGTCCGTGCAATTCATTCAGTCCAAGTGCAATTAGGGATGGGCAGCAAATACTGACCCAGCGAGCGATGCCCACATCCCATGGTGAACAGAAAGCAGCCGAACAAAAATCTACCAAATTAAGTTTTGAAAATTTGAATTGATCCACAGCCTTGACACAATCTTTGGGGAGGGAAGTCCAGGTTCCTAATTCTTCGTATGATGAAATGTTCGCATGTCCTTTTAGAATAAAACATCTTCAGTTATAGTGTACCTCCACTTCCTTTTCTTCAATGGAGTTGTAGTGTTGCTTTGATAACAGTCTAACATTGCTTTCTTTGACATTATCACATCAACGGTTCTTGTTTAATTCCTTCTTTGGATGTGAACATTGCTGGCAAAACCAGTATTCATTGCCCATCCCTAGCTTCCCTCCAGCAGGTGATGGTGAACTGCCTCTGGAACCACTGCAGTCCATGAGGTGTCGGTACACTTTTACAGTGCTGTTCAGAGTTTGGATCCAGCAAAATTGAAGGAAGGTCATTGATGAAGCAGCTGCAGATGGTTGAGCTGAGGAAGCTACCCAAGGAACCTCTGCAGTGATGGCCTGGGACAGAGATGATTGGCTTCCAAAAGCCACAATCGTTTATCTTTGTGCCAGGTACCACTCCAAACAGTGAAGAGATTTCCCCCATTCCCACTGGCTTCAATTTTGATAGATGTCAATTTTTTTTTATTTATTCATGGGACATGAGTGATGGTGTTATTGCCCATCCCTAGTTGCCCAAGGGCAGCTGGGAGTCAATCACATTGCTGTGGCTCTGGAGTCTCATATAGGTCAGACCAGGTAAGGATGGCAGATTTCCTTCCTTAAAGGACGATAGTGAACCAGATGAATTTTTCCGACAATCGGCAATTATTTCATGATCGTCAGTAGATCCTTAATTTCGGTACTTTTCATTGAATTCAAATTCCTCCATCTGCCATGGCGGGATTCGAACCCAGGGCCAAGAACATTTGCTGAGTTTCTGGCTTAATAATCGAACAATAACACCACTAACCCATAATCTCCCCATGCTGCCTTAATGTCAAAGGCAATCACATTTATATTACATTTGGAACAAGAATATAAATTTAAACAAGAATCCTGAGCTATTCATCATGGGGAGATGCTGGTGCAGTGGTATTGTCATTGGACTAAAATTCCAGCGACTCCAGGGTAATGCTCTGGGACCAGGGTTCAAATCCCACCATAGCAAATGGCAAAATTTGTATTCAATAAAAACTTGGAATTAAACTCATCTAGTTAACTAATGTCCTTCAGGGCAATAAATACCCAGCCAGGAAAACCCACATCCCATAAAAAAAGTTTAAAAAAGCAGTCATTAACCAAATTAAGAGACTATATTATAACTATATTTACAATTACTTCATTTACAATTCTTTTAAAATCAATAGTTAAGTTAAGCTGCGACAGAATGAAATATACCAGGTCATTTTACAAATCCTTCATCCAAACCATTCCATCAGCAATTACACCACAGTGGAAAATCCAGCCTGATATCTCCTGTTAAGCCTTCGATTTGTTCAGAATTTGCTGGTTTTGATATATTTTTCGGTAACGGATGGCGATTTGGGCTTTTGAAGATAAGCCACAATTTTTATTTTTATTTCATCGCAGGAGTTCCAGTCCTGCTGTAGTTTAAGATCAGTGTCAGATTTCTTGTCTACAGCGTCCACTCCAAGTTCGGGGACATCAGTTTCTGGAAGGACTGCGATTTAGTGCATTTGTTATCATTGTACTCAGTCTTGTTTGTGAGACTGGGAGATGGGATATGACGCACAGGCTTTGCTATCACCTTTCCGATCTGTGATAACTCTCAGTTGCAAGTGGATGGTTTGAATGAAACATATCAACTACAAACAGTTAGAATAGCACAGGACAGAAGGAAGCCATCACACAGCATCAACCTTCCCACCTTTTTTCCCCACGGCTCTGCAGGTTCTTTTACCTTCAAGGGATTCTCCAGGACTTTTTTTCAAAATTAGTTATTAACTCTTTCCTGGTGGCAAAACAACTGCCAGAATTCATCTACAATGACAAAGCTTCTCTCTCAGTAATGGGGAGATATCAGGAACCCATCCTGCAGATCAGGCAACTCCTCCCCAACCTAGAGTTAAAATAGAGGCACTGGCCAGAGTGGACATCACATCACACCCCGACCATTGGGTAGGAGAAAGGTCAGACTGTAACCCACAGATTTGCTCAGCACTCACTGCGGTGTGACAGTAAAGCAAGGACCAGGCTTCCCCCTCTGGAATTTAGAATGTACTGACAACCGTGAAACTATTGTCGATTGTCAGAAAAACTCATTTGGTTACTAATGTCCTTTACGGAAGGAAATCTGCCATCCTTACCTGGTCTGGTCTACATGTGGCTCTAGGGTCACAGCAATGTGGTTGACTCTCAATTGCCCTCAGGCAACCAGGGATGGGCAATAAATGCTGGCCACCCAGTGATACCCATATCCCACAAATGAATTTAAAAAATGGCCCTACAACAACGCTGTAATTCTATGAGTATCTGAGCCACAAAGGAATGAGCAGGAATGTTTTTAAAACATTTTCATATCAAAAATACCTGAGAAACCAACTAATGCCCACAAATAAAACTATTAAATACTTCATGATAGATTTATTTTTAATCATTTTCATCGATTTTCAATGAGTTTACTTACAGGAGAATAACTGGGCACTGATTGAAAAGGCTTATGTTTGTGTTTGTGAGAAATCCATTTAATAAATCTGTACAAGGTTACCACTCATGAATGCATCGAGGAATCCGTGTTAATAGCAAGAAAGAAAAATGATTACATTCTATTATGCTGCTCGATTCTGCTATTTCATGGAAGATTTTGTGTTTATGATTATGTAAATGAATTTTAGTGGAAACTTGAATGGTCACCTGCAATTTGGAGCTCTTTGCTTAACTGTACCCAAAGCAGAAACAGCTTTCCAGACAATTTTAATGTTCCCTTGCTCTCTTAATCAGTGCGCTTATTAATAATACTTCTGATTTTGATAAACTGTGCTCAAAAGGATTGTCCTTGTAGAATCTTTGAATTCTTACATCACAAAAGGAAGCCATCCTCATGTGTGCAGAACTTGGCCATCAGTCTCTGCTCAGCGACTCTGCATTGCTGTGTGTCGTGAAGGCCGTCTTGGAGAACACTCATCCGAAGATCATCCGCTGATACCGGAGATGAGGAGGTCGGACTATGAAGAGAGACTGAACAGGCTGGGTCTGTACTCGTTGGAGTTTAGAAGACTGAGGGGGGGATCTTATAGAGACGTATAAGATAATGAAGAGGATGGATAAGGTAGAGGTAGAGAGATTCTTCCCGCTTAGAAAGGATAGCAGGACTAGAGGGCACAGCCTCAAAATAAGGAGGGGGGGGGGCAGTTTAGATCGGCGTTGAGGAGGAACTTCTTCACTCAAAGGGTGGTGAATCTCTGAAATTCTCTGCCCGTTGAAGTGGTGGAGGCTGCCTCACTAAATATATTTAAGTCACGGGTAGATAGGTTTCTGATAGGCAAGGGAATTAAGGTTTGTGGGGAGAAAGTGGGAAATTGGAACTGATTCACTTCAGATCAGCCATGATCTTATTGAATGGCGGGGCAGGCTCGAAGGGCTAAATGGCCTACTCCTGCTCCTATTTCTTATGTTCTTATATGCTTATCAGAAGCCAAATGCCCGTGACCGCTGAAGTGTTCCCCAACAGGAAGAGAATGTTATTGTCTCTTATCGAATGGTATTCATTCATCCGTAGTTGTCGCGTCTGCACGGTCTCCCCAATGTACTACGCCTCAGGACATCTTTTCCTGCAGCGTATCAGGTAGACAACGTTGGCCAAGTTGCAAGGGTATGTATCGTGTACTTGATGGATGGTGTTCTCATGTGAGATGATGGCATCCGTGTCAATGATCCAGCATGTCTTGCAGAGTCTGGTGTGGCAGGGTTGTGTGGTGTTGTGGTCACTGTTCTCCTGAAGGTTGGGTAGTTTGCTGTGGACAATGGTCTGTTTGAGGTTGTGTGGTTGTTTGAAGACAAAAAGTGGGGGTGTGGGAATAGCCTTGGCGAGATGTTCGTCTTCATCAATGACATGCTGAAGGTTCTGGAGAAGATGTTGTAGCTTCTCCACTCTGGGAAAGTACTGGATGACGAAGGGTACTCTGTCCACCGTGTCCTGTGTTTGTCTTCTGAGGAAGTCGGTACGATTTTTCGCTACGGCATGTCGGAACTGTCGATTGATGAGTCGAGTGCCATATCCTGTTCTTATGAGGGCATCTTTTAGCGTCTGGAGGTGTCTGTTGCGATCCTCCTCATCTGAGCAGATCTTGTGTATACAGACGGCTTGTCTGTAGGGGATGGCTTCTTTAACGTGTTCAGAGTGGAAGCTGGAGAAGTGGAGAATTGTGAAATTATCCGTGGGCTTCGGTACAGTGAAGTGCTGAGATAACCATCCTTGATGGAGATGTCTGTGTCCAAGAATGCAACCGATTCCGGAAGGTAATCCACGTGAGTCTGATGGTGAAATGGAACTTGTTGATGTCATCACATAGTTGTTTCAATGATTGTTCCCCATGAGTCCAAATGGAAAAAAATGTCATCGATGTATCTAGTGTATAGCATTGATTGAAGGTCCTGTGCGGTGAAGAGATCTTGTTCGACTCTGTACATGAACATGTTGGTGTATTGAAGTGCGACTTTAGTCTCCATGGCTGCTCCGTGTGTCTGAATGAAGAACTGGTTGTTGAAGGTGAAGACATTGTGGTCCAGGATGAAACGGATGAGTTGTAAAATTGCATCTGGAGACTAGCAGTTGTCAATGTTTGACTGAGCCAGTTTTGTATCCATCTTGCCAGCTCACTTCTGATCCTGTGCAACTTCACTTTCTGCACCAATCTGCCATAACGGATCTTGTCAAAAGACTTACTGAAGTCCATGTAGACAACATCCACTGCCCTACCGTCATCAATCATCTTCATCACTTCCTCGAAAAACTCGATCAAGTTCACGAGACACGACCTCACTAACACGTCCACTTATTTCCAAGTGGGAATAAATCTTGTCTCGAAGAATCCTCTCCAATAATTTCCCTACCACTGATGTAAGTCTCCCCGTCCTGTAATTACCTGGATTAATCTTGTTACCCTTCTTAAACAAAAGAACAACATTCGTTATTCTCAATCCTCTGGGATCTCCCCTGTAGCCAGTGAGGATACAAAGGTTTTTCTCAAGGTCCCACCAATTTCCTTCCTTGCCTCTCTCAGTACTCTAGGGTATATCCCATCAGGCTCTGGGGACTTGTCCACCTTAATGTTTCTCAAGAACCCCAATATCTCCTCCTTTTTGATCTCAACATGACTTAAACTATCTACACATCCTTTCCCAGGCTCACCATCCACCAAGTTCTTCTCTTTGGTGAATACTGATGCAAAGTACTCATTTAATACCTTGCCCATTTCCTCTGCCTCCAAGCACAGATTCCCTCCCTCATCCTTGAGTGGGCCAACCCTCTCCCTGGCTACCCTCTTGCTCTTTATATATGTGTAAAAATCCTTGCAATTTTCCTTAATCCTGCTGGCCAATGCTTTTTCATGACCCCTTTTTGCCCTTCTTACTCCTTGCTGAAGTTTCTTTCTACTTTCCTTGTATTCCACACTTGCTTTGTGTGTTCCCTGCCTCCTAGCTTTGATAAATGCTTCCTTTTTCTCTTTGACTAGTCTCACAACATCTCTCATTATTCAAGTTCCCAAAACTTGCCATACTTGTCCTTCACCCTTACAGGAATGTGCTGGTCCTGAATCCCTATCAACTTATACTTGAAAGCCTCCTACATGCCAGATGTGGATTTGCCCTCAAACATCTGCCCCCAATCTACATTCTTTAGTTCCTGTCTAATATTGTTGTAATTAGCTTTTCTCCAATTTAGCACTTTGATTTAAGGACTACACTTATCTTTCTCCATCAGTACCTTAAAGCTTACAGAATGGTGATCATTGTTCCTGAACTGAATGTTTCCGAAATACTTGTGACAATAATACATCAAATCAAAGCAAATCAAATCACTCCCACTCTCTTGGGCAATGTGTTCCAGATTCAAACCATTGGCTGCAGAAAAAGATTTCTTCTCATGTCACCTTTTAGCCTTAAGTTTCTTCTTCATTGTTCCATGAGTGCGAACAGTTTCTTCACATGGTGTTGGCTCTTCATCATTTATTTTGAGCACCTCTATCAAATCTCCTCTTAACCTTTTCTTCTCCAAAGAGAAGAACTCCAGCTTTCCCTATCTATCCATGTGACTGAAGTTCCTCGCCCCGAAACCATTCTCATAAGTATTTTCTGCACCCTCTCTAATGCCTTCACGTCCTTCACAAAGCGTACTGATCAGAATTGGACACAATAGTCCAGCATTTAAGGCTAAACAGGAATTTCATTAAGGTTTGATATCACGTCCATGCCCCGAGTTAGAAAATCCAGGTTCCAGGATCCTAAAAGTCTTTTAAAGTGCCTTTACCCTCTGCGCTGGCACCTTAACAATTTGTGTAAGTATATCCTCATGTCCCAAATGCTTTTAGAATTGTATCCCCCCTTTTCCATTGCTTTTCTTTGTTCTTCCAACCACAATGCATCTCTTCACTCTTTTCTTCATTACATTTTATTTCCCATTCCACCAGCCTTTCTCTGTCCTCTTAAAACATAGAACATAGAACATTACAGCGCAGAACAGGCCCTTCGGCCCACGATGTTGCGCCGACCAGTTACAAAACAATGACCCACTAACCTAAACCAATCCCTTTTCGTCCATAAACCTATCCACAGATCTCTTAAACGCCCCCAAACTAGGTGCATTTGCAGCTGGCAGGGCATTCCAATCCCTCACCACCCTCTGGGTAAAGAACCTACCCCTGACATCAGTCCGATAACTACCCCTCCTTAATTTAAAGTCGTGCCCCCTCGTGCTAGCTTTCTCCATCCTAGGAAAAAGGCTATCACTATCTACCCTGTCAAAACCTCTAATCATCTTATATGTTTCAATGAGGTCCCCTCTTAGCCGCCTTCTTTCCAGCGAAAACAACCCCAAATCTCTCAGTCTCTCCTCATAGGACCTCCCCTCCATACCAGGCAACATCCTGATAAACCTCCTCTGCACCCTCTCCAAAGCCTCCACTTCCTTCCTGTAAAGTGGGGACCAGAACTGCACACAGTACTCCAAGTGCGGCCGCACCAGAGTTGTGTACAGTTGCATCACTAATGTCAATCACTGACTCCCTCACAGCTCACCATCTAATATATATTTCTACAAAGCCGGTTCAGTCTGTGCAATGATTTCTGCTGGAGCTGAGTACCTGATAACAGAAAGTATTTTCGCATAAAATATAAAATAAGATATGATAAATGCCTCAAACATATCAGTTAACCCTATTGTCACAATAAATAAGCCTATTATGCACATCCAACGCTGCTTTAATGTTACACCAGTAAAGTATTCAGGAGAATTTTATTCCTAGAGAAAGTTCACTGCTATTACAGATATTCAAAGGTCAATTCTATTTGCTCTAGACTTCAACACTTCTCATCTAATATCACACAATTTCCATCGTTCCATCATTAATGGTTACACCTTCAGCAGCTCTGGTCTGTAGTCCTGAAATTCTCTCCTGAACTTTTTCAGCCCCTGTGTTTCTCTGTGACACTCCTTAAAACCTATTTCTTTGACTAAGTTTTTTGGTTCCTCCTGTGACCTTGTGGTATAAGGTCACTGAACTGGTGAACTGGTAAGCATCAGGAAGGTTAGAGAAAAGCTGATGTTTCAAGTCCAGATGATGCTTTGTTAAACCTTGTTGATGTTATTTGACTTGGTCAATGCTTGTCTAGTCTACATTCCTGTGGACCTCATCGAAATGTCTTATTACATTTAAGATAAATGAACATGGTTGGATCTTATTGCTTAATGTGTTTTGAATTGGTTCTGTTGCTCAATGAGAATCTGGTGCAGCCATGGAATGTGGTCATCTGGAACACTGACACATCACAATTAGTTCCGAGCCTATTTAGTCCCTAGTGCTTAACGGATATTTATAGATAATACAATACATAAAACATTACCTCCACATTGGTGACAGTGCCTTCAGCCACCTAGATTCTAAACCCTGAAATTCAGTCATGAATCCTTACCAATCTCCGCTATGGACGAAAAGGGATTGGTATTATGGACGAAAAGGGATTGGTTTAGGCTAGTGGGTCATTGTTTTGTAACTGGTCGGCACAACATCGTGGGCCGAAGGGCCTGTTCTGCGCTGTAATGTTCTATGTTCTATGTTCTATCTCTCCACCCTCTTAAAGATACTCCTCAAAATATGGGGAGGCAATGGCCTAGTGGAATTATCACTAGACTGCTAATCCAGAGACTCAACTAATGTTCTGGGGACCCCGATTCGAATCCTGCCATGGCAGGTGGTGGAATTTGAATTCAAGGAATGACAACTGGAATAAAAAATCTACTGATAACCATGAAACCATTGTCAATTGTCGGAAAAAACCCATCTGGTTCACTGGATAAAAGCAAATTACTGCGGATGCTGGAATCTTTGACACAGGTTCATCTGGACTTGAAACGTCAGTCCTTTTCTCTCCTTACAGGTGCTGCCAGAGCTGCTGAGATTTTCCAGCATTTTCTCTTTTGGTTCCATCTGGTTCACTGATGTCCTTTAGGAAGGAAATCTGCTGTCCTTACCTGGTCTGACTAACATGTGACTCTAGCGCCACTGCAATGTGGTTGACTCTTAACTGCTCTCCAAAGGCAACTAGGGGTGGGCAATAAATACTGACAAGCCAGGGACACCCATGTCCCACCAATGAATAAAAAAACCTAATATCTCCTTCTGAGGCACAGTGTCAAAGCTTTGCCTGCTAACACTCCTCTGAAGAACTCTGGGACATCGTGAAAGGTGCTATATAAATGTAATTACTTGAATTCAGTCTGGAATGAAGCTTGTGAGAAAAGTGAAAAGAGAGAAGAAAATCTCTCCACTTTCAGTCCAATTGTTTTGGCACAGATTTCATTCTGAGCCACCTGCAGTTCCTTTTGAATATGGAATGAGCTGTTTGTTGGTCCAAAGGAATTGCACTAAGATAATTTATTTTTTTTGAAGAAAGCCAGGAACAGACTAAGTGGTAAACACTGTCCCTGAAACACTTTTAATATAAAAATGAAACTGTTCAGAATTATTTTTCTCCAGCAATTGACAGAGGTGCAATTTCACCTGTCATACCATTGCAGAGTTTAAGCAGACAATCTACATGTATTGCACTCAGGTAATCCAGTCGAAATCATTTTTTTGGGATTGTGAAATGGAGTGATTTCACATTCAATTCGATTGCTACAAAGGAGCTGTCAATCCTGAATAAATTCTAAACACCATTATCTATGGCACAGCCAGTTACGCAGTAGTAATTCAAAATAGACATTACCACAATTTTGTGGATGTCTATTCAGTAACCTTTCACTAGCCAGACATTTTAAGCGGTTCCATTATATTCTTCTTGTTGTGAATGCCGTATTTATCAAAGAAAGAGATGGGCCTTGCTTTACTTTTTGATGTTGTTTAGTTGAAGGGTTGGGAAGCTGGTTAGCTCAGTTGACTGATGAGTGGGTCAGAATAATGCCAACAATGTAGGGTTTAATCCCCACTGTAGCTGACTCCCTACTTACGCTACATAAGCATTAGAGTAATGATTACGCTATTACACCCTGTAGTAGTGTAAGCCATGGTTCAGAGGATAGTCAAGGTGCTATCTGGAGAAGGAGATGATGACAGGAAGGGAACATAAGAACATAAGAAATAGGAGCAGGAGTAGGCCATCTGGCCCTTCGAGCCTGCCCCGCCATTCAATAAGATCATGGCTGATCTGTCGTGGCTCAGCTCCACCTTCCCGCCCTCTCCCCATAACCCTTAATCCCTTCTCTTATCAAAAACCCATCAAACTGTTTCTTAAAAATATTTAGCGAGGCAGCCTCCACCACTTCAACGGGCAGAGAATTCCAGAGATTCACCACTCTTTGAGTGAAGAAGTTGCTCCTCAACTCTGTTCTAAACCGCCTCCCCTTTATCTTGAGGCTGTGCCCCCTAGTCCTACTGTCTTTTTTGAGCGGGAAGAGTCTCTCCACCTCTATCCTATCCATCCCATTCATCATCTTATACGTCTCAATGAGATCTCCCCTCATTCTTCTAAACTCTAACGAGTACAAGCCTAGTTTATTCAGCCTCTCCTCATAGCTCAATCCCCTCAACTCCGGTATCAGCCGAGTAAACCTCCTCTGCACTCCCTCCAGGGCCAAAATATCCTTGCGCAGGTGCGGCGCCCAAAACTGCACACAGTACTCCAGCTGCGGCCTCACCAATGCCCTATACAGCTGCAGCAAGACCTCCCTACTTTTATATTCAATCCCCCTCGCTATGAAGGCCAGCATCCCATTCGCCTTCCTGACCACCTGCTGCACCTGCAAGCAAACCCGAGGCCAAAACATTGTGCGATTGCAAGAAGGAATTAGAAATAACACTTGGGACTAAAGAGATCAAGAAGTTTGGGGGGAAGGGGGTAATCAGAATATTGAATTTGATGAACGGCCATGATCATAATAATGAAGAAGGTTCAAAGAACAAACAAAGAACAACACAGCACGGGAAACAGGTCCTTTGGCCCAACGAGCCCACGCCACCTTTTCAGAGGGCCAAATTGCCTACTCCTGCTTCTAACTTCTATGTTTCTATTGCCCAATACAAAGTGGCTTTCTTGGCCGTTTCAGAAGGCCGTTATAAGTTATACAGAAGCCAAGTCACATTCGTGAGCCAGATGAGCTTGTAGGACAATCCAGTAGCTTCACAGTCACCGGTGCTGATAGCAGCTCTTGTTATTTCAGATGCCTTTGTGAATTGAAATTAAATTCCCTAGTTGCCCTGGCGGGATTTGAACTCATGTATCCGGATCATCAGCCCAGGCCTCGGGGTAATGACTTTTCCAATTTATTCCTACTCAGAAAACAAATTATAATATCAAGTATTCCCAGCTTACCTACAAAGGGAAAGCTCCCTTCATCCTGTGACAATATTCTACCTCAACCCAACTACAGAAGACTTGCACCCCAATGCCACGTTTTCTTCCATGTCCCATAGCCCCGTCTCCACCATCCTGTGGCTGCCCTGCGTAAACAGTCAAAGAAAGATAGAATTTGTATTTCTATGGCACGTTTCACCATCATGCAATGGATTCTTATAGAATTCAATCCAGAGAAGTGTGAGGTAATGCATTTGGACAGGGCGAACAAAGCAGGGAAATATCCAATAAATGAGAGGATATTGAGGAAGGTGGAGGAAGTGAGAGACCTTGAAATGCATGTGTTCATGTACGTGTAGGTGACAAGACAGATGGATAACACGGCAAAGAAAGCATATGGAATGATTTCCTTTATTGAATGAGTTATTGAACACAAAATCAGAAATGTAATGCTGGAAACTGTATAAAACCCAGCTGGAACCTTGTGTTTAGTCCCAGTCACCACACTACAGGAAGGAGGTAGTTGATATGGAGAGAGTGCAAAGAAGAATTACAAGAATGTTGCAAAGGCCTGAGAATTGGAGCTATGAGGGGAGATTGGATAGGCTACAATTATTTTCGTTAAAACAGAGAATGCTAGGAGGTGCCTTAACTGAGGTATATTAAATTATGAGGGGCTTAGATAAGGAAAAAGCTGTTTCCCCGAGTTCAGAGGTCAGTTCTCAGGATGGACCTCTCAACCACCTTTTAAGCTGATTGGCAGAAGGATTAGAGGAGACACAAGGAATAACATTTCCACCCGGAGGGTGTTGGTTATTTGAAATTCATTGTCTGAGTTGGTGTTTGAGGCTGAAAGACTCAACCCATTGAAGAGGCACCTAGATCTGCACCAGTGCTGTAACCCGCGCAGCTCGGGACCAGGTGCTGAGAAGTGGGATTAAAGTGAATTGCTAGTTTATTTATTTTTCTTTTTTGGCCATCATCGACACAGCGGGCTGAGTGGCCTCTCTCAGTGCCTTCACGTTTCTATAGGAAGGACAAGAAGAATATTAGGATAGAATTAGAAGATAGGATGGGAAAAAGTTCATGTGGAGTATAAACATCAGCAGAGAGCTGTCTTTGTGTGTAATTTCTATGTGTTTCCTATGCCCACTTACCCACTCCATCAACGGGAAGCATCTTTCCACTTCTGTAACATCAGCACTGCCTCAGCTCATCTGCTGTTGAAAGTCACCATTGCTGCAAGAGACTTGTCCAGCCCTATTCTCCCCAATCAGCATCCCATACAAATCAACACAACACAGCACAGCACAACACAACCCAATACAATCCAACCAAACACAACCCAACACAACCCAACCAAACACAACCCAACACAACCCAACCAAACACAACCCAACACAACCCAACCAAACACAACCCAACACAACCCAACCAAACACAACCCAACACAACCCAATCACAGATGCCAAAAGACAGTAACGGACCAAACTAGAGTCCCAGGCTACACCAACCCCTGCCAACTATGGCAAGGTCTGCAAGACGTAACAGGCTACAAGATGAATGCAGGTAAAATTGTTTGTTCCAACGCAACCCTCCCTGACAAACTCAGTGCATTCTATGCCCATTTTGAGCAAGAGGTTAGCGAGAGGATGCCCTCCACCCTTGAAGCCTTGGATGAACCTGCATCTGGGGGGTCACCACTGCAGATATCAGAGGTCTCAAAGGTCAACCTACAGAGAGCGACTGCTGATGGGGTACCCAGATCAGATCCTTCGCGAATCAGCTGGCAATGGTATTAGCAGACATCTTCAATCTCTCTTTACAACAATTGGAGGTCCCTATCTACTTCAAGAAAGTGACCATTATCCCAGTAACTAAGAAAAAGCAAGCAGCGTGCCTTTGTGACTGTCGGCCAGTGGCTTTGACACCTATCATTGTTAAGTGCTCTGAAAGGCTACTCATGGCACGAAAAAATTCCAGCCTCCTGGATTACCTGGATCCATGACAGTTTACATAAGAACATAAGAAATAGGAGCAGGAGTAGGCCATCTAGCCCTTCGAGCCTGCCCCGCCATTCAATAAGATCATGTCATGGCTCAGTTCCACATTCCCACCCTCTCCTCATAACCCTTAATCCCCTCTCTTATCAAACAACAGGTCCATAGCAGATGCAAAATCCCGAGCTCTGCACTGAATCCTGGAATGCCTAGACTATAAGGATACCTATGTCAGACTCCTATTTATTGACTACAGCTCAGCCTTCAACACCATTATTTCCATGAAACTTATCTCCAAACTCCATGGCCTGGGGCTCTGTGACTGGATCCTGAACTTCCTAACTCACAGACCACAATCAGTAGGGATAGGCAACAACACCTCCTCCACAATCAGTGCCTCACAAGGCTGTGTTCCCAGCTCCCTACTATACTCCTCATGCATAACTGACTGTGTGGCCAAATTCCCCTCCAATTCAATTTTCAAATTTGCTGCTGACACCACTATAGTGAATCAAATCGCAAACAATGACAAGACAGAGTACAGAAGTGAGATAGAGAATCTGGTGAACTGGTGCGGCAACAATAATCTCTCTCTCGATGTCAACAAAACAAAAGAGATTGTTATCGACTTCAGGAAGCATAAAGGAGAACATGCCCCTGTCTACATCAGTGGGGACAATGGAGAAATGATCGAAAGCTTCAAGGTTTTAGGTGTCCAGATCACCAACAACCTGTTCTGGGTCCCCTCTACCAACA
Source organism: Prionace glauca (assembly GCA_037974335.1). Taxonomy (NCBI): domain Eukaryota; kingdom Metazoa; phylum Chordata; class Chondrichthyes; order Carcharhiniformes; family Carcharhinidae; genus Prionace; species Prionace glauca. The sequence goes on along the minus strand of CM075734.1, from coordinate 81,923,390 downwards.
GCACAGTTAAGAAAGCCCACCATTGCCTCTACTTTCTCAGAAGACTAAGGAAATTTAGCACATAGTTATGACTCTCACCAACTTTTACAAGAGCAACATAGAAAGTATTCTTTCTGGTTGTATCACAGCTTGGTGTGATTCCTGCTCTGCCTAAGATTGCAAGGAACTACAAAAGTCGTGAAAGTAACCCAATCCATCACGCAAACCAGCCTCCCATCCAATCACTCTGTCAACACTTCCCACTGCCTCGGCAAAGCAGCCAACATAATTAAGGACCCCACGCATCCCAGACATTCTCTTTTCAACTTCTTCAGTCAGGAAAAAGAAACAAAAGTCTGATGTCACGTACCAACCGACTCAAGAACAGCTTCTTCCCTGCTGCTGTCAGACGTTTGAATGCACTTACCTTGCATTAAGTTGATCTTTCTCTACACCCTAGCAATGACTGTAACACTACATTCTGCACTCTCTCATTTCCTTCTCTATGAATGGTATGCTTTGTCTGTATAGCACGTAGGAAACAATACTTTTCACTGTATGTTAATGTATGTGACAATAATAAATCAGATCAAACTCAATCCAATTAAACACATGACAGACAAACCAACACAATACAACATAGCACAACCCAACAGAGCCCAACCCTACACAATCCAGCACAACTCAGCCCAACTCAACCCAACCCAACCCAACACAGCCCAACCCAACTCAAACCAACCCAACCCAACACAGCCCAACCCAACTCAAACCAACCCAACCCAACATGACCGAACACGACCCAACGCAGACCAGCACAGCCAAACCAATAGAACATAATAAATCACAACCCAACTCAAACCACATCAACTCAATATAATACCACCAAGCAGTAGAAATACATTGGTGATTTATGGAAAAGGCATTGCAGAACTACATTGTAGTGGAATTATCTTTTCCACTTCCCTCCCAAAGGGTGGTCCAGCCCAAAAAATTACTGCTTCCATTATGGATCAGGCAAGCTGTCAGGTTCCAAACATATCTCCAGTCACAATCTCCAAGATTGGTGGAGTTGCTGGTAGTGCTGGCGATTGTCACAGGATACTGCAGGATATCAATAGATTGGAGACTTGGGCAGAGAAATGGCAGATGGGTTTAGTCCAGACAAATGAGAGATGATACATTTTGGAGGTTCAAATTTAGGTGTGAATTATACTGTAAATGGCAGAACCCTTATGAACATTAATATACAGAGGGATCTGGGCTACAGTATCATAAAAATGACAGCACAGATGGTCAAGGTGATTAAGAATGCATTCAGCATGCTTATCTTCATTGCTGGACCTAGATTCCCTTCCCAAAGGGTGGTTCGGCCCAAAGAATTACTGCCTCCACCATGGATAGGGCAAGCAGGTCCTAAATATATTCCAGCTGGAAGAGGAAATTAACACTGTGTTGCTGGCACCAATCTGATCCAACTGAGCCAACCAGCCTCGCAAGGAGTCTTCATTGCTGCGGAAACATTCTGTAGTTGCAGCTATGAATAGTAATGGTGATGGCTTTAATGTTCTTCCATCAATGTGACTGACCAGGAATCTCCGTGGAATGAGATGGATTTGGGTTTCCATTAGGAGGGAGCTCCTTACTGATGGGAGGGGAAGGACAGTGACCTTGTACAACAAGCGTCAGACCAGAGCTCATACTGGCACTGGTTAACCCCACAGACCAATGGAACGCACAGACATGCATGAAATTGGTTGGATTCATCTGGAGAACATCTGAAATTTCTACTTTGATCTGTGCTGGTTCTTTACCAGCTGCCTGAGGAGTTTGAGTGGCTATTAATTGGCAAATTCCCTGTTTTGTCCATTTGAGTGTCCCCTTAAAAATCAAAAACAGTTCTGGTGGTATTGGGGTCATGAGATGGCCTCTGGAACTCAGGGACACAGTAACAGAAGCTGCCATCGCAACTACACCCAGCCGCAAAAACAGGCTCTTGGAAACAAGTTATTGTCAACCAGGCAGTCAGGTAAGACCCAAAACTCCAACCAAGACTATTCACTGAAACTGAAGACAGTTTTCCCAAACATGGACAAATAACCAACAGCAGGATTTAGCTCACAGAATTGTACAGAACTTGTTTGGGAACAAGGGATGTTTTGGAGTTCAGGAAATATAGGTTGCTGCAAACAAAAGGGTAAATTCATGTGTATAACCATCTGTGTAATCAAGAATAGCATTACATGATAGCCTTTCTTATCGTGTGTTTTTCTTCAAAGTTAATAAACCTTCTTTATTTATTGCTCGCATAACGACTGGATTGTCCCCCCTGGTTTTGCATATCTTTTCTCACAATAAACTAAAATGAAAATATATATCACCAAGAACCCTTCAGAGTTTTGGGATATCGTTGCGTTTAGCATCAGCAGGGTTCTTTGCAATGTATTTAAATTTATTTAAATAAGGTTCCCACCCACATCACCAAGGGGCGGGGTGGGAAAAATCAGAAAACATGATTCCACCAGCGAGAATCTTATTTCCTGATTGTTGCAAGATTTTGTCCCCAAGATGCCATTTGCAATCATGGCAAGTGTTGGTCCAAAATCTCCCCCGATATATTTATCCATGTGTGCACCGTGCTCTGATTTTTTTGCCTTATTGACAAAGGGTCCTGCTATCTCCAATTACCAATCCCCAAGATTGGTGGAGTGGCTAATAGTGCCACTCCACAATAGTTTATTGTGAGAAAAGATATGCAAAACCAGGGGGGACAATCCAGTCGTTATGCGAGCAATTAATAAAGAAGGTTTATTAACTTTGAAGAAAAACACACGATAAGAAAGGATTGTCACAGGATACAACATAATATAGATAGATTAGAAACTTGGACACAGAAATGGCAGATGGAGTTTAATCTGAACAAATGCAAAGTGATGCATTTTGGAAGATCAAATTCACACATGACTTATATTGTAAATGGTAGAATCTTAATGAACATTAACATATAGAGGGACCTGGGTGTGCAGGTCTACAGTTCACTAGAAGTGGCAACACAGGTGGCAGAAGTGATTGAGAAGGCATATGGCATGCTTGCCTTCATCAGTAGGGCATTGAATACTAGAGTTAGGAAATCATATTGCAGCTATATAAAACCTCAGTTAGACTGCATTTGGATCATTGCATGCAGTTCTAGTTGTCACATTACCAGAAGGATAGAACATAGAACACTACAGCACAAACAGGCCCTTCGGCCCACGAGTTGCGCCGATCACATCAACACCTACCAACCTACAGACCTATCTATAACCCTCAATTCCATTAAACCCCATATACTCATCCAGAAGTCTTTTAAAAGACCCCAGCGAGTTCGCCTCCACAACCACTGACGGCAGCCGATTCCATTCACTCACCACCCTCTTACCCCAAACTTTCCCCCAACATCACTTCTGAACTTCCCTCCCTGTACCTTAAATCTGTGTCCTCTCGTAGCAACCATTTCAACCCGGGGAAATAGCCTCTGAGAGTCCACCCTATCTATTCCTCTCAACATTTTGTAAACTTCTATCAGGTCGCCTCTCAACCTTCGTCTCTCCAGGGAAAAGAGTCCCAGCTTCCTCAACCTAACTTCATAAGGCATGCCTCCCAGTCCAGGCAACATCCTTGTAAATCTCCTCTGTACCCTTTCAATAGCTTCTACGTCTTTCCTATAGTGAGGCGACCAGAACTGCGCACAATACTCTAAATGAGGCCTGACAAGGGTCTTATAAAGTTGCAGCATTACCTCCCGACTCCTAAACTCAATCCCTCGATTAATGAAGGCCAGTACACCATACGCCTTCTTGACCACCTCCTCCACCTGCGAGGCCGATTTAAGAGTCCTGTGGACCCGGACCCCAAGATCCTTCTGCTCTTCAACGCTACTCAGACTTCTGCCCTTGATAGTGTAAGCTTGTGGAAAGCTTGATAGTGTAAGCTTGATAGTGTAAGCTCGTGTAAGGATGTGGAAGCTTGGGAGAGAGTGCAAACAAGGTTCATCAGGATGTTGCCTGGTCTCGGGGGTTTTGGCTATGAGGAGAGGTTGAATAAACAAGGATTGTTTTCACTGGAAAGACAGAGGCTGAGAGGAGACCTGATAGAGGTCTACAAGATTATGGGAGACAAAGACAGGGTGGAGAGTCAGAGGCTTTGTCCCAGGGTGGAAGAGTCAATTACAAGGAGGCAGAGGCTCAAGGTGAGAGGGGGAAAGTTTAAGGAAGATGTGCGGGGAAAGCTTTTCACGCAGGGAGTGGTGGGTGCCTGGAACACGCTGCCAGACAAGGTGATAGAAGCAGGTAACATTAGTAACATTTAAGAGGGTTCTGCTTGGATACATGAATAGGGAGGGAATAGAGGGAGAGAGACCAAGTAAGGACAGAAGCTTATTTTTTAATTGAATTTGGGCATCATGATCAGCACGGGCTTGGAGGGCCATAGGACCGGTTCCTGTGCTGTACTCTTCTTTGTTCTTTGTACTCAGAAAGTGCCTGAAGTACAGTTCCAAAATCAGATATTAACATCGTGTGTCAGCGATCCATTGTGAATACAAATTTCCAAAGTAAACTGCATGTTATCTTCAATCTCTGGGTAAAAACAGCAAATAGAAAGGGTGGAACTCTGACTGATGAGGTTAAATCTACAAACATTAAATGTGCTTCTAAGGACGTGATTGTTATGCAGTGATAGCCTGTTCTTGATAATACCAACCATAGTTCATTGGCAGGGCTCCCACTTCAGAGTTTTTGAAGTTTGGAGGTTGAATTTCCTTTCCTTAGGCTTATGTCAGTGGTCTCAGCTGATGCTCTTGGTGCCAGCACTGACAAACATTGGAAAAGCTGTCTTTCTGAGGAGTTGTGGAGATGAAGAACAGCTTGCCCTCTCTGATAGACATGGCACTATTTCAAAGGAGAACAAGGGAGTTCTCCTTGGTATTCCTGACAACAATTATTCTGTAACCAACAATCAACCCCATGGCTTCTCCCACATTGAAGGGCAAGTAGCAGGCACCACCTGCTAGTTCTCCTGAAAGCCACACAACATCCCAACTTGGGTCTTTCTCAGCATTCCTTCACTGTCACTGGGTCAATGACCTGCAACTCCCTCCTCAACAAAACAGTGGGTGTACCTACACCACATGGACTCTGGAGGTTGAAGAAAGTGGCTCGCCACCACCTTCTTAAGGCACTTAACAATCAATGTTAAATATTGGCCTTCCAAACAACACCTACATACCAGGAAAAAATAAAAACAGAACAGAAAATACTGGAAAATCTCAACAGACCTGGCAGCATCTGTAAGGAGAGAAAAGAGCTGATGTTCCAAGTCCGGACGACCCTTTGTCAAGAAATAAAAGCAAATTATCTCGCCAATATCACATTGGTGTTGGCTGGGGCTCACTGATAATAAATTTGCTGCCCTCTTTCATACGGTGATTCAGAATTTAATTCATTGGTTATGAAATGCTTTGGAATATTCTGAAGTTGGATAAAGTACCATATAAATTCACGTTTCTTCATCTGCAGTAACTTGAAGAGTGCCCAAGTAGGGAAAGTGCTGACATGACTACATGATGGGTGATACAAGCCATCACACGCGGACCTTGTCAAATAGAAGTTCCACACTGAGAAAGTCAAACCTTGAAAAGAGTTTGACTGCTGGAAGTCATCGAAACATCCATCTGGTGAGTGTTCTGGTTTTGCACACTCTATTTAGAGAGAATTAATGAATAAATTAAAAGCCCTTGTTCAAAGATATTTACTTACTATGATAATGATCTAACTGAAGGACATGTCAGCGGATTTCGCTAATTAAGTAAACTTCCACTTATTAAAATGTAATGAATTGCATGAGTTGAATGGGTCATTTGGCAGAAGAAAAATGTTTCTCAAACTTTATGAAATTGGTTTTGTTTCAACTGCGATGCAAAGGGTAAGTGCTGAAACTATCAAACAAATCAGACAGCACTTGAACGAGATAGTTGCTGAAATTTGAGTTTGACCCTGGGTGACTGTACGTAAATTTGGGCAAAAGGTTAACAGCCCGTTATACACTTAGCATAATGACATGATGGCACAGTGGTTAGCACGGCTGCCTCATAGCGCCAGGGAGTCTGCACATTCTCCTCGTGTCTGCATGGGTTTCCTCCAGGTGCCATGATTTCTTCTCAGTCTGACAGACATGCTGGTTAGATGCATTGGCCATGCTAAATTCTCCCTCTGTGTACCCGAACAGGTGCGGGATGTGACGACTAGGGGATTTTCATCGTAACTTCATTGCAGTGTTTAATGTAAGCCTACTTGTGACAATAATAAACTTAAACAAAAAAAGGAATTAAGGGTAACACAAAATTAGTATACCATTCTGATGGAAATATGAAATAACATAAAAATGCAGGAAGTACTCAGCAGCTCAGGCAGCATTTGTGGAGACAGAAATAGAACATAAGAAATAGGAGCAGGAGTAGGCCATCTGGCCCTTCGAGCCTGCCCCGCCATTCAATAAGATCATGGCTGATCTGTCGTGGCTCAGCTCCACCTTCCCACCCTCTCCCCATAACCCTTAATCCCTTCTCTTATCAAAAACCCATCAACCCCTTTCTTAAAAATATTTAGCGAGGCAGCCTCCACCACTTCAACGGGCAGAGAATTCCAGAGATTCACCACCCTTTGAGTGAAGAAGTTCCTCCTCAACTCTGTTCTAAACCGCCTCCCCTTTACCTTGAGGCTGTGCCCCCTAGTCCTACTGTCTTTTTTGAGCGGGAAGAGTCTCTCCACCTCTATCCTATCCATCCCATTCATCATCTTATACGTCTCAATGAGATCTCCCCTCATTCTTCTAAACTCTAACGAGTACAAGCCTAGTTTATTCAGCCTCTCCTCATAGCTCAATCCCCTCAACAGAGTTAACATATTAGGTTGAGGATTCATTGCCAGAACCTCTCTCTCTCTCTCTCTCTGAGGCAGCACTGTGACACAGTGGTTAGCACTGCTGCCCCACAGCACCAGTGACCCGGGTTCGATTCCCAGCTCAGGTGAACGTCTGTGCAGAGTCTGCACATTCTCCCCATGTCTGCGTGGGTTTCCTCCTGGTGCTCCGGTTTCCTCCCACAGTCCAACGATTTGTGGATTAGGTGCATAGGTCATGCTAAATTGCCTCCAGGGGGACTAGTTAGGGTAAATGCATGGGGTTATGGGGATAGGGTCTGCGTGGAGTTGTTGTCAGCATCGACTCAATGTGCCAAATGGCCTCCTTCTGCTCCGCATGATTCTATGATTGCTTCCAGTGTCAGGAAGAAATGACTGTTAGTGCCGTTAAAGGTGTGTGTATAAAATCTGGTGGAAGAATTCCCATTGTCAGGGAGAAGTGGAGGGGGACATGTCCTTCTGCCTCATTGTCCCATTTTAAAATGGGTTTGAAGAATGTGTTAAAAATCATAGTACAGAAGGAAAAGCTGTTTTCCTCTTGCCCCCTTGCTATTTCCCTGTATCTCTGCACATCATTCATTTTCAAACAGATACACTTCTCTAAAATTGGCTACAGACTCTGCTTCCACTATGCTTTTAGGCATATTCCTGATGCATTAAAAAAAATCTCTTTATCTCCCTTCGGGCTGCCTTTTGTCAATTACCATAAACCTGTGTGCTCTGCTTCCCAATTTGCCCATCAGTGAAAAACAATTTCTTATCTTTTCCTTTCAGCTGCTGATGGACATACTGTGCATTCGAGCCTGCTTTGTTTTCTCTGTTACCTTCCTGCTCTCCTCCGGGGCGTCGAGGTTCAAATTGTTCTTTGGAGCTAATATGAGATTGGCCTCAGTGAATAGGGAAGACTTAAATTTCTTTAGCGCCTTCCGTGACCTTAGGATATTCCGAAGCACTTGCAGACAATGAAGCACTTTTGCAATGTAATCATTGTTGTAATGTAAAGGATGTAGCGTGTACCAAACACAATCTCCTTCTGCTGTTGATGCAGCTGCAATCGCTTATTGTTAAGGATGTCTGTTCTCATTTGCTCTCTGTGCCTTTGATCTCTCACCTCTCCCAATCTTTATTATAATAGGAACTTATTGTATTGTGTACACTGGAGTCCATTAAGAAATAGGCATTCCTTTCTCAACTGTGTGCAATGTTAAGAGGCTGCCTGGTAAATCTGTCTTTCTGAAGTGTGTTTTCATTGAATAACCCTACAGTACTCTAGTTCAATATTGTAGAATTCTACATAATGTTAACTAGCTTATTCTATTTAATAATCTACACCTGAATAGCCTCACAGCATGCACTGACTCACTCAGGAAATTATTAAAGTCTGATGTTATTTGCGTGGCTCTGCTTTATATTCAGTTTTCAGAGGTCACGCGTTATTTGTGTCATCAGTTATTTTAGATTTTCTCTTTACACTTTGGACTACATGTCAGCTGTGCCTCCGATGGGGAGACTCTCACCAACTCTTACAGCTGCCCCATAGAAAACATTCTTTCTGGTTGTATCAGAACTTGGTATGGGCTCCTGCTCTGTCCAAGACTGCAAGAAACTATAAAGGATTGAGAATGAAGCCCAATCCATCATGCAAATCAGTCTCCCATCCATTGACTCTGTCCCGGCTTCCTGCTACCTCGGAAAAGCAGCCAACATAATTAAAGACCCCATGCACCTGGACATTCTCTCTTCCGCCTTCTTCCATCGAGAAAAGGATACAAAAGTCCGAGGTCACGTATCAACCGACTCAACCGACTTATTCCCTGCTGCCGTCAGACTTTTGAATGGACCTACCTTATATAAGAACGTAAGAACATAAGAAATAGGAGCAGGAGTAGGCCATCTAGCCTTCGAGCCTGACCCGCCATTGAATAAGATCATGGCTGATCTGTCATGGCTCAGTTCCACTTTCCCGCCCTCTCCCCATAACCCTTAATCCCCTCTCTTATCAAAAACTTGAACTTTATCTATGGTTGTAACACTACATTCTGCACTCTCTCCTTTCCTTCTCTATGAACGGCACGCTCGGGGTCCTTGTGCATGAGTCGCAAAAACCCAGCTTGCAGGTGCAGCAGGTGGTCAGGAAGGCAAATGGGATGCTGGCCTTCATAGCGAGAGGGATTGAATATAAAAGTAGGGAACCCAACACAACCCAATCACATAGAACATAGAACATTACAGCACAAACAGGCCCTTCGGCCCTCGAGTTGCGCCGATCACATCAACCCCACCAATCTATAGACCTATCTATAACCCCCAATCCCATTAAACCCCATATACTCATCCAGAAGTCTTTTAAAAGACCCCAGCGAGTTCGCCTCCACCACCGATGACAGCAGCCGATTCCATTCACTCACCACCCTCTGAGTGAAAAACTTACCCCTAACATCACCTCTGTACTTCCCTCCCCACACCTTAAATCTGTGTCCTCTCGTAGCGACCATTTCAACCCGGGGAAATAGCCTCTGAGAGTCCACCCTATCTATTCCTCTCAACATTTATAAACTTCTATCAGGTCGCCTCTCAACCTTCGCCTCTCCAGGGAAAAGAGTCCCAGCTCCCTCAACCTATCCTCATAAGGCATGCCTCCCAGTCCAGGCAACATCCTTGTAAATCTCCTCTGCACCCTTTCAATAGCTTCTACGTCTTTCCTATAGTGAGGCGACCAGAACTGCGCACAGTACTCCATATGAGGCCTGACAAGGGTCCTGTAAAGTTGCAGCATTACCTCCCGACTCCTAAACTCAATCCCTCGATTAATGAAGGCCAGTACACCATACGCCTTCTTGACCACCTCCTCCACCTGCGAGGCCGATTTAAGAGTCCTGTGGACCCGGATCCCTAGATCCTTCTGCTCTTCAACGCTACTAAGACTCCTGCCCTTGATAGTGTACTCGTTCATCCCGTTGGTTCTGCCGAAATGGACGACTACACATTTATCCGCGTTGAAGTCCATCTGCCACTTCTCCGCCCATTCCTGAATCCTATCTATGTCCTGCTGCAACTTTTGACATCCTTCCAGACCATCCACAACACCACCGACCTTCGTGTCATCAGCGAACTTGCTAACCCATCCCTCCACTTCCTCATCCAGGTCATTTATGAAAATGACAAACAGCAAGGGTCCCAGAACAGATCCCTGGGGCACCCCACTGGTGACTGACCTCCATTCCGTAAAAGACCCATCCACAACCACTCTCTGCCTTCTGCAGGCAAGCCAGTTCTGGATCCACAAGGCCAAAGGCCCTTGGATCCCATGCCCTCTCACCTTCTCAAGAAGTCTTGCATGGGGGACCTTATCAAAAGCCTTGCTGAAGTCCATGTACACTACGTCCACGGCACTTCCTTCGTCAATGTGTTCAGTCACATTATCGAAGAACTCAACTAGGCTCGTAAGGCACGACCTGCCCTTGACAAATCCATGCTGACTATTCCTGATCATGTCAAACCTCTCCAAATGCTCGTAAATCTTGTCCCTCAGAAGCCTCTCCATCAGCTTACCAACCACTGAGGTCAGACTCACCGGGCGGTAATTTCCCGGGCTATCTCTGTTCCCTTTCTTGAAAATAGGGACTACATCCGCAATCCTCCAATCTTCCGGAACCTCTCCCGTCTCCATTGACGACGCAAAGATCATTGCCAGGGGCTCTGCAATCACTTCTCTCGCTTCCCACAGTATCCTGGGGTACATCCCATCTGGTCCCGGCGACTTATCTATTTTGATAGAATTCAAAAGTTCTAACACATCCTCCTCCTTAATGTCCACGTACTCAATCTTTTCCATCTGCTGCAAGTCCATAGCAAGATCTCCCAGATCAGCTTCCACTGTGAATACTGAGGCAAAGTACTCATTAAGCACCTCCGCCATTTCTTCTGGTTCCACACAGACCTTTCCCCCTTCACCTTTTATAGGTCCTATCCTTTCCCTTCTCATCCTTTTACCTTTCACATATTTATAGAAGGCCTTGGGATTTTCCTTAATCTTACCTGCCAAGGTCTTCTCATGACCCCTTCTGGCTCTCCTAATTTCCCTTTTAACCTCCTTTCTACAGTCCTTATACTCTTCAAGATCCTAAGGGCATTGGTGAGGCCGCAGCTGGAGTACTGTGTGCAGTTTTGGGCGCTGCACCTGCGCAAAGATATTTTTGGCCTTGGAGGGAGTGCAGAGGAGGTTTACTCGGCTGATACCGGAGTTGAGGGGGTTGAGCTATGAGGAGAAACTGAATAAACTGGGCTTGTACTCGTTAGAGTTTAGAAGAATGAGGGGAGATCTCATTGAGACGTATAAGATGATGAATGGGATGGATAGGATAGAGGTGGAGAGATTCTTCCCGCTCAAAAAAGACAGTAGGACTAGGGGGCACAGCCTCAAGATAAAAGGGGGGTGGTTTAGAACGGAGTTGAGGAGGAACTTCTTCACTCAAAGGGTGGTGAATCTCTGGAATTCTCTGCCCGTTGAAGTGGTGGAGGCTGCCTCACTAAATATTTTTAAGACGCGGGTTGATGGGTTTTTGATAAGAGAGGGGATTAAGGGTTATGGGGAGAGGGCGGGAAAGTGGAACTGAGCCACGACAGATCAGCCATGATCTTATTGAATGGCGGGGCAGGCTCGAAGTGCTAGATGACCTACTCCTGCTCCTATTTCTTATGTTCTTTTGTTCATTGTATATCAAGTCAAATTTTCCCTAGAATTGTGGGGTGTGGGTCAATTCCACCTGCAGAGATCTGGACTGCGCTACAGCACAGTACTGGGGAGATATTAAGTAAAGTCTCTGTTTGATTTTTGCAGCAAAGTGTAAAAGATCCTGGGGCATGATCTCGAAGATTGGAAGTTCTTGACCAATACTTACCCCCTCAGTCAATAGCACAACGATCTGATCATTCATTACCATATCCCTGTTTGTGAGACCGGACTTGATTTGCTGCTGCAGTTCCTACAAGTGACCACACTCGAAGCAGCTTCCTTTGTCTGTAAAGCATCTGGGGAATCCTTGTGATGTCCCTGAGACGATGGCCACATCCTGGGAATGAATGGGGAAAAGTGTCGCCCCAGGTTACACACTCAAATCCCAGGAGCGACACTTAAACCTCCTGACCGAGAGGAGAGTGTATTTCTTATTGAATCATGGTTGACCCTAAGGGAGACAAAACAGTCAACATTATCGTTGGCTGCTGTGGGATGGAGGGGGCGGGTGTGCAGTCAGGGAGGCGGTAGGTTATCCAGGGTTCTGCTGACAATCTAGTGACACCTACTGACAGTTGCATATCAGATCAGGAAGGAATCGGCTGCGGTAACTTCCATAGTTGAATAGCTTCATGGCCACAATCACATGAGAAAAATGGCAAATTAGGTAAACATAGAACATTACAGCACAGTACAGGCCCTTCAGCCCTCGAAGTTGTGCCAAGCTACGTCCAAACCCAAGATCAAGCTATCCCCTCCCTATCATTCTCGAGTGCTCCTTGCGCCTATTCAATAACCGTTTGAAAGTTCCTAAACTGTCCGACTCCACTATCACTGCAGGCAATGCATTCCACACCCCAACCACTCTCTGGGTAAAGAATCTACCTCAGACATCCCACCTATATCTCCCACCATGAACCTTAGAGTTATGCCCCCTAGTAACAGCTACATCCACCCGAGGAAATAGTCTCTGCACGTCCACTCTATCTATCCCCCTCATCATCTTATAAACCTCTATTAAAACGCCTCTCGTTCTCCTCTGGTCTAAAGAGGAAAACCGCAGCTCTCTCAACCTTTCCTCATAAGACCTACCCTCCAAACCAGGCAGCACCCTGGTAAATCTCCTCTGCACTCTCTCCAATGCTTCCAATCCTTCTTATAGTGAGGTGACCAGAGCTGCACACAATATTCCAAATGTGGTCTCACCAAGGTCCTGTACAGTTGCAGCATAACCCCACGGCTCTTAAACTCAAACCCCCTGTTAATAAACACTAACACACTATAAGCCTTCTTCACAGCTCTATCCACTTGAGTGGCAACCTTCAGAGATCTGTGGATATGAACCCCAAATCTCTCTGTTCCTCCACGTTCCTCAGAACCCTGACATTGGCCCTGTAATCCGCATTCAAGTTTGTCCTATCAAGATTTTGTATAGTGGTTGATACCTGTGACATTATAGGATGTAGAATCCTTACAGTACAAAAGGAGCCCATTCTGCCCATCCAGTCTACCTTTTTTTTAATCTTACTCAGGCCCTATCCCGGTAACCCCATGTATTTGCACTACTAATCCCAAACTTCTTGGGACAATTTAGCACAATCAATCCACCTAACCTCCCCATCTTTGAACAGTGGGGAAAACCGGAACACAGTAAAAAGTCTGACAACACCAGAACACCCAGAGGGAACCCACGCAGACATGGGCAGAATGTGCAAACTCCACACAATCACTGAAGGCCGAATTGAACCTGGATGCCTGGTGCCGTGAGGCAGCAGTGCTAATTATTGTGCCACCGTGCCGGCCCTCTGTTCCAAGCTCATAAGATGGATTGGAAAATAAAAGACTCCAAGAAGCATTGAAACACCTTCCCTCTGATCCGCAGGAGAGCCAAGAAAATGAGTGTTCAAATCGCAGCATATTGTTTATTAGCATCGCAAGCAGGTTTATATTAACACTGTGAAAATCCCCTCGTTGCAACACTCTGAAGCCTGTTCAGGTACACTGAGGGTGAATTTAGCATGGCCAACGCACCTAACGAGCATGTCTTACAGACTGTGGGAGGAAGCCGGAGCACCAGGAGGAAACCCACTCAGGCAAGGGGAGAATGTGCACGCAGGCAGTGACCCAAGGCCAGAATTGAGCCCGGGTCCCTGGTGCTGTGAGGCAGCAGCGCTGACCACTGTACCACTGTGTGCCTCAGGTAATGATGCTTGACGAATGTTCCATAATCATTCCATCCTACCTGCTCTCTAATGAATCATTAACATTCTCCGCCTGTATGGAGCAATGGAAAGAGATTTAAAACAGCAATTGCAGCCTCTGTGTGTTTCCTTTACTAATGACCCAGATCTTGCTGTTTGGGACAGCTCTAGGCACATGTAATTATCTTCTCCCTCACTCTGCAGCTCAGAAACATTTTTCCTGAAAATTCCAGGAAGTGCCTGCAGTTAACCAGGATAGAAATCTCACAACACCAGGTTAAAATCCAACAGGTTTCATAGAACCATAGAACCCTACAGTGCAGAAACAGGCCCTTCGGCCCATCGAGTCTGCACCGAACACAATCCCACCCAGACCCTATCCCCATATCCCTACACATTTACCTGCTAATCCCTCTAACCTACACATCCCAGGATACTAAGGGGCAATTTTAGCATAGCCAATGAACCTAACCCGCACATCTTTGGACTGTGGGAGGAAACCGGAGCACCCGGAGAAAACCCACGCAGACACGAGGAGAATGTGCAAACTCCACACAGGCAGTGACCCGAGCCGGGAATCGAACCCAGGACCCTGGAGCTGTGAAGCAGCAGTGCTAACCACTGTGCTACCGTGCCGCCCACATATTCGATTTGTTCGAATTATTCGATAGTAAACCCACAAACTTTTGGAGCGCTGTTCCTTCATCATATAATGACAACTTTCCACTCACCTGACGAAGGGACAGTGTTCTGAAAGTTTGTGGGTTTACTATCAAATAAACTTGGACTTTAACCTGGTGTTGTGAGACTTCTTAATGTGTTTACCCCAATCCAATGCCGGTATCGCCACATCATGTTAATCAGGAAATCCAGACACGTGGGGACTTTAGTAAATGATAGGATTAATGATCTATCTCCTTAACAACAATAATAATTTGCATTTATATGGAACTTCCAGCGCAGTGATATATACCGAGGTACTTCACAGGAGCGTTATCCAACAACATTGGACACCAAGCTTAAGGAGACATCAAGACCATTGACCACAAACCTGGTCAAACAGATAGATCTTAGGGAGCACCTTAAAGGGCAGCACAGTGGTTATCATTGTGGACTCACAACACCAGATACCCAAATTCGATTTCCGCCGTGAGTGACTATCTGCGCACAGTCCGCGCATTCTCCCCATGTCTGCATGGGTTTCCTCCAGGTGCTCGGGTTTCCTCCCACAGTCCAAAAGACATGCCAGTTTAGGCGCATTGGCCATGCTAAATTTTCCCTCGGTGTACCCGAACAGGCGCTGGAGCGTGGTGACTAGAGGATTTTCACAGTATCTTCAATGCAGTGTTAATGTAAGCCTATTAGTGACATTAAAAAATAAACTTTTTGAAAAAAGAACTTGAAAAGGAGAGAGGGAAGAGGTTTACAGACAGTTCTGGGTCATCATTCATAGTGGAATGATTAAATTAAGACTCCACGAGAATTGGGAAGCCATGGGATTTAAAGATTGAGGAAGAAACCATGGAATATTGGAAGAGAGAAATAGGGTGAATTAGACTCAGGTCAGGTACGGAAAGAGGAATAAAGAGAGGGAGAGAAAGATTGGATTCAGAGTGACAGAGACAAAAAAATTACAATTTTTTAAAACTCTCGATCAAACATGGACTGAGACTGCATTGTTCATTTTGTTCCATTTCTGGGTTGGACAGTTTGAGCAGTCTCACAGGAAGTTAAATTTTATCATTAACTAATAATGTTATATGCTAGCTCTAACTTTCGGAGCCAATTTAATGGGTAATTAGTGGCCAAATACAGCCATTTGATGAAACTCACAGGACGTTGAGAGCAAGCTGCCACTTTCACAAAGGGTGGAGTAGGAAAACAGAGGCAAATCAGACACAGAGAGAGGAGTGAAGGAAGAGAGTGAATCAAGGATCAGATGGGGAGAGAAAGTGAAGGAGAGAGAAAGAAAGAAAAATAGGAAACATCAGGACAACAGCAATGCAGAGTAAATCAGTCAGGAAGTCAGAAAAATTTACACGTCACAATGGAACTCTTCCCTGAACTTGCTGGTTGATTTACAATACTATCAGCGCGAAGCAGAAAGCCACTATTCTGTTTCCAGCTAATGTACAACGCAAAGACTTCAGGCTCCTAAAATAATTCCCTTTTCACCTCGCTATCAGAGGGAATAGAACATAGAACATAGAACATTACAGCGCAGAACAGGCCCTTCGGCCCACGATGTTGCGCCGACCAGTTAAAAAGCAATGACCCTCTAAACTAAACCAAACCCTTTCCATCCATAAACCTATCCACGGATCTCTTAAATAGGGGAATAGGAGAACTCGGCGACAAACCTCTATTTCGCAGTCAAACTTTAAAACATGTCCTCGGCCATTTCAAATCTGCCTGCTCTCCTTGGTTAATGATCTCAGGTGAGGATCCTGTTCCCGACCCCGCTGCCCCCCCACCCCCCCACTAACAACTCCCCCCCCCACCCTCCCACTAACAACTCCCCGCCCACCCCCCACCCCCAGCCCCAAGCCCTCAATTCTGTGCCAGCTGCAATTAGCCTTCACCTCAAAGTTCATCACCACAAAGAGCAATTTACTTTGACACATTGAAGGAACTTAGTCAGAAAAATGGTTTAAATCCTTTATTTTATATTAAAGCCATTGATATTGCATTTTCCCCACTTGGCAATAAGTTTTCTGATTGAGTATCTGATGAACTGAGGTGACTGCTGTGTTATTCTTGGTGCACTAGCACCATCTAGAGTTCAGATAGTTTCTTCTTGCTGATGAGTTGCTGATATTTTTTTCACAGGATTACATTATGAAAACACATTACAGGTCCTGCTAATGTGGTAATAATATGCTCATATAAAAATATTTTGTTCTGGACTCTTTATGTTTTAAACTACGTGATCACGTCTATACTCCCTTGTCTAGTGCATATGATATGCTTTCCTTGAAGGGGATGCAATGAAATTGCACTAGATTTATTTTAGGGTTAACATAGAACATAGAACATTACAGCGCAGAACAGGCCCTTCGGCCCACGATGTTGCGCCGACCAGTTACAAAACAATGACCCACTAGCCTAAACCAATCCCTTTTCGTCCATAAACCTATCCACAGATCTCTTAAACGCCCCCAAACTAGGCGCTTTTACAATTGCAGCAGGCAGGGCATTCCAATCCCTCACCACCCTCTGGGTAAAGAACCTACCCCTGACAACCGTCCTGTAGCTACCCTCCCTTAATTTAAAGCCATGCCCCCTCGTGCTAGCTTTCTCCATCCGAGGAAAAAGGCTATCACTGTCCACCCTATCTAAACCTCTAATCATCTTATATGTTTCAATAAGATCCCCTCTTAGCCGCCTTCTTTCCAACGAAAACAACCCCAAATCCCTCAGTCTCTCCTCATAGGACCTCCCCACCATACCAGGCAACATCCTAGTAAACCTCCTCTGCACCCTCTCCAAAGCCTCTACATCCTTCCTGTAATGTGGGGACCAGAACTGCACACAGTACTCCAAGTGCGGCCGCACCAGAGTTGTGTACAGTTGCAACATGACGCTGCGACTCTTAAATTCAATCCCCCTACCAATAAACGCCAAGACACCGTACGCCTTCTTAACAACCTTAACAACCACACTGATTGTCCAGTGTGGAAGAATTGTATAGAATGAGCCTATGCTACCTAGAATCATAGAATCCCTACAGTGCAGAAGGAGGCCATTTGGCCCATCAAGCCTGTACTGACAACAATCTCACCCAAGGCATTTTGTCATAATCCCATGTATTTATCCCACTAATCCCCCTGATACTAAGGGACAATTTAGTGTGGCCAATCCACCTAACCTGCAAATCTTTGGCATGTAGGAGGAAACTGGAGCACCCGGAGGAAACCCATGCAGACATGGGGAGAATGTGCAAACTCCATATAGACAGTAACTCGAGATTGGAATAAAACCTGGATCCTTGACGCTGTGAAGCAACAGTGCTAACCACTGTGCCACCAAGCTACCTGGAGCTTAGAAGATTGAGAAGTGACCTTCACTGAACTGTATTCGATATTTGGAGGATTTGACAGAACAGATACTGAGAGGCTATTTCCTGTGAATGCAGAGTTTAGGACTGGGAGGTAATTTTCCCACACTGCCAGCCATGGAAATTGTAGCGGGCGGGGGTGTTGAGGGGGGAGAGGATTGGGAGGAAGGCAGGAGGAAATGGAGTGCAGCTTCCAGCCCAGACATGGTGATGCGTTGCCTGAATAGTTAACCTCTTCCTCTTAGGATGAAATCACGTTTGAACAAGTTTCTCAAAAGTCCCAGTGGAGGAGTTCACAGATACATGAGCTCTGGCCTGGAGAGGCATCACTTTCCCATCAGAATGGAGCAGCAGCCAAGCAAAGCGCTCAATGCAACGTGCTAAATGCTCAGGACAGCAGGCTTTAGACAGAGCTAATCGGACAATGGATTGGGTCAAAGCTCAGTAGCATTCTAGTAGGGAATGGTGATTAAACTCCCTTCCTAGCCAGCGCTCTGAGTACCAAAACCACACGGACTGCAACAGTCCAAGAAGGTAGCTCACCACCACCTTCTCGAGGGGCAATTGGGGATGGGTAACAAATGCTGGTCTAGCCAGCGACACCCACACCCTGTCAAAGAAAATCAAAGTGAGCGACTAACAGAAGTAGCAATGTCCAGGAACATCCTTAATCATAACCACATTGATGTCTAACTTGAGAGATAGAAAATGTCTTTAGCTAAAAGCTTCAACTCATGAGCACCAGAAAAAGCTGTCCCTCCACACTTCAGCTAACACCAACCCACATATATCCCATCCACAAGGAGACCGGGTCTAAACCAATCAACCACCTACTCAGTCTCCTCTTCTTTATCAGGAAGCTGATTGGAGTCAGCCATTGTACCAATGAATCAAGGCATTTAATTGGGCAATGGCTGACTTTTCCCAGAATCCCGCCACAGACAGCTGCTGGCCAATCAGAAACTGGCAACTCTCCAAGGCTCAGCAGCGCGGGAGGTGGCCGCCTGCCATTGATCCCACACTCACCTGAGGCTCGGGTTCTCCGAGGGACCCAGGCCACAAGCGAGCGATAGCAGGAGGGGAGAGGGAGGGGTGTCAGCAATAAGGGCAGGGGTGGCTCTCAGCAGGTAAGGGTATTAAAATCCACCCTAAGAGATGTATCTTTAAGAGCAGGACACTCAGGCCAATTCACCATGAAGCTCCTGTGCACACTTCAGAACCTCGACCCAATGAAAACTCTCATTGGAATTCTCCCCTTTGATTTTAGCGAATTTATGTACCCCCCAACCCACCACATTCCCCCACCCGCACCGATGCCAAAGCAAGTCCATTATATTTGCCTTTACATTCTTATTTCATATTTTAACTTCCCTCCCTCATTCTTTCATCACTGCCCAAGTTTCAACACAGGAATTGTTAGGTTATAAGTACAGGTCACATCAAAGTGCGGAGCAGAAGGCTATAGGGTCAGAGTTGAGGTGAAAAGAAAGGACTGTCCAGTGTTCCAAGGGCCTTTCTAAAGTCCAATCTGGTCCAGTCGCCTTTGGACATCTTGTGAAGACATTTCCAACAGACGACAGAGCACTAACATTGCTCCGTGTCACAGGCCTTGTGATCACCCTGACAACAGACAGAGCAATGTCAGCAGCCTTCGTATCTTCCTCTCTCAAATCTGTATTAATGCTGATAGCTTAATATCGTCTCTGGTGCTGGTAACAACCTGAGGGAGTTGAAACAGGCCAAAGGTTTCCGCAAGGCACTGGCAAAATTTGTTTGAAAACAAAGTAAAAAAAATCTACAATTTGAAAACAGTGGAATTTTCTTATTTATTTATTCATTCAAGGCTTGCGGGCTTCCCTGACTAGACAAATACATATTTCCCACCGCTAATTGCCCTCGAGAAGGTGGTGGTGAGCTGCCTTCTTGAACCACTGCCGTCCGTAGGTACACCCACAGTGCTGTCAAGCGGGGAGTTCCAGGATTTTGACCCAGCAGACTCGATGGGACGAATGGTCTCCTTCTGCACTGTAGGATTCTTTGATTTTATAGCGTGACGAATTGGCAGCTGGCAATGTGTTTGAGGAAGCCTGTGATTCTCACAAGAGTTTAACAGTTCACCAGCATCCACTATATCGGCTCACCTTGTGAAGAACGCTCATTTTGAATCCAGATACAAAGGGCTGACCATGTCCCACGGACAAGGATAACAGCAGAAATCTTTCAGAAGAGGTGTACAACACCGAGCAGTGTGTATTTTACGAGGTTCCATGTTTATTCATGCTTTAAATTACATATTTTCATAAAATTAGTTACTTTGTGAATTTAACTTTGATCACAAAAGTATAATTTGCATTTTGGGAATAACAATTTTCCAATTAATCTAATCCACACATATAAATGATCTAGCTCATTAATATTTTGCCCTTATTAGCCTTATGATTATATCTTTCCATCATCATTAAAAATAGAGTTGAAGTATTTTGAGTTACAGGAAAAACTTATTTTGTAATTAACCTGCTTGGATAATGGGCATGCTTCATGTAACATGAGTTACTGGATAGTAAGGAGAGGGCATCACACCTCAACCCAGTAATGGTCCTGTTTGGATTAAAAAGTAATGAAGTGGCGTGGAAATGGTGTATTGATGTTAATGTACCCCGATTTGTAACCAACTCTTTCTCACCCATCTGTTACTGCGGTCTAATAAATAAAGGGCAACATGAAGCAGATCAAATTAACAAAGCTTTTGTTGCCAACAATAAATAAGTGCATATGCAGAAGGTCAGATTGTATTAACTATGTGACTGAACAGCTCTGCTCCCAAGCTCCAACTGTGGGAGCCCTCCTCAACCTAGGGTACAAGCCCTCACTCCTGATTGGTTCAGTCTCCCACCTTGGCAATCCATAAGGTTCAGCCCGATTACCTGGCTCTCCCTTAAAGGGCTACACCACCACATCCACAGTGACAGAACGCTACTGGATAGAATCAGAGTACAGCAATTAGCCCATTATGCCTGGGCCAGCTTTTTTGAGTGGAGCTACATTATTACTCTTGCACCCCCACTGTGCCCCATCATCACAGGAATGTTTCCTTCAAGCATTTGGCCAGTTCCACTTTGGAAGTTGCCATTGAATGTCTTTCCAGCACCCTTTCTGTTAACACGCTCCAGATCACAGCAACCTGCTGTGTGTAAAATAATGTTCCCCATCTCAACTCTGGTGCTTCTACCAATCAGCTACAATTCCTGTCTACTGACCCTTCTACTCAAGAGAACAGTTCATCTCTGTTTTCTTTATCTCTCAAAACCCTTCAGTGTTTCAAATTTCCTCTTGACCTCCTCTCTTCTAAATTGATCAATCCCAGTTTCTCTGATTTCTGTTCTTCAACCCAGGTGCCATTGTAGTAAATCTCCTCTGCACCCTCTCTGAGGCCTTGACATTCTTCCTAAAGTGATCTGAAATGCCAACTCATTGATCTGTTCAAAAGCAAATTGGCAAAAAAAAGCATTTGTGAAGGTAAGGTATTTCCTAACAGACTTACTTCCAAACATTTCCTTTTGTTCTCAACTCGTATCCTCGGGGGTGGAATTTTCTTCATTCTTACATGGGATGTAGGTGTTGCTGATTATCCATCCCTTGAACTGAATGGCTTGCTCAGCCATTTCAGAGGGGAATTTAAGAGTCAACAACATTGCTGTGGCCTTGGAGTCACATGGAGATCAGGCAGGGTAATGATGGCAGGTTTCCTTCACTAAGGGACATGAGTGCACCAGAGGGGTTTTTACCACAATTGGCAATGATTTCATGGTCACCATTAGACTTTTAATTCCAGATTTTTTTTTAATTCAGATTTCACCATCTGTCATGGTGGGATTCAAACCCGGGTCCCCTGCGTCCCTGGATTGCAAATCCAGTGACAATATCATGAAACCATCATCCCCTCCAAGATCGGTAGATAGGCTGGAAAATTGGGCAGAGAAATGGCAGATAGAATTTAAGTAAGAAATCTCACAACACCAGGTTAGAGTCCAACCAGTTTATTTGATAGTAATCTCATAAGCTTTCGGAAACAGTATTCCTTTGTCAGGTATGTGGAAGGTTCGTAATCCAACACTGGCATCTCTACATCAGAAAGAATTTAATCCAGATAAATGCAAAGTGAAGCATTTTGGTAGATCTAATGCAGGAGGGAGCTATACAATAAAAAGCAGAACCATCAGGAGTATAGACACACAGAGGGATCTGGGTGTGCAAGTCCACAGATCCTTAAAGGTGGCAGCACAGCTGGAAATGGTGGTGAAGGAGGAAGAAGGCATATGGTGTGCTTGCCTTTATTGGACTGGGCATAGAGTTTAAAAGTTGGCATGTGATGTTGCAGTTATATAGAATGTTGGTTAGACCAAATCATCAATACTGCGTCCAATTCTGGCCACCACATTACCGGAAAGATGTGGAGGCTTTGGAGAGAGTGCAGGAAATGTTTACCAGGATGTTGCCTGGGGTATGAAGGGTATTAGCTATGAGGTGAGATTGAGTAAACTAGGGTTATTCTCTCTGGAATGGCAGAGGTTGAGGGTGACCTTATAGAAGTTTATAAAATTATGAAGGGCATCAATAGGGTGAATAGTTGGAAGCTTTTTCCCAGGTCAGAAATGACAACACAAGGGGTCACAAGTTCAAAGTAAGGGGGGCAAGTTTCAATATGGATACGTGGGGGACGTATTTTACACAGAGGGTGGTGGGGGCCTGGAATGCACTACCAAGCAAGGTGGTTGAGGCAGACATGCTAGGATCACTTAAGACTTATCTAGATAGCCACATGAACAGTCTGGGAATAGAGGGATACAAACGGATTAAGTAGTTAGGAACACATGATCTGTGCAGCCTTGGAGGATCTTCACCTGACGAAGGGGCTAACCCAAAAGCTAGTGAGTTTACTATCAAATAAATCGTTTGGACTGAAACCTGGTGTTGTCAGACTTTTTACTAGGCTTGAAGGGCCAAAGGACCTGTTCCTGTGTTCTTTGTTTTTTGTTCTTTGTTCTCCTTCCAGTGTAGTGATAACTGGAGTGACCGAGGCCCATTCTCTGGAGAATAATCCAGTAACATTATCACTATACTGGGCGAGGGATGGGGGGGTCGATGATATAACAGTATTATCATTGGATTGGTCATCCAGAAACCCATCATGATGCATGCAATGAAATCTCACCATGGCAGTGAGAGAAACTTGAATTCAGTTACTAAATCAGGACTGTAAAGCTCATCTCAGTAATGGGGATTATTCGAGCTATTGTTATTTTTTAATCAATCATATTATTTTTAATTTTAAAAAGCTGAGATAGCTCACCTGTGTCCTTTAGGGAAGGAAATCTGTTGTCCTTACCTGGTCTGGCTTACATGTGACTCCAGATCCACTGCAATGCGGTTGACTCTTAACTGCCCATTGAAATGGCCGAGAAAACCATTCAGTTCCAGGGCAATCAGAGGTGGGCAATAAATATTGTCTTTGCCAGCGATGCTCACATCCTGTGAAAGATTGTGGAAAAAAAACTGGAAGAAAAGAATGATGATTGCCATCCAGGCGACCAATCAGATATTTCAGCTCCTCAAAAGAGCAGAAGTCTGTCTTTAAATTCACACAGAATGATCCCATCCTTCCTCTCTGTGGCACAGATAGAATCATAGATTCATAGCACCCTTATAGTGCAGAAAGAGACAATTCTCCCATCAAACCTGCACCGACTCTCCCACAGTGTATCTTACTCAGACCCATCCCCTGCCCTATCCCCATAACCTCAGGAATGTACCATCCTATCCTCCTAAACTGCACTTGTTTGGACATTAAGCTAGCATGGTCAATCTTCCTAACCCACACCACTGGACTGTGAGAGGAAACAGGAGTATCCAGAGGAAACCCACGCAGGATCATAGAATCCCTACAGTGCAGAAGGAGGCTATTCGGCCCATCAAGTCTGCACCGACCACAATCCCACCCAGGCCCTAACCCCATAACCCCACTTATTTGCCCTGCAAACTCCCTGCCACAAAGGGGCAATTTAACATGGCCAATTAACCTAACCTACACATCTTTGGACTGTCCCTGGTGCTGTGAGGCAGCAGTGCTAACCAGAGGCATTGAACCAATATTTCTCTTCGGTGTTCACGCAGGGGGACATGGATATAGCTGAGGAGGACACTGGGTTGCAGGGGAGTAGAATTGACAGTGTTGCAGTTGATAAGGAGGATGTGCTGGATATTCTGGAGGGTCTGAAAATAGATAAGTCACCTGGTCCGGATGGGATTTACCCCAGGATTCTCTGGGAGGCAAGAGAAGTGATTGCTGAGCCTCTGGCTCTGATCTTCAGGTCGTTGTTGGCCTCTGGTATAGTACCGGAAGTTTGGAGGTTAGCGAATGTTGTCCCATTGTTTAAGAAGGGGAACAGAGACTTCCCCAGGAATTATAGACCAGTGAGTCTCACTTCTGTTGTGGGCAAGGTTTTAGAAAAAATTATTCGGGATAGGATTTATAGTTATTTGGAGAGTAATGAATTGATTGGAGATAGTCAGCATGGTTTTGTGGCGGGTAGGTCGTGCCTTACTAACCTTATAGAGTTTTTTGAGAAAGTGACCAAAGAGGTGGATGGGGGCAAGGCAGTTGATGTGGTGTATATGGATTTTAGTAAGGCGTTTGATAAGGTTCACCATGGTAGGCTTCTGCAGAAAATGCAGATGTATGGGATTGGGGGTGATCTAGGGAATTGGAACAGGAATTGGCTAGCAGATAGGAGACAGAGGGTGGTGGTTGATGGTAAATATTCGTCATGGAGTTCAGTTACGAGTGGTGTGCCTCAGGGATCTGTTTTGGGGCCACTGCTGTTTGTAATTTTTATTAATGATCTGGATGAGGGTATAGTTGGGTGGATTAATAAATTTGCTGATGACACCAAAGTCGGAGGTGTGGTAGATTGTGAGGAAGGGTGTCATAGTTTGCAGGAAGACTTAAACAGGTTGCAGAACTGGGCCGAGAGGTGGTGGATGGAGTTTAATGCGAAGAAGTGTGAGGTAATTCACTTTGGTAGGAATAACAGATGTGTCGAGTATAGGGCTAACGGGAGGACTTTGAATAGTGTGGATGAGCAGAGGGATCTAGGTGTATGTGTACATAGATCCCTGAAAGTTGGGAGTCAAGAAGATAAGGTTGATAAGAAGGCATACGGTGTCTTGGCATTTATTGGTAGGGGGATTGAATTTAGGAGTCGCAGCGTCATGTTGCAACTGTACACAACTCTGGTGCGGCCGCACTTGGAGTACTGTGTGCAGTTCTGGTCCCCACAATACAGGAAGGATGTGGAGGCTTTGGAGAGGGTGCAGAGGAGGTTTACCAGGATGTTGCCTGGTATGGAGGGGAGGTCCTATGAGGAGAGGCTGAGGGATTTGGGGTTGTTTTCGCTGGAAAGAAGGAGGCTGCGAGGGGATCTTATTGAAACATATAAGATGATTAGAGGTTTAGATAGGGTGGATAGTAATAGCCTTTTTCCTCTGATGGAGAAATCTAGCACGAGGGGGCACGACTTTAAATTAAGAGGGGGTAGTTATAGGACGGATGTCAGGGGTAGGTTCTTTACCCAGAGGGTGGTGAGGGATTGGAATGCCCTGCCTGCTGCAGTTGTAAATGCGCCTAGTTTGGGGGCATTTAAGAGATCCGTGGATAGGTTTATGGACAAAAAGGGATTTGTTTAGGTTAGTGGGTCATTGTTTTTGTAACTGGTCGGTGCAACATCGTGGGCCGAAGGGCCTGTTCTGCGCTGTAATGTTCTACTGTGTTCTACTGTGCCACCCAGAAAATGAAGCCTGAGGGGGGAAAAGAGATGTGGAATGTTTGGGGTCTGAACATAGGTAGGAGAGGAGGGTCAGGTCAGAGAGTTTCCCTCAAGAATGAGCTTTACACAATCCAACACAATGGTGTGTCAGTGTAATAGTCGACACTGGAGTGAAATGGACCATAGTTTAAAGTTTATTTATTGGTGTCACAAGTAGGCTTGCATTAGCACTACAATGAAGTTACTGTGAAAATCCCCTAGCCGCCACACTCTGGCACCTGTTCGGGTACACTGAGGGAGAATTCAGTGTGGCCAATTCACCTGACCAGCTCGAGTTTTGGACTGTGGGAGGAAACCGGAGCACCCAGAGGAAACCCACACAGACACGGGGAGAACATGCAGACTCCGTGCAGACAGTGGCCCAAGTCAGGAATCAAACCCATGCCCCTGGCGCAGTGACGCAATAGTGCTAATCATAATGCCACGCTATTGAATTAACCAATGAAAGCTAAAAGAAACAAAAAGCTGAGATATTTAATTACTGCTTTATTCAGTCTTATCCATTTATGCTAGCTTCCAAATTTTAAATTACCGTTGATGACTTGCCAGTGGGATGACCCCCTGCCCCTTTCCCTTCACATCATGTTATTTCTCCTCTAACCAGGCTGTTCCTCTAAATCCATGTGGACCTTCATCCTTCAACTCCAATCAATGACCTCAGTTTCTAGCCTCAGATGGAAGTACAGTAATTGGATTGAGTTTTATTACCACTGGCATTTTAAGCTTCCAATAAAGGCTGAATGTTTGTCATGAACCAGTTGGATTGTGATATATTATAAAGCAACACCAGTTAATTCTCCAACACTGCTGCTTGATCAAAGCACGACAGAACAGTTAGTATTAAAATATCTTCCAACAATGTGAGTGTGAGCCACAGAGCAATAATAACACTTTGCAGAAAAAATAATTCCTGTGCTTCAACTGAGAAAATCCAAACTATCTCCCTCATGAATAAATTAATAAAAAGAGTGCCACATATGATGGAAGGTTCGAGAAATTGGAGATAGCATAATGAGGACTGCAAACAGGCGGCATAACAACTTGCACTTAGATAGTTCCTCTAATGTGGTAAAATGCCCTGAAGGGATGCACATAAGAACATAAGAACATAAGAAATAGGAGCAGGAGTAGGCCATCTGGCCCTTCGAGCCTGCCCCGCCATTCAATAAGATCATGGCTGATCTTTCGTGACTCAGCTCCACCTTCCCGCCCTCTCCCCATAACCCTTAATCCCCTCTCTTATCAAAAACCCATCAACCCGCTTCTTAAAAATATTTAGCGAGGCAGCCTCCACCACTTCAATGGGCAGAGAATTCCAGAGATTCACCACCCTTTGAGTGAAGAAGTTCCTCCTCAACTCTGTTCTAAACCGCCCCCCCTTTATCTTGAGGCTGTGCCCCCTAGTCCTACTGTCTTTTTTGAGCGAGAAGAGTCTCTCCACCTCTATCCTATCCATCCCATTCATCATCTTATACGTCTCAATGAGATCTCCCCTCATTCTTCTAAACTCTAACGAGTACAAGCCTAGTTTATTCAGCCTCTCCTCATAGCTCAATCCCCTCAACTCCGGTATCAGCCTAGTGAACCTCCTCTGCACTCCCTCCAGGGCCAAAATATCCTTGCGCAGGTGCGGCGCCCAAAACTGCACACACCCTGGGGGTTACTGTTGAACAGAAACTGGATGAGCCCTATAATTACCATGGTTACCAGAGCAGGACAAAGGCTTGGAATCCAGTGGTGAGGAACTCACCTCCTGACCAACCGTCCATTACCTGTCCAGCTTCTACAAGGCACAAGTCAGGAATATGATGGAATATTCTCCACTTGCCTGGATGAGTGTAGATCCAACAATACTCAGGGCAAAGCAGGCCACTTGATTGCTACCACTTTCACAAACACTCAATCCCTCCACCACCGAAGCTCAGAGCAGTGTGTATTATTTACAAGATACACTGCAGGAACTCACCAAGGCTCCTTAGGCAGCACCTTCCAACCCCAGGACCACTACCATCTAGAAGGACAAAGGCAGCAGGTAAATGGAATACCACCATCTCGAAGCTCCCCTCCAAATCACTCATCATCCTGATTCTTTTCCCCAGTGCTCCTTTGCCCCAGTGTCCCTGTTCCCCAGTACCCCCTTGCCCCCCTGTCTCTTTTCCCCTGTCACTGAGTCAAAATTCTGGAACTCCCTCCTTCACAGCACTGTGGGTGTACCTTCAACACAGGGACTGCAGCGGTTCAGGAAGACAGATCACCATCACCTTCTCCACAGCAGCTCAGGATGGGCAATAAATGCTGACCAGCCAGCAATACCCTCTTCCCATAAATGAATTTTTAAAATTATTATTATAATCAGGAAAGTATTGACTACTCAACCTCATGAACAGGCTTCAGATCGGGTAAGTAAAAGCTTGGACAGAGAGACAGGCTTTAAGAAGTCTGTTAGAGGAATGAAAGATGGAGAAACAAAAGAATTAGGAAGGGAATCCTAGAATTTACAACCTGGAGGGTCAAGAGAGCTAGATTACAAGAGCAGGGATATAGTTCGGAGGCTGTATAAGGCTGTGGTTAGACCTCATTTGGAGTTTTGTGAGCAGTTTTTGGCCCATTTAAGGAAGAATGTGCTGGCCTTGGAAAACGTCCAAAGGAGGTTCCCTGGAAAGAATGATCCCTGGAATGAAGAGCTTGTTGTATGAGGAACGGGTTGAGGACTTTGGGCCTGTACTCATTGAAGTTCAGAAGAGGAGGTGGGGGGGAGGGGGATCTTATTGAAACTTACAGGTACTACGAGGCCTGGATAGATAGAGATGGAGAGGATGTTTCCACTAGTTGGAAAAATTAGAACCAGAGGACACAACCTCAGGCTAATCCTTTAAAACAGAGACGAGGAGGAACTTCTTCAGCCAGAGGGTGGTGAATCTGTGGAACTCTTTGCCGCAGAAGGCTGTGGAGGCCGGGTCATTGAGTGTCTTTAAGACAGAGATAGATAGGTTCTTGATTAATAAGGGGATCAGGGGTTATGGGGAAAAGGTGGGAGGATGGAGATGGGAAAAATAACAGCCATGATTGAATGGTGGAGCCGACTCAATGGGCCGTGTGGCCTAATTCTGGTCCTATGTCTTATGGTCTTATAACTGCTTAAATTTTTGAGCAGAACAGAAATTAAAGGTGGAACGTGCATACAATTTTAGTCAGACTAGGTTCACCATTGGCTGGGCACTGGATTTAAATACATGAATCTTAGTTGGATTCACTCTTCATCTTTTTCAGCTGATTAAAATAAATGGTTTCTAAAGGTCAATTGCCCTTGGAGCCGTTTTTTCCCTATTCTTATAATACAAGCCCCATTAAAAACAAATGTGTGTTGGATACAATCATTTGTTAGCACCGAGCTAAAGGAAATAATAGCTGGCCTCATTTGTAGGTGAGAGTATTAATCAATATTATCAGGGCTTTTCTTTCCATTGCTAAGTATGAAAGTTAATGTGTAAGTGCTCCTTTCGTTCTCCCTGTTAGGGAATGATGATAACTTGATTTGTGGGCACTTTGGGGGAGGTGGGAGAATTCCGGCCTTTATTTTTTTTTGATTCATTCATGGGACATGGGCGTTGCTGGCTGGCCAGCACTCATTACTCATCCCTAGATCTCCAAGGGATGTTGAGAATCAATATTGTTGTGGTTCTGGAGTCAGGTGTAGGCCAGACTGGGTAAGGATGGCAGATTTCCTTCCCTAAAGGACATTGGTGAACCAAATGGATTTTTCCGACAATGGTCTCATGGCCATCAGGAGATCGTTACTTCCAGATTTTTTTTTGTTGAATTCAAATTCCACCAGCTGCCGTGGCAGGATTCAAATCCAGGTTCCCAGTACATTAGCTGAGCTTCCAGATTAATAGTCGAGTGATAATAAAACTAGACCATCACTTCCCCTTGAGTTAAAGCATCATCATCCACTCACTTTATTACTGATGGGGTACTGAAGATACATAGGGTCAAAGAGTCTTAGAGGTTTACAGCATGGAAACAGGCCCTTCAGTCCATCTTATCCATGCTGCCCAGTTTTTAACCAATAAGTTAGTTCCAATTGCCCGCATTTGACCCATATCTCTTTATACCTATCTTATCTCTCTTTGTAATAGTATATTTTCTCTTGGAGATAAGGAGGAAGAAGAGTTGAAGTAGCCTTCAAGATAATGTTTTGGGTTGAAAGTCAATGTTTTGTTTGGGCTATTGTGCTGTTGTCCCTTCACACCCATAGACATGTTAAAACCAACCCAAGTGTGATTTACAGATGGAGATCTTCTGAACAGAACAGTAGGATCTTATCACTGCTGTGTAATTCTGTGGCTGCTCGGTGAGCTAAAAGTAAGACAACCTCACAACGCACAAAAAAGTGCATGTCATTATAAGAACATCAGAACATAAGAAATAGGAGCAGGAGTAGGCCTTCGAGCCTGCCCCGCCATTCAATAAGATCATGGCTGATCTGTCGTGGTTCAGTTCCACTTTCCCGCCCTCTCCCCATAACCCTTAATCCCCTCTCTTATCAAGAACCCATCAACCCGCTTCTTAAAAATATTTAGCGAGGCAGCCTCCACCACTTCATTATGTTATAATTCTTCCCAGAAAGTTAGCAATTTTAATTTCGGCACAGTTGAGTTATCACCCCAGCTGTCTGAAGCAGCCCCAGGGCGGAGTCTAGTAAACAACCTGAATTGAAACTGGCAAAATCACAGCAGCTGTGGAGCAATTTGAAAAGAGAGTGGACAATAAGAGAGAAATATTCAACAGTGGGAGGTAATAGTGTTGTATCTGCAACACTATTGTGAGTATTTCTTACATCATTTGCCATTGTATCCATTCACTAGTTATAAGATAAATGTTTGTGTTATGGTTAAAGTACACATGAATATTTAAATATTGTCTTCATACATCAGGTACTATCCTCTTGAAAGACTGTCAGTTTTGGTGAAGATTCAACAATGCATCAACAGATTTCAAATCACAGAAGTGATTTATCTTACTTGTTTTACTTTTATTCTAAATAGTGAATGCAGCGTGCTATAGACAAAGTTAAGTATCCCACAATCAACAGATCAGATCTAAGCTCTGCAATTCTGCCATACTCAGTTGTGAATGGTGTGGGAAAATTAAATGGCTAACTAGAGGAGAAGGGTCCACAAACATTCCCATTCTCAATGGAAAAGGAGCCCAGCACATCCGTGCAAAAGACAAGATTGAAGCTTTCGCAACCAATTTCAGCCAAAAGTGACAAATGTCAATCTTCAACCCATACCATTCACTCAAAGTGATATCAAGAAACAACTGAAGACAGCAAAGATTATGGTCTTTTGGCTCGAGTCAAGCCCAAGGTGGGATGCAAGGCCGCACCTTGTCACCTTGGATTTTGTTTGTCGAGAGAGAGAGAGAGAGAGAGAGAGAGAGGACCTTGATTTGGATTCAATTGGATTTTGAATTTGGGTTTTTGGTGCAAGTAAAGAATGCATCGGGGTTTGTCTATTCCATTCTGAGGATCGACTTTGTAACTTCAGGATGGAGTTAAAATTAAAATAAAAACAGCAACGTTCCAGCTATAGTACTAAAGACTTGGGCTACAAAATTAGATGGGCCCCTAACCAAGCTATTCCAGGGCAGCCACAACACTGACATCTAGCCAACAACATGAACAGTTGCCCAGATATGTCCTGTCCACAAAGAGCGGGACAAATCCCACTCAATCAATTAGCAACCCAACTGTCCACTCTCAATCATTAGCAAAATGATGGAAGAGGTTGTTGACAGTGTTATCAAACAGCACTCAGACTCAACAATAAACTGCTCAATTGTGTTCAGTTTGGATTCTGCCAGGGTCACTCAGCTCCAGACCTCCTCACAGCCCTGGTCCAAGACTGGCTGAGAGAGCTGAACTCAGGAGGTAAGTTGAGAGTGACTGCCCTTGATATCGAGGCAGTACCCGACCCAAGAAACCCTAGCAAAACTGGAGTCAATTGGAATCAGGGGGAAAACTCTCTGCTGGTTGGAGTCGTACCTAAGCACAAATAAAGATGGTAGTGGTTGTTGGAGGTGAGTCTTCTCAGTTCTAGGACACCACTGTAGGAGTTCCTCAGGATAGTGACCTACAGCCAACCATCTTCAGCTGCTTCATGAAGGATTGCCCATCCAACATAACTTCAGAAGTGAGAATATTCACACTGTGCTTAGTTAAATCCACAATTTCTCAAATACTGAAACAGACCCATGTCCATACACCACCAGACCTGGACAATATTCAGGCTCAGTTTGATTGGGCAAGGCAACACTCACACTACACAAGCGCCAGGCAATGACCATCCCCAACAAGAAAGGGCTAACAATCTCCCCTTGACATCCAATGGCATTACCAATGCTGAATTTCCAATAACAAAATCCAAAGGTGCCATTGACCAGAAGCTGACCTGGAATAGCCATAAAAATACTGTGGCTACAAGAGCAGATTAGAGGCTGACATTTGCGCAGTGACTGACCCTCCAGAGCTACAAGGCACAAGTCAGGAGTGTGATGGAATAACCTTCCCCCTACCTGGATGTGTGCAGCTCCAACAGCACTCAAGAAAGTCGACACCATCCAGGGCAAAGCAACCCCCTTGAGTAGCGCTTCATCCACCACCTTACACATTAGCACCCTCCACCACCAGTGAACATGCGTAGCATCTACAGGATGCACGACTGCAACTTTTCAAGCCTCCTTTCAAAGCCCCTTCCAAACATGTGTGTGACCTCCCCAGCCTAGAAAGGTAAGGGCAGCAGACACCATGGTACTCCACTGCCTGCAAGTGCCCCACCATCTTGGCTTGGAAATATATCGCTGTTCCTTTGTAGTCTCTGGGTCAAAACCCGGGAACTCCCTGCTTCACAACATTGTGGGTGTACCTACACCATGTGGACTGCAGCAATTCAAGAAGGTGACTCACCAGCACCTTCCCGAGGGCACATGGGCAAAGCTGGCTTTATCAATGATGGACACACCCCATGGAAGAATAATTTTTTTTAAATCACCAAATTTCCTTCTCCGCAATTTATTTGCTTATTTCCCCAACCTGAAATCTCATTGGTTATGGAGATAGATCCTCTCATTCATTAAGTCCCAGATATTTCATTCCATCACTGCCCTTTTATCCATCCCACACTTTCACCAGCTTAAAGTAAAGCAAAGTTTGTTTATTAGGCACAAGTAAGTCTTGCATTAACACTGCAATGAAGTTGCTGTGAAATTCCCCTTCCAGGAAAAGCTTCCAGGGAACATGATTTCTGTGCAGAAGGTGAGGTAGAGAATTAACCTAATGGATAAGAGATGTTAATTCTGGGCCAAAGTCTACTATAAATCTTATTTGTATTTATGATACAAATAGAACTCTTAACAAAGAGACCTTTCTGTTTTTTAATTCCATTTATCTTTCGAGTTCCAAACTATCAATTCTCTCCCAGTCTTTGTAAATTGTGTCAAAGCAAAATATGCCAGGCTTGTCACTTACTGGAGCTGTTAATTTTGAACTAAGCTGTTTGCTTGCGTGATCTGATTGTCGGCTTGACTCCAACTGAAATGAACTCTGTGGAGCCCATTAATTAGGAGCAGAACTCAATATCCTGTATCACTAATTGATGCTGGAACTCCAATGCAGAGTGGGCTAGATTAACTTCTCACAATGCTCACATATCACAAATGATATCTGTTGACTTATTTCAGCATGACCTGCATCACATCAGTGCAAACGCTCACAAAGTGCTTTCAAATCCCCATTTAATAAAGTTTACAGTGAAGACAATCTACACATTGCCCAACGATGCAGGACAGGACTCATTACTTAGAACTACATCACAGTTACAGTATGGAACATATCCTTTGGCCCACCTGATCTATGCCTTTATTAATCTTTTACATTGTACTGATGCAGCTTTGCCTTAAATGCATCGATGCCATTCACTGTGACTGCTCCATATCGTAACATGCTCACATTCTCCCACTCTCTCACAAAAGCAGTAGCTTTATACCCTTTTATGTAACACACAGGGTGGTACGGTGGCACAGTGGGTAGTACTGGTACCTTACTCAGCCAGAGACCTGAGTTCGATTCCAATGTTATCTGACTGTGTGGAATCGTAGATTCCTAGAGTGCAGAAGGAGGCCATTTGGCCCATCAAGTCTCACTAATTACAATCCCACCCAGGCCCTATTCCCCTAACTCCATGCACTTACTCTAGCTAGTCTCCCTGACGCTAAGGGATAATTTAGCATGGCCAATCCAGCTAACCAGCACATCTTTGGACTGAGAGAGGAAACTGGAGCACCCAGAAGAAACCCACACAGATACAGGGAGAATGTACAAACTCCACGCAGACAGTGACCCAAGCTGGGAATCAAACCCGGGTCCCTGGTGCTACAAGGCAGCAATGCCAACCACTGCGCCACCGTGTCTTCCAAGAGTTTGTACGTTCTCCCCAAGCCTGCTTGAGTTTCCTCCACATGCTCCGGTTTCTTCACACAGTTCAAAGATGTGCCGATCAGGTGGATTGGCCATGCTAAATCGCCCTTCAGTTTGTGTGTGAGAGTGGCTGTGGTTGATGTGATGTAATGTCACTTAAGCTATAAGCCCCCATCGACAGACTGGCGACCTGTTCCAGGAATAACTAACTACAGGAACAGATAGAAGTCTGATCTAAGCATCACCAGGTGAGGAGAGCATGGTGGGACTTCCCAGCTGCCCCAACACCAAAAGTTCCTGCCCAAGGCTAACGGACCTTTAAATGGTCTGCCCAATTTTCTGTCCCGCTCGCTATGATTCCTGTGGCGGACAGGATGAGAAACTTTCCCCCCAGTAATCTGTAACTCTGGAAGATAAGTTCCTTGTTTGTCAATTCTCTGAAAATGAATCCCAGAGTTTGACTGAAATGCTTAATAGCTATTTCCCTGCACTGTTACTCCTGATGAGTTGCGAGTGTGTAGCCACAGTTTGCTTTGTGCCTTTGCTCGACTTGTGTCAGCCAGTGTTCATCTGGTAACACTCTCACCTCTGAGTTATAAATTCCTGGGTTCAAAGCCCACTCCGGGATTTTTGCACCCAAATCAAAGTTGACATTGCAGCGCTGATGGAATGCTGCACTGCCAGACGAGACACGGAATCGAGGCTCCGTCTGTCGCCTCGGGCCAATATAAAAGATCCCATGGCATTTTTTGAAAGTAAAAAGTCTGACAACACCAGGTTTTAGTCCAACCGATTTATTTGATAATATTCTCACAAGCTTTCGAGGTTACCCTCTTCGTCAGGTGAATGGAGAGTTCTGGCCTCCGACAGAGCATATAAAACACAGACAGATGCTCTGTCGGAGGCCAGAACTCTCCATTCACCTGACGAAGAGGGTAACCTCGAAAGCTTGTGAGAATATTATCAAATAAATCGGTTGGACTAAAACCTGGTGTTGTCAGACTTTTTACTGTGTTTACGCCAGTCCAACACCGGCATACCCACATCATTTTTTGAAAGTTCAGGGGAGATTATTCCGGGCGTCCTGGCCAAGATTTATCCCTCAATTAACATCAGGAAATGGATCATCCCATTATTATCAAACTGCCCTGTGCTGTGCGCAGATTCACTGATGATGTGTTTCTTGTATTATAACACTGATTACAATTCAGAGATACTTCATTGGCTGTAAGGAACTTGGTGATATTTGGACATCATATATAAATTAAAATATTTCTCTAACTACTCCAATTAGACTCTTCATTCCCAAGGAGTAGGCAGCTTTCTCGTTCCTCCCACCAATATGCAACACCTCGTAATTGCCAATATTGAAATGAATTGCCCATGTGTGCATCCATTCTGAAAGTTCACTAACATCTTCTCGTATCTCACCCACTGCAATCCAATTTTGCTCCTTCTGATCCAAAGGTGATGACTAACATCAGGATATGACTCCATAAGCAGGATAAATTCCAGTACACTGCAACCTCTCAAACAATGATTGCCAAGCGAAAATTAAAGAGTGCAGATATTGGCTTTGTGTCTTGTGTGGTGAAACAGCCTACTGACAAGGAACCTTAAAGTTAAAAGTAAAGTTTATTTATTAGTCACAAGTAAGGTTTACATTAACACTGCAAGAAAGTTACTGTGAAATTCCCCTAGTCACCACACTCCAGTGCCTGTTCGGGTCAATGCACCTGACCAGCACATCTTTCAGACTGTGGGAGGAAACCAGAGCACCCGGAGGAAACACAGGCAGACACGGGGAGAATGTGCAGACTCCGCACAGACAGTGACCCAAGCCAGGAATCAAACCCAAATCCCTGGCGCTGTGAGATAGCAGTGCTAACCACTGTGTCACCATGCCATGTTAATAGAGATAGTGTGACGTTGATAGATAAATGTGAGTTATGTTCTGTGTGTTTTCCTCTCACCATTGAGGCAAATACTGTTTCTGTTCAGTATTGTTCTATTATGTTACTGTAATCACCGTGGGGGGGATACATTGAAAGTAAATGGGCACAACCCTAATCTTTTTAAGAGTTTCTGTGTGTATTTATCAATTTGATTGTTAAAAACTTGCTGCAAGTGGAGGCTGCCTCGCTAAATATTTTTAAGACGCGGGTTGATGGGTTTTTGATAAGCGAGAGGATTAAGGGTTATGGGGAGAGGGCGGGAAGGTGGAACTGAGCCACGACAGATCAGCCATGAT
Source organism: Prionace glauca (assembly GCA_037974335.1). Taxonomy (NCBI): domain Eukaryota; kingdom Metazoa; phylum Chordata; class Chondrichthyes; order Carcharhiniformes; family Carcharhinidae; genus Prionace; species Prionace glauca. The sequence continues at coordinate 81,886,849 of CM075734.1, read as the reverse complement.
CTTATTGAATGGCGGGGCAGGCTCGAAGGGCCAGATGGCCTACTCCTGCTCCTATTTCTTATGTTCTTATGTTCTTATCTGAAGGAGGGTAGAGAGGATCAGTGTTAAACACCAGAATTCCAATCACGGTTTCCAGGGTTTGTTTCTGACCTGTCCAAATGCTGAACTTGACTTTCGACTTATGTTCACACCTCTTGCAAGTCACGGTGCGGCAGGTTAGCACTGCTGCCACACAGCACCATGACCCGAGTTCAATTCCAGCCTTGGGTCACTGTGTGGAGTTTGCATGTTCTCCCTGTGTCTGCATGGGTTTCCTCTGGGTGCTCCAGTTTCCTCCCACGCTCCAAAGATGTGTAGATTAGATGGATTGGCCATGGTAAGTTGCTCCTTAGTGTCCAAGTATGTGTAGGTTAGGTGGATTGGCCATGGTAAATTGTCCCATCGTCTCCTAAGGTGTGTCAATTGGTGATTAGTGGGGTAAGTAGCGAGGTCATGGTGATAGGCGCCTGGGTGAGATGCTCTGTCTGAGAATCAGTGCAGACTCAATCGGCCAAATGGCCTCCTTCTGTAGTGCAGGAATTCTACGATTCTAAGTAATTACATAGCTTACAAAGCAAGTTGTGTGGTCATTCTCTGGGAGAAAATGGACTCCTCAACAGGGATAGGTGATTGTTTATAGAACATGAGAAGTGTAGTCCAAAACAATCACCTTGAAACCCTAATTGGGAATTCACAGACTCCAGCCATTATTGCTCCACCGATTCCCTTCACACTCTTCTCAGTTCTTGTGGAGTTTCTCAGTAATAATTTCCAATTAGTATCATTGGCACTGAGCAGGAAATAAGAACATTAGCTCATAAGAAATAGGAGCAGGAGTAGGCGATCTGGCCCTTCGAGCCTGCCCAGCCATTCAATAAGATCATGGCTGATCTGTCGTGGCTCAGTTCCACATTCCGGCCCTCTCCCCATAACCCTTAATCCCCTCTCTTATCAAAAACCCATCAACCCGCTTCTTGAAAATATTTAGCGAGGCAGCCTCCACCACCTCAACGGGTAGAGAATTCCAGAGATTCACCACCCTTTGAGTGAAGAAGTTCCTCCTCAACTCCGTTCTAAAATGCCCCCCCTTTATCTTGAGGCTGTGCCCCCTAGTCCTACTGTCTTTTTTGAGCGGGAAGAGTCTCTCCACCTCTATCCTATCCATCCCATTCATCATCTTATATGTCTCAATGAGATCTCCCTTCATTCTTCTAAACTTCAACGAGTACAAGCCTAGTTTATTCAACCTCTCCTCATAGCTCAACCCCCTCAACTCTGGTATCAGCCTAGTAAACCTCCTCTGCACTCCCTCCAAGGCCAAAATATCTTTGCGCAGATGCGGCGCCCAAAACTGCACACAGTACTCCAGCTGCGGCCTCACCAATGCCCTATACAGCTGCAGCAAGACCTCCCTACTTTTATATTCAATCCCCTTCGCTATGAAGGCCAGCATCCCATTCGCCTTCCTGACCACCTGCTGCACCTGCAAGCTGGGTTTTTGCGACTCATGCACCAGGACCCCGAGGTCCCTCTGCACCGTCGCCTGCTGCAGTTTTTCGCCACGGAAGTAATAGTCCTTCCTACCATTCTTCCTTCCAAAGTGGACCACCTCACACTTGCCAACATGAAATTCCATTTGCCATTTCCTAGCCCATTCGCCCAGCCTATCTAGATCCTTCTGCAGACTCTCCACACCCTCCGCACAATTTGCCGTTCCCCCAATCTTGGTATCATCCGCAAATTTCGACATCCTACACTCGGTTCCCTCCTCCAGATCATCTATATAAATGGTAAAAAGCTGAGGCCCCAGCACCGACCCCTGGGGCACTCCACTAGTCACCATCCACCAATTCGAATAGCACCCGTTAACCCCCACTCTCTGCCTCCTATTTGACAACCAATCCTCTATCCACGCTAATACCCTACCCCCAACTCCAAGTCCCCTGACCTTCTGCAATAACCTCTTATGAGGTACTTTGTCAAACGCCTTCTGAAAATCCAGAAAGACCACATCCACCGGCTCTCCTCTATCCACCGCCCAGACACATCCTCATAGAACTCCAGTAAATTTGTCAGACACGACTTCCCTTTAATGAAACCGTGCTGCGTCTGCTCTATCAAGCAATTCCCTTCAATAAGCCTCGCAATTTCCTCTTTAATGACGGATTCTAACATTTTACCTACCATTTTAGACGTTAAACTAACCGGCCTATAATTCCCCGCCTTTTGCCTGGCACCCTTCTTAAACAATGGCGTAACATTAGCTGTTTTCCAATCTTCCGGCACTTCCCCGGAATCCAGCGACGTCTGAAAAATAACCACCAATGCATCCACTATCACCTCCGCCATTTCTTTCAGAACCCTCGGATGCATTCCATCCGGTCCTGGGGTCTTGTCCACAATCAGCCCCCAAAGTCTGTCGAGTACCGCCTCTCTACTAACAGTAATATCATGAAAACCCTCCAGTCCTACCACCTTTCCATCGCTAACACCCGGCAAATTATTCACGTCCTCCTCCGTGAAGACGGAGACAAAAAAGTTATTCAATACCTGAGCCATATCCCCATTCCCTACCACTAGGTCCCCTTTCTCATCCTCTAAAGGACTAACGTTCACCCTAGCCAGCCTCTTCCTTTTTATATATTTATAAAAACTCTTGCTATCCTTTTTTATATTAAGCGCTAGCCCAGCTTCATAGTTTCTCTTACCCTCCTTTATCAACTTCTTTGTCAATCTTTGTTGACATTCAAACCTCTCCCAATCCTCTTCTCGCCCACTCCTCTTCGCTACTCTAAATGCCTCCGCTTTTAATTTAACACTTTCCTTCACCTCCTTCGTTATCCACGGCTTATTACCTCTCCTCGTACAGTCCTTTTTGACTATCGGAATAAATTTCTGCTGAGCACCAAGAAAGATCTCCTTAAAGATCCTCCACTGCTCCTCAGCAGACCCTCCCTCCAATGCACTCCCCCAGTCCATATTCGCCAATTCTTCTCTCATCCTACCGTACTCCCCTCTATTCAAACAAAGGACGTGTGTCCGGGAACCCACTTTCTCCTCCTCCATCTGCACCAGAAACTCTACCATACAATGATCACTCTCTCCAAGAGGATCCTTCACCTCAAGGTCCCTAATTCTACCCGCCTCATTACATAGCACCAGATCCAAGATAGCTCGCTCCCTCGTCGGCTCCAACACACACTGTTCAAGGAAATTATCCCGGCAGCATTCCAAGAACTCCTCCTCGAGCCCACCGTGTCCAACATGGGTCGACCAATCAATATGCAGATTGAAATCCCCCATAACTACGGCCGTCCCATTCCTGCACGCTGCACTTATTTGCGCGTTAACAGCCCGCCCCACCTCCAGATCATTATTAACTTTAAACTCAGAAGCCTCCACAGGGAGGCTATGCAAGTTCAACTCACTTAGAACATGTTTGAGTCCGAATTACTATCAGTTTAAATTGCATGAGTCGCAAAAACCCAGCTTGCAGGTGCAGCAGGTGGTCAGGAAGGCGAATGGGATGCTGGCCTTCATAGCGAGGGGGATTGAATATAAAAGTAGAGAGGTCTTGCTGCAGCTGTATAGGGCATTGGTGAGGCCACAGCTGGAGTACTATGTGCAGTTTTGGGCGCCGCACCTGCGCAAGGATATTTTGGCCCTGGAGGGAGTGCAGAGGAGGTTTACTAGGCTGATACCGGAGTTGAGGGGATTGAGCTATGAGGAGAGGCTGAATAAACTAGGCTTGTACTCGTTAGAGTTTAGAAGAATGAGGGGAGATCTCATTGAGACGTATAAGATGATGAATGGGATGGATAGGATAGAGGTGGAGAGACTCTTCCCGCTCAAAAAAGACAGTAGGACTAGGGGGCACAGCCTCAAGATAAAGGGGGGGGCGGTTTAGAACAGAGTTGAGGAGGAGCTTCTTCACTCAAAGGGTGGTGAATCTCTGGAATTCTCTGCCCGTTGAAGTGGTGGAGGCTGCCTCGCTAAATATTTTTAAGAAACAGGTTGATGGGTTTTTGATAAGAGAGGGGATTAAGGGTTATGGGGAGAGGGCGGGAAGGTGGAGCTGAGCCACGACAGATCAGCCATGATCTTATTGAATGGCGGGGCAGGCTCGAAGGGCCAGATGGCCTACTCCTGCTCCTATTTCTTATGTTCTTATGAATTAGAATCCTTATCCCAGGGGTGCTTTAATGAAGATACACCAAGATTGCCTACTTAACTTTAAACTCTCTCTAACCAACTGAGATTTGCCCACAAACAAGAACTGGTCAGTTTGTAGCGAGCGTTCTTACAGCTGAAGTTATACTTTCTACTGGTGTGGGAGACTTTCTTACTCCTGAACTTGATCGCAATAAAGAAAAAACTGAATGGGTTTGTCAGCTCAATCTTTACTGCCTTAGTGAATGCTTTCTGTCAACATAAAAACTTTTGTTGGTCTCGAGGTCCTTGCAATCCTTTAAATTCTCAGCTTTCAGGTGATTCACTGGCATTTCTGGTCTGTAAGACTTGGCTTAGAAGTAATTTCTCATGACCCATTTTTCAGAATCAGATTTTTTTGATGTGCTTAATAAAAAGCTCGAGCTATGACAATTTGAAATCTATTTTCAGTGGAGTGGAGGGTGATAGCCTGTGGAATGGAATGGGATAATGTGGGGCTTATACTGATTTAAGTCAGTCATTTGTTATAGAGATTGTTGGGATGTTGCCCAGACCCAGACATTTAAACAGAGGCCAAAGGAGGGAAGATAACATTTTTGAAATGTTGTGAAAGGAAGGACTTTACATGTCTTTCAGAACTTCAGCATTCCCACCTCACAGCCAATGAAACCCTACTTCCAAGTGTTGCACTGTAGTCAACAAAACAGTTAGTTTGCTCAAAGCAAGTTCCCACAAACAGCAGTGTAACAATGATCAGAGTATTTGTTTTAGTGATCATGGTTGAGAGATAAGTATTGCCCCAAACACCCTGCCTGGGGAGAAACCCTGCTCTTTTTCAAAAGAGTACCCCAGAATTTTATTACTTCTATATAATGTAAAAAATTGGATCATCATCAATGGGTAAATATCATTTATCTGGAATTAAGAATCTACTGATGACCATGAAACCATTGGCAATTGTTGGAAAAACCCACCTGGTTCACTAATGTGCTTTAGGGAAGGAAACCTTCCTTATCCAGTTTGCCTACTCCAAAGTCACAGCAATGCAGTTGACTCGCAATTGCCCACCAAGGGCAACTAGGGATGGGCAATAAATGCTGGGCAGCCAGCGATGCCCATTTCCCACAAATGGATAAAAAAAAATTCTTCTCAGTCCACATTTGGTTAGTTAACAATGTGCTTCAGAGCTGGAACAAAAGCAACTGAAAAGTGGGCACTTGGATAAGAAACTGCCCGAGTGGCAGAAAATGTGATGAGTGGTCGTTTTGCAGATCGAAGGAAGGTTTGGAGCGGAGTTCCCAGGTGTCCAGTTTGGGATCTTTGCTCTTCCTGATGTATATTTCTGATCCAGATTGTGGTGTTCAGGGCATGGTTTGCAGGTGAGGCAACAATTGCAAACTTAGCCAACTGATATGGATAGCTTTGAACTTTAGAACATAAGAACATAAGAAATAGGAGCAGGAGTAGGCCATCTGGCCCTTCGAGCCTGCCCCGCCATTCAATAAGATCATGGCTGATCTGTCGTGACTCAGCTCCACCTTCCCGCCCTCTCCCCATAACCCTTAATCCCTTCTCTTATCAAAAACCCATCAACCCGTTTCTTAAAAATATTTAGTGAGGCAGCCTCCACCACTTCAACGGGCAGAGAATTCCAGAGATTCACCACCCTTTGAGTGAAGAAGTTCCTCCTCAACTCTGTTCTAAACCGCCCCCCCTTTATCTTGAGGCTGTGCCCCCTAGTCCTACTGTCTTTTTTGAGCGGGAACAGTCTCTCCACCTCTATCCTATCCATCCCATTCATCATCTTATACGTCTCAATGAGATCTCCCCTCATTCTTCTAAACTCTAACGAGTACAAGCCTAGTTTATTCAGCCTCTCCTCATAGCTCAATCCCCTCAACTCCGGTATCAGCCGAGTAAACCTCCTCTGCACTCCCTCCAGGGCCAAAACATCCTTGCGCAGGTGCGGCGCCCAAAACTGCACACAGTACTCCAGCTGCGGCCTCACCAATGCCCTATACAGCTGCAGCAAGACCTCCCTACTTTTATATTCAATCCCCTTCGCTATGAAGGCCAGCATCCCATTCGCCTTCCTGACCACCTGCTGCACCTGCAAGCTGGGTTTTTGCGACTCATGCACAAGGACCCCGAGGTCCCTCTGCACCGTCGCCTGCTGCAGTTTTTCGCCCCGTAAGTAATAGTCCTTCCTACCATTCCTCCTACCAAAGTGGACCACCTCACACTTGCCAACATTAAATTCCATTTGCCATTTCCTGGCCCATTCGCCCAGCCTATCTAGATCCTTCTGCAGACTCTCCACACCCTCCGCACAATTTGCCTTTCCCCCAATCTTGGTGTCATCAGCAAATTTCGACACCCTGCACTCGGTTCCCTCCTCCAGATCATCTATATAAATGGTAAATAGCTGAGGCCCCAGCACCGACCCCTGGGGCACCCCACTAGTCACCAACCGCCAATCCGAATAGCATCCATTGACCCCCACTCTCTGCCTCCTATTTGACAACCAATCCTCTATCCACGCTAACACCCTACCCCCAACTCCATGTCCCCTGACCTTCTGCAATAACCTCTTGTGAGGTACCTTGCCTTCTGAAAATCCAGAAATGCAGAGAAGTATGAGGTGATTCAATTTGGCAGGAAGGATATGGAGAGACTGTCCAAAATAAAGGGAGAACTCTAACAGAGGTGCAGGAACAGATGGACTTTGATATGCATGTAAACTAGTAATTAAAGATGGCTGGGCATGTTGAGAGAGCAGTTAATAAAGCTTATAGTAGCTTAGCTTTATTAATAGGGTCATGCATGAGTAAGGAAGTGTTGGCGAACTCGGAAAAGACACTAGTTAGGCCTCATCTAGAGCACTGTGGCCAGTTCCGGGCACCTTATTTGAGGAAAGATTGAAAGCACAGAGGAGATTCGCAAGAATAATTCCAGAAATAAAGAGTTGCAAGGATAGGTTGGAGAGGTTGAGGCTGTTTTCCTTGGAGAAGAGACTTGATAGAGGTATTCAAGACCCTAAGGGGTAAGGACAGTATAAATAGTGAGCACTCAAGAGAACATCAAGAACTTGAGGGTACAGATTCAAGTAATTGGCAAAAGGAGCAAAACTGATGTGAGCAGAAATGTTTTCACCCAGAGTGTGGTTGGAGTCTGGAATAACTTCCTGAGAGGGTGGTGGAGGCAAGTTCAACCGAGCTTCTCTCAAGGAAATTGGATTATTATCTGAAAAGAGAGAATGTTCAGGGTTGCAGGAGTAAGGTAAGGGAGTGGGACTAAGTAGAATGCTCTTTCAGGCAAACAGTACAAACACAATGGGCTGAATGGCCTCCTCTGCAATCCTTCTGTTATTCTGTTCTTTATTTGAAGACAAACACAGCCTACCGAGATGAAGGGATTCCTTCTTCCTAGTCCTGCAGCTAATAGAAATATGACTGATCTGTCAGAACACCCAAAACCTGGGAAAATGTTGCTTTACTTCATAGATATCAGTCATTGGAGCAACAACAACTTGCGTTGGATCAATGTGAACTTGTGTAAGTGAGGCCCAGCCTCAACAAGTTCCATAAACGGGAGCTTTTTTTCCTTAAGTATGGGGTGTGATTGGGTTGAATGGTTTAAAAGTGAAAAGGATTTTCCAGGGAATGATAACATTATGGTGATGCTGCAGGAACAATATCTATCATGGACTCTTAGCTGATGATTCAGAATTAGCAGCAGTAATGGTGACAATGTAACTGCTGGGTTGTTGTACAAACTCATCTGTTTCACTTTTGTTCCTTAGGGAAGAAAATCTGCCATCCTTAACTGGTCTGGCCTCTATATGACTCTTAGGGCAGCACGGTGGCATAATGGTTAGCACTGTTGCCTTACAGTGCCAGGGACCTGGGTTCAATTCCCAGCTTGGGTCACTATTTGTGTAGAGTTTGCATGTTCTCCCTGCATGTGGGTTTCCTCCTGCTGTACTTTAATTCTAACATTCCTGACTGACCATTTTGAAGAATTATTGTAATTTGGCTCCCGTTATGTGCTGATTTGCATGAGAAAATTCCCGTTGTCGTGGTTTCTTGAAATTATCCAATGAACCACATCAACCGGAAAACAAAACGTCTCCAATTTTTGGAGAGACAGCCCTGACGAGGAAATGGCAATTAAGCTTTTAAATACAGCTCCTCAGATTACGATGTATACAGCCTACCATTTTATTGAAGAATGGTTTGCAGTTATGGATTGTGTGTTATGGTTAAACAGATCTCCAATTTCTTCCCACAGTCTGAAAGACCTGATGGTTTGGGTGGATTGGCCATGTTAAATTCTCCCTCAGTGTAAGGGGGACTAGTTTAGATAAATGGGGATAGGACCTGGGTGGGATTGTGGTTGATGAGCCAAATGGCCTCCTTCTACCCTGTAGGATTCTATGGTCAACTGCCTTCTGAATTAGCCTTGCAAGTCACTAAGTTAGATGGTTTCAGGAATGTTGAACATGAAACTATCATTGTTTGTGGTTAAAAAACACAACTGGTTCACTAATTTAGGGAAGAAAATCTGCTGTCCTTACCTAGCCTAGCCTACATGTGACTCCAAACCCACAGCAGTGCGGTTGACTTTTAGCAGCCCAGAAATAGCCTAGCGAAGCTCTCAGTTCAGGTGCAATTAAGGATAAACAACAACGTTGCTCTGTCTAACAACGCCCACATCCCGTGTTTTCTTTTTATGAAAACTCATTTGTCACATTCATTGCTACCTTCTCATGATTAAAAGGTCTAGGCTATAAATGATGGCTTTGGCAGGAGTTCCCCACCCTGCGAAGAAAGTTAAATATTGTGAAACTTTTCCCTGTGGGAGGTGATCAAGGAAAAGAACAAAGAAAAAAGAACAAAAACAGCCCGGGAAATAGGCCCTTTGGCCCAACAAGCCCGCACCGCCATTTTAACATTGCCAGTCCCCCCTCCACCCATTAATCCAAGCATTATGTTCCAAATTAGAGGTAGAGATGTCAGTGTTGGACTGGGGTGGGCACAGTGAGACATCTCTGGACATTGGACGTTACTGTCCAATAGGGTTATTTGGAACCACGAGCTTTCAGAGCGCCGCTCCTTCATCAGGTGAGTGGAGGTAGGCTCACAAACATGGCATATATAGGCACAGACTCAATTGTAAGATACTTACAGATTGGAATGTGAAGAATGTTTGGAATGCGAGTCTTTACGGGCAATCAATTTTTTTACAGATGCAAACAGAATGTAGGGAGGAAGGGATAATCACAGGTTAAAGAGGTGTGAATTATCTGAAGCTAGGATAGTTAGCCTGGGCCAAATGGTGGGAGTTACAAGGAGTGTGACATGAACCCAAGATCCCAGTTGAGGCTGTCCTCATGTGTGCGGAACTTGGCTATCAGTTTCTGGCCGGCGATTCTGTGTTGTCGTGTGTCTTGAAGATCGCCTTAGAGAACGCTTACCTGAAAATCGGAGGCTGAATGCCCTTAACCGCTGAACCATTCCACAACAGGAAGGGAGCACTCCTGCCTAAATTAAAGCCAGGTTATTACAGAACAGAACACCAGGAAACACTTTTTCACACAAAGTACAGAGACTCTCTGTCTCCCAGACAGCTGCACATGCTGGAATTATTGGAGCTTTAGATTTTTGTAAGGCAGGGGTGCCAAGGAATATGAGGAGAATAGAAGGGTAAATAGAGTTCATGAATCACAGAATCCCTACAGCGCAGAAGAGGCCATTCTGCCTATCAAGTCTGCACCGACTCTTTGACAGAGAATCTTAGCCAGGCCCTCTCCTGCGCCCCAAGACCATAACCTCATATATTTGCCATGGTCAATCCACCTAATCTGCACACCTTTGGACTGTGGGAGAAAACAGGAGCACCCAGAGGAAACCAAAACAGGCACAGGGAGAATGTGCAAACTCCACACAGACGGTGACCCAAGCTGGGAGTCGAACCCGGGTCCCTAGTGCTGTAAGATAGTAATGCTAACCACCGTACCACGATGCCATTAACCACTGTTCCACTGTGCCGCCCTAGGTCTAGCTACCTCTCACATGGAAGTTCTTGATTTAATTGAATAGCCGAGCAAGTGTGCAAGGCAAAATAACCGGGAGCCATGGCTAATACACCTAAAAACATTCCCATCATTTACATTAGCAGCTTGCTTTATAAAGTATATTTACATTCACAATGTAAATGCAGTTGTCTCCATTCAATGCCAATAATTGATGCTTGTTTAAAAATAAAGACCTTCCTGTCTTGCATGAAGGAAAAACCTTATGTTTAATGTCTTAACCTGCTGCATATTTACCTTCTGTTGGTTAATCACAGTGTTGCCCTCTCAGCTGGAGGGGTTAGTGTAAATCCAAGAGACCTCCTGGAGAGTAAAACTGCAAGGATAGCAAACATGGCAAGTGACTGGGAAGGTGTGTGGTTCCAAAGGTTTTAGGAAAATACATTCCCCACTGTTAAGCTAATGACATTATAATGGGGTATTACTGCTGCTGACTTTACAATGTCAGAAGGGCTCTCACTTTGAATTCATTATTGCTGCTACACCTGCATTATACTCCGATTCCAGTGAGGTTAAAATTCTCCAAGATTTACAGTCATTGATCATTCACGGATAGACATTTGCGATAGTGGGTTGCAACTGCAACTGTACAAACATGCATGGAAACTGCATCAGCTAATTATTCTGCAGATATAAATTTAAGTATGTATGCCCCTGTATGCACGTTTACTCCATGACTTACATAACTTTGATCCATTTTTAAGTGTTTGGCTTAGGGTTTTACAGTTTATTCAGCCCCTCATACAGCCTGGCTCTGATAGAACTATTTGCTTAGTCCCATTCCCCTGGCTCATTTCTCCAATAAGCCTTTTTTTTTTAATAATCAAACACTATCCTTTGCAGATTAATTTCCTGCTTTATGAGTTGATTTAAATTTCTTTGTGTGCTATTATATTCTGATCATAACCCATTTATTTTAATGATTACTTATCAAATAGTGTACAAATGCATTAAGCAAGCATTAGCCAAACACTCCCAAAGGATAATGAGCATCAGGAAGGATGTATTATCGCACTTGTAAATTCTTTGAAACAAAATGGGCAGACTCCTTCAAAAGGGCTTTGAGCTTTCGATTTAATCTGATTTATTATTGTCACATATATTTGTATATACTGAAACGTATTGTTTCTTGCACGCTATACAGACAGTTGGGGGGGGCACGGTGCACAGTGGTTAGCACTGCTGCCTCACAACGCCAGGGACCCAGATTTGATTCCCGGTTTGGGTCACTGTGTGGAGTTTACACATTCTCCCTGTGTCTGCGTGGGTTTCCTCTGGGTGCTCCAGCTTCCTCCCACAGTCCAAAGATGTGCGGGTTAGATTGATTGGCCATGTTAGATTGATAATAGTTTTGGGGGATTGGCAGAGTAAATATGAGCAGCTATGAGAATAAGGCCGGCTGGGACTGTGATCAGTGCAGACTCAGTGGGCCAAATGGCCTCCTCCTGCATTCCATGATAGCTCTTCTATGATTATATGACAAAGCATACTGTTGATAGAGAAGAAAAGGAAAGAGTGCAAAATGTAGTGTTACCGTCATAGCTAGGGTGTAGAGAAAGATCAACTTAGTGCGAGGCAGGTTCAGTCAAAAGTTTGATAGCATCAGGGAAGAAACTGTTCTTGAGTTGGTTGGTATGGGTCCTCAGACTTTTGTATCATTTTCCCAATAGAAGAAGTTGGAAGAGAATATGCCTGGGTGCGTGGGGTCCTTGATTATGCTGGCTGCTGTGTGATGTTTGGACAAATTCAATGAATGGAAGGCTGATTTGAGTGATCGACTGGGCTTCTCTCATGACGCATTGTAGTATTTTGCATGTCGGACAGAGCAGGAGCCCATACCAAGCTGTGATACAACTAGAAAGAATGCTTTCTATGGTGCATCTGTAAAAGCTAGTGAGAGTCATAGTGAACATGCCAAATTTCTTTTAGTCTTCTGAAAAACATCAGTGTTTTCAATGTAATATTCTTGGTTCAAAGTTAGAAAGTCATTGAACCAATATCAAGAAGTTGGAGAGCTGAGTGGAACACCATCCTGAGCGGGACTCCAGAGAACACTGTTCCTGGGTGGGAAGCTCTGGGAACCATGGCCTGCCCTTCATGGCTAAGCTGGATATTGAACCCACAGTGGAGCAGTTTAGAAAAACCTTTGACTCACTTGACATGGGTAAGGCTCCAGGTGTTGGTGCCACGCTGCCTGGACCCACCAAACCCAGGAACCCAGCACTCCCACAGCACCTTCACAAACTCCCACGTCTCTGCTAGAGGGGGGGCGGGGGGGGGGGGGGCTCAGGGATCCAGGATATGCACAATGGAAAGATTATGACTCTGTATGGGAACACAGAGGACTGCCATGATTGCAACAACTCTCCAATCACCTCCATGCTGAGCAGCATGGTAAAAGTATTTGCCTGTTTGCCCTTGTCAGTCTGAGTACAGAGAAACAGAGGCCAGTGAGTTGTGCACCTTCTCACCACTGCCCTCCTCTGCAGGAAATACAGCAGAGACTGCCCTGGCAGAGTGGGAAACCAGAGCCACATCAGGCACTGTTTAACACAGGGTTGACCACCCCAGTGCAAACCACCATCTTATGAGACAGAAGGCTGGCACTGGATTCAAGTCTCCCTCTGAAATGAGATTGCTTCCTCCAAGCAATAGAGATCCTCCATAGAGATCCTATGAGGAGAGATTGAGAGATTTGGGGTTGTTTTCGCTGGAAAGAAGGCGGCTAAGAGGGGATCTCATTGAAACATATAAGATGATTAGAGGTTTAGACAGGGTAGATAGTGATAGCCTTTTTCCTAGGATGGAGAAAGCTAACACGAGGGGGCACGATTTTAAATTAAGGGGGGGTAGTTATAGGACAGATGTCAGGGGTAGGTTCTTTACCCAGAGGGTGGTGAGGGACTGGAATGCCCTGCCAGCTGCAGTTGTAAATGCACCTAGTTTGGGGGCGTTTAAAAGATCTGTGGATAGGTTTATGGATGAAAAGGGATTGGTTTAGGCTAGTGGGTCATTGTTTTGTAACTGGTCGGCGCAACATCGTGGGCCGAAGGGCCTGTTCTGCGCTGTAATGTTCTATGTTCTATGTTCTATGTTCTAAGCTGCCACCTCCATGCATCAGTACAGAGGGTGTTACATTGACAGATGTGATGGTTGAAAATCCCTTTCCACATCTTCAAGTAGATATGAAGGATATAAAGGCAGTATTGGAAGAAAAGCAAGTGGTTATCTTGGTTAAGGTTTACCTCTCATCCAACATCATAAAGCAAATAACTAACATGACTACTTGTGGAATCTTGCTCTGCGCAGTTTAGTTACTGTACTTGCCTGCAGCGTAATTGTAGCTAAATGTAGTAGGGCAACCCAGGGAGCATGGGCTGCAGCAGGAGAGGAAAGAATAAGAAAGGGTTAAACAGACAGCCTGACTAATATCCACACTCACTGCAGGCAAACACATGACAAATTATAAGTAAATACATCCCAGACGGCAGTAAATAGTCACACCTCAGGTGAGATCATTCTGAGGTCACCGCAATAATAAGAGAATTGACACCACTTATTGAGACTTCACAATCTCAAGGAGCTTTTGGGCCTCTGTATAACTAACCAAGTATCAGGGAAATGAGGACAATTAACACGATTGAATTTGGTTTGATATTACAATACTTTCATAGTATAAACAAGTGGACAGGATATGCTCAGAAAATGATTAAAGATAAAACACACAGGATAATGGATCAGCATAATGTGACCAAATCAGAACTTAATCAAAATTTAAAGTAACAATATGATGACCTAATTGAATTGTAGCACTTTGTAACATTAAAACATACAAGAATGTGTAATTACCTATGATGAGCAGAGTAGCTCAGAACAAACTATAGTTACAGTTCCGAGTACTACTCTTTCTCATGCATGTTGAATAAAGCCAACTTTGTCAAAGTTCTATATGGTCTTGGAAGATTCAGTTCATTCATTCCCTCCGACACTGAACAAAGCAATTTATTGGCTATGGGACATCCTGAACGATGTCTTCATCTATTGATTCTATTCATCTCTGTCCAGATATAAATATATAACACATATATTCTAGATGTGAATGTGATAATGGAGACAGATCAGGGAAGTGGAACTAATTGGTAACGGCATGTGAATCAGATTAATGCCAACAGCACCCCTTGTACCAGCTGAGATAGACTCAGGGCTCATCTCATTGATCTTTCCATAGTCAAAAATCACAGCAGCGTGGTTTAACAAATAATCACTCAGGACCTGGCTTTGGGGAGACAACTCAAGAAGGAAATGTATACATCAATTTCCTCTCATTGCAAACTGTAGCAGACCACAGACGCGCACACATACACACACACACACAACACAGGTATACACATACACATACATACAATGATGAACACAGACACACACAAGCGCACACACACACACACACACACACACACAACACAGGTATACACATACACATACATACAATGATGAACACAGACACACACAAGCGCACACACACACACACACAACACAGGTATACACACACACATACATACAATGATGAACACAGACACACACAAGCGCACACACACACACACACAACACAGGTATACACATACACATACATACAATGATGAACACAGACAGACACAAGCGCACACACACACACAAACACATAGAGGCACATGCACAACACAGGTATACACATACACACAATGATGAACACAGACACACACAGGTGCACACACACACACAAATTCAGGCACGCAGGCAAATGCACACTGTGCGTCTCAAGATATTTGAAAAAAATCAATATTTTACATTTCAAGGATGAATCGTTAGTTCTGATGCCAGGTACCAGTACAACAGGTACCAGTGGACTTTGTTCTATTGGAAAGTTTACTCTGCTGACTGTACATCCTCTATTGGAGCAAAAATGACAGGTGTTCACAGCTTCTCACAGCTGTTTGTGCGCTGAAGGTTAATGAGTAAGTGGGACTGGTTGTCCTTTGCTGGCACGAACATTTCTTTCGCACAACTGAAGAATGGAAGGAATAACTAATAAACATTAAATACGGATAAGCCTGAGTGAAACAAATCAATCTTTATGAGCTAAAAAGATCCATGGTGTAAATAACATTCTACTCTCCAAATATCCGACACAACAGAACTAGGCAAATGAACCGATCAAACAAATCCCAGACAATTGTAAGAAAAGCATAACATTGAGAGGAGTGATACTCCTTCAGTCTAACTTTAATTCAAATTTATCTGGCTGAGTTCTCAGCACAGAATGTTAAATAATTACGAGAAATTAACCTATTTATGTAACGCCAACCTTCCTCCCAGCCAGAATGGAGGGCAATCGGATAACTACCCCCAGAGTCTGTGTTGCTGCACGTGACTGAGATTGATGTTATTCGTATCGTTTATCTACAGCAATCCCGCACCAACTGCATTCCTGCTGCAGAAATCACTAGTTTTTACGAGGAGGTGTCACTGCGGTCAAAGAACAAAGAACATTACAGCACAAGAACAGGCCCTTCGGTCCCCTGAGCCTTGCATCAACCATGCTGCCCAACTTAACTAAAAACCCCTACACTTCTGGGGGCTATGTCCCTCTATTCCCATCCCATTCATGTATTTGTCAAGACGTCCCTTAAAACTCACTGTCGTATCCTCTTCCACCACCTTCCCCAGCACCCACCACTCTGTGTAAAAAAATCTGCCTCATACATCTCTTTTAAAAGGTCTTGGTCATGAGTTCTGTTTGCTGCAGAGAACTATTTTTAAATAGACTCTATTTGCTGTCACCTTCTGTTTAACTAGTCTGTTTGCTGCAAAATAGACAGTTCCTGGTGAGGGCGGCAATAACCGCTCCATCTGCCTCATGCAGATCCATCCCCTCCATCTCATGCCACCATGTAAGCCTATTTGAGAGACTAATAAATAAACTAAAAAAAACTTTTAAACCTGTCAATTCTGACATTAATGCCATGGAATCTTTACATTTGATGTGTTTCTACACCTGTACATTGCATCGTCACACCACGTCTATTCTCAGTCCGTCAGTTAAGTGATGGTAAGACCATTCTGAAAGATTATCAACATTGCACCTTAACAGAATGGTGACAGTGGAGCAAAAAGGTGTTGGCTCCTAACTAACCACAGATCTTAGACAAACCATTGTCTGCTTCTTAGATTGCATTTCCTGCTAGGTTAGCATTTCCTGCAGAATCCTGACAATTAAAGCTAGCAATGAAATCATAGTAACTCTACAGTGCAGAAGGAGACCATTCAGCCCATCGAGTCTACATCTACCACAATCCCATCCAGGCCACACCCCCTATCCCTACATACTTACCCGTTAATCCTTCTAACCTACACATCTCAGGACTCTAAGGGGCAATTTAGTATGGCCAATCAACCAAACCTGCACATCTTTGGACTGTGGGAGGAAACCAGAGCACTTGGAGGAAACCCATGCAGACACGAGGAGAATGTGCAAACTCCACACAGGCAGTGACCCGAGCCGGGAATCGAACCCAGGTCCCAGGAGCTGTGAAGAAGCAGTGCTAACCACTGTGCTATTGTGCCGTCCGGTACCGTAGCACAGTGCTAACAGAATGCTGAAGAGAATATATCGTAATAATGCCAAGATATTTTGTATGAAGTTATTTTTAAGAAGTATGAAGAAGGTTATTGAGGATTGCAGAGGGATCTTGATCAATTAGGCCAGTGGGCTGACGAATGGCAGATGGAGTTTAATTAGATAAATGTGAGGTGATGCATTTTGATAGATCAAACCAGGGGCAGGATTTACCCAGTTAATGGTAGGGCACTGGGATGAGTCATAGAACAAAGAGATCTAGGAGTACAGGTTCATAGCTCCTTGAAAGTGGAGTCAGGGGTGGACTGAGTGGTGAAGAAGGCTTTCGGCATGCTTGGTTTCAATTGTCAGAACATTGAATACAGGAGTTGGGACGTCTTGTTAAAGTTGTACAAGACATTGGTAAGGCCACACTTGGAATACTGTGTATTGTTCTGGTCACCCTATTATAGAAAGGATATTATTAAACTAGAAAGAGTGCAGAAATGATTCACTTGGATGCTACCGGGACTTGAAATTTTGAGTTATAAGAAGAGGCTGGATAGACTGAGACATTTTTCTCTGGACCGTAGACAACTGAGGGATGATCTTATGGAGGTCTATAAAATAATGAGAGGCCTAGGTCAGCTAGACAGTCAATATCTTTTCCCAAAGGTAGGGGAGTCTAAAACTAGAGGGCATAAGTTTAAGGTGAGAGGGGAGAGATACAAAAGGGTCCAGAAAGGCAATTTTGTTCACACAGAAGGTGGTGAGTGTCTGGGACAAGCTGCCAGAGTTAGTAGTAATTTGTCTTTTAAAAGTGTTAAGACAGTTACATGATTAAGATGGCAAAAGAGGGACATGGGTCAAGTGCAAGCAATCAGGGCTAGCTTAGTTGTTTAAAAAAAAGGGCAGCATGAACAAGTTGGACTGAAAAACCTGTTTCCATGCTGTAAACCTCAATGACTCGAATCAATACATGATGCACTGTCTACAGAGGCTGAAAAGAATCTTGCAGGACACAGATAATTATCCAAGATTAATCAATAGCATTGGGGTTGTTGGTTTCCATCATCAGGAAAGACTGCAGTGATCCCTTTCAAGGACTGGAGGTTAGACCAATGCAGGTCTGGAAACAGCAGACATCCATTGTATTCTGATGCTGCAATAGATCCCAATTTAAACACTTAGATAAGACCCCATTTGCTTAGGGTGAGTGTGTCACTCACCCAGTCTGAGCCTTCCTGTAAAATATTGGTGCCCAGATCTCCAACAGTCAGTGGCCTCTAGGATTCTGGCTGCTTCCTGCCTCCTTCGATTGGGCTGATAAGTGGACGCCAGTGTCACCATCCTCATCAAACACCAGACCAGACTTACCCCAGCGTCAGTAATCGACAATGTTCTGCATAAAAGTTGCAACAAAAGAAACTGGCCATAGAATCACATAATGCAGAACAGACCCTTCAGCCCATCAAGTCTGTACTGACATGTGAGAAACACCTGAACTCCCAGTTAATGCCATCTACCAGTACTTGGCCCATAGCCTTGAATTCAATGATTTGCCAAGTGGTCACATAAGAACATAAGAACATAAGAAATAGGAGCAGGAGTAGGCCATCTGGCCCTTCGAGCCTGCCCCGCCATTCAATAAGATCATGGCTGATCTGTCGTAGCTCAGCTCCACCTTCCCGCCCTCTCCCCATAACCCTTCATCCCTTCTCTTATCAAAAACCCATCAACCCGTTTCTTAAAAACCCAGATACTTTTTAAAGGATATGAGTCTTCCTGCCTCCACCACCCTCCCAGGCAGCACGTTCCAGACATAAGAACATAAGAACATAAGAAATAGGAGCAGGAGTAGGCCATCTGGCCCCTCGAGCCTGCCCCGCCATTCAATAAGATCGTGGCTGATCTGTCGTGACTCAGTTCCACATTCCCGCCCTCTCCCCATAACCCTTAATCCCTTCTCTTATCAAAAACCCATCAACCCGTTTCTTAAAAATATTTAGCGAGGCAGCCTCCACCACTTCAACGGGCAGAGAATTCCAGAGATTCACCACCCTTTGAGTGAAGAAGTTCCTCCTCAACTCTGTTCTAAACCGCCCCCCCTTTATCTTGAGGCTGTGCCCCCTAGTCCTACTGTCTTTTTTGAGCGGGAAGAGTCTCTCCACCTCTATCCTATCCATCCCATTCATCATCTTATATGTCTCAATGAGATCTCCCCTCATTCTTCTAAACTCTAACGAGTACAAGCCTAGTTTATTCAGCCTCTCCTCATAGCTCAATCCCCTCAACTCCGGTATCAGCCGAGTAAACCTCCTCTGCACTCCCTCCAGAGCCAAAATATCCTTGCGCAGGTGCAGCGCCCAAAACTGCACACAGTACTCCAGCTGCGGCCTCACCAATGCCCTATACAGATGCAGCAAGACCTCCCTACTTTTATATTCAATCCCCCTCGCTATGAAGGCCAGCATCCCATTCGCCTTCCTGACCACCTGCTGCACCTGCAAGCTGGGTTTTTGCGACTCATCACCATCACCATCACCATCCTCTGAGTAAAAAGGTTTTTCCTCACATACCCCCCCCGAAAACCTCCGGCCCTCACCTTGAGCCTATGTCTCCTCCTGACTGACTCTTCAGCTAAGGGGAACAACTACTCCTTATCCACTCTGTCCATGTGCCTCATAATCTTGTTTGTTGAACGATGAATAAACTGCTACTTCTTTCTCTGGAGCATAGGAGGTTGAGGGGTGATCTTATAGAGGTCCATAAAATAATGAGGGGCACAGATCAACTAGATCGTCAATATCTTTTCCCAAAGGTAGGGGAGTCTAAAACTAAAGGTTTAAGGTGAGTGGGGAGAGATACAAAAGGGTCCAAAGAGGCAATTTTTATCACATAGTGAGTGTTTGGAATGAGCTGCCAGGAGCAGTAGTAGAGGCTGGTACAATTTTTCTTTTAACAAGCAGTTATATGAGTAAGATGGGTATTGAGGAATAAGGGCCAGACGCAAGCAATTGGGACTAGCTTAATGGTCAAATAAAGCTAGTTGGACCAGTTGGACTGAAGGGCTTGTTTCCATGGTGTAAACCTCGATGACTCTGAGTGATCCAAAGATTGGTCAAAGGGATTGGTTTTATAAAGCTTGGTGGCGGGGTGGGGGGGAGAGGGGCGGGGGGAGGAGGAAGAGGTAATGGAGCAGAGAGATTAAGAAAGGAAAGGTAGAGTTTATTATTTATCCATCAATGATGGGCTGAGGGAGTGGGAAAAGTACAAGAGACCAGAATTCAAGACAATGAGGGATAGCTCTGGCAAGTATTAGCTGGCAGTTTAATATAACGGCATTTCATTATTTATCTTAATTGAAATACTCAATTCAAGTTAATTTTCCATTTCAACAGTCCAGTCTTTCAGTGTTAGATTGCGGATTTTAATATTCTGCCTGTCTGCTCTCTCTTATCGGATAACAGCCCAGCTCTCTCATTATAAAGCAGTGTTTCTGAACGGATTGAATAATTGCTGCAGCAAATATTTGGAAGGTGTTGGACTGAAAGAAGGTTGCAGCTCGCTTCAGTAAACTGCTTGTTACAAGTAATTGTGCACAATGTCATTGCTGCAGGTGATCATTTTTTTTCTTTTGCATTGGAAGTTAGTGACAGGAATGATTTAAAAATGGACGTGGGAAGCTGAGGCTGGGAGTGTGCCAGGTTCAGAAAACAGATGGAGATCCAGAGACAGGATGTGGACATTTTACGTACGTTATGTAGCATTTTACTTAGATACTCAACATCTTTTCCCAAAGGTAGGGGAGTCTAAAACTAGAGGGTATAACTTTACAACGAGAGGGAAGAGATATAAAAGTGTCCAGAGGGGCAATTCTTTCACTCGGAGGGTGGTGAGTGTTTGGAACAAGCTGCCAGAGGGAGTGATAGAGGCGGGTACAGTTTTGTCTTTTAAAAAGCATTCAGTTACATGGGAAGATGGGTTTAGAGGGATATGGGCCAAATGCGGGCAATTGGGACTAGCTTCATCAGTAAAACCTGGGTGTCATGGACAAGTTGGACTGAAGAGACTGTTTCCTTGCTGTATACCTCCATGATTCTGTGACATTACATTGCAAAAACAGGCCACTCGGTCTATCTTATCTATACTGGTATTTATGCTCCACAGAAGCCAGGTTCTCCCCATTATTTATCTCATCCTTATCAGCATTATAAGGTCTTGTGGCACAGTGAGTAGCATCCTTGTCTCTGAGCCAGAAGCTCTGGGTTCACGTTCCACCTGAGGGCTTGCTCCACAAGGAAAGCTCGTTTATAACATTGTTGTAGTATTGTAAGGATTGGTGACCACCAGTTAGTACATAACAAACTGTAATGGTTTAATTCCAAGCAGGTAAGTATGTAAAGTACTTTCCCAATGTTAACACCTCCAGCTTTAAGACTGATCCTGGTGCAAAAGCCCACGCTCCACACCAAGATCCCCATGCTTGCTGCCCATTGGGTGATGGGGTCACATGATCCTCCTAGTGTACGCCCCTTAAAGGGGTCAAGTACCACAGAAGTCAAACAAGATCAGAGTGTCAAACTGCAGATCTTACCAATGGCTTGAGAGAGACTCCTGATTAGCCATGCTTGATGTCAAGTGGCACCCCTCAAGCTAGAAGACCCTGCTGACAGATGAGTGCCTTTTCCAGGAATAATTAACTATGGAAGCAGATGAACCATTAGAAAGGGAGAGCAGGTAATGCTGATAATCAACATTACCTGCTCTCCCTTTCTCCCTCTTTTGTTTATCTAGCTTCCCATCTCTGCTACTCTCTCAGCGAATCCTCATGACAGTGAGTTCCACATAAATTCAAATTTGTTTCTTCTTTGGAAATTGGCAAAGTTTGATCCATTTATTTTCCTATACAGTAAATGGCAAAACCTTTCAGAGTATTGATAGGCAGAGGGATCTGGGTGTACAGGTACACAGGTCATTGAATGTGGCAATGCAGGTGGAGAAGGTAGTCAAGAAGGCATACGGCATGCTAGCCTTCATCAGCCGGGGCACTGAGTTTAAAAATTGACAAGTCATGTTGCAGCTTTATAGAATCTTAGTTTGACTGCACTTGGGATATAGTGTACAATTCTAGTCACCATGCTACCATGAGGCTTTGGAGAGGGTACAAAATAGATTTACCAGGATGTTGCCTGGTATGGGGGGCATTAGCAATGAGGAGAGGTTGAAGAAACTTGATGTGTTCTCACTAGAACGATGGAAGTTGAGGGGAGACCTGATAAAAGTCTACAAGATTATGAGAGGCATGGAAAGAGTGGATAGTCAGAAGTTTTTTCCCCCAGGGTGGAAGAGTCAATTACTAAGGGGCATAGGTTTAAGGTGCGAAAGGCAAGGTTTAACAGAGATGCACGAGGCAGATTTTTTACACAGAGAGTGCCTAGAACTCTCTGCCGAGGGAGGTAATGGAGGCAGATATGATAGTGACTTTTAAAGGATGTCTTGATAAATACATGGTTAGGATGGGGATGGAGGGATATGGTCCCCGGAAGGGTAGGGGGTCTTAGTTCAGTTGGGTGGCACGGTTGGGCAGACTTGGAAGTCCGAAATCCTGTTCCTATGCTGTAATTTTCTTTGCTCTTTGATCGGAATACTGGGATTTCAAAGCTTTTAGAAGCCCAGTTCACCTTTGACCTTTGTGCTTGGTAACAAGGGATGGTGGTGCAGTGGTTACATTATGGATTAGCACTTCAGAGACTTGCGTTCAAGTCCCACCATAGCAGGTGGAGAATTGAATTCTTAAATGCATAAACAGATCTGGAGTTTAAAAACTAGCATTGGTAATGATGGCCATGAAACTATTCGATTGGTGTTAAAATTCCACTTCATTTATTAATGAGCTTGAATAAAGAAACCAGTTGTTTATAAATATGTACATAGAGTACATAGAACCCTACAGTGCAGAAACAGGCCCTTCGGCCCATCGAGTCTGCACCGAACACAATCCCACCCAGACCCTATCCCCATATCCCTACACATTTACCTGCTAATCCCTCTAACCTACACATCCCAGGACACTAAGGGGCAATTTTAGCATAGCCAATGAACCTAACCCGCACATCTTTGGACTGTGGGAGAAAACCGGAGCACCCGGAGAAAACCCACGCAGACACGAGGAGAATGTGCAAACTCCACACAGGCAGTGACCCGAGCCGGGAATCGAACCCAGGACCCTGGAGCTGTGAAGCAGCAGTGCTAACCACTGTGCTACCGTGCCGCCCTCCACTGTGCTACCGTGCCGCCCTCCACTGTGCTACCGTGCCGCCCTGTGACTCCAGACCCACAGCAATTGCCCTCTGAACAGGCCAAGCAACACACTTTGGCCCAGGTTGCTATCTGCGGGTCAGGCTTACCGAGTGGAGGATTCCTCAACTCAGCAATCCTGGCTTTTAACAATGTTCACCCGGGACATCCGAATTTTTGGTTGATAAAATTTGTGACCATGGATGCGATATAACTCTGATCCAGTAACCACTATGGAAGATTGTTAGACTTGCATGGCTTATCTGACCCCTATAAATTTTGGTGGTCAGCAAGAGTAAGAGAGAGGTGAAGCTCTCAAAGGCTGCCTCAGAAGTGAGCCAGGCTAAAAGTGTACCTTTTCTCTCAAATGGGTTAGCCAGGTCACCCAAACACATCAACAAAGTTCAGACCTCCTGTTAACTGTTCCAATCTGCATCTTTTGGATTCCGCACTCCCGCTCTTCCAACATCCCACTTTAACGGAGGCAGCTAATGGTCTACATGTCCAGCTTCCTTCCCAGAGCACTCATGCAGGAAGCTTCCTCAACCCCAGGAAAATGGGAAATGCCGGGTTCAGGGGCAGCACTTGGAAATTTTGTCCACTTTGGGATTCTCGCTTCTCTGTTTTGGTAAAAATCCAGCCTTTAGTTGCATTTAACAAAGACAGTTCGGCACCATATTAAGGCTTTAAAATTCATCTTGTGAATGAATTAAAATAAAAAATATTTGGCTAATCATAATAATCGAGCTCTAAACAATTGGTCTACAACGGATGCAAACATAACGAGAATAAACTCCAACGTGGCGAGAGCTTTGCATACCATAGATCCAGTCCATGTGTTGTTCTCAGGAATGCTACACCTACCATATTTCATGGATGGGATTCTCCAGCTGTGTGTGCCTCAAGACCAGAAATTGCTGCCCAAATTCAATGGGCCTTTAAACGTTCCGCCAAATGTTCTGTTTTGTTCGCTACGATTGCCATGGTGGGCGGGACAGGAAATTTTCAATGCCTATTACAAATTGTTCACAATACTGTGTCCCAAAATGATAATTTCTGTAAATAATCTGCAAAGTGCAGCCATAAAGCTGAGCGTTTCATCCCCTTACCAGGCGGAACTGTACCAGCTGTAGATATCAGGCATTCTGCAATATAATCATTCATCACTTCTGGCACTGTACAGTATCAGATGATTACTGAATTCATAAAACCTCACAGCATCAAAGGAGGCCATTCAGCCCACTGTGCCATTGCGAATCTTTGAACGAGCATTCCAGTTATCCACAATCACCTTCCTCTTTCCTTCCTCTGTGGAAACTTGAGGAGTGGAGTATTACAACTCTCTATATCTAGACGGGTCATAGGTCATGTAATGTTCATCTTCGCAATGTTTGTGAAATTAATCCAACCTCTTCTTCACACGACCATAAATACAGCAACAAAACGGGCATAAGTTTTGGCTTGTTTTCTAGACTGACCTATCAGATGTTGCTCTTTTCTGTTGGACACCTTGGAGATCTAAGGGTTAACAGTCAAATTTATTTTTGCATTGTGGAGTAACGGGCTTTCTAAGATAAACAGGTCTGGCTTTGAAGTATCATGGGTAAAAATAATACAACGTGTCTTCTGCTTTTAGTATGCGTGTGTTATGCTTTGTAAAGGGAATATGTGACAGGAATGATTTGAGCAATTACTGATTAACTTTAGGAGTTAGAATAATAAATGTAGCATGAGGAATCCGTTAACTATAGCAGAAAGATAATGGCTAGTAAACCTGTTCTTCTTCAGAAAAGGTAAACAAGTGTCAGGAAACCTTATTGAAGGGAAGTAGCTTTTGAATAAACAAGAACAGCTTACGTGAATAGACTGTCTTCAAAGGATTCAAGAATAGATATGTCATGAGGTCTTACCTGTAACATATCCCTTTGATGTAGGCACAAACATGAAGCATGAAGGAGCATGGTTATTAGGAGATCTTCAAAAGGCTCAAAAGATAGCACTTCAAACCCAGGAGCCACTCTCTGATCTAGGTTTAGTTGATCCCTCAGTCGTGGTGTCAAAAAAGTTTGATGCATATGCTATTCTATCATGTGGCTCACATGTATTCAAAGTGTGCGAAAGAAAGACACTGTCTGTCAGCACTTTTCTCCACAAGACCCCACTTGGCACTGGTCATGTGCTGCTCATTCCTGCGTGTGCCTATTGTACGTAGCAGGTTAACAATTTACAATAAACAGCTTAGTCCCTGCTGGATATTAGTGTGTTATAGAATGCAGTTCCCACACTCAGTATATATCTCTCATCAATCGGACAATACACTGCAAAGGCTCGAGACAAGATCTTTGCAAATAAAAGTGCTTATTGTGGCAATAAAGACAGATTAAAGAGAAATGGCAAAAGAGGAGGAATAAAATGAGCAAGTAACTGTGATCTGGATGCTTCTGCCTTACGGCACCTGGAAACAGATTCAATTGTAGCTTTCAAAAGGGAATTGGATAAATATTTGAAGACAATGGATTTGCAGTTAAAGAGCATGGGGAATGGCAGTAATTTTTCACAGGGTTATCATGGTTACAATGGGTTGAATAGCCTCCTTGTAAGCTGTATGATTCTTTGAATAAAATATAACACAATGTACCATTTTCCTTAGTCAACTAATGTGTCTCACATGAATAGAAACTCAACTCAATCCTCAGAGGCAGCACTAAGGTAATTTTGTTTTACAAGGTGACCAGATTTTGATTACCCAAGCACATTAGTCCAGGGCACTGTTATTTCACCTCCAGGATCCACACTTGAATCAAGATTAGACTGAAAAGGGAATAGATTCTTCTCTCTGAAGACATTAAAGGTTTTAAGAGAGCAATTCTATCGAATCCAGTGCACATTTGCCATTTAACAAAACAGCCTGAAGTTCAATATTAATTGACACTTGTTTCGTAGTCTGGTATAGATGGGAAATGGAATTGTTATGTTTACGTTGTTACAAGGTTCAGGTTGAATTATTCTTATTGCTTCAAAAGGAAAGAGGAATGGACAGTAATGGACAACCCTGTTGCTTGGATTAATATTGTGTCTCTGGGAATCAAGCGCTATCTCATTAGGTGCATGTATGATGTGGGTATGCCAGCGTTGGACTGGTGTAAACACAGTAAAAAGTCTGACAACACCAGGTTTTAGTCCAACCGATTTATTTGATAATATTCTCACAAGCAAGCAAGCTTTCGAGGTTACCCTCTTCGTCAGGTGAATGGAGAGTTCTGGCCTCAGACAGAGCATATAAAGCACAGACAGTTTAGAGATTACTGATTAGAATGCGAATCCTTACACCTAACCTGCTGTTCAAGTCTTAAAGTGGCTGATAATGTGAGTGGAAGGAGCACTGATCACAGATTACAGAGATGTGTATTGTCTCCAGACAGTACAGTGAGTGAGGTTTTGCAAACCCAGGCAAGTCACGGGGGTTACAGATAGTGCGACATGAGGGTAACCCCGAAAGCTTGCTTGCTTGTGAGAATATTATCAAATAAATCGGTTGGACTAAAACCTGGTGTTGTCAGACTTTTAGGTGCATGTACACAAAGGAATAGAAAAATCAACAACTTATATTTGTATAGCGCCTTTGACAGAATCAAACATTCTAACGTTCTTCACAACAGGGTAGTGGTTAGCTTTGCTGCCTCACAGCACCAGTGACCCGGGTTCGATTCTAGCCTCGGGTCATTGTCTATGTGGAGTTTGCACATTCTCCCTGTGAATGTGTGGATTTTCTCCAGTGGCCTGGTTTCCCCATACAGTCCAAAGATGAGCAGGCTAGGTGGATTAATGAGGTAAATACATATGGGGTTGTGATGCTTGTGTAAAGGTGCCCTGTCAGAGAGTCGGTGCAGACTCGATAGGGCCAAATGCCTCCCAACTACACCATAGGGATTCTAAGTCTCGAAGAGTATTTTCAAATAAAATTTGATAGAGTTACATATATGGGTAACACGACAGTTGATGGATAAGTCAGGTGAGATAAAGGGGCGATTCTCCAAAAAAAATTCTAAGTATCGAGTTTACATAAAAACTGGAGGAAACCATGTGAGTTTTGTCAGTGGGACTTTCAAAATGAATCACCCA
Source organism: Prionace glauca (assembly GCA_037974335.1). Classification (NCBI taxonomy): domain Eukaryota; kingdom Metazoa; phylum Chordata; class Chondrichthyes; order Carcharhiniformes; family Carcharhinidae; genus Prionace; species Prionace glauca. Next base: position 81,859,532 of record CM075734.1, on the reverse strand, counting down.
CACTGTGCACTGCAGAGTACCCCAGCATGAACCTCGCGAAAAATAAGGAGGGGGGGGGTCTTATTTGCACTGGAGAGGCTGAAATCAGCGTGCTGAGTGAGCTATTGCGCATGCGCCGATCTGTCAGCACCGAGGTCACTGGTCAGGTCAATCGTTGACCAGTCCTGTGACCCCTCATTGCTAGCCCCCAAGGCCCTTCATAGCCCCCTGAACATGTCTGGACCATCACTGGCCCGCCTCTCTGATCCCACCCCCCACCCGGCAGTCCCAACCCCAGCCTCCCCCCCACCCCAAGAAGATCAACCCTCCCCCCACCGATGGCCGGCCCCGATTACTGGCTGCCATCCCTCTGCTTACAATGCAGAATGGCAGCAGGAAACCCAACCCCACCAATCACCCCCCCCAAAGGCCCCACTCCACCAATAGATCCCATCCTTTATTAGGCCCGATCCTTGGAGGCATCCTCTCAAGCCAACCTCCGGGTGGGGGAGGGGGAGGGGGGGGTGCCTCGATGGTTCTCCTTCACTCCAGTGTGGTCAGGCCAACTCCTCACAAGTGGAGTGCTACAGTAAACCCCGCTGGAGTGAACATCTCCTGGCGAGGCAGGGGAGAGGCTGGTGGGCCTGGAAACATCACTCCCAGGCCCGCTAATCAGATTCAAATATTATGGAAAGTAGCATCCACAAAATTTATTCAGCTCTGTGCCGATTTCTGAGTTGACGATGCTGGAAATCCGGTACCCAGAGACAGCGGGGAAAACAGCCTCTGCTTCAGTCCTCTGGCCCAGTACGATGCTTTTGCAGTGCAGCAGGGTGGGAGAATCGCCCCCAAAAGGTCGTAGGCCAGTAAGTGAAATTAATGATACACTTTGCAAAAATTGTTTTTAATTAAATTTTGACCATCAAAAATGCCTCCATCCTAAACGGTAATCTCACCTGTGCCATCTCTGCCTCAGCCAATCTGCTGCTAAAGCCCCCAGCCAAGTTTTACTTTGAGCCTTCACTCTCCCAATTCTCCTCTGACATCCCTCCAACTTCAGCTTGCAGAAACTTGAGTTCATTCAAAACTTCACTGCCTTCGTCCAGCTCACAGATGCTCCTGACCCATCAACCCTGAACTCCTTGAATTAACTGCTTTCCAATGGGGAAACATGACCCTCAATTCTGATCCTTGTTTTCAAATCCCTCCACATCCATTACAACTCTCACTGATCTTTACAGATGCACCTATAGAAAGTATCCTTTCCAGATATATTATCACTTGGTATGACTCCTGCTCCGACCGAGACCACAAGGAACTGTTAAGAGTGTTGTTAAGAAAGCCCAATCCATCACGCAAACCAGCGTCCTAACCATTGACTCTGTCTATACTTCCCGCTGCCTCAGAAAAACAGCCAGCATAGTTAAGGACCCTATGCACCCTGGACATTTTCTCTTCCACCTTCATCCTTTGAGAAAAAGATGCAAAAGTCTGAGGTCATCTACAAACAAATTCAAGAACAGCTTCTTTCCTGCTGCTGTAAGGCTTTTGAATGGACCTAACTCTCATTAAGTTGATCTTTCTCTACACCCTAGCTAGTACATAACACTATGTTCTGCATGCTTGCCTCTCCTTTTCCCTTAAGTACTCTTTGAAACGGTATGCTTCTTCTGTATAGTGTGTAAGAAACAATACTTTTCACTGGAAAACAATACATGACAATAAAAAATCAAATCAAACCAAATCCTGGCCTCTCCTTAACGCTGTAATCTCCTCGATCTTCACAACTTCCAAGATATCTGTTCTCCTGTAATTCTGGATACTTACCCTCCCACAATTTTGTTGTTGCCTCTTTGGTGGCTTTTCACTCAGCTGCCTTGGCCCTACGCATTGGATCCCCTCTGCCTCCTCTCTCCTCCTTTAAGATGCTGCTTACTGCAAAGACCCCAGCCAATTTGGGGTCACAGCAAGCTCCCACAAATAATAAAGAGAAAAATGGTAAGAGAAACCCTATGTGATATTGGTGGAGAGTTGAATATTGGCCAGGGCGCCAAGAGCAACTCATTTATTCTTCTCTGAAAAAGCGCTAATGGATTCATTACACCCACAGCAGGAAGACGGAGCATCAGCCTAACGTCTCACCAGACAGGGAGCACTTTTGACAGTGCAGTATTCCCACAGTCTCTCGAACCCATCAACCTTCTGACTCAGATGGGAAAATGAACCGTGGCCAAAGTTAATTCCCCTTCTCAGATCCCTTTCAGCACACACCAGAGGGGAATAAATCATGTGATACAAAAATCCCAAGAGTCTCCGATAAATACAAAGCATTGCTTTCCAATGAAGATCACTCCCAGCAATGTTAATCTAGATCTAGCTATTCATTCTAGCATTTACGCACTTAGTGAACAGGCTAATAATTTCACCTTTCTAATAGAGTGTAATTCTGAATCTCCTGTAGAGTAAATTCATTATTATGATTTTTAACTCAGTGGGAGGAAGCATTGGGAGCGAATTCATAACTCAACTCAAATTAAGTCAGTTTTTTATTTATCTGCCACCTGGTGAGTGTAATTTGCTGATCTTTTCAGGTTGCTCCACTCCATTCTTGCTCTTTATTTTTTTCACGGGAAGGTGGCTCTCGCTGGCAGAGCTCCGATTTGACGCCCGTCCCTTGTTGCCCTTGAACTGAATGGCCGGCTAGGTCATTTCAGAGGGGCACTGAAGAGTCAATCACTTGGTGTAGATTGTCTGGAGTCACAGGTAGAGCATTCACTTCCCTAAAGTGAACCAGCAACAATTCTTTATAACAATCAGCACTCACCATTACCGATGATTTTTATGTTCCAAACGTGTTCATCAAGTTTAAATTTCACCAGCTGCCGTGGTAAGATTTGAACCCCTGAACCCCTAAGTCTTGGCCTCTGGTTACTAGTCCAACAACACCACCATCTCCCACTGTGCGTTTTATACATTATACTTATTCAGGCGAGAGATAATTGTGCAAGAAACAGAACATGTTGGAAGATTCCTTTGACAACTGGATGATTTCCACTGTGCACAGTTTGTAGAGAAATCATAAAGGGTGTTGCACAAACAAGAGTCAGAATTTTGTTATACTCAGTGCACAGCAGAGACCTTCCCCAAATTGTTTAAGTGCATGCAGTTCTGGGCCCCACATTTAAGGAAGTGGTCTGATTTGATTTGATTTATTATTGTCACACGTATTGTTTCTTGTGCGCTATACAGACAAAACATACCGTTCATAGAGAAGGAAACGAGAGAGTGCAGAATGTAATATTACAGTCATAACTAGGGTGCAGAGAAAGATCAACTTAATGCAAGGTAAGTTCACTCATAATTCTGACAGCAGCAGGGAAGAAACTGTTCTTGAGTTTGTTGGTACGTGATTCAGACTTTTATGTCCTTTTCCCAAAGGAAGAAGGTAGAAGAGAGAATGCCCGGGGCGCGTGGGTTTTTTTATTATGTTGGCTGCTTTGCTAAGGCAACGGGAAGTATAGACAGAGTCAGTGGATGGGAGCTGGGTTTGCGTGATGGATTGGGTTACATTCATGACTTTTTGTAGTTCCTTGCATTCTTGGGCAGAGCAGGAGCCATACCAAGCTGTGATACAATACAAAGAATGCTTTCTCTAATGCATATGTGCTGATAGTGTGCTATTGCTTTGATTTTGATTTGATTTGATTTATTATTGTCACATGTATTAACATACAGTAAAAGTATTGTTTATTGCGCACTACACAGAAAACATAGAGAAGGAAACAAGAGAGTGCAGAAAAGAATGCTTTCTATGGTGCATCTGTAAAAGTTGGTGAAAGTCATATCTGACATGTCAAATTTCCGTAGTCTTCTGAGAAAGTAAAGGCATTGATGGGCTGTCTTAACTATAGTGTTGGCATGGGGGACCAGGACAGGTTGTTGGTGATCCAGACATCTGAAAACTTGAAGCTCTCAACACTTTCTACTTCTTCCCATTGAGGTAGACAGAGGCATATTCTCCCTTGTGCTTCCTGAAGTCGATGACAATCTTCTTCGTTTTGTTGACATTGAGGGAGAGATTATTGTTGCTGCGCCAGTTCATAGGTTCTCTATCTCATTCCTATACTTTGTCTGGCCAACTATGGTGGTGTCATCAGCAAACTTGAAAATCAAATTGGAGGGGAATTTGGCCACAGAGTCAGAGGTGTATAAGGAGTATAATAGGGGGCTGAGAACACAACCCTGTGGGGCACTGGTATTGAGGATGATCGTGGAGGAGGTGTTGTTGCCTATCTTTACTGATTGTGGTCTGTGAGTTAGGAAGTTCAGGATCTTGTCGCAGAAGGAGGAGCCGAGGACCAGGCCATGGGATTTGTAGATGAGTTGAGTTTTGTGGGAATAATAGCTACCGATATATTTATATTTCTGTCGATAAAGGGACTGTTTACAGATTCAGCTCTATTCTGCAGGCAGTTGGTGTGTCTGGAAAAACATTCAGCTCAGATGTTGAGAGAGCAGGACAACATGAGAGCACATATTTTAGCCATGTAGCACTTGCTTAGAATTGAGCTAATTGATTTTTGGTTAAGGATGGAGAGTTCACCTTGGAGTTTTGATTAAAGAAATAGAATTTGTGTTTAGATAGGCAGGGTCATGTGATGATGTGGTTAACTGTTAGGAGTTAGGAGTATAGTAGAGAAACAGCTTTTCAATTCTGGCTGGGAATTGTTTGAAGGCAGAAGTTTTCATTAGCTGCTGAAACTCTTTCTCTCTCCCTGTAAACTTCAAGACTGTCTACATTCATTATAGCAATTATATTTATGGTTGCTAACTATATTTAAAGTAACATTTAAGTCTGTAAGAGAAATGTTGCTTATTGGGAACTGAAACAGCCATAAGTTAGAAATTAAAGTTGTTTCCTTTTTCATTTTTAAATATTGTTCAACTGTTAATAGTTAAGTTGCTTCATTTGTTAGAATTATATTTAAATGGTCATTAAATAAAGTTTGTTTTACTATTGAAGACCCCTAATTTGTTAGTCAAATTAGTCCTAGAGCAGAGTCTCCTGTCCTCACGCTTATGCCAAAATTGAAAAGTTGTTAAGGTCTGGCCTGGCTTCCTGATAGAACTTGGGGTTGGATCCAGGACCTTGACAAAAGGATATGAAATCTTTGTAGTAAGTACAGAAAAGATCATGAGAATGGCTCCAGGATTGATGCGCGTCTGTTATGAAAATAGATTTCAGAAGCTAGGGCTGCTTTCCCTGAAAAAGAGAAAACTGTGAGGAGATTCGATAGAAGTGTTCAAAATCACGAGAGATCTCAACAGCACAGATAGGGAGAAGGAAAGTATCAGAAATGAAAAGGAACAGGTTTAAATTAATTGATGAAAAAACAAAAACAACATGAAATAAAACACTTGTATGCAGGGCTGATTCGGGTCTGGAATGTACTGTCTGAGAGTGAGGTGGAGACAGGTTCAATCAAACATTCAATGTAGAATTAGACTGTTTCCTGAAAAGAAAAAATGTGCAGGGTTACAGGACAAAATTGGCACTATGTGAGTTGCTCATTCAGAGAACAAGTACAGACACAATGGACCGAATGGCCTCCCTCCACATCATAACAATTCTATGATTCTGTAAAATAAGTTAAAGCTTTACCCAAACTCTGATTCCTTCCCAGAGCTGCCAAGATCTTCTTCTATTCATTCACAGGATCTGAGTTTCCCTGACCAGCCCAGCATTTGTTGCTCCTCCCCAATTGCCTTTGAGAAGGTGGTGGTGAGCTGCCTTCTTGAACCGTCCATGTGGTCTAGGTACATCCACAGTGCTGTTAGGGAGGGAGTTCCAGGACTTTGATCCAGTGAAGGAACGGCAATACATTTCCAAGTCAGGATGCTATGTGGCTTGGAGGTAACTTATAGATGGTGGTGTTCTCAGGTATCTGCACCTTTTATCATTCCAGATGGTCATGGGTTTGGAAGGTGCTATCTAAGGAATCTTGGTGAGTTCCTGCAGTGCATCTTGTCGATGGTACACATGGCAGCTATTGTGTGTTGATGGTGGAGCACTGTTTTGTCCTGGAGTGAGGTTTTCTTGAGGGCCATTGGAGAAGCACCTATCCAGGCAAGTGGATCACACTACTGACTTGTGTCAGTTTATGGTGTACAGGTTTTGGGGAATTACTCATTGCAGTATTCCTTCCCTTGTAGCCACAATATTTATATATGGTGGTCCAGTTCAATTTCCGGTTAACGATAGCCCCCAGGATGTTGACAGGAAGTAATTCCAGGGAAATTTCACAGTAACTTCCTTGCAGTGTTAATGTGCCTTACTTGTGACTAATAAATAAACTTTACTTTTATTTATGTAATAATGATGACATTGAATGCCATGGGTGATGGTTAGCTTCTCTCTTGTTGGAGATGTGTGGGGTGAACATTACTTGCCAATTGTCAGCCCAAGTTTGGAAATTGTCCAAGTCTTGTTACCTTGTCTGGCTGACATGTGATTGTCTGTCCACAGCAATGTGTTTGTCTCTTAACTGCCCTCTGAAATGGTCCAACAGCCACTCAGCTCAGGGGCAATTAGGAATGGGCAATAAATGCTGACCCAGCCAGCAATGCCCACATCTCATAATGAATGAATAAAAAATAATCCAGCCCCTCCATGGCTCACGTCCTATAGTTATAGTATTTGCAATCGAGAGGGTGAATTGTTGCAAGTAGTCATGCTTACTTTGATAGAATCCCCCCATCTTGTGGCCTTTAGCACAGGGGTGAGAGCAGCAGCCTCATGGATGGATTATCACCTTCAGATTCCCTTCCAGCATGTGTGTTACCCCACCTTGAACACATATTGCCTCCTTGTGACCAGGGATTCCCAACTGAGCAGAATCCTCTGTAACACCACAAGGACTGGATTTATCCATTACCCATTTCATGGAACATAGAACAGTAAAGCACAGTACAGGCCCTTCGGCCCTCGATGTTGTGCCGAGCTATGTCCAAACCCAAGATCAAGCTATCCCACTCCCTATCATTCTGGTGTGCTCCATGTGCCTATCCAAAAACCGATTCCACTATCACAACAGGCAGTGTATTCCACACGCCAACCACTCTCTGAATAAAGAACCTACCTCGGATATCCCTCCTATATCTCCCACCATGAACCCTATAGTTATGCCCCCTAGTAACAGCTACATCCACCCAAGGAAATAGTCTCTGTACATCCATTCTCTCTATCTCCCTCATCATCTTATAAACCTCTATTAAGTGGCCTCTCATCCTCCTCCACTCTAAAGAGAAAAGCCCCAGCTCTCTCAATGTTTCCTCATAAGACCTACCCTCCAAACCAGGCAGCACCCTGGTAAATCTCCTCTGCACTCTCTCCAATGCTTCCACATCATTCTTATAGTGAGGTGACCAGAACTGAACACAATATTCCAAATGTGGTCTCATCAACATTCAGTATAGTTGCAGCATAACCTCACGGCTCTTAAACACAAACCCCGTTAATAAACACTAACACACTATAAGCCTTCCTCACAGCTCCATCCACTTGATTGGCAACCTTCAGAGATCTGTGGATATGAACCCCAAGATCTCACTGTTCCTCCGCATTCCTTATAACTCTGCCGTTGACCCTGTAACCTGCATTCAAGTTTGTCCTACCAAAATGAATCACCTTGCACTTATCAGGGTTAAACTCTATCTGCCACTTTTTGGCCTGGCTCTGCATCCTATCAATGTCTCTTTGCAGCCTGCAAGAGCCCTCCACCTCATTTACTACTCCATCAATCTTGGTATCATCAGCAAATATGCTAACCCACCCTTCAGCCCCCTCTTCCAAGTCATTGATAAAAATCACAAATAGCAGAGGACCCAGCACTGACCCCTGTGGTACACCAATTGTAACTGGCCTCCAGTCTGAAAATGTTCCCTCTACCACCACCCTCTGTCTTCTTATGATACAGCCAGTTACTTAACTAATCAGACAAATTTCCTTTTATCCCACACATCCTTATCTTCTTCATAGGGAATTTTATCAAACACCTTACTAAAATCCATGTATGCAACCTTCATCTACACACTTAGTTACCTCCTCAAAATATTCAATCAAATTTGTGAGACAAGACTTACCCCTCCTGAATGTTTTGGGGGAAAGCCTTCCCTGAATGGCTGGAGTGAACATTTCCTTTTATTATTCATTCTTGGGATGTGGATTTTACTGTCTAGGTCTGCATTCATTACCCATCCCTAATTATTCTCAGCTTAGTAGTGAAGAGCTGCCTTCTTGAACCATTGCTGTCCCTGTGCTGCAGGTACATCCCCGGTGCTATTAGGAATGTGTTCTAAGCTTCTGATTCATCTTCAGTGAAAGAATGGCAAGATATTTTCAAGTCTAGATGGTATACATAAAGGGATAGCTTCAAGCACGGTATGAAATTTGATATCAAATTCATTCCATATCAGAACTATTGATGTCAGATTGTTATTGAGAACATTGAGTACTCGTGAAAGCAAAACTTATGCCACAATTTTCAGGTAGGGATATGTCATAGAACCTTATATTGCAGAAGGAGGCCATTCGGCCCATTGAGTTTGCACCAACCACAATCCCACCTAGCTCCTATTCCTATTACCCCGTTTATTTACCCTACTAATGCCCTTTACAGTAAGGGGCAATTTAGAACATAGAACATTACAGCGCAGAACAGGCCCTTCGGTCCACGATGTTGCACCGACCAGTTACAAAAACAATGACCCACTAACCTAAACCAATCCCTTTTTGTCCATAAACCTATCCACGGATCTCTTAAACGCCCCCAAACTAGGCGCATTTACAACTGCAGCAGGCAGGGCATTCCAATCCCTCACCACCCTCTGGGTAAAGAACCTACCCCTGACATCCATCCTATAACCACCACCCCTTAATTTAAAGCCATGCCCCCTCGTGCTAGATGGCCAATCCACCTAACTCACACATCTTTGGACTGTGGGAGGGAGCCAGAGCACCCGGAGGAAGCCCAGGCAGACACGGAGAGAACGTGCAGACTCCACACAGACAGTGACCCAAGGCAGGAATTGAACCTCGGTCCCTTGTGTTGTGAGGCAGCAGTGTGCCACTGTGCCATCCCAATGTCACTTGGAGGAGAAGTTGTCCTTCTTGGTGGTAGAGGGGTTACAGGTTTGGAAGGTCTTATCAAAAGGAGCCTTGCCACAGTACATCTTGTGTGTGGTACATGTCTTCATTGGAGAGATAGAGAACATCCCAAAAGATAACCTGGAAAATAGATGGAATTTATTGCTTGGGTAATCCATTGACATAAGTTGTACAAAGTAACTGAGGAGGTACATGGAGGACAATAATGACAAAATAGGCATTTAACAACGTAAGGAGCATCTGTGCAACAGACAAAGGATGCTGTGGATCAGTAGAATGTTGAGGTGTTTACATGGGGTGAACTTTATTGTGAAAAACTATACCTTAAATACTGAAATGAGAAGAAGATTGGAGGCATTTCATTTATGATGCTACTCACGTTTGCAAAAAGAAAATTAGCCAGATAAGAAAAATGAGTAATGAGAGGGTCAGTGAACCAGCACAAGAACAGAGAGAAAGTGACAAGGCTGATTATGATGAGAAAAATGACATGCAGTGGGCATATTAATCTGAAGTCACTCAGAAGGTCATTGGAATTGTCACTAACTGGATCCTATAATAGATCGCAAGTCCTCTTTGTTCTGAGGGAGAGAGAGGAAAGGTCTAATTTGATCCACTTGTGAAAGGCTAGAGTACAGTCAGATTTTACACAGTCAGACCTCACCAACCAAAATCCCAAAGTGGAGGACACACGTAGAGAGAGAAATCTGAGATCCCAGTGTTTCATTTTTCTTCAACTGATTTCTGATATTTATTATTCCTCTGACAGAAGTTTAGGAGCTGCCAGATAAAAGGGCAAAATTATAACCTGCAGGCTTTGGGTTCGTGATTTTTACCTCTTTCCGGTCTCCAATTCCAATCTTTGGATCATCATCATCTAGTGCAAGAAGGGGAGAGGCAGAGTGCTGAAACCATACACCTTACCCCTGGTTATGAGTGGTATCTGTTTCCAGACGACACGGAGAAGGCAATAAACAGAAGCGAGCCAGTTAACTCTTGACTTGACCTCCTGTTTTCTAACCACAGAACATAAGGAGCTCTCCACAATTCCTTGGATATTTGACAGAATTTTACTGGCTCGCTCCACCCCGGAATCGGGATGGGCAAGGTTCGCAGAGCAGCATTCCCTGTTGGCCTCAGGTGGGATCTTACGAGCCTCAGGTGGGCAAGGTGCTAAAGTTCCAGCAATTATCTATCACTCCAGCAGCATCAATGAAAGAATTATCAGCCTGATGTCTACAGAAGCTTGCTATGTGCATATTTGCTGCACATTTCCCACACTGCAACTGCATTTCAATAGCTTTTCATTGGCTGAAAACTGCTTTGGGACATCCCGAGATTGTGAAAGGTGCTATATAAATGCAAGTAAAAGAGAAAATGCTGAAAAATCTCAGCAGGTCTGGCAGCATCTGTAAGGAGAGAAAAGAGCTGACGTTTCGAGTCCAGACGACCCTTTGTTAAAGCTAAAAAGGCAGAGAAAATGGGAGATATTTATACTGTAGGGTGAAGGAATGAAAGATGAGTCATAGCCACAGAAACCAGGGGAAAGGCTGCTAATGGCAGCGAAGCTAAAATCAGAGGGAAAACTGTGACAGATGAAGATGGGGGAAGAGGGGAGATGGATGGGAGAGGTGTGAAATTGAGGGAAAAAAAAGGGGAAAAGGAGAAGCAAAGGTAAGGAAAGGGGGATAAAATAGGGGGAAGAGTGGAGAGGAAGAAAAATAATGAAATTCAATAAAGAAATAAAGGGTAGAGAACAACTAAAAATTAAATGAAACTAAAACAAAAGGGTCATGGTGGGGTAGAACTAATGATCTGAAGTTGTTGAATTCAATGATGAGATCGGAAGGCTGTAAAGTGCCGAGCTGGAAGATGAAATGCTGTTCCTCTCGCTTGTGTTGAGCTTCACTGGAACATTGCAACAGGACAAGGACAGATGTGCGGGCACGGGAGCTGGATAGTGTGTTAAAATGGCAAACAACCGGAGGGTCAGGATCCTGATTGCGCACAGGCCGAAGGTGCTCAGCAAAACGATCACCCAGTCTACATTGGATCTCTCCAATACAGAGGAAGCCACATTGGAAGCAGCGACTGCAATACACCAGATTAAAAGAGGTGCAAGCGAAATGCTGCTTAACCTGAAGTGAATGTTTAGGGCCTTGGATGATAAGCTTGGAAGAGGTAAAGAAGAAATTTTACATAAATGCGAGTCTTGCTTCTGAATTTGAACTTGCTCCTCCTGATCTCCACTGAAGACAATGACTTTCTGTGGTGTGATTGTCCCAGCTTTATGTTGAACTTTCACAGCTGATCACTGGAACCCTGGCAGTGCACAGCTCAATACATCCACTTAGGGAAGGTGGTGTTGTCATTGGACCAGTAATCTAGCAGTATAGGGTAATGCTCCGGGGACCTGGGTTCAAATCCCAACACAGTAGAAATTTGAATTCCATAAAAATCTGGAATTGGAAATCTACTGATGATCATGCAGCGACGGTGCAGAGGGACCTCGGGGTCCTTGTGCATGAGTCGCAAAAACCCAGCTTGCAGGTGCAGCAGCTGGTCAGGAAGGCAAATGGGATGCTGGCCTTCATAGCGAAGGGGATTGAATATAAAAGTAGGGAGGTCTTGCTGCAGCTGTATAGGGCATTGGTGAGGCCGCAGCTGGAGTACTGTGTGCAGTTTTGGGCGCCGCACCTGCGCAAAGATATTTTGGCCTTGGAGGGAGTGCAGAGGCGGTTTACTAAGCTGATACCGGAGTTGAGGGGGTTGAGCTATGAGGAGAGGCTGAATGAACTAGGCTTGTACTCCTTGGAGTTTAGAAGAATGAGGGGAGATCTCATTGAGACGTATAAGATGATGAATGGGATGGATAGGATAGAGGTGGAGAAACTCTTCCCGCTCAAAAAAGACAGTAGGACTAGGGGGCACAGCCTCAAGATAAAGGGGGGGGGCGTTTTAGAACGGAGTTGAGGAGGAACTTCTTCACTCAAAGGGTGGTGAATCTCTGGAATTCTCTGCCTCTTGAAGTGGTGGAGGCTGCCTCGCTAAATATTTTCAAGAAGCGGGTTGATGGGTTTTTGATAAGAGAGGGGATTAAGGGTTATGGGGAGAGGGCGGGAATGTGGAACTGAGCCACGACAGATCAGCCATGATCTTGTTGAATGGTGGGGCAGGCTCGAAGGGCCAGATGGCCTACTCCTGCTCTTATTTCTTATGAAACTATTGTTTATTCTGGTAAAAACACACCTGGTCCCTGAATGTCCCTTAAGAAGGGAATCTGTCATCTTTTCCTTATCTGACCTACATGTGACTTCAGATCCACAACAATTGACTGTTAGATGCCCTCTGAAATGGGACAGAGTTAGGGATGGGCAATAAATACTGGCCCAGTCAGCAACGTAATAAAGTAAAAGGTCTGACAACACCAGGTTTTAGTCCAACCGATTTATTTGATAATATTCTCACAAGCTTTCGAGGTTACCCTCTTCGTCAGCAACACCTAACTAGGATAAATTCTGCCTAGCTTTGGTAAAACAACATTCTGACCACCCTCTGGGCGAAATCATTCCAGTTGAATTTCTAATGGGATTTAAGAATGACTTATTTATTTATGGTTGATGAACAAAAAGCAATAAAGCACAGCAACAGGCCCTATTACCTACCAAGCCTGTGCCGAGTCATGTTAAATACAATTACATCAAATTCACAGCTCCAAATCTCGCCATTCAGCCCAGCTGGCCTATTAGAACATAGAACACTACAGCACAAACAGGCCCTTCGGCCCACAAGTTGCGCTGATCATATCCCTACTTACTAGGCCTATCTATAACCCTCAATCCCATTAAATCCCATGTACTCTGCTTGAGCTCCCTCCTACTCTCCTTCATCTCGTCCTAGCAACAAGTCTGACTATTCTTTTTTGTATCTCTGACTGAAACAGAAACAGAAAATGATGGAAATTTTCCGCAGAGCGAGAGCACCATCTATGCAGAGAGGAAGAAGGTAATGTTTCAGGTTAATAACTTTTCATCAAGACGCGAAAGGTTAGAGGTGTAACAGGTTTTAAACGAGTGCAGAGGCAGAGGTGAGTGGAAGGGGAAAAAAATGAAAGATTAAATGACCCCAGAGGTAATGATCCAGCACAAAAGCAAGTGGCGGTGAGCTAAATTAAAAAAAACAAAAGACGTCTCTGGAACAGATATGAACGCAAAATCATTATCGATTGGGTGTGGTGTGTTACAGTTCACTCAGGGAGTTGGAGCTGCTATGGCAATCTGTATTTCTCCATGCATGTAGTAGATTGGTGTCCTGAGTAGTGAGGGTAAAGGCTTCTTTCCATCACATCGCTGACCAGGAATCTCTCCCACTCTTACTGTCTGTCATCGCTGAGTGTTGGAAGGAATTGTAGGTTGATAATCAACCTGTTTGGTGACATTATGGCCATGCCTTCAGTTTTGAGTTCTGAGGTAGGTCTTGACTGCACACTCAGGCCCGAGATTCAGAGACAGAGACACTATCTACTGTGCCAGCAGCCTTCTTCATCATCAAGAGTAATTAGCTCTTAAAGACAGCCGTGATGGTACGATCCACATTCTGATCACTCTCTGGCCAAAACCGTTTCAGTTGAATTCCTAGTGGGATTTATGGAGTGACTTATTTATTTATGGGCAAAGAACAAAAAGCCATACAACACAGCAATGGGCCCTTTGGCCCACCAAGATCACACCAATTCCTAATCCTTATTTAGACCCACTTCTTATTGCCCAGCCGTGATTTCTATCCCTCTGTTCGCCCCCCCCATTCACGTGTCTATCAAGGTACATCTTGAACATTGCTAATGTGCCTGCTTCCACTATCTCCACTGGCAGTGTGTTCCAGGAACCCACAACCTTCTGTGTGAAAAACTTTTCCCATATATCTCCCCTAACCATTCACCCTCTCACCTTGAACCTGCCCTCTTGTCGTCAATCGTTCCACACTGGGAAAAAGCTTTTGCTTCTTGACCTCTATGCCTCTTATAATTTCGGAGACATCTATCAGGTGATAGAATCTCTGCAGTGCAGAAGGAGGTCAATTGGCCCATCGAGCCTGCAGCAGCAACAATTCCACCCAGGCCCTATCTCCATAACCCCACATATTTACCCCATTAATCCCCCTGACCCTAAGGGGCAATTTAGTACGGCCAGTCAACCTAACTTGCACATCTTTGGAGTGTGGGATGAAACCGGAGCGCCCGGAGGAAACCCACGCAGAACCAGGAAGAACGAATAAACTCCGCACAGACAGTGACCCAAGCCAGGAATTGAACCCAGGTGCTGTGAGGCAGCAGTGCTAACCACTGTGCTACCGTGTCGCCCCTGAGGTCGCCCATCAGCCTAAGTCGTTATGGCCCCCAATTTCAAACTCCCACACACTACAGTGGGTATATGAGGAGTACTAAACAGCCGTCAGCCTGTCCAGTCGACTCACCTTCCAAAGTTGCCTGGGCGTCAGCTGTATCTGGAGTCTAGGCATGAACTGGTCTCTCCAATAGTCAATGCCAGGCTGGAATGCCAATTGGTAATGGCCCAACTAATTACTAGTGAATTTTCACTCCTACTCATCCAGTCAACGGGCCACATCGAACTAAACAATTTCACCTTAACTACTCCACGCAGCAGCAAGTTGGTAATCATTTCCTGAGAGAAAAAGTCTTCACTTCTGACAGTGTGTATGGCATTGTTTATGTGACTAACCCCTTGGAGCAAAGAGAGAAACAGAGAGGTGAAATAACCTCTCAGAAAATGATCTGAAGGAGCAAACACTGTGTGTTATTTCAGTAATTACATAAAGATTGTACTTATATATCAAATGTTACAAATGCACCGTGTATCCAAATTTGTGCTAATAAGTGGCACTGTCACTTTTGAAATAGCGTGTGAAGTCTGCGTTATACACAGAAACAAACTTTGAAAATTAAACTCCCTCGTAAGAATTCAGGCCCGGTTTTAGTTACTTAATTCCACACAGTCAGGCAGGATTATTAATCGCAGATTCCAAAAACATGAATTCATTTGTAAGTTAAAACCCTGTCATGTCTCTTCGTACGTAATTTATACGACGATATCGCAGCAAACCTACAAAATAAATTAAGTTTAGCTATTTTTCAATCTCTGCCGTCATTACTCACAAACCACTCAGGCACTGGGACGAGACGTGTGACAGGGTGGGGGAGGGTCGAGGGGGGGTGGCTTTACAACAGCGAGCCGCGTGAATTCAATTTAGCAAACTCATTCATTTGGCCTGTCACTTCAAGATCATAATCGGAAAAGATAAAGCAATTAAATATGAGTTTGAACAACACCATCTGGTAAAGTTTGTGCGTGTGTATTTTCGAGGGGTGGGCACTGGGGAAGGCAAGTGGCAGCAGCTGAAAGGTTTTAATTAACCGGAGGTCCTCATAACTGTCTCTTCAAAAGACAATTGAGTAGGGTGTGCTTCGTACCAGCTCCCAGAATGAGTTTGACCTTTATCGAGTGCTGTGATGGTTGTATTGTTCCTTGAGTATTAAGTCAAAGAAGTAGAGAGGATAGAATGGGACCATTTCCAGCTCCTGGCCTTGAAATTAAGGCGTGACATCCCTTGTGATGTTCCAATCCAAATTAATGGAATCTGTTCAAGTGCGAGGTATCACAAAGAGGATCACATACGTAGAAAATGCTGGAAAATCTCAGCAGGTCTGGCAGTATCTCTAGGGAGAGAATAGAGCCAACGTTTGGAGTCCAGATGACCCTTCATCAGAGTTCTGTATTTTGCTTTGAAATCTTGAATCACAATTGCGATTTACTAATGGAAAGATAAAACTATCTACAAAAAGCTCATTACAGGTAGAGGTCTAGTTCCACTGACTCCTGGGTTCAAACGATACGTTCCCTCCTGCCAGGACCTGTGCCCGAACACCCTAACATCTGGTGCGCTTCCTCCTAATGGATCCCATGAGCCATGTGGGTCATCACATGACACACAAACACTAACCCCTTATAAAGGCCATGCTACCACAGATTACAATGGTGGCACAGTGATTAGCACTGCTGCCTCACAGCGCCAAGGACCTGAGGGCTGGACCATGGGAAGGTCCATTGACCTCAATTCCGGCCTTGGATCACTGCCTGTGTGGAGTTTGCACATCCCCGCCATGTCTGCATGAGTTTCCTCCAGGTGCTCCGGTTTCCTCCCACAGTCCAAAAAACGTGTGGGTTCGTCAGTGTGGCCTGCTAAAATTGCCACTCGGGGGATTAGTAGGGTAAATACATGGGATTACAGGGATAGGGTGGGATTGTTGTCAGTGCAGGCTTGGATGGCTGAATATCCTCCTTCTGCACTGTGAATGAACCCAGGTTGCGAGGCTTGGAAATTGGCTGCAATTTTTCAAATACCCTCTGCACCTCATGTGGGAGTTTAGGGATTTGCTGAGTTTGTCTGTTGTGGCAATGGACCAAACAGAGCAGTAAGCATAGAAAGCATAGAAACCTACAGTGCAGAAACAGGCCCTTCGGCCCATCGAGTCTGCACCGAACACAATCCCACCCAGACCCTATCCCCATATCCCTACACATTTACCTGCTAATCCCTCTAACCTACACATCCCAGGACACTAAGGGGCAATTTTAGCATAGCCAATGAACCTAACCCGCACATCTTTGGACTGTGGGAGGAAACCGGAGCACCCGGAGAAAACCCACGCAGACACGAGGAGAATGTGCAAACTCCACACAGACAGTGACCCGAGCCGGGAATCGAACCCAGGACCCTGGAGCTGTGAAGCAGCAGTGCTAACCACTGTGCTACCGTGCCGCCCCTACCGTACAAGGCCCTATGATTGTTCCCTTGATCTCTGCTAAGTAATTTCAGTGAGATACTGGGGGGGGGGGGGGGGGGGGGGGGGTGGGGGTTGTGGGGATGGGGTTTGTAATAGAAGGCTGTAACAACTTATCTCCGTATCCTTGAAGGTTTGCAAATTTTTCCTGTTTTCCGTTGTCACCGTGTGTGTGTGTGTGTGTGTGTGTGTGTGTGTGTATCTGCGTGACAGGCCGGTCAGGATAGAATGACAGTTAACCAAAATGAGTACTGTTGTTACATTCCCTTCTGTTATATCACGAAACGTTCTAGACAATAAACAATTTTAATTGGTGTCTTTAAGATGAATATAATGGAACAGCAGCTGTCAGGCTCTGCACTATATGTGAACAAGTTGTGGTGTGACTGCCACAGTACAAGAGAAATGAGAAGATCTGTGATAAAATGCTTATTAAAATATTATTGCAAATAATGTAATCTTTCAACACATTCTGCAGTGCCGGCGAGAACAGGAATGATTTTGTTTAAGGGAATTGTGCCTTGTACCATTTTAAATTGGATCATTTTATCCATTTCCTCGTGAAATGATTGTACTGGAATGGCGCAATAAAACAGACCCCGGAACCCCGAATGAAGCCGAGTTTATTGCATTCAAGTGCTAAATATTTAATTGCCATATCTTGAACCTAATCATCATGATTACTTCTGGGTTGAAAGGTTCTTCCAGGCAGAAACTCATCAGTTGCATACAGCTCAGAAAATCAGAGCCCCAGAGGATTAGAAGAGAAAGCCAAGAGGGAGAAATACTTGCATTTATATAACGCCTTTCACAGCCATGGCAAGTCACAAAGCAGACTACCGTCAATGTACTTTTGCAGTCTAGTCAACTATTGTGGTGCAACAGCAAATTTGGGCATAGTAAGATCCCACCAGTAGAAATGAGCTTATGACCACATAGTCTATTCGCTGAGGGGTGAATAATGATGTGGAGATGCTGGCATTGGATTGGGGTAAACACAGTAAGAAGTCTCACAACACCAGGTTAAAGTCCAACAGGTTTATTTGGTAGCAAAAGCCACTAGCTTTCGGAGCGCTGCTCCTTCCTCAGGTAAGTGGGAGTTCTGTTCACAAACAGGGCATATAAAAACACAAACTCAATTTACAAAATAATGATTGGAATGTGAATCTTTACAGGTAATCAAGTCTTAAAAGGTACAGACAACGTGAGTGGAGAGAGGGTTAAGCACAGGTTAAAGAGGTGGGAGTGGAGAGATCGTTAAGCACTTCTCTTTAACCTGTTTTACAGAATGAACTCTGTCCAGACCCATTTCATAAAGATGGAACTTTACTGTGCTACATCACATCCTGCTTCAGTGCTAGTGATTGACAGAAGTTTATGAGATGTTTCCTTAAAGATACACATGCATCATTTCACAACACCAGGTTCAAGTCATGCTCTAAAACTTGAGTGTAAATAGTCAAGGTCGACAACCATGTGCTGTACGGTGGGGAGGGGTGGGGTGGTGCTGCACTGTCAGAGGTGCCATCTTTCAGATGAGATGTTAAATCGAGATCCCACTTGCCTTGTCTGAGTGGATATAAAAGATCTCAGGGCACTAGTCTAAAGAGGAGAAAGAGTTATCATCGGTACCAGGCCAATGTTTATCCCCCAATCGACATCTCAAAAGTGGCTTGTTTGGTCAAACAGCTGCTGTTTGTGGGATCTTGCTGTGTGGAAATGAACAGCCATGTTTCTTACATTGCAAAAGCAGCTACATTTCAACATACTTAGTTGGCTACAGTGCTGTCGAGCACTTTGGGATATCCTAAGGTTGCAGTAGAACTGGAAGATGTTTGTTTTTGAATGAGGAATGGATTCAACCAATACAAATGAATGATCTGTGAGCTGAAACATTACCTATATTCCCATATCCACAGATGCTGCCGAACCTGTGGATGTTCTGAGCTTATCCACTCTGGAACACACTGGAGTATCAGCTTGGATTGTGTCCTTGGAGTGGGACTGAAAACCAGAGGCAAGGGAAAACTAACCACTGACCCTTTGTACCTGTGACAAATATCATAACTACGCAACAATGTCTTGAATCAATTTGACTTTTTAAGAAAGCAGATTTCTTCCTTTCTTGTCACTGACACAGTGACGAACACTGCTGTCTCACAGCGCCAGGAGCCCGGGTTCGATTCCTGCCTTGGGTGACAGTCTGTGTGGAGTTTGCACATTCTCCCCGTGTCTGAATGGGTTTCCTCCAGGTGCTCCAGTTTTCCCCCCACAGTCCGAAAGATGTACGGGTTAGGTTGGTTCACCATGCTAATTTATCCCTCGGTGTCAGGGATCTGTCTAGGGTAAATGCATGGAGTTACGTGAATATGGTCTGGGTAGGATTGACTCAATGGGCCAAATGGCCTCCTTCTGCACCGTAGATTCCACGATTTCCACTCTGGGAAGTACCCTGGGATGCTTATTACGCTGAAGGCATTGTGTAAATGCCTCTTATTCTGCTGTTTGCCATGTTCAGATGCGGCCTGTCTGGGAGACACTTGCCTTCAAAGGGTAAAAATCATTTTACTTAAGCTCTTAATACTTTAGCTTGGCTTACATAGGTTGAACTTGTTAGCATCCCAAGTTATTAAAAAAACAAGCCTGCGGTTGTGCAAAAACCATGATTGGTTTTGACTGCAATTTGAGAAGAAAAAATATCTGGCATGTCCATCTCACAGCATGAATAATTCAGTTTTAATTCTGCTCCTTGATATTTAGCTAAATCATTGTGACTGGCCCATATCTTTTCAAATCCAGTGTACTACCAATATCCACTTCAGTTACATTGATAATGATTATTTTTCTATGAAAACCGTTCAATCTTTAAGCGTGAAGGAATGAATTATTGAGTTGAAGATTATTTCATTGTCTATTTTCGCTACATTGCTCCATTTGGCCCTAAGTGAAATACTCAGGGCAGTGACACGTGAGTATATTTCAGTTATGTTGTAGAGGTTTCAGAGCTGGGGGGGGGCGGTGGGACACCAGGAAATTAGCCCCGCAGAATGAAAAAGATTGAAGGAAAGAAAGATTGAACTAACTTACATTTACATAGCTCTGCGTTGTACATAGAACATAGAACATTACAGCGCAGAACAGGCCCTTCGGCCCACGATGTTGCGCCGACCAGTTACAAAAACAATGACCCACTAACTTAAACCAATCTCTTTTTGTCCATAAACCTATCCACGGATCTCTTAAATGGTCCCAAACTAGGTGCATTTACAACTGCAGCAGGCAGGGCATTCCAATCCCTCACCACCCTCTGGGTAAAGATAACTCTGGGTAACTTGTACTGAGGGTGCTTTCCATCCAGTGAGGTACTAAATCTGAAATGGCTCTGAGAATTATTTTAGGAGATCTGTGGTCCTTTTAATGTGTTAAAACCTTCACTAGAACAGTGAGGGGGAAAAGACTTCAAAACAGGAACCTCAGGCCTATGTACCCCATGGGATAACTTCCAGATTTCTGCTCCCTCAGGTGCTGGATTGTCTAAAATGGAGTTCACGTGACATAAAAACATCATGTTCATTTGTCAGAGTTTATTTTGTATTCATCTGTGGGACATGGGTGTTGCTAGCTGCCAGCACTTATTGCCCATCCCTCATTGTCCAAGAGCAGTTGAGAGTCAACTACATTGTTGTGGCTCTGGAATCACATGTAGGCCAGACCAGGCCTGGATGGCAGATTTCCTTCCCTAAAGGACATTCGTGAACCAGGTGGTTTTTCTAATGTCCGCCAATAGTTTCATGGTCATCAGTGGATTCTTAATTCCAGATTTTTTTTGCTCCACTATTATATATATAAAAAATGAAAAAGGAGTGGCTCAAGTAAACTTTGGTTCTTTAGAGGACGAGAAGGGAGACGTAATAACTGGAAATAAGAAAACGGCTGTGGCATTAAACAGGTATTTTATGTCGGTCTTCACAGAGGAAGACACAAATAAGATGCCAAAAATTTTGGATGCGTTTCAACTTGGTTTGAAATAAAACTTAGATTTTTTTTAAACTGTCAAAGTTGGTGCAGTCTTCAAATATAACCTCAAATAAATACACTCATTTTGGTGGAAGGAACAGATGTGCAGAGCATTCCCTAAATGGTAAGAAATTAGAAAGTTTAGATGTATAAAGGTACCTGGGTGTCCTTGTCCATAAATCACTGAAGGCGTACATGCAGATGCTGCCAGCTGTAAGGAAGGCTAATGGAATGTTAGCCTTTATCACAAGAGGATTTGAGTACAGGTGAAGGAGTGAGGGCTTGTATTATGGTTCAGGTTAGAAACTCCAAAGGGTTTTATAGAGCCTGAATCATAAGTTTTGCATCTTGAATTTGGCTGGGATAAGCATGATAGGTTTCACCTCAGATGTGATTCAAAAGACCCACTAGGGAGTTTTTATAAAATTAGCAAGAATTTTTCACAATTGAAAAAAAGAAACAAAACAACCACTATAATGTATAACCCTTCATGAATATACCTAATTAGAACCTATAGATAACAGAAACCCTTTTCGCAGGTTTAACACAGCAGAGACTAGTGCTCACATGATCATGGAAATTTGAGTCCCTTGGTTGAAGTCTGTAGTTCTCTGGATTTACCCAAACAGTTTGAAGATAAGACAGCTTCCCAAAGTACCAGAGAAACTCTGCTCCAGCCCCCAACAACAGCAGGTTTTCACTTGTGTTCACCCCAGTCCAACGCCAGCATCTCCACATCACAGGGAATCTAGAACCAGAGGGCACAATTTCAAAATAAAGGGGGAAACCACTTAGGACCGAGATGAGAAGAAATTGAATTTTTGGAATTCTCTATCCCAGAGGGCCGTAGAACCTCAATCATCATGTATGTTTAAAGCAGTGATTGATAGATCTCTGATTAACACAAGCATAAAGGGTTATGGGGATAATGTGTGTAAAAGGCATTGAAGTGTCCGATCAACATTGATCCCGTTAAATCATGGAGCAGGCTTGACAGATTACATGGCCTACACCTGGTTGACTCTCAACTGCAATAAATGGGCAGTTAGTGCTGGCCACTCGAGGGCCGAAGGGCCTGTTTGTGCTGTAATGTTCAAACTTACCCCATTAGCGGTACGTTTTTCACTCAGAGGGTGGTGAGTGAATGGAATCGGCTGCCGTCATCGGTGGTGGAGGCGAACTCGCTGGGGTCTTTTAAAAGACTTCTGGATGAGTATATGGGGTTTAATGGGATTGGGGGTTATAGATAGGTCTATAGATTGGTGGGGTTGATGTGATCGGCGCAACTCGAGGGCCGAAGGGCCTGTTTGTGCTGTAATGTTCTATGTTTCTATGTTTCTATGTTTCTATCCAGCAATGCTCATGTCCCACAAATGAAAAAAAAATTACTCTAAATGGCGTTTGAGTGATAACTATTCTCCAGGAGACCAGGGATACCTGCTGTTCTTGAAATAGCGCACAGGATATTTTACCTGGGCAAGCGGGGTTTAACATCTCATCCAGGAGTTGGCAGCATCTCTGACAGTGGAGTACCTCAGTGGCACACTGGCACAGTATTTAGCGCGGCTGCCTCGTAGCGCAGGGGACCCAGGTTCAATTCCTGGTTTGGGTCGCTGTCTGGGGGTGCTCTGCAGTCTGAAAGATATGCTGGTTAGATGAATTGGCCATGCTAAACTCTCCCTCAGTATACCCAAACAGGTGCTGGGATGTGGCGACGAAAGGATTTTCACAATAACTTCATTGCACTGTTAATGTAACTAGGAAGAGAATGAGGCCTCTTAAGGATTAACAAGGTCATCTATGTGTGCATCCACAAGAGATGGGTGAAATCCTAAATGAATATTTCTCTTCAGCATTTACCGTTGAGAAAAGCATCGATGTTAGGGAACTTGGGAAAATAAATAGTGATGTTTTGAGGAGTGTCCATATTACAGAGGAGGAGGTGAAGGAGCACATCAAAGTAGATAAATTCCTGAGACCTGATAAAGTGCATCCCAGACGTTGTTGGAGGCTAGGGAGAAAATTGTGGGACACCTAACAGAGATAGCGGTGCCTGGAGATTGGAGGGTGCAAACGTTGTGCCTTTGTGTAAGAAGGGCTGCAAGGAAAAGTTTGGGAACTACAGGCTGGTGAGCCTCACATCTCTAGTGGGTAAATTGTTAGAAGATATTCTGAAAGAAAGCATCTACCAGGCATTTAGAGAGGCAAGGACTGATTAGGGACAGTCAGTATGGCTTTGAGAGTAGAAAATCAGGACTCACGGATTTGATTGAGTTTTTTGAACGGTTAACCAAATAGGTAGACATGAGCAGTGCGGACAACATTGTCTACATGGACTTTAGCAAGGCCTTTGACAAAGTATCATATGGTAGGTTGCTGCATAAGGTTAAATCTCATGGGACCAGGGTAAGGTAACCAATTGGACACAAAATTGGCTTGATGACAGAAGACAGAGGATGGTTGTCGAGGATTGTTTTTCAAACTTGGAGGCCTGTGACCAGCTTGGGCTTCAGGGATCAGTGCTGGGTCTACTGTTATTTGTCATTTATATTAATGGTTTGAGAATATAGGAGGCATGGTTAGTAAATTTGAAGATGACACCAAGATTGGTGGCAAATGTTGAAGTCTATAAAAATTCTATAGAAATCTATAAAATAACGAGGGGCATCGATAAAACCAACAACTTCTCCCAAAGGTAGGGGAGTCTAAAAATAGAGTGTATAGGTTTGAGGTGAGGGGGGAGGGATACAAAGGGGTCCAGAGGGGTAATTTTTTCATACAGAGGATGGTGAATGTCTGGAACGAGCTGCCAGAGGTAGTAATAGAGATAGGTACAATTTTGTCTTTTAAAAAACATTCAGACAATTATATGGGTAAGATGGGTATAGAGGGATAGGAGCCAAATGCAGCCAGTTGGGACTAGCTTAATGATAAAAACTGGCTGGCACAGACAGATTGGGCCAAAGGGCTGTAAACCTAGAATAGCTCTATGACTCTAATAGAATAAACTTTAAAACAATAAACTTTATAGTGCCTCAGAACGGTGCTGAAATGTCAGCCTGGAACCTGTGCTTGAATATCTGTAGTCTCAATTTGAACAGACAACCTTCAGACTCAGGGATGTGGGAACTACTCACAGAGACACCTTGAACAGCCAGCAATTTCTTCATTATCATTAGTCTTATGCTGCTGTTGTCCTTTCTTTAAAAGCTACATAAACTGCCCTAAACTGTCATTTTTTCAATGCTCATCGTCCTCAATATAATCACTTATTGCCTAATTTCACGCAATTGGACTGACATTACACAGTGCACTGAGCAATAAAAATCCATATAATTGACAATAACCCTGTGTTTGTATTTAGGTTATTCATTTAATATTGAGAGCTGCATCTCAAATCCATAACCTTAGGGTCAGCAATCGAATGTCCAATTTTTCCGTATTATCAGACAAGATTTCGATGAAGAATTTTTAATTAAAATTTCATCTCTGCTGTTTGACTCCGCAGATCCCTCGTCCACCCAGGTCCCAACTTTGCCGGACCTCCTGAACACGCGTGTTACATGTATAAACACATTATCTGCCTTGTCATTCAACGTGCTGTTGGTATTCTGTCCCAGGGTGAAAGGCAGCATCAATATTGCAGGAACTCAAAAGAGGAAAGGCTGCAAACCTTCAGCAGGTCTGTTAGAATCTGTGCAAAAGGGCAAGAGAGTTAACATTTCGGGCCTGGGACTTTTCATCAGAGCTAAACGCTGGAATAATAACTCTGCTTCTCTCTCCGCAGATGCTGGCACCCATGCTGAGTATTTTCAGCACGCTTTGCTTCATCCCAGCGTCTTGTGCATTTTGCAATATTGCAGGGGCCAGGAGATGGTGAACCTTTTCCTTTTCAATGCCGCTGCACTGGTATATACAGTGTGTGATCTCTCCTCTATCCATCTAGACTTATTGATCCAAAGATCACACATTGAAGTCTCCATGAAGCATGAGGTGTACAGTATCTCAAGTGCATTATCCATCCTCATCCCCACTTGTTACAGCACGGCTGTACATAAGCAGCTGAGCTTCTTAATCAATACCTCCACAACACAATTACACTGAGTTTTAATTGAAATCCATATCTACCCTATGAAAGGTTGATAATTCTCTCTGATTTAGAACGTTAATATCCAGGCTCGTTGTAGGTTTTTGGTTAATCGTTAAGGCACAGGCACAGTTGCTGGAATCTTTGATTCCCTTTTAAAGTGGTCTCTTTAGAATGGGAATCTATTTCTGGAATGTGTAACAGCTCTCCATAGAGAGTACGGCCTCACTTAGCAGAACTAAACAAAGACACTGGTCATCTTTATTAGACTACGCCAAATTGTACATTCTTGTGGAACTACAGGATTAGTTTGCAGGTCCACAATCATTTTAAATACATGCCCGCTTAGAGAAAACAACAAGATAGAAGGCACAAGTTGAAAAGTTGGATTCCGAAGTGTGTACATCGGAATATCTGTACCAATTCACACACTATCATTATTATCACTATTCATACTCTATCCTGACTTGTTCCTTCATCAACATCGGATCAGTGTCAGATCATGGCTGATCATTTCTTGAGAGCATGTGATTCAGAAGGAAGAATCCTCACAAAACCAAAGTGCTGAAGGCTTGTGCCCCAGGAAGAACTAGCCCTGGCCCTAGCCAAGCTTCTCCTGTACATCTACCCAACGGTGTGGATCATTAGTTAGTTAGGTCTAGCCCAGAAAAAGCGGTACAAATTCAGTAGGCCACTTACTGTCCCATCAGTCTACTCTCGATCATCGGCTAGCAGTGTAGCTCCTGCTTACTTTTATTTCTGGACTCACCCAAAGAGCTTCATTCGATATTTCATTTAATATCTCACCCTCCCTCGCTGCTGTCATTGTTTTTTTCATTTATTCGTGGGACATGGGCACCACTGGCTGGCCAGCATTTATTGCCCATCCTTGGTTGCATTTGAAAGACATTTGAGAGTCAACCACATTGCTGTGGCTCTGAAGTCACACATGGGCCAGACCAGGTAAGGATGGCAGATTTTTCTCCTAAAGAACATTAGTAAACAATGTTTTTTTTCTGACAATTGACAACGCTTTCATGGTCATCAGTAGATTCTTAAAAAGATTTTTTTAAAATTCAAATTCCATCATCTGCCGTGGTGGGATTCAAACTGAGGTCCCCAGAACATAGAACATAGAACATTACAGCACAAACAGGCGTTTCGGCCCTCGAGTTGCGCCGATCACATCAACCCCACCAATCTATAGACCTATCTATAACCCCCAATCCCATTAAACCCCATATACTCATCCAGAAGTCTTTTAAAAGACCCCAGCGAGTTTGCCTCCACCACCGACGACGGCAGCCGATTCCATTCACCACCACCCTCTGAGTGAAAAACTTACCCCTAACATCACCTCTGTACTTCCCTCCCCGCACCTTAAATCTGTGTCCTCTCGTAGCGACCATTTCAACCCGGGGAAATAGCCTCTGAGAGTCCACAAGGTGAGTTTCTGGATTATAGAATTTCTTCGCAAATAATGTTACATCTTGCTTTTTTTTGTAATCCACCTCCATTCTGCCTGAAAATTTTATATCCAGGAATGTTGAGCTAGCATTTTGCCCATCTTTATGCTAAGTTTCCTTGACAAAGATGATATCATGCTGTTATGTATCTGTGTCCTCAACTCATCAACTTTATTTACTGTACTCTTTGCATTTACATAAATACCTCTTAACAATGCTAAATTCCTGGACTGTACAGGATTATACCACATGCCATTGCCTCCCATACCCAAGTCCTCGATAACAATGTGGTTCACAGCCTCTGGCTGATCATTGCCTCCCCCATCCACCCACCAACAAAAAAATATCCTGCAGCCACTCTATGTCATCCTTGATCTTTGCACCAAGGAGACAACACACGATCCTGAAGTCATGTCTACAGCTACAGAAACACCCGTCTGTTCCTCGAACTGATGCATCCCCTCTTCTATCTCCCCCACTGTGTAACAGATTCACCTGTGATGCCACAAACATGTCTCTCATTGCCCTCCAAGGAACCAATGCCCTCATTAAAATAAAGAAACCTCAGGGACTCCTAAACCAGCTGCCTAGTTTCCATGGACTGTCTGGAGTTCACCTATTCCCATCCTGACTCCAGGATGTAGAATGACCACCTGTTTGATTGTATTATTCATGTAGGTCTCAGTTTTACAGATGTGTCACAGTAACTCCAGCTGCCACTTAGTCTCCGGATCTGCAGCTGGTGGCACTTCCTGGAAAGGCTGTTGTCTAAGATACCAAGAGAATCCACAACTTCCCACATGTTACAAGACATGCATTCCACATGACTAAGCTGTCCTCCTATGATTTCAGTGGACTGCCCTCATGTTAACTTTATTTTACTTTGTTTTACTTATACCACTTTATTTTAACCTGTCCTCAACTTCACTTTATTTCCCTATTACTAATGTTTCTTCTCAAATGCAAGTAACACCTTCTTTAAAACAAATTCTAATTCTTAGCTAATTGATGACATCACTAGAGCAGTTTCTCATCCAATGAATTTCTATTTCTCCTGCAACGTTAGGCACTGACCACCTGGCTCAGTATCCCCCTCGCACCCCTCGGTGCCACTAACTCCCTGAGTCTGGCTCTCCATCTCACACTCTCCTCCAGGTCTGTCATATGAGTAGAGACTAAGTGGGTTAGGATTGTATTCACTGGGGTTTAGAGGAGTGAGAGGGGATTCTCATATAAACTTGTAAAATTATGATAGGGTTAAACAGGTTAGATTCAGAAAGAATGTTTCCAATGGTTGGGGAGTCCAGAGCCAGGGGTCATAGTTTGAGGATAAGGGGTAAACCTTTTAGAACTGAGGTGAGAAGAAATTTCTTCATCCATAGGGTGGTGAATGTGTGGAATTCACTACCACAGAACACAGTTGAGACCAAAACATTGTCTGATTGCAAGAAGAAATTAAATCTAGCTTTTGGGATTAAAGGGATCAAGGCATATGGGAGAAACGGAGGGGATTGAATTCAATGATAAGCCATGATCAAGATGAATCGCAACACAAACTCGAAGGGCTGAATGGCCTACTCCTGTTCCTAGTTTCAATGTTTCAGGTGCCACTAACTGCCTGGCTCAGTGTCCTCACTCTCCTCTCTGTTACTTGGTGTGAGGTTGGATATGGGCAGTAGAGTATTGGCTGAGATCAAATTTGCCTCCTTCTAAATATTAAATAAATATGTCTGACTTATAGAGATACTTGTACGTTGACAGGAATTCTATGTTGCTGTTTCAACATTCATGTCCAATCATTCAAAGCAGGCACAATTCACCATGGCAGCTGGAAAAATCTCCAATATTAACCCACCAGCCATCTTTTCACAATGTGTTCCTACTAAATATTTTAGTATATTTCCCCAAGCAATAGGTAGACTGCATTTTTTTTTCGTTCATGCCATTGTGACAACTTAAGTTTTGCACTTTGACATGTTGCCATCGCTTCCTTGTCCAATTTCTAATCTGCTCTAAGGGGACTGGCTAGCTCTGTTGACTAGACAGCTAGCATGTGGTTCAGAACAATGCCAACAGCGTGGGTTTTGTTCCTGTTGCAGCTGAGGTTGATCTGGGAAGCTGCCTCCTCACCCTGTCCCTGAGAGTGCAAGAGAATGGCAAACCGTCAATGATAAAAAAAAAATACAGCCAAGAAACACAGCTCAGGTTCGAAGCATTCGCAAACGGGGAGCAAAGTTGCGCCATGAGGCAGAGTAGTCATGAAATGGAACATATTCTGAGTGGCGCAGGCAGCCTGGTATTTTTAACTGTTAACATCTTCAGAAATCCCCTGTAGCATTGAACCAGAGATTCAACTCAAGTTAGTCTTCATATCGCGTGGAGATTCGGAGTCACGGGGGTGGTGGATACATGACCATTTGATCAGGAAAGATGGACACTATTCTGTTCCCATACAGGTTTACAGCTTGGAAACAGGCCCTTCAGCCCAACTTGTCCATGCTGTCCCTTTTTTGTAAACCCCTAAGCTAGTCCCAATTGCCCACATTTGGCCCATATCCCTCTATACCCACCTTACACATGTAACTATCTAAATGCTTTTTAAAAAGACAAAATTGTACTCACCTCTGTTATTCCCTCTGGCAGCTTGTTCCAGACACTCACCACCCTCTGTGTGGAAAAATTACCCCTCTGGACACTTTTGTATCTCTCCTCCTCTCACCTTGAACCTTTGCCCTCTAGTTTTCGACTCCCCTAACCTTTGGAAAAAGATATTGACTATCTAGTTGATCTATGACCCTCATTATTTTATAGGCCTCTACAAGATCACCCTTCAGGCTTCTACACTATCCAGCTTCTCCTTATAACTCAAAGCATCAAATCCTGGTAGCCTCCTATACAATACATTCTGTATGAAAATCCTTGATTTTATCTCAAAATTTGTCAATAAGTTGTAAAACATCATTGGAACAAACTTTACTGGGGCATAGAAGGCTTTCTCCCTATTGACTGACAGACCACAACACCACCACTGGCAGGTCTATGTAATTACAGCGTGACAAGTTTACATTGGCTATTCCCATTCCGAGTGCTGACACTGAGAAGTAAGGAGCGGAATTTTCCACACACCCTCTGCTTTGCAATGGTGGTGTCGGCCTGCCATTGGCTGGCGGTGGGATCTTTCAATCCCGCTGCTGTCAAAAGGGGTTTCCCATTGTTCACACCCTCTGTCACCGGCAAACCCACGGCAGGAAGTCGTCGCTGGCGGCACCGGAAGATCCCGCCAACTGGAATGTCCGGAAAATCCTGCCCAACCTGACCGTGCAAGCAGAGGTAAGATTTATAACATATTGTAGATGAAGCTGTGAGGGTGCTTCCGGAGGACGGGAGATGAGGGGACTGAGGCAGGTCAGGGGGAAATGCGGAGATCGAGTGTGCTGGGTATTCATTATCCAGTTACACACTTCAGCCTGAGCCCATCAGTGTGAAATTAGCAGCTACTGAAGTGATGGGTTTCGGGATTGAGGAAGAGGTGACGTTGAGATTCCCAAAGCTCCCCAACTAGCCCGGTTTTCTTTGCCTGTTTCTGGTATAGACAGATTGAAAGAGGTTGATGCTATAATGTATCAATAATTGGGTTACGCTTTATGCAATCACCATGGTGAATAGCGACGTACACCGTCTGGCTCAAAATCACTTCCCAAGGGCAATTAGGGATAGACGATAAATACTGGCCTAGCCAGTGATACCCACATCCCACAGCTTAACAAAACGCAAACAGGAGGAAACTTGCTTTTATATCACGTAACAATTCCTGTGTTCCTGTACTGAGGCTTGCATTAAGCTCACACACACAAGCAATCCAAGTCCTTAGAGGCTAATTAATTTCGCAGTAGCCCAATTCCTCTCAACCGTAACATACACAATGAAATTGATCAATGAAATAGTTAAAAGAAAATGGAATTTCTTCCTTTAATGTGTTTTCAAAGTTTAATTCTTTTTCCCTTCTCAAGCTCAGCTATAGGTGCAGTGATAAAGAAACTAGCTTTCTGTAAAAGCTTTCCCAAGAGCCCTGTTTGCTGTGTGGGGCGAATTTAAAACGTACCAGCCTTATTTTTTAAAAAGGCAGTTCTTCGATAAAATGACAATGCTGTTGGAATAAAGTCCTGCAGTGCCAGACATGGGAATATCACAACAAAATGTCCTTTGACTGAATGGCAAAGAGCTTATCATAGACTTGTTCCTCTTCACTGACACAAAAACCCTTCAAAACACCAAAAAGAAATAAATGCATGTTTTTAATCAAAATACCTTTGAGCAGTTCAGGGGAGTTAAGGAGGGATTTCTCTGTGCAAAAAAGATGGTGGAGTTTGCACATTCTCCCTGTGTCTGTATGGGTTTCCTTCAGATGCTCCTGTTTCCTCCCACAGCCCAAAGGTGTGTGGGTTAGGTTGATTGGCTATGCTAAATTGTCCTTTAGTGTTAGGGGATTAGCAGGGTAAATATGTGCAGTCACAGGAATAGCATCTGGATGGGATTGTGGTTGGTGCAGACTCGATAAGCCAAATGGCCTCCTTTTGCACCGTGGGGATTAGTTCTAATTGCTAGTCTTCAGTTGTTGGATAATGAACTTTAAGATCAGTGTCCAAAGGGTAAATTGTCATCTTACCACCCAGATACAAAGAAACTGTTGATATCGCCTACTTGGTATGAATCTCAGTACTGTTAAAATGAATCAACATTCACTTTGATCAATGCCATTGATTGATGACAGCCCTTCAAAAAGTCCTAAATGTGTCAAATCACCACATTGAATGGAATACTTTAAAAAATAAAGAAATCATTTTTGTTGATGTAATGCCTCTCACAGGCACAGAGCAATCCAAAGAGAACTTCACAGGTAACAAAGTACTTATTTTCAAAGCATAAGGAAATGTTGTAGGAAATGAGGCACAAATGGCAGAAACAGCAATCACCTCTTTCAGGCAAAAGTAAAATTTATTATTTATTAGTCACAAGCAAGCTTACATTAACACCATAATGAAGTTACTGTGAAAGTCCCCCAGTCACCACATTCTGGTGGCTATTGGAGCACATGGAGAGAGAATTTACCATGGCCAATGCACCCTAACCAACATGTCTTTTAGACTGTGGGAAGAAACCAGAGCACCAGGAGAAAACCCATGCAGACACAGGGAGAATGTGCAGATTCCATACAGACAGTGATCCAAGCCAGGAATCGAACCCAGGTCTCCTGTGCAGTGAGGTAGCACGTGCTAATCACCGTGCCACTGTGCTGGAATCTGAAATAGAACTGCTGCAAAATCTCAGCAAGTCTGACAGCATCTGTGGGGAGAGAATAGAGTTAATGTTTCGAGTCAGAGCTGGAGGCAAAGAAAATCAGAACCAGACGTTGGCTGAGGGATAAAAATTAGCAACAACACTGGGGAGAATTTTAAATAAGCAACAAAAAAAATGCCAATGCTGGAACTCAAATAAGAACAGCAGGTCAGGCAGAATCTGTGGAGAGAAACAGCATTAACATTTTGGGTGTTGACCCGAAACGTTGGCTGAAATTATCCAGCCACCCACTGCCAGAGAAGATGGAGAATTTGGTGCTCCCTTCACTGCAGTGGGACGAGAGAACCCACCCATTTACTTGGTTTCATTCTCCTATGATTCTGCCGACCAGGACCATTTCCATCATTTTCTGTGTATTTTTATTTCACAGGACAGACATCCGCTGCACTTCTTCAAAGAGCGCTCGCTTTCTTTTGCATCCACTTGATAAGGTAGATGAGCAGTTAGTTTAACATCTTATCTGAATGTCAGATCTTATAACACTGCCAAACTCCCACAGTGCTGCATAGAAATATCAGTCTCCAATGTAAAGATGCAAGCCCACAACCTTCTCAGTGAGATTAAATAGTGACTTAATCATAGAATTCTATAGAGCAGAAAGAGGCTATTCAGCCCATTGAGTCTGTCCCAACCACAATCCTATCAAGCCCTATCCCTATAAACCCATGCATTTACACTAGCTAGTCCCCTAACATAAGGGTTAATTTAGCACAGCCAATCCATCTAACCCACACATCTTTGGACTGTGGGAAGAAACCAGAGCACCCAGAGGAAGCCCACACAGATACAGGGAGCATTTGCAGATGCCACACAGACAGTGACCCAAACCAGGAATCAAATTCAGGTCTCTAGCACTGTGAGGCAGTAGTATTAAGTACTGTGCCACCCCACTTGCTCTGTAGGAAAACAGAACATAAGAACTCAGCACAGGAGTGGGCAAATCAGTCCCTCAAGCCAATCACCATCTAATACAATCTTGGCTGATTTCATCTCAGCCCGAACTCCACTTTCCCACCATTCTCCATAATCCTTCAACCCATTATTGGGTAAAAACCTGTCCTCAAATTTACTCAATGTCCCAACATCCACCACACTGAGGTAGCAAATTTCATAGACTCAATCTTTGAAAGGAGCAATTTCTCCTCATCTGTTTTAAATCTGCCACCCTTTATTCTAAAACTGACCTCTTGTTCTAGATTGCCCCACAAGAAGCATCTGCTATACAGCAAACTTTTGTCAAAACCTTTTATGAACTTGTACACCTCAATTAGATCTCCACTCATTCTTCTAAACTCCAGGGAGTTTCATCCTAAACTTCTCACTCTCTCTTTCTGAGAGACCCCTCATCTCTGGGATTAATCCAGTAAACCTTCTTTGAACTATATCTAATGCCACTACATTCTTCCTCAAATATGGGGACCAAAACTCCATGGAGCATTGCATACTATATAAGCACAAACTCTGACGAGCAGCAATGAGAGCAATCACCAGTTAATTTGATATTGCTCGTTGTGACTATTGTCTCTTTAAGGATTAATTGGCAGAGTAAGGGTCACATGATGTGGGAACCAATCACAGAACAGGGTGGGGGACAACCCTGGCCAGCAGGTATCACTGTTCCAGAACCTTCTCAGAAGCTGGCTGCAGACACGAGGCTAGAAGCCTCTTTTAACCTGTAAATTAAATGTGCTGCTGTGATTAATTGAGGAGGAAATTCTAGCCAGGAAATGGGGCAAAGTCTCTGATACATTACCCTGAGGGATATTTGGTCAGATGGGGTCTTATTAGACATTGAAATTAAAGGATAAGCGATGTACAAAAGACAAAACTTCATGAAAGCTCAGGGAAGCTGCAAATTGCAATACCATTGGACATCGAATGTCCTTGTGAAATGTTGCATGCTTTGCCACAGAGAGAAACAATAGTTATTTGCAACTGATAAGGTTACCAGAGGAGAGCCCCGCCATTCACCACCAGCAGGAGGCAATGTGACCAGAAACTGAACCACAGGGTGGAGTTGGGACGCTTGTTTTACTCTTTCTTTTCCCCAATAAATTGTTTGACATGTCCATGGGCATGAATTACATTCAGTTACATAGAATTTACAGAACTGTGATAGGCCATTCAGCCCCAGTGTTTATGCTCCTTGTGAACTACCTTCCAACCTCTTTCATCTCATTCCGTCAATATTTCATAGAATCCCTACAGTGCAGAAGGAGGTTATTAAGCCCGTTAAGCCTGCACCAACAACAATCCCACCCAGCCCCTATTCCTGTAGCCCTATGTATTTACCCTGCTAGTCCACCTGACACTAAGGGGCAATTCAGCATAGCCAAACCACATAACCCTCACACCATTTTACTGTGGGAGGAAACCCACGCAGACACAGGGAGAATGTGCAAACTCTGCACAGACAGTGACCCAAGCCAGGAATCAAACCTGGGTCCCTGGCACTATGAGGCAGCAGTTCCAGATGCTGTGAGACAGCAGTGCTAACTACTGTGTCACCGTGCGTGCCACTATGCCATTCCTTCTCTTCCTTATGTTCTTACCAGCCTCGCCTTAAAAGCCAATTTCCCCATCTGCTCCATTTGGTAGTGAGTTCCACATTTTCACCGCTCTCTGGGCACTTTCCAATATTCTTTATTACATTCATTCGTAATCTTTTGGCTCCTAATTTGGGACGTTCCACAGGTGTAAAACGTCTTATCTACACTGACCTTCTCAAATCCTTTCAGAATTTTAAACTCAGCTTAAGGTCATCATTCCAACCTTCTGTCTCCAGAATAAAGGGCCCCAGACTGCTGAGTCTCTGCTGACAGTGATAACCTCTCCGTTCAACCATCATTCTCACAATTCTTTTTTTGCACCTTCTCCAGCATCTCGAGGATCTTTTTAAAATATGGAGACCCAGAACCGTTCACTGCCTTCTCTTTCTGAAAAACACACACACAAACACACACACAAAGTCAATTTCTTCTGCATTATATCTTCAATCAAAGAAGCCATATGTTTAAGGAGCTGGCTATCATTGACATTACCCCTAAATGGCTTCAGGATATCAGCTCATCACAGAACCAGTTCTGAAGGCTGGAAAATGAGTTGCTATTGATTACACTTTGAACATTGTTCATTACCTCTGACACTTGTCTTTGCTATTGATGCTACACAGTTAGAAATGGACTTCTTCAATTTTCAGTTGGAATTCAACGCAACCGTACATTAAATTAAATTTCAGAATTATTCCAACCACATCAATTGGCCAGCGAGCATCTGATGTCAACATTAGCGATGACAAAAAGGTATCAGACGCAAAGCCTAAAATGATCTAATCATGCAACTACGAAAAAGACTACAGCATTCAAATTATCATGCACAATATCAGCTGATTGTGTTCATTTCAAATGAGCTTGTCCACTTTCCTTATTGGATTTATTACCCATTGTCGCAGCTAAAGGATTTGCCTATGTGGAAGTGTTCACACACTTCAGGAGAGATTTTAAGAAGTTCATTGATGCTCTGATTCGCAGCAAGATGGCACAGTAAGGTGGCACAGTGGTTATCACTGCTGCCTCACAGCGCCAGGGACCTGTGTTCAATTCCTGGCTTGGGTCACTGCCTGTGCACATTCTCCCCAACTACGTGGTTTTTCTCTGGGTGCTCCGGTTTCCTCCCACAGTCCCTAGGGGATTTTCACAGTAACTTCATTGCAGTGTTACTTCTGACACTAACAAAAATACTTTAAAAGGTTAGGGGGATTATCGGGGTAAATACATGGGTTTGTGGGGAATGGGCGTGAGCGAGTCTGGGTGGGATGCTCAGTCAGAGAGTCAATGCAGATTCAATGGATCGAATAGCCTCCTTCTGCTCTGTAAGGTTTCTATGGTTCTATGAGAACAAGACAGAGACTAGCACTTGGGTATTTAGTATGGAGGAGGTTACAAGTATCAGAATGGCTGAGGCCAATGAAAACAGGGGTAAAAGTGTTAAATTTAAGATATTGGATGACCCACAGCCAATGTTAGCGGAGAGAGGGAATTAGTGAACTCTCTGACCAGTCAAGATAGTGAAGCATAACTTCAACATTTTCAACCTTCCTGGTTTCAACGCTATTCAAACCTCCTGAAGCCACCTTTTCCATCCACATACCCGCCATGACTTCCGTTACCTGCGTGGGTTGGAGAAGCCGGGGGTGTTCTCCTTACAGACTGGAGTCCCCTCGATCGAGATTTTCAAAATCGCCAGTGGTCTGATCCAACGCCGGCATACCCACATCCTGATCAGAGTAGACAGGGAGAAACTGCTCCCATTGATCAAAGTATCAGAGGACAATGACGGAGCAGGAATGCCAGCTGCAACGGTGACTCAAAGAAAAGAAAAATTCAGGATCGGGAGTGGCAGAGAGTGTGGTGGAGTCAGTCCCAATCTGCTGGAAAGACTCCATTTGCAGGGTTCCGGGGAAACGGTGGACGAGTGGGGTTCGTTGAGTTATTCTTGCAGAGAGCTGGTACTGATACGACGGGCCAAGTTTTTCTCTCATTGAGCTGAGTGCCCACTGAGGTGAGAAAATGCCCATGCTTTCCCTCCAAAAACTATGCCCTCTGTGCAAACAAAATCTGCAGGTGTTTATGCACCATCCTTTAGGCAGGATGGGTCTGATAGAGCCATCAGCAGCATGAAGATCAGGGCCCCATCCTTAAAGGATGCCCTGATCATCAACATGCTACTACCACCCCCCCCCCACCCCCACCCTCCTGTCCCCCATTCCCCACCCCCCGCATCGTCACGGATACTTGGGCACCAACAAGCGTCATGTTAACTCCTCACCCAACAACACAGACAGTGAGGCAAACTTTCCCCATACACAGTATCAGACACCCCCACTAACAATGTCCACCCCTCCCCCCCCCCCCCCCACCCCACACAAGCATCATGCTCCACCCACACAATAATCTGGCTCCACCCCCCCACATTAACCCGGGCCCCACCCCCAAGAATCGGCGTGCCCACCCTCCCACAACATCACATGGCAATTCACAGGGACATGAACAGACAACTTTTAACACCAAGCCGCATAGTAAGATATCAGAATTACTGATAAAGAAATACCAGGACATGATGAGGCCATTCAACCCGTTGAACCTGTTCTGCTATCCAGTGCGAACACGATTAATCTGTGACCTACCTCCAAATTCCCACTTTGTCCCCACAACCCTTCACAACTTTTGCTCACAAACATCGTAGCAATCTCAGATTTACAATTTATAATTCGTCTGGCATCAGTGGTCATTTGTGGAACTTGTACCAACCTTAATGCTTTAAATATCGTTCAAAGTGCCCCGAAACCTTCGAAACTTCAGGGATTTGTGCAATCCCTCCTTACTAATTAAACTCTGGAGGCCTGGCAAACAGACATGCCATCAAAGAGCTAAAGTTTGAAGAGTGTAATAAAAGGAGGGGAGAGGGTTCGCTGCAGAATTTCCAGAGCTCAGGGTCCTGGAAGTGAAAGATCCAGCAGCCAATGGTGTGGAGGAATTCAAGGGGGGGGGGGGGGGGGGGCGGGCGGGCAGGGGAGGAGTGTAGGAATCTCAGAGGTTTGTCAGGCTGGAGGTTACAGAACACATTAAAACAAAAGAAAAGCTTTATTTTTGTCAAAGAGCAGACATAAATCATGCAAATATCCCCAGGCACAAATCTAAAACATTGATGGTGTGTGTCAGTACGGCTGAGATCTGTTGCAATGGCTGATCTCTCTCCACAGCTGGCTAGTCCCCTCTGGTAAAGTTACCAGCCATTAAAGTTTCAACAGAATCCTGTCAGAGACAACAAAAAACTCTGACAAAAGGCAGATATTTGCGAGATAATTACATCGTACAGCCTCTGCCGGCTAAACTTTAATGAGATGTGTCTTTTCGCTGAATTAATGTCTTCTGGGCAACCTCATAATGATTTCCAATTGCAGGCATTGTTCCACGAAAGATTAATTCAGCCTCCCAAAAATGATGACCTTCTCTCACACCGGCAAAAGTGTGTCCCGGAGAAAGACCTGTGCAGAATGAAAGCACAGCTACAGAAGGGAGAGGAGTTATGAAGGTTTTGGAGGATTCAGAAGGTCAGGCACAGGTCCCCTCCCCACAGCCTAGATTTTTCTCCCCTCTTGCACCTCACTCAAGTGATTATACTTCATCCCTGAGCCTTGTCACGAACACTCACTGGGCTATTTGACTGCAGCAGATCATCATGGTTCACATCAATCCCATTTTAGCTGAAGGGATGGACTTTACCTCAGGGGTCACTGAACAATGATTGGTAACTGTACTCTTACCCTCTGCCGAATCTAAGGGGGAAGGAAGGTTCATTTGGCTCATAGGGGCAGGTGATGGCCGAGTGGTATTATCACCAGGCTATTAACGCATAAACTCAGTTAATGTTCTAGCAACCTGGGTTCGAATCCTGCTACGGCAGATGGTGGAATTTGAATTCATAAAAAAGAAAATCTGGAATTAAGAATCTACTGATGACCATGAAACTGTTGTCAATTGTCGGAAAAACCCATCTGGTTCACTGATACCCTTTCGGGAAGGAAATCTGCCATCCTTACTTGGTTTGGCTTTGTGACTCCAGACCCACAGCAATGTGGTTGACTGCCCTTTAGGGGATGGGCAATAACTGCTGGCCAGACAGTAACACCCATATCCCACGAATCAATACAAAAAATCCTGAGGGTTAGCTACAACTCATCCAGTAACAGTTTCATTGCTGAGACAGAGAAGGTGTGAGTTCAAGACTTCCTAAAGAGAGCGTGAAGACTCTCACTTCCAGGGATTGCAGCAAAGATTTGACGTTCAATCTGGGAGGGAGGGGATGGAATGTGAGGTGACATACCGAGGGCATGGAGGTGGTGAGCGGGTGTAGCCTTATAAGGATGGGGGGGTGGGGGTGGCAATAGCAATGTGGGAGTAGTTCTGTGCTAGGGAGGTGGTTAGCACGAGGGCTCACGGTGGCAGGCAGAGGAGTGAGGAGGTGTGTGAAGGAGATGAACAATGGGAGGCAGAGGGAAGACCAGAGGGGAGGGAAGCTGGATCCTGATGAGACTGCAGAGAAAGCCACCAAACAAGGGTGTCTGAGGGATTTCACACCCTTAGACTCAGAGGCGGTGAGTAGAGAAGCAGGTGGGGCACAGGCACTTGGCAAGTGATAAGCTCGGAGAGGGATGATGGCTGAGGCTGCCATCTGGGTTGCACATCTTGCAGTCTGGTGAAGTCAGGGGAGATGGAGATAGTTAAACATGAGTCCTCTTATCACTATCTTACCATAAGACCATAAGACACAGAAGCAGAATTAGGCCACTCGGCCCATTGAGTCTGCTCCTCCTTTCAATCACAGCTGATTTTTTCCCCCATAACCCCTGATCCCCTTATTGATCAAGGCTCTATCTATCTCTGTCCCTGTTACCGGGACATTCAAACCCACCAGCTGAGGGCGGGCAGACAAATCAGCTGCCAGCCCACCAGGAGAGTTTTATTTATTTATTTATTAGTGTCACAAGTCGGCTGACATTAACTCTGCAGTGAAGTTACACTCCGGCGCCTGTTCGGGTACACTTTGGGAGAATCTAGCATGTCCAATGCACCCAACCAGCATGCTTTTGGACTGTGGGAGGAAACCGAACACCCGGAGGAAACCCATGCAGACATAGAGAGAACGTACAGACTCCACACAGACGCTGACTTAAGCTGGGAATCGAACCCGGGTCTCTGGGGCTGTGAGGCAGCAGTGCTAACCACTGTGCCACTGCCTCAGGTGGAGGGGAACATGTCTGTGATAATTAATGAGGTTCCAAGCACTGAATCTGATGGGGGTCCTGCTATTTTGGACAGCTGCACCCCCCCCCCCAACCCCTCCCCCACCCCACTGCATTTAATCACAAAATGGGAGAATTCTGATCACAGCTTTTCATGTTCAAAAACTTCCTGCCTTCTCACAGCGATGTAAATGATTTGTATTTAGAACGGAAAAGGGCCCAACCCAGTGTGGTTTCCAGCTTTTTAATCCTTCAAGCAAGACTAAATGGGCCCATCGTTATGGCAGTGCCATTTGTGGGATCTTGCTGTGCACAAATTGACTGGTATGTCGCCTGCGCTACAACAACGACCAGACTTCAGAAGTACTTTGTCGGCTATGGGTTACGGAGGGGGCTACAGAAATGCGAGCCTTTTCTCCATTTCTCCAAGGAAGATTCGAGGTGCATCACTCTACGTTTGATCATTCTGACATCAACCAAGCAGGCCATCATCAACATCAGTCGGTAACCTCACTGGAGCTGAGAATAATACTGAGATTATAGACTCTTGTGACAGGAGGAAGCTCTGTAATAACGCAGAGAGATAAATATCAATTGGTGTCTGCTGTGAGCATGCTGGGAAATTACAGGCAATAAATTGAAAGCTTCTGGTAACATTCAGCTTCCTGCAAACGTTCTGCCCAATTCTCTGAAGTAGTTTGTTACAATAATTGTCGAGCCCAAAAAAAAACACTTCACCTTCTCCGCACTGGGGCCTGCGACAGGAAAGCTGAGAGGCTGGGTCCCTCGTGAATAGCCCATCACAGGGTGTCCCAGCAAACGGAGCCTCTTTGTCATTTTTTTTTTCTGTTCCCTAACAGGGTTTGTTTACATTTTGTCCACGAGAATGTTCCCATATCATTACTGTTCCATATAAAATAGAA
Organism: Prionace glauca; assembly: GCA_037974335.1. Classification (NCBI taxonomy): domain Eukaryota; kingdom Metazoa; phylum Chordata; class Chondrichthyes; order Carcharhiniformes; family Carcharhinidae; genus Prionace; species Prionace glauca. The sequence continues at coordinate 81,818,874 of CM075734.1, read as the reverse complement.
GGGAGGATTCTGAAGGAGGTGCAGGAGCAGAGAGAGCTGGGTGGGGGGGGGGGATTCAATGTGCACAAATTGTTGATGGAGAGGTTGAGAGAGTGGACCACAAAGCAGACAGGATTTTGGTTACAGGAATACATGTTAAAGTAAAGTTTATTTATTAGGCTTACGTTTGCACGGGAGAATTTAGCATGGCCAATGCGCCTAGCCTGCACATCTTTGGACTATGGGAGGAAACTGGAGCACCCGGAGGAAGTCCATAGACACGGAGAGAATGCGCAAACTCCACGAAGGCAGTGACCCAAGCTGGGAATTGAGCCCAGGTCCCTAGCACTGTGAGGCAGCAGTGCTAACCATTGCACTACAATGCCACCTCTCTTATTCAGGGGAGGCAGTGGTGTAGTGGGATTGTCACTGGACCCGTAATCCAAACATCCAGTGTATTGCTTTGGGAACCTGGGCTCAAATCTCACCACAGCAGATGGTAAAATTTGAATTCACTAAAAGTCTGGAATTAAAAGTCTATTTCGGGGGGAGGGGGGTTCTTTCAGGATTAAAACTCTAATGGTGACCATGGCCGACTCTTAAATCGGCCTCGCAGGTGGAGGAGGTGGTCAAGAAGGCGTATGGTGTACTGGCCTTCATTAATCGAGGGATTGAGTTTAGGAGTCGGGAGGTAATGCTGCAACTTTACAGGACCCTCGTCAGGCCTCATTTGGAGTACTGTGCGCAGTTCTGGTCGCCTCACTATAGGAAAGACGTAGAAGCTATTGAAAGGGTGCAGAGGAGATTTACAAGGATGTTGCCTGGACTGGGAGGCATGCCTTATGAAGATAGGTTGAGGGAGCTGGGACTCTTTTCCCTGGAGAGGCGAAGGTTGAGAGGCGACCTGATAGAAGTTTATAAAATGTTGAGAGGAATAGATAGGGTGGACTCTCAGAGGCTATTTCCCCGGGTTGAAATGGTCGCTACGAGAGGACACAGATTTAAGGTGCGGGGAGGGAAGTACAGAGGTGATGTTAGGGGTAAGTTTTTCACTCAGAGGGTGGTGAGTGAATGGAATCGGCTGCCGTCGTCGGTGGTGGAGGCGAACTCGCTGGGGTCTTTTAAAAGACTTCTGGATGAGTATATGGGGTTTAATGGGATTGGGGGTTATAGATAGGTCTATAGATTGGTGGGGTTGATGTGATCGGCGCAACTCGAGGGCCGAAGGGCCTGTTTGTGCTGTAATGTTCTATGTTCTAAACCATTGTCCACTGGTGTAAAAATCCATCTGGTTCACTTTAGGGGAGGAAATCTGCCATCCTTAACAGGTCTGGCCTACATGTAACTTCAAAACCACAGCATTGTGGTTGACTCTTAAAAATACTGGGCAGGATTTTAGGCCTTGCTTGAACGAGACCAGAAAACCCCGTCCGAGGACGTTGGACATTTCCAGTGCCCGCTCTTCATCCACTCCAATTCCACTGACCATGTGAAAGCAAGATATTAAAGGGCAGTTAAGGATGGGCAACTGTGATGATACTGTATTATTTTAGTATATTTTGTGTGTAAGGTGGGGCTGCTTTAAGAGGCAGCATTTTGTTACAGGAGTCAAGTTGATTGGCCATGCTAAATTGCCACTTAGTATGGAAGAACCAGCAGAGTAAATATGTGGGGCTACAGGGCTGGGGGGTGCTGGGTGGGATCGTGGTCAGTGCAGACTTGATGGGCTGAATGGCCTCTTTCTGCACTTAGGGATGCTATGATTCTTGGGTGAAATTGTCTGGCAAACATGCAGTTCAAATGCTGAGATTGTAGGATAATGTCTGATTTTAAGAACATAAGAAATAGGAGCAGGAGTAGGCCATCTAGCCCTTCGAGCCTGCCCCGCCATTCAGTAAGATCATGGCTGATCTGTCGTGGCTCAGTTCCACATTCCCGCCCTCTCCCCATAACCCTTAATCCCCTCTCTTATCAAAAACCCATCAACCCGCGTCTTAAAAATATTTAGCGAGGCAGCCTCCACCACTTCAACGGGCAGAGAATTCCAGAGATTCACCACCCTTTGAGTGAAGAAGTTCCTCCTCAACTCTGTTCTAAACCGCCCCCCCTTTATCTTGAGGCTGTGCCCCCTAGTCCTACTGTCTTTTTTGAGCGGGAAGAGTCTCTCCACCTCTATCCTATCCATCCCATTCATCATCTTATACGTCTCAATGAGATCTCCCCTCATTCTTCTAAACTCTAACGAGTACAAGCCTAGTTTATTCAGCCTCTCCTCATAGCTCAATCCCCTCAACTCCGGTATCAGCCGAGTAAACCTCCTCTGCACTCCCTCCAGGGCCAAAATATCCTTGCGCAGGTGCGGCGCCCAAAACTGCACACAGTACTCCAGCTGCGGCCTCACCAATGCCCTATACAGCTGCAGCAAGACCTCCCTACTTTTATATTCAATCCCCCTCGCTATGAAGGCCAGCATCCCATTCGCCTTCCTGACCACCTGCTGCACCTGCAAGCTGGGTTTTTGCGACTCATGCACAAGGACCCCGAGGTCCCTCTGCACCGTCACCTGCTGCAGTTTTTCGCCCCGTAAGTAATAGTCCTTCCTACCATTCCTCCTACCAAAGTGGACCACCTCACACATGTGTTACTTTGTGGAGTTAATGGACCTTTTGTTTATTTAAGGTCTTCTAGGAGTTTACACCAGGTATGCAGAGTCATGTGAGTTTTTGATTAGGTTGATTGACAGCGGCAGATTCATGTGATTCTCAGCCGTGATGACACAAGTTCGATTCCAGCCTTGGGTGACGGTAGCATTTGCACGTTTACCCGTATCTGCGTGGGTTTCCTCCGGGTGTTCTGGTTTCCTTCCACACTCTAGTGCGGGTTTTGTTGTTTGGCCATGCTAAGTTAGCCTTTAATGTCAGGGGGATTGTCAGGGTAAATATTTGGAATAGGGCTTGGGTGGGATTGTTGTTGGTGCAGACTCGATGGGTCGAATGGCCCCCTCCTGCAGTGTAGAGATTCTATGAATCTGTGCCGATTCTGGTGACAGTACCCCAATTCCACTCTGCCATAATCCTCAGTGATCCTGAACTGTCACAGGGAGATCCATCAGCAATGTGGCAGCAATAATGTATTTTTCAGTTTGATGGTATTTTCACGGAATAGAAGAAGAGATCATTTAAATGGAGAGCGAATCACAGGTAAAATGTGTGAGAACAGCCATTGGCAGCACGTCCTTTAAGAAGGACCTTCAAATAACTTTCCAGCGAAACTTTGATTGTAGAAGGTAGCTGTGTAAATTACAGTAAAGTATTTCTATGAATTAATTTCAGATTTACTGCTTTGCTGTCAGCTTGTCTAATTTGAAAATCCTGAATGCTTCAAAGGAAATTCAGTTCTCAACGGGTTAATTGTCTGTATCGAAGCATTTTATTGATTAAGTTAATTGAGTGTAATGTGTTCATTTAGATTATTCTTGTTTCTCTCTGAGCGAGGAGCTTGTTCACATCTACAAGCCTAATTACTTCTCTTCCATCTGACTTGCATCAATACATTTCTCCCCACAAATCAAAGTCACTCGGGGAACGATGCCATTTTGAAATTTTTCCAAGGAATTAAACAGCAGCTTGGATCTCACTCCTCACCGAGGAGGGGAAACAGGTGGATAGCCAAGGATCATTGAGTAAGGTTCAAAAGATTGAGCCAAAGGTCGAGTTAAATAGCGTGTAGTGGTTAGGTCATATCTTCAACAATCTGCATTTTGTAAGAGGCAGAGAGACGGGGGTTACATCAGACAGCTCTTTCAAAGGCCAGCATGGAACATGTCAGGCCAAATAAGAACATAAGAAATAGGAGCAGGAGTAGGCCATCTAGCCCCTCGAGCCTGCCCCACCATTCAATAAAATCATGGCTGATCCGATGTGGATCAGTTCCACTTTCCCGCCTGCTCCCCATAACCCTTAATTCCCTTATCGATCAGAAATCTATCTATCCGTGACTTAAATATATTCAAGGAGATAGCCTTCTCCACTTCAATGGGTAGAGAATTCCAGAGATTCACCACCCTCTGAGAGAAGAAGTTCCTCCTCTATTCTGTTCTAAACCGCCTCCCCTCCCCCCCCACCTTATTTTGAGGCTGTGCCCTTGGGTTCTGGTTTCCTTTCTAAGTGGAAAGAATCTCTCTACCTCTACCCTATCTAGCCAGGTCAGATCTATTATTGGGATCTCCCGGTCCTGCTGATGTATCCTGTGTTTTGAGTAGCTCATCCATCCCCCCATTGGGGAATCTGCCACGGGCTATCGAGTCTGATGAAGCTCTGATAACAAAGGGTCACCCAGACTCGAAACGTTGGCTCTATTCTCTCTCCACTCCACAGGTGCTGTCAGACCTGCGGGGATTTTCCAGCATTTTTTTTGTGTTAATCCAGAAACAGGTTCTGGGGACCCGGGTTTGAATCCTGTCACTGCAGATGGTGGATTTTGAATTAAATAAAAAATATCTGGAATTGAGGACCCACTGATGACCGTGAAACCATTGTCAATTATAGAGGCACAGACTCATAGAGGTTTCCATGCTGTAAACAGGCCCTTCGGCCCAACTTGTCCATGCTACCCCTTTTTTTAAACCCCTAAACTAATCCCAATTGCCCACATTTGGCCCATATCCCTCTATACCCATCTTACCCATGTAACTGTCTAAATGCTTTTTAAAAGACAAAATTGTACCCGCCTCTACTATTATCTCTGGCAGCTTGTTCCAGACACTCATCATCCTCTGTGTGAAAAAAATTGCCCCTCTGGATACTTTTCTCTCCCCTCTCATGTTAAACCTATGCCTTCTAGTTTTAGACTCCCCTACCTTTGGGAAAAGATATTGACTATCTAGCTGATCTATGCCCCTCATTATTTTGTAGACCTCTATAAGATCACCCCACTCAGCATCTGCCTCCAGAGGAAAAAGTCCCTGACTATCCAGCCTCTCCTATAACTCAAACCATCTTTTGCACCCTTTCTAGTTTAATTGTCATTAAAAACCCATCAGGTTCACTAATGCCCTTTATCTGCTGTCCTTACCCGGTCTGGCCTACATGTGACTCCAGAGCCACAGCAAATTGACTGATTCCCAACTGCCCCTCCAAGAGCAACTAGGGATGGGCAATAAATGTTGGCCACCAGCGATGCCCATGTCCCACAAATGAACAATAAAGTACAAGGAGATTATTCCAATCAGGAAACACTAAGTGGGCTATAGATTCTCTTCCTAGAAAAGAAAGAACTGAGGGGTCAATTTGCCTTGAAATTTAAAGAATTTAATCCAGGCCGAGGAGACTTGTCCACCAGCAGCAGAGTTGGTGAAACCCCAAATCATCTTTTCCGGGGAAGGCGCACAAATTAATTTCCATCAAGCATTTAAGTCGTCAGCAAGGGTCCTTGGAATTGAGGACAGAAATCCCACCCTGAAGCTGCAACCAATCAAAGATCTTGATTGTATAACTTTCTGCCACTGTGTGGCGAAGGAAGTCAATGTTTGTGGATGTGGAGCCAATCAAATGCACTGCTTTAAGAACATAAGAACATAAGAAATAGGAGCAGGAGTAGGCCATCTGGCCCTTCGAGCCTGCCCCGCCATTCAATAAGATCATGGCTGATCTGTCGTGGCTCAGTTCCACCTTCCCGCCCTCTCCCCATAACCCTTAATCCCGTCTCTTATCAAAAACCCATCAACCCGCTTCTTAAAAATATTTAGCGAGGCAGCCTCCACCACTTCAACGGGCAGAGATTCACCACCCTTTGAGTGAAGAAGTTCCTCCTCAACTCCGTTCTAAACCGCCCCCCCTTTATCTTGAGGCTGTGCCCCCTAGTCCTACTATCCTTTCTGAGCAGGAAGAGTCTCGCCACCTCTATCCTATCCATCCCATTCATCATCTTATACGTCTCAATGAGATCTCCCCTCATTCTTCTAAACTCTAACAAGTACAAGCCTAGTTTATTCAGCCTCTCCTCATAGCTCAACCCCCTCAACTCCGGTATCAGCCTAGTAAACCTCCTCTGCACTCCCTCCAAGGCCAAAATATCCTTGCGTAAGTACGGCGCCCAAAACTGCACACAGTACTCCAGCTGCGGCCTCACCAATGCCCTATACAGCTGCAGCAAGACCTCCCTACTTTTATATTCAATCCCCCTCGCTATGAAGGCCAGCATCCCATTCGCCTTCCTGACCAGCTGCTGCACCTGCAAGCTGGGTTTTTGCGACTCATGCACAAGGACCCCGAGGTCCCTCTGCACCGTCGCCTGCTGCAGTTTTTCTCCATGTAAGTAATAATCCTTCCTACCATTATTCCTACCAAAGTGTACCACCTCGCACTTGCCAACATTAAATTCCATTTGCCATTTCCTGGCCCATTTGCCCAGCCTATCTAGATCCTTCTGCAGATTCTCCACACCCTCCGCACAATTTGCCATTCCACCAATCTTGGTGTCATCAGTAAATTTCGACACCATATACTCAGTTCCCTCCTCCAGATCATCTATATAAATGGTAAATAGCTGAGGCCCCAGTACCAACCCCTGAGGCACTCCACTCGTCACCAACCGCCAATCCGAATAGCACCCATTGACCCCCACTCTCTGCCTCTCTGCTTTGGCCAATATGATATCAAAGTTCCTCAGTATTGTTGGGTCTTCACTCATCCAGGCAAGTGGAGAGTTTTCCATCACAGCTCTGACTTGTGTCTTGTGGATCAATCTATCTCGATGGCACGAAGGGCTGAGGAACATTCATCGTTCTCTTTCTCCCTGAGTGAACCTGACTGTGATGTCCAAGCCAGTGGTCAACAGGAAAAAAGTCAGCTTGGGCTCACAGGTGGCAAGTAACATTCACCCCACAGAAGTGCCAGACAATGACTATCTCCAGAGAGTGAGAACCTCACCCCTTTGCCCCTTGACACTGAATGGCATTACCATTACTGCATTCCCCACTATCAACATCATGTAGGGTTACCATTGACCAGAGACTAAACTGGACGACCCAAATAAATACTGTGGTTACCAGAATAGGTCAAAGGCTCGGAATCCTAAGGTAGGCGGTAGCTCTGGAGAAAGGACATAAGAACTAGGATTAGGAATAGACCATTCAGCTCCTCGAGCTTGCTCCACCATTTAATAGGATCATGCCTGATCTCACTACTGTTCACCAGAGCCCTTCAAACCCATTACTGATTAAAAATCTGTCCACCTCTTCCTTAAATTTACTTAAAGTCCTGGCATCCACCACCCTCTGGGATAGAGAATTCCACAAGTTCGTGACCCTTTGAGTGAAGTCATTTCTCCTCATCGTCTGTTTTACATCTGCCACCACTTATCCTAAAACAATGACCTCTTAATCTAGATTGCCCCACAAGATCAAGCATCTTCTCCAAGTCTACTTTTGTCAATCCCCCTTTTCACCTTTCACACCTCAGTTAGATCTCCTACACCTCAATTAGAGAGGGGCCTGAATTTCCACATCCCTTCTCATTGAATTCAGTGGAAATCGTAAAAAAAATGAGCAGAGCGGAAAAGTTTCATCAATAGACTGGCAAAGGCAGTTGAAATGATATTTTAATTGGCTCCGGGAAAGAAACAGATGATCATTGGCCTGCTGCCTGGGATGGGCATTGTGATCCCGGGGGCTTAAGTTGTCTTCATTGAGGTGTCAAAGCTGCTCAAGGAGCCTTCGCTCCCCTTCCTTTCCGCACGAGTAGAGAAGTAGCAATGGGGTAATGATAACTGGCGGAGTGAGTAACTGACTGTGTTTACTGGCAAGAGCTGCTTCATCCCTGAGGAGATTCTCCGAGCCAGACTCTTTAAGTATGAGTGGCCCCAAGAGGTACTTGAGTACCGAAGGCAGGAGCCAAAGTTAAACTATGTTGCTTTATTTAACTCAGCATAAAATAGAGTGGCAACTGTGAAAATCAGAGATTGAGCTTCAGATTATAGAGCACAAGAACTGTAATGAGGTGAGATACTCTGATATCACCTTGTTTACTTTCAGAGGTCTCAATTACGTAGAATTTTCAGCACACAAGAAAGATATTTGACTCAACTGGTAGTTATGCTCCACACAAGCCTAAAACCTAACCTTCTATTCCTTTCTCTGTCGTGTATTTATCTAGTTTCTCTGCAAATACATCTCCGCAATTCACCTAAATTATTCCGTGTAGCAGCCAGTTCTACAATCGAACCAGTCCCTGGGTTAAAGAAGTTTCTCCTGAATTCCTGACTATTAACATCTTTGCCTGACATGAATGGCTTCAAAACATGATCAAAATGAAACAATCTTCTCACATCAGTAACTCTGAGAACATCGGCTTCTGTCTTGTGAGGTGCCAACAGCGAGGAGTTGAAAGCATTCACACAATTCAGGTGATAAGCACCCTTTAAAATGGAAATCAGACTACTGTGAGATAAACAGAAGATCAATTGTCAGTTTAGTTGGAGCCCCTGCAGTCAAAATGACCCAATATATTTCACAAGAGAATTAAACAAACAAGAATTGACACTGACCAATCTGATTGGCTACTGGCCTCCAAGGAGAACATGTCCTTGTCTACATCAATGGGGACGAAATAGAAAGGGTCGAGAGCTTCAAGTTTTTAGGAGTCCAGATCAACAACAATCTGTCCTGGTCCCCACTATGAAAACACTACAGTTAAGAAAACTCACCAACGTCCCTATTTTCTCAGAAGACGAAAGAAATTTGGCATGTCAGCTACGACTCTCACCAACTTTTATTGATGCACCGTAGAAAGCATTCTTTCTGGTTCTTTCACAGCTTGGTATGGGCTCCTGCTCTGCCCAAGACCGCAAGAATCTACAGAAGGTCGTGAATGTATCCAATCCATCACGCAAACCAGCCTCTCATCCATTGACTCTTTCAACACTTCCTGCTGCCTTGGCAAAGCAGCTAGCAAAATTAAGGACGCAACACACCCCAGATATTTTCTCTTCCATCAGAAAAAGATATGAAAGTCTGAGGTCACGTACCAAGAATGGCTTCTTCCCTGCTGCTGTCAGATTTTTTAATGAACCTGCTTGCATTAAGTTGATCTTTCTGTACACCCTAGCTATGACTGTCACACTACATTCTGCACTCTCTCCTTTCTTTCTCTATGAACAGTATGCTTTGTCTGTACAGTGCACAAGAAACAATATTTTTCATTGTATGTTAATAAGACCTAACCCTCTTTGCTTCTCCATGATGGAGGTCAGGTGAATCGATGTTGGTATGGTGACTGTGGCATTCTGACTTCAGAAAGTGATGTGGAACCAATGGAAGCAGCTGATTGGTGAGTAAGTCCTGGTGGGTATTTTCAAACTATATCAAGTTGTAAGTCATTGTTTAAGCAAAGGTAAGGACTTATTTGATTAATTTTATTTGTTAAAAATGTCTTCTACAGTTTTTAATTTAATTCATGGTAGAAGATCTCAAAGTCAAAGTTTGCTCCTCCTGCTCTATGTGGGAAACTTGGCTCATTTCCAGTGCTAGCATGTATGAGGAAGCATTTTAAGCACCAACTCCAGGAAGCTCGGGTTTCTGAAGTGGAACCATGGCTGGGAGCACTCTGGAGAACCCCGGAGTCTGAGAGCATCACAGATCACACTTTAAGAGAACCAATCACACAGCAGCTGAAGGGACTTGAGGAAAGAAGGGAATGGGTGACCACCACGCAGTCCAAGAGAAACAGGCAGGGAGTTCAGGAGTCCCCTGGAGTTGTGCTCACAAATCAGTTTAAAGGCTGATGTTGGTTCCACCAGGGAATGTGGACACAGCCAAGCTACTGGTACGTCAAACAGCCTATCTATACAGGAGGGGAGCGGCAGACAAAGAACAAAGAATAGCACAGCACAGGAACAGGCCCTTCGGCCCTCCAAGCCTGCGCTGATCATGATGTCTGCCTAAACTAAAATTGTATGCACTTACAGAGTCCGTATCCTTCCATTCCCATCCTAATCATGTATTCATCTAGTTGCCCCTTAAATGTCACTATCGCACCGACTCCCACCACCTCCCCGAGTCGCACGTTCCAGACACTCACCATTCTCTGTGTAAACCTCAAGCATCTGCTCTAAATTTTTCCCCATGCACCTATGTCCCATAGCACTTGACTTTTCTACCCAAGGAACGAGATATCCATTCTGTCCATTCCACTTATAATCTTGTCTAAGTGAGTGAGAGAGGGTCTGGCAGATGGAGTTCAATGTTGGTAAATGTGAGGCCATCCATTTTGGTAGGAATAACAGCAAAATGGACTATTATTTAAATGGTAAAAAATTGCAGCATGCTGCTGTGCAGAGGGATCTGGGTGTCCTTGTGCAAGAATCTCAAGGAATTGGTTTGCAGGTACATTAAGAAGGCAAATGGAATTTTGTCCTTCGTTGCTAGAGGCATGGAGTTTAAAAACAGCGAGATTATGTTGCAGCTGTATAAGGTGCTGGTGAGGCCACACCTGGAGTTACTGTGTACAGTTTTAGTCTTCTCACTTGAGAAAGGATATACTGGCACTGGAGGGGATGCAGAGGAGATTCATTAGATTGATTCCGGAGTTGAGAGGGTTGGCTTATGAGGAGAGACTGAGTAGACTGGGGCTATACTCATTGGAATTCAGAAGAATGAGGGGAGAACTTAGAGAAATATATAAAATTATGAAGTTGTTCAGGAAAGTTGTTTCTACTGGCAGGTGAAACTAGAACTAGGGGGCATGGCCTCAAAATAAGGGGAAGCAGATTTAAAACTGAGTTGAGGAGGAACTTCTTCACACAAAGGGTTGTGAATCTGTGGAATTCCCTGCCCAGTAAAGCAGTTGAGGCTCCCTCGTTGAATGTTTTTAAGATATATTTTTGAACAGTAAAGGAATTAAGGATTACGGTGAGCGGGCGGGTAAGTGGAGTTGAGTCCACAAAAAGATCAGCCATGATCTTATTGAATGGTGGAGCAGGCTCGAGGGGCCAGATGGCCTACTCCTGCTCCTAGTTCTTATGTTCTCATGTAAATCTCTATAGTAATAGGGGATTCTATAGTCTGGAGATCAGATAGGTGCAAGTGTGACTCCAGGATGCTGTGTTGCCTCTCTGGTGCCAGGATCCGGGACATCACTGAATGGCTTCAGGATATCCTGAGGGGGAGGCTGATAAAAGAGAAATCATGGTACATGTCGGTACCAATGACATAGGGAGAAAGATAGATGAGGCCTTGCATAAGAATTCAGGGAGTTAAGCAATTGACTAAAAGGCAGAATTTCTCAGGTTTTAATCTCTAGTTTATTCCCTGTGCCATGTGCTAGCGAGCACAGAAATAGGAGAACAGCACAGTTGAATGCATGGTTTAAGAGTTGGCGAAGAGGGAGGGTTTTAGATTCCTGGATCACTGAGGGTGATCTGATTGAGATGTACAGGATTATGAAGGACGTGGACAGAGGGAGCAGCTGTTCCCCTTAGTTGAAGAGTCAGTCATGAGAGGACCCAAGTTCAAGGTGAGGGGCAGGCGGTTTGGGGGGATTTGAGGAAAAACATTTTTATTCAGAGGGTGCTGATGATGTGGACTACATTGGCTGAAAGCGTGGTAGAGGCAGGTTGCCTTTAAGAAGTACCCGGATGAGCACTTGACGCATCATAGCATTCAGAACCATCGGCCAAGCGCTGGCAAGTGGGATCAGATGGAAGTTGAGCTGTTGCTAACGTGACGGTGTGGACCCGATGGGCTGAAGGGCCTCTTTTGCACTGTGTGATTCTGAGAGAGAAAAACTGAGTGATTGGAGGGCAGATACAGAGAGGCAGAGAGACTGCGAGTCAGTTGTCCGAACGCACTGGCAGCTGGGGAAATATTCAAATCCACAGACCGAGAACGACAAGGAGCCAGCTTACAATTCCCTGATAAATATAGACGGCCTCTGGGGAGTCAACGCCAATCAATTTGAATTCGAGCAATTGACGACCTCACCATCAATCTCCAATACCCCTCACACTCAGGGAAACAATCCAATTGTCTGGATGCATATTTTTGCTCAAATCCAGCAAGAGATTTATTGAGTTAAAAATTGAAGAGCGAGAATGTTCATCATTAGAAAACTCCCAGGTTTAGCCAACAGCACAGTTGTGGAAGGATCAAGTTAAATACTTGAAACAAATAATAAATGCAAACACTTGCAACTCTCATCATGGAGTGGGATGTGAGAAGGAACTGATGTCCTTCCTCTGTGGATTCCTAATTGCCCATTGCCCCATTAAACCTCTCCTGCCTTTGCTTAATGTAGGCAATGGAGTGCTCATTACAGCCAATCCTGTCTGTCGTGACTGAGGAGAGATAAAGCAGGAGTGCAGCTGACAACAAAGAACAATTAAAAACCTATGAAGGTAACAAATCATTTCGCCAGCACTCAGTAAAAATGCACCAATGGGAGAAGGAAAGCAAACCCAATTACACTGAATATTTTCGCTGCCAAATGTATCTCACAGTTACGTACAATTTACAGAACAGGAGCAGGCTAACATTGCTCTACACTGGAGTTTATGCTCCACACAAGCCTGCTCCTGCCTATCTTCACTTCACGGTGGCACAGCAGTTAACACTGCTGCCTCACAACACCAGGGATCCAGACTGAATTCCCGGCTTGGGTCACTGCCTGTGTGGAGTCTGCACATTCCCCTTGTGTCTGCATGGGTTTCCTCTGGGTTCTCCCACAGTCCAAATGACATGCTGGTTAGGTGCACTGGCCATGCTAAGTTCACCCTCAGTGTACCCGAACAGGCGCCGCAGTGTGGCGACTAGGGGATTTGCACAGTAATGTGAATGTAAGCCTCCTTGTGACACAGATAAATAAACAAAAACTGAAAACTGGTAGAGGCGGCAGAGGGACTTCACTGGAGCGTCCTGGGAGAAGCTGGTGCAGCAATATCTACAAGAAATGGGAAGAAGGGACTTCACTGGGAGAATAACCAATAAACATAAACTAAACTTCACCATATCTAAAAAGCCATCTATTCCTTCAATTCTTATTTGTTTATCTCTTAAACCTTTTATTGACATTTATCTCAACCATTCGCTGTGGTAATGGATTCCATTTTCTCACCACTCTAAGATGTTTCTCCTGGCTTGCTAACAGAACAGCAACCTGGCCTCCAATCAAACCAATCACTGCTTACACTCCATCAGTGCCTTGTCCCACTCTACATCATCAAACTCTACCGCCAGATCCTTCTCTTCCCTTTTCCCTCACATTTTTACCTAGCTTCACCATAAATACATCGATGTTCATAAGGTTATACAAAAAAGAGCAGGAATAGAATGGCACCATTTCATGTGGCAGAAAAATTTCACATGTGGATTGGCCACGCTAATTTGCCCCTTGGTGTCAGCTAGGGTAAATGCATGGAGTTATGGAGATAGGGCCTGGGTGGGATTGTGGTTGGTGCAGACTCGATGGGCCAAATGGTCTCCTTCTGCACTGTAGGATTCTATGATTTTGTGACCATCTCTACCATTTGGAAGAACAAGGGCAGCAGATAACTAAGAACACCATTACTTTGGTGTTCTATGATTCTTTGAAACACACTAGATAAGAAGAGAAAGATTTATATTTATTTAGTGCTCCACCAAACCTCAAAAACTGCCTTCCAGCTGATGAAGCACTTTTTTGAAGTGTGGTCAGATTTTAATCAGGAAACTGGGCAGCTAATTTGTGCACAGCAAGCTCCCACGCAATGTGGTGGTGATCTGATGAACTGTTTAGTCAGATGGACTGGTTGGCCTCCCCCTGTCCATAATGTTTCTCTGACTTTAAGGGAAAACATTTGTCCTATATCCCTGTTACTGAAGAAAGGAGTTTAATTTAAACAGCCCTGAATTTTCCTCGCACTGTCTGTCCTTTAAACAGGGAGGTGCTTTTACTTTGCCCTTTATAAGCAGTGGCGTATTTCCCAACTCCTCAATTTTTGTATGACCTGATGTCTATTACTAACCCCACAGCAAACCTGTGATAGGAGGAGCTCAGAGGGTTAATTTATTTGGACACAGACAAGCATGGGAGGAGGGTGGCAAAGTCGACTCATTTTCATTCCTACAAAGGACAGTACAGGGGCACGGTGGGCCTGGGTAAGGGGCTCTTTTCCAGTCTTTATGGGCCAACTGGCCTCCTTCTGCACTGTGGGGATTCCACGGACTCTATTCCATGGATAATAAAAGAGGAGGGTGGAGAAAAAAGGAATACAGGACAAAGACTACAGAGAAAATAATTATTGTTTCGTGTGTCCTGAGTCCAGAATCAAAGTTTAGCGCTATATTCCTTTCCAGAGGTCAGCAGGTTGAAAACTGATACTGGATAATTTACTTTTCCAATAGAGTTAACTTCCATGGCATGTGGAGATGGATCAATCTTGTAAGTTATGGCACAAACGCTCAGGAGTTCCAGTGGAAACCATGTAGAGAAGGGTCAGGCATTCAAATCTGGATTAAGCCCCTTTTCTTTGATGCTACTGGATGGATGGAAAGACAGCAGACTGAAGTTTGCAGCACAGCAAGGAGGTTTAACTGGTTTCCCCAGATGGAGGTTTATATATGTCAACAAAGATTGGCAAAGAAGTTGATAAAGGAGGGTAGGAGAAAGTATGAAGCTGGGCTAGCGCTTAATATAAAAAAGGATAGCAAGAGTTTTTATAAATATATAAAAAGGAAGAGGCTGGCTAGGGTGAACGTTGGTCCTTTAGAGGATGAGAAAGGGGACCTAGTGGTAGGGGATGGGGATATGGCTCAGGTATTGAATAACGTTTTTGTTTCCGTCTTCACGGAGGAGGACGTAAATAATTTGCCGGGTGTTAGCGATGGAAAGGTGGTAGGACTGGAGGGTCTTAATGACATTACTGTTACTAGAGAGGAGGTGCTCGACAGACTGGAGGGGCTGATTGTGGACAAGTCCCCAGGACCGGATGGAATGCGGTTTTTGATAAGAGAGGGGATTAAGGGTTATGGGGAGAGGGCCGGAATGTGGAACTGAGCCATGACAGATCAGCCATGATCTTATTGAATGGCGGGACAGGCTCGAAGGGCCAGATGGCCTACTCCTGCTCCTATTTCTTATTTCTTATCAGGTGGCTCCCATCACTCTATACCACCTTTCACAAAGGATGTATATTCCTCTTGTGGGTTGTTAAATATCCTGACTATTAAGAAATGAAGAAAGTCAATGGGTCCTTTATCCTAGCAAGAGACTAGACTCTGGTTTGCCAACCTACATTTGGAAATGCAAATGGAATTTGTATAGTTCCCTTTGAACTTGATCCTCAGGCCACTGGGGAGTCACTGGGGGTACTTTCTGGGATAACAAGTTGCTAATTTCTTTGATACTGCCAAAATAACCCTTCTTGTTGAAGTTTGCAGACAGACATAGAGTCAGCCATTTTAACAGATCAATGTCCGGTGTTTTTTTAATTGTCTGGGAAGATACACCATATACATATAAAATCGATTATGAGGTTCTAACCCTGTTACAATCTTCGGTTCAAACTCTTACATAATCTCGAAAATTTCTGATGTGGAGATGCTGGCGTTGTACTGGGGTGAACACAGTAAATAGTCTCACAACACCAGGTAAAGTCCAACAGGTTTATTGGTAACACGAGCTTTCGGAGTGCTGCTCCTTCATCGGGTGATGAACTGATAAAAGGGCAGCATTCCAAAAACTTGTGATACCAAATAAACCTGTTGGATTTAACCTGGTGTTGTGAGACTACTTATTGAAAATTCCTACCAGGATTCCTACCCTTCAGTCTTTTTTCTTAAGGAAACAGCCCCAGATAGTTTGGTTTTTCCTGGCCAATTGTAACCTCTCAGTTGTTTTTAGTAATTTACGCCATTAAAAGTTGTGACCTGGTTAGCAAAATATCAAAAACACACAAACGAGGCATTCAGCTTTATTTCCAGAAGGACTGAATTCAAAAGTTACCTGAATCTATATCAACCCCCAAGTCACCGTATTATAAAAAGGATATTAAGTGACGTGGTGGCATTGTGGTTAGTAGTGCTGCCCCACAGCGTCAAGGATCTGGTTCAGTTCTAGCCTTGGGTGACTGTGTGGCGTATGCACACTCTCCCCATGTCCTCCGGGTGCCCTGGTCTTGTCCTACTGTTCAAAGATGTGTAGGTTAGGTGGATTGACCATGTCAAAATTGTCCCTTTTGTCCCAAGATGTGGGCCTGTGTAAGATGCTGTGTAAGAGGGTTGGTGCAGATTTGATGAGTTAAACGAATTCTTTCTGCATTGCAGAGATTCCATGATGATGACAAGGCACTGGACAGGGAGTGGAGAACATTTCATTGGAAAAAAAGCCAGTTTAAGAGCTGATTGTGGAGAGTCTTAAGCTTTTCCTCAAAACTCAGAGAGAGGTAGAGGATGAAAGGATTGAAGATGGATACTATCCCAATCTGGACTGGCGATATTGTTCAATTCTTCAATTGACGATTCCTTAAGACATTGAGGGGAACGATCTTATTGCACCGTACCAGCCGATGGGTGGGCTGAACCAGCAAAGTTGCAGGAGAGCCAAGAAATCAGATTTGTGCCCATTCTGGGCAGGAGGATTCGTGAAGAGCCTCTGCACTTCCAGGTAGAGTGGGTGGGTTGGGGGGGAGGGGTGGTTGCTGAACCACAGAGAACAATTATAGCAGCAAAGGCAGTGAAGGTCTCTTACAGCAGAGAGCTCCACATGCGCACTCGTGCCCTCTGCTGCTACCAGCTGGCTTTTGGGTGATTTCGGCCCCAGCCACTACCCCGATAGGTGGAAATCAGATCAAGGGATTTTTTTTACTGCCCAGATTGCGTAGGATTCGACTGGTGAGCTCATGGGGAAAAAACAGATCTGAAACACTTCTGTTTTCGCCTTCCTTCTGACTTAGAACAGAGTGCATCAAGGCTTAATTGAGTGAAGTAAAAAGCCAAGTTGGTGCCAAATCCAAAGACGTTTACAACGGGATGTGTGACATCTGTGTGAGAAGACAAAACATGCATCTGTTTAAGAATTCATGGCTGATCTGATAGTGCAGCAGTCCCTCAGCACAGTGTTGAACCACCTGGTTCAGCCTGGGTTTTATGCTCCAGAATGGGACTGGCAGCTACAAGCTCCAGACCGGGAACACAAACAAACAGGCGGAAGGTTCTAGGCCCAGTGGAAGGATTCTGTGCGCGAGAGCTTCCTGGTGGAGCTGATAGTGTGTCATGTCACCTGACCTTAACATATGTAAGTAAGACAAAGCAGTCTACATAAACCTCACTTTCAGCTTTTATCCTTAGACTGAAGCCATTAAGTATAAATTGAAATTGTAAACAGATTGATTGCAGCATCTGGGCTTCTCTTTGTTTATACTGACAATCCCAAAACCGTGATCATTTATGTTGATTCAATTGTGCAGCTGCAGGAGATATTCCCAGAATCTACTGCAAATACATTTATAAATCACAAAAGGCACAACCAGCTGAAAAAAAAAGGGTTTGTCTTTTACAGCATTTTTACACACCAAGATCTTCAATGAAGTTAACTGTTCCCAGTGATTGGCTATTCACTTCCGCAAGTGACTGATATTTTCCAGACTTCCTTACTTACATAACAACCGGAATGGTAAAATTCCAGCCAGTATCCCCACCGTGGCTGAACCGATGTTTTATATAACTGTAACATAATCTGCCAACTTTTTAGACTGGATTCTGGGTGTAACTTTGGGATGTGGAATTAATCGGAGCCAGCAAGCCAAGATCAGTGTGTGGCCAATTAGCCGCTGTTGTTGGAACGTGCCCGATTCTTTGTTCAAGGAAGTTCGCCCAATGATGGTACAAACCCTTTTCCCGAGTCCCACTGCCACTTGCAATTGGTTTATATTTAAAACTCTTGTTGAATCAATGGAAGAAATGACTGACGTAAGGAAATGTCACTTGGAACCTGTTTCACGCATTTGGCTTCGATCTGAAATCGAGGGAACTTTGAGAAGGAGGCCACAGTCTACATCAACGGGGAAAAAGTAGAAAGGGTTGAGAGCTTCAAGTTTTTAGGTGTCCAGATCATCAACTATCTGTTCTGGACCCCCCCCCATGCCAACATTATAGTTAAGAAAGCCCACCAATACCTCTACTTTCTCAGAAGACTAAGGAAATTCAGCATGTCAGCTACAACCCTCACCAACTTTTACAGATGCATCATAGAAAGCATTCTTTCTGGTTGTATCACAGCTTGGTATGGGCTCCAGCTGTGCCCAAGATCATAAGGAACTAAAAAAAGTCGTGAATGCAGCCCATCCATCAGGCAAACCAACCTCCATCCATTGACTCTGTCTACACTTCCCGCTGCCTCGGAAAAGCAACCAGCATAATTAAAGACCCCACGCACCCCGGACATTCTCTTTTCCACCTTCTTCCATCAGGAAAAAGACACAGAAGTCTGAGGTCCCGTACCAACTGACTCAAAAACAGTTTCTTCCCTGCTGCTGTCAGACTTTTGAAAGAACCCACATTGCACTAAGTTGATCTTCCTCTCCTCCCCAGCTATGACTGTTTACATTATATTCTTCACTCTCTCATTTACATCACTGTGAACAGTTCTCTTTGTATGGTGCGCAAGAAACAATAATTTTCGCTCTATGTTAATACATGTGACAATAATAAATCAAATCAAATCAAATCAAACTTTTGCTGTGATGGGCAACCTTGGTTTAACTTTTTCTAAAATTCATGCAGTGCAGTTTTTATAATTTAACACTCGTGCTGCAGTTTAACTATTTGACACTGATTTCTTGTCAATATTGTGAGTTCTTTTCACACCCGATCACTCACCCATAAGTAGTAAGTCACAAATGTTTCTTGATGTAGCAGGGCTCAGCAGACAAGGGTAACTTTGGGAGGAATTTTCCCGTCCAGCCCGCCACAGGAATCATAGCGGGATGGGACACGGACCAAAACTCCGCTGGTCACGGTCACCCCAAGGATGGAAAATCCCGCCCGAGGTCGATGGTCCGTGTCCCACCCGCGACAATTCCCAGGGGAAGGGAAGATTCTGCCCTTTGTAGTTGCCCTTTGCCTTGGTGCAGGCTTTCAGTGAAGGGCTGTGAAACGCCCAGGGGTGAGATCAAATCACCCTACCCACCCAGCAGAGAGTGAGTCACCATATAATGAATATGGAGCCCCCATTTTGTGTGCAGTGATTAAGATTACTGTTTAACCACTTAGCCAAACTAGATGTTTAATTTTAAATTAAATTTTAAATGCTTTAATGTGCTAATTTTTAACTTTTTTAAAATTCATGCCGTACAGTTTTTATAATTTAACACTCGTGCTGAAATTTAACTATTCAACACTGATCTCCTGTCACTGTTGAGAGTTTTTATTCACACCCGATCACTCAGCCATAAGCAAAAACAGTTGAAAGGTGCAACCGTATTTTTTATATATTGTAAAGGTGCTGCCACATAGAGGCAATCATTTATTATTTAAACGTCCTATGTTGCCACTCCTATCATGTTTATTAAATTCCCAGATCAGACATTTATCACCCTACACCCATTCTCCTCAGTCATGTGTCTAAGAATTCAATCTCTTGGGTCCATGAGAGCAGTATTTTAACGCCTCTATCCAATCTTATGGATTTAAACTTGCATCACTCCACAATAGGATGGCATGGTGGCGCAGTTGTTCGCACTGCTGCCTCACAGCGCCAGCGACCTGGATTCAATTCCCGGCTTGGGTGCCTGTCTGTGCAGAGCTTGCACATTCCCCCAGTATCTGCGTGGGTTTTCTTTCAGGTGCTCTGGTTTCCTCCCACAGTCCGAAATACGTGCTGGTTAGGTGCACTGGCCACGCTAAATTCTCCCTCTGTGTATCCGAACAGGCGCCAGAGTGTGGTCCCTCAGGGATTTTCACAGTAACTTCATTGCAGTGTTAATATAAGCCTGCTTATGACACTAATAAATAAACTTTAGAACTTAAAATCTATCATCTCTGAACAAGTATCTACTCGCCTTATCCCTGTTCCATTTCATATTTTAAGAAACCAATTCTTTCGATTGTATCATATTAATGTTTGTGAATCTCGGGTTTGAAAAGAGAATGATTCACTTTTCAATTTCCAATTAATTTGCTTTACGTTTAACTAACACTCCATTTGTAACTGAAATGCTATATATATTCTTAATCTACTTTTGCTCTTTCAATTAATCTAATGTCATTATCTATGCATGTATCTGTACAGGCAGACAGACAGACAGTGAACGAAACAGAGGGGGAGATAATTCAACAGCGATGCAGAGAACATAATTAAAAATTAAAGACTAGCTTTCTGACTGAGTATACCAGGGGCTTGCGGAGCTGTGATCATCAACTTCAACACACTATTGATTCAGCAAAGAGAGTTCTTCATTCCACCCAACGCTGCATTAATTGATTCCAGAATATGATGGAGATTGCAGCAGGAATGAATTCTGTGCAATGAACACATTGCGATCCACGACATCCACTTGTGGTGTGCGGTTTGGGCTCCTCTTGTGAGGAAGTTCTTGCTAATGGATATGTTGAGAGGCCCTTTGCCTTTGCAAGTGGACAGGGATATTGATTATTCTGTAAGTGAGTCAAGCCTTCCGGAAACTTCCAAATGTCAGAAAAAGAAGAAAAACGAACCAGAAAAGAAGCATTAGGATTAATTAGAGGCTTGCCAGCTGTCTGCTTATCATGATTCGAGTCATTCTAGCACTTACGTTCATTTTACTTTGTAGATGTCAGGTCCTAGGGTAAATGAGGTGGTAGCAATGTTAGCTGGGGAGGTATCACATGCGAATTTACCAGTGACTTTCACAGCACCAGGGACCCGGGTTCAATTCCAACCTCGGGTCACTGTCTGTGTGGAGTTTGCATATTCTCCCTGTATCTGCATGGGTTTCCTCCTGGTGCTCTGGTTTCCTCCCACTGTCCAAAAATGCACAGGTTAGGTGGATTGGCCTTGTAAAATTTCCCCTCGGTATCAGGGGGATTAGTAGGATAAATATGTGGGGTTACGGGGATGGGCCTGAGTAGGATTGTTGCTGGCGAAATCTCAATGGGCCAAATGGCCTCCTTCTACACTGCATGGTTCTAATCTGTGATACTGTGAATTCTGCATACTGCATTAATCAGAACATCACCCTTCCTATCACTGACCGCCACAGGTTAAACTGAACACTGTCACCCTATCCTACCAGGCTGAGTTCACTCAAGTCAATTAATCTAAATTAGAAAGGTTCGAACAATGTAAAAGACCAGATCAGAAACTCCAAGTTATTTTATGAAGGTAGCCATGACCCTAACTTCTACATTTGATTTTGACATTAGGGTGAACATAAGGTGTTTCACTCCAAGTATGATTCAAGTGATCCACTAGGAAACTTTTATCAAAACAACCTTTATTTAAGAACACAGAATATAACAAAAAGAATTAATGTCACAGAGGTTTACAGCATGGAAACAGGCCCTTCGACCCAACTTGTCCATGCCACCATTTTTTTTTAACCCCTGAGCTAATCCCAATTGCCCGCATTTGGCCTGTATCCCTCTACACTCATCTTACCCATGTAACTGTCTAAATGCTTTTTAAAAGACAAAATTATACCTGCCTCTACTACTACCACTGGCAGCTTGTTCCAGACACTCACCACTCTCTGTGTGAAAAAATTGCCCCTCTGGACATTTTTGTATCTCTCCCCTCACACCTTAAACCTATGCCCTCTAGTTTTAGATTCCCCTACCTTTGGGAAAATATATTGACTATCGAGCTGATTTGTGCCTCTCATTATTTTATAGACCTCTATAAGATCACTCCTCAGTCTTCTATGCTCCAGAAAACAAAAGTCCCAGTCTATCCAGCCTCTCCTTATATTTCAATCCATCAAGTCCCGGTAGCATCCCAGTAAATCTTTTTTGCACTCTTTCTAGTTTAATAATATCCTTTCTATAATAGGGTGACCAGAACTACACACAGTATTCCAAGTGTGGCCTTACCAATTTCTTGTACAACTTCAACAAGTTGTCCCAACTCCTGTATTAACATAACATTTAACAATTAAAATACTTAAACATGACAAAGTATAATTCCTAACAGCCTATTTATCTCTATTGTTCCAATTTAACAATATCGCCATAGATATAAATCTTTTCTTTTGAATCAGTTAGCGCAGAAACCAAAGATACTGTCATGGGTACTAGATTTCCAGCCTTTTGACACTTCTATAGAATGGACTGATCCCTGTCTTCTATTTCTCCTGCAGCAATTTCCAGATAAAGCTCCATCCCAAACAGCAGAATCTCAGAGAAGGGGGCTTATTTCTCAGCAGACTCCAGTCTCTGTTTCAGACAGAGCAAGAGATACAGAGAAAGCAACATCTCACTCAACTTCCCAAAAAGCAGACTACCTTGAGTTCTCTATTAAAGCCCAATGATATGACCTTACCTGTCAGTCAACCTACTCAGTCCTACTCTGCAATATCCCAGGGGAAAACACAAGATAATAGAACTTTGGATTAGTTCAGATTAAAACAAACATTGCAACAATTAGGAGAAATGATGCTGTTGCAGTACATAAGAAATAGGAGCAGGAGTACCTTCTAGCCCTTCGAGCCTGCCCCGCCATTCAATAAGATCATGGCTGATCTGTCGTGGCTCAGTTCCACATTCCTGCCCTCTCCCCATAACCCTTAATCCCCTCTCTTATCAAAAACCCATCAACCCGCTTCTTAAAAATATTTAGCGAGGCAGCCTCCGCCACTTCAACGGGCAGAGAATTCCAGAGATTCACCACCCTTTGAGTGAAGAAGTTCCTCCTCAACTCCGTTCTAAACCGCCCCCTCTTTATCTTGAGGTTGTGCCCCCTAGTCCTACTGTCCTTTCTGAGCGGGAAGAGTCTCTCCACTTCTATCCTATCCATCCCATTCATCATCTTATATGTCTCAATGAGATGTCCCCTCATTCTTCTAAACTCTAACGAGTACAAGCCTAGTTTATTCAGCCTCTCCTCATAGCTCAACCCCCTCAACTCCGGCATCAGCCTAGTAAACCTCCTCTGCACTCCCTCCAAGGCCAAAATATCCTTGCGTAAGCACGGCGCCCAAAACTGCACACAGTACTCCAGCTGCAGCCTCACCAATGCCCTATACAGCCGCTGCAAGACCTCCCCACTTTTATATTCAATCCCCCTCAAGAACACAGTGCTGCTGTATACAGACAGAATGGCTCCAATAAATTGGAAGGGACTAGTAATCACATTCAGTACAAAAATATGACTGATATATATATATATTAAAGTCACAGTATCATCACAATATTGCAACACTATGTTGTACCTCTCATAATCTTGGTCATCCTGTTGAGTCGCCAGCATTAATCACTGTAGCACCACACTCATCACTTTTTGCCAACCAGAAAATAACCCATTTATGCCTACTCAATATTTCCTCTGAGTGAATCAATCCATCCACACTAATATTTTACCCGCTACACCATGAGCTCTTATTTTGTGTGGTGGAAGCGTTCACAGATCAGCAACCCCTCAATGACTATGGTTGGAGCTCTTTAGGATTCAAGAGAAAGATCAGAAATATGGAATTCTCACCCGAGTGATTGCTGGGAGTCAATTGAATTGCTAAAACTGGGAGTTTAGACATGCATCAGGAGACGGGGTCTGGGTCAAAGGGAAACAATTGGATTTTCTCAAAGGTCTGCTCCTGTTCCTAGTCAATGGTGCAAATGCTTTGAGACATCGGGTTATACATTGTGGTCCATAGCAAATAAAAGGCACCAGCTCTTCATCATGCTGGCACATATTCACAAACCTTTGGACTGGAACCAGCTGTAAATTCAGTAGCCAACTAATGCAGTCTCTAAGGGAGACATATTTCCTGCTTGATTAGGACTAGTGACGGTGTATCTCCTTAACGTATTGCCTTAATGGGTCAGATTGAAGAGTCATTAATAAGCAGCAGAGTTGGAATATTTAATATTAAATCAGATATAGAAAACAAAACAAAAAGAGGGAAGGAAAGGTGAGATTCAGAGAAAGTTAAATTGGGCAAAAATAAAAAAAAATGTATTTTAATTATTTTTTTTAAATCTGCCACACTGATAAAAAGCTGAAGGAATGGGATTCCACAATTTGTTAAAGTTAAGTTCCAATGCCAGGGAAAGTTGATGGGCAAAAATAAAGACCTACCTCACTGCCAGATGGATAAATAATTGAGCCATGAGTTCTCCCTCTGACACTGTTATCCTCACTTTTCGCCTCCAATTCTGTCCTGATACTGAGACATGTTATATATATGTGGTATATATGGACTTTAGTAAGGCGTTTGATAAGGTTCACCATGGAAGGCTTCTGCAGAAAATGCAGATGTGTGGGATTGAGGGTGATTTAGTTAATTGGATCAGGAATTGGCTATCAGATAGGAGACAGAGGGTGGTGGTTGATGGTAAGTATTCGTCATGGAGTTCGGTTACAAGTGGTGTGCCTCAGGGATCTGTTTTGGGGCCACTGCTGTTTGTAATTTTTATAAATGATCTGGATGAGGGTATAGTTGGGTGGATCAGTAAATTTGCTGATGACACCAAAGTCGGAGGAGTGGTAGATGGTGAAGAGGGGTATCATAGTTTACAGAGAGACAAGTTGCAGAGCTGGGCCAAGAGGTGGCGGATGGAGTTTAACACGGAAAAGTGTGAGGTAATTCACTTTGGCAGGAATAACAGATGTGTTGAGTATAGGGCTAACGGTAGGACTCTGAATAGTGTTGATGAACAGAGGGATCTAGGTGTATGCGTACATAGATCCCTGAAAGTTGGGAATCAAGTAGATAAGGTTGTTAGGAAGGCATATGGTGTCTTGATGTTTATTGGTAGGGGGATTGAATTTAGGAGCCACAACGTCATGTTGCAACTGTACAAAACTCTGGTGCGTCCGCACTTGGAGTATTGTGTGCAGTTCTGGTCCCCACATTATAGGAAGGATGTGGAGGCATTGGAGAGGGTGCAGAGGAGGTTTACCAGGATGTTGCCTGGTATGGAGGGAAGGTCCTATGAGGAGAGACTGAGGGATTTGGGGTTGTTTTCGTTAGAAAGAAGGCGGCTAAGAGGGGACCTTATTGAAACATATAAGATGATTAGAGGTTTAGATAGGGTGGACAGTGATAGCCTTTTTCCTCGGATGGAGAAAGCTAGCACGAGGGGGCATAGCTTTAAATTAAGGGGTGGTAGTTATAGGACGGATGTCAGAGGTAGGTTCTTTACCCAGAGAGTGGTGAGGGATTGGAATGCCCTGCCAGCTGCAGTTGTAAATGCACCTAGTTTGGGGGTGTTTAAGAGATCCGTGGATAGGTTTATGGATGGAAAGGGATTGGCTTAGGTTAGAGGGTCATTGCTTTTTTAATTGGTCGGCGCAACATCGTGGGCCGAAGGGCCTGTTCTGCGCTGTAATGTTCTATGTTAAACAGCAACACAAATAAAGCAACATTTTCTGCTGCTGGTTTCTGTTTAATTTTCATTACTGGAGCTCCCCAGCTAATTGTGGAAGGTGCTTTGTGAGAAATGAACACCACAAACTGCAAGGAACTTTTGTGTTTCTCCCAGCACAGAGTGGAATACACATTGTTCCAGGTGCAGAGAAGCCTGTTCTGCACCCGGATTCTCCACGGTACATACAGACTCATGAAGCAGAAATACTGCTCAAACAGACATTCCACATCACATTACAGAAGAGAAAGTTCATGGCAAGGTCATTGATATCAAACAGTCTTTGCCACCACATATCAACCTGCCTCTGAAAAAATTCCACCAAACGGTGATCATCTAGATCAGCTGTCTGACATCATTCATTCGATCCTGCATCCATGTTGAAACTGATTCCATATCATTCCATCAATAATCTGATAACATTCACAGAATTCCACATGTGTATTTTTTAATTAGAAACTCTTATGTGGTTTCTACCACATTCTTCACAACTATCCCGAAAGTATTAATTTCCGTTTGACACCTGTGGGTGTCCTTGCGCAGGAGTCTCAAGGAATTGGTTTGCAGGTGCAGCAGGTCATTAAGAAGGCAAATGGAATTTTGTCCTTTGTTGCGAGAGGGATGGAGTTTAAAAACAGTGAGGTTATGTTGCCGCTGTATAAGGTGCTGGTGAGGCCACACCTGGAGTACTGTGTGCAGCTTTGGTCTCCTTACTTGAGAAAGGATATACTGGCACTGGAGAGGTTGCAGAGGAGATTCACTAGGTTGATTCCAGAGTTGAGAGGGTTGGTTTATGAGGAGAGACTGAGTAGACTGGGGCTATACTCATTGGAATTCAGAAGAATGAGAGGAGATCTTATAGAAACGTATAAGATTATGAAGGGAATAGATAAGATAGAAGCAAAGAAGTTGTTTCCACTGGTGGGTGAAACTAGAATTAAGGGCCATAGACTCAAAATAAGGGGGGCAGATTTAGGACTGAGTTGAGGAGGAATTTCTTCACACAAAAGGTTGTGAATCTGTGTAACTCCTTGCCCAGTGAAGCAGTTGAGGCTACCTCACTGAATGTTTTTAAGGCAAGGATAGATAAATTTTTGAACAATAAAGGAATTAAGGGTTATGGTGATGGGGGGGGGGGGGGGGGGGGGGGGGGGGGAGGGAGGGGGGGGTGTGGGTAAGTGGAGCTGAGTCCACAAAACGATCAGCCATGATCTTATTGAATGGCAGAGCAGGCTCAAGGGGCCAGATGGCCTTGCTCCTAATTTGTATGTTCTTATGTTCTTATCTGTCATCATGGATGTATTCATTCATTCATACATGATGTCTTCATGATCGATGATACTTACCTGATGAAGGAGCAGCGCTCCGAAAGCTCGTGATACCAAATAAACCTGTTGAACTTTAGCCTGGTGTTGTGAGACTTCTTACAGTACTTCATTCATACATTTAGACCACCATAAACAAAGAACAATACAGCACAGGAACAGGTCCTTTGGCCCTCCAAGCCTGCGCCACTCATGCGCCCAACGAGACCATTCATTTGTATCCCTCTATTCCCAGTCTGTTCATGCCGCTATCTAGATAAGTGCAGTATTGAGAGAGTGCCACATTGTCAGAAGCATTCTCTCTAGAATGAGATATTGGCCAAAATTCTCCTGTCTTACCGGCTGTGGGAATCGGACAAGACATAAAATTCAGGAGAACATTCAAAGGTCCATTAAACTCAGGCAGAATTTCCAGTCTTGGGTCACCCATGGCCAGAGAATCCCACCCATAAAACAGATGTGTCCAAGCCTTAACAACCCTATGCATTGGAATATTTTCCATAACATCTTTCTTTGTACCTTTGGTGACGATTTTAGATTTCTACTTTCTAGTTGCCAACTTATTAACTTGTAAAAATGTATTTTTTTTCTTTGCCTTGTCTACACCCTGAATAAATTTAAAGAGTTCTATCACATTTCTTCTTAAACTTCTCTTTTGCAGCGAGAAAAATCTTTGATATTTTCCACCCTTTTTCTCATCTTTCAGGCAAGACATCAAAAGGAGACCTCATCTGCACTCTCTGGTGGAAATAAATATCCGATGGCAATGTTTGAAGAGTAGGGGAGTGCTTTCTGGTCTCCTGTTTAATATTTAACTCTTACTATCGCAGGATGGGAGCTTGCTGTGAATAAATTAACGGCCCTGCTTCTGACAGGAGAACAATGATGACATTTCAGAAAAGAACTTCATGGCAATAAAGCACTCCCTTTGTATCATTCTGAGAGATGCCAGAGAAATGCAAGTTATCTTTTGAACTTTTCACTGCTTTGGAAAAGCTATCCAATCAGTCACATTCCTCTTGCCTTTCCCCATAGCCCCTGAATTTCCTTTTATCCAATTCCATTTTGGAAAGTTCCTACTGAATCTCCTTACACCGTCCGTTCAAGCGGTGCATTGCAAAGAACAACAACTCACTGTGTGACAGAGAATGCAGGAAGAAGTCTCTCAACACCAGGTTAAAGTCCAACCAGTTTATTTGATAGTAAACCCCACAAGCTTTCGGGGTTTGCCCCTTCGTCAGGTGAGTGGAGAGTTCTGAGAGTGGAGAGTGAGGCCAGAACTCTCCACTCACTCATCTGACAAAGAGACAAACCCCGAAATATTGTGGGGAAATAGGAGGCAGAGAGTGGGGGTCAATGGATGCTATTCGGATTGGCGGTTGGTGACTAGTGGGGTGCCCCAGGGGTCGGTGCTGGGGCCTCAGCTATTTACCATTTATATAGATGATCTGGAGGAGGGAACCGAGTGCAGGGTGTCGAACTTTGCTGATGACACCAAGATTGGGGGAAAGGCAAATTGTGCGGAGGGTGTGGAGAATCTGCAGAAGGATCTAGATAGGCTGGGCGAATGGGCCAGGAAATGGCAAATGGAATTTAATGTTGGCAAGTGTGAGGTGGTCCACTTTGGTAGGAGGAATGGTAGGAAGGACTATTACTTACGGGGTGAAAAACTGCAGCAGGCGACGGTGCAGAGGGACCTCGGGGTCCTTGTGCATGAGTCGCAAAAACCCAGCTTGCAGGTGCAGCAGGTGGTCAGGAAGGCGAATGGGATGCTGGCCTTCATAGCGAGGGGGATTGAATATAAAAGTAGGGAGGTCTTGCTACAGCTGTATAGGGCATTGGTGAGGCCGCAGCTGGAGTACTGTGTGCAGTTTTGGGCGCCGCACCTGCGCAAGGATATTTTGGCCCTGGAGGGAGTGCAGAGGAGGTTTACTAGGCTGATACCGGAGTTGAGGGGATTGAGCTATGAGGAGAGGCTGAATAAACTAGGCTTGTACTCGTTAGAGTTTAGAAGAATGAGGGGAGATCTCATTGAGACATATAAGATGATGAATGGGATGGATAGGATAGAGGTGGAGAGACTCTTCCCGCTCAAAAAAGACAGTAGGACTAGGGGGCACAGCCTCAAGATAAAGGGGGGGGTGGTTTAGAACAGAGTTGAGGAGGAACTTCTTCACTCAAAGGGTGGTGAATCTCTGGAATTCTCTGCCCGTTGAAAGTGGTGGAGGCTGCCTCGCTAAATATTTTTAAGAAACGGGTTGATGGGTTTTTGATAAGAGAGGGGATTAAGGGTTATGGGGAGAGGGCGGGAAGGTGGAACTGAGTCACGACAGATCAGCCATGATCTTGTTGTGTGGCGGGGCAGGCTCGAGGGGCCGGATGGCCTACTCCTGCTCCTATTTCTTATGTTCTTAAACCGGTTGGACTTTAACCTGGTGTTGTGAGACTTCTTACTGTGTTTACCCCAATTCAACGCCACCTTCTCCACACCATGACAAAGAAAATTCAGCCCCCTCAATGTATCTGTCTATTGTTGTTATGCAGTCAACCTTGAACCCACTGTTTTTAAAATTGTGTTAATTTTTTTTTTGCCTCCAAACCGCCAAGTGTAACCTTTTGAATAATTTGCTGACATCAAGTTATTTCTCTGGATAAAAGCAAAATACTGCAGATGCTGGAATCTAAAACCAAAGGAAAAAACACTGGAAAATCTCAGCAGGTTTGGCCGCATCTATAAAGAGAGAAAAGAGCTGATATTTTGCATTCAGATGACCCTTTAGAACATAGAACATAGAACATTACAGTGCAGAACAGGCCCTTCGGCCCACGATGTTGCGCCGACCAGTTACAAAAACAATGACCCACTAGCCTATACCAATCCCTTTTCGTCCATAAACCTATCCACGGATCTCTTAAACGCCCCCAAACTAGGCGCATTTACAACTGCAGCAGGCAGGGCATTCCAATCCCTCACCACCCGCTGGGTAAAGAACCTACCCCTGACATCCGTCCTGTAGCTACCCCCCCTTAATTTAAAGCCATGCCCCCTCGTGCTAGCTTTCTCCATTCGAGGAAAAAGGCTATCACTGTCCACCCTATCTAAACCTCTAATCATCTTATATGTTTCAATAAGATCCCCTCTTAGCCGCCTTCTTTCCAACGAAAACAACCCCAAATCTCTCAGTCTCTCCTCATAGGATCTCCCCTCCATACCAGGCAACATCCTGGTAAACCTCCTCTGCACCCTCTCCAAAGCCTCCACATCCTTCCTGTAATGTGGGGACCAGAACTGCACACAGTACTCCAAGTGCGGCCGTACCAGAGTAGTGTGCAGTTGCAACATGACGCTGCGACTCCTAAATTCAATCCCCCTACCAATAAGCTTTGTCAAAGCTTAAATTTTTAAAGGGTCGTACAGACTCGAAACATCAGCTCTTTTCTCTCCTTACAGAACTGCCAAACCTGCTGAGATTTTCCAGTGTTTTCTCTTTCAGTTTCAAGTTGTTTCTCCCTAGTTTGAACAAGTGGTGCCCTGTCCTATTGTCATGGCATATCCATAAGATGCAGAAGAAGACCATTTCAGCCCATCAAGTTTGCACTAACTCTCCAAAAGCGCATCTTATACGGCATTTTCCAGCACAGCACACTTCATAAAAATAGTTCCACTCACTCCTCTCTCCGTAGGCAACTCACACCCACATCTGAATATCCAACAGTCAGACTTACCGTCAGCTCATTACCTCCTACCCCCATACCTCACTCTCACCCTCCACAAATCTGTCGTGCTGTGATTTCCACCCCCTTACACTATTCAATATCATGACAGAAGAATGGCTCCGGTGTGAATAAGAGTGAGATTCGGATTTTGCAGCCTTTTGGTACTGTACCTCCAACATGCTTCTCACTGGGGAAATGTAATGAAAGGCTGAGTTCTTGTGATGCTGTGATAACATCGGGGCCAGAAGCTCTGGCTTCAAGTCCCACTACAAGAATTGATGGCCATGGGAGGTGTGTTCATAATGTGACCAAACAGGTTAATTATCAGCCTGTAAATCCTTTCGGAAGGCAGACGGGAGGAGTGAGATCTTCCTGGTCAACCATACTGAAGAAGGCAATGGCAAATCATTGCAGTGCTATGCCAAACATAATCATTGACCAATCCAATACAAGATGACAGTGTCCTATCATGGAATCCCTACACTGAAGAATGGGCCATTCAGCCCATCTAGTCTACACTGCCTCTCTGACATAGAATCTTACCCAGACCCTTTCCTCTGTACTATTCCTTTAATTCTACACATATCCCATGGCATATCCATCTATGGACATTAAGAGATAGTTTAGCATGTCCAATCCACCTAACTAGCAAATCTTTGGACTGTGGGAGGAAACCCATGCAGACAAGGAAAGAATGTGCAAAATCCACACAGACAGTCACCTTGGACTGGAATTGAACCCAGGTCCCTGGCTAACCATTGTGCCACTGTGCCACCTTACAGGGCAACGTACCTGGAGGAGAAAGAGGAGGCACGGGAGGGTCTGTCTCCCAGTGCAATACACTATCACAGTTAGAATAAGAGAGCAAAGAAGAGAGATATGGATTCCCGACTTTGACTCTGCTTCTATCTCCACAGGAGCTGCCAGACCCGCTGTGTTTTTCCAGCACAATCTTTTTTTATCAGATTTCAAGCATCTACAGTTTTTTTTTAAATCTGGGAGAGCCAAAAAAAGGAATGTTCTCGCGTTAGATTGGGATTTGAGAAAGATAAAATTCAATGAGTATGATGCAAAGGGTGGGATGAAGGTGGAAGTGGGCAGGACTGGTACTAGGAACCAGGGACAACACAGGAAATCTGGAGGGACAAATCTGTAGTTTAACACAGGCCAGCAAACTATTTTACATCAGATTAGTCGTACCTTTATTGAAATGTTACTTGTTTAAATACAGGATTTCTAGTTGTTCATTCACCAAAGACTTCAACAGAATCAAAATGTCTCACTTTGGAAAAAGCTGTATAAAAATAGGCCGAGAAATATAAATAGGAATTTTGCCCAGACTTATTGGTAGAATATGAAAGTCTAATTGGATAGTGTTTCCTCGTGAGTTGAAAAGGCAGCCTTACACCTGACAGGCTCAATGTTATTTGAAGAAAAAAATATTCTATTTCTTTGAAATCTGGCTGTTCTTATTTCAGCATCTATCATCCTGTTCCATGGCAAAGTCCTGGTTTAGTATTCCGATCCCATAGCAACATTCTACCTGCTTTGAGTCTGTTTCTCCCATGGCTTGCCCACTGGAGTTAGACTGTGTAGAAACCCTTGAAGTGTAAACACTGTTATCATCGTCTGTAGAATCAATGCTAATATGACTTTTTTTATTCACCTGGCAATACTTCTAAATCTGTTTTTGTTTATATCTGGTGAAAGATCACCATGAACACAAACAGCAGCTCTCAAATGATTAGTTGTGTCAAATAATAATCGCTGTTATGCCACACGCAACCAATTTTATCACCTCATCCATCCCTTCTGTGCCATTCCCTCCACCCTGTGCTACCTGCATTCCATTCCATTCTGTCAATTTCATGCTATCCCTCTCAGAAAGTAGTCGAGGCCAAAACGTTGTCTGATTTCAAGAAGAAATTAGATATATCTCTTGGGGCTAAAGGGATCAAGGCATTACCATGATGCAGAGTTGCCAGCATTGGACTGGGGTGGGCACAGTAAGTAGTGTCACAACACCAATCTAAAGTCCGACTGCACGAGCTTTCGGAGCGCTGCTCCCTCAACAGGTGAGTGCCATCAGGTGGGTACTCATTTGATGAAGGAGCGGCGCTCCAAAAGCTCGTGATACCAAATAAGCCTGTTGGACTTTAGCCTGGTGTTGTGAGGCTACTGACTGGATCGAGAGATACGGAGGGAAGAGGGATTCTGATATTGAATTCAACGATCAGCCGTAATCAAAATGAATGGTGAGCAGGTTCAAAGAGCCAAAGGGCCTTCTCCTGCTTCTAGTTTCTATGTTTCTATGCTCTATACCATCCCCATCCTTCCCATCAATCCCATCCCATTTGTTATGGAAAATTCCAGCCAGGGGATGAGACTTATTGCACTGTTCTTTCGACAGGCACAATGAGAAAATAGGGAATTTCGGTAGGGCAGCATGGTGGCATAACGGTGAACACTGCTACCTCACAGCACCAGGAATCCGGGTTCAATTTCAGCCTTGTGTCTGTGTGGAGTTTGCACATTCTCCCCGTGTCTGCATGAGCTTCCTCTGGGTAGAACATAGAACATTACAGCGCAGTACAGGCCCTTCGGCCCTCGATGTTGTGCCGACCAGTGGAACCAATCTAATGACCCACTAACCTAAACTATTCCAATATTATCCATATTCTGGTAGGGAGGGACCAGAGGGTACTCTGGTTTCCTCCCTCAGTACAAAGATGTGAGGGTGAGGTGGATTGGACATGTTAAATTGCCCCATGGTATCCCACAGTGTGTAGGTTAGGGGGATTAGCCACAGTAAATGTGAAGGGTTCTGGGTATACAGTGAGGGGGGGAGGAGGGCAATGTGTGCCTGAGTAAGGTGCTCCTTTGGGGAGTTGATTCAGACTTGACAGACTGAATGGCCTCCTTTTGCACTGCAGAGAGGCTGTGGTTTTAGATTCTATGTGGAGCTTCTCACAACCATTGAACATCTTAAAGCGCTTTACAGCCCAAGAAGTACTTTTGAAGTGTTGCAATGTAGGAAACACCGTGCACACAGCAAGATCCCAGAAACAATGAACTTGATAATAAAGAGGTAATCCAGGGTAAGTTCACGGCGTCAAGAAAGTTGTCCTCATCTCTCTCCTGGGGTGCTTTTGTCATGCTGAGCCAGGGAGTAACATTGAAGAGTCTTAAAAAAAAGCCCACACCCTCTTCAATGAGACAACACAAAGGAAGGATTGAGAAAAGGAATGGGAAAAACTCAAAAAGGAAGAAAAAGAAAGTTAGATCTTGGTAAAGGTCGTTGTTTTGTATGCTACTTTAATGAAAGGAACCACAATTTCTAAAGTATTAACTGAGAGTGAAATAAATCAATAGTCAAGCAGTTCATTCAAAGTTGACAGAATCCATCTGCTCTAATTGGCATCTTGTCACACTGCCCAAATCGTCATTTAGTTTGTTAGCCAGAGTTGGGAGAGAGGGCTGCCTAGAATCTCCAGATTAGTCATGTACACAGTAATCCAACCCAGTGAGTCTATTAACAAAAGATGTAACGTCTCTGCCTCAGCTGCTGTTGCTGAATTGGCCGAAGTCCATTAACGAGGCTCCGTGGCTGCATTTCTCAAAGGACCTGGCTCTTTCTCGACAGAAACGCAAGCCAACAGCTCCCTCTACTGTCAGGCTGTGAAATCCTCCACAAGCCGAGTGAAGATTGGGCCGTTTTCCGACATTGGGAAACTGAGTTGGATCACGGTGCATGGCACCGGATAAAACCAAAGCTCAAAGTAACCGGGAGAGACAAGATCAGGTAAATCGTGGCGCGTCAGTACAGGAGGCAGACTCAGTAATAACTTTCAAAAGGGAACTTCCATGCATACTGAAGTGGAATAAAAATGCAGGGCTTTAGGAAAAGAGTGGGGCAAGTGGCACCGATTGAATAGCTTTTTCAAAGAGCTAGCACAGGTATAGTGGGCCACATTGGCCTCTTTCTATGTTGAATAGCCCTCTGTAATCAGGTGGTTAGATGACACTGAGGATACGCATCAAAACCCTGGCGATTGCAGAAGGAGGGAATAGCAGAAAGAGTCGTTAGAATGAAGCATTTCTGAGTGGCTTAAATGGTCAACTATCCCAGCATGCTTTTCTGTAGCATTCTAGCCATAGGACAAATGTGGAGAAAAATGGGTGGGGGCGGGGGGGGGGGGGGGAGGCTTCTGGAAGGAAACTTTCCACCTGAGTCTGTGCACACCAGGCCAATCAATTGAACATTAAGCATTTTGTACAATGCACACGGACGGCAAGGTAGCACGGTGGTTAGCACAGCTCCAGCCTCACAGCTCCAGGGACCTGGGTTCGATTCCCGGCTCGGGTCACTGTCTGTGTGGAGTTTGCACATTCTCCTCGTGTCTGCGTGGGTTCCCTCCGGGTGCTCAGGTTTCCTCCCACAGTCCAAAGATGTGCGGGTTAGGTTGATTGGCCGTGCTAAAGTGCCCTTTAGTGTCCTGGGATGTGCATGTTAGAGGGGTTTCGAGGATAGGGCCTGGGTGGGATTGTTGTCAGTGCAGACTCAATGGGCTGAATGGCCTCCTTCCGCAGTGCAGGATTTCTATGATTCTATAATATGAAATACCATGCATCTGACTTCCTGCAGCAGTTGGCGTGATGCCCCAACCAGTCAGCTGGTTACAGGCAATACTCCTGAAAAATAACATTGAAACATAGGGTGGGACTTTACCTCCACAGATCGGGAAGCACCCCCTCCCTCTCCGCCCAGTTACTCTACACACATATAGAAAATGCTGGAAAACCTCAGCAGATTTGACAGCATCTGTGGAGAGCCAATAGAGCCAACATTTCAAGTCAGGATGGCCCTTTCTCAGAGATGCTCTCGACACATCTTTTACTTCTTGCCCTGTGAACTGTCATTCAATCTCTCATGCCTTCCACCCACATTTCTCCTTCCCGTCTGTTGCCAAAAAAACCTATTAAATTCCTAAATCATAAGAAGCGGGAACAGGAGTCGGCCGTTCGGCCCCTCACTCAAACCTGTTCTGCCAATCAGTAGGATCAAGGCTGACCCAACATTCCTCACATCCGCTTTCCTGCCCTTTCCCCTGTAACCCTCCACCTGTATTCCACAGGTGGAGGTCCACCTCGTGTCAAACGAGGGGCATTCACACGGCGGGTCGTGCCTGGGCTGCTCTTGGAAGTTCCGGGAGTGGCCTAGAACTTCATGTCGGTGTGTGTGCTTGATCCTGGACCGGTAGATGGGCGCCGCAACAGCTCAGTGACTAGCACTGCTGGCTGTACAGGCACATGGATTTGGGCCTGTGTCTGTGGGAGTTTGCGCATTCTCCCTGTGGTTGCGTGGGTTTCCTCCGGGCGCTCCGGTTTCCTCCCACACCCCAAAGATGTGCTCTCAGGCTAATCGGTTTTTACCAAATTGACACTATTTCTTCCCTGAATCTGACTGAGTAGGGTTCCATTCATAGATATGCAGGGTAGAATAGGTGCAGGGTGATGTGGCGGCGCGGGCTCGTTGGGCCGAAGGGCCTGTTTCCCATGCTGGGTTGTTGTTTGTTGTTTGTTCTTTGTTCTTTGTAACCCTTGATTCCCTTACTGATCAAAAACCCATCTATCTCAGCCTCAACTATACACAAGGACTCTGTTCCTGTAGCAACCTATGGGAAGGAGTTCTAAAGACTCAAAAAAAGTGAAGTAAAAAGTGAAGTTTATTGATTGACAAGGAAGGCTGACATTAACACGGCAGTGAAATTACTGTGAAATTTCCCTAGTCGCCACATTCTGGCACCTGTGTGGGTCAATGCACCGAGCCAACATGTCTTTGGACAGTGGGAGGAAACCAGAGCACCCGGAGGAAACTTACGCAGACGCACAAACCATGTGCAAACTCCACACAGTGACCCAAGCTGGGAATGGAACCCAGGTCCCTGGTGCTGTGAGGCAGTGGGGTTAACGACTGTGCTACCCTGCCAAACCTCTAAGAGAAGAAATGCCTCCTCACCTCAGCTTTAAATTGGCACTCCTTTATTCTGAGACTATTCCCTCTGGTTCTGGACTCTCCCATGAGGGGGAACACCCTCTCAACATTTAACCTGTCAAGCCCCTTAAGAATCCTTAACGTTTTAATAAGGTCACCTCTCCTTCCAAATTCTAATGAGTAGAATGCCAACCTGTTTAACCTTTCCTCATAAGACAATCCCTCCATTCTGGGATTATCCGAGTGAATTTTCACTGAACTGCCTCCATTGAAGTAACAAAAGCAAATTACTGCGGATGCTGGAATCTGAAACCAAAAGAGAAAATGCTGGAAAATCTCAGCAGGTCTGGCAGCATCTGTAAGGAGAGAAAAGAGCTGACGTTTCGAGTCCAGATGACCCTTTGTCAAAGCTTTGACTCAAAATGTCAGCTCTTTTCCCGCCTTATAGATGCTGCCAGGTCTGCTGAGATTTTCCAGCATTTTCTGCCTTGAAGTGATATCTTCCCTTTAATAAGGGAACCAAAACCACTTGCAGTATTCCAGATGTGTTGTCACAGTAACTTTTCCAAGTTACAGTTTACCATACACATAGAGATCTGGAGGAGGGGGTTGAGTGTAGGATAACAAAATCTGTTGATGACGCGAAGATGAGTGGAAAAGCGAATTGCGCGGAGGACGCGGAAAGTCTGCAGAGAGATCTGGATAGGCTGAGTGAGTGGGCGAGGACCTGGCAGACGGAGTATAACATTAGCAAATGTGAGGTTATCCACTTTAGTAGAAATAATAGTAGGAAGGAATATTATTTGAATGGTGAAAAGCTGCAGCATGCTAAGGTGCAGAGGGACCTGGGGGTCCTTGTGCACAAGTCGCAAAAACCCAGTCTGCAGGTGCAGCAGGTGATCAAGAAGGCGAATGGAATGTTGGCCTTTATAGCGAAGGGGATAGAATATAAAAGCAGGGAGGTCTTGCTGCAACTGTACAAGGCACTGGTGAGGCCGCAATTGGAGTGCTGTGTGCAGTTTTTGTCCCCTTATTTGTGAAAGGATATATTGGCCTTGGAGAGAGTACAGAGAAGGTTCACTAGGCTGATACCGGAGATGAGGGGGTTAGCTTATGAGGAGAGATTAAATAGGCTGGGCCTGTACTCGTTGGAGTTTAGAATGCTGAGGGGGGATCTTATAGAGACAGACAAGATAATGAAGGGGCTGGATAGGGTAGAGGTAGAGAGATTCTTTCCGCTTAGAAAAGAAACCAGAACGAGAGGACACAGCCTCAAAATGGGGGGGTGAGGGGGGGGGGATGCAGTTTAGAACAGAGTTGAGGGGGAACTTCTTCGCACAAAGTGTGGTGCGTCTCTGGAATTCTCTGCCCATTGAAGTGGTGGAGGCTACCTCATTGAATATATTTAAGTCACGGGTAGATAGGTTTCTGATAAACAAGGGAATTAAGGGTTATGGGGAGAAAGAAGGAAAGTGGAACTGATCCACTTCAGATCAGCCATGATCTTATTGAATGGCGGTCAGGCTCGAAGGGCTCGATGGCCTACTCCTGCTCCTATTTCTTATGTTTTTATGTTAAGTTCTGAGGAAGGGACCTGAAATTTTAAGCATGCGTCTCCCTCCTGTTTGACTCACTGAGTATTTCCAGCATTTTCTGTTTTGATTTTTATTCTCTGCGTCAGTGTCAAGTTTTCTCCGGTGAAGGATATTGAAGGCATTTTGAAAATGCAAGTTGTCATTTTTGTTATTGCTTGAACTCCCTCTCCAAACATCCAGGATAAATAACGAGCAAAATATAGAAGCTCAAATTGGCCTGAATTGGTTGAGATTCAAAGGCCACATCATGACTTACTGCTGCACCAGCTTTAGTTAATATGACAGCACACTATGAAACATTCAATAAACGTCCTACAATAATAGGATATTTCCCCTCTCTTAGTCAGTGATTTCTTTTCAAAATATCTTTTCCCTAACCGCAAGTCAGTTCAACTCCAAATGCTCTGCAACATTAAGTATTCCTGGGAATAACTTTGAACGTGAGCAAAGCCAAGCCAATTGTGACACAAATTCCTGAATTAATTATGAGAATTTTCTTTTCCTTTTAAATGACTTTAAAAGTTTGGCCATAAATTTACCAACTAACTTAGGTCCTTTACTTAAGCATAGACAGTAAATGCCCAGTCCATCACGCAAACCAGCCTCCCATCCATTGACTCTGTCCACACTTCCCGTTGCCTCGGCAAAGTAGCAAACATAATTAAGAATCTTGCTCACCCCGGACATTCTGTCTTCCACCTTCTTCCAACAGGAAAAAGATACAAAAGCCTGAGGACACATACCACCTGACTCGAGAACAATTCTTCCCTGCTGCCATCAGACTTGTGAATGGACTTATCTTGCATTAAGTTGATCTTTCTCTACAACCTAGATATAACTGTTACACTACATTCTGCATTCTCTCGTTTCCTTCTCTATGAACGGTCTGTGTAGCAGGCAAGAAGCAATACTTTTCGCTGTATGTTAATACATGTGACAATAATAAATCAAATCATATCAAATGAGTATCTAATTTCTAACGAGTTCAGAGTACCTCCAATGCTTTTTTTTTGGGTGGGTTTTATGATAACATGTGAACCAGATTCATCAGCCAGCTTCGGAGAAACTCTGGGAATAGTCAGGAATGTAATCTGCTCAGCAGGTGAAATGGGAGAGCAGGATAAATAAAGTACAAAAGGGAAGGTCTGTGATCAGGTTGAAAGACAGGAGACATTAAGTGATAGAAGAGTTGGTGGCGGTGGGGGGGGGCGGGGGTGAACTGAGTCAAAGGCTGCAGTGATGAGACAAGTAAGCAAACTAACAGTGAGTCGAGAGGAGGTGCGAATGACAGAATGACAAATTGTGCGGAGGGTGTGGAGAGTCTGCAGAAGGATCTAGATAGGCTGGGCGAATGGGCCAGGAAATGGCAAATGGAATTTAATGTTGGCAAGTGTGAGGTGGTCCACTTTGGTAGGAAGAATGGTAGGAAGGACTATTACTTACGTGGCGAAAAACTGCAGCAGGCGACGGTGCAGAGGGACCTCGGGGTCCTTGTGCATGAGTCGCAAAAAACCCAGCTTGCAGGTGCAGCAGGTGGTCAGGAAGGCAAATGGGATGCTGGCCTTCATAGCAAAGGGGATTGAATATAAAAGTAGGGAGGTCTTGCTGCAGCTGTATAGGGCATTGGTGAGACCGCAGCTGGAGTACTGTGTGCAGTTTTGGGTGCCGCACCTGTGCAAGGATATTTTGGCCTTGGAGGAGTGCAGAGGAGGTTTACTAGGCTGATACCGGAGTTGAGGGGGTTGAGCTATGAGGAGAGGCTGAATGAACTAGGCTTGTACTCGTTGGAGTTTAGAAGAATGAGGGGAGATCTCATTGAGACGTATAAGATGATGAATGGGATGGATAGGATAGAGGTGGAGAGACTCTTCCCACTCAAAAAAGACAGTAGGACTAGGGGGCACAGCCTCAAGATAAAGGGGGGGCGTTTTAGAACGGAGTTGAGGAGGAACTTCTTCACTCAAAGGGTGGTGAATCTCTGGAATTCTCTACCCGTTGAAGTGGTGGAGGCTGCCTCGCTAAATATTTTCAAGAAGCGGGTTGATGGGTTTTTGATAAGAGAGGGGATTAAGGGTTATGGGGAGAGGGCCGGAATGTGGAACTGAGCCACGACAGATCAGCCATGATCTTATTGAATGGCGGGGCAGGCTCGAAGGGCTACATGGTCTACTCCTGCTCCTATTTCTTATGTTCTTATGAACAGCTGCTGTCTGAAAGGAAAACAAGAGAAAAACAAGATTGAGACTGAAAGATGCAACAAAAATGCAGGAAGGATGTTCCCGGTGGTGGGGGTACCCAGATCCAGGAGTTACACAGCCTGATGATACAGGTTTAGACAGTTTAGGACAGAGATGAAGAGAAATTTCTTCACCCAGAGAGCAATCAGCATGTGGCATTCACTACCACTGAAAGCAGTCGAGGCAAAACATATGTTATCAAGAAATGTTAGATATAGCACTTGGGGTGAAGGGGATCAAAGGATGTAGAAGAAAGATGGAATGAGACTGTCAAGTTGGATCATGGTCACTGCAGGCTTGTAGGGCCAAATGGTCTCCGCCTGTTCCTATTTTCTATGTTTTTATGTTTCTTTGAAGAGGAAACAAAATGGGAGCTGAGATTAAGGCCTGGGATTGGTGAACTCAGCGTTGAGTTCTGAAGATTGTAAAATTGTCTTTGTCTTCTTCATAGCTATTGTGTCGAGTTTTTGATAAGAGAGGGGATTAAGGGTTATGGGGAGAGGGCGGGAAGGTGAACTGAGCCACGACAGATCAGCCATGATCTTATTGAATGGCGGGGCAGGCTCGAAGGGCCAGATGGCCTACTCCTGCTCCTATTTCTTATGTTCTTAATACATCCAGTTGATAGGCTAGAGACCCTATCCTTCTTAAAGTTTATTCTTTCTTGGGATGTGAATATTGCTGGCAAGGTCAGCATTTATTACCTCCCCTAATTGCCCTTG